>JARFIY010000201.1:7147500-9547500 GCA_036346155.1 Sinelater perroti
CACTGATGTAAGTAAAAGTCTTGAAGAACCTGAAATGTTTGAGCTACGATGCCATTTTAAATGTGACAAACTGAAACTCACACCATCCAAAGAGCGTAATTGTATTGCCGTATTGCAGATGTTCTTTTTAGCGACAGGGACTTGATAAAACGCTTTCACAAAGCTGATGATAGATAATTTTCTGTCTCTGCGTAGATTGGCTAGTGGTTAGGTTTGGTGTTTGCATTCAGTCCATGATAATGGCTTTTATGATTTAACACCATGTGAAGCGAGAATGACCAGCAAACGTTGCGATGACTTGATAATTCCGAGTTTTAGCATGACGCTGAATTTCTTCCTATCTGAGACTAATCGTTGCGGTTTGCTTGTGGTAGAGGTGGCGGAGGGAGTCGTCGTTGAAATGTTCTGTTTAATGTGTCGTGTGATTTCTAAAAACTTGGCCAGGAGCTTACGATGACTTTTATATTGGGACTCTACCGCTAGCTATTTTTTCTTCAACGATGGGAGATGTAACTTTTTCGATAAGCGACGACATATTTCCGTGACTTGACAGATCTCACAAAATGTTTATACACACTGCCCTGAAAATATTAAGAGGTAGGCCCTAGTGTCCACCAGGAATTGTGTTTTGGTGGCAGGGTAAGTTACAAACTGGTGACTCGATGATGCGGGGCTAACGACTTTTCGTTGTGTTTTCCAATCTATTGGAACTGCAAGGCTGGGAGCACCTTTTTATTTTGCTGTCAGCAGATGATCACGCATACCAAAGAGAAGGATATGTATGCTGCTGTTTTATGCTTGCGATTGTAAACTGCTGGAAAAAAAATGTGGTTGGCACCATTGTTTGAGCAACTCCCGGTTTATAGAAGATTAACTCTATGATGAAGTCTGCCCGATTTTCAATTCTTTTTGGAACTAGTAATGTCTTAGAACATAAATACTTTTATGTAACATCAACAGCATACACCTTAAATATTTTTTGGATTTTATTTTTATTAGTTTACTTTCTTTTATTCTAAATTCTGTTAACTGTGTAACATGCTCATTGGCGCAATAAATTATTTGTGGATAAAAATGAGAAAACATTTATTTGCTTTATAATGTTTGCCAAAAGTTTAGAAGTTATTTCAGATAGTGATGGAATTATCTAATGAAGAAAATGATTTCTCCGGCAATCTTCATACTCATATTTAGCGTCCATTTACTATTACTAGATTTATGGTTGCATCTAGCTCACGCAGGGTTGCCAATTCGCAATAGATGCCGAGCAGCCCACGTACAGCTCTATTTTTCTGAGATGTCCTCTGAGAAAACAATGCTTTATAAGGAAACCTATAACAGTTCGTAGCTGATTACTGCTTTGTACTTCTTCAGTTTTTTTGCGAGATGGTCCTTTTATAAAGGTTTTTCTCCCAGTATATTGTATGTTGTTTTCTGACCCCTACTTCCAACCGGCTTCGTATTGTAGCTTTAGGTACTGCCAAAGCCATTTTGGAGCCTATAAATGGAGTTGATGATCCTTCTCCTGTTAGCTCGCCAGTTACTCAGTGCCCTGATACCCACAATAGTAATCTGCCAAAGCACTGAATCCTTCGCGGCATTTCTATACCAGCCTGAATGCTGCCTTTAGGCTTCTTAATGTCTTTAGAGATTATTTTGATAATCCCTTTGCTTAACAAACTGCAGTATAGCAAATATCTCCGCTTGAAAAACGGATTTTTCTAGCGAAGAGCTGAACTGCAAGTTTATCTTTTCACAGTATAATATCTCTCCTCTAGTCCTGGTCTGTATCCGTCTGTATACCAGATATTGCTTATTTTGTTTATACATTTATTTCTATTTATGCTATTTATCTCGAAATGTATGTTCTCATATCCAGTTTGTCCAATTTTAAAATTCCCTACTTCCATACAATCTATGCGGGTGTGTGCATTGCGCAGTCTATTAAGAACCACTCCTGCTTCTCTATGATTTAAAAATGAAGAAGGAAGGTTTAGCAGTGCCTTCATTTGCCACTGTTGTTCTTATGGCGCCCGTTATTTCCACACAAGTAAGTACTTGTGTCTTACTTGGTACGGTTATAACGGTTTTTTGTGTTATCTTTGTCCACTATACCAAAGGTACACATAATATCATGAGTTTTACAACCGTGATATATATCAAATACGTCATTTTTTGGTTTCTATACCTCAAAAGGAAGCCTAATGAAATCGGTGAGGACGTCTGTATGTTCGTCGCGACTTTCAACTCGAGAGCTACTGAACCTAAAGACATAAGGGGGGTGTCATTCGAAAGCCCATGGCTTAGCGGGTTCACATCCGCGAGCTGGCATAGATGGGATGTCCTACAACAATGCAATAAGGGTTTTTAGCGGACCCAGCTTCCACTATGCCATTCCTTATAACTTTTGATCAAGGCTGCTTCCAAGCTGGAGACCAGCTTCTATTTCTGTCATTGCTGACATTTGTGAAGCCTTATAATTTTTGATCTGTGATAGATAGAGAAATAACGTTTTCAGTATTCAATTAAGGATCATAAGACAAGTCCAGACACCAAAAATCAACCTTATCGGAAAATCTCGAGACCGGTTTGATCGGAAGTGGCCGCAAATTTTTGTTTATGCATAGAAGCCCCGTACATTGGTGGAAAAGGAGTTCCACGCCCGCACTTGTTTATTTTAGACTCCATGTTCTTTCATGAGCCCATTTGGCTAACGGTAGTATTGCTTCCATCTTTTTTTGATTTTTTAAATGTGTCGACTTCAGATGAACTTTGAGTTTAAAATAACTTTACCTGATACCCTTCATATTTCTCTTTCTCGAGGGACTTTTTTTTAGTTCCTCTGCATCTGTCCAATTTGGAACGAGATTTAGGGCCTTTTGCATGCGCTTTTTAAGTGTATTGTTAAATCTTCTTTGGGATAGTATTACTAAGTCATCTGCATGTCTCAGTACTTTGTAATCCGTCCCCTTCGAGCGTCTTTAATAGCTTGTCTATTACAAGGTTCCCCAGCAGAGAAGACAGAACTCCTCCCTGCGAAAATCCTCTATATATACACCATAAAACATTTACAAAAATTTTAGACAAACTCATTAATTATATCAATAGTGGTATTAGTTGCTGTTTCATAACTGCAAGCTATGTAGTAGTACAATATATAAAAATAATTTTATTGACTGAATTTCGTGCTAACTGATGCATTTTTTGTATTTCCAGGCTAGTCGCTTTATTTACTCAACACGTGCTGCTTCCAAGTAAGACAACAGCCCAAGAGTGGCCGAGGGAGATGCAAGTTTTTCGCTTTAGTGCAAATGCATTTCTTTATGAGGTGAGTCAGCAGAATGTGTAATAATGTTGCGAAATCTTAATGGAATGACAAAGTAATTGGTGCTTTTTTGATGTACTAAAGTACAATACCTTGTGGTATTTTTAATTTACATTAGCATACCATAGAGAATCACTTTAAGTAGATAAGATCTATTAGATACAATTTGATTACTTGATGAAGATGCAGTGTGAAGACCCTTTTTATTTTAAAATACAATCTTTTATATCAAACCGGTTGAGGTTAAGAACATTAAAGAGCACTATAACTTAGTTTATTACATCTAAATAAATTTGTGTTATTACAAAGATATCTTCTAAAACCAAATTGATTTTAGCAGCAAATCAGCTATTGGTTTATATATAATTGTATGGTTAATAAGAATGGTTTATAAAATTTTTTGGGAAGAACTCGATTTATCTTTTGAAGCAGCTTTCCAGATTTTGATTGAAATTTACATTAATAACTTTCTATTGGCCGAAAAAGTAATCTAAGCATATCATTGAATACTGTATTTTCTGGCAATTCTTTAAGTAGCTTTCTCGCAAATATTTTATAATAAAAATAATTTATTCTATTTGTCTTTGGACACCTTAATGGTACAAGGGATGATGAAAAGAAGAAGAAGAAGAAGTCTTTGGTCTTGAAGCGGATCCAAGATAGGCGTATTTGGATAGGTGCCAATACAAACTGATAAATTTTTCTCTCTTCTCTTGAGTAGCTTTCGAGAAGTGTGTGTTGAAGACTTCTTTAAAATGATTGTCTAGTAATATCGCTTTTTTGCAGAAAATGTAACACGCCGAACAAGTCTTTCTAGTTTTAGTAGGTTTTCTTTGAGATAGTTCTCTATATAATGCTGATTTGCTTGGCTTTTCAGTTGGTTGAGGGGCTTCATAACGAATAAGTTTAAAAAATGCAAGAAAGGTACCATTATAATAATAAAGCCAGAAGAAATCAACTTGCATAACAATTTCAAAAGATAGACGGATGGAGATTGGATTTAGCCAATCCTAGATTCTAGCTACTTTCTTCACAGTTGACATTTGTCAAGGCTAGTTTTTTCGCGATAACAAAGGCAAATAATTTTTGGAAATTTCCACTTAGTGTATTTCTACACAATAAATTTTAACACCGCAGAAGATTTCTTCTACAGGATCTGGACATATTTGTCGTCCCATGTCATTAGAAGGTCTTCCTCTTTACATTTCATTACATCTTACAATGCTGCTATCATTAAATATTTTGTGACCACAAAACACGTTGTGCTATTTTTTCTCTGCCTGACAACAGCGATGTTTTCTTCCGTGATAGACGAGAATGGATATCCTAATTTCTAAGCATTTTCAAGGTTAAAAGTCTCTTTCTAAATATGGTCCTACAATGAGAACAACCTTCTCTCCAAACACTGATCAAAAATGATTTGGCATTCCCTTCTTTACCAAAATGATATTGTGAGTTCTTTTCACTGCTGCAGATTAAGAATAACGAAAACCGTTTGTCTATCTAATTATATTTACATTTTAGGGGTATTTCTGGAGTTATATGTTTATCCTTTTTTGTAAGTTCTATTGAAATTGCCTAGTACTTCAGATTTTGGAATGGTCGGACCTTCAATATTGATTTTTGTCACTATTGAGATCTATATTTGCTCGATTGTCCTTGAACAACTTTGTTATTAATAATTACCATATACCTAATAGCTTTTTGGTATCTAGTATCATTTTGTTTACATTTAATAAAACCGTAGATATCTCTTTTTATATAGATCAGCTACTTCTTTATCCTCTTATGCATTGTTCTTTTTGGAGTAATTTTTCCATGTCATCACATTTGTCTTTTGCAGCTTTTATTTCCTTCCGTATTGTATTTTGAAGCTTTTCATATAGTGGTTTGTTATATTTGAGCAGCCTTTAAAGTTTGTTTTTAGAACCTTTATTTGGCTTTAGATATTGATTTTTTTTTTATTCTTTTATTGATAGTCAGCAGAAGTGAATTAGATCTTTGATATCTTATTTAATCTATCATTCAAGTGTGTTGTTACTTTGTTTTTGACGTCTTTATTGTATAATTTGGAAGTATCGATGTGCTGTAAAAGTCTTTCTTTTCACGACCTTTAGTTTTCGTTCTCTGTTGGCAACTAGTGGATTGGGATCTGAGCCTGTCCTCTCCTGGATATGCTGTTGCTCTCTTGATCTTGTTTTTAGAATATTTGTTTACTAATATCTAGTTAATTTGGTTTACAATGGGTTGTGCGTTGGCTGGATTGTCAGAAGATGCTTTCCACGTATATAGAAGGCGATTTAATAGCTTAAACGATGTATTAGTTACTACCATATTTTATTTTCGTAGAACTGGTATAGCCTATCGCTGTTAGGCTATACCAGTCTTTCTTTCTTTATTTATTTATTTAGCCTGCCTTTGTTCCTTTCATCCTATTCTGGGCGACTCTTTTCCAAGCAATACCTGAGTGAGGCTTCACATCGTCTAACTATCGCATTTGTGGTCTTCTATTTGCTCTTTGGCCTGACCATGGTCTCCAATCTAAGACGCGTGCATTTCACCTGATATCTGTTTGTCAGACGATGTGTTCTACGAATTGCCACTTGAGTCTGGCTACTGTCTCTTTTGTATATGTAACTTTTGTTTTTTCTCATCCAAGTGTCCTGTTTTTCGTTTATTAGAGTTATTTGTAACATTTGATGCTACATAGCTGTTTGGGTTTTTATGAGCTTTATGAGCAGTCCAGTTCTGAACTCCATAATTCATAACAAGTCATAACAACCTAAGGTTTTGGGGCAACTTTCGGTTCTTTAATGTATAACTTAATCTGCAAAAAGCGGCCCATCCCAGTTTGGTTCTACTTGTAATTTCTATTTCTTGGTTTTCTTTATTAAGTGTAAATCTTTGCTCCAGATATGTATGTTCTTCTACTTGTTCTACAGCGTCTTGTTCTATTTCTATATTTACTATCTCTTCAGAGTTTGCTACAATTATTTTTCGGTATTTATCTGTAACACCACCTTCTTGAAGCCTTGTTCAATTCTTGTAGCATTGAGTCTAGTAGTTCTCCATTTATTGCAAATAGTATGATGTTATTTGCGTATTTTAGGTTATTCAAATGTTTTCCATTTATATTTATGCCTTTTTTTCCAAATTTAGTCATTTAAAAATATCTTCAAGGGCTAGTACGAATAGCTTAGAGATCGTTTTCACGAATTCCTCTTTGAATCGGGATTAAATCAGTTTCTTCTAACAAGTTAGCTGTTATTGTTGTATTTTTGTAAACGTTTTTGATGATATGTGGTATGTCCTGCTATTCCATAGATTCTGTTGCATTGCCCACGTTTCATTAATATCAAATGCTTTCTCATAGTCCACCAGTGCTTTGTATAAAGGAAGATAGTATTTATTTACTGTTTTTATTGGTAGTTTAAGAGTTAATAGGTGATCCGCTGTACTGAACCCTTTATGAAAGGCGTCTTATTTATTAGATAGATACATTTCTATTTTGTTATTTACTTTTCTTGTTATTATTCTCGATAAAAGTTTATACATTTGAGATTGTTATGAGTCTACAATTTGTTAAATTTAGTCTATCGTCTTTTTTGCACAATAGTAGTTACGGCCTCTTTCCACTCTAACACTATTTTTCCAGTTTCCAAACATTTATTGAAGAACGTCTTCAACGATTTTATTGTTTCTTCCTCTTTCTCTTTGAGACATACAATTCTTTCACTATAGAGTTTATTTCGTTGTTATACTAGTCTATATTTGTTAAATTGTTTTATAAGGTAGGCCTGAACATTTCGAACAAAGCGAGGTATAACCTATCATCCAATTAGCAAAATTTAAAATGGTTATTTTTGTTATAGTAATTGCATATCTTACGAGTGGATTTTTCGTGCCCATACACACGATCAGGATTCTCATTTGCCCAGTAGACACAATTACGTTCGTTCACGCATCCATTAATGTGAAATTATGGATTCCAAATTCTTCACATTTGAGAACATATGATTTGTACGAGGGATTTTTTAAAATAAAAGTGAAATTTGTAATGCATTTGCCTCGCTCTACAATGTCGTTTGATTTACTATTAAAATGTTTATTATTTGGCTATAATAGTTTCGTTTATCAGAATTGCTTGAACAGTCACTTTTAAAACTTGTAACTGAAAATTACATTAAATAATGTAAACATCATGGTTCTGTAGGTTTATGTTGTCATAATAATTTAAAGTTTTTAAATAACTACTAACTACTTCCGTATATATAAATTAATTTTTTTGTGATCATTTCAAAGAAAAACCCCAAAAATCGAAACCATAACAATTATCTGTAAAGTACCTTTTCGCTTTTTTGTCTATTTGCGACGATTTTAATTGTCTTTTACAATGCCCAAGGCCGTTCACGTTCAATTAGCTTTGTCTAAATCAAAATCAAAGCCAAGGCAACCGTATTTTGTATTAATATTTCTGAAAATATTGATGTTATGAAATCTGGAGCTTTAGGTGAGGCGCAAATCTTATATAATAACATAAAACCGTTTAGTGTATCCCGACCTTAATTATACAGAAAGCAACAGGAAGCCATCACTATTTCCGTTACCGTGCCATCGACAATTAAAAGAGCCAATTGCTAATATTTAAGTTGGGCAAGATGGTTATAACGGAAGGCTATTTTTGCCGGTGTTTTGTAAGAAAATGAATTAACATCTGCGTTACCTACTTAGAATATAAACAAATATTAAAAAAATATACATGAATTGTATTGTGGCGAAACAAAATAGTTGATAGATGTGGACTAACTGTTTCGGATTTAGTTAGGAGAGAAACAGAAATTCAAAAAAAAGTATTAATTATCAAATTAATGAACGAAATAGATATTAAAAAGATTTATTTAAATAAAACGCTCTATATTTTAAGTTAATTTATAATAAAAATGTAGGGGCTTGTGAGACTACTACATTAATTTTTTTTATCTTATATATCGAATCTAACAGACAATTCTTACAATACCAAGACTAGAGTTCTACTGTATGGTCGAGGTCAGGCTTTCTTATTTAATATAATTATTATTTAATTTATTATTGTACGTAGTCTAATCGATAGTCATAGGTATAGTCTGGTGGAATACTCTTCCATTTTTGAATAGACCGTTGCGCAAGTATTGATAGACCACGCTCGAGTCGTACATCCCTGAGCAGCACAAGACATTCCATTTTAATACCCACCATGGCGTGGAGCGCCGAACATTTATTTTAAAAGTGGTAGTTCTGTAATTTATGTAATTTAACAATGTTTTTGAGAGCGCGACAGCCGCGACGTAAAGGCTTCGGCCTGCCAGACTAACGCGCGGCGGGCCCTGGGTTCGACTCCCAGGTCAAAAATAACGGCAAACATCGAGTGCTCTCCGACCATCATACAAACACCTTTGACGGTCGTAAAGTACATTCTCCTTCTTCTAACGGCTCAGACTAGCCACCTGCCCGGGGTACGCCCAACATGGCTCATAGTACTACACGAAATGTGTAGTTAGAAACAGGCTAATAACCTATATATAAGAGTAGAAGAAGAAGAAGAACAATGTTTTTTAAACATCCATTATGTATTACAATATGTTATATAATGTACAACAACCAATACGAGTGGTAGATTGACATGTCAGAATCTCATCCAAAAACAGACTTCTTTATGGTTTTATATATGTAGGGTACTTTAAAATAATGAAGATATTTTTTGTATTTGTATTGGTAGGGGTTTCGTTAATTTTTGACTGGTAGATCAACGAGTAAAAAACCTTTTCAATATTTTTGCTCAGAGTGCAGTGGGTGCGTCTTTAGCTAGAATTATTGGGTATACTTTTAGGTCATCTTGGCATTTTGCAACAAATAAGGTAATTTCTTCTTTTGTCAAAAGAAATTATGAGGTCTTGATGGATAAAACTTCAGTTATATTCCACGCTATCCTAAAATTTTCCCTTTTGATTGAAATCGTTGTATTTTTTTTTTAAATATTGGTACTAGTCGAATTTCAGAGTCGAATTCTATAACTCCAGATCGGTTTCAATCTTGATTTGTATGGAAATGGCATGACCTTTTTTATTATTTGTGAATAACGACCTACTAGCCAATATATTTTGCGATACCGGAGGCCTAACTGGAGATATTATTCCTTATGTGTTTGCTCTATGTTATTTTTTATTTAAGTAAATTTCCAGATGTTTAATCTCTTTTTTACGGCAAATGAGATTATGCAGTGACACTGTAAGACATATACTATTTTGAAGGGTAAATATTACGTGTGTTATCTTTAATTCACTATTTTTTGAGCCAACCATCTTGCTTAAGATAAGTTTACAAGGGTTGGGATGCTGTGTTAGAATTTTAGTGGGATGGCAATACAATTTATTTATCAGAATATGTATATACATTTAGGCAATATAGATAATACTTCAGCAGCGCTCCGTATTACGATAGTACATTATTCTTATCCTCTAAGCCTGCTATTTATAATGTTTATATTTCTTACTCTATCATGACTGCAAATTTACTTGTTCCGGAATTTAATGCTCCTAGTCCTCCTAACAGTTACAGTACTATCCAAAGAAACGAACTCATCTACCTTAACTTACGTCGCAATTTCCGCTTTTATTCTCAAATTTGCATTGAGTACCAGCACTAATTTTATTATCTACAAGTAATCTCACCGTTCTGCAAGTACCGCAAGAGCCGTCTGCTACTCACACATTTTAGAAAGTCTTTCGATCTCCTCCCATATTCGCGGTCACCTTCGCCTGTTCGTGATGAAGTCTCTTTTCGTTCTGCCCCTGATCTCCTCCATATTGCAGATCAGCAGAACATACATGGTGTCGTTGATTTCCTCAAATGCAAGTCTGTTTTGGTCCTCAGCCAATTTTGTAAGGTAGGACTTGAAGTTGCCATGAACAGTGATAAGCTGGAAGGTTTGCCTGTTAACGTACTCCGCTACTTCCCGCATCATATCCACTGCATAATGTCGCTTCATTTTCGCTAGTGCCATCTGTGCTCCTATGTTGTTCTTGTTCTAACTCGTCACCGGTTCTTTACGAGCCCTATTGGTATCGCCTTGAAAATTAGTGGTTCTAATCCTGCGGCCGCCTTTTTAGCCTTTGGTCCGCAAGCTCATTTTAACGTGTAGCCTGGTCCAGTAAAATTGGATTTTCTTCTTGGCCAACAGCGTCTTTGCAAGGCTCCAAATCTCGATTTATAAATTTGTCAGCGTTGTCATACTTCTGACAGCTGGTGACGCTGATTTGCTGCCAGATTTTACAACATATCTTGGGATGACTGCTCTGTCAGATACTCTTGAATGGCTATCAGTCTGGCAGCTTGGCTTGTCCTTAATGGTTCTCCTCTTTTCCTCACATGGCCATAAATATAGCTTCTGCTTTCCGTTTGCACAGAACCACAGTTGGCGTACCTTAGGTTCTTTCTCGTTGAATGGGATGCCGTCTCGTTCGGTCGAGGTGCCCTGTCTCCCCTAAGGAACGTTTTTATTCCATCTTGGCTCAGCTTTTATTGAAGTTTCTGTTCCAGTCCACTTATCAGCCGTCTTCTGGTAAGTAAAATGAAAATGCAATAATTGACTTAATATTTTAATTTAGCTGTAGTGGATACAGCCACTACTGCAGTAACCGCGAGTATTCTTTGTGCGCAAGTTCCTAGCTGACTGCGCCGCTCCCTCAATAATATGCGTTGCTTTAGTATTGCAAAATATTATGTTAATCGTGCCGCCGCCCTAATCCGATAAACTATTTGGGCCTTCTTCTCTTTGGTGAAAGATGTTGATTGTCTATCTCTCTGTTAAAAATACTGGATGGTGATCCTTGCGGTAGGCACATTCTCAATTGAACAAAAAAAATCAGTCTATCTTGCCCTGCTTGCACCTAAAATATATCTCCCCGCTATTTTTTGCATTGAAACTGAATTTTGTGCATTTTTACACGTTTTTGGCACTTGGAGCGCTTAGTTTTTGCAAGCCCTTAAAGTCTTAAACGGTGCCAGCCGAATTATTAACAGAGTATCAAACCTTATGACATTTTTGCGGCAATTTAACTCTAAATATACTTTCCTATATCAGAGTTTACCATACCAACCCAGAGCGCGAGCCCTGAGAGCACCTATTGTAACTTGTCGCATCACATTCCGGAATAATTCAGGACCACCACGCGTTGTTGAACTTTTCTATGATATCTAACGCTATTAACGCGCCTTTTGCGTTTTATAACTTTTATCACGCTTGTCGACAAGCTTTTTCGACTACCGATAATAAAGCTTTGGTTGAATCTTTCAATATCTCAGAAAGATACCGAGCTCCCAAATAGTGTTAAAAATGCTTTTGAATCTTTAAAAGCCCTTAACATTACGTTTGCCGTAACGCTGTCGTGCTTTAAGAGTTTTTTGGTATTTATCTTCGTAAAAAAACTATGGACTTTCTCTGCGATTATCCGATTATCTCCGGTTTTCAATGATCGTTAACAGGTCATTTTCTTCCGCATTGTGGCTAAGGAAGACGTTTTCCTATAGAAATTCCGCCCACAAGTTTATTGGCGCCATCTGTACAAAATTCTTTTTATTTTTGCTTACACGTATCTTCTAGTAGTAGTCCTGATAAGGTTTGTGATAAACTAGTTTCCTTTTTACACTTTCGTGGGATGACAGTATAGTCAGTGTCTTCCGCATCTACAGCGGTTTCTGTATTAATGGATATTGCTAAATTCACTGTAACCAATAGATAAAAAACTGCCCAAAAATATTTTTATGGTACATCCTATTCAAAGGAAACAAATAATGTGTATGCTTTTCGTCTTTTACCAAGTATCTGCTCATTAGGTACAATATTAGTACTTTGCAGTATGGATATGGATCAAACCTTTACGCCATATCTTACCTTGCGAAATGCCAGTAAAAGCCAGCTGAACAATATATTTCACATTCAAAGACATTTTTAATTATTTTGACTATTCTATATATCTGTTCTGTAGTTTTATGTTATTGTTGAAAGCCAAATTGATACTTAGGTAATAAATAATTTTTAATTATAACGGTGTTATACGTTTTCCAAATAACTTCTTGAACAATTTGGAAAGTAGAGGAAGATGCTACATCAGATGACCTTTTTCACCCTATATATTAAGATTGTCTCAGCCACCTTCCATTTCCAAATATTCAGTGTTGATTGTAGTGTTAAATATGCACTTAATCTTGTGTTTTGTAGATTTTTTGATACCATTACAATTTTGCTATCTTACATTTTTGATGGATGTATCCAATTGGCATCTCGCATGTCGCAGTTTTAGAATTACGACTTTCTCTTCTTCTTGTGGTGCGTCTTTAGGAAAAAATGTAATATATTGTCTAGATATTGCCGAGTTCCCGTTTAACCGCTGCGTTATTCGGACGTATTTAAGAAAACGTACCTAAATTTGGTGTGTGCGCCTGAGATCGCAATCTCAAGCAGCCTTTACATTAAGCCAAAGTAAAAATGTGTCTACGTTAACCGTATCAAGTACAATAATCTAAATATTGCAGTTAAAATTCGCATTCTGTTGTAACTTTTGAGGAGTAAGGACGTATACATCTCTGCTGTTCTAATTTAAGTGTCGTGTAGCGTTATAAATTATACCCTCAAGGTCTGCAGGCCTGTTTATTGAAGTTGCAGCACTATTAAAAATAAATTATGGTGCACTGAAACTTTTATATTAAATGAAGTGTTTACACAGTTTTTTGGATATAAAGCCTGGGGCAAGTAGTATTATTACATGTAAAATAGGCATAAAAGTGTTCTCAATTAATCAAATTTGACATGTGTAACTTGTAAGGTACAATAATGCTTTGTCGACAAAAGGTTAGCGAATTTTAAGGAGAATGCAATTATAAACCAGTAGATTGTAAAGATCAGGGTCTGAAGCTGTATGTAGAACAACTAAGCGAGAGGATCATAATTTTTGAAGGCTTATGATTACCGTAGCAAGTGGGCTATCGCAAAAAACCGTTTGTCTGCCTCTTCTGTTCGATGTCTTGGGACTACTACCGGTAGCGAAGGTTATAAAGGGGCAACAGAAAGGGTTCTTTCAACACTCGAGTGCCGAATAATCTTCTTTTCTGATGAATACATATGTTGTTTAAATCGAAACGATATTAATACGACTTAGACACAGAGAAAGGAAGCATTCGTACAAAGCAAACAAGGCTAACTATGGGTATTAAGATATGGCGAGCTATCAGCTATGGCAACAGGTGAGCTCTAGTCAGAGTGAAAGATAATATTATCAATCAGACCTACATAAATCGACGGGGTGTTACGATTCGTGGTACTTCCTTTCTTTTAGAAGGTGCCCCAAGTAATCTTTCGACAAGGTAATACTCGACCATATGTGACGCATAACATATTAAGATTCTCTCAATACAACAGAGTGGGCCGATCACCTGATCATTCACCGATCTAAAATATCTGGATATCATTGCTCAGAAAGTGCAACGATATCCAAGAAATCTGGCTAAATTATAGGGCGTTTCATTAATAAATGGAATATAGTCTACCAAGATAACATTTACTTATTGTTTGATTCGATGCCAAGACCATCATGTAAATAAAAAATTTATTCGACTAACACTTCCTTAGAAATAGAAAAAAATAATAGTAAAGAAACGAAAGGCAAAAACTGTCGAAGACCAACTGACAAAACAAGTGTTCAATCGGTTAAGCAACAGACTGAAAGCAAAACTAAAGGGATATAGCGATGAATCATTAAATACTTTCATCACTATGCTAAAAAGTACGACCAAAGCATTTGAAAACCCATAAAGAATAGAAAGAAGCCCACAACAATAATTTCTTTAATGCAAGTAATTATCCCAGTTTTGGACATTAGGCAAAAAGTGAAATTGCTGAATACCAACAAATACCGAAAATTGACCTCATGGCAGGAAAAATGTTGAAAGCAGTGCCAAGGAAAGGAGTAGTAATTTTGACATATTTACTAATGCCATCCTCAGGCTTAGTTATTGTTCTAACCTCTTGAAAATAGCTCAAATTGTCATGATTCTAAAGGCTGGTAAGGATCCAGTAAATAATACTTCATATAGACTGATAAGCCTGCTCCCTGTTATTTCTGAGATCCTGGAAAAGTGGCCTTCCGAAAAATCAAAGATGGTTCATATACCAATAATAATAATACTGGAGTGACGATCACCAATTTAGATTTCTTGAGGCACACTCGGCAATCCAACAATGCCATCGCACGGTGAAAATTATAAATGACGCACTAAAGAAAAAAAAGAATACTAACTGTTCTGCCATATGTAAGCCAGGGCTTTGAAAAGGTTTGGCACCCAGGCCTGTCAACAAAAGTTAAAAGCCTTCCACAAGAATTTCAACATGATTAAATCCTATCTATCTAATAGAAAGTTTCAAACTAAATATAACAGTGCGACATCCCGTTTATTTTCAATAACTGCAAGAGTTCCGCATAGCAGTCTTTTAGGGTCTGTATTATACACCCTTTACGCAACAAATTTACCAACAGACAGAAACACACACATAGGTTCGTTCGTAGACAATGCAGTTCTACTTGCTAAACATAAAAAGCCAGTAGAGTTCAAAACCACCTTAACTATCTTAAAGATGGCTTCTAAAATGGAGTGTAAAGGTTAAAAATCTCAACATACAACATTTACCCTCCAAAAGAACAATGTATAGCAAGTTGAAAAAGTCGAATACTTTAGTTCTGCAATATATTATTAAAGGAGATGAAACCATTCTGTACGATGATCTACGAGCAAAAAGAGAGTCAATGGATTGGCGAAGTTCGAAAGGCCGATCATTTCAAAGGAAGCTTTGCCAATTGATTTCGAAGAAAGAAACCCGGTGGTAAACAGAGCCTATTACACCAGTTTACTGTATAAATTGTGCGACATTGACAAGGAAAAGGGGAGTGGCATCTTGACTCGACTGTCCGCTTTCTGTACGATAACGCCTCGTCTGCGGCTTTGAGGAGCTTTTCCAACTAGACCACAGCTCAGACCTAGCCCCTAGTAACTACTATCTGCTTTTAAATCTAAATAAAAATACTCGAAGTAGAAAATTCATGAACAATGAAGAGTTGCAGAACGCATTTTTCAGATAAAACTTTTAAAAGTATTTTTAAAGCTATTTTCGAGATGCAATTAATGTGTTGAAGTAGGTGGAGATTGTATTGAAAAATAATCTTATTGTTTTGTTTCTGTCACTTCTGAAATATAGTTGGACCGGAAATTTTTGGTGCGCATTTCGTATACCTTAATAGCAGACTCATAACACTTGGAGGTCATTACTACAAAAATTTTGGAGGGAGTAGGTAAAATACTCTAATAATAGATGATAGATTTTAAATTGCTGTTTGGAAAACTAATATATTAATCAATAAGGGCTTTTATCATATCATTAAAATGTAAATATACTACTAATTAATAAAACGCACATGACTGATAGAATTTTTATAAACATACCTTATTATACAGTCAACTAGACGTAGGCAGTCTGGAAAGTTTTGAACCTAACATAGAAACAAGTATTTTTTCTGTCAAATTTAATTTTCTGTTTCAACATAGTGTCCTTTTAAGTTGATACAATTTTTATAGCAATGCTTTAACCTTTTTAACCCGTCCAAATAGCAGTTGGCGTCTTGCTCTGCAAAATAGGTGTCTACGGTTGCGATGACCTCATCGTTCGATGAAAATCTCTGCCCTCGAAGCCAAACTTGAGCTTGGGAAACAGGAAATAGTCGCTGGGGACCAGATCTGATAAATATGCTTGGTGGTCAATTTAAATTTATAATTTAAATTGCAATTTGTGAATTTTGGCCATAACAACAGCTAAAGTGTGAGAGAGGTGCGTAGTCTTGATAGAACAGTACTTTCTTCAGTTCAAATGGAGTCGTTTTACAGCAATTGGTGCTTTCAACTGGTCCAGTAACGATACGTAGTACGATCCCGTTATTGTTCTCCCTTTTCCTAAATAGTCGATGAACAGAATTCCTGACTATCCCAAAACAGTCGCCTGTACTTTCACGACTGATGAAACTGTGCTCGCCATTTTTGGAACAGGTTCACTCTTTGCAGTCCACTGTTTTGACTGCTTTTTCGTTTCAGGAGTGTAATGGTAGGCCTAAGTTTCATTGACAGTGATAAATTCACGGAAAAAGTCCGACTCATTTTTGAAATCGCTTAAGTAGGGCTTTTGAAATGTTGATCTGAATGAATTTTTGATTCGAAGTGAGCAAGCACGAGACAGCTTTTTCGTGATCAATTCTTCAGTCAATATATGACGAACGCGTTTTTTCTGCATGCCCACAGCTTTTATTATATCTCTAATTTTGACTCTCTAAGTTTGACGGTCATTTAGTAAACATTTTTGATGTTATCGGTGGAAGTCGCAGTTGTTGCCTGTCCCGAACGCTCACGTACGACCACGTTTAAATTCAGCTGCCCATCTTTTTACGGTTTTCCGATTTTTCCATTTTTACAAAAGCTCTGACATCGACTGATACAAACGACTGTCAAACGATAATTAATCGTCTAAAATGACTGATATTTTGCCGGTATCCTTCCAAGTACGATTGTAGTAGCAGTAGGGTCATCTTCATGTTGAGGCTCAAAACTTTTAGACTACCCACAGTACAGCATTAATAAAGTATGACTGATGGGAATAAAATATAAAATTAAAAATGTTATATAAATAGCATGCAAGTAATATCACTAGTAGTTGAGGATAACTATGAAAATATAGGATATTGTGCTCTTTGTAAACCAAATATTGAAAACTAAAAATAATACACCTTCATGTACATATAAAGATAAAAAATAGAATTCATTTACGAGCATATCTCGAGTGTATGAAAAGAAAATACCAATTAACACCCAAATGATTTTCTAGAATTTTTAAATAAAAAATTGCTTAATATACTTTTGTGACTACTTTCATGGGTATAGAAATAAATAATTGTTATAAAAATCTGTAAAAAGTAAACATCAACTTAATACTATTTTTAACGGTGATAATAAACAAAAGTGTATGATATAACGGAAAATATGTAGTACACAATGCAATCAAACATTTAGAATAATAGGTAAGTGGTCTACCTTTACAATGTGTATATTGACAACGCTTTCGCTAGGTTTTTTTTTATAATTAGATGTTTATTTCCATCAAATCTAATATCCCTATGAATGCGTGTTCTTCATATTGATGGCGGAGAAATGGGGTTTACTAAAATTCCTTTATAGAAAATGATGTTTGCTCTATTTTTCTGTAAAGTTGACAAGCATTGACAACCGCCATATCAATTATCTTTGGTTCCACTTTTCCAAGCCAATTGTACTGCGCCAATCGAAGCCCCCCCATAAATCTATTGTATCTGTTGACTACTGCTGGTTAGAATTGATAGCATGGAATCAACAGCATGGTGATACAATTGCTGTCATGCCGTCTAACTAAAAGTAGGTATTTTGTTTTCTTCATAAAATACATAATCGCGTGATCCCCGACTACGTTTTTCGATATGTTTTTCAAGTTATAGTAGGGAATTTTGTTTGTTCACTGTCACGTTGTTAAGTTTTTGACTTTGTACTTCCTTTTGCAGCTATTCGTGCGCTGCTTTGCATCAATGGAGCTTAATTTAGAGTATATTTGCCTTGTCTTTGTTCCTTAACATATTTTTGCTCTGCAAACAATTGCTACTCTTGCCCTATGTCTAGTTTTTTGCACAGAAAACATCGAGGTTCTTCGTTTCATTTCTTCGTATGGGAACCTGGCTTTATTTATTAGTTATTCTACGTCTGAATAATTACTTTCTTATATAATTGATTATGGATCTATACTTGGAGTATTAAGGAGAGCTTCAATGTGAGTTACAGCGTTTGGTCTATGAAAGGTGTAGCGTAAGATTTAACTGAATGTCGCCTTATATAATTTCTAATTTCTTGGTGAATGTATTTAATATTTCAACGGTTTTTTATATCAGCCCCAAATGTATTTAGAGTATTTGTCCGACATAGTGGACAATAAAGTCGTACTGATATTTTAAATTGTTAACAAAGACTTTAGTTTTATTGAGGACTTACCTACGAAGCCCAGAAAAACTAACGAAAATTGTCAGCTATGTTAAAAGCATTTACCTTGCTTTTGCTGGAATATTTTTGTGAATTTGCTTTTTTAAGTCTGCATGTAGCGCTAAAGGCCATTGAAAATTTAGAGAAACGTTTTATATACCTTCCAAGCCTCTTAGCGTTCTGAAGTAAGATTACTAGAGCTCTTATACTTTATTAACTTTCTACAGCGGAGCTTATAGTAGAAAGTTAATAAGATTATCATCCTGTCTGTCTGTCTGTCTGTGTGTCTGAAGACAAGATAACTTCCGTTCTATTCAGCGGATTCATTTCAAACTTGGCATACACATCTTAGATCAGTACCTGCCATGGGATTGATTTTCAGCCAAATCGGTTAACGGCAACCGGAAGTGACCGTCACGATTTCGCACCGCTGTAGAAAGTTTCCTTTACGGTATTACACCGTTCTCGTTTATGTGCCCTTAAACTTCAAGTGAAGTAGAATATTATGAATAGACTGAAGTCTTCAGTTAACACTATGATAATCCCTTATTACTTTATCTTTTCCCTTAATGTCTTTGAGGTTCTGCTAAGTGTCTTCAAATACCCCTCGACCCAGATAACGAGTTTAGAGCTCCAAAGTAACTATAAATCATTTATCTAGCTGTTGAGGTCATATAGGATTTTTTTATTTATTAAATCGATTCTTGTGCGTTATCAGATTGTTATTGAGAAGAGGCAGATAAAGTTGTTTTTACAATAATTTGAAAGTGGCTTTTATGCCTTCCATATTCGCGATAACTGTTTCGTAAGAAGGTTGTTAGAATATTAGCCAGAGTGTCTTCCACTTGGCTTTGGTATCCAAGCTGCAATGTTATCTGACTCATAAGCCATGTAAAGAATATATTATTGCTGATCTTTCTACTTGTCTTTTAAAATCGTTTTTTCATTGTTTTTTACATTTTAGAGTGCTCTTGTTAGTACGTTGTCCGTGTTATGATTAATACCTCAGAATTTAGCCACTTTAGCACGATAGAACTACCCCGTTTATTGTTCTTGACAAAATCCTATGTTTACCGGGAATATTTGTGCACACGAGTGATAACTTTGAAGGTAATTTAGCCACTACATTAATGAAGGTTTAATATATATCAGTGGCATTCTCAAGAGATCTAATATAACAGTTATGGTTAATTCACACATTAGCCAACGAACTTAGCTTTGTCATTGAGATAGGAGAGGAAAAGCTAGAGGTAAACTCAACTCTTTTGAATTACAATATAAACTAAACTTATAACAATCATAATCATTTCTGCACGTTGCCCATACTTGGACCGAAAAAATGTTTTTAAACCAAAGAACTTTTGACATGCCTTTCAACATTTTTTAAGTTTGCAATATGCCCTTCCTCGCTTTTCCGGTTCGTTTATAGTCTGGACGATTTTCATTTTTTTTAGTACTAGCGAACGTCGTGCCTCTAGTTCTTTAATGTTTTCGTCGTTTATGTCGTCTCGTTCCAATACTTCACTGTACAGTTTCGGGAACGTCGAGTATGTCTGGAACACCAATTTCACTACTAGAAACTTTATTTTTGTCTGTCAGTTCGCCCACTTTTGGTGGAATCAGAGCGATGTCGCTCGAAAGCCAATATTCGAAAGCTTCTTCAAAGGTTTTAAAGGGCTTTCCGTTGAAATACTAAAAGCAGTACAAAGTTGTTACAAAAATAATTTAAACACTATAACACAAATGCCCAGCGTTCTACTTATAGATCTCTGGGTTCTACTGAATGTAATTAAAATTCTATCTAAAATATCTTTATGGCTTTGATATTTAATAAACCAAACATATATAACTGATACTACTTCTTAGCCTACTATTTTTTATGTTATCCCAATATAATACGAAAACGCACCTGAAACAAACATTCAAACACTTTCACTAAAAAATGCTAAATATCATAACTAGTGGAGCCGACGGTTTGCCCTTGAGTGTCTATTTATAAAACAAACACGTAAAATCCCCTCAAATATTTAAGTCCACCACACAGCCACCAGATTTAAGTAATCTATAAAGAGATCGTTGGGGGTTAATAGGTTAATGCGATGATAATATATATGATAATAACAAAAATTATTTAAAAATACAAAGAAACGTAATTAAAAGCAAAAAAGTTTACAACAAAAAAAAGAACAAAAATGCTGTACAAAAAAAATTCGACACGCTAGATTACACGGAAGTCCGAAAATGTTTACCAAGACGCAAAATTTTAGTCATTACAGATAATGACAGAGAACTAAGAGGCAGAGATAAAATAAAAAATAAACTCTGGTTTTCTGGCAAATTCTATGTGAGCTTGTCTAAGTATTAAGTTTGAACTTCTTTGTGTATCTTATGTTTGTATAAGTGTCAGGACTGGGCTCGTAAAAAATAATTTGTTTAACTTACTAGCTAATGATGCTAGATCTTGTCAAACTAATATATTTGTCTATCTATGTACACCGTTTCTGGAGGTCATGGAGGCAAGTAGAGAAAGCTTCAGATGGAATTGTTGTTTAGGGCATCTGTATTGCTTCAATATCTTTAATATCTTTATAACGTTTTCCTTTAGGTAGCATTTACTTACGGGGAAATATAAATGAACGTGGTGCACGAATATTATATTTGGCCATGTATGGTATAGGACCTTACACTGAATTGCTGAACATAAACGTTTCAGTATGTGAACGTAAAATTTTTGGTTTATTATTATTATTTATTTGAGATCAGCGTTGTCTTTGTTTTAGAAAATTATTACTTTACTTTGAGCTTTACTTTGGCGTTTCATTTGAGGGGTGCACTAACTTTTATCTTTGGCAATAATATTTAATACAAATGTGGGATCAATTTTGGCAGTTTTCAACAATTGTTAGTTTGCGAGAAATTATTTTTGCATTAAGTTTCCGTTTTCCTAAATCGTTGAGTAAAATTTGGCGACAAATATTCCTATTCTATTTCAGCTCTTCTGATATCATGCGCACTATAATACGGCAGTCTTCTGGCCTCACACCTTCCACATTTGCAGCGGTATATGCTTTCTGGTCTCCAGAAATCTTTTGCGCCATTCAAAGACACGATTTCTTAATAAGGCTTCATTACCAAATGTTGGCTCTATTGTATTCCACGTTTCACTAGAGGTTTTCTCTAGTTTAACGTAAATCTCAATGTTAGCTCTCTGCTCTAAATTTGTGTCCATTACGTCACTCCTCTAACTTCCATTTAAATGCGTCAATAAGCTGAACAGTGGGTTGCTAAGCACAACCCTGCCACCTAGTAAGTTTACATGTAAACACTTTTAAGGTCATGTTTATTCAGAAAACGTTTTAGATGACTTAGTAAACCCAAATTCTTGGGCTTGAATGTCGCGGACAAAGAATTAAAATATTAGTCCTGGAACTTTTGTGGCAATAACTGCAAATAGGGAGTTTCTTAATAATGTAAGAGGCATTTGATGAGAGAAGAGAAACATGATGGCTAATTAAACTTTTAACCGTAATGCAACTTTGAGTCCTCCTCGTAATCCGTTGCAACGTTTTACGAGTTTGCCTCCCAAAGTGGCAGACCAAATGCAAGGAAAACGGCGTTGAACGGCCGCGCTATAAATAATTATCGGAGTCGCTTTAATTTACGCACTCCTTGACCTTCGAAAGGACGTCTATATTTAAGTGGCCGATTCGTTTTACTTGCAGTATTAGGTAAAGGTCCACTCGAACCATTGCCACACCAACGACATTTTATTTTTGTCCTGCACTTTCTCGCGCCGCAGATTTACTGTTAATTGCTTCGTGCATAAACTTCGATCAGTTGCGCTGTTATTCGATCATAAAGTTTAGTAGTATTAATCTAATAATTAAAATACCTTAATTTAATATCGCAATTTAGTTGCAGGACTGAATTAATTAAGTAGAAGTGGTTAGCTCAAACTTTACGTAGTGGATAAGAATTACAAGTTTGCTAATAGTACAGATACCCTTGAAGCTTAAAGTTTTTTTTTATTTGAATTGAAATTGAAAACGCTGAAAAAGCAAAAATATTTTAATAGGTGTATAAATAAGTTCTCAGCTTTAGATTTCACAGGACGCAAATCACCGTTTACATGTAACGTATTAGTCCGCCCTCTTGCGGTTTTAAAGCAATGACATTCGGTCTTTCGAAACATCAGTTTGATGCACATTACCTCAATAATCAGCTGTGTTCACGATGGCAATCACAAAAGACCATATTCGATTTTCTATCCACTCCGCGTTTCATGTTAAGAAAAACGCTGCTGAAGCCACCGAAATGATTTGTGCTGCATATGGTGAGAATGCTGTAAGTCATGCAAAGTGCAAAAAGTGGTACCAAAAATTTCGCGAAGGAGAGTTTAGTCTTGAAGATCAGCCACGCGCTGGACGCCCTCAAACATTGGACACGGATGAGCGGCAGACGCGTTAGGCTGGGAACTTCTCCTACACGCGACGTATAGCCCAGACATGGCCCCTTCCGATTATCATTTATTCCGGTTGTTACAGCATCACTTGGCTGATACGCACTTCAAAACAGAAGAAGTCCGAAAATGCATCGATAACTTTACATAAAGATGGCAAAAGGTCATCGATGCTAACGGAGAATACTTTGATACTTAAGCTTTTTTTGTTTGTTTTTAAATAAAACTTTAATTTTGCAGAAAAAAAGCTGAGAACTTATTTATACACCTATTATAAATAGTTTACGTTTGGAAATCCTAAATATGGCGTACAGAAACAAAAGAAAATCGATTTGGATAGCCGCGGAGGAGTGAGCACATTTAAGAAAAGTAAGAAACTATTCAGAACTCACCAAAAGGGAATAAAAAAATCCTTGAGAAACTAACAGAAATGAACTAGAAGAGATTAAAAACATGGTAAAAGCGATGATGGCAGAAATTAAAAAGAACACGGAGAACAAGGAATTACGAGAAGAAATAATAAATAATTAGAAAATAGGTAGTAGGGAAAATGGAACTTTTAGGAAGAATCTAACTGGCGGTTCTCGTTTTTCTCTGAAGGAATCATTTTTACATTTCCCAATTTTATTCCCTTTCGTTTTACAAAGTTTTCATGCTAGACTAAATTTAAAATTGCCAAAGTTCACTGTTAAAACGGGAGAAGCCTTTACATGATTTTGTGATGCTGTTTCTCGACTGAGGTGGAATGAGATGCCCGAATAATTATGTTTTTTTATTTGTTTTTTTTTAAGTATTATACACACAAATCGCCTTAACCGTTAGACAATTACGACCTAAGACTATGGTGCTGCATGTCCTTCTATATAGTAGCGCAATTTGGGTTTTAAAACAAAAGACAATTTGCATATCCAAGTTTCGTAGATGAAATTCTTGAGAGACGTTCAAGGATATACCAGAACCGACAGAATGAGACACGATGATATAAGAGGAAATCTAGAAATAATTATTGGCCTAGCAGCAATTTAAGCTATCAAACAATCTGGAAACTACACGTCGAAACGATGGAAGTTTGCCGACTACCAAATTTGGCATATAAATATTGGCACGGTAAAATAAAAGACTTGAGTAGACCAAGAAAAAGATGACAATAGATAAGCGACCCAAAACTTCGAATAGAAAAATTTCACAAAATCTTGATAGGTAGGCCACTGCTTGTCTTGATAGATCAGCTCAAATGCTCTTTTCGTTGGATGAACTAAAACCTTTAAACTTTGGTATAAAATTTATCGTTTATCGACATCAGGTAGATTTTATTACTTAGTAGCTACAATAGTAAAACAAATTTTGTCTAATACAGGCACCAATCTTTAGTGGAAATATGTGCTTAAAGGCTAAAACTTAAAAAATTTGTTCTAAATACAAGGCAGTTCAAATATGACCGGGACTGATTTTTTTACAGAGAAAAAAACAATATCCCAAACACTTACTTCCACATGTCAGTCTTCAACGTGCTCCCTTTGGGAGTCAACACATTTTTTCCAACGTTCTGGAAGCATCCTGATGTTCTATTCGAAAAGATTTTTGGTTGGCGGTTTGGATGACGGCGTTGTTATCTACAAACCGTATGTCTTGCAAGTGTATGGAGGATGTGGCAAAAGGTTTTATTTTAATTTTCGGACGGTTTCTATTGTTGTTTTGGTTGTATGGGAGCGTGCATCGTTTTGAAGGAAGGCTATCCGCTTTCCACCTGACTTCCTCTTGGATCGGATCTTTTTCTTCACGTCGATTGCCAGGAGGTTTGAGTAATGAGCTGCATTGACTACCCTAGTATTTGTCAGAAAGTCTACTTGGATAACACCCTGCTAGGTCTAGGAGAACGTTGCTATCACTTTTCCTGCCGAACGGCCCCTCCGCGTTTTCTTGGGTTTGGGAGAACTAATATGCTGCCACTGTCAGTTTGCATGCGTACCATTTTGTTCACGTCCGTCAAAGTGGTACTGTGCATTCACCTTGCAATAGTGCAGGTGGTTTTTCACGCTGTCTTCTACACTACCAACACTGATTGAAAGAATTGGTCTAAGTTTCTTGATAAAGTTGCGTCTGCATGATCAATGTTCGGCTTGATGACAGATGTTCGCGGCCGATGATGATGCGGTTCTTTCTCTACGCGATTTTGCCCGCTCTGAAGCACTCAAAAACACGAGTCCATGAGAGACACTCTTTCCCACACTATTGTTAGAGTCTGTGGTAAATTTTATTAGACGGAACGTTTTCTGCAACGAGGAATGTGATCACAATGCATCATCGTCCCATGCTCCGTGGTACCTTCTGTTCGCTCATCAACCTAGCAGCTCCCAAACACGACTGAACAGGTTCTAATTCAAGCAAGAGAGAAAGTGGAGGTTATGGTCTAATTTCTCAAAGTCGCACGCCAGTGCGGCTCGTTTATACACAAATCAGTCCCCGTCATATTTGAACCACCTTGAACATATTTGATAGCAACCTGGGGCCATCGTAACTGATTACCAGAGTTTTCCAAATTAAATTATCTATCTGTGGGCACGATATGTCTACAAAACGTTTAAAATATAATAGTACAGGTTGGAGATTAAGTACTTCACCATCAGTACGTCCACCATATCTTTTTTGTTATGAATAAGAGACTTATACAGTTCTGCGAATATATGACAACTTTTCCTGGCGGTCATGAAAAGTGAAAGATCTTTTTCAACTAACTCGCTATTAAATCAATTTTTTAATTTATTCTGAATTACTTCAGCGATAATTTCAATAAAATATAACAAATCTGCAAAATTATCAGTAAATTTAGGTTTATAATCTAGGTTGTTCCACTCAAACATTGTTTTATCTAACCTAGTATACGAAGTTTTAAAGGTTTATAAGAATCTGGGGTTTTGCCTATTTTGCCAAATTATCTAAATTTCGATCCATAAAAATAGGGCTTTGGCCAATTTTAGAAATTTCTAATTTTGTTTTTTTTAAATGCATATTTTACAACATAAAAATAAAAAAATTAAATTTCTATCGAACGCGAGTAAACCGAGCGAACCCTTGAAAAAATTGCTTATTTTAATTTAAAGTAATTATCAACATTGACAATACCAACATGTCGCCAATGCGTGTTCGCAATCTTCCAGCTCGATCCACTAAATCGTACTAAATATCGATGATTTCGTATCTCTCCTTACCGTTGAGGATTTGGGAAGAGAAAGAAAATCAAAAATATGTAGGAGCAAGTAGGAGATGGATTTTCCTTTACCTTTGGGATGTAGACCAGTTGTTGAGATACCTTTCTGTCTTTCACAATTTGTATTTCGCTGGGACGAGTTTTGGAAGGAAACGTTCCTTCCCATGATGTCAAAGTTGAATTGAAACAAGCTGCAGACCACTCAAATTCTTAAGTGACGGAGATCATTAAATGATACAACAAAACTAAAATATCTGTGACAATGTCTCAAACTTAAAATATATGTACAGGTTGGAGATTAAGTACTTCACCATCAACGTCCACATAATCTGTTTTGATTAAAAGAGTTATACGTTCTGCAATATATGACTAGATTTTCCGGCGGTCATGAAAAGTGAAAGATCTTTTAATAATCGCTATTAAACAATTTTTAGTTTATTCTGAATTACTTCACCGAAATTTATAAACATAATTGAGAAATAAATATCGTAAATTTAGGTTTATAATCTAGGTTGTTCACTCAAGAGTGTTTTATCTAACCAGTATACGAATTTTAAAGGTTTATAAGAATCTGGGGTTTCTATTTTGCCAAATTATTTAATGGACCAAAAAATAGCGTTGCAATTTTAGAATTTATAATTGTTTTAAATGCATTTTACAACATAAAAATAAAAATTAAATTTCTATCGAAGCGAAAAAATTATCAACCTTGAAAAAAATTGCTTATTTTAATTTAAAGTTAAAAAGCATTGCAATCGACAAGACATGTCGCCAATGCGTGTTCGCAATCTTCCAGACAAACAAGGTCGCTTAAAAAATGAAGTAGTAATTGATAAAAACTTTTCTTAGACGTTTATTAGACAAGGAAAAGAAAACTATACAGCAAATTGAGATCGTGGAACTTAGAAGGCCTATCCGTAAAAAAGAAGAATTAGCTAAGGAAGTAGATAAAGAATAACATTGATTACTTAGAGATGATACAACAAAAACGGAAAAGAAATGGTATTATAGAATTACCTAAAGGACATTGGATGAGTTAGTCAGGTGTTAACAAAGAAAACTTTGGAAAAGCTGGTTTAACAAATTTTTTGACGGTAAACATAAAATAAGTTAGAAATAGGGAAAAGTACTTAATGATGGTAGCTTGTGGTTCAAAGAAAGTTATGTGTTATTATTGCAATGGAAGACAATGGAAGAGTAGGAAAGAAAATAAAGAAATGTGAAAAATGTTCCCACATAAAGCAATTCATGAGGTTATAAGAGAAATAAAGATTGGACTTAAGAAATCCGTGATAAATTAGTTTTTTATGGGAAAGAAAATACACGGAAAAATAATAGATGTAAAAGTTATGAAAAATCGGAGATAAGTAGCAATCACTTTCTATTGATAATAAAATGGGAAAGTAGCAATAAGATAAACTTAAAACAAAGAAAGAGGAGGATAATAAACAACTAAATAAGATGCTACAAACTGAAATAAATGCAGATTAAAAACACATATCGTAACTGAAAATTAACGAAAATAAACCTGCAAAGCTTGCAACGCATAGCGAAGTGGCGAAGCAGTCTCCAAATTTGAGAACCCTCTAGTCTAGCTGACCTTTGACCAATCAGTTTCAAAATCACTATCAAACAAGCCTTTTTGATCACCTGTCGATTGGTGAAAACAGAATTGGGAAATTCCAAGCCGTTCTCGAGTTATTGCTCGGACGGACGGACAGACAGACGGACAACATGAAGTTAGTAAGTGACTCCGCTTCGCTTCGCTACTTAATAAATATATAAAACACAACATCGAAAATATAGAATAAATTTAAGGAGATAATACTACTTAATGCAGAAATAATATGTAAAGTATCGAAAATTACAAATATATAAAGTGAAAGAACACATTGGTGAACATTAAAAATTTAATAACCAGTTCTCAGAAGCTAGAATATATGAAAAAATAAAAAAGAAACTGGGGTGATTTTAGAGAACCAGTGGCATATAAGAAATTAGAAACTGTTCTTTGGGATAATAATAAAAGAGAAAAAAATAATATTGAGTTATCAGAAAAGTCGCATTTTTGGGTAATTTTCAAGTTAACATAACAATCAACAATGTATTGCCTACTTTTATTGATGACCTTTTCCCATCTCTCTCGGAGTTGCTCGAAGAAGGACTGCTCTTTACCAACGAAGAACTGGGTGAGATGCTCTTTGATGGCCTCATCAGAATCAAAAGACCTACCATGCAAGTTACTTTGCAAAGAACGAAAGAAATGGTAATCTGGTGAGGCAAGGTCCAGTGAGTAAGGAGGATGGGCTAAAACTTTCCATCCAAGCTGCAGCAACTTCTGGTGAGTCACCAAACTTGTGTATGGTTTCGCATTTTCATGATTGAACATCATGCTTTTGCAATTGACAAGTTCTGGTCGTTTCTCCGTGAGAGATGTATTTAAATCATCCAGTTGACGACAGCACACAACAGAATAGATCGTTTAATTTCGCGGTAGAAGCTAAAAAAATACCACACCCTTGTAGTCCTACTATTTTGAGAGCATAACTTTTTTTTGATAAAGATCAGCTTTGGATGTTGTTTTGGTTCGCTGATTTCCTCTGCAACACAATCGTTGACGTTGAATAATGTTGTAAACAATCAATTTTTTATCGTCGGTCACGAGGCGTTTCAAAAACGGGCCGATTTTGTTGTGATTGAGATGAGTAACGGCGATATTAATGCTGGATCCATATATCGAGCTTGCTCATGAATCCCTGAGATGGCCGTGGACGGTTAAATGATGAAAGCTCAGTGTCTCCGCAATGTCACGAGTGGTCGAACGTGGGTTTGATTCAATCAGTGCCTTTATTTGAGTGTCAACAACTTCAACGGGCCTTCCACTACAAGGACCATCTTTGACGTCAAAATCACCAGTACGAAATTTAGAAAACCATCTCTGACACTAATGCTCTGTAGGGCATTGTCTCCGTAAACTTTACGCAATTTTTTACAAACCTGTCTTCCGTTCTTTCCTGCGTGAAAATAAAAAAGCAAAATATGCCGATAATACACAGTTTGGTCTTCCATTTTCAACTTAATGTAAGAACTGAAGGATGTGAGCAAATCAAATACTTATTTATTTCAAACGAAGTTTAAATTGTCATCTGTCAAAATATATAACACCTGTGCCGATTGCGATTACGTTTCTGACTTAAAAATATGTGTAGTGCCATCAATTGCAAAATCCGTTATGACTTTCCGACAACCCAATATTAGAAAATATTAAAGACAAAGATAATGAATTTTAATCTAAAAAAGAAAAAGATAATAAAAGAAAGGATACCCCTAGAAGTCTAGCGAGAGCGAAAGATCAACAAAAACCGGATGACATTGCCATAAAAAATATCCAGTACTCTTCAACCAATATTCTCCTTTATTTTCGACTGTACCTAAAGAAAATTGATCTAAGTCTGGCGATAACTGGAGAAGTTACAAAAAATTCAAAAACATTTGAAGGTCGTTTCCTCCTCCTTTTTGACCGATTTTGCCCAGTATCGAACTTGGCCGAGATATTGACCCAATAAATGTGTGCAAACGTTCATTCAAACCAAATAAGAAGTTTTTAATGGAGAGTTTTGAGATTTGGGGGGCATGAAACGGAAAACTATAGTGAAATTTATTGAAAGTTGTGACATAATGGGGTCTACAGTAAGAAGTTAGACAATACTGCATCTTGAATCTGACACTGTTCGCGGTGTTTGTAGTAGTATGAATGAATGAACCAAAAGTAGGCGTTTAAAGAATGTAAAAGTTACAGAACGAACGAAAAAAATTTTCTTTCTCATTTATTACAACAAATATCAAGAGAACAAATGGAAATTGGTGCAAAAGCAAAAAAAGTTTCACTTTTTGAATGTCACTCCAGGAAGATGGTGGACGTTTCGTACACATTGTTTGAGTCTCATACGGAAATTCTCATTAACATGTCGTAGTACCGCCGGTGTTATTGCACAAACTTCTTTAATGCGCACTTTTAAGTCCAGTATAGTTGCTGGGCGAGTATAAAAAACCTTTGATGAGATATTCCCATAAAAAATAATCACGGGAGGTCAGGTCTGGCGATCTTAGAAGTTACTGAATATCTCTATTCCTGCCGATGAAGCGGTTTGGCAAAAGGTCTTTTAGAAAGTTTATTGACACCTTGGCTGTGTGACTAGTTGGAAATGAGTGTTCTTATTCACAGGACATCGTTGAAGTTATGGGATAAGGAAGGTTTCCAGCATCTTAACATAGCGCGCTGATGTTACAGTAACTGCATCACCGACATCATTATTAAAAAAATACCAATTATTCCATTCGAAGAGATTGCACACCAAACTGTAACTTGGGCCGTTCGTAAAGTTGTTGAGGGTTGTCAACAGTCCACTAAGGTAAAAATGAGCTTTATCGTTCATCCATAGATTTTCAATGAGCTGTGGGTCATCTTCAAACAGCTGTAAGATGTGCTCACAAAGCCAACGCGGATAGGATAATCTTCGGGGTTAAAGCATGGACTATTTGCATTTTATACGGGAGTAAGCGTAAGTCAACATGCAAAATTCTCCTTACTGTTTCAGTCGAAAGTCCGAAAGCAACGCTGTGGCGCCTAGCAAACCTTCAAAAGCTTTTCGTAATCGCTAATCTCGAAGATCCTAATAATTCTTGTACTACCGCCTCATCTTCTGAATGTTTAACTCGTTGTACATAAGTTGTTAGCCCAAACAGAAATGCTGTATGTGAAATGTTAAGGTCACTGTCTACTTTTCCCTTCACACACACCCCTTCACACAAGCTTCTTGCAAACGTAAAGTTTGACTGCCCCACTTAATATATGTGTCTGAGACTTAAAATGGAGCAAAAATCATAGACAATGTTATGGAACATTGTTATTAGAGGAAATTAAACCAACCTTAAACACTGTAGAAACAGTTAAGATGACCAGGCCATGTAATGAGGATGAGAAAAGTTAAGATTCCGTTTTATTGAGTTTTAGGGTAAACTGTTGGTTACCTGGCTTATAGTTTATTGCAATTTCAAAACTGTGAACACCTGATGGTACATCAGAGTTGGAAATATGGTGCTATTTCTGGTAATTCTATCAGATCATCAGATATAGTCGAAGAGTTCACTTGGTGTCATCTTTAGAACACAAGTGTAGTTATAGTTCTCATTTGTCGAACACGTCTCTACTCATAATTGACATCTCATCTATCTGTGAAATGTGTATTGTGCGTTCTTTGATTAAGTGCGCTGAGGATCTAGATAATGCAAATGTAAGAAAACCCCTTTAACAAATAGCCTTTGACTTTGGTCCTACATACGGTCGACGTTACTTGCTCTTTTACATTCGAGCCTAATTGAATTTGACCCTTCGGACAGTACTTTGCAATTTCTTCATACTTAACTAAGTCTGCATCTCTGGGGTAACGCTTTTCTCTTATTTTGGTTGTTAGTTTAGTGTCAATGTCCCTACGCTGTCAAGAAATTTCAAATTTTGCGATTATTTCATGCTTGGTGTTCAATGCAACACTTAAGATACGATCGTTTTGAAAGATTTTAGTTCAAGCACATTTTTCGAGTAGCATTTTGATTGTATTGTTGAATTTGATGAGTATTTTTTTATTTAACTGATCCATTCAGATTTAGTGCGCCTTCTTGGTTTATTTTTGGACTGTTTTAATCTAGCAGACTTAATTATACCTTTCTTGTTTTAATATTCTGTTTGAGTTTGTCGATTGGGCCTTGTGCCTATCTACGGCTGTCTATCACATCACAACAGCAAGGACTTTCCCATTTTCCAAATGCCGCTGAAATATTTATGGATTTTTGCGCTACATCATTGTAAGCCAAGTCTTTATAGACATCATAGACACAACTTTACCTAACAATTTTGAGGTGTTGTTAATTCATTGGGCGTTTGGCTCTCATTTTAACAGGTTAATAGTGAGTACTTTATGTACGATATTGTGAGCATTTAAGGTTTCTTTCTATTCACGGGATTAAGCCTGTACCCTTTTCTTCTAGAAGTATTGGCGTTAAAAATTTGCTGTGCCCCAAAAGCGCTTTCGGCATGGCAGATACTTAAGTGGAAATTGTAGGTATTCAGAGGTTATTCAACTTGTGAAGGCTGGCCGACGTCTTCAACATAGTCTTAAATTGACAAGTATCTCCGAGATGTTCGTGGCGTTCTTGGTGAGTGTTACAATGTAGTGGAAAGCTACAAGAATAAGGGGGCGTCGGCATACTGGAACTAACCTGCTATGGTAGCGCTGCTGACTTCCGAGTGGACGCGATGATTGCTGATAGGAATGCTGACGTGAGGAACGAAGACGGTTTCGTTCCGTTCCTTGGATTGATCACTTGAATGATGGTTGATCCTACATTTCACGCACAAGAACATGGTGGAGTCACTCTAATTTATTCACATGGCGAGTTACTGCCGTGACTTTGTGATAAGAAACAATTATGATCCAAGATTTCTAAAATTTGTAAATATGCGCTTATATGGGTTTTTATAAAGATTGGTTCTAAAAGGTTGACAAATATATGTTAAGTTACATTGGTTCTGCGAGAATTATACATTTCCTCCCAAAACTCAGCAGTGGTAAAACGTGAAAAGATTTAGATTTTTGACTCCCTATCCCGATAACTTCGCATGCAAATTTTTGTACCATTGATCATCGTCAGGATGGTTTCCATGTTTTTATTGGATCATTGCTCTGCTTAGAACTTTAGAACATTGGTTGCTTAAAACAATTAGGTTGGATTAAGTCTGTCTACGTCAGCCCCAGTTTATTTGTTAGTTGGTATCAAAATTTCGATTTGATTCTATTGTTCGAATAGAAGATTTGCAGATTAATTATGCAACTTCAGACTGGTTTTCATCGTTCAAATTAAACTTTTCGCTGGTCGGCATTCATGTGACTTATTTCAAATTTAATTCACGAAAGGAGCAGTAAGAATTTAACAAATAAAAGTGCAAGACATGGAAAAATATGTTTTGCATAAGTGGGATTTTTAAATTCAAGCACCATAGCAAACAAAACATTTTGCCTCTTAGCTTGCAAAATAAGGTGAATTCAATATGCAAGAGCACTGCTGGTTCTGACAAATAATCTTAGGTTATTATTCGCTTCACAAGGAGGCATCCTGTTTTTCGGAGGTACGCAAAGAGTTCGTACGAGAATAAAATCAAAAAGTGCACACGGCTGGCAATTTGTTTTACATAATTGGAGTTGTCAAGTTCAGGCATAATAACAAGCAAAAATGACCTGTTCCAGTTGATTTCACGGTCTTGTCTGCATAAAACTGTTAACCCCAATGTAATTCAGTCCTGGCAATTATATAAAAAAACTTGTCGGTGATAAAGCATTTACGAAGAGCCAACCTTCGAGATTTTTAAAGTCAAAATGTGATGCTTTTGCCAGTCCAGAGAAGACTCGGATTTGTTTTGTATTATGGAGTGTTATTCAAACGTTCGAGGTTTAGCGATTTTCTTCTTAATGAAAGAAACAATTTCGAGCAAGATTTAAATAAGCCGCATTTAATCAAAGCTCGTCAAAGCTTTCCGTAAGCTCTAGCACTGTGATTGTTCAAACATCCTCCAACAATAAAAATCGCTTTTTCTTTTAAAAATGCAAATATGATTGTATATGTCCTCATTTTCTTTATATGGGATAGTAGTTGCCATATCTCAGTTCTGTCTTAGTTCCGGGTTTGAAGCTTGGCTAAATGTGAACAAACTGAGCGGTCGAAAGCACACTGGAAGCGGTATAAAGCGTTGTTTACATTTAGCCGACCCAAAATTACCAGTTTGTTTATATTTAGCCGAGTTTCAAACTCGGAAGTGAGGCAGAACTGAGGCATGGCAACTACTTTGGATGTAAGACGTTCGTTTCTTTTTAAGGTTGTCATTTTTTTTTAAATTCAAGCTTTAACAAATCTGAAAGACTGAAAAGCTCCCAAGGTAACATTGTTTTGCATTATCACATTTTTAAGACGGCGTTCTCGACCTGGCTAATCAGAAATGTTCAAAGATTTGGTTTGATTGAACATAATTGGAAAATGTGCTGAGACTATTCAAACAGTGGGAGTTAAAACTTGAACTTTTCTAACAGCGTATCCTGTTATTGATACTTCGCAAACGTTTTGCCCGATCAAAATTGTTTAGCAATCATGACAAGCACCTTTTTTCTAAAACAAAATTCTGTCTAGCGTAACGCCCCTCCAAAAGGAAAACCGTTGCAATAGCTTTCTACCTCTGGCCTCGTCGCTCGGCCCTCTTTCGCCATTAAATATTTTATTGGTAAAACCACAACTTTATGCATGTTTATTTTGAATACTTCAAAACGAGCAAAGATGTCATTTGCATTGGTGCACATCCGGCGAGCGCGGAATTTGCGCGCATTTGCATTCCCGCATCGCGGACTAGTTGATAACGGGCTCTAACTAATCAGAAGCACGTGCTCACCGCTGGATTAGATACCTCGGGCGGATTTGAGCCTGTTTGTTGATGGCAGAAAACGCGAAGGAAAAGTCAAGGTCAAGCTCACAATAGCGGATCAACGAATCGTGACAGAGAAATTGCGCAAGCCGCAGGATTTACGACGATCGTGTTTGAACTTTTTCTACCGTCTCTTGAGAGATGATTAAATTGTGAAACAATCGTAATCGCTGACGCCACAAGGAGCTAATTGTCATTTTTACCAAGATAACAAACCTTTCATTAATCATTACAAATGAATCATCGACTGAGAAACAAAGCAAAAATGCACAAATGAAAATTAAAATGTTGGTTCTGCAGTAAAAGCTGAAAAAACCGGCATAACCGCAGCAATATACAGAGTGTGATTATTAAGTACGTAAACGGCTGAAATATGCAACTTGCAGTTATGATTTTATGACTAACAACTTGTATATAACTCGACCCGCAAAAATAATTTCAACTCTAATTCTGATTAATTTCCTCTTATACAATAAACATGCATATTAAGAATCCACGCAACTTAAACAGTGATGGCCTCCAAATTCCAAACATTCCTTCACGCTGTTCCTGGACTCGGAACGATTTTTTATTACCGGTTGCGGTAGTCACATGAGTGTTGTTGTTTTTTGTTTGCTCATAATATAAATTTCCACATTCTTTTCTGTCAGATGGTATAATACATAGTAATTTATACCTTCTCGAGGTGTTAATTGTTATTCAGAATATATTCGCAGCTAATCAATAACGAGAATTAATTTATTCGGATACCATAACACGTGGAAACAGGTAAACTGTAAGAACACTGAAGCTGCTAACGCCTTATATAGCAGGTCCATCAGAAAGTTTCTATGTATTTGGATGTTTTGATTTTTTTAAACTGCATTTTCACACAATTAATATAAAAACTTTAAAGTTTAGAAAGAGTAATCTGTAGGGTAAAAAATTGGAATCATTTTAAAGCCTCCTATATTCAGAAAATAATTTTTATTATATTGTTGATGGTGTCCCATATTTTTGGGTTATAAATTCGAGCTGCCTATAGAATTATTTTAGATTTTAACAGATTGCATCCTGGCTTTTAAGTTTCTAGGTCGTACGCTTGTTTATATTAAAACATTTTTATGAAAAAATAAATTTGAATGTGACTACCGTGTCTAGGCTATGAGTCTAGATAACGTTTATTGCTTGTTTTTCACATACAATTTTTTGTTATTGTCTAGGCTATTTATGTTAAAGTTTTTTAGGTTACTAGTGCTTTAAAGATTTGGGTTAGAAAGTCAGAAGAACTTTAAAATAAATTTATACAATTGGATTTTTTCTATTCCTACAGCCCGACAAGTCTAGGCTAAGAGTCTAACCTGACTTTTTAAAAATCCATAATTTTTTTGTTTTAAAATTAAATTTTGATGATGTTGTTCGTATTATAGCATTATAATATTGGAAAACAATTTTGCTAGGGTTACTAGCTGTGCATCTTAAAAGTTTCAATTTGAAATTGAAATTTAATTAGAAAAAAATTGACTACAATCTTGTTTATACTTTACGGTTACTTTTATGTATATGCTGTAAATATGCATACAGAATTTTAAAACTTCAAATTTCTAGACTATAAAAATAAATTAATTTTAGAAGTGTTACGTATTTTAAGTCGTCAAAGTTTTCTAGAGTTATTTGAAATTAAATTTATTTTGTGATGTAATTAGTTGTGTTCTAACTTTTTAGAATTAAGTTCTAATACTATTGCGCGTGCTTCGAGTGCCTAGGCTGTAAGCCTCAATTTTGTTTTTTAGTGTTGCTGATATTAAGGGTTTGGATCTGAAATCGAGTTTAGAATTATTTCGTACATCAACTCTATTATTTGGCTATAAATATATTCGGTTATTTTAGTGTTAATAATAGTATTTTAAATGTCTAAGTCTAAATCACCTATTGTATCTTGTGTAGGTTAGGATTTCGTATATGCCTTGCTTGAAAAGTTTAGATGTTTAGATTTTATAGCTTTTCTAGGCTGTTAGCCTAGAATTATTTTATAAATTAAAATTTAGAGCTGCGAATTTTTCAAATGCAAATGAACTTCACTTATGCTATTGGGTATTGGACAAATTTTTAGGCTTTAAATTTTGCAGCGTCCTCAGAGTTTATATTTGAAATTGATTTTGATTTTTAAAATATTTTGAGTGGAGAAAACTTGATTGCAATTATTTCTACATAGCAGTTTATAGTTTACTGTTGTAAATCTGAATACAGAATTTTTTGTATTTATTTTTGGGCCTTAAATTTCTAGACTAAAAGAACAAATTTGTTTTAGAAGTGTCTTAGTAGTTAAAGTTGTTTAATTGAATTGTTGGGTTCCGATTTTTAAAATTATTTTCGTTAAATACATTTAATTTTTAATATTCTAATATTAGTGTCTAGGCTATAATCCGCAATTAACTTTTTTTTTGTTTTATAACATTGCTGTTGTTAAGGCACTGCGCTTTAAAATGAATTTGAGTTTGGAATTGTTTCGCATAGCAAGGATATTGTTAGTTACCTCCCATATTTCTAATCTTAAATTGATCTTAAACTGGTTTCGTTATTCTAATATTAACACTTTTTTACTCTTGTCAATGGCTATTGTCTACATTCAAAATTCAACTTGAATTTAAAGTTAAATTGAGAAAAATTAACTACAATTTTGTTTCGACATAAAAATTTATACTGTGATGTGTGTGCTATCAATCTTCATGCAGAATTTTTTGTTTCTCTTTTCGAGTTTCAAATTTCTAGACTGTAAAAATTTATTTTGAAAATGGCTTAAATAGTCAAAGCATTCTAATTACACTTTCTTATGTTTAAAATTTATTTCGTGATATAAATGGCTGTATTTTAAGCTTTTAAAGCTATTTTGTACAAGAACATTTAATTTCTAACGTTGTAACACGTGATCTAGGTATCTAGGCTGTAAACCTCGATTAGCTGTTTTATTTTTAACTTTATTGACGTTAAGGGTCTCGGTTTTAAATTAATTCAAAATTCGAATTCTTTTCGGCAACAATTGATTTCCAACGTTGTTGATAATATTACAGTAATACGGTATCGTAAAATAATTTTTCTGTGTTATTGGCTGGACATTGAACTTATAACGGCTGTGGATTTTTTATTGTAATTTTCTAGGGCTTGCATTGTTGGGTTTTAGTATTGTTATTTATATAAAAAAGATTAATTTCTAGTATTGCTCATATTATTTAGATTATTGTGGTGAAACTTCCAGGTGGTTTCAACATTATTTCGTTGACTTATAAATTCAAAAGAACGTTAAAATTTTTTGTTTATAAAAAAACATTCATTTTTTATAAGCGCCCGAAATTTCTAGGCTATGAGCCTAGAATTGCTTTAGAAATTAAAATTTTAAAAAGAAGTTTATGTTCCCTTTATTATTAGATATGGTTTGAATTAGTAAGTTTTATGTTTAGCAATATCTTAAAAGATTAAGTTTAAACTTCAAATTGAAAAATTAGATACAATTGTTTATACGCAGCGATTTATACTTTACTTTTACTGCTGTGTAGGCTATTAATCGAAAAAATATTTCAAAATGTTGTATATACAAATTTTTTCTTTGTTATTCACTATGTCTCAAATTTATCTCTACGTATTCGCTTTCAAATTTGTTTATGATTAAAATTTTCAGAATCTCTTCTTGCGAGAAAATTAAACTCTGTTATTGCGCGTTTTTTGATTATCTATAGTTTTGTGTTCTAACGTTGCTGATATTAAGGAGCTAGTTTTTAAAATTAATTTGAGTTTAGAATTATTACGTGCAACGAGTTTACTATTGGATACCTCTCACATATATGTGACTTTAAATTTTCTTTAAACCTGTTCTGTTATTCTAATGTTGATAATGTATTTTAAATAGCTAAATCCAACTCATTGCTTTCTTCTTGTACAGAGGAAATATTTGCGTAGCATTTGAAGTTTGAACTGACTTTTTAAATGTCTAGATTTTGTACCCTAGAATTTGTAATTTATTTATTTTAGAATTAATTTTTAATTTCGTACTATGACAGATTTTGTTTGTGTTATTAGCTATGTTTTGGAATTCTGATAGCGCGCATGTTTTTTTATTATAATCGCTTGTATTGTTGGGCATTAGTACTGTTATTTATAGTATTGTTAATGTTACTTGAGAATGTTATGATACTAATGTCAATTGCTCAAATAAACTTTGGATTTTTTGGCAAAGAACACAAAGAGTAAATGCCCTAAATTTCTAGGCTGTGAGCCTAGAATGTTTTAGAAGTTGAAACTCAGGACTGTGTGCTTTCTAAAAGCAGCGCTTTAAAGCTGTCCTATTTATCTTTAGCGGCACCTTAAAATTTCGAATTTAAAGTTCAAATTGATTTTAAAACTATTTTGAAATAAGAAAATCTAATTTTGTTTACACACAATTTATACTTTTTTAATGTAATTTTTTAAATTTCTCTGTGTATAGAATTTTTTTCAGTATAATTCCATGTGTATCAAATTCTTCTCTACTTAAATTAGCCTTGAAATTTGTTTACAATAACAATTTATTGTGCTCTAAATTTTCAGAACTGTTTTATAGAAAGAAATTTAATTTCTGATGCTACTGCACGTGCTCTGAGGTTCTAGGGTATACATCTCACATTACTAGGGTTTTTAGAGTTGCTGAGTTTTAAATTTTATTTGATTTTAGAATTGTTTGGTGTAGTAAATCTAATATTGGATACCTTCCAGATTTGTAAGCCTAAATAGGCTTTAAACCTGTTTCGTTATTATAGTGGTAATAGTATTTTAAATGTCTAATTTATTTTTGTACATAGTAAATATTCGCATAGCCTTTAAAGTCTAGGCTAGAAGTCTTGAACTGACTTTAAATTTTCAGATTTTATAGTCTAGATTTTATTTATTTTATATTAGGATTTATTTTCAGTAGTTTAATAGCATTATACCACTTTAGTACTATACAAAAATTTTTTAGCGTTATTGGATGTTCTTTTATTGTTTTTTAAATTGTTGCATGTCTATTTTTTATTATAATCATCTGTGGTTTGTATTATTGGTCTTTAGTATTGTTATTTATATCAAAAATACATATTTCTAGTATTGCTCATATTATTTGAGATTTTTGTGGTACCACTTTTAATTGACTTTAACTGTGCTTTATAAGTAGAGCTTATAAGCTCTAACAATCTTGAGAAATGTTCTGTGAGAAATTTTTGACTTGGCAGCATTATAAAAATTATATTAAAAATTCTTTTAAATGGAAGAAAACTAGCAACAATTTGGTTTCTACATAGGATTTTATACTTTAATGTTACTGTTATGTGTATGCTATGAATCTGCATACAGGATTTTTTTCTTGTCATTTTTTGTGCTTAAACTTTCTGAATTACAAAACCAAATTAACTTTAGAAGTTACTTTAAGTAGTCACACCTTTGGGTTATAAATTCTTATAACTATTTTGAAAGTTAACTTCTAATGTTATCGACTGTGTTTTAAGTGTCTAGACTTACAGTTTCAATTAACTGTTTCGTTTTCTAGCGTTGGTGATATTAAAGGTCTGGGCTTTAAATTTAATTTGAATTTAGAACTGTTGCGCGTAGCAAGTCTGCTATTGCTTACCTTCCAAATAACGGAACTTAGGCGATCAGTTCCGTTATTTTAGTGCTGATAATGTACCTTAAATGTTTAAGTCTAATTTTTTATTGTTTTTTGTGTAAAGTATATATGTGTATCAGCTTTGTCTAAAAAGCTTAGGATAAAGGTCTGACTGGATTTTTAAATATTTAGATTTTACAACGCAGAATGCATGACTGTTTCTAGGCTGTTAGCCTAGAATTGTTTTAATTTAGAATTGTGTATTTCTCAAGAGCATTTTTTGTTCTTGTGTTTCAGAATTATATAACTTTTAGGCTTTAAAGCTATCTTGTTTTTTGTGTTCGGCGGTATTTTAAAAGCTCAATTTAAAATTCAAGTTAAATCCAAAATTACGTTAAATTAAAATATAATTTTGTTTCTAGATAGGAATTTATACATTACTGTTGCCGTCATATGTATGATATAAAACTACATACAGAATTTTTCTGTTACTTATTGTGCCTCACATTTCTCAACTACAGAAACAAATTAATTACGTGTCTTAAGTGGGCAGAGCTCTCTAATTAATTTGTTTATGATTAAAACTTATTTCGTGTAATAACTGGTTGTGTTCTAAACTTTTAAAACAGTTTCGTGTAAGTAAAATTAATTTATAATATTACTACACGTGCTTTGAGAATCTAGACTATAAGCCTCAATTGGTCGTGTTTCCAGCATTGCTGATACTAAAGGTTTGGGTTTTAAAATTGATTTCAGTTTGGTATTATTTCATACAATAAGCCTATTGTTGGATATGCTCCAGATCTGTAAGTCTAAATTGGATTTAAACCTGTTCTGTTATTTATTCTAGTGTCTTTAATAGTATCTTAAATGTCCGAGTGTGATTAAATTATATATTTTTTGAATAAAGTAGACGTTTGCATAGATTTTGCCTGAAAAATCTGGACTAGAGTTTGGACTTTTCAAATATTCTGATTTTTAACCCAGAATTTATATACTTTTTAAGGTTGATTTCTAGTGCTATTAGCTGTGATAAAGATATGTAACTGCTTTTTTATTAATGCATGTTATTTTTTATTATAAATGTCTGTGGTTTCTGTTATTAAGATTTAGTACTGTTGTTTACATAACCAAGTAAATATCTGGAATTGTTCATATTATTTGAGATTTTCATGATCTAACTGTCTTTAGCGTTAAAAGTTTTTTACACAAGAAACTCTTTTTTAATATTTCTAGAGGCATCCTAAATTTCTGGACTATGAGCCTAGAATTGCTTTAGAAATTAAAATTTATAACTGCGTATTTTCCAAAGGCAAATTTATTTTATTTTTGCTATTTGTAGAAGTAAATAATTTAAAGTGTTACAAGGTGTACTTCGTAGTTTTTACGTCGTAACTTTTGTTCTGTAGTTTTGAATTTACTTTATGATTGCTTGTAATTTGTTTTTGTCAAAATTTCTAGGTTGCAAGTCGGAATTACATTTTCAATGTGCAAATGAATATTAGAATTACGTTTGCTTCAGAAAATGTTTGCCATATTTTAAAATAAAATAGAAATATAATCATTTAATTGCCTATACTCAAAATTTCTAGGCTGTAAACTCTATATTATCTCAGAACTCTATTGTTTATTGTTAATATCCGTTTCCCATTCCAGATTTTTTAAATTAGCTTTGTGATTCTTTTTCAACACAAGTTTCATTTGCTTTAAATTTCCAGGCTGAGCATTCAAATTGCCTTAAGGTTTTATTAAACTTTTTAGAAGTTTTATATAATTGCATAAATTACCTTTCTAACATAATTTTTTAATTAGTATTTTTCTTCTGCAAAAAATCTATAGAACTTTATACAAATCAATTATATTTTCGGTCATATATAATTAATTGACGATAGGACGCTAGTTTTGCTGCTTCAACAGTCGTTAACAAGCAAATTACATTCGTCGTTCCTGCTTTAAGCCTGCTGCATTAATGTCTTCTCCACGGCTTGAAGATATGCGCAATACTTATGTAAATGCGCATTTCTCCCACAACTGTATTGTTTTCTAATGCTTTGGCGCAAAACAATGATTTAAATGAATAAAAACTTCCATGTGATCTTTCGGTTTTGATTCATGTGCTGCTTCACCTATGGAACTTTTTAAAGGTCGCATCAGAATGCTAAACAGTACGAATTAAAGCGTCGGAAAAGTTTTGGAATGGCGCACTATAGCCTTATACAGCAATAAAAATTGCTAATGATGCATAAAAGTCTATCTCGAGCTTTACTTAAATAACTTTAACTTTTTACTCCAAAACACTAACTGTGAATTACATAACTAGCAAAAAATCGCTAAAATGAAGTCATCATGCTTTGTGTTTTAGCATTTGGTTGCTATTTAAATAATTTAATTTTTTAATAAATTGCACGTTGCATAGGAATAAAAAACAACATATAGGATTTGTCCAAAAAGGAACAGAGTTAAAAATTAACCACTAATTCTCTATTCCAGAATGACTGAGAAACGATGGTGACAGCTCAACTTGAAGAACTTCTTCTTGCAGTTATTGCAGGTAATTAAACTGCATCTGAATTATTTTGTAACATATTTTATTTAGGATTCTATTTGAGAAGCAAACACTTAGTTTGAATCCCCCTCGCATTTTTTAAAAATTTTGTACTAGTAGTGGCTTTAGTATGAAAGGTAATACCGCGTGATTTGTATACCTTATTGAGTTTTCTAGGAATTATCTATTTATTAGCTGCAACACGAGATGCCCACTCGAGCGGGACGTGATCTTTCAGAGTGAACGTATCTCTGGAATGTCACAATAGAAAAGTGTTTTTGGGATTGCATGCTATAAAATCTAATTAGATAGCGTAAATATTTAGAAAATCCACGTGAAGTATCCTCTCTTACGTCAAATTCCGGGAATTTGGGTTAAAGGTGCTTAATAAGTCATTTGCTGGGGCCTGCGATTTGCTTTAGACTTACGTCTTATTGTTGGTATGATGCAAACGATTTATGTTTATAATTCTAATCAAACTTTCTGCTTATGTTGGCGTTGTAAGATAAGTCACTGCAAAAATGGCGGTTTGTCCAACATTGTAGCGTTTGCCTTCTTACAGTGAAGATTTATGACGGGGTGTCATGAAGCTTGAGGTGATTAAGCTTTGTAAAAATTGTTTGGGATTACGTCATTGAATATATAAAATTTTGATTTTTGACTATAATTACAGAGTTATCCGACTAACAAAAAAAATAACAAATATTTAATTGGTGTGGCAGGCTACTCCTTCCCTTAAGCTATATAAATACGAGTGTTGGTTATGAAATTAATAAAATCAGTTGGAAATATAGAAAAGAAGTTTTGGCAGATTCCACACTGTTGGGAATAACACAAGACAACGCAAGACGTATACAGCGTGGCCCAAATGGGTATGCTAGATGAGATTACCACTTTAAATCGTTGTCCGTAAATCCACAGATAAAAACAATTTTCCTCATCTAGCGCAGCACTTTTTTCCCACTTCGAAGGTCAAAATTGGGAAATTCAAGATTTCGTCATTTTGACCGGTCCAATGGGCAACAGTCATACTGTTGTGGTAGTTCTTCTTGAACTGACGAACCGTTGTTTCAGTCGGGGATTGGTTAACGTGGTACGCCTAAACGTACCTATTGGCCCATCCTGTACTTGAAAGCTGTAGTTTTTTTGCGGTTAAAGGAACAAATTAATTATTGGTTTAATGTTAATTAGATTGGTTTTTCAGAATTTCTGCGTCCCTATTAGTTTGATTTATTATTGTTTAAAGCTTTAATGTGGACAAATATAAATAGGTACATCTTCTTCTAAGGTTGTTAAACAATCAGAATTGTGAACTTCTAGAACTTGACCGTGGCAGACTATGATTTTAATTTGCCTTTCACTACGCCGTAGAACTATATTTAAGATTTTTACTTCAATTTTGTTGACAAACAGTTTATAAAATGCGTAATTTTCTAGTTGCATCAATGTCACAATATCGTTTATTTTAGGAATTACGCCCATTTTATCATTTAACATAATCCGATAATACACTTACCCCCAAAGAGAGTTCGGTCGATATTTAAAACGGAGGGATGATGTATGCTCTGCTCTGCTGCATAGAACTAAATTGTTTGCTGCTTTTACAAAAAGATTTGAAGGGGTGTTCCTGTGATATCACTCCAAAACCCACAAATAAATATTGCGTGGCAAAAGTAGACAAAGCGATACCAGGACTCAATAGTTGTAAATAAATAGAGGCGAGCAACCTTGGTAAGAACGATCAAGTCACAGTGCAATTAATTAAATTAAAATATATTTGCCTAAGACTTGTTAATAATAGTGTTAAATTAGGGTTTATGATAATGTTTAAAAGCTCACAACATTACATGCCAAAGAACGGCCAGGAAATTTGCTCATAAAAAGCGCCTGGAAAAACGATGATTGTGAGCAAGGAACATTTAAAGGGACTGGTGAAATATATCTGCTGACGAGTTGTGCTTCTGAGCCTGGTTTTTGAAGCGGTTGTGATCTATACATTGAAAGAAATAACCTCAGTCCTCTATTAAACAACTCGTTAAGCTGCATATTTGGGGTTTAGAACATAACACCTCTTTACAGAAATAGTTAAAATACGCGAACTTGCTACAGTTTGCTCGAAAATGGTATGGGGACGATAATAAAGAGTGGTTGCTACAAAAAAAAAGAACCATCCCAAACATGACAAGCAACTGTGTACGACTCGGTAGGAAGAAAATGGAATCAGTAGATTGGAATGGCAGTCACAATTTCTCCTCACTAATGTATGATGTTGGATCTTACATCAAACAAAGACTAGAGGGTAAACAGAAAATTATTTATGCACGTACAGCGCTAACTTTCCGCTCTGTTGTTATGCAATACATTATCATAATGGAGAGTGGACTCTACTAAGTCAGAACGTAATGTCTTGTAAGTACTTAATGACTTGGGTTGCGTTTTATTTCTTAATTAATTCTTATGTAATTGATCAGATTTATTAGTGGGATCAACTGTGAATTAATGTAGGTTAAACTTTATTATAAAGGCGTAAGCTTCATCTAAAAGACATCGACTTCAGTCTTACGAGTCTTTTTAAAGAGATTTTCAAATTAAAATATTTTTTTAATTTTGTATCCTGTGTACTTTAAGTAGTAAAACTGCTCTAGTTAAGTGTAACAACAAAAATGAAAGAAATAAAAGTACATATAAGTGACGACAATGTAGATTTTCAATATTGGCGATCAAAACCAGTCGGTGGAATTTTTTTAGCAATTCTTAGTGTTATTAGACTGATCTTAACTTTAGGAAACATCTGGTTCAAAGGTGGTCAAATTTCAATTTTCTATAGGAAAGCGACCCTTGATGGCACTACCGAAGTGAAGAGAGAACGCCTTGATCGATTTTGTTCAGCTGGCTCACCACGTGGTAGTAATCACGTGATGCTTTCTTATAAAAGGGAGAGCGCTTAGCGTTTTGCATAGTTGTTTGTGAGTATTTATTGCATTTAGACGACGTTAACTTTTGTCCCGTTTAAATTCTTGCATTTTTCTTGTTTCCCAGATTGCATTGAGAATGAACGAGTTATTATGTATGCATAAAACAGCACCAAGTAGCCTACATTATGTATGATTGCGGTGGAATGGGGCCATGAGCACGTCCGCCCTCAAGCTGCGACCAAAGAAATGTCGTGAATTAAGCTGTTCCACCATTTCAGCTTGGTAAATAAACAAAAGTTTGGAATTTTTGTTTTGTAGTTAGTTGATGACTTTTTCAACGCCAAGAAGTCATCAAGCTGGGCGGTCCTGACAAAATCGTCCAGAATGAAGACGCGAAATTTGACGAGAAGAAAGCGAAAAGATGTTTGGAAATCCAAAAATATGTGTTGCCTGGGATTGAAATCCATACTAATTTCTGGAGACGATATGACCAACTTTCCAAATTCGGTTATCTCTATAGGAAGATCAACTAAACCAGCATTGAAAATTGTTCTGTTGATAACTAATCGGATTCGATTTTCAACTGCTATTCACTTTCCCCTCGTTGCTCCATATGGCGCGCATCCTCATCGGATCGAGGTGACATGGTATCCTACTTGGTGGGGTACCTCTGCGCTGCGAGTGCTGCAAAAGAGGCAAGGACCTCATGAGGACTTTCCTTAACACTATTCACCGCCAGTACAAAGACCATTGTCGTTAATCTGTACTTTGATCCATAAACAGCCTTTTTAAAGGCGTGGCCCTAATGAAGGTTTACTGAAGGGCCAGGAGAGCGAAAACCGACCGCCTCCACGCGGTGCTCTCTGGAAACGCTTTCGAGCGGCTAAACGGTCGGTAGTTAATTTAAAGTCAATTAAAGTTTTATTTGTGTTCCCCAGGTGGCGTTTCACAATACTGCGTTGGGCTCGCGTGCAATTAGGTAAGGCTTTATTCGATTCAGTTAGCAAAATTTTTTGTTTCTTAATGCTAAGTCAATTACTATAGATTATATTGTTGCTCTTTTTTTGGTCATGCCTATGGAAATACATTTTAAGTCTGTGGTTATACGAAATACAATGCTAGTGATTGTTCTAGGCGAAAATACAAAATGGCGTAATTTTTGCCTCCGACGTTGCCGAAAGTTGAGACCGGTGCCATTCAGCTCAGCTCGGCGAGTGAAGTCGGTGACATCAAAATCAATCACCATTATTACCAAGTATTGCAGGGGAATGAAGCGGTAGGTGGAAATCATTTTCTGGTAATTAAAATGTGTTTACCCTTTAATCTATTGATTTGATTTTCTTCGTGCCAGATCGTACACAGTTGGCTGCAATGTTTGAAATGGTTCTTCTTCTTCTTAAAGTTCCGATCCGTTTCGGATGTTGGAAACCATGATGGCAATACGGACTTTATCAACAGCGGCACGAAACAGTCCAGTTGTTGTTGTATTGAACCATACTCGCAGGTTTTTCAGCCACGATATGCGTCTTCTGCCGATGCTTCTTTTTCCTTCGATCTTACCCTGGAGGACCAATTGTAGGAGCCCATATCTCTGATTGTTGCGCATGATGTGCCCTAGATACTCCAGCTTACGAACTTTTATTGTTGTGAGGAGTTCTGTTTCTTGTTTCCCCATTTTCCTCAGCACGGTGTGGTTGGTTACATGCTCTGTCCAAGATATACGGAGGATTCTGCGGTACAATCACATCTCGAAGGCCTCTATTTTTCGTCTTGATGCCTCTGTCAGTGTCCACGTCTCTGCTCCATACAGCAATACGCTGAAGACATAACATCTCAGTAGTCTTAATTTAATGGGTAAAGATAATTCATGGCACTTGAATAGTTTGGCCATTTTTACGAACGCTGCTCTCGCCTTTTCAATTCTACACTTTATTTCCAGCGAGTGGTCCCAGTTTTCATCGATTGTTGTCCCAAGGTAAGTATATTTTCGCACACGTTCGATCCTGTTGTTGTCAATCGTTAATCCGGTGTCAACAATGTGATTTTTTGTAATTATCATATATTTGGTCTTTTTGGTATTTAGGGTCAGTCCGAACCGCTTGCTAACTTCTGTAATTCTGTTCATAATTCGTTGGAGACTGGTGATGTCGTTTGTAAACACTATCGTGTCATCCGCACATCTAAAATTATTTAATATTTCTCCGTTGACTCTGATTCCATCATCTATGCTGCCCAGAGCTTGCTGAAAGATGTGTTCCGAATACACGTTGAACAGAAGAGAAGAAAGTACGCATCCTTGCCTGAGACCGCGTTTTATCTTGATGTCTTCTGATATCATATTGCCAGCTTGCACTGCTGCTTTTTGATTCCAATAAAGGTTGCTTATTATTCTTATGTCTCGATTATCAAGGCCTATTTCTTGAAGTATGTCTATCAGTTTATTATGTTGGACTTTATCGAAGGCTTTTTGATAATCGATGAAACAAGCATATATGTCATGATTTACATCTCTGGCTCTTTGAAATAGAACTTGTAGGCTAAAAATAGCTTCGCGAGTTCCCAAGGCATTGCGGAATCCGAACTGTTCTCTACTTATTTGTGCTTCACACGTTGTAAAAATTCTGCGGTGTATAATTTTTAGAAATAATTTTAGGAGGTGACTCATAAGGCTGATGGTGCGGTAATCTTCGCAATATTTAGCATTTGGTTTTTTGGGGATTGTCACAAATGTTGATCTTAACCACGGTTCAGGGATTTTTCCGGTGGTATAGATAATGTTAAAAATTTTTGCTAGCCATTCTACACTTGCTTTGTCCATCATTTTTAAAAATTCGATATGTATATGATCAGGACCTGGAGCCTTTCCGATTTTTAACTGTTTTATGCATTTTTCCACTTCGTCGGTGGTGATGGGTAAGGGCTCTACTTCTGGATATTCTTGAGGTTCATCTGATCTATCAACGTCTTCGAAAAGGTCTTCGACATATTTCTGCCAGGCAGAAATTTTTGCGTCTGTTGCATCCTGTTTTTGTTCTAATTGTTCAATTTCTTTGCATTGTGTTGTTAGCCATGTTTCTTTAGCCATCCTTATTTTGTATTTTATTAATTTCTGGATTTCTTTGTATCTGGTGTCGTTATTTTTTGCTTTTCTTCTTTCATACATTAATTGTAGGATTTCGTCAGTCATCCACTTTTTTTTCTTTCGGTTTTGTACTGTCAGATACTTATCTCCGATTTTGTCAAAGGATGTTGTCATGTCTCGAAGTGCTTCTTCTACCGTTTGGTTTTTGTATACTCTGTTCACATGCTACACCTAGTTCTTGTGTCATATTCCCATGCGTTTGCGGGCTATCACTTATTTTCCTAAGGTCCCATTTCTTTTTTACAATTTTTCTCAAGCATTTCTTTAGTTTTAATCTGAGTTTTCCTACTAATAAGCAATGGTCTGATGAAATGTCCGCTCCAGGGTATGTTTTGGCGGCTAAACAGCTATTGCGATAACGTTTGTTTATTAGAAGATAGTCGATTTGGTTTCGTAGTCTCTTCTCTTTGGGTTCGTCGGGGTTGGTGGGGGCGGTCCATGTGTAGAGTCTTCTTGGTGGTAGCTTATATAATGTATTAAGGATAACAAAGTCTTCTTCTTCTACGAACATTTTAAGTCGCTGTCCCCGCTCATTTCGTACTCCCAGTCCGTATTCACCGATATGCTCTCCGCTTCTACCTTGGCCTATTTTAGCGTTTAAATCTCCCATAATAAGAGTTAGTTCTTGCTTTTTTAGTTGGTTCAATGTATTTTTAAGAGATTCGTAGAACTCTTCTATTTTGTCTTCCTCCGCTTCGGCTGTTGGGGCATAGACCTGTATTATATTTATGTTTATGGGATTTCCACTTAGTTGGATAAGTATTAGTCTCTCTGATACAGGTATGAAGTTAGTAACATATTTTTGAAGTTTGCTTGATAGCATCAATCCGACACCATTTATAAATTGACCTTTTTCGTTTCCTGAATAGTATACTTGTTGTTCGTCTATTAAGTATTGGCCATTGTTTGGCCATCTCATCTCGCTTACCCCCATTATGTCCAGTTGAAGTCTTTTGATTTCAGCTACTGCGTTATTAATTTTTCCTTGTTGGGCCATCGTACGGACATTCCAAGTTCCAATTTTGATTGGACTCTTTGACAATTTTAGCCTTTGTTGGTCTTGTGATTTGCAAGGGTTTCGCTGGATGACGACCTGAGAAGCCTTACTGGTGTTTCTTCTCCTGCCGAATCTTGGGTTCCGATTACCATGATTAGTATTCGTTGTATTATTGCAACTGTTTGCCATCTTGATTTTTTCTTGGAAATGCACTTTGTGCCTCTAATCAGGTGGTTTTCCGTTGCCTTCCTGATCCCAATGCCGTTGATCTTCTTATCGATTCCTCCGCCTTCGAGGGCGATTTCTCACCCTCAGGACAATAGGGTGCCCATCTGGGAATCAGGTTTGTTTGTTTGAAATGGTTATGTTCTTGTAAATAGCTATTTTTGTACAGATATTTAAAATACAAGAGAACTATTTGCCATCTGGGGGTAATAATGAAGAGTGTTATTACCGCCCACACTATTTTTGTAGCAATTCGTAGCAAATAATAATAAAAACGAGTAATGTTCCAAATCGCCATTTACTAAAACAACCGCAAACATGCAGCTTAGCGGGTTGTTTAATAGAAGACTTAAATAATTTTGTCTCAGATATATAAGCCAGTACCACTTCAAAACAGCCCAAGTTTAAAAGGATAACTTTTCAGTGAGAATGGTATTTCCCGAGGCTTTTTTTAAATTTTTCTCCGCCCACGACCATTGTTTTCCAGATAGTTTTTGGTGAGCAACGGTTTAATGGTTGTACTTTACTATATATGTGTATAAAGTTGTAAGCTTCTATATTTTAACACTCTCTTTGTCAAGTTTTAGGCAAGATTAACAAAATGTGAAGTATAGATCTTTTGCTTGTCTCTTGCCTCCATTGGGCAATTCATCCACAATTGTTGTGTTCTAGTATCTCTTTGTTTATGTTTGCACAAAATAAATAGATTTATACAGCTAAGGCGCTGTTACTGTAATATTCATTTGCGGGCCTTTGGGGTGGTAGCTCCAACATCACTTCAAATTTCTTTACAAAAACGACAGCATCATTTCATTCGGCTGCAGCAGAGTAAAGCGTATGTCATCCCTATGTTTTAAATATCGAAAAAACCCTCCTGTGGGGCTGGTTATATTTTCAGATATTTTAGATAATAAAATGGGTGTAATAAAAAAATAAATTACGCGGTAACGTTCGCCTAGCTAGCAAATTAAGCATTTTATAAGCATAATTGAAATAAAAGTCTGAATATTGTTCCACACCGTAGTGATATGCAAATTAAAATCATAATTGTCACCGTCAAGTTCTAGAAGTTTATATTTCCGATCGTATTCAAATATCCTTAAAGAAGATTAACATAAACGTAAACAATAATAAACCAAACTAGTAGAGACGCGGGGATTCTAAAAAACGATTTAATTATCATTAAACCAACAATTGTTTTGTACCTTTTTCGCAAAAAAAAAAAACTATAGCTTTCAAGTGTGTCTTTCTTTGTCGTTTGTTTTGAATCTGCCAAAACTTCTCTTCTATATTTTTGTCACTTCTACTTAAAAAAAAGAAATCCAAATGTGCCATTATTTTTCAGTTACCAAAGATTTGATTTTGTATATTAAATTGTTTTTCTGATTTTTATTTATTATGTGTGGTCACAGTTATTATCATTTTGGAACTTTAAAACTCTTAGATTTAAGGGTTTTTGTCCTTTTTTGTGATTTTGTTTTTATATTTTATTTTATTTTTAGTTTCGATGAATTTATTTGATTTTTTCTAACACTTTTTATGCCTAAATATTTAAATTTTTTATAGGTTTTTCAAATTCTCTATTTTTTTATATATTTTTTAGCATGATTTTGCTTGTTAACGTTTGAATAACTGTAAATTATATCTCTATTCGTTTTTTCTATCTTATTTTTTAATTTTTCGTTATTTTAATAATACAGGGTCCGCCATCTAACGTTTTTTTTTTGAACTAGCGGTTATTCGGTGAATGGCAACACTTAGCTCATGACATTTTTGACAGAAAATTAGTTTTATCTTTCCGCTGAACGAAAAGGGTTGTGCGTACACCCGAGAATATCGCTGCTGTTGCCGAGAGTGTGCGTGAATCACCAGGAACATCAGTTCACCGTCGTTTTCAACAATTGGAGATTTCGGAGACATTGAGACGAATTTCTTCATAAAGACCTTGGTATGGCGCCGTACAAAGTCCAATTGGTTCAGCAATTGAAGCCAACTGACCATCCAATGAGTTTTCGCTTCGCTTCATGGGCTTGGGATCGACTTGAAGAAAATGCCGATTTTGGGCGAAAAATCATCTTTTCAGATGAAGCTCATTTTCATCTCGGCGGGTATGTCAACAAGCAAAATTGTCGCATTTGGGGCACAGAAACCCCGCACGCAATCGAAGAAAAGCCGATGCACCCACAACGAGTCACTGTTTGGTGCGGATTTTGGTCCAGAGGTATCATTGGGCCATTTTTCTTCGAAAATGAGCAAGGAGCGGCTGTTACAGTCAATGGTGAGCGTTACCGGGCCATGTTGAACGAATTTTCGTTCACAGAAATTGAAGAGGAAGACATTGGCGACATTTTGTTTCAACAGGATGGCGCTCCGTGCCACACAGCCAACGTTACAATCGATCTTTTGCGCACTGTCTTCGAAAATCGCATTGTCAGTCGAAATTCTGATGTCGTTTGGCCGCCTCGGAGCTACGATTTGACACCGTTGGACTATTATTTGTGGGGAGCCGTCAAAGATAAGTGTTACGCCAACAAACCAGAGACAATTGAGGCATTGAAGGACAACATTCGTGCAGTCATAGCTAAAATAGAGCTGCATACAATCGAAAATGTACTCAAAAATTGGTCCGATCGTATAGGCTACTGCATGGCTAGCCAAGGCAGCCATATAAATGAAGTTATATTCCATTATTAACCGGAAGGATTGTACTTTCAAATAAAAAAAATAATTGAAAAAATATTTAGTAGTTTTTTATTTATAGCATTAAAAAAAAAGTTATATGGCGGACCCCGTATAACTGCTTTATACGCATTTGATACATTAATATATTAGACCAAAACTTCGACCTTCTCCATCTCTGTCAGTCTTTTTCTATCCTGTTTTAGAAATAGGCCTTGCCTAAAGTTTTTCATTTTTCCTATTTTGCGACTCTTTGTACCAGCACAGTCGACCTTAAACTATTACAATTACCGGTAGTAAAATATTTTTATCATACTTAGCAGGCTTAAAGCACATGTTTCTGGATCTTAGAAGTCTGCATTTTAGAATCTTTACAATTAGTCTCAAAAGAGAAATCATACGTAATAGGGTGTTTTAGTCACATTTACAATGCATAGAGTTTACTTTATTTTACAAATTACAAGCAATAGCAAAGAACTTTGGTAACATCAATGATGGAAACTAACTGCCAAGATTTTCTAAGAAATTGTCTAATTGTTGATGTTGTTACGATTACCTCTTAAATAAATTGCTATATATGATGTTGTGGTGGATGGGATTAACTTTAAAAATAGTAAAAATTACAAAATTTTGTGTTTTAAACCTAAATAATAAATTTAAGCTTATAAGATGTAGATTGCGATGATCTTATGGTCATGGCTTTGTTCATTTGAACGAAGTTCTTGAGAAAACACAAAGGCCTTTTTTCATATAACATATTCTCATATATTGTTAATAAAAGAAAATTCTTATTAAATATGACAATTCAAAATAGTAATTAGTTCTAACAAGTCTTCACAAATAATCTTTATAATCCAGGCGTAAATTTCTGGTTAATTTCGTCCAATAATATGGAGTTCGTGCTTTTAACATCAAAAATGCACGAGAAAACTAATTTAAGTGTTTTATAAAGCTTTGACCAAATATATTAGAAAGGAATAAAATTGTGAAGGCTTGTGACCAAACGAAATTCAATAAAAACATCTCGTGAATAGCGAAAATCGTGCCGTTCTTGTCCATTTGTATGGGCGTGGTCTTTTAAAAATAATATAAACTACAAATAAATGTCCAATAGCATATGTTGGTTGAAATTCTAAAGTAAATGTTTTCGTAAATATGCACTAATTTAACGGAAGAGCGCTCTCATTAAAAAACTGCATAATTAATTCTTTAATTATTGTGTCGAATATTTGAAAGACTACGGTGGTACAGAATATTTTTTCATTTTATATATAGGAAACTACAACTGTGACAACTTCAAATCTAAAGTCTTATTTGCATTTTCTTCTTTTTGATTATAATTTTTTTGCATAATATTTTTTATTTAAAAACTTATCAAATCAACTAAATTTAATAAAACGGGATCTCTAGCCGAAACGTACGACATTTCAAACAATAAAAGTACATTTTCATTATATTTATAATAATACTTTCTGGAGTACTTAGGGTAGAATTAAACTGTTTAGAATATCCTTCTGGGTACTGAAGAGATTGAAGTACCCACATAATTTTGGTGGATTTTATAACCCAAGCCGAAAAGATATCTAAAGATATTTTTGAGCAAATATAACGGAGCTGAGATGTTCAAAATGCCCTTTGTGGTATTTATAACAATAAAGAAATGTTTAAAACACTCTTGGGGCACTTACGAGGGACTTAGAGTATTTAAAATACTCTTTGAAGTACTTATGATGGGGTTAAAGCGTTTAAATATTTTTAAAGACATGGGATTGAAATATTAAAAATACTTTTTGGAGTACTTGTGGACCATTACAATACTGAATACGGTAACGTGAAATAATATTCAAAATGTTTTTTAAAGCTCATTTGAGAGTGCTGAAGTATACAAAATTTTCTTGAAAGTATTTATAGATTATTGTTATATTGGACACAATGATTTAAAACAAAACGGTATACAAGGACTTTTTAGAACACATACAAGAGAGCTTTAGTATTTAGTTAGTGTCGAAAATACTATAATTGTGTTAAGATATCTAAAATACTTTTCGGAGTACTCGTGGACTATTATAATACTGGATACAATAATCTAAACCGAACGGATATCCAAAGACATTTCTAAACAAATATAAGGGAGCTAATGTGTTCAAGATACCATTTGTATCATTCACAGCGAAGTCGATATGCCAAAAATATCTTTCGCAGCACTTACAGTTAAAGTATTCAAAATAGTTATTGAAATATTTGTGGTCTATTCGATGATAGATATTGTAAGCCAATCTGAAACAGTGTCTAAAATATTTTTCAGAGCACACGCAAAAGGGATTGGTGTTCAAAATATTTTACTACCGGGTTGGAGTGTCTAAAATATTTATCGGAGCATTTACAATGGTGTTGAGATAAGTAAAATACTCGTGGACCTTTATGATGCTGGATCTGAAGCGTGCAAAATTTATATCATTCACGACAGGATTTAAATGTCCAACATACTCTTCGTGGCATTTACAATGGGGTTTAAGTATCCAAAATATTTTTCGATATCCAAAATACTTATCAGGGCACATACCAAAAATATTTTTTATATTATTCACGACCAAGAAAATTTTTGGACATTTACAGCAATGTTGAAGTATCCAGAATACTTTTCGAACTACTCGTAGATTTGTATGATACTGCAACCCAAAAGAGTATCTAAAATACTCTTTAGATTGCGATTTCTAAAATGCTTATTGTAGAACTTTTAAAATACTCTTGAAAGTATTCACGACGGGGTTGGAGTGTTCAAAATAATCTGCGAAACTTTCTTTGTCTATCATGACTCTGGATACGATATTCTTAACCGAAAGTGTATTTAAAAAGCTTTTTTAGTCCAAAATTATCTGTGAAGCACTCATTAGGGGGTTAAATTGCCCAAAATACTCTTCATAGTACTTTGAAGTGTTTAAAACAATTTTTGGAATATTTGTGAACCATTACAATACTAGGATCGACAAGCCAAATTAAAACGGAATGCTAAACACTTCTCATATCACGTTTTAGGGATCTGTAGTGTCCAATATACTTTTCAGGGTATTCGTGTACTATTACGATTTGGTTATAGTTACCCAAACCAAAGCAGTATGCGAAGACTTTTTAGACGCATGTCAAGTTTGTTAGATTGTCGTTAATTTTCAATAAGAGTTTTAACCCTTAATTTTTTTTACAATGGCCGTCGCGTTTCACTATTATTCCTAACTCAAAATAAAATACTTTTCGGAGTACTTGTGGACAGTTACAATATTGGATACAAAGCAGTGTCCAAAATACTTTTCAGAACATATATTAAAGCACAGAAATGTATGAAATATTCGTTGTGCAACTTGTAGCGAAGTTGGAGTGTTTAAAATATGCTTCAGAGTCCGTAAAATGGAGTTGAAATGTTCAAAAACGTGTCTAAAAATATTCATTAGAGCATAGGTGGCCAAAATTTTCTTTGCAGCACTAATAAAATTGCGGTGTCTAAAATACTTTTTGTATTACGACGGGAGTGTCCAACGTAGTCTTTTGAATACTTATGGTAGGTTTGGATTGTCCTAAATACTCTTCAAAGCACTATCGGATTATCATGAGGCTATATATGACAACGCAAACCAAAAGTTTTAAAAAGACCCTCCAAGGTTTATACAGCGAAACTAGGTGTTCAAAATTATCTTTTGCAATACTCATGATGTGGTGAGAGTGTCCAAAAAAAATTTTAAAGCCTTCGTAACCAAGTTAGGATGTCCAAAATACCGATTTGAGTGCTTTGTAAGAATTTTTAATCTAAAAACAGCAGTTAAATGCTGCCTTGTTTGTATATCAGCTAGATGTTCATATATAAATTGGAATAGACGGAAGTATATGAAAGATAAGAACTGGGGATATTTAGATGAACGGGGTAGTGTTTAAGAGCGCCTAGTGTAGTCGGATGTCAATTTTCTATAGCTTATATTTTACGAAAAAGAAAGCAAAAGTAAAACAACACGAATATCAACTTTGTCCAGTTAAAGTGGAAACAAATAGAAGATCCTTAGTGCGACTACTCGCTGAAACCAAAAGCTATAAATGCAGTTTTAATTGGTTTATAATTTTTTTAACATAACAAGTCCCTTTATTGGTATATTATTTTCGTAATTTACTTCTGATCTTATAAATCACGGGGGGTATTCGGCGTCCTAGGCTGACAATTTTTCACCAGCCTTTCCTTAAACTTTTGCAAGATGGGAACGTGGAACAATTTATTTACAAATGATAACAGTGGAATAAGTCGTGAACTTGAAAAGTGGGATATGCAAAACCATCCTGAAGATAGGCACCCAACGTTGCGTTCAGAGCTCATCCAAGCCACATTTCATATCAGCTTCATCAGCTTTTCATATTTGCTTCCTGTTCAAATGCATAGTAGATATAGCGCAAAGTTTGGCTTTAAGTATTTTAAACAAACAAACGTTTCCAATATGTGACGTAAAAATTTTTAAAAATATTGTAAGTTTTTCAATTCCAAATTATAATATTAACTTTCAGATGATAATGACGAATTATCAAAAGTGTTTAAACAAGTCAACTGTATTACCGATTAGTGGACGCTGATAAAAAACTCGTCGACTAAATTATTAAGTGGCGAAGCGAAGCGTAGTCATTTGCTAACTTCATGTTGTCCGTCTGTCCGTCCGCCCGTCCGCCCGAGCAATAACTCGAGTACGGCTGGGAATTTCCAAATTCTGTTTTCACCAATCGACAGGTGATCAAAATGGCTTGTTTGCTAGTGATTTTGAAACTGATTGGTCAAAGGTCAGCTAGACTAGAGGGTTCTCAAATTTGGGAGACTGTTTCGCCACTTCGCTATGCGTTGCAAGCTTTGCAGGTTTATTTATTTTGCGTTAGTTTTTATGTCCGACCTACACGAATAGAAGGAAGTACCGAGAGTATGATGGAATAAGGTTTGCGTAGAGCAATTCATATAGAAATTACAGGAACTAAGAATCGTTATCTGCACTAACTATTAGATTGCATAAAGAGAAATTGCGTTTTTTAGGTAAAACAATTTTTTTTACATCCTTGTTAATAGTGAAGGTTTTGTAAAGAACAAACAAATGGTGGTCTGATGACGGCAGATCAGATATGTATAGTGGATATGATAACACGTCTCAGCTGCAATAATTTTTGATGAGTCACGAAACGTCTCTACGCTCTAGCGTTATCTTACTTAACCCACTTAATTGACAGCAATAGACAAATGAATGGCCTGGTTTTTGAAAGCAATTGAAAACACACAATACGTTTGAATGTCCATTAAATTGATAGCATAATTTTCCTTTAGTGACTATCTGATTTTGAAGTAATATAATTTGCTTACTCCACAATCTCTGTTCGACATTAAAAATTTTCTTTATGTTTGAAAAAGAGCAACCAACTTCAGTTTCATTTGCTCAGCCATAAATTTTGGTGCAAGTAAATAAAAACAACAAAAATGGATAAATAGCCCAACCTTCGTTGGCAACATAAACAATCAGCTATTAAAGTTGCTGTAGTCGAAAAGTATAACCCTGTTTCTACAATTTTTAGTGGTGCAGTAACATAAAGGAAGAAGAAAATATGATTCTCGTGATAGTAGGGAAAACAAGGAAGAGTTATTTATTCATTCTTCTTTAAACTGAATACAATGAGCTTGCTAAATATTTTTGAGCCTTTACGAAGTTAAAGTTCAATTTGCGACAACTTATTTTGTGGGATGCTTTACATCTTTCATTGAAATCCACTAATTTATCTATGGGTGGATCAGACAAATTTGGTTAATCATAGTTGGACAATTATATTAGAGGAGGGATTAGGAAACAGTCAGTCCTAGATATGGTCTCTGAATGTTTCAAATAAAATAGGTATACAAATACAGCTACAGTTGTCCTTTCTTTAGTGAAATGATTTTTTGGGTTCATATGGTATCCAAATGTCGAACATATTAATGGTGCTCAATTATTTGAAATGATTTTCAATACTCGATTTGATATCTTAAGATCATCAGCAAGCTCTTGTGTTGTTAAATGTTAATTGGACTCTATCATCTTCTTTTTCCTCCTCCTCTTCTTCTTTTTTAAGTAGACTATTGGCCTGTTTTCAATTGCACGCCCGTGCGGTGCTATGAGCCTTGTTGGGCGTACCCCGGGCAGGTGGCTATCCTAACTTGTTAATTTTAGAAGGAGAGCATGTATTTTACGACCTCCAAAGCTGTTTGTATTACTTTATTATATTATCAACTTTGATTGACCTTTCTGAACGTGATGAAACTTCGATAAAATTCTGGATCCAAAATTTCCAAAATTAATAGCGAACGTGCGATGCCGAAATAAGTTATCGCACTTCACTTATTTAAAAGAGCTTCAGCTGCCAGCTGTCGAATTAGGCAATAAATAAAATTTGTTACATTTGAAGGCATTTATGTTCTATTATTAGACAATCTAATTATTCTTTGGCTAACCTAATAATATAACAGCCATTTATGTACTTCGGGCGTTCAAGAATGATTGATCCTGCAATTATTTTCTCTTTATTAATCATTTATTAGGTAGAAGTGTGTATACAGTTTATTAGAGTTATTCCTTTTGAATATTTGTATGCTTTTGCCATCATTTCGACAGTTTCCACAAAGCTGCTGCAAACCATTTTTTGGGGGGAGGGAAGGGGGAGTTAACGAGGTACCACTTGTAGACTTCTTAAGGCGCAGTCTCTTTTATTGCGTCAAACATTCGGAGAATATAAGGTACGAGACAGTACGATGTATTCTTGCAGGATGGCAACTAAGCAAGATGTGGTCACGTATTGTCAAGATTTCGTGGCGGCGTTGTCGATTACATCGGCAGAGTCGGTTCTGTGACTCGCAGTACCGATTACTAGTGATGCTTTTACAAGAGGGGAGCAAATCCATCATCAAAATCCCCTTCTGATCCTAAAAGGCATTTGTTATTTGTTTCGGAATATTCCATTACAATTGGAGCTTCCAATGTGCTGTCATTCTATAATCTGACGATTTGTTGCGGCGTCTCGTCCTAAAACCATGATTCGTTTGTTGTGACCCTTTGTGTACATTATTTTTAAGTCTTTAAGGATGATAGTATGCAAAGTTCTACGAAGGAAGCCTGTCGTATCTGTCAATGCATAGAATGTGATTTACCCGTTCGCTTTTATAGAGTCCTGATACACTCTGAAAATGTGTGGATTGCGCGTATTTGCTAGACGCATTTTTAGTGTAGTCCTTGGTATTTTACACTTTGATATTTAGCGATTCTGTAATTCGGTGCTACATTCTCAAACACAGCTACTTGTATGTATGGGCGTGTCCGAAGCAATTACGTCCTTCCTCATAAAAAAACTGTGTGCTCCTTTTTACCCACAACTGCACTACTATCTAACTTGTCACTACACCCACTAGACAAGTATTTCTATCTACAATATCACCTGAATTACGAGGAAGAGTGTCAATTATTTTTGAACGTCCTAAATAATAAAATAAAAACCAGCTTTAAGACTGTCAGATTATTGTTTATTAGAATTATTATTCTTTTTAGCACACTTATCTACGATTGCCTTGCGGTTGAAAAAAATCCGACGCCTCTGTGAGAATGGCGCTCAAGTCTTCTGCTCAGATGACCGTGCAATTTAACGTCGAAGCCTCGGCGGTTCTAGTTAAGCAAATTCGCTTTAAAATTATATGTTTCAATTTTACTTCAGACAGGCCTTTGATTTGTCACGCCTGGTTCGCTCAACAAAATATGTGCATTGCATAAAGATTGATTTATAATGAATCATGACGCCACGTAACCATTCATGCATATAAACGTTTTTTATGGCCTCTCTAACTAATCTGCGGTTAGTGAATTCTTAATGTCCTTATGTGGTATGTTTTGCAACAAGATGTAAAATGCCACTAAACTCGAGAAACAACGAACGTGCCCCTAGGGCAGTCGCCAACATTTGCAACCCAAAATATTAAAATTGTTGTCAGGTAAAAAAAGAGAACCATATCCTGACGTGCTTTTTAGTTTATTGCTGGAAATTGAACATTGTTTTGGTGCGTCACCATATCCGCTTTTCTGGACATTTTATTACAACCAGACATTTTAAAAAATGCAAACTAGTAATTACTGGCTTAATGATCATTCACTATGACAGCTTTAGATGCTCTAGGGAGATTTATTATGTTCTATACGATAATAAAGCAAGTTCTTTGTTGGATTTGAAACGTAGGTGTTTGCTACATAATTGTTAAAGGCATTTATCAAAATATAATAGTCGTGGCAAAAAGTGAAATGGAATTAGTCTATCATTAAGGAATTTAATTTTACCAACACATCTTAAAAAACTTGAAATGCTTTTAATTATCGATTACGCAATTTATCTACTGCATGTTATGATCTCCAAGTTATTTCACTAGATATCAGTTAAAATTTTTATTATTGCTTCAAGCGCTGTCACTACAGAACTTGCTTTAATTGTTATCGATTACGCATTAGGAACGTGAAGATATGCGAGTTCGTGTCTTATGATAAAGAAAAAGACAAGTCCTAAGGATCTATGGGAGGTGGTCTAGCCTTGTATTATCTTGATTAGTCTAATTGAAGGACCACCAAAAATAGATAAAAAGCGAGTTAGGATTCTTTGAAACTCGGGATGTTGACCTTCAAATTGACTTCTAAACTTTTTACTGGCATATGCCGAGCAGATATCTGTGTTTCGTAAATCCATTATCTTTTAGAAGCGTTAATTAGACCGCCGACCAGGCAAATTGCGTGAGTTATAGATCAAGAACTGCCAATTTTTTGATCAAATTGTGTTTTGCGCTATAATTATCGTCATAAAACTAGAAAAATTTGATCGTAGTTTTAATATTGGAAGTTTATTTACAATGCTAAATATCACCAAAAGGAAAAGAACTGCTAATCAAACCTAGACCTACCTTTAGATAATTCTTTGTCATAATTACGTTCAGTAGTTGCTACAAATCTCCAACACTATGCCGTAAAAAGGGAGAAATTTCAAAGAATATTAAATGAAAAAGTCACATTCAAAGTACCAGTTAAAACTGAAGTCGATAATTTAAACTTAGCAACGCCTGTTTTATTTTAATTTGGTAATTAAACAATTCTTTGTATATTAGTGAAACGAAAGAGCGTTGAGAAGCGTAGACTTGGTAAAATAGTGCAAAATTAAAGAGCACCAAATGATAGAAGTAAACTATAGATTTGACAACACTCTTTTGTAACATAAAGGAGTAAGAAATCTAAGACTACTAAACCAATGTCTCTTACAGAACCCACGGGTTATTCATTCTGGAGAGTAACAAAGAGATTCAAACAACCACAACAATATATTCCTCCATTCAAAGTGCCAATAGCAATGTGGAAAAAAAAACGTTCGAGTTAAGAGTAATTAAGTATTTGCAAACAATGTATAGAAAATTATTCTAGAAAAAAATACTACATCCATGAACAGTTCAATACCTTCTTTCAGATCAAAAGATCAAAAGACCTATCAATCTCCTTCCTGTCTCGTCAGAACTTTTCCGAAAATATTCTTTAAGATTTAATACCAAAACACAGGGTTGCATTTAGAGAGCAATACGTTACTATAGAGCAGGTGCATAGACGGACTGGTCAAAAAAACGAAAGATAATGTTCAGCGAACTTTTAAAAGATATATGGCACGTCTGACTCCTGTACAAAATTAATAACTCCAATTGTAACGTGTTAACCCATTTGTCAACTAAATTTATTTTAAAGTCTTACTTCTCGTAATATTAATGTTTCAGAATTTTGCTGGTCTCTCAGAAAAAAATTGGTTTCGCCTTTACAGTTTTAGTTTTAGTAGAGTTCTCTGTTACTTGAAAGTTTCTTTCAATTTTTGAATACTTAAGTTTGGTGAAAATAGTAATGTTCAATTAGTTTGAATAACTCTTGTTGAATGTAGAGCATTACAATACTTAATATGAATGATAGAGCAACACACTTTGTTCTAATTTCCCACGAGGGTTTTCTTTCCTTTTTGCATTTGGTAATTAGTTGTGCGCAATAGTTGCCTGTAAGTGTCGTTCTTAGAGGATCTAGGTAGGATTTGCAGGAAAACCTTTGTGACTGACGCCACTTCCTTAAATTTACATGGTGAAGGAAAATCATTAAAGGAGAGCTTGTTTTGAGAATCTAAATATGTAAGGGGTTTTAAAGATGCTGCTGTTTTCCTTCTTTCAATCAGACCATCCATTGTTCACAATTTTCCCCGTAGCCCTATCCACCTAATCTCTCCAAGATTTTCTTGGTCTATGCTTTTTCTTCGTCTTGTTAGATTTAATTGTCTTATGCTTGTTCTTGTTCGTTCCAATATGCCCTTTATGTTTTCTTCTACTGTTGCGTTTTTTGTTATGATGGATCGTAAATATTTGAATTTATTGTTACCTTTTATTTTAATATTTTCTTTCATTTCTATCTGAACATATATCCGAATATATTGCTCTATGTTTGCACATGTCCTTTAGCAACTTTGGTCTTTTGTCTTATGACTTAAGTTTTTTTACTTCCTTATTTTTTTTATTTTTTACTTGATCTTTTTGTGCCATTTTTTATAAAGTTCCTATTTTTCTTATAGCTTTTATGCGCTCGTCACTAAGATTGCATTTTTCTTTCGCTGTTGTTTGTTCTACTTCTCCCAAAGCTTCAAAAGCCGCTTGCTTTATGCTACTTTTTACATGTCAATTTATTCCTCAATGCTGTAAGGAGAAACGTATGATTTAAATAGTGCGCTATTTTTTCCTGTAAAATTGGTAACGTTCTGCTTAGTGACTTTTTGTAAAAAAAAATATGGTGGTTAGTCAGTATAACTCGAGGAAGGAGCGATTGACAACTGTTAAAATTCATTACAAGCACGCAGAATATTTCACCGAGACTGTGCGCAAGTAACGTGGTATTTTCGAAAGGAGAAAATACTAAACACTGAAAAGACTAATTAAAAAATTTGAACAGGCGAGTTCGGCTGCAGACACCCAAAAACAATCTGTGTTGTGAAGACCGAAGTTAGGGCTGTGGAAATAAGAACGATTTCTTAATTGAACGCAAGAATTTGAAGAGTTATTAACAAAATCGAGCCACAGCTATGTGAAAAAATGACCGAGAGTTTTGTCAGAAGAACTTGAATGTCAAATGATCAGTAGGTTGTCAAATATCCACATTTAATGGCAGTGTGTTTCCTATAAATAATGTCATAATTTTACCAACTAATAAATAAATGAGATGTTTTTTCTAAAATTAAATTCTGCGTTTCTTTTGGGGCCCCTTTTATAAGTTTGTGTTGATAACAGTCATTTGTTAATTTTTAAATTATACAACTGGGACATTTTTATGAATTTTTCCCAAAAGAAATTACTAGGGCCTTGTCTAAACCGTTCTTCCGCGTCATTATCCTTTTTGTTGCCTGTCCTTTCATTTAAGTCTCCTATGATTACAAATTCTTACCTTGGTAGCGGACCCAGCGTCCAAGCTGGAGACCAGCTTCTATGTCTGTCATTTCTGGCATCTGTTAAGCCGTATAATTTTTGATTTGTGATAGATAGAGACATAACGTTTTCAGTATTCAACTAAGGACCATAAGTCAAGTCCAGACGCCAAAAATCAGCCTGATCGAAAAATCTCAAGACCGGTTTGACCGGAAGAGGCCGTAAATTTCGGTCCGGCAGCTAAATTTTTGCCGCTATTTAGTTTCATTTGAATATAATTCACTGTCATTCGTTTCAATAAAATTTCATTAAACCCTATAGTTTAGTTTCAATCATAGGGTCCACTCTGCTTTACCTGTAAAGCAAATTTTCGCTTATTTTTCTTTTTCTATTTATCCACTATTTTTTTAGTTTATTAACATTTGCAAAGAAGGAGATTTGTTATTTGATAAAACGTCATCATATGGTATTTGTCCACCTTTATTATGAAAATGGACGTTCAGTGAAAATGTTACGCGATATTTAGGGAATTGGATTTTGTGATTCCCATGCAGAATTTCCCCTTCTCTCGGGATATAATGCTGCTACTTTTGTCTCTCATTCCTTTATTGTTTTATATGTGATAGGGTGTTAACGTCTCACGCCAAAACCCCTAATCTAGAGGGTCTTATATATCAGCCGCTCATTTTGGGCTAGACGCTATTGCAACCTCCCGTTCTGGATTACACTCAAACTAGACAAAACTTGTTTTTTCCAAATTTGCATAAGACTACCTTTATTGAACAAATCATCAATATTTGTTATTAGAACATATAACACTCATGTGTCATAAAATGTACGCATGTACACATTTATTCAAATATTTTGTCGCTTTATCGTCATTTATTAACTCTGTTCGCTTTATCAGTTCTTATCGTTAGATATACCATAGTATACTATTGTAAAGAAAATAGCTTTTACAAGCCTTTAGGTCCATTATTGCACGATTTTCCTCAATATCTTTTTATTTTTTGTTTTTTCGTTTTTCCCTCCAATTCTGTGCCTTTTTTCTAAATTCGTTAATAATTGTTTAATCTATTTTAAATGGCCTACCTCCCCGTTCCTTTTCCCATAACACTTTTCTTAGGAACACTTTTGGTATTCTTCCTTCTTGTACTCGTTGGGTTTTTATGCAGATGTTACTTTGTACTTTCCTAACACTTCTTTGTTGCCCCTGCGTTTCCAACCTTCCAGCATGAATTTTCCTCAAATCTTTTTGTTCCCATATATCAAGTTTACACTACTCATCGTTCATGTTTCACACCCGTAAGTCACTATTGGTTTTGCACGCTTGAATTTTTACAGTTGACCTGGCTTCTTTTACTACCCTATATTTCCTTGGTTTTGTTTCCTTTTGTTGTTATTAAAGTCGTCAGGCACACAAACCGTTAGACTTTTTCTATTTCCAATTCCTTCTAACCTGAAAGTTACTTTTATTCCTTCCGCGACCGGTATATTTTTCTTCCGTTTTATTGTCCTATATTTGATTTTGTCTTTATTAATTCCCAGTCCTATTTCTCTTGTTGTTTTTTCCAAAATTTCTAGCAACTTCTTTACGTGTATGTAGCGAAGGTATTGATGATTCTTGATTATCGGTGTTGTCGTCTAATTTATGCCGCTTTTCCTTGTTACATTTTCCAGGACGATGTTAAAAAGCGTAGGTGGAGTGAATACTCCTTAAACATTTCTTTGCCGAAAATTTCGAAGGCAAGATTTTGTTTATTCTTAGTTTATTGGCTGAATTTGTTTCGTCATTTCTATCAGTTTATTAACTTATCTGGTATATCTCAATAGAGCTGTTATCTCTTTACTGCATCATGTCGCATGAATGTCGATTCCTTGTTCATAGCAAGTGCTCTGTATTTCTTTATGTATAAAAATTTTATCAGTTATCGATCGGTTTCTTTTAAAAACCCCTTGGTGCTTTTTTACTGTAGCTTATCCGTGATACAAGTTGCCAGCACTTTATAAGGAGTATCCAACAGAACAATGCTTCTGTAATTTTTACACTCGTTTATGTCTCCTTTTTATGTAGTGTTATGATGATTCTTTTCTTCCAGGCTCAACGCATTCTTTATTCTTGCCATATATAATGTAAGGCAGCTTTCGTTTTTCGATAAATTCATTGGGCTTGAGAAATGCGCAGGCGATATTTGACCTGTAAATAGTTCGGATCTACCTTTTGATCTCGACAACGCAATAGGAAAGCAAGGCTGGACAGTAGCTGGAATTCCTTCTTGCTCTTATCTTTCTTTATCACTCTTACTTTTCTTTAGCGCCCCTAAGGGACAAAAAACAGACCGCTATACGATGAAAGAGCGATTGACGTCAGAAAATGACAAACCATTATCGGCAACGTCCCGATTGACGTCAGCAGCTAGTCCGATTACGTTATCTACCATCCAGGTCACGTCAGCAACGCCCCCTCCCCCAACACAATCCCCATCACACTCCAAGAGTATAAAAGCAAATATGCACGGGACGACAGTCACTTAACTTTTAAAAGATTTTCTTTTGAAGATGTCCGCCGCAGTTATGGAGGAAAGGTCAGGAGTTTCCGAACTCCGACCACGGCCTTATAACCCGAGAACCAACTACACCATGCACCATAATATGGGCTGTGAAAGCTTTTTCATTTATTTAGTATTTCTTCTGTTTCGTAAATGTTACTAATTAGCATAAGGAGAGCTAAAAGGTATTTATTACTTATGTTTTAACAATCTTTGCGAGTAATTTATCTATTTCCAGAGCGTTTCCACTTTTTAAACCCTTCGATGTTTCATCAAATTTATTTCTTAATGTTAGGTCCTCTTTTTCATCTTATTTTACGATTTTTTTCTTATAGCAAAGTCTTCCTTATTTGTATCTTTATTCTCTGTATATGTAGCGTCTAGTAGTAATATATCTGATCTATAAGTATGTTTTTTTGTTCGTCTTTTACTGTAAAGCTCCTTGTTTGTTGAAAATTTTTTGTGTCCTTATAGGCTTTCTTTACCTTACCATTTATGTTTCTATCGAGTTATTTATACCTATTTTCAATAAACCGCTCTTTAGGTTTTCTACATTCATTCTATTTTTCAATATTCCACATTTTTCCTGTTCTTCTTCATGTCCGTTTTTATACTTTTGGCGTTGGCTACCATAATCTAATAAAATGTTTAATTTTTTAATTTTCAGTCTATATATTTAAAATTGCTATTTTTTGAGTTTATTATATTGTTTTTACTAGAATGAATGGTAATCTTACAGCTTTACTCCTAGACATTTTTAAAAACCGCCTGATTTGTAAAAATTTTGTACCAAATTTCTTATTGATGTCAAATTAGCGTGCCTACTGTAAATTCCTTCTACTTCACAAACATATATACGAGGTGTGGCAGAAAAGTAATGAGACTGATTTTTTATTTACCAAGGTTTTTATTTTTTCTTCAAACATCAATGTTATCCCCTTCAAAGTAGTTTCCTTGGGCAGCTACACATCGATCGAGACGTTATTCCCACTGTAGGTAGCAGCGCTGGAAGTCTTCAACCGGTATGGTCTTCAGCATGTCCGTTACACTCTTTTGGGTGTTTTCTAAAGTCCCAAAATGACGCCCTTTGAGGACATTTTTCAGTTTAGGAAAAAGTAAAAAGTCAGGTCAGGTGAATAGGGGGCTGGGGAACCACAGGAATGCCTTTTGAGGTCCAAAATTCTGTTATGGAGAGGGCAGTGTGACATGGGGCGTTGTCATGATGGATCATCCATTTGTCTGCAATGTCTGGTCTCACGCGAATGACCCTTTTTCTGAGCCTTTCAAGGACGACTTTATAAAAAAAGATTCCGCTGTTTAATTTTGCGTGACGCACAACCAAAATACAACTTCACTAATAGCAGTCACAAAAATCACGTAGTTAACGGAACGAGTTGAAACTCGTACTGAGCTATGGGAGGATATTTATACACGTGCTCTATCAAGGACAGCGTAGCGTTGCCAGATCGCTTGCAGTGTCGCCAGTCTTATTACTTTTCTGCCACACCTCGTATTGGTTATTGAATAGTTTCTACTATTAAATTAAACTGTAATGTTTACTTAGAACAATCAGCTTTAAATAGCACTTAATTTAGAAAACTGAAAAACTATAAATTAAAATGTTCATAATTACTTTGTCATGTTTGTAATCGAAACTTAAGTATTGGGATGGCATATAAAAGCATGAAATACAATTATTTTTATAAATAATTTTTTTAAAATTATAGTATAATAATATTATATTTATTGTAAATATAAGTGTTCTGGGAATTAAATCTCTAAGAAATTTTATCATATATAAAATAGGAGGCTAAATCAGATATGAGGCTTGTCAGATATGAGTACTTTTTAAAGGCGAGAGGCACTTAGAAAAAAAATTTTATACTTCAAGACAATGACATACTTATTATCAAGGCTACAAATGAAATGTTTGTTTAATTCTAGAGGTAAACAAATTTCCAGTGCTTAGTCATCAAACACTTTTAAAGCCTTTTGGTCAAGTAGCATATTTGTTTCAATATAAAAACTAGTTTAGACTTTCCCTATATATAAATAACAACTACAACAACTCTACGCCTAGCCTTTTAAAGCTTGCTCCATTTTGTAAGCTTTATAACAAAAAAAAATTTATTCTCAGCGTCTTCAAGTTCGAAGAAGTCTATTTTGTGCTCCATCTTGAAACAAAAACCTTCATAAAGGCCTGCTAAGAGAACCAAAGAAAGACTTCAAAGCGTTCTCTTGCTCAAGGTCTCGGCGTTTCTTGAAGCAAATCTTGGGGATCCTAAACTAAATTGTAATAATATTACAAACTGATGAAAACAAGTTTGATTTCACGACCCGCACCATCATTTTCTGTGGATTCTGTTAAAGAGAAGCGGCTTAGTCTTCGTCTTCTAGCAACCGCATCACATATATTCGTCCATTATGATTGTTTCTAGATAATTTAGAATTGTCGCGATGACGTCTATTTGCAAATATGAAACATTCTCTATTAATGTGATACCAATAAGGCTAAACAACAACCTTCTCATCACCTACCATCTCTTGAACCGCGTCGTCATATGATTCGGTTCCTACAATTGAAAGCTTTTCATATTGTATGAAAAAAGCTGAAGATTCTTTTTAGGGATTTGCCAAACCAAACATTTCGAAATTCTAAACCTTCTATCCAGCTTTAGATTTGAACTAAACTTTTTAAGTTTCAATATCAATGTTTTGTTGATATAGTTTGACAGTGTCGGTTTGAATCCTTATGTCGCTGTAATCCGATCTTTATGGAAACGACCCATATTCTGAAGTTAAATGTATCAATTGTAATGGTTTACATTCCTATCAATCACGCAATGCCCCTCATATAAACGAGAGACTGTAGAAGAAATTAGCTATTTCGAAGCTTGCCAGAAATGCAATTCTGCACCTGAACCTAAGAAAACGTTTGATGACGCTGTGAAAGTTAATATAATCGTCTAATAGCAATCAATACCAGCAATAACGGTTGTGGTGGAACAAATACAATTTCACAAGCTATCGTCACAATTAAATGTACCTCTAACTGTCCAAACTTACAAAACACCTGAAAGCAGCAAACTACCAATTCCTGTCCAAACAGTATCCCGTTACTCTAAAACAATTTCTGGAAAAACATCTATTTCGATCTCAACTCCGTATAGAGGATGTTCGTTCTCTTTGTCCTGTTCGCGGAGATCTAAAAAAATAAAACCAGTTCATCTGTAGATAGTTCATTGTTTAATTAAATATAGGAAACAATTTTAAGTAAGAAGAGAACTAAAGGCTAGTTAAAAGGACAATCATGAAAACAAACTCCATTTTAAAATTCACTTTTATTATACAATAGAATATATGATAATATACAAATACTCCATCAAAAAAACATAAAATTCATGATTTTCTAGATCTCTAGTCATGTATCAATAGTTGGAAACGAAATAGCTGACTGACGTGCATCTACATTTAGCCAGGATCTTAGTTCTTCCTTAGTGAAATCGGACCGTGCTAAATGGCAGAAAAATCGAGCTACCTTTAAGTTACAAATAACAATAGTGCTATCAATACCTTTTAGACGAATAACATCTGAGAATTTTTCTCGTAAGGTGAAAGTTGTGCTGTTTGGATTCTTTATGAGACATACATGGTGTACTTTTTGCAACGTTCAATATACAGTACCTCATATTGTGTATACAAAGTTTTAACATTTATTATTAGATTAGATCTTCTGAAGCTCTTGGCTCAAAAATTACTCTCGTAGATTTCTTATGTTGACAATTACTTAACGAATAATGAAATAGTTGATATGACTATTAAGGTGATATTATATTTTAGTCACGTCATGTTATTTTATTTATAAATCTGGTTATTTACTTGTTTTTGCTGATTGCTTTCTTTTTACCTCCTTCTGTAAATTATACTTTAACTTGGAATATATTAATGTCACTTTTTTAATGTTTCTAGTCCTTTCTGGTTGACCAAACTTTAAAAAAATTTTTAAAAATATAAGTAATATTATAGTTTGTTTGAATATTTTAAACTTTAGTTTTAGAGATATTGTTTGAACTGGTTTTGTGCCTATAAACCAAATCCTACGTCTTGAAATACTATATTTTTATCTGAGATTGAAATGCAGTTATTAAATGCAGTTGTAATTGTCGATGCCGGAACAGGGAGCTTTAGTAGCAGCTACTAGTATTGAAGAAAAAAAAGCTAAGTATTTTCGGCAAATTCTTTTATACTCTTATTTTTCTTTTTCTTAAAGTGCCATATCTGTCAATGGATATTGACAACACTTACAGCAAAATCTTCTCGGTTTTGTGTGGCCTTGAATAGTGTATGGGTGTCTAGGTTTGTTCAGTCCTTGATGTTTTTGAGCCACGAATGTCTCTTTCTACTTGTACTCAGTTTTTCTTCAATTTTCTCTCCATGATCAACTTCAGAAGTAGGTATAAGATAGTGTTTTGGAATATGTTGCCAAGATATCCAACTTTTCTTCGCTTTATTATAGTCAGGAGCTCTCCATTCCTATCCATTCGCCATACAACTTTAGCACTGGTCATATGGACAGTCCAAAATAGCTTTAGCAGTCTTCTGAAGACCCACATTTTAAATGCTTCTAGTTTATTAAGCGTATTGACTTTTAGAGTCCACGTTTCGGCTCCATATAACAAGATGGCATAAACAATCCTTAAAAAGGGGGTATCTTAATTTGAGGTTAAGGCTCTTGTTAGTTAATAGTTTTCTCATATTGAGGAACATTTTTCTGTTTTGTTCTATTGCCGTGTCCGGAATTAAATTTTCCAACAGCTGAGGTATTTAGACTTTGGGACATGTTGAGTAGGTTTTTCGTATATGAAGAGATTTACTCGGGTCATCGATGTTTTACTTACAACCATCACCTTTGTATTGTTAGTGTTAATTTTGAATGATAGTTGATCTGCTTCAGAAACTAAAAATATGTGAATAAAATTCTCCCCCTAGGGTATTTTATACCACAGATACTTTCTTTTTGTTGAGAGCCATTTGATCCGTGTCTCTAGTAGAACTGCAGCCTGATAAAGTTATTGTGCTTCTCTCATTTTATTTACAGTATTTTTTTCCAATACCATCGTTCCATCCACAAATTTGTACAAGTATAAGCTTGCCTCCTGCGAACTAAAGCCTCACACTCGCACAAGATGTATATGGCTGTCTCAGGTTTCCTGTAGCATTGCTTGCGGTTCAGATCACCACTGTACGATCCTATTTTATTAAAGTGTCCTTTGAGAAAACAAGGCCCTCTAAAGAGATCTATAATAATTCATAACTTATTCCTGCTTTATACTAACAGTTCTACAATTCGTTTACGAATTGGTCCTTTTATAAAGATTTTTCCATGTTTTTGTCCGAGTGCATTTTCCCAGGATATTTTATGTTATTTTATGACCAATTCTGTTACTCGGCTTCGTACCAGAGCCGAATCGGAGCCTATATATGGAGTTGATGATGCTTTTTGAGTTAGCCCATCAGCTTTCTTGTTGCTTGCAAAAAAAACCCACAATAAAGTTAACTTATTGTGGTCTGCCAAACCACCGAATTCTTTGCAGCGTTGCCACCAGCCTGAATATTATTCTCGGGATATTAATGCCTCTAGGGATGTCTGACTGTCTGTGAATATGTTGATTCGCCTATATAAGTCCTCAAATTATTTTGCTTGGCGCATTGCAGTGTAGCTGATATCTTCGTTTGAAAAACGGATGTATATTTTCATAATGAAAAGCTTAACTGCGAGTTTTTGTTCCAGACCCGATCTTTAATCTGTACACCAGATAATTTTTGTTGCTTACTTCGTTCATAAGTTCATTTATTTTGATCCATAATATTAATATTGCAATTTATGTTGCATAGAAATTTTAATGTTATTTGATCTGTTCTCATATCAAGTACATCTTCACCCATATGTCCAATACAATCGTTGCTGATAGATGTGTTGCGCAGTCTATTAAAAGCCACTCCTACCTTTCTCATGATTTCAAAATGAAAATAGTGGCTCCACTGTCGCCGTTGATGTTGTTTTTATGATGCCCGTTATTCCCAGATAAGTACGTTTTTGTATCATACTTATTTATATTTGTTCACTATACCAAAGCTGGATATAATATCATGGGTTTGGCCACCACGTCCTATATTCAATAAATTACTGTTGGATTTAGACTCCATGTCTTGGTATTAATTCGTCTGACCTGTGTTACCTCTGCCTTCTTTTTTTGAATATTTTGAGTCCAGATGAGTTTTGAGTCTAAAATAATTCCAAAATGCGTTACCTCACCTGATAATTCTATTTTTACATCTCGAAGCCTAATAAGTCTCAGGACCTTTACGTTTTTCCTTCTTGCGAGCTGTACTATAGTAGATTTTGAAGGATTTATGTTTAGTCTCCCTGCTTCTGTCCAGTTTATAACAGGGTTTAGAATTCTTTTCATACTCTCTCTAACGATACTATTAAATATTCTCTGGAATAGTTTGACTAAGTCATCTGCATATCCAAGTGATCTATATTAATTTCTTTTAAGTGTCTGTAACAATTCGTCTATTACAAAGTCTACAGTCTCTGCGGACATCCTCTTGCAACTTAAGTCGTCATTGTTTCACGCATTGTGTTGGGATACGTGTGCCAATATTTCTTTAAGCATATAGTCTATCTACCTGCAGCTTGTTTTGTCGGGTTCTTTATTCCTCAACAACGTAATGATTGAATCTAGAGATGCATATCATACGCTCCCTCAATATTTAAAAAAGCAACTAAAAGTATGTTTTTGTTTTCTACAGCACTTTCTATTTTGGTAACAAGTCTATCCGATGGCATTTCTGTGGATACTTCCGCTTTATGTACATACTAATCTTAATGTAGAGATCGAATGACTAATACGCCATCCCCGATATGCCTATCAAACAATTTTTCTAGAGTTTCCATTTCAAAAGACATCAGACTAATTGGTTTGGAGTTTTAGCTGCCAATTCTTCCTAGATGCTCAATTTGGAGTTTCCAGTTCTGAATTTTGTCAGTCACTCAGTAATATATTAGTAACCTGTGACTCAGGAAAGTGTACTTTAAGTGGTTTAGTTATCGTTTTTCTTCATTATTAGTGTATTCTTTTCTCTCTATTTGTAGGGAACTGATAAGGTTCTGAGGATTTTCTGAGAATATTTTGTGGAGTCTAATACTTTCTTGGGTGGTTTTTACTTCCTTACAGTACTTCACATATATTTTTTGAATTTCCTCAAAGGAAGACACGTCAACCTGACATTTAGCTGCTGCAATCTACAGCTCTGTAATATTCCTGATTGTTTTATTCAGTTTTTTTAAGATTGTTCTAGGTCTGCCTGGGAGACTTCCCAGCTTGTGCTTTGAAGGTTACGATAGATTTCTTGTATACGACTAATGCTCTCTATTTCAAAATAGATGTGCCTGCGGTCGAAACAACTTATTTTGCAAATTTCTGACAAAGCTATTAGCAAACATAGTACTTATTTTTATACCTTCAACTTCCTTTCTTTACTTTCAGTGCCTCTAAATACTTTCCGTAATGAATTGTAGTAAAAACTCACGTTCTTGATTGGTGTTGGTACTTTTCCAGGGAATGTGGTGTGAATTTACAAGATAACAAGCTATTTACTCTGCATTCCACCATTACTTCCTTCAATTTTCTGATTGGCGATACAGAGAGGTCATCGTAACAAAGATCTCTCAGCCCATCCTCATTTCCCTTTTTTAATTTAACTACCGTTAAGTCTGTGGGATACATGGATTTAAGGATAGTATTTTGAAAACATTTTTGGTTATAATAATTTTGCTTCTGCTTGATCAGAGTTTTTAAATAAGGGCCACATCTAACATTCCCTGAAAAGCAGTAAGGACGCAGAATCTGCTTTACTGTGCTGTAGGTTCATCTGAAACACCCGGATCACCATTAACATTACCGAGACCCCTTAGGGCCCTGAAGGTAATCTCGTCCAGCTTATAAAAAGTCCTAAACTAATATGCCTCCTAAGGCACCAAAAGTTGCCTCCTCAATGTAATATGCAACAAGTTGCTCTCCTTTTTATACTTTTCTACTTAGGAGAAGCTAGCCTTTTACCCTTAGTGCAGAGTTTTGTCTCCTTGACCGTGTTCTGACATGTTTCTTCTGCATCTTCGGCCCAGGCAAGAAAATCAGCAACCTAGCTCTCTTATAGTCGGGCCAGGTATAATCGTATTTCTGAGCCATTCTTTGGTGTCCAAATTAGCGCAGGTCATTTACAAAACCCTTCCGCTAAACGTTGTCCTTTTCCTAGGGGTATTGTCCATTGCATTAATAAGTTTTTCTTAAACCAGATTGGCTTATTTCTGTTATCTCAGGATTGCGTCTGTCTATTATCGCCATCTTGTTTAGTTACCAGACTGTTTCTTTTTGTGGCGGGGTTTTGTAGTCTTAGAGGCTTTTTTAGATCTTTTTCCTTCATTTACCTTGCCCGCATTGGCGTTTTTACGGCTCCTTACGGTCCATGTGCTTGTCTCAATATTTCTAATAAGTTTATTTCGCTAAACTTCAGTCAGTTTCTTTTTTTCCTCTCCTAGTTATTATTAGTCACCAAAGTTTTTTTCCTACTCTGTTATTTTAATGTCTTATTCCGCAACGGGCCGCAGGTTAATAGCCTGTGGTTCTATTACCTACATGACAATAAAATTTGATTCTCAGTCAAAAACTTCCTCAGATGTAGTGCTTTAACAAGTATGTTCTTTTGTAATGTCCATACTGTTCCCACAAGTATAGAAGGAAGGACGATTCACACCTGCGGAGCCTTTTGCATGGATGTAAGGCTAATTATTTTTTAAGAGGCTTCGTTAGTGACCCCTAATGTCATTAAGCTTTTAGCACCAGTTGTATAACGCCTCTAGTAGAGAAGAGGAGCATTTATTGACTCTCTAGTCTGGATTCGGGACAAAGATCTATACAGACTGACTCTTAGTCTTCGACTTAGGTGCGATGTAGTAGAAGGCTGTTTTAGAATTTCTAGCTGCTCTGCGGAGAGGTTTTTATCTGAACCATACCTCTCGGGAATGACCACTTACTCTCCGCTATTTCTAGGTTTTAAACTGCTCAGGCCTTTCTAAGTCGTTGCAAGTGTTAGGTTTACGACTGCTCTTTCCAAAGTAGTTAACTGTGTAAAGCACTGATTACATGCCTAACTCACAAAATCATAACGTAAAAGCAAGAGCTATCCTCGTCCGTGGCACTACGGATTATTACTAAGTGTTAGCGCACAGGGCATAAAACTGTCTTAAAATTTTTAGGTTCAAGGCCTAGTTTAGGGAAAAAGACTCTTAAGAAGACTCAATATTTGGATGAGGAGAAGTAATTGAAAATTGTCACCGAAGTCGTCCACAAACGAGAGTGACTGAAGAGAATATTTACATTGTCCGGCTTCTCGAGGATAACCGTCTTTTAATTGTTGCTGCAATAGCATTTGTCAACTTTTGGACCAAATAAAACTTGCGTATCGTTGAGAACGCCTGGTTCCATACATCTGTCTAAATTCGACAAAATATTTGTTTAGACTACCCTACAATCCCATCACTATAGTTTCCACTTATCAGTCTACGATTATTGTTTGTTTGGACCGGTAAAAGAAAGACTTGGGAACCAATATTTGACCCCGATGTTGCTATCGAAATATTTGTGAGTGATTGGCTGGTGTTACAACTACTTTTATTTCATAACAGCAGGATCAAGAAACTACCCATCTGTTAAGAAAAAAAATCAAATATGCAAGGTACTGTCACATGGATTTTAAAATTTAAATGTCTTTCAAGTTTAATACAGAAGGGATGCATCAACATTGCACGAAATTACTTTGGAGAAGATAACGGCGACTAATTTTTTCCATTGAACCATGTATAATAAAATATTTTATTTGAGAGTATAAAAAATATAAATCTTTAAGACAAGTCATTTAGAAATAATGATAAAAGCTGACAAATGGGTAATGAGGTTGAGTTAAAAGCTACTGCGTCATAAAAGAAACAAAAATCCCCGATCTGGGGTAATTTCCAATTACTTCACTTTTGGAGTGCGTTGCTTTGCGCAACCAATGCCAAAAGCTGCGTAAGTGCGAGTTCATAAATTATGCATTGCTTGTTTGGTTCAGGCTCTCTGACAGGTCCACCGAAGGCAACCGACGGCAGCAGCCGCTAATTTACCGATTACGGTTTTAATCGAATTACCCAAACCTTTCAAAAATCTCCGCATTTTCGACGGGAACAATGGATTTCAGTTTGTATCGGGCCGCTCAGAGTGGCATTGACCTTCAGCGGAGCAGAACAAAGGCGAAGGTGGAGGACTTCATAGAAGATCTACGGCGTAATGTTTGACGGATTGGGCCAACTCTGGCAAATGTAAAATAAATTGTTAGGACGCGGTCAGCCGCGACAACCGAATGTAAAGCTTCGGGTGCATGCGATTACGAAGCAATATTGCACGCTACAAAAGCTGACCTTTTGTTCTTCGCGCATCCTTATGTCTGCGGTGGCTCGGTTATCACAACAACGCGATGTTTAATAAGCCTACACTGACAGTCGACGTCAACTTAGTCTTTTTAGGCAATTAGCGATCGGGGTTGAACCAAGTGCCACTTTTGAATACAAAGGTTACTCGTGAAGTTGATATTTGTGAAAATATTTTGGAAAGTTCATATTTACAAAAGGGCAGGCATAATAAAGAAGACTAGTAATAAAAATGAGAATTGTTGTCTTTTTCCTCTGTTTGATGAAAAAGTTAAGGAAATCGTATCCAGTAAGCTAATTATTCAAAACTGGACTGTCGTAACACTTTTTGAAAATCCAAAAGTTTAATGCGTAATTGAACATTGAATTGTTACAACCTTCATAACTAATAAATAACATAATATAACATAATAAAGTTCTTAAAACACACTAAGTCTATTGAAAGTATTCACTTCTAGGTGTATTTACTTTATCTTCCGAATGCCTCTTGTAATACACTTAAATTAACAGCTTAGTAAAAGGTAATTTGTTGTCCGCGCGCTGCTTTGATTTGTGTATTTTTGTTGAAGTGTTTGCTTTCTTTAAATTCTGTGCAAACATGTCGGGCGATTAATTACCGACCAAACAACAACGCAGTCTGTCCTCGTTACGTGCATGATATGTACACGTACGATAAATGGCGATCTTGAACTCCATAAAACTGGGTTGAATCAACATCAAGTTACGTTTGTAATCAGTCAGGTATTTGGATTGTCACCTTTGCTTGCGAGCCTGTATTTATTCACTCTATGACGCTAATTGAATTTGCTGAAGCAATAGCGTCTTAATTAACCAAATTCCAGTGTTGCATGACTAAACAAAAATCTTCATTTAGAAAATTTTAATTAAAACAATTTGTAGAAAATATTTTTGGGAATTGCGTTATGTTAATGTGTTCATGTAAATCGGTTTATCATTTTAAGATATACGTCTTTTGGTGGCAGCGGCCTCCAATAACCGTGTCATGCAACTTTTGCCAGTCTTACTGGTTATTGTCATTTTTATTTAATCTAAAGGTGAAGATGTTTAAAGTTTTGCAGTGCTCCATCTATTATAAGTACAAAGTCCAAAAATAGAGAAAAAACTTCGAACTGAGGATTGCTTGATATTACAAGTTGTTTGGTTTTTTATTTAATTATTTATTGCTTTTCAATTATAAATACATTACTTTAGATGTGTGCTTTAATTAAAAAATAATTGCATTTTATTTTTTATTATCATTTTTCACCTAACGGAATTCATGGATAATCATAATCAGTGTTACTATGTTTTAAATTTATCTTTTTTCGTTAGTTAAAATAATTTTTGATTAACCTAAAGGGACAAAATCATTGCCAATGTAAGTTAACCAGTGAAAGTTTCTTAAATAATTTTTTGTGTCGTACTGGATTTTTTCTCCTTTTGAAACCAGATCAGCAAACCAGTTACTCTACTGGTTGGGCTGAGTGAAGAATGGCTTTAGCCAAATTGGCTGGAATGAAAACATCCCATTTAGGATTCCTCTGCATCTGTCGTGCTTGCTAATCGTTGTAGGATTCACTAGAGCTTATCCATAAGTCTTGGGGGAGTTGGTGTTTAACTCGTGTGTGTAAGTGTCGCACTCCGAGGGAATAGTAATCGCGCACTTTTTGATGTTTGTTATAAAAGTTTTCCGAATATGTTCCTCAATGGTACTTGAGATTTGTATGTTTCGAACAAACTAAGGAGCGTTGACTGCAGTTCTTAAGACTTTATTCTGTAGCACTTGTAGTTTGTTTATATTGGTTTTACTAGTGGCGCTCCACACCGGATACCTATAAGTGGTTAAAGGTCTTGAATTGGTTGGCATATTACAATCGCGCATTTAGTTTTTAGGAGCAATTTATGGTCTATGAGTGGATAGAATGTAAACCATTATACTACTACTTATAATAAACCACCAAGCCACACTCACTGAATAATAGGTGAAAGTTGCCATAATTTGGGGCTACTTGCAACTAAGAGTCGCTTCACATAGTTCTTTAAATAAATATGACTATTACGACTGTATCTAACAGATAGAGGGTAACATTCCTTATATTGGCATATATTTTGTGACAAACTAATTACAGTACAATACGTATGTAAAATATTTATATTCAAGCTACTACGCTGATTGTTGAGAACCTTCAAGAATTTCGCCTTAATGAGCTTAAGCTATTATTTTACATAGCCATTTACTCTTTAACCTTTTGGGGTACCTCTCTTTCAGTAGCGGTTGAACAAGTTTATTGAAATATGTTTTTTGGACTTCTTTAACGAAAGGTATGTTTAAATCTTTATGTATAGCTTGGTTTGATACAAAAAATGCGTCAAATATATTACGCAGTGTCCTTGACTGGAAACGCTGAACAATGGCTACATTTAATTGACTTAAACATCCTCAAAGTTTGACGCCATATGTCCATACTGGCTTTGTTATGACTTTGTAAGTCGCTGCCTTATTTTCAATCGAGATTGTTGCTCTAGTATGTGGTTTTCCGAATTAGTCTAGAATCTAAATGTACATCGAGATATCTAACTTCTTTAGTTTGTAGTACCATTGTGTTATTAATTTTATTTAAAGCAAATGTTACGTGCTCTAACTTTTGTATTGTTTAATCCTCCATTTTTTAGTCAATTCTATTAAAGTAGACATGACATTGAAAGAGGTGACTAGATATTACAGAATCTTTATTGGTTGTTGTTGTGATTGTCTGCAAAGGTTCCGATTATTGTTTTTTGATTTATTGTTGGTTGGCAGTCTAGAGGAGGTAGAGAACAGATTTAATAATACCACCAAGAGACTTATAAAACTTTGTCGGGTGGCTTTCCAGGTTTTAATGAAAACATAATTTTAGCCTATTTAGGTTTCTTAGGCCAATAGTATAAAGGAGATTAATTATTGTAATGATTAATACCATTCAATACATAGGATCAACGATAGGGCATACACAAAATTTATTATTTTATTATTTTCTTATTGTATTTCAAAGAGAAAATCGACTAAGTGATGTTCCCCATTTTTAAAATTCTAGTTCAAAGTTCTTCATTACTCTTTCCAGCATTAAAAAATACGTTTGACTGATGTATTGAATGTCGTATGGTTAGAAGGGTCCTAGAGCAATATTTGTAAATTTCAGCCTTGTGATATTCCCATAGAAAGAAGTTACACGAAGCAGTACTTAAAGAGGAACTTTTGTTGTGTCAGCTGCAGTTCCATTCTGCTAGAACCAAACTTTTCTATTTGGAGTGCATCAAGATTCGGCAGATTCGTACAGATCACCTGCAAGACTGCAAAATGGAACGTCTTACCGCATTCATGTTTTCCAATTTTTATGCACTCCGAGATTTCTCTTCTCCTCTTTTCTCTACAAAACCAGTACTTTTGAAATTTCATACCCACAAGAAAGAAGGGTTTTTGATTGGGACGGAGGCTTGAGACAAGTTGAAATTACGTCAGAAAAGCATATTATACGGCCACAACAGAGTAATTTCGACTGTAAAAGCCCTTTGTGCGTTTATCCACGGCATATTGGTTACCAAAAATTTCTTTAAACAAAAGTTCCCTGCTAGTTGCGTTTAAATAAATTATTTTCCCACCCTCAGATTTCGTTTTTTTTTCTATAATTCTTCAAAACATTGCAAAAGGAGTTTTGCCTTATCTCGTGCAAATTTATAGAAAAAGCACGTACAATATTTTGAACAGTCATAACGCAGTAAGGCAGTACGAGCCTGATACACGTTGTATCGTGTAACCCAATACTATAACTGTAAATGTTTTAGTAATTGAAATCAAGATGCAGATAGGGTAAGCGTTTAATTAAAATGAAGCTATATAATGTGTACTAATAAGTGCACGTTTTATGCCAACAGTAAGACTTGTACTACAAATTGCAGAATTTGAGATAGGAAAAAGCCATGGGTTTTCCTGAAACTTGTAAGTCACAACCCAAGAGTAAACCCTTAGCACAGATAAAGTGCACAACTCTTCTTCTTTTACGAGGAAGACTATTACCGGTATCGTGTATCTCAATATATCTGACCAATTTCTCATTCCAAAATTAGTAGATGACCAAGAACTTATTTATAAGCATTTCATAAGGGACTGCTGTATAAACAAAAAATACATGAATCTGCTTTTTGAATAGCTTAGCATCAACTTCGATGTCCCACAAGGCAGGATGTTGGAACCGATTTATTATCTATTGTTTACATTTCACATAATAGAAACAGACAACTTCTTAATTGCTACCTTCTCCCACAACAGTGTAGTTCTACCTGTAATTAAAAACATAGTCAATAAATGTCTCTAAAATCACTTGCATGTCGCCCGCGAATGGTTAAATTGATAGTAAAGATCAACAAAATAAAGTTTACGAAATTTACTTACATTCAGCCGGAGAGCATCGACAGTATTTCTATTTCTGTAAAAAATGAAATAAACTACTTAGAGTTCCATCTGGATCAGTGCTTAGCAGTTATAGAAAAGACACTAATTGAACATAAAATTCAGACCAATTTATTGGTTTTCTATTAATCTTTGTTAAATTTAATGTCAGTGTTATCTAGCGGTTTCAATCTAAGATTCGATGTTCAACCACTGACGAAATTCACTATGTTACTAGCTAGACTCTTTGTGTAAAAAATAGTCCACCGACTGGCTTCCTATTATTATGCAAAAATTCACAGACAACAGAGTGAGCCGGTGGACCAGTTTCAAATGGAAGAGAACATTTTTGATGCAATCAAACAAACTCTCTCAACGTACATAGAATATACAATGTGAATAATGTATGATTTATCTCCTTAAATGTCTTATACTCAACTAACAAATTTACTTAATACTTTTTCAGAGTAGATGTAAATTTAAGTAACGCTAATAAAAAAATCGTTAACTGCGTAATTGTATGGCGTGATTTATATTTAGCCAATTAGAAGGCTTTTAAAAGGAAATTAATTACACTCCTGCATTTTGGCATCACAACTCAGCTATGTTAAAAATATTTCAACGTAATGCTATCTCATTGTATGTTAATGGTGTGTGCATTAATATTGTTAATTAAAAAAACGATTTTATTGATTGTATGTTCCCACCTTTTAGATTACACAACACTTATTTTTTAAAATATCAATATTTAACTAGTAAAAGAATAAAATGTCCATAAATATGGAAATAATTATAAATAATTAGTAAAAATTTTGAAATTGCCAAAAAATTATAATTAAGTTCTATATAAAAGATATATAAAAAACTAAACATTTCACTTATATGCACATTTTGAAAAAATATGCAGAATAAAAACAGTACAGTAAGTTTGTTTGGTACTAAATATGCATGGTTGTCAAGATAAATCCGAGATTTTTTAAGTTGTATTGAGGGAATAAAGTAATAGTTAGGTATTAGAAACTAACAATAAAAAGCAGTGGACGAGCGGAAAAATAAAGAGAAGAAACTTCAACACTGCAAAACGAAGAAAAAACTGATATTGTAGAAGCAGAAAAGGCCCAAACAGAAGCCTACCAGAACTATAGATGCGCAGACGAATAAAAAAGAATAATAAAAATAAGAATAACGAGAAAATGAAAATATATAAAATGGATATAGCAGTTCTCTAAGACATAACATGGAAACAGCAAGGGGAGGTTAATAAAGTGATCTTACAATGCCACAATCAACAGAATAAAAACAGGGTAGCAATGTTACTGGATTTATAGTGAATGGCAATATAAGGAATATGAACTTGAAACCTATTATTGGCAGATTATGTAGTTTAAGAATAGAAGACAAAGCTCTAAGCATACCTTTTAGTTGTGCTTACGTAGCTGCAGAGGCTGACAGACAGCAGAAGGATAAATTCTACAACTAATTGGAAAAAACGTATGAAAAAAAACACAATGTGTTGGTTATACTGGGAGATCTAAATTTACAAATTGGAAAAAGAACTTTGTAAGAGAAGCCAGCATAAAATACATAAAAGAACAAATTACAATGGAAATAGGATATCCAACTCTGCGATGGCATCAAACATAACAATTAGCAGTACAAAATATAAGTACGCAAGGACACAAAAAAACATGGGTAATAAATATAAAACAAGAATAGGATAATTATAGATGTCAGGTCATGCAAGGGTGCAAATGCAGATACAAACTATTACGTTGTAGTAGAAAAAATGAAACAAGACTGCAGAAGCAAAAAGAAAAACTAGAATACAAAAAAATGGAAATTTAAAAAACCTTAAAGAAGACAGAACAGATCATATAAAAATTAATAACGAGATAAAAAGCAGACAGAAATGTACATAAAGAAAAAATGAAAGAATATTAAACGAATAATTGTAAAAAGTACTTTATAGAGTAGTAATAGGGTAAAACAAAGAAACAAATGAGCAGTGTCAAGAAACAATTAGCATAAAGAACAAAGCGAGAAACAAATAGATTACAGGAATGCGTCTAAAAATTGAAACAAAGATCGATCAGGATCCTGGGCGCAGCATGACTGACTTGGCAAAAAAAACGTTCATGATGGGGTCGATGGATAGTCTAGCAGTGCACCAGAACTTGCACTATAATTCTTTCGTCCTAAGTAACCGCCAACTGTCGAAAAAAATAAGATACTGCAAAACGATATCAAGCATGAACGAACAGAATAGTTAATCGCCGAAATGACGATTATATATTTTAGCAAAATAATTTGTGTTACCACTAATCCCTCGACTTATGGCAACCTCCCAGTCCCGACTACAGTTCCCTTGACTATTACGTGTGGAGTGTGATCACAGCGAAGGCCAATGAGAGGGATCATAACCCCAAGAACAACTTAATGATCTCTAACGTAATGGTACTGACAGATACGGACAAGGAGGAAGTTGCGTTGGTCTGCAGCAAGTTCATTAATTTTTCTTTTATTTCAATGTTATTTTTATTGTTTCTTAATTTTCCTGATTTACCTTGACGATTCTGTATATAAAACAAGCAGGGATGTTCTCCGCCCTCACTTACCCTGCAAAGCTCAAGCAGCCTTCCTTATCAACAACTAAATGTTAGCTAGAAATTCCAGCCTCCAGCATCCCGTTTATTTTTTTCATCCCCATGCCCTCTTCCTTTTCTTCCTATTTCTCACCTACTGCTACATCACATGTTTATTATTTTTTTTGTAAGGTTGGTCTTTCTTTCCATCATCGTACGAAAAAAAATAACTTTATAAATAGCGTCTAGTGATTCATCTCACGGCTTGTTAAATTTCCTATAAAATTATGTGTTTCATGCTTTATGTGTCTATACTACAAAATCTCACTCTATTTTTTTTGGCAACTTAATTTTGAAGGGTAGACTGAATACTTAAAACGAAGTGATTATTCAATCTTCAACCAGTGAGATGTAACATGTTATGGTTATCATTTATATACGATTAGAGTAGTCAGACAAAAGTACGTTTCATTTCCTGTGGAGCTATGTGCCACATGCTTTGAGTTTCTTACCTCTATTTCATCTTCTAGGCGGATTTATTAATTGAGGGAAATTTTATCAAAAAAACAAACATGTTGTTCCATTTCCTCCTTAATAATATGCCACGCGCTTTTCTCGATTTTAAAATTCAGGGAATTTTTATACCCCTTATCCTTGGTGCAACTACCCTAACAATCGTCAAAAGATATGTTACGTATCCGATGTTTTGGGGCATGCATAGTGCTTCTAGGTTTCTATATCGCACTCAATTTCCTCCTCTGTATAAATAAATTTTGAAAATCCAATTATCTCAGTACAGGGGCGCAAACGATAAAAAATTCATTACAAAAAACTACGCAAAATGAAATTTCAATTCTTTTTTTTATTATTATGATGGAATTTAGTGCGTTATGTTTTTAAAATGACTGCCTTCGCTAGAGAAGGCCATTTCATCCCTTTTCCTGGAACTTTCAATTGCGGCTTTTCTGGTGTCCGCAGAAAAGGCCAGAACTTCTTCTGCGATGCGATTCTTGAGTTCGTCGATGGACTGGGGTTTGTTCCGATAAATCCCATCTTTAAGATAACTCCATAAGAAGAAATTACAGGGGTTTAAATTGGGTGCAATTTTGGGGCCACTCGATACCACTTTCTATCTTACGGGGGAGCGTCCAGATTTATTATTCTCTTCTGTGAGGATGTCAAAGATGCCTTGAGTCCGATGGGCAGTGGCCCCGTCTTACTGAAACCAGTATTGGTTAAATTGTCTTTTGTCTCTCACAATGGAAATGAATTTCTTAAGAACTTCTGTGCGACAAACTTCTTCATTCAGATATTTTGTGAGAAATAGTGGGCCGACAATTCCATAATGGAAAATTGCACACCATACACTAACTTTTTCTGGATGCTATCGGCGAGCTTGGGTCAAATATGGGTTTTCGTTACCCAACGACGGTAATTTTGTTTGTTGACATGACGCGCTTTATGTCCAACTTTTTGTGCTGAACCATTTCCATGATCACTTTTTCAAAAGTGAATCTTTTGACAATATTGACCTAGGCCAGAAGCAATTGAATCTTATATGGAAATAAATTCAATTTCTTTGTGAGGATGATGTGCATAGAGCCCACACTCACGCCGAGTTGAGCTGTGCCTTTAGAGACCGAAGTTGTGGGGTCTTGTTCATAAAGCTCCCGAGCTTGTTCTAGGTCATAGTGACTGGTGTGTCCGTTCTTGACAAATTGTCGTCTAGTACACTTCCTGTCTTTTTTTAAACTTTACAATCAGCGTATTATAATGTGATAAAATAGACAATTTAATTATAAAGCAAATTTGATCATACTATTTTTACCTTAATATTCTAGAGATAGACAAGGTAGTGTGCTTATCAAACTTGGTTTTGAAGGCAGTTACCGCTCCACTAGCTTTCGTAAAAGGCGGCCACAATAAAGACCCTTTCTTCGGTTGAATAGCTGGTTTTGGCTGACACCATATTCAGTGTTGAGCTAAAGTGTAAACAAAACTCCAAACATTGACTTAGGTATAGCTAGTGTCAAACGTAAAATTGGATGAAAAGTTTGACGATGGTAATGTAAAACTCTTTGGCGTAACATAATGAACGTTCTGTATTTAAAAAGAATTCAAATCCTAAAAATTAACGTCTTAGGTATTTTAAGCACATAGATAACATAATTTAAAGTTTAACCATTGCAATGTTATTTTCACAAATTACACCTTCTTGGGCTAAGAAATGTTAAAACACGACTTTTATAAATTTTAAGGAAGAATCTGCACACCAAATCCAACATCCTGTTATCAGGTGTTTTCAACACTGGGTTAAACTTTTGTCCATTTTTATTTTTTAAGCATGAAAATTCAAAAGGTCTTTCGTTAGTTGTTGATTTTGCATTTAGTTTAAACTAAGCCATATTATCTGTTAGTCATGACAAGATGCTATCTACAATAAGAAGTGATATCAAATTAATAGGTGTATAAATAAGTTCTCAGCTTTTCTCTGAAAAATTAAAGTTTTATTTAAAAACAAACAAAAAAAGCTTAAGTATCAAAGTATTCTCCGTTGGCATCGATGACCTTTTGCCATCTTTCGGGTAGCTTGCGAATTCTGGTGATAGAAGCTCACCAGGATTCGAGACGATAAAGTTATCGATGCATTTTCGGACTTCTTCTTCTGTTTTGAAGTGTGTATCAGCCAAGTGATGCTGTAACGACCGGAATAAATGATAATCGGAAGGGGCCATGTCTGGGCTATACGCCGCATGTGGGAGAAGTTCCCAGCCTAACGCGTCTGCAGCTCATCCGTGTCAAATGTTTGAGGGCGTCCAGCGCGTGGTTGATCTTCAAGACTAAACTCTCCTCCGCGAAATCTTTGGTGCCACTTTTTGCACGTTGAATGACTTACAGCATTCTCACCATATGCAGCACAAATCATTTCGGTGGCTTCAGCAGCGTTTTTCTTAAGATGAAATGCGAAGTGAATAGAAAATTGAATATGCTCTTTTGTGACTGCCATCGTGAACACAGCTGATTATTGAGGTTATGTGCATCAAACGCCAAATCACATGATGTTTCGAAAGACCGAATGTCATTGCTTTAAAACCGCAAGAGGGCGGACTAATACGTTACATGTAAACGGTGATTTGCGTCCTGTGAAATCTAAAGCTGAGAACTTATTTATACACCTATTAACTAAATAGCTTACTCCTTTCGTCATTTTGGTTATTTCAAATTAAAGATGATTAATAACAAGAGAGGAAACTTCCAAAGCCTTGATTCTTTGCCAGAAGCATCCATAATGCAACTTAACCTCCAGTAAATTGAATTTTTTTTAGATCTATTTGTAACCGCTTTATTACTGGATATTACCATTTTACCTGACAATGCTCTCTCACATACTAATGACTTAGTGCCCACTTTAATTGAAACAAAACTTATACATTTGCTGCTGTCACTTAATAAACAGGAAATGGTTGTATAATTTTGCTTCTAGCCTTCCAGGTGCTTATAACGTCCTACCGCATTAAATTATGCCTTCAAATAAATGGTTGCAAATGAATATATGTTTCAGAGAGCTCCAGGAAATGAACTGGGTCTGTCCGCACCGCAGCCCGCTCTCAACTACGGGAGCACGCTGGCCTGAATTTTGTTCTATAGTTTCTTAAAAATGGCTTGAAATGATGTAATAGGGATCACTTGTGATAATTATTTCTAAGGCTCATTGTGAAATAATACACAGGTTATACCGTTGTTGCTAAAAAATGTTTGCAATCAAACAGATGGAAGTCAGAAGGTGTCAAATCAGGAGTATACGGTAAATGTGATAGAATGGTCTAGCTAAGATTATAAATTTACTTTAAGTTTCTTCATTTAGCATGTTGTTAGAGAAAAATCAATTATTTCTCTCACCTAACTTTGTAAAATTATGGTTTAGCTCGATATATGTGATATTGTCCTGCAAAGAAAAACTTCAACAAACCTATGTTCCAAAACGTTTAACTCAACTAGACTCCGATCATCTTTTAATGCTGGTATTGTTTGCCGACAAATTATCTGCCAAGCAGCCCATCCAAAGCTGATCAACAATAAAATAGACTGCAATTACTCTGTCGAACAAGACTACAGACAACTGAAGATATCGATACAGCCATAAACCACTTAGTAGAAGATAGTACAAAGTCAGCTGGCACAACTACAATCGACTACAATTATCCCCCCTGATCGGTTTGATTGAAACAGAAATCCAAATGAGACGCAAATAGCAAAGGACTAAGATCTCTCAACTTAGCAACAGATTAAACAGTATAACGCATCGAATAAATTCAGTTCATAAGATTGAGGCCTTAGACAAGCCACTAGAAAAATCTTAAGTCATCAGAAACTTACAGTTTAGACTTAGAAAAAGCTACTGCTTTTGTTATTCATTTAGGAAATACTTTCACCCTTACAGTCGCTTGTATGCTTATTCCTTTACATGGATTATAAACTTTGAAAGAAGAGTTCCAATACCAAACCGTATGCAAGCAATTTGCTCAATGTACTAATTAATAGAAAATATTAGAGTTTTCATTATGTCATTATTCAAATTTAAAAAGAAAATTCTGGACATTAACATATCTAAGCATCTCTTCTTCTTCTCTAATCATTTTGCCGCTTTAGACATTAGATATTGGTTCCTAGTCTTGCGACTAGTTTTCTATTTCTTCCCAACTAGTAGTTCAATTTTCTCTATCCTTTTCTCCTTTCTATTTCTCGAAATTGATACATCTATTTTCTTCTTGGTCTCCCTCTTCGTTTTTTCGTTGATTTTCAAAATTTTATTATTTTTTTTGTGATTCTAGTTAATTCCATTCTCACTATGTGCGTGCCAGTTTAATTGCTTCTTCCTTATTTTTCCATTATTGGTCTTTGTTTTACTAGTTCTTTAATCTCCTAATTTTTAGTCTGCTTCTGCAATTTTTCTGCGGTGTTCCATTTTGTTAGCATTTATTTTAATTTCGTCTTTATTTTTTAGTATCTATTTTAACACATGTGTTATAGTTGGTATTGTTATCCTAACGTAGATTTTTTTCTTTACTTCTGTCTATGTCCTTATGCCTTAGCATTGATTTATTTATGGTGTAATATATTTTTGTGAATTTGCTTGCTTCTATATACTTCTCAAAAATTCATATGTCGTTACTCTTTCCAGCGACTTATTTTTGCTTTTAATTTTTTTTTATTGTTTTGGTTTTCATAATTTTTGTTTTGCTAGTATTCACTTCCATTTTCATGTTTTCTATTTCTTTGGTCCATGCGTTAACTAGTTTTTGCATTTTGTTCTTGGTGTTTGCTGTTAATATCACGTCATCCGCATATAAAAAAGGCTGTTCACTTTGATTGTTTCTAGATTCCATCCTCTTGTTTTATTCTTTTAAGCATTTTGAATTGCGATTTTGCTCTTACTGTTTCATACGTGCTTCTGATTGCGTTTATTAAGTTAATTTACTTCCAATTATCTTAAGGTCTTACATATGTTTGCTCTGTCTCTTGTATCGAAGACTGCTTTTAAATTAATAAATGTTAAGTTAGTTCTTTCTCTTCTTCTATTTTTCTTTCTATTATAATTTGAATTATATATATGTTATCATTTGTCTGTTTCTTTGATCTAAATGCTACTTGCTCTTGTCTTAGTTTTGCTTCGATTTGTTCTCTTAAACTTTTTTCTAGTATTTGTGTGTATAATTTATAGCTGATTGGTCTGTAATTTGCACACTGTGTTTGTATTCCTTATATATTGGTACTATTAGGTTATTTTTTCTTCCCATGTTTGTTTACAAATAGCCCATAGCCAATTTGTTTCTTTTTAGTTCATCTACGAGGTGTGGCAGAAAAGTAATGAAACTGATTTTTTATTTACTAAAGTTTTTATTTTTTTCAAACATCAATATTATCCCCTTCAAAGTAGTTCCCTTGGGCAGCTACACACCGATCGAGACGTTGTTCCCACTGTTGGTAGCAGGGCTGGAAGTGTTCAACCGGTATGGTCTTCAGAGTGTCCGTTACTCTTTTGGATGTTTTCTAAAGTCCTAAAATGACGCCCTTTGAGGACATTTTTCAGTTTAGGAAAAAGAAAAAGTCACAGGGACTAAGATCAGGTGAATAGGGGGGCTGGGAAACCACAGGGATGCCTTGTTTTTCTGAATGTCCTTCTGCTCAATTGTGAGGTTTTTTGGCACCATTTGGGCACAGACCTTTCGCATGTGCAAATGTTCAGTCAAAATTTGATGAACGGTAAATCTGTTCAAATTTAATTGTTCACTCAACATTCTTAATGTTAAACGACGGTCTGATCTCACAAGAGTGTTCACACGTTCGATGTTTTCGTCGGTTTTCGAAGTTGAAGGCCTTCCTGAACGGTGTTCACATTCAACGTGTTCTCTGCCTTCCAAAAATGATTTGTGCCAGCGAAAAACTTGAGCTCGGGATAAAGAATGTTCCCCGTAGGCCTGTTTTAACTTTTTAAACGTCACACTTGCCGATTCTCCAAGCTTAACACAAAATTTAATGGCACAACGTTGCTCCAAATTCCGCTGTTTCATTTTGCGTGACGCACAACCAAAATACAACTTCACTAATAGCAGTCACAAAAATCACGTAGTTAACGGAACGAGTTGAAACTCGCACTGAGCTATGGAAGGGTATTTATACACGTGCTCTATCAAGGACACCAGCGTAGCGTTGCCAGATCGCTTGCAGTGTTGCCAGTCTTATTACTTTTCTGCCACACCTCGTATTTAATCATCTCCGGTGCTACGTCGCCTTCTCAATTTGCCTTGCCGATTTTTATTGTTTGTATTGCATTTCAACTTCTTCCCTCGTAATTTTTTGTTGATGTTCTATTACTAGTCTGACTTGTTTCTTTTGTTTTCAATTTTTTGGATTGCCCCTATTAAGTCTTGTGTGTATATTATGTAGTTTATTAAGTTTTAGCGTTTTATGCTTCTGCCACAAATATGTATTTATCTTCTATTGGTTGTTACCACATCGTATTTCCTATTATTAGATCGTTCCTCTTACATTTATATATTCCATTCCTCTGTTACAATCTTTTCCTACTCTACTATTTCAATCTCTCCTTGTTATTGTTCTCTGGTTTTCTTTCATTTCGTCTTTTATTTATTATAAATTGGTGTCGAAGCTTAGTACTTCATCTTCTGTTGTTATTTAATAACTAGTATGCTAGTATTCTCGAGTTAGTTGTCTTAACGTCTGTATTTTTTTTAATTTTCTCTGTCGCTCTTATTCCTACTCTTTTCTTTGCTCTCTATTCTGGAACTACTCTTAAGTAATATATTTTTTTATTTACTGCATATTTACAACTAGTCTTACTAGACTAACAAGCAAATGAGTTAATGTATATAGCATATGGGGAGGAACACCAAGAGTGACCTCCTGTCAATTACAAGGTATACAAGTCTTATTACTAATTTGTTAGGTCACTAAACTTTGTCCGTTTCAGGCGTCTAACTGCGTTTGCATTATTTAATAAGTCTGTCACTAGAACATTAGAACACTAATACGATCGTTGTATCTGATGCAGCAAGCTTTGATGACATCTTTAATCCATGGGATCTTTAGATCGTTATGTAATGTGCTGTTGTTCACATACCATTCGGCGTTTTTCTATTGCGCGAAGTGTTTTGCTTTGAAATCGCTGTAATATCTCGATGTTCGATGACTTAGCAGATCCCCAAAACTGGATCCCATACGTCCAAATCGGTACTAACATGGTTTTATATAACAACACTTTGTTTGTTAAACTGAGCTGGGATTTTCGTCCGAGGAGCCAGAACATCTTCTTCACGCGGATATCTAATTCTTTTCGCTTAGTCTGTATATGTTTTTTCCAGTTTAGTTTGCTATCGAGATGGATACCGAGATATTTGATATCTTCTTTGTGTGGTATGTTAGTGACGTTGAAGATTATAGGAGGTGGAACAACCTTGCGGAGGGTGAAGACCACTGAAGCCGATTTGTTTTCATTGATTTTGATGCGCCAGGTCTTTATCCAGTTTTCTAAAGCTTCCAGCGCATTTTGCAGGTATATTGATGCCTGAAGTGGATCTCTGTGTGAAGATAATACAGCCGTGTCGTCCGCAAACGTAGCAATTAAAACATTGTCGGTAACAGGAAGGTCTGCCGTAAACAACTGGTATAATGTCGGTCCCAGTACGCTACCTTGTGGTACACCTGCCTCGACTGGGTAGATTGGCGAGTGGCTGTCATTGATTTTGACCCGAAAGTATCTGTTTTCTAGATACGACTTGAAGAGCAGATAGTACTGTTGCGGTAGGGTTTGCTTGATCTTATATAGGAGGCCAGGGTGCCAAACTCGATCAAAAGCTTGGCCCACGTCTAAGAATGCTGCTAGGCATAACCGTTTTCCTTCGAAGTCTTTTTCTACCTTATCCATTATCCTATGGACTTGTTCCAATGTTGAGTATTTTTTGCGGAAACCGAATTGATGTTCCGGAACTAAATGCAGTTCTTCTATAATGGGTTCAAGTCTTTTTAGTAGAATTCGCTCAAAGAGCTTAGAGAGGAGTGGTAACAGCGAAATCGGTCTATAAGAAGCTGGTAATTGAGCTGGTTTTCCTGGCTTTTGAATGACAATTACTTCGGTAAATTTCCATTGGATTGGGAAGTACTGAGTTCTTAAGATGGCATTATATATACGTGTTATAGCTGCTATCCCTTTTTTTGGCAGTTGACAGAGTAATTCGGACGTAATTAGGTCATATCCCGGTGCTTTGCCAGTTTTAAACATTTAACTTCTGTTTGGACTTCGTTGGGTGTACAGTGTCGAATGGGTAAATGGAGTTGGAGTGGTGATTTGAGGAATTCGAGAATTTCGTAATCATCTTGTGGAGTTCTGTCTGATTCGTGCGGTTGAAAGGTTGCAGCTAAGTGTTCGCCGAATACCACCGCTTTATCTTTGTCACATCGGGCCCAAGAGCCATCATTTTTACGAATAGGAGGGATAGGGATAATAGGCTTTTTCAAATTCCTAGTTGCGCGCCATAAGGAGTAGTCATGGTGTTGACTGGGGGATAAGTTTCGCACGTAATCATTGAACGTTTCGTTTTTCTGTTCCTTGATTAATCTTTTAGTTGTGTGGTGAGAGTGTTTAGTTTATTTTTGTCTCTTGGGTGTCTTGTTTGTTGCCAGATCCGTCTTGCTTTTCGTTTGTCGCTGATCTTTTGTCTAATTTCTAAGGAGTAGTTGTTAGTGTTTTTGTTACATTTATGTTGTAGTTTTATGGGCGTAGCTGTCCAAGAAGCATATTGTAAGGTTTGTGTTAGTCGTTCTATTGCCGTTTCAATTTCATTTGAAGTGTTAAGTACTGCTGGAATCGATAGATGTTCATCAATATATTGTCGAAAAATGTCCCAATCCGTAAGACTGTTGTGTAGGCTGGGCCTTGCAGGCTTGTTGATTATGCAGCTACTCAACGTGCATATTATAGCAGAGTGATCCGAGTTTAGATCGTAGCAGTCAGCAACATCGATGTAGTTGGGCGAGAGTTTTTTTGTAATAAGGAAATCTAATGCATCCGGCAGTTTATTCAGATCGGTTGGCCAATATGTGGGTTTACCTGTGGCTACTGCATTATAATGATTATTTAAGATGGTTTTATATAGTTGCCTTCCCTTTGGGTTAATTAATCTGGGGTGTTTAGAGTTAAAATCACCACCTGCTATGAACCGGTCTCCTAGCGTCCTGAAGAAGTCTTCGAACTGGTTCTGCGTTATTGAATGCCGCGGAGGGCAATATACTGATGATACTGTTATGTCTCCAACGTGGTCTTTAATTTTGACATTTGTGGCTTGTATATGATATGTTTCAAATTTCTCCATTTCGTAGTGTGATAATTTGCTGCTGATTATAATTGCCGTTCCAGCGTGAGCTGTGTTGTCGGGATGACAGGTGTAATAAGTTCTGTAGTTGTGGATATTGAGGTAGTTGTAATTAGTAAAGTGTGCTTCAGATACCAAGAGCAAGTCGATTTTTTTGGGTGTTTAGAAACGCTTCTACTTCTAAACGGCGTTGTAGAAGTCCGTTTGCGTTCCATACGGCTATTCTTAGGGTATCCATTATTGGTAGATTTTAGTTATCAGGCTAGTGAGTAGGTTGAGCATCATAGTATTTTGTTGCATTAACTGGCTAAACATGGTTTCAAATTTGGAAAGGAACTGAGACAGGGAGATGTCATTGCTGTTTTGATTTTGATTTTGAGTGTTGTATGAGTCTGACGTTGTTATGAAATTTTGTTGTCCACCCACGGCTGCAGCATAGCTAGTTGGAAACCTGTTTGCCCTATATGTGTTTGGTTGAATTGTGGACGCCTTTAGAGCTTGTGGTGCTTGCATCCTAGGGTTGGCGGTGTTGTTTCCTCTTTTTAACTGAAGTTGTTGGTAGATAGAGCATCCTTTATAGTTTGCTGGGTGGGCTCCATTGCACAATGCACATGTAGCAGGAGTGTCTTTTGGCTTTGTACACGTCAGGGTATTGTGGTTACCACCACACTTTACGCACGCGAATGGTTTTCTGCAGTAAGTTTTACTGTGTCCGTATGCTTGACAACGAGTACACTGGATGATATTGGTTTTTTCCTTGGTGGCTCAACTGTAATTATCATATTTAATAGAGATCTAAGTTCGTATATCTCTTTGTTGTTACTGGCAGGCTCGAGGTCAACAAAGAATAAAGGAAGTGGTGTTTTGTCTACCCTGTGTCTTATATTCATTAAATTGCGTACAGTATGTCCTTTTCTTTCAATTCTTCTTTTATCAACGCGGTATCGACTGTTGGGTGAAGGTTTCTGATTACAACTCTAAATGCCCTTTCTTCTTGAATCTGATAAGTATGAAAAATAATTTTCTCGTCATCAAGATGTCTCACAAGTTTTCGATATGTTTCAGGGTTATTAGTATTTATCTTGACGACGTTGTTTGCTAGTGTTTTTGAGTTGTATTGTTCAGTTTCTAATACTTTTGTCAGATTTGTAATCATTGCGTTATAATTTTCTACTCCGTGTATATATACTGGAGGGGGTTTCTTAACTGCAGCTTGTGGTTCGTCTCTAGTTGTTTCCATTACGTTATCTTCGTGTATGTCATTTAATAAATTAAATCTGTTGTTATCGATGATTTGGCTTTGTAATTCGAGGTTATTATCAGGGAGCGTGAGCATCTTTTCTCTTTTCATTACTTGCCACTCATGAGAGCTCGTTTGGGGTTGGTCATCGTTTGTTGCGGTCATTTCAAGTGCTGAATGCTGGTTATTAGGATTTTGTGGCGGACAGTGCATGGGTTGTGGAATATTAGTAGGATAAGATACATATGGAACATATGTTTGGCTTGATAATAATTGTTGCGTAGGAGGATTAGTGTAGGGCGTTAATGGCTGGTTTTGATATAATAAATGATGTTGAGAAATTGGAATTTGGTGTTGAGCAATAGGCATTTGTGGTTGAAACGGAAACATATTTAAAATAAATAAAATAAACTCACTGATTAATGCGGGTCACTGGCATTCGAGTGCATGCATAGATAACACGCGCGTCACAGACACATCCACTCATCTACGAGGCCGAATCACTTGGGTAATATAAAGTATGTTTATTTGTTAGATGTGTGTTTTTGTTTTCTTAGTTTTACTTACCTTTAAAATTTGTATGTTATTTATATCCATTTCTTCCGTTTCCACCGTTTAATTTATTATTATTATTTTTATTATTTGTTCTATTTGTGTCCAGTTTTGGCGCATGTTTAAGTTTTTTGGTATTTTCCCAGTATTTCTGTTTGTTCTAGTTATTCTATTTACTCTATTTAAATTTAAATCTTCCTATATCTCTTCATCTGCGGATCTATACTAATTTTTCCTCTTTGTGTTTTTCATTTACTAGTTTTGTTTTAGGTTTATTTCCTGCTATCCGTAATTGTTCTTGGTAGTATCCATCTTTACTTATTACTAGTTTATTGTATCTGATAGTTGTATGGTGTCCTTTTAGCCTTCTTTCCTTTCTGTATTTTATCAGTTTCTTCCTAATTTCCTAAATCTCATTTATGTAATATTCTTCTAAGTAAATTTTTGTATCTTTTAGTATTTTAATTGCTTTTGAAATCTCCATTTTCTTGACCTTTTTCCTAGTTCCTCTAGAATAGGACTATTTTTTTCTGCTTAGTTGTTTTTTTAATTTTTCCGATACCTCTTTCCCCATTACTATTGTTATCTTTATGTGCCTTTCTTACTCTTTATTTTAACTGTATGTTATTATATATCCTTGTTCTTCAATTCCGTGTATAATTATATTTCTTTTTTATTTCTCTGTCAATTTCCTTCATTCTTGTCTCTTGCTATGGTATCCTTTGTTTTAATTGCTAATTTTTGTTTCTAACCTGTTTGTTAACTTCTTTAACTCTATTCAGTTCTTTTTGAAATAAATTTATTTGTTTTATGAGTTTGTTTCTCTTCCATTCTATTCAATTTTTTTAATCTCTTTTAGCAATGATTTCATTTTGTCGAGATTTAATTCACTTTATTGTGAATGTAAATTGTCTCAAATCATCTCTGTTCGTTGTATATATTTAAGCGACGTTTGTAGATCTTGCGGCGCGCAAAGCAGCTGTCTTAAATTATTTTTTAAATCTAATTCTAAGTAGTTCTCCTTTTTTTTACTTGTTTTACAGTTATTTCCACAAATGTTGGCTTTTATTTTTATTTTATTATTATTCGTGCATTCTCATGCTTCCAAGACCGGACCCTATCTCACAGTGATCATTTTCTCTTTCCTAGAAAAGAAAAACTTTTTTAGTCATAGTCAGTATAACTCTAGAATCGGAATCCCGCAATCTTGAGTCAAATCTTTTACAATATGTACACTTCTAACTTGTCGAAACTTAGTGCGGACGACTCTTTTTTGTTCATCTAAGCTTAAAATCCAAGTGAAGCGGAGCTTCGCTTCAGCATGCAACTAACAAATTTTTGTCATTAGTTAACCAGTGAAATATCATAATAAAAACCCCGATAAGTAATCCTGCTTTCCTACAAATTAAGAATAAAAAATGCCCTGGAATGTTCAGGATAGTTCAGTTAAATACCCGAGAATGTATTTAGATACCTGATTAATCTGGAAATGTCTCGCAAATCAAAAGCTTATCCAGAGCTATAATAGTTTAAGGCAACTACATTTGCTAATAAATCGAAAAGCTTTACCATATTTAGTAGTACAAATTAATAAAAAGGATGATTCTAACTGTAGGAAGGGGATTTCAGTATAGTATAAACACCAAAACAAATCTTCAATTTTTAACGAGTTGGGGCAACTGTATAGGGCCGGGTGTTGCCGTAAAGCAGGGTAGCGTCTTAAATTAAAAATTCACATCTTTCCAATTATATACGAGTTTTGTTTTTCCAAAAGTTGATAGAACCAATTTCACTAACCGTTCATATAGGGTCATCCTAGAGATGGCGGAAATATTTTTGTCAGTTCTCGGGGGATGTCGGTTCCTGTTGTTCCTAAACAGTACCTTGACTTTTCTTAAAATTTCGAGCAGTTTTACCCCACCACCTATAAAAAAAGTTCCAGTTTATATTTGATTTATTCTCATAACATCTAGATACCTTTAAAGTACCTTTTTAAACCAGTATTTAGATACTATCTCGGTAATAGAATTGAAATACAAATTAAAAACAAAAATTCAATTATTAAAAGGCAATTAAGTAGAGAGTTATTTCACTATACTATGAAGAAATTAAAAATGAGTCGACAGAAATTTTTGGAAAAATACCTAGTGCAGTATAATAACTAAAACCATCAATGACTAAGATAAAATACTTCTTTGTCGGCTTATCGTTTAATTAGATATATATGAGAGGCTTTTTTTTGAATAAAAATTTATAAATACCAGCATTAAAGTCAACTCTTCCACGTTTTTTCAGAGTGCTGAGCATATTAGCCATTTCACACCATTGGAAGTCTCGTCGTTGAAAACCCGTCTTTGATTTATTTCTTGTTATGGTGCTGTTGACATAGCAAGGTGTTTCATTTTCACACTTCTTGAGTATCTCGAGGCACCACGCAACGCATCGTGCCTTGTTGGTTAAGGAACGACATATCCAATAGAAACAAACCTTTCTTCGCTTGAAGGTGGTCGTGCAGAATGGTATGAGGTGAATAGTACAATAATGTCCAAACACTCTTTTATCTCGCGTTAGATCATGTTCTCCTCTGTGGCAGACGAGAATAGTCATTATAATCTAGGGGTGTTTTTCAGACTGACCTTTTTTTCTTTTGATACTACTTAAATGTAGTACATTTATAAATTAAATTTTAGTACAAACAACTTGTTAACTCTTCGACTCATGCACCGATAATCTGTTTTTTCTGACAAATGTAGTTGTTTCATTCATTTTATTTTTATTTTTTACACATACTGGTTATATAATGAGCCAGACTCTAAGTACATCACCTTAATTATGCTCTTGGAGAACCACCTGATAGATATGCAAAGCATGCTTCCAACTATACGTTTCCGTGCTGTAAACTTTCTCCTCTGTTTATTTAGTATTCTGAAATATAAACGGCGTTCGGAGAAACCTAACAATAAAGAAAATTAGTGTAGGTCATTTTAATTTTAGCGCGGTTTTCCAACTCCGTGTTAAATCCCAACCACAGATATTCATTTACAATTTCTTCTGCTGCATACATTTTAGTGAATACATAATATGACTAAATTAACATAAAGCATGGTTTTCTGAAATTGGCAAATCAATATTTTATTTTAGTCCTGGGTGTCACATTTCAGAATAATAGTATTATCACAAAATTATAAACTACTGCCTAGCCAAATATTTATAGTCAATTAATAATGTTTACACCTAATTGATTTTGGGTTGTATAACTATTTTTGCTCGGAGTAAGTTTTCCATATAAATTACACTTATTTTTAATGTTTAATTTGTCAAACATAGTATACTAGTTCCACTACTTTTTAAAATTAAAGCAGCACTTTCGATTAAAATTTCAAAAATGAAAAAGTGAGATTTTGCAGTGAATAAATATTTGCAAAAGAATTTTCTCATAAATAATTAAAATGTTCAAATAGAATGAAATGATTTGTAAACACAAAAAAGCATTGGTCAGACTAGTTTTGCAAAAACTCGAGGGAGTATTGAATGGGTAAAGGGTATGGTAAAATGAAATTTCTTTGGTTATTATACGAATAGGTGAAAGGCACACTTCCCTAATGATACAATTTAAATCCATATTAAATGGCTATCCCAAATATTGGTAACCTGAACTAAAATGTGTTTAAGTGGTTTTTCCAATATACAGTCTGTTAGATAAAAGCGTGGCGGTGATTATCGGCAACACGTTCGAAGCACTTTGCAAAAATTACCGTTGAGTGAAAACACGTCGCGAAATGTCTCGCATGGGCGTAAGAGTATTCGCACCGTGACTGGGGCAACTTCGTCGAAGAATTTCTGATCATGAAACTCCCTGGACAATATCGAGAGGCAGATTGCTCCAACGGACTGCAAAACACCCGGTCAAGATTCATGTATGGGGGTATGTCACACAAAAGGGTTTCGGCACTTTATACCTGTTCACCGATAAATTGAATATCCAAAAACTGAACCAAATGTGCTATAAAGCTTTATTACCAGGCTGCAAAACGCTGGTTTGGAAAAGAGGATGAGAATTGGAGTCTTTAGAAAGACAACGACCCGAAGCATCGGAGTAAAGCGTGTAGCTCGAGAAAGGAGCGATAATGGCGTCGTCACTTTGAATTGACCGGCTCAGTCACACGATGCCAATCCCATTGAGAATGTTTGGTCTTATATTAAGATTAAACTGCGTAGAATTGGACCCGGGGGTCTCCTCCGGTCCCTTTTAGTCGATTACGCCAAAAAGGTTGCGAGAAGTATGTCTCGGAGATGCCAGGCAACAATTGATGCTGGCGAAGACTGGACGCGCTACTGATCAATTTTCATGGAAAGCAAGCCTGGTAATATTGTTTTGAAGCACAAGAAATTGATATAATAATATTTTCTTGCTCATTGATTATTAATACACAGAGTAGCGTTTTGCTAAAATGACAGGTGATCCTGGCGAGGTTGAAGCTGTTATTTAGTTCCTAACGGCTAAGAATTGTACGCCCATAGACAGCTCGTAATTATATCTAATTCTAAAATTGTTTCCTAATCTCTATATAACAATAGTTGAATTCAAAGATCTGAATTGTAATTTACAGGTTGGGGCAAAACTATTTTCTTGAATATTAAAGGTTCTAAAGGTAGTCGGGAAGTTTTGCTTAGTAATCACCATGTAGACCAATAAACTCAGAGCTTTGTGCAAACCTCGGCCTCCGTTTCCGATCGAAAATCGACTTTATTGTGGGCAGGAAACTTCAAAATTAGTTGTCTTGTAGAGAAGGGAAGGAGGAAGATCTCGGGCTGCGCGAACATTGAAAAACGTCGATGCGGTAAGACGTACCACTTTGTAGTCTCAGGAGTGTAAACAGGTCATTGATTTTCACTTGTATAGCTGTACGGTAAGGCAAATTTTTTATCAAGATCTTCGTTTTTGTAGATATTGAAAATTTTGTTCTACGGAGTTCTTTTGTAGTATAACAATGCTTCCATGCACAGAACCTGTATTTCTCAAGATTTAGTTGGAAAAACTGGATTTCAACTAGCAAGCTGCCTATTGTTTTCTCTTGATTCACTCCCATAAGACATGACTTATTTATCTCTAAGCCAAAAGCAAGTGTTAGGTGGATAAAGTTTGATAATAATATTATAGATATGAAATGCTATAAAAATTCTTCCACAAAAAACAAATATTTCAATAAAGATATTAGTACGCTTAAGAAAATAATAAAAAATGTCTTGAAATATAAAAAAATGTATGGTAAAAATACTGCATAGATCATAATAAATAAATTTAATTGTGAGAAAAAAATGTTTATACATATATTGCACTTGATATAATCTATTAAAAACATAATAAGCAATGAAGAAAGTAAGTGGCCAGCGAGAAAGAGAAGGTGGAATACTATAGATCCATAATGCTGAATCTTTTTTTATTGATCATCTTGCATATTAGCATGATACGCTAACTTTGTAATTCATTGGACCGCTTTCTTTTTAATCTTTTGTGTAGAGTGTCTTCAAGTGGGGATGAATTATACTGGCAAGGGTGTGTTTCAAACCTTTCTCATTTTAGATTGAAGCTCCTTCTTTTTATTAATGATGTGTTTCTTCCAAACAGTTAGGTTTGCTTTTTGAGATTCAGGGATCTGTATGTTGTTGATATTTATCGGTAGAAATTGTGTCCTTGTTAAGGCAAATGTTACTTGTACAGCCAGTATTTAACCAATTAGATGGTGTTGTACGTATTCAGATGTTCTATTTTATAGTATAAAAATGTCACTACTAATATAACAATGTCAGGGGCAAAAGTACTTGTTGTTCTGCGTTAGGTATTGGTAAGTCAGCCGTGAAAAATAAACAGCAATGGTTCTCAGAAAACTCCTGAAATAATTAAACATATACCTATATTTCTAATATTTCATTCTTGAACACGACGTGGAAGTAGCGATCTCTTAGGTAAAAAATGATAGGTAGCGCTTGCTTAATTTTTTAAAGAAGACTAGGGCTACACATTTTCAAATGCCTATTGGACGCCCAAGAAAATAGGCGAGCAAAATAGTTTTGTTTCTAGTTCTTTATTTATGACATCTATATTGCTATACCTTACATCCTAAAGTCAAATTGGTATTAGGACAGCCAATTATCTTGAAGTGAAGCCTGGTTGATTTTTTTAATAATAGTTTTACTGACATTTTTAGAAGTTTCAATATAATGACTAGAAATTAAAAAAATTGCCCACTTTATTTGCACAGTAAAATAGTTTCAGGGTAACCACTGTAAAATGAAAGAAAAACATAATCATCGCCTATATAGACATTTATAGGGGGGGGAAGTAATTTCATTTTAAGTGAGCCAAATACTTTGCCTAAGCAGTTGCATGAACTACAATAAGGAAAATAAATGTAAACCCACATATTAGTGTGTAATATAATATTTTTTTACTCGAAAAGTTACAAATTTGTAAATTACTTCCATAGGAGTATTGAGTAAACATGACGAATATATAATACATGTAAGGGAACCATACACTGACGCTAATTTTGTTATATTAGGTCTTGAGACCAAGTTCTGCATTTTTCTTCTAATTGGAACTGTTGTTTTATAACAATTGTATTAAATTATTTATGGTTTGCCACTTGATCTTGGTATTTGATAACGAGTCACTGCATCTCTTCCATAATGGTGTGGATTTTGAAATCTTATTACAATGGATTGGTAGTAGAAAATTGATGTAAACCTTAGGTTTGTTAATTCAGCACATCCCCAAAAATGAAGTCTATAGTTCCATACAGGCTTAATAAATAATAATAGGGTTATAAAATAGGCGTTCATTACTCAGCGAGAATGGATTTTCGGACAATACATTTGATTTTTGATTAATTACACCATTCAGTAAGGAGACACAGGTGAGTTTATAGGTTTTCAGAAGCCACTCATTGGATATTCACTTATAGATAATACAACTACCTTATCAACAAACAAGCCAATTGTGGTATTATTGTTTTCGGTATTTTAGCCGTGCATATTAGGGAAAGGAGTGGCCAAAGAACATTATCTTGGGAAACATCAGATTCGATACAATTCGATAGAAAGATCGAAATTGGATGGCATTCGTTGTGCTCTACCAAGACGTTCCTGTTGGATAAGGATAACTAAGGGGAGATAAAAATTACTGGATGGTGTGCTTTTTAATTCGAGGAGGACACTGGAGTTCCATACTTTATCGAATGCGTGGGGGATATCAAGAAATACTGCATTACAGATTTCGTTTCTTTTCTAGATTCGTCACGACTGTATTGATTTTTTATGAACCTGTTGGACTGTTGAATGCCGGTCTCAAAATCCAAACTGGTAATTAGAGAGAAATGCTAGTGAATTGTGTTCTTTGTAGATTCCTTTTGGTAAAAGTCTTTCGAATACTTTTCTTTTTAGAGGTTAGAAGTCTGATAAGCCGGTAAGAGATTGAATTGTGTGGGGGTTTACCTAATTTGTGGACCATGATAATTTTAGGATTTTTTATATAATGGAGGATAGTAGGTTAAATTTAGCATGCAATTGTAGATGATTGTTAATATTTGTTTTATATTTGCGTTTGGTAAGTTTATTTCCTTCTCTCAACTTCTTCTGGTAAAAACTGCATTATTGAAAAGGATATTTGGCATGATATTTGGATGGTTGGCCTGCGCGCGCTTATACACCATTGGATTTTTGGATCGGTGGCACGACTAACTGTGGTTTTTTTAGCTTTTGTGTTACGTTCCATATGGTGTAATCGTTTGCTAAAAGATTGACCACATATTATTGAAAAGTGTTATTCTGAGCTCTTTTTAGCTTTCTATCCAATTTATGATGGTGGTGTTGATTAATCAATAAAATATTATCACATTTATTCATATTTGCTCTAGTCTACGAGCTCTGCATTTCTTGGCGATTAGTTGTCGAATATGTAGCACCAGGCTGCTTTTTGCACTGTATTAATGAAGTATTGTGATGCTTTGTCCGCCTCATTAAAAGATTTCTGCCGTAACCTAAGGTCTATGCTTCTTTTTCGAAATTAGCTAGTAAGATAAAAGATCAAAGTTTTGCTGCGCTATACAATTATAAAAAGTCCAGAAGATCAGAAAGTTTGTTTGAGTCCGTTGGTCAAAAAGTGGGTGGTCCATTAGTAAGACGGTCGTAATTGTTTTTAGTCGTAGAACGTAGATGACGTTGGCTCTTTGTAGTAATAATTTTCGAGTTGGTTAGGCGTTCCAATCTTCAACATTGAATTTGTTGCCAAATATTTGAAAAAATTTTTATATTAATTCGGTGATATTGTTTGTAGTGGTGGGATATAAATGGCAGAGATCTTGAAGTGCCTCGGAAAGCTTTTTATTTTCACATTCATTACATAGATCTTTTCGGTTTAGTGTTTGAGTAGTTCGTGGTGGAAGATCGTTTTCTAAATAATTACAGTGTGCTGTACTATCAGGAGTGTTGGATGCGGTCTAATTAGTTAAATGAGATTCAGATACATGCAAAATGTGAGCTTTATTGTCTGCGTTTTCTAAATAAAGTTTGGTATTTTCATTAGGTATATGGAGTAGTGTAAACTTCTAATTAGTATTCGGTACGCATATTCCTCTTTAATCTTATATGTTCTTCTCTTTTAGGCGCCGTACAAGTTTTCTGTAAGTTCCAATTTTAAGTTTCGTTTGTTATAGTGTTGCTGTAATGGGAAAGATTTTTTATCATATGCCTTCTGCTTCGGCTGATTCATCTTGATTTTCAATGTTTGCATAGCTTAGTTTAGGGGCACTTGATTCATTGTTTTGTTTTCTATTTTTTTTATGAATGTTTGTTATGCATTTTGAATTCTCCATTGTTATTATCTGCTTTTGTCTTCTACAGACGTACTGTAGGGGTTTTGTCATTTTATTGTTATGGATTGATTAGAGAGTTAATACATTGATGGATAGAAGAAAACTGTTGTAATTAAGATTGTGGCTGAAATTGTCGAAAGCTGTGCATGGACGCTCCCGGTTGTTGCCAATATAATTGTTAGGGGACGGGTACCCTAAAGATTAGTCTTATTGTTGCGATGTTTCCTTTCCTGTATTTATTTAACTTAAATTAAAGAGTTTGCTTTATATCACATATTTGTTATACTTATAGTTCCGTGTATCGCTCAATGATGCTATCGCTTAATTTTATTACTCTCGGAATAGTGATTATCCTTTTCTAATGCCATGAAAGCCAAATGAAAACTTCTTGTAATAAAAAGGAAACAATAAGTGAAGGAAATTTTGCTAAACATGAGAAAGTGGATACTGCCCAATTAACTTACTTGAAATTTTCTTTAGTTTATCATTTTTAGTTTTTTATCACTTTATCGTTTCTTATTTTCCATTTTAAGAACATAATAGAAAAGTAAGGTATATAATAATTGTATTTAATAGAATGTTATGATATTAGTATAAGATTATATTACCTCTCTCCTCTGTTTCAACTCTAGCCAGTAGTCTTTCTCGCTGGTAATTAAAAGAAATGAATATTTTGGTATTGGAAACGAAATCGGCGTCTCATCGACCGTTACTACTTCAAATTCGAATAGTAAATAGAATATTGCAACTTTTATCATCATTAATCCAAGAATTTTTCCTATGAATTTAAGGATTTGAAAGTATTAATGCATATCATAATATTAATTACCTAAGCAATTTTTGGGTCCAATTCCAAGAGGTGCGTAAGTCCCTGGATGTATGCTCTGCTTGTTACTTTCATTAAACCTTTCTGGATCAAATATTTCTGGCATTGGATAGTGCTTCGTATCGTGGTAATCCCTACTTCCATTTTCAAAGGCTGCTTATGAGAAAGTATAGCTTCCATGGTATATGACTTAACACACAATCTGCTAATAACTGAAGCAAGGGTTGCAGCCGAAGAGTTTCTAGAAATAAAATTATAGCTTTTATTTTGGTATGATATATGCTTACCAGAAACCATCATATCTAAGTACTTCATCTGAGAAAGCTGTGCGTAAGAAATTTTCTAAAGTATAATCTATCTCTCTTATTAATCTTTGTTGAATGTGCGGATAAAGTGGTAACTGATAAACCGCATTGCTTATAGTAGAGGTGCTCGTTTCGTATCCGGCGAGGAAGAAAATGTAACATTGGGCTAGTATATCTTTGTGAGGTCAAGGCTAACATGGGTATTGCCGAATTTTAATTCTTCCGCGGCACCGTCTGCATCGTTATTGTCTTCTTCATGCTGCAGCTGTCTTTTTTGGGCTGTCATTAAGAGGTGAATGATATTAGGCCGAACTAATCCGGTCTCCTTTCGAATTTTTATTGACTCGTTTATAGCTTGGCGGAAACAGTTTGCTGCTTTTTCATCCACAAAAGTCAGGTTTAGCAGCTGTAGAATATTTTGTTATATGGAAATATTGGAAACTAATTTAGCCTCTTACCTTCATTAGTTTTGGGCTAAGGCAGCAGCCGAGGAATTTCAACCACTTAAATCCGCTGAAATCGCTTACATCTTTGCCCAGCACAAAGTACTCGGCGGGGCCCTTCAAAGAGTCGCATTTTATCCCGAACGCCACAGTTGCTAGGATATCATTGACCAGGCTGTTGAAAACGTCTTTCGCGTCTATCGTGATTATTTCTTGGTCGTGCGACTGAAAGAGGTTTAAGAAACCCTGCGCTCACTCTCGCATGACCGGGAACAACATTTTTATTTTGCTGCTGGAACGTGGGGGCTTATGGTGGCGCGCATGCTCTTCTAATTATTGCCTAATTTGCAATAAAGTAAAAGTTTCGCCTCAGTTTTGCGGCATATTTACCTTCCACAGCGGACCTACGTCTTTAGAAAGGAAGTTTGGACGGTCTGTGAAGCTTTCGAAATCTGTGATGTAAATTCGCTTGATTAGCTCGGGATCTCGCAATATCAGGGTGGGTATTAGGAAGTTGTAAAAGCCAAAGTACTTGAAAATTGTGGTCTCTTAAAACACGGTTGCTTAAGTTTTTGCTTAATAGGCTTTATAGTAACCATAATTAGTCATAAAATTAAAGAAAATTCCTTAGGTAAATTATAGTAAAAGGACTAAGTTGATTAATTAAAAAAAATACAAGGTAAATCGGGAAAGTAAAAAGACCGATTTCAGAAAATTCGTTCAATTGATGATATGTTTATATAGACTTATATTCCTCAAAATAACATCCTTAAGCATCAGTACATCCTTGCTAATGTGTCGTAGCTCTTCTGCAAGCCCCGAACTATCAGTATATTCATTACAGTAGCCTGCACATTTTTAACAGTCCGAAAATGTTACTCTTTTAAGCTGGATTTGAGCTTACGAGAAATCGAAACACATAGTTTTACTTCTGTTTGTTGTTTAAAACCTTAAAAACCAATTTAGCACAAACTTTCCGCATCTGCGATTCCGTCGTAATGATTTCGTGCATGATAGGTTTTGGAAACCCTACTTCATCTGCTATCAGTCTAACACTTAGATGTGAGTCAGAGTCCGAAACCGCTTTTACCTTAGCCACATTATTCTTAGCGTAAGACGTTGATGGACGCTCTGCACATTGCTCATCCTCAACGTCCCTTTTTTTTCTCTGAACTCTTGGTACTACCTAATCACTTATACTGTCAACAAAGCATCCTTTCCGATGCTTTTTGTATCACAGCAAACGTCTATGATGCGGATTTTTCAAGTATTTTTATCACGTATCGCGGTAAAGGCTCAAAAGCAAATGAGCCGGGTCGAACTATTTGCCTGACATCCCCCAACAACCTCCAGGTCGAAAACGAACATGTGCAAGTAAGTGTTTGGCAATTTGGATTTTTGTAAAAAAATCAGTTCCGGTCATATTTAAATCACGTTGTAGGAATGAGCTATGGAAAACTGAATATAAAAATTTAAGTACAAAAGTGATAGAGTCTCTAAGAGATATGTATGAAAATACAAAAACCATAATCAGATTAGTAGCAAAACTGACGAGTAGTCAGTATCCTTGGCCCATTATTACTCACAACAGTAACAGACAAGTTGGATTATAGAAGTACCTCCGAATAGTTACCGAGCCGCAAGACAGACTAAATGTAGTATAACAAATAGAATAAATACACTCTACAGAATATTATAAAATACATTCTTCAATAAAAACGAAAAATATCAAAGGAAACAAAAATTAAAATTTACGGCGCCAATACGCATTTATGGCTTCGGACCGAGTATCTAAGAAATTAAAATTGCTGCAAATAAAATGAAAATCTTACTTAAAATAGGGGAACTGACAAAATAAACAGTGAGGTAATACGGAAAAATTTAAAAATAAAAAGAATAATAGAAATCGTTATTAAAAAACTGTTGAGGTAGTACCAGCACATAGTGAGCATTCATAAAATGGTGAAAATTTTATCGGAGAAAGGAAGAAAAAGGCCAAGAACAAATTTTAATTTAAAAATAGCTTAAGTACCAAAGAGATTTTTTTTATTAGCAACTTTGCATATTTACAGTCTACTCCTTATGGGAGTAATAAGTAAATGTTATAATTTTAATTACATGACATGAGGGGGATTCGGCCAGTGCCTTAACCTCATATTTATTTCAACTAGTATTAATTAATTATCGTGAGGAGGTAGGTCCTGTGGACATTTTGTTTTTAGCCTCCTGGTAATGGTAGGTTGGACGGACAGTTGTTCCACGAGTTGGTTAGTATGCTCTGCCAATTTTTTGGTGTACGATTTAGCCAGTCTTTTGATCTCTTCCGCTACATAAGAAATTCCAAGGTCATTGTGGAGAGTTTTATTTGAGATATACCACGGAGCATCGGTTATGGTTCTAAGAATTTTTGGCATCTCTGTAGGATCTTGGTATGTGATGCCTTGGTAGAACCCCACAGCTGGATTCCATATGACCAGATGGGCTTTAAAATTATTTTATAGAGGAGTACTTTATTTTGTAAGGTGAGCTGAGATCGTCTCCCCATCAGCCAGTTCATCTGTTTTATTTTTAGGTCTATTTGTTTTCTTTTTTTTAATATGCGTGTTCCAAAGTAATTTCTGGTCTAGATGTAAGCAAAGATATTTTATTTCAGTTTTCTGAGGTATGGGGGTGTTTTGAATAATACGGGTGGGCACACGATGCGTCTATTGGTAAAAGTAACATGAGCAGATTTATTGCTGTTCACTGTTATTCTCCATTTGTCGAACCAGTCTTGAAGGATGTTGAGGTGATTTTGTAGATATGCTATAGCTGTTTCCGGATTTTCGCTGCTTCAGAGAATAGCCGTATTGTCGGAAAACGTTGCAATTAATGTGTTATTTGTGAGAGGACTATCAGACGTATACAGTAAGTACAACAGAGGTCCCAACACGCTACCTTGCGGGACTCCAGAAGTAATCTTGTGATAAGTAGACACAGTGCTATTGATCTTGACTTCAAAGGTCCTGTCGCTAAGGTATGACTTTAATAACAAGTATAATTGACTTGGGAAGTGGAGCTTAATTTTGTATAGTAGACCTGCGTGCCATACCCTGTCAAACGTCTGCTGAATATCCAAAAACACAGCTGAGCAAATTCGTTTTGTTTCGAGGCTCTCCATTATTTTAATAACGATTCGGTGAGTTTGATGAATCGTCGAGTGTTGTTGGCGGAATCCGAACTAGTAATTTGGTATTATGTGCTCTAGATCTATGTAACTATGGATTCTCTTGAGGAGTAGCCGTTCGAAAACCTTGGATGTCAGGGGTAAAAGACTGATTGGACGGCGGGAAGGGCGTTATAAAGGAGGTTTTCCAGGTTTCTCGATTGCAATAATTTGGGAAAACTTCCACTGGGTTGGGAAATGGCCTAGTCTGAGGATGCTGTTAAAGATTGTGGTGAGGAGTACTATGGCTTTTCTAGGAAGATTTTGAAGGACTTCTCCCACTATCAAATCGTAGCCTGGGGCTTTGCGGGTATTGGTGGCTAATATTTCTTGTCGTACTTCTCTTGGTGAGAATGGGTTGATCGGTAACGACAATTGGCATGGAGCCTCCAGAAATAAATTAATTTTAGAACCGTCGGTATTCGGTTGGGATTGTGGTGTCGTGAAAATGTTAGCGAAATGTTCAGCAAATGTTTCAGCCTTGTCTTCCTCTGACCTGGCCCAAGTGTCGTCCGGTTTCTTGATGGGAGGTATGGTGGCAATTGGTCGTTTGAATTTTTTGGTTGCTTTCCACAACGTGCGATCGTCAGGTGAAAGATTAGTAATATAATGTTGAAAGGTATTGTTCTTTGATTCTATTAACACGTTATGTAGTTGATGTGTAAGTCGGTTGAGCAAGGTTTTGTCGTACCTATCTCTGGTTCTTTGCACTTTTTTCGTGCTTTCCGTTTTTGGGCAACAAGGTCTCGAATGTGGCGAGGAATGTTGTGTATTTGTTGATGAACCATTGGGTTGGGCGTAGCTTGCCAAGCAGCATCTTGTATCATTGTCGTCAGGTATTCTGTTGCTTCGTCAAGGTCTTCAGCGCTTTTAATTCGCAGAGCAAGATTGAGGCTTCCTTCTAACAAATTCCTAAAGTGGGCCCAGTGGTGAATTTTGTACATAATTTTGGAGTAGACTATTTGTAGATAATTGTAGTGCTTAGGGTAATTATGACCGGGGAGTGGTCGGATGAGAGATCGAAATTAACTTCTATTTGTGTGAACGTATTCGTTATACCACGTGTTACTGCAAAATCAAGTAGGTCTGGTAGCCTGTTTGTATCGTAGGCCAGTAGGTAGGCTGGCCAGTGGAAAGATAACTGCATCTGAGGTTTTCAATGTCTCTCAGTAGATTGCGGCCTTTTGGATTATTTAACCTAGAACCCCACGCTGTGTTTTTAGCATTCCAGTCGCCTCTTATGATGAATTTTCTATCGAATGTTTGCAGAAACTCCTCGTACTCTTCGGTAGAGATAGAGTGCGTTGGAGGACTGTAAACTGCTGCTATTATCAGTGGAGAAGGGAGAGCATGCACCTTTATGTTTGTACTTTGAATTTTATTGGTTTGATAAGACACCCATTCGTGATGATTGATTGTATTTTTTATTACAACTGCTGTCCCACCGTGCGCCACACCATCGGGGTGGTTAGTAAGGTATGTGGTATAGAACGGGATTTTTATTACTGTTCTTGTTGTTGCGTGAGTTTCTGAAGTTAATAATATATCAATATTTTGTAATTGCAAGAATGAGATTAAACCTGAGATGTGGTTAGAAATGCCATTAGTATTCCAGACAGCGATGCGCAACGAAGTCGCCATTTCTATGTTAGTTTATTAATAACTGTTGAGAGCATGTTTAAGACCATGCTGTTCTGACTAATTAGTTGGGAAAACATTGATTTAAATTCATTAAGAAAGTTAGCCAGGATTTGGTTTATAGAAGATGCTTGATCGTTATTTTAAAGGTTGTCAGTTCCTCCTGCTGTTATTTGTGAGTAGGATAGTTTATTTTGCAAGGAATTTGTAGTGTCGTTGTTTATGTTGTGAATATGGTTTCGAAGTGGAGGGAATTCGCTTTCATTCGGTATCTGTTGTGGACGTGTTACATTCGAAGTTCCTCTGAATGGGGAATTCCTGGCTCTCTGTAAGTCTTGGTACACTGAGCATCCCTTATAGTTAGCTGGGTGATTCCCGCTACAAAGAGCACATTTGGGCGGAGTATTTTGAGGTTACTTACAGGTGGAAGTTTCGTGGTCGCCACCACATTTAACACATGCAAAGGGTTTGTTGCAATAACTCTTTGTATGGCCGTAATCCTGGCAACGAAGGCACTGCGGTATTGTATTCTTCTTTCTAGGCGGCTCGATTATGACTTTGATATTATCGATATGTTTTACGTCGAATATGGTTTTACTGTTATCTTTAGGTTTCAAGTCTACCATAAATAATGGTAGTGGTTGCTTAGTTAGTCTGTGACGAATGTTAATGATATTGCAAACTTCATGTCCTAATTTACCTAGTTCTTTTTTAATGACCTCCGTTGAAATCGTATGATGAAGATTTCGTATAGCCACTCTATATGACCTTTCCTCCTTAAGTTGGTAGGTGTGGTGTATTATGTTTTCGTTCTTAAGATGCGTTTTGAGTTTTCTGTAGGAATCTGACATGTTGGTGTTGATTTTGATAGTGGTATTCAATAACGCTGTTGTGTAATATTGTTCTTTTTCTAGTACTGCATTTATATTTGTGATCATTTCGTTGTAGTTATTTACCCCGTATATAAAAACGTGGTGGCTTTGAGATTTTAGGTTGCTGAGTACTGGATGTTTGGTTCAGGTTTGCACTGCTGCTTGGAATTTGTGAGAGTACCTCGAATCCATTGGAAATAGTTATAGGAGTAATTTGTTGATTTGTTGAATGTGGTTGCGAGTTGTTTCTTTTTCATTTTTTGATTGTTTGCCACACGTGTTTGGGTTTTTGTGAGGTTGATTTTATGTTTTCATCGTCCATTATTACAGAAGTATATTCATCACTTTCCGATGGGTTTTTGTTTGAGGTTGGGTGGTTGGATTTAGTGTGAGTAACAAAATTAGGTACATGCTGGTATGGATTAGCATTATTTGGCTGTAGTGGCACGGATGGGTGAGAGTTCATTGTATAGGAAGGGGGTATTGGTTGTCCATAAGGCGCAAATGGGAATTACGAATTTGGTTGGCTACCGTATTGGTTAGCTTATTGATTTCCCTGATAATTAGGAAGACTGAATGTGAATCCGTAATTCTCGGGAGCGGGTTGCATTAACGGGCCTGGGGGTCCAGAACCGGTCCCATTTCCCATAGGGAACTTGTATTAATTGTTGATTTTTAATATTTTTATATACACAGAGTTAATAGATGAATATAACCAATAATGTGTTTGTACATACGATTTACTAGCTGCAATAAGCGTATTTATCGCTTATCAATTGAGCGGCATTGAATTTAGTTGACCTGCACTTGACACTTTCGAAGATAGCAGAGCGTAGTCGATGTGCGTATCACTCGAAAGTCAAATGGGAACTTAGAAAATAAAGTGAAACGCAAGCGAACCAAGTTAGGTCTGTTTATTATATTTTAACTGCACACAAGTACCAAAGAGAAGAGATATAAACTGAACCCAAGCAAGAAACGAGGCCAAAGACAAAAAGAAATGGAGAAGAATTTTCACCTCTACACTTAGGGTCGTGGACAAGTAAATAAAATGGTTCTATGTTAGCGATTTATTTATTTATGCTGTAGTCATTATTTCTGAAGTGAGTGAGCTGGTTTACTCCTTTTTACCCCTACTTAAATAACATCGTTAAGACAAACCGATCAAATGCTTTAATAGATTTTATTTAATGCTTTATTATAACATCACATAGAACAATACTTGCCATTTAGTCATAAATTAGTTTTTAGGATAAAATTGTCCAAATGTTTGCCCGCATGAGTGATACACTCTTGCAGCCTCACCAGTCTCGCATTGCTTGGTATTTTTCATGCCACTGGTACTGCTATAATTGCGTTATACTTAGCACCCTTTGAATTCCTCAATAGTCTACGGCCTGCGCTAAAAGACTTTACTTTTTAAGTGTCCCCACAAAAAGAAATTATATGGGGGCAGGTCAGGTGACCTAGTCGACCATGGGATGTCACCATGTACTGAGATGAAGCCCTCTGAAAACTTTCGAGAAATTTTCATCGTGTGTGCGGTCGCGCCATCTTGTTAGGACCACAGTGATGCATTTTTGTATTTTTTAAATCTGGGCCCCAGGAAATTGCGTAACATCGCAACATAACGGGTAGATCTGATAGATACGGCCTTGATGCCAAATTCCGTAGCAGCACACCAAACAGTTATACAGTGGCTGCAGAGAGGTCGCTCATGAAACTGTCAAGGATGATCTAATAAATGAAAACGAGCTTCGTTACTACTGAGCACAACAGCATCAGCTGGAACATTCTTTAAGTTTCTGAACCACCATTAGTTTGTATCGATGGAACATTGAATATCAAGCTTCGACCAGATATTCCCAATGCGAGAGCATGTCTAGTGGCTTTGTGACAACAGCCCGCCTTACTGTTGCGATATTCTCGAGTGTCCGAACGCTACGAGGTCTACCGGGTGCTTTCTGTTTTAATGCTAAACTAGTCTGTCGGAAATTGTCGCGATTCTTCCGTGACGATCTACTTCGAAATGTCTACAACACAACAACTGCTTCAAAATTGCAGAATCGCCATTTAAAAAAAGTCTCCAACAAAAACGCACGGTGTTCGTCACTCCATGTCTTGATGGGCACTGAAATAGCATGCCTTGTGCTACTCAAGAATGTATGAGTACATTGCGCACGACGATCATTTCAAAAATGAGAAATCATTCTGCCGGACTGCTTATGGTGCCTGAATAAATATTTGCAGAGTTCCATAGATTACACTTTTGTAATGTTTTATATTATAAAAGTATGGTTTTAAAATTGTTATGATATGCTGTTGCCTCATAAAAGTGTATTTTTAAAAACCTAGATCATTGTTATTTTTTGATGATACAATTTAGATTACAGAGTAGACATATTCACTTTAAAATGTTTCTTGTAGTTCGTAAACATAAAGTATGGCTTGATTATATTACTTAATATAAAAAAGCTTATCTGTATCAAAGCAATTTTCAGCTTATAATGGACTTTGATATTATTAATTTCATCAAAACGCATCTGAACAGCGCGCGTGATATTCATTACTAACACAACGCTGTAACAAGCGTTAATAGAAAGGGTAAAATGTTGTGGTTTATAGTGTGTGGTATAGGACTATTCTTCTTGTTCCTGTACTATAAAGTCAATTCTACATTCAAGTACTGGGAAAGAAAACAAGTGGCTCACATTAAGCCATGCCTATTGTTAGGAAACCTTGTGAATTTGTTTTTTGAATCACATGTGTCTATCTTGCAAAAGTTTTACAATAACTTTTCGGGCCACAGGTACAAGATCAAATTTTAAGTAATTAGATTAATACGATTCTTGCTCATAATGCTTCTATCCTTAACAATATCTAATTAGCAAATATTGTAGATATTTCGGCTTTTACAACTTTTTCACACCCACGTTGGTTTTGCGGGACCCAGAGCTTATTAACAGAATACTGATCACAAATTTTAAAGCTTCACTGACCGTTCGACCTCCAATTCGAAAGATTTCGACCCCTTTTGGAATAAAAATTTATCGCTTATGAAAGGTGAGTTTAGAAGATTCTTTAAACAGCAACTTACCGCAATTATAAAATTAGGAGACAAATGGAAAAGCATGCGAGCTACATTAAGCCCGGCGTTCACTAGCAGAAAAATGAAAATGATGTTCCATGTCATGGGCGAATGCGCCCAAACTTTCTTCAGCAACTTTCATTCAAATGGCCGAGGAATCATAGAATTTGAAGCAAGTGATGTTTTTCGCAGACTGAGTAGCGATGTCATCGCATCGATGGTGTTCGGAATAAAGTGCGATTCTGCAAAGGAACCCAACAACGAATTCTTTGCAGCAGCAAAGAAGGCAACAGATTTTAGCGGGCTCAAGCAATTCAAATTTATAGGTGGCTACTTAAGTCCAAAATTAATGAAGGTACAGTTATGCCAAATTAATTCATTCAATAATTTATTGTAGATCATATTTTGTAGTGGTTGGATATAACAGTGGTCGATAAAAAAACAGAAACCTTTCTTCAACAAGTAATAAATGAAACTTTGGCAATTAGAAAAGAGACCGGATTAATCAGGCCCGATATAATTCATCTTTTAATGGAAGCACAGTGAAAGGAGTTAACGTATGACGACGATAATGACGACATAGATAACGAATTTGCAACCGAACAGACATTTGAAATACAATATGGCACCGCCTACAAAAAATTTGATTTGACAAATGAAGACATTGCGGCCCAGTGCGCTATATTTTTCCTAGCTGGATATGAGACGACTGCTATCACTATGACTAATATAGCATACGAATTAGCCATGAATCCAGATGTTCAAGAAAAGCTAATTAGAGAGATAGATGATCTTTCTGAAACATGCGAGGGTCACATTACATATAAGGAACTATTTAGCATGAAGTACCTAGACATGGTTATTTCAGGTAAGTTCAACGTCTGGTTTGCACAACAAAACCACGATGTTTTTTAGAAACCCTCCGTATGCGACCGGCGATATCGATAGTTAACAGGAGATGCGTAAGACCTTGTATTATAGAACCCGAACTTCCACATGAACGGCCATTAGTAATGAAAGTGGGCGACGGGATCACCATTTCGATTTTTGCTGTTCATAGAGATCCAAATCATTACCCCATGCCGGAGAAGTTTGATCCAGAAAGGTTTAGTCAAAAGAACAAGCACAATATTCGTTCAGGCTTTTATCTTCCTTTCGGTATCGGCCCCAGGAATTGCATTGGTAATTAGAAAATTCTGCTCTTCTCTGAAACTAACAGTGAGGATTACAGGCAATCGATTTGCTTTGATGGAAGTGAAAATTGCGGTATACCATATGTTGTCACGCTTCAGGGTGGTCACTATTGAAAAAACTCCGATTCCGCTTTCCATGTCGAAATCTTGCTCGGTAGTGGTTTGCAGCGACGAAGAGTACTGGTTGGGATTGAAGCCAAGGAGGGATAGTAACATGTAAAATCGTCAACTTTTGCTGCTTCTTACCATCACTATCAACATGTACTACCACAACAATAAAATAGTGCTCAAAGCCTCTAAAGTTATTCTATTTTCAAGCAACTAACCACATTGAAGGACTTGTCTACGCACATTCAACCGACGACCTACATAATTATGTCCGACCACTTTCGTGACCCGAAGGAGGAAGTGTGTTTTTCAACGTCTCTTCGTTCAAAAACCCGTTAAAAATGCTTACAAAGGAATATTCCCGCTGTTTGGTAATGCAAAAAAGTCATGTCTTCTTATATTAAAGACAAACCTAACAAGCTGTATATGTTAAAAATTTGACTGTCGAGAGAAGTAAAATAATAGTTTCTACACATAATTTAATTTATTAGAAATCTCTCAACTTACGAATGACTGACAACTGATTTAACGTTGGTCTCTATGCACTTATGGAATATCACAGAGCCATACTCTGTTTTGGACACACACTATGAATGCACGGCTTTCTTAAGACATACGATATTTTGTGATCCCATCTTAGCCTCTCTTTTCCTTGGCAATTTCCCAGAGGTAGTGATTATTTGGTATTTCCTCAATATCAATTTGTTCGATAGGTATTCATTAGCTATCATGGAAAGTTTTGAATTGATGGATAATTAATAAGAATTGGCTTGTTAGCGTTTAAAAGGGGTTTGAGACCGACTATCAAATTGTATTAATTGTGGATATTGAATTGGCTGCTAATTTAAGTTAGCCGTTTGGATAGAAAACATGTTCTATTTTAGTGGGTTGTTTATTACAAATTATGTTAAACTTACGCTTTATCAAGAAATGTAGATAAACAAGTATTTTAAATTTATGAGCTTGACCTTCGTGTTGGGTGATATCACGAAGTATTATCACCATTATTTAAAAATGCATGCAAATATTAGATATGGTAGCAATTTGACGCTGTAAATTTCATGTATTTTCTTGGCGATTTTTTACAGTTAGGTACTTAACCATACAATTTGATAATTGTTCTCGATTTAACTACTACTTTTCTAGGTTAAGGGAAAAGTTCTGCAACACCTGCGAAAAAATCGATTTTTGCGTGTTTCTTTGAGATCTTTGTCCATGTTTTGTGTACAATTTATTGTTTTCCATGTTTGTCGTTTTCAAAGTTTATCAACATTCCTGAATTTCAGATAGATTTGGACACAACTGAACTTCGAATCATGATACGCTATTGTTGGAAATGAGAATTTCCGTCTAGAGATGTTGCGAAAGATATTTGTGCTGCCAAAAGCAAGGGTACTGTGCACTACACGACCGTTTCTCGGTGGCACAAGCGATTTGAGTCTGGCGAATTTGGTCTCTAGGATCAACTCTGTTCCAGTCGGCCATCTGTTCTGGATTATGGATCTTTGTAATCCGTTTTGGACGTTGAGCCGTCATCAAGCGCTCGTGACTTGGCAGCAGGCCCTGGCGTTGACCACAGGATCCACCTCTATCAACTCGACTGTGTGCACACGAAGCCAAAACAAAATTCACACGAACTGACCGAAGCCCAGGTTGCTAGACGAATCGAGACTTGTCGCCAGCTGCTTAACAACCTGTTTAACGGCCGTTTCTGGAAGCGAATCGTGACCTCGAACAAGAAATGGATTTTTCTGGTCAACCATAATCAGAAGAGATAGTGGGTTCCGAGAGGCTAAAAAGCTCAACTCACAGTCCGACCAAACCACTTTGCCAAGAAGATCATGTTGTCCGTCTCTACTGCGAACAGCTAAAGCGCGTCCACGACAAGCTGACCGATAAATACTTGACGCAACAAGACAATGCACCACCTCACCGTGCCAAGAAGATTAAGAAGTTTGAATAAATTGGTCGGAATCGAAGTGTTGATCCATCCTGCTCACAGTGAGGACTTTATCCCATATGATTACAGCATTTTCCGTTCTATGGAATACATTTGAGTCATTTGAGAAAGCCGAGAAGACATGTTAGGAGTATTTCGATTCGAAGCCGGCCGAATGATACTTCGATCAAATGGGGATGCTTGTAAATTGGTGACAGAGTTATTGAGAACCAAATTACTTTGAAGAATAGTTGTTATTGTTTATAAATAAATTTTTTCGCAGGTCTTGCAGAACTTTTCCCCCAATGTAGAATAAGTCAGGGTTATTCAAATAGCCTTCTAAAAAACCAACTGACGGTACATTGTAAGACAAAGCTGAACATGATCTTCGCTTAATTTGACAACTCTTACAAACTTTCCGCAAGAATGACGGATAGTACGGATGCTTCTTATCTTAATCTTACCTACAATTGGCGGCCACTATTTTTTAGGTTTATGTTATGTCGCCGCTTCCAAAAAAGGTTGAATTCAACATTGTGCTACACACCCATTTTCTAAGTATTCTTCCCTTACTACATATAATTTCTTGGCTGTTATTAAAACTTCTCTTTCAATAATGTTGTTGCAACATGCATAATTCCAATTTGTGAACTTTTATATTTTCTGTCCACAATAGATTAGATCATTATCTATTATACTGTTATGTGGGTTGCATAATCACTTCTAAGATCTTTTATATATCGTAAGTAACAGAGACGTAAGTCAAGATATTCTCAATAGATTGAATTATATGTAGAAACGTATATTTAACTATTACTTTACTTTTACTATATAATCAAATTTCTAAAACGTACAGTATGTTAGGTTTTGGACCCTATTTGTGTGCATTTTGTTATAACTTGTCTTTAATATAAGGTAAAAATGATTCCTTTGCATTCCCAAAAGGGAATATATTTCTTTTGTAAGAATTTTTAAAGATTTCTTGAACTAGAGGGCGATGGAAAGCACATTTGGTCGGTTACAGCTGCGAACTGCGGCCCATGTGGTCAGATGGAGGAGTCGGAGGCAATACCCGCTAAAGGTGACCTCAGGGGTAGATGATGCGTAAATCATAAGACCAAGACTGTTGTGCGTGGTGAAGAACCACATCCTCCTAGAGGTGGGCATCGGGTAACGCTGAATATAACGGACCTACAGTAGTAAACCTCGACAAAAAGTCTTGTCCCGAGATCGGGTAACCAACCCCGGTGGACGGACGTGGAAACAATTTGGCAAGGACTTGGACATGCTTGACCTCGCACAGCGCGTCCCCTGTGCGTGAAGCACTGATAGACTTCTCTTGATAGTAAGGTTAAAATGCGGGCACTGGAGAAGACTAAAAAACATGAGCGAGAATATAGCAAATTTTACGGTGCAGGGAATCTCAGTACCGGCCGAGAAGGAGAACGAGGAACCAGGGCCCACTCTATCGACAGCAAGTGACTGATTCGAACGCTCAACCCCAGTGAGCGACCAAGGCCGGGATTTAGGAAACAACAACTGGAATGAGAAACTACACACCGGAAGAGGTAGGCGATCCATCAATAAGATGGTCCAGCCTAACAAGGTCCTCCATACAAGAAGGATGAAAAATTAAACGAGAAAAAAGAGAAGACAGGAAACAGCATGGGAACACAGACACTCATTAAAATAACTCGTGTCTCTTTCTACTTTATTTAGTAGAAATGCAGTAGCTAGCAAAGAGTTCGAGGATATCAAGAAATACCTGAAATATAAATGGCTGGACGATATGTACAGCAGGATTAACATTGAGGAACAATGCTGAATGTCTGGCAATACTAGTAAATACCCGTAATACGAAAAAAACTCATTATTCAAAGCAATGACGGAGAAGTTTTTCAGCTTAGATGAATTACCAAGAGATGTGGTAATCTAGAAAGAGAAGAAATCTACGGCCTAACCAACATTATATAATCGAACAAATATATCAATACTCGAAGAGACGACTGTCGAGCGAAATACAACTCAAGACACTAAGATACTTTGGACATATTATGAGGAAAGAACCTGACAACATGGAAAAATTAGTGATACAGGGGAAGGTAGAAGAAAAAAGATCCAGAGGTCGATCACCTACCATATGGATGAATCAAATCACAAAGCTAACCGGGAAATTTATGCATACACTCACAATTGAAGCACAAGGCCGAGCAAAATAGAGAGAAGCAATTCAAGATGCCGCAGTGGCCACTACATTCCCTTCTGGGTATTAAGACTGAGGAGGAGGAGGATTTTAGAAATAATATAGGTTGTACCTAATAGTTACAATTGCCCTAAAAAAGCTCATGAAAGAAGGAAAAAGGACAACATCAGCAATTTTACTATTCTACTATGTAATATCTAAAAGAAAAAATTAAACTCAAAAAAACTACACAACAACAAAAGATTTTGACATCAAGAAACTAATAAAAACGATTAATTTAAATGAGTGTATCTTATCTATTAACAAAAAATGAACTAAGGCAGTTTTATGTATAGCACTCCACATAGTCTTTTAATATTTAACATCCCCCGATAAATTCGTCTAAACTTTACTATTACCCAAGGATACTTTGAAAACAGCAAGAATTGTTTTTCATGTTGTTCGCCTCACTTAAATTTTGTAGCGTATGAATATCTCGCTGCGAAACGAAAGTGACCGCTCTCAATATACTGATCCCGGCATCAGTGTTGCAATTACAAGAAAAGCCAATAAAAAATAAATTAAACATAAACACCAATTATAAACACGATATCAGCTTTTAATGAACTTGGAATTGACTACAGCCAAGCATTATTTTCTGGAAGTGACGAAGAACATTGTCTAACTGAAAATGTGGGTGGTGAAAATACTTGGCAAGAATGAAAATAAAGGCAAACTGCAAACCAAGTGAAAATATCAATTTAAACAACAGATTTGGCTTTATCCTTACTAAAAGGAAAAAACCCTACAAAAATCTAACAAAAAATGAAATATTAAAACTTCTACCACCTATGTCTATTGGAAAACAAATTAGGATGAAATGATTAAAAAAACTAAATGAAATGGTAGAGGTAGTTTGAGATACTACCAAATGCCTAGCAGACAACACCATAAAAACAGTTGTAGTATTTCTCACACTTATTGAAAATTCATAAAAGAAAGATGTAATCCAACACACGTATCATCTAAAAGAAGAGCGATCTTGTGGAATATTGATAAAAACATTTGCGTCAAGCCAGCGAAATGAAAAAAATTCAGTCAACAAATAAAAGCCAAAAAGATCTAAGAAAAATTAACGGGAGATTTAAAATGGCAAAAGAACTTTTAAATCTATTTTTATTAACTTAAAGCCGTCAGAAAATAATAAAGATGTTTGCAAAATAGCATATCTTCAAAATCATGCGATTGTCATATAATCATCAAGGAAAAGGAAAAGAATTATCTAGTACACTGTGCTACCAATTGGAAAAAACTAAGAACAGTCCTGATAGATGCTCCTTAAGGACTGCTAAAGCCTAGCAATGCAAACAATAGACTTAATATCCAACAACAACGCAAATTTCCTTACAAGATACGGAAGTATTACACTTCATTCACATTACCAGCAAGATATTAGTTATACAAATGCAATAAATAAAGCATAAAAACAAAAAACAAGCGAAGATAATCACATCTTAATCAAACTATTGCTGCCAGCGTAGTACCGTGGTTGACGGGCGGGCTGCGATGCTGACGGGCCGGGTTCAATTCCCGGTGCTCTCTGATGCCTGGCGGGTGGCCTACTCAGTCACTAAAAATAATTGAGTACCTGCGTTCATTCGAACAAGGGGTAATAATGGCGCTCGTCTAAGGTGCGGTGCTTGCCACATCGCCCCGCATCAGAGATGGTGCGCGACGACCGGGCAGAGAGACCGAACGTATGAGAGCCTTAACCTCTCAGGGGCGTAGGGCCTTACCCTTATTATTATTAATCAAACTATTGGAATAGTTCAGATGCAAATTTAATGTTAAAAGCCAGTAAAACTACTTTATGGACGTTCGTTTATAAATCAAATGAACTCTGAAGAGATTTAAAAATTGGTAGCCAAAATTTTATAAATAAAGAACGATCTCAGATGAAAGATCTGGAAGAGATATCGTCAAACATATTAAAATACTGTTTTTGGTAGCATCACACAAACAGCTTGTATGTGGAAAAGCTACCTCAGTACATATTTGCTGCAAAGCAGTTTATTGATGTAAATATTAGCTACAGAGTTTCTGGCAGCAAAAAACTTACTATTGGACATATGAACTATCAATGTAGATTAAACTGTATTTTTAATATTTAGAGTTTGTTAAGTATTTTAACCTAAACTCTACAGTTTTAACCATTCTAACTTAAGCATTTTACTTCATCGTTTTTTGGTTACGGTTTTTTTTTGAATAGTTACTAAAACAAAATTAACTGTTAAAACCATAATAAAATACGTGCACCATATCAGTTTTTTTTATATGCCTAACAAAATCAAAATATTTCATAACTCAAAAAATGCAATTTTTGAAGGTAAAGATCATTCTAAAGTAAAGGACTTATTTGGTGCAGGATCGTGGAGGTAAACCCGATTTTTTTAGGTTTAATGGCAGAAAAGTTAAAAGTCTGTCTTATGCGTATGTGTGTCCAAGTACAGGGCATCTAACCACCAGAAAGTAGAAACTGTTGATAGGGCAACTCACAGCAAGCGATATGATTCTAAGAAAAGTGATGAATTCGTTTGGGAATTGAAAGATAAGGATATTAAGCAGATCATGATTGACCTGGAAAAAGAAATGGTGGTGGCGAGGTTTACGATCAGTCTAGCAGTGCATCAGGATTTGTACTATAAGTGTTTCATCCTGAGGGACCGCTAACTGTTGGCTGAGAAAAATAAGATGAACAGGAACACTATTAAAAAACATCTCAACCAGGCCCTATCACTTCTTTAACAATATCTGAACACGTTCCAAGTATCGGTCAAATATTTATATCTGCACCTAGATAACAAACTAAACTGGAAACAACACATTACCAAGAAAAAAAAAGAAATGAATTGGATATTCAGACAAAAGTCCCATCTGTTATTGGGAAACAAGTTGCTTTATAAAACCATAACTATTTCCATATGGATTTACGGAATTGACTATGTAGATGTGCCAGTAGTCCAATTCCGCAATTACTAATGCCCACTGGTATGTCACCAACGAGCTGATCCGCAATGGCTTAAAAATTTCCGTTGGGACTTAGAAATGGCATGTACGTTAACCATGAAAGAAGCGTTAGTCACTACGTGAAGCTTGAAACTCATACAAATCCTCTGTTACAGCCTCTGTTAGAAAATGACGTAACAAGAAGACTTAAACGAAAATGACCAGCAGATCTATGACTTGGTTTTTCTGGCATTTTCGTCGGACGAAAAGAACTTCATCCAAGACAGGAAGGTGAATTGCCGAAGTGAAAGTTGAATGATGCTTATGATGTACTTACCGTTTTGCATACAAAGTTTCCCGTCTCTGGGATGGTGCTGGGGCTTGTGAACAACAAAGGGCATGTCATGGCGCTTCTTTGAGGAAGGCGTAAAGGTGACCGACCGACAGTTATGTAATGTGCTGGTGACTATTGTCAAGCCCTGGATAGATAAAGTGGCCGCTGGACATGAGTACGTATTCCAGCAAGATTCCACTCCAGCCCACTCAAAAGGCGAGAAAGGCCCGGGATTGGTTATACTAGATTGTATTATGACTGATATCCGAACTTGTAGCCACCCTGCAGTTCCAATTCCAACTTCCTTGACTACTATGAGAAGGGCGTGGTCGAGCCGAAGAATGATGAGAGGCATCGTAACACCATGTGGACAATAAAAAAACCTGTGTTGGCCTACATCAGGTGTATGTCTTAGCTCGAGTAGATAATTCTCAATGCTACTTACATTAATTGAACAAGTTTAGTGTAATTAAATCTAATTTTTCTTGCATTCTAATGTTATTTTCATTTTTATTTTACTTTCTGGACTTACCTCGACAACCCTGTATATAAATGCTTTCCACTCCTCTAATTCTTTCTATAGCACTGAGTTGAATACGTCATGCAGTCTGTTATGACCACTAGACGTATTTGTTGCAACTTTTTATACATTTTTTCCATTTTAACAATATTTAAAAATTTTCTATTGATTGTGTTGTTGCCCAACTTAGTATGAACTCTCACTAAGCTTTTTCGTACGTAATCCAAGACAATTGGTCTTAAAAGAAACTTACTTTAATCTTTTGGAAAAGTTTAAAAAATATATTAAGATTCTTTTATCATAGATTTAACCATAGTGGTACTTTGCCAGTATTCACAAATTTTTTTGTTATTTCAGTTATCTCAGTTACTTATAAGATAAACAGAATATACAGTCTGTCAAATGAAAGCGTGACGGTGATTATCGGCAACATGTTAATTGTAGCCTTGTACTTTGTTTTTGATCTAGCTAGATTTTGGCAAGTTAAAAAAAAACTAGTGTCGCTTACGCTTCTCGCTACGCTAAGTTGTATTTTTGTACTCTCACCCCAAGGGTCTGAAAGTTACAACCGTGAAATACATAGGAAAATTGCGGCAATTTATAAGCAAGTGGGTGGACCGGCATTTGGTAGTACATCATGTCGATGACTTTCCAAATCATGGGTCCCCTGGCAAAATGTCGAAGAAAGTCGAGAAAATGGTTCTCACTTTGTTTTCGAGAAATCCTAACTTGATTTTCGTTGAAGGTGCCGAAATTTTACGCAAAAAAAGATATCGAAATGTCGTACGATACTATTCATGTGCATTTGCGTGCTGATAACATACAATATCTAAGCACTTTGAAAAAATCTTTGTTGAGTAAAAAACACATCGCGAAACGTCTCGCGTGACCGCAAAAGAACTCGGACCGTGACTGCAGCAACGTAGTCTTCTCCGACGAAGCATCCTTTTCAAAATTTTCATTCATGAAACGCTCCCGGACAACATCGAGCGGCAGATTGCTCCAACTGACCCTAAAACACCCGGTCAAAGTTCATGTTTGGGGGTGTGTCTCACAAAAGGGTTTCGGCACTTTATACCTATTCAGCAATAACTTGAGCGGCAAAAAAACGGAATCAAATTTACTATAAAGCTTTATTACTGACTGCAAAACGCTGGTTTGGACTAGGATTGGAGTCTTCAGGAAGACAAAGACCCGAATCATCGGAGTAAAGCGTATAGCTCGTGGAAGGAACGAAGAATTCCTCACTTTGGACTGGCCGGCTCAGCCGCCCGATGCCAATCCCATCGAGAATGATTGGGCTTATATTGAGATGAAATTACGCAGAATCAGGCCCTTCAATTTGGATCAGCTTTTGCGACCAATTCGAAAAATTTTGAGCTCTCTTCCGGTCGAATACGTCGAAAATCTTGCGGGAAGCACGCCTCGGAGATGTCAGGCAACAATTTGCACAACTAATTTAATTTTTTTATTTGTGGTTTTTTCAAAACAGCCGCCACGCTTTTATCTGACAGCCTGTAAATCGGTTCAAATGATTTTTTTTTTGTTTATTTGCTACTCTTGGTTGTGGGAGGACCAGATTTATCTAAGACATTTTTATAACCTGATATATGTGTTCATATAAACCCTTGTATTTCTTCTCCTAAATTTATTTCTAGTCTTCATTTTCTCTTGGTTTCTGTTTTTCTTGTTATTTCTATACAATATTTTTTTGGTGGTATATCTTTTTTGTGCATTATTTTAAGTATTGTGGCGTGGATTTTTGGAAATCCAAGCAGTTTACTTCCTGCTCCGTTGAAATCTTTTATTTCTAAAATTTCTTATCAGTTTTATTTCTACTTCCACCTTCATTGTTGTTGTTTTGTAATTTGTTTGTTATCTTTAAAATACTACCAGAGGTTTTCTTCTATTAGTCATTAATTGACTATTACAATTTGAAGTTTTTACGTTGAACTTATTTCTAATAATAAGCTCTTTTATATAGTATTTTTTAGTTTAATTTATATAAATGAAAATGTGTAATTTGAATTAATTATTTTTGTTTTTCGCTCTTTTTGTTATCTACGACTTTCTCAATTACCAAATGTCTGCCTTAATCAGTTACATTTTTATCCTGATTAAGTCTTTCTCTTTGATTTTCTTTTTGTTACTAAAATAATGTAAGATATTTTCCTGCCATTTTAGTTTCAGAAAGACTATTGGTGTCATTTTTTTCCCATGCAGTGTAGTATCTTTGAATTATCTTTCTAGCCTACATTTCTCTTGGTTTTTTCTATAGATAGTTTGCATACGCTTTAAAAATAGTCTCCTCTACGACCCAGTATTTAATTTATTTTGATACGTGCATTCATCAAGAACTGCTCAAATAGTCATTTCGGAATCTAGATGGTAGTAGCTCTATTTTTCTCTTTTATTATACACAGTGAGCCATATGTTACGTTGCTATTTAAACAACGAATAACTTTTGTGCTTTTTTAATATTTCCACTGATATTTCTCTACAATAAATTATAGGATTGGAGAATTGTTTTCTCTAAACTTTAAACATTATATTGCGTGAATAGTCTCTGTTTTTTTTTCACAAACACTGACTCTCTTGATAAAATTTTACATCACTCTGTGTGTTGTCGTCTATGTCTTAAATTTCTACATAAATGTTCTTCTTAAACTATTTATTAACATCAAAACGATCTCTTAAATAGCCTCGCAAAAGAAAACCGTGTGGGCCATTCAAAATCGCTATTGTGTGAAATTATTCTTCCGCCTAAAATCTCTCTTAGAGGAGCACGGACTCTTGCTATGAGTAGCAAATTTCGGTAACTGTCACATTATCATCATTGTCTTTGAAAAAATAAAGCCGAATTGCCTTTTCTGATGTCAGCCCATACCAAATATGACTTTAATATGGTTTTTGGGTTTTCAGTACCCGAATTCGAGTATTTTGTTTATTCTCAAATTCCCTCAAATTCTAACTGCACAGCACAGTTTTCGTTGAAAGCTTATCGGCTTTATCTGTTGGACCAATTGAACTATATAAAGAAACATATATAAATTTTTTTAATCGCCATAGTAATGTTTTTGAGTTCTTGTAAACGTCTTCGAGACGAAGTTTGAATGTTCGCCTGTACCAGTCCTTTGTTTTCTAACGTGCGCACAGTACATGGTTTCCCGCTTAGTAGCAGGTCACTCATAGACCTCTGTCGCCAAAGAGACTAATCAGCAGTTTTTGAAGATGGATTTCTTACTTGAAAATGGCGCATTTAAGCGCTTTGTGCGGGAACAACAAATCTTTGGTTTTTAAAGTAGAGTTCAATAATTTTAATTCTTTTGTTTGGGGTGAATCTTTCATCACTGATCTTCAAATCCAGAATTTTTAAAATATAAAAAAAACAAACAAAAATCAAATTTGCTAGTGAGCTATGGCTCACCCAGTGTATATCAACTTGTGCTTATTTCTGCTGTTTTATGGTTTGTATTTTTATTTTTCTTCCGATTTTTGGCCCACTTTTTAACCTGATTAAGATTTATTTAAATGAATAAACTTTTTCTCGTCATTTCCTAAATTTTATTGTAATATTTGAAAAGCCGTAAAATCTAAGTGTATTCATTTTCATCGAAATTAATAATAGAATTCCCAAAATATTTCTAATTTTTCATGGGTTTTAGTGGGATTCTTAGTTTCCGGATATGTCTTACATATACCACCATATCTGCCAATTTCAGCACACGTAGTGCCAGAGGTCATAGAGATAATAGATGTACAACAATGTTTTCACTTACTACGTAACGAGTAACGTTTACATATAAAAATTAAATATAAACAATTTTGTAATGAAATTACGATTTAAAATATTAAAAATAATGTTAAATAAGTCCTTCAAAATCCAAAAACATCGATGAGCTCCCTTTAGCGAATACCCACTAAGGCCCCTCATACCTTAAAAATTCACCTGGCGCAAAAGCTTAGGCTTGCTGATCATCCAATGTTTTAATTAGCTTTTAGAGGCACAGTTCTTACTGCACGGGTTCAGAAACAAACGAAATTGTCGCATTTGCGGTTCGGAAAATCGCATAACTCATGAAAAGCAAATGCACGCTCACCGAGTCACTGGGTAGGTGACGTAATAGATATATATTTCTTGGAAGATGATGTTGAAAATGTTGTAACTGTGAATGGGGATCGTTACCCTTACATAATAATCCAGTTTTTAGCACTAACTGTGGTTCCAAATTGACCAACGTCGATTTGCTGAACCAACAATTTCCTGGTCGAGTAATTTCACAAAATTTCGACAATCAACTTGGCAGCTGGTAATTCAATGCCGTGCGACTTCTTTTTCTGGGGTTATCTGAAATCTGAGATCTACGCCAGCAATCTGTAGACAGTTGGGGACCTCAATAACGAAATCCGACATGTTACCGATGGTATTGATCAGAATTATAACCGAAAATTTTGTGAAAAGCATCAAGATTTGCAGCCAACGCTGACATACCCATCTCTCCGACTCAGAGATTGCATACTTTAATACCCAATAACAATCCGATCACAGAATAAATCGGCAAGTCTCTTTTTTAAAATTTAAATCGGGCGTTCAATTTGGACTGCCCTTTCGATGTAGTTTAGAGAATTATTTTATGATTAATAATATTTTAAGAATGTAATATAAGTGGGCCGAATATTTTTTGCGTTACTGTAAACACATTAATACTACAAAATTTTACGCATTATACACTAAATTTTCGGCTAAGGTTATCATTGTAAAATGAAAATAACGAACTTTGATAGTCCAACCTCGATTAGATTATTTAAATGCTGCGCACGATGTTGATTATATTAATGCGAATTTATTTTTAATGTTGAAGGGAAAATAAGAGCGATAAAATGTTGTGGTTTATAGCGTGCGTAACGGGGTTGGTGTTTTTGTATTTTAGGATCTCTGCCCCTTTCCAGTTCTGGAAAAGGAAGAACGTAGCGCACATTCGGCCATGGCTACTATTGGGAAATCTTGCGAGTGTGTTCACGGAGTCATATGTGAACATCGTGCTAAAGTGCTACAATCACTTTTCAGGCCACAGGTACAAGTATTCAACTATTTTTGGTTAAATTTTTTAACTCGCTCGCCGGGTTTTGATAATATTTGACAATTTTTATATAAAATAGTCGACCCAATTAGTAACTAAAGCAAAAATGTAGTTCTCTTTCCAAAAGACAATGCCTATATAAATACAATTTCGATAAATATGCGAAGTAAAAATCAAAAGTTAACAAAGTGTTGGCTAACGATTGAGGCGCTTGGCTGCGGTGTAGACCCGGATTCGATCCTAGGCTCTAGTGTAGTCGTTTAAAGCGCGATACTTGCCACATCACCCCATATTAGAGATGATCAGTGATGTTCGGGCAGTGAGGTAGAAACTCCATGCCCCAAGTGGATCTAAAGTCTCTCATCACCATCACCGATAACGGGGCGTAGCAATTTAACAAATTCTATTAGTCAGCTTTTAAAGAGTATTTGATAAACTTAGCAATATGTACCATTGGCGTAAATTACCACAATACATGGATAAGTATCAAAAGCTTTTCGCATCAGGCAAACGAAGGATAAGCTGAGAAAAGAGTAACAGTAATTTATTTTTGTATACGGCTGTACGAATTTGGTTTATGTAGGGTATGGGTGCTATAAATTTTACTTTAAAAAAATTGAATTTGCCTGTACGTTGTAGTAATTTTTTTTTATGAAATTGTAGTTATAGAGCAAAATAAGCAACAGCTTCGGTATTTGATAAGTATTTTGCTGCAAAAATTGGTTTAAAAATCTTAAACTTATTTAAATATTGTTTATAATTAATATTTTCATTAGAAGGGGGTAAATTTTTGACCGCACTGGAATAAAAAAAGTTGGGATTTGGTTATTGGGGTGATTTTTTTCTCTAAAGTTCTTGATAAACCGAACGTTTTTTGTAATTATCTGAATGAAAAGCATAGCATAAATTTTATTGTAAATTTTATGCATTGTAATCTTGCGCATTTCACACACGTGAATCAATCCCATGACAGGTACTGACCTGAGATGTGTGTATGCCAAGTTTGAAGTGAATCCGCTGAATATAACGAAAGTTATCTAGTCTCCAGACAGACAGACAGGATGATAATATCATTAACTTTCTATAAGCTCCGCTGTAGAAAGTTAATAACCATAAAATATAAGAAAAATTAAAATTATTTATATGACTCTTAAGACAATTAAAGTAAATAGTATTAAGAACCTGATCCAGGCCAACACAGCTTCCTTCTTGTCCATATGTGTAATTACCATATGCTAGAATACGTATTCTCGCCCAGCGGCCACCTGCTAGCGGTCACCTTCAGGCCTTCCTCAAAGAAGTGGGGTAACATGCCATTTTCTTCGCTGCTCACAAGCCCCAGTACCGTCACAGAGGCAGGACGCATTTCAACGGCATCTTGGCAGGTGCAACGGTTATTTTGGCAATTCGCCTTCCTGTCCTAGATGAAGTTCTTTTCGTCAGAAAATAATCTTAGAAAGTCAGCGTTGTTGTACTCGATGTCGCTCTGCAGTGCTTAGACCTGTGGCCTCCCCTTCATCTTATTATTCTGCTAAGCGTTGACAGTTCCTCAGAATGAAAGTGCAGGTCCTGATGCACTACTAAACTTGCCGATGACCTCACTTCGCCCACTTCTCTTGTCAGACCAGTCAGGCTCCTGATTAATGTTTTCTTTGAATTCGGGGGCGAATTTATAACTTCTTTAGCGATCAAATCTCTTGCTGTGCTTCTTGGGTACATCATGAGCTTGGATATTTTTGTGGCCAAACCATACAATACTTTCTGTAGGCTCAATTTGTCTACAATCGTAAGTTACTGATTATGTGAAGCTAACTTGTGCTACCTACTACTGAGTACAAATATAACCAGGAATTTTGTTATAATTTTTGAAATGCTTATTTATTCTTAAAAATCTATTTCATCGCCTTCGAAGTAACCCCCTCGGCTGCAATGCACTTATGTCAGCGAATTTTCCACTCGTCAAAACACTTTGAAAAGTCCTGTTTCGGTATGGCCTTCAGCACCTTCTTCGATTCGGCTTGAATCTCTTGTATCGTGTCAAAACGGTGTCCCCGGAGCGGTCTTTTCATTTTGCTGAATAGCCAGAAGTCACATGGAGCTAAATCAGGCGAATACGGCGGTTGCGGAACGATATGGGTGGAATTTTTAGCGAAATGGTCACGAATAAATTGAGGGTTTTTGGAACCAAACGAGATTTGACTTTTTTGAGACACAAAACTTCCTTCAAAATGGTGTTGACTGATCCATTTGAAATGCCAACGATGTCAGCAAGCTCTCTAGTTGTCAATCGACGATTTTGGAGCACCAATTTCTTAATTTTCGCGACGTGCTGTTCGTCAGTTGATGTTCTTGGACGTCTTTGATGTGGTTCGTCTTCAACGCCTTCACGACCCTCTTTGAACATTTTATGCCATTCGTATACTTGTGTTTTAGACATATCCTGTTCACCGAAGGCTTTTTGTAACATTCTGAGCGTTTCCGCAGCAGAAATATCATTTCCAACACAAAATTTAATCGAACTTCTTTGTTGAATATTTTCTGACATGGTAAAAATCGAAAAAGTTAATTTTGATTGTTTACGAAAACGAGCGTCACTCTTCAACTAATTAAGATATTAACCTAAAATTTGACACAGATGTCAGTAGCAGTCCTACCAACTTAAAACTAAAAAGGTTTGTGCCCAACGAAATGCCCGCGCAGTTTAAATTAAAAATTCCGGGTTATATTTGTACACAGTAGTAATAAGGAGTTGCGCATAAAACGGCCGTTCGGCTTTTCCGCAATACAACCTAAAAAAATCCGAATTTACATCTAAGACTCTGTTGTGAATAAGCGGCTAATTAACATTATCAGCTACAAACCTTCTAAAGCACCACTCTATAAACGACGCAAATCTTATTTTTAGTATCGTTAGTACGGTTGCCTTTTTTAAAAGACTGCAACATTACATGTTGCAAAGCGTCCTTGAATTTCCCATACTTAAAGGCGTACGAAAGATCTTGGTAAGGTTGCACATTTATATAAACGCCGTCAGACAAGGTAGTCAGACCATGTAGTAAAGTTGGGCCAAGGCCCTAACGAAATCCAGCTGAAATAATAGAATTAATAACAGAAGAACAATTTTTTTATTGATAATTCGCAAATGATTTGGTATCATAATATTAGCGGGGAACCAACCAGTTCAGAAAATTACAATAAATAAGATCTTGTGGCCAATGACGCTTCGGTCTTCTGTTGTTTGCATTTGATCTTAATATGTGTTCTCCATGTATGTTTATAGTCAAGATACAGTCCGTAGTATTTAACTTCGGTACCCTTAAATATGCAAACAGTCTATGTGTATGTCATATTTTGCTTTATATTTAATATGTAGTTATTTTATCTAATGTTTGTGCATATTTTTCTGTATCTCTTTACGAGCCTAATAGACAAAACAAAAGTCTACGCTAATACCATGAAGCTTCTCATTGCTTACGTCTTATCTTCTACTTTGTATTAATTTCAGATAAGTATTATATTAATTAATTGCCTCATAATCAGTAAGAGCTTGCTATTTTTCGTATATAATAGGGAATATTTTGTTTTGTAATTTTGGTTACTATTTTTCCTAAGGTTTTCTGATATTAAAGTTTTAACAAATCTTTAACAAGTAGAAACACTCAAAGAATTTTTTGGATAATTAGGACCAAGAATACTTAATGAACTAAATGTCTTAAACTGCAAAGAAATAGTATAGAAAAATGATCGCTGGCTTGGGATCTACTCTGGAGGTAGACCAGCTGGCATGATGAGATCTCTTCTAATGAAGGAGACTCTTAAACTATTATAAGTCTGTCAGCCATGGTCGTTTTAATCTTCTCATTGGATCGTTTTGAGCTGTGTAATTAATGGGTTGAGTGTGATTCCAATTTTCTATGGTTATCTACGTTTTTATCACGGATAACTTTCTTTACTTTTGGGATTCTTAGGTCAGTATGCAGCATTTCATTAGTGACGCACCATCAAACATCAACAGTAATTCTTAATATTTTAGATCTCTAGATGGTTGCGATATTCGAGTTGCTGGCATATCCTTAAAAGCTCTATGCCATTAGTGTAATGACAGCTTTATCAATTAGGATTTTATTTTCTATTGATTAGTGAGATCTTCTACGAATCAACCAATTGAATTCTTTTGCCTTTAAACCTATTTGTTTCCTTTTCTTGTAGATATGTGATGTCTAATTAACTTTGCTGTCCAAATGTAGACCTAGATATTTCACTAGAGTTTTTTGGGGTATCACTAACCTGTACTAAACAACAGATGTAGAAACTCGATACGTAAAGTTCTACACGATATTTGGTCAATTTTAAAAGAACTTTATTTATTTATTTTTCTTGAAGCTATTTATTTTCAATTCTACTTCATATACCTTGGGAGCGAAAAACAAATCTCCGGAGACAACCAAACATCGTTTGTTACCCACGCCTGGGCTGCTTATGGAAGACTTCAGGAAGTCTTCAAAGGTGATCTGCCGATATGTTTAAAAAGATAAGTTTTTAATCAGTGCGTGTACCGGTTATGACATATGGCGCCAAAACTTTAACTTTCACCAACGCAACGGCTAAAAAGCTTAGAACAACACAGCGAAAAATGAAAAGATCGATGCTTGGCGTATCCTTCAAACTTGCGCCGAAGAACAGGCGTGATTGATATAATCACACAGATAGCAAAGCTCAAGTAGATGACGGACGAGAGCTTGACGAAAAGGATGCTTGAGTGGAGGCCAAAAGCCGCCCACAAGATGTGGACGAAAAGGGTTGATTGATGATGATGATAGTTCTTCTTTAATGCTAAGAATTGTTTTAATATTTGTGTCAACTAAGATATTATTTTTATTTGATCATTTTGTTTCTACTAGTTCTTAATCTTCTTTTGCGTCAAGTTTTTAATTATTTTATTCATATAGTACTTTCTTAAATTGATAGAGTCATGTCAGACCTTGTTAAAGATTTACGTGATGTTTAAAAATATTACAGTACAGATATTCTTGGTTTTCGTATGTCTTGATGAGTTTGTTAATGACATTGCAGCTTGTTAATGATTGATTAGCATTTGATATGTAGACTTATCAAAGAGTATTGAAAATAAGGAAAGAAAAAAGTATCAAGAACGGTTAAAATTAGAAGATAAAAGAAGAGAAATGTAAAATGCTACAAAATATCATGTAAGGAAAAATTCATGGAAAAATAGTAGAACGATAAAGCAAATAATTTAAGACAGTGGTACAGTTACAGTTCTATCGGAATGTTTAGAGCTACAATGTCTAAAACACAAATAGTCACGATAATCGACAATTTTCTAAAAGGATAGGACACCTAAAGAAGAAAAAATTTATTTAGATGATCATAAAATATGCAACCCTTACTTAACTTATCGTCACATATAGAGATGAAGAAACACACTTAAACTCTAGAGTAGCGGATTGGAACAGTACCCTATCTACTATTTACGATAGATCTACCGACAGCTACAGAAAATTTCAACTTACACAATAGTCAACTCTGTATCAGACAGAATCTCTATAGAATAATTAAGAATCGTCATCAGCAACTGTTTGGCATTGACGTTTTGGCTGGGATTATTGGTGACTAGATGAATTTTACTATGCCTCAATGGCTCAATGCAGCTACAATTCCTCAAGGACACTGCTTTTGTTGCTTGAAGATGTGACATTGGAGGTATGTTAGGTCACGTGATTAGGTGACTCGTTCGGTCTCCGGATTTAAATCTCCTTGACACTTAACTGACGAGCTACTTGACTTCCTGGCGTGCAAACATTTGTGCATCCTGTTATATTAATTTGCAACGCTATCTGGATTTGAAAATAGTACGGAAGCATCAATCTGTGGTTTATGGGGTAAGGGAGTGCTCCTTAAACAACCACTCTAAAGTTGCCAAAAACAGTATTGATCCAGTATTGCAGACTGACTGAATTTTCAGACATGTTTGCGTAAATTTCTTATATTTTTTTAACAAAAATTAAATTTTGCTATTTGTCTTTATAGTATTCATAATGTATGGTTCTCTTTGGTTTGGTTTACTATTTTATAATGATTTCGGCCACTAGTATACTGTCGTTTGTGACGAACATATAACTTAGAATTATGTTTGCAGTTTAGTAGGATCTTCAACAGGATTAATCCCTATGATCGAAAAAATTTTGATAATAATTTATACCAGAATACGACAGCCCAAACATTTCAAACACCGTAGCAACCAGTAGGGTAGTAAAAGACGCGCGTCGTAAAGTTATGTAATATCAAACATGACCAAGAAGAGCTTGAGAGTTTAAACAGCTCGCCAGTGAATCTTATGTTAACACAAAGTATTTCGATTGATCACACTCAGTTAACTATCAGTAATTGTCGTTAATTTAAATGCTGCTGAACAGAAATCCTATATTATCAGAACAATTATTACTTATACCAAATGTACTACCCTCACAACAGTACCAACAAAAACAATATGCATTCCAGTCGCTTTTTTAACCAGCGTACTTTCCTACACAATATCATCCACAATTTTATTAACCTCAACAAGGTTGATGTATGGCGGCAGTCATATAATCAATTCAAAAAGCATTTTAAATGATTTCAATTAAGAGACGAGAGCAAGAAATGGAAAACTTTGATATCAATTGGCAAAAATGCAAACAATTTATGAAGCCTACTACGAATTGATAGAATCACAAATTATGTAGTCTTAGTAATTAAGAAGAACTAAATGCAAAGGCTAAAAAATGACAAGAAAAACACCGCCTATCTTTGTACATATTATATATTACCAGAAAATGGCAGAAAATTTACTAATAGTTGCTGGAGAAGAACGGTAGTCAACCAGAAGCTTTAATAATAATGTTAAAATCAATGTAGTCACCTCCAACACATCTCAAGATAACCAATTATATGCAGATAAACGATGTACTCTTTAACATCTACTCCGAACACATCATGAAAACAGCATTAGAAGATACTGACGAGGGAATACTCATCAACGGAGAACGACTGAACAACGTAAGACACGCAGACGATACAATTATCTGTCAGATTAACCTAGAAGGCCTACAAGCCCTAATAACACGCGTAAGTATCAGAAAATATGGTCTAATCTTTAACATACAAAAACTAAATACATGGTCATCAGCAAGAATCCTACCAGGACGTCTAATAGTTAACCAACAACAGATAACACGAGTTGAGAATACATATCTAGGGACAAGTCTAAACGAACAATGGGATCACAACTGAAATAAAACAAAGAATTGAAAAAGCCAGTGGCAGCGTTCATTAATGAACACAATATTCAAGAGCACGACCTCTTAATACCAATAAAAATTCGTTTATTGAGATGCTACGTATTCGACAGTGCTCCTGTACGGGTGGAAACTTGGACGCTGACCGAGGCTACTACCTAAAGTTAGAGGCGTTCGAAATTGGTGTTATAAACGCATCCTGAAAATCTCATGGGTCGACCGGATTACAAATAGAGAAGTACTGCGTAGAATGCAGAAAGACTGTGAAATAATCATCACTGTCAAAAACGTAAAATGGAATACCTGGCACATAATGCGTAACGAACATCCGATATGGCCTGCAACTCATCTTGCAGGAAATGTAAACGAGCTGGACGTAGAAGAATATCATGGCTACAGAACCTAAGGAAATGGTTCTCTTTAACAACTCAACTTTTCCGTACAGCAGCCAATAAAGCTGGGATAGCCATGTTAATAGCCAACATCCGAAACGGATAGGCACTGCCAGAAGAAGAAAACGATGTTATACGTTACAACAGATAATAGGAGATTGGATCTATAGAGTTGTTCTGAAATATTTACATCGTGCTACTCAAATGGGTAAATAAAAGAAATTTTTAAAAAAGCAGATCATAAAGTAAGTAACGTTTTGAACTTAACACATAAACAGTCCAAGGAGCTTCTACCAATATTTTTGTAGACCTTAAATCAGCTGTAGTTAACAAAGAAATATACAACGAATACTCATTACAAAATAAGTTTTTTTAAATCACTAAAGCTAATCAAAGGTATTGCACAATGTAGCCGATATCAAAATTATGAACATACAAATGTCAAATGTGCAGAACCACAAAACAAAAAAACTGTCAAAAACCACAAACAATTTCAGCTACGAGCATTCTGTGCGGAAAGTCGCACCCGAAAAACTGCAAGGGATGCACAATTTATCAAAAACTCTAAAGGAAATATCAACCCAATAAGCAATACAGAAGTATAAGACTTCCAATCCTGACGAGATAAAATGATTTACCTTCGAGACACCAAAATAACTAAACCACCCCCAATCTACGCCTCTCTTATACATAAATGATAACCAGCCAGCCCCCGCCCACTAAAATTGTTAGTCTCTTCGATGAATTCAAGAATATATTTAATCATTTACTACAACATAATAGTATGAAATGCCTAAGTTAATAAAAATTGCCTTATAGAACGCTAACAGAAGAAATTTGTAGTTGCAAGCTTTGTACATTCTAATAATACTATTATTCTTTTAATTTCTAAAAACCCTTTTACTTCACGTTCTCAGCTAATGCTACATCAATAATTGAATTTATCACACAGAGTTTTCAGATGACATGGCACAGCCACAATAATTGGCAACTCCATAAAAAAATCATTAACTACCCTCTTAAAATGGACCACCTATAAGTTACTATAATATAAGTCGACAAACTGCTGGCGCCTATAGTGCAATCAGCTGTTTATTTTCCACTACGTGATAATATAAATAAACAGATGTTTTAAACCTTCTTCGACCTTTTGACACACATTCGAGTTCATAAGAAAGATAATAACAATATCAAATTATATTAGACAATAATTAGAGTTTTCTGTTAACGGATCCGATAGAATTATTTGTTATTTACTTGGCTATTGTCTCTAATTATGATATTGTGCTTGTAAAGGTCACTGTAAGTAACATATTTTATGAAAAAAACCAAGTCTGCCCTTAGAAATGTAAAAACCTACTGGGAAATATTTGAAATGCATATCGATGAAAATTTGAACATAAATTTACCATCGAAGACAAACGATGATCTAGAGTACGCTACAACTTACTTAATAGACAGAAAGCAAGATAGAACTGAAAAAGGCAACCCCTCTACCTCAAAGTCTACACTTTTAATATTCCTGACAAAATTATGGAATTAGTAGAAGAGCAATAACTACATGGAAGCTTAACCACAATTTAGCCGATAAAACTAAATTCAATCAATTGAATAACAAGCTAAGATGTAGCTTGCCAGCAATTCGCAATAAAACTTTTTGACTTCGTACAAATATACCTTTCGTGCGCGGCCATTCATTTTGGAAGGCTATTGAAAGACTCAAACTTCTAAGGTGCTACTCTTAGGTGATAAAGTAGGTATTTGGACAGGTTAAAATTTTTTCTCGCCACTATTCATGAAATTGGAACTAAGATTAAATCAATGCCAAATAACAAATCAACGAGGTACGACCTCTTAGCAGGAAATATTAAAAAAAAGGTATTCGGTATCTACAACTTCCGACTAAAGACATTTTTCAGCTCGATTACTGGCTAATATTGCTCAAATTCGTCTAAATCATTTTAATACTTAAACCAGGAAAGCCTTATGATCAGACAAAATCCTAGCGCCTTATCAGCCCACTCCTAACAATTTTTAAGCCGCTGGAAAACTTGATACTAAAACATATAAATAAAAGTAAGCTTCAAAATTCACAGCTTTCGAACAGAACACTCAAATCACCCAGCAATGGCACCGACTAACCAACAATATATACATGGAGGATTTGAACACAAAATCTGCTTCAGTGTGGTGTTCGTAGATGTAAGCAATGCGCTTGCTACAGTATAGCACTAAGGTTTGTCTTACGAGACGAAGGTTTTTTGCTATGGTAGTACTACTTACTATGTTCATATCTGCAAAATGCTTTCTTTTTTAACCAAATGTGACAATGAAACCTTTTAGATATGAAGAATTAAAGCAAATGTCCCCCAAGGCAATTTTCGAGCTTTTTCTGTTCTTACTGCACACATAAGATCCTTAAAACACGGCACAAACAAACATTCTTTCGTATAACAAAAATCTAACCACAACATCAGAGCTACATCAAGAATACTTCAGTCCACTGGGAACGTGGTTAATAAAGTGGAAACTAAAAAAAAGTTAAGTATCCTGCGGTTACCCTTAACAACACACGAATCTATCAGAAGAAGTTAAATATCTGAGATTGCACTTAGATCACCGACTGACATAAAAGATAGATGTGACCAAAAAGCGCAATGAAATGGACCTACAGCTGAAAAATCGTATTGGCTCCTAGAACACACTTAAGACTCATGCTTGAAAATAAACAATTACTATAATATATAATTCATCCTATCTGATGCCATCAAATCGACCCTTAAGATAATTTCTAACAATCTATGGTTTGTGTCTATCTTGATACGAATATTTCATATGTGGCAGAAGTTATCAAAACGAAAATAGTAAAGCATCCTGACACTTTCTCATTCATCCAATCCCATTAGCCAAAGAACCTGTAGTCAAAAGACTTTGACGAAAGTGGTTGAAATAGGGCGTCTCTCCCTTAGGACTTTTAAATTGTCTATACATAAATTACGTCATAAAATTATCGATATATTCCGATGGCTAGTAGAAACTAAATATCCAAATGCACGAGCAATTTGCTAAAGCGTATTGAGTTTAATGAAAATCAAAACCCCTAGCATAATAATTTTCTAGCCCTTGAACTTATGGCAGCATTGAGTACATCATCAGGTATTGCAGGTACTTCGGCTTTTACAACTTCTTCTCACCTTTATTGGTGCTAAGAGATCCCGAGCTTATCAAGACAATTAACATCAAACATTTTGAAAATTTCACCGACCGCGTTGCCTTCGTTTCAGAGGAGATTGACCCTTTTTGGCACAGAAACATATCATTCATGAGAGGTGAGTTTGACACGTTTTTGGAACAGACACTTATTTTAATTCTAAAGGGGAGAAGTGGCGCAACATGCGAGCTACACTGAGCCCGGCGTTTACCAGCAGCAAGATGAAAATGATGTTCCACGTCATGTGCGAATGTTCGCAAGATTTCTTTGATTGTTTTCGTTTTAACGATCAGGGAATGGTCGAAATCGAAGCAAAGGACGCTTTCAATAGACTGACCAACGACGTCATTGCGTCGCTGGTCTTTGGAGTGAAATGCAACTCTGTGAAGGAACGCAACAACGAATTTTTTACAATAGGAAAGGAACTTTCAGATTTCAGTGGAATTAAGCAGTTGAAACTGATCGGTTCCTACTTTAGTCCAAAATTAGTAAAAGTACTGGCGATTTACCGCTAAAGTCTATTATTTAAAAAATGGTTTTCTAGTGGTTGAATATGAAGTTTATCGATCAGGAAGCAATAAATTTCCTTCGACAAATCGTGAATGAATCCATAACCATTCGGAAAGAAACTGGATTAATCAGACCTGATGTATTACATCTTTTAATGGAAACGCAAAAACAATTGAAATTTGACAACGATGACGAAGATGCCGATTATGATGACGCAAAAAAATTTCAGATGAAGTATGGCAACTCTTATAAAGAAGTTGACTTAACAGACGAAGACATTACCTCGCAGTGTGCTGTGTTCTTCTTTGCTGGATATGATACCACTGCTATTACTTTAGCTAACGTTGCTTATGAATTAGCAATCAACTCAGATGTTCAGGAAAAATTGATAAGTGATGTAGATGACGTTTTGGAAAGATGCGAGGGTCGCATAACATACCAAGAACTATTTAGAATGAAATACCTAGATATGGTTGTTTCAGGTAAGTTAAATCTTTATCTAGCACTACCAAACTGTTATGCTTTTTTAGAAACTCTTCGCTTGCGCTCGGTTGCATCAATGATTAACAGAATATGTGTAAAACCTTTTGTAATAGAACCCACGCTTCCACACGAGCAGCCGTTGAAAATAGAAGTGGGCGATGAAATCGGTGTTCCGATTTTTGCTCTTCACAAAGATCCCAAATACTATCCGATGCCCGATAAGTTTGATCCAGAAAGGTTTAATGAAACGAATAAGCACAGTATACATCCAGGTACTTACTTTCCTTTTGGTATTGGGCCCAGGAATTGCCTTGGTAGTAAGAAGAAATTCTTATATTTCCCAATAAACAATTTGAGTTTCTAGGCATTCGTTTTGCGTTGATGGAGATAAAGGTGGCGATATTTTACTTGCTATCTCGTTTCAGGGTGGTAACTGTTGACAAAACCCCAATTCCGTTACCAATCTCAAAATCATGTACGATATTAATACATAGCGACAAGGGCTACTGGTTGGGGTTACAACCCAGAAAACATGATTAGAACATCGTATGTTTGTTATATGTTCTGCATATTAACTTTACTAACAAATTGATTTGGTTGTTATATGTGTATTAAAAATTTTTTATTATAGTAGTTACTTTTAGTTGTATTAAACAGTAAATTTGTGTCTAATAACATTTCTTTTGATTTCAACAGCCTGCAGTTCTATTTGCTAAACATTCCACAATAAGAAATCAAACATTACATTTTAAAAATCGTAGTCATATTTTTAATGAAATTGGCTTTTTTCTTTTGGAAATAATAAATTTTGGTTTTTCTGATACGTTGTTGAAATTGATAAATTGTTGATAACGGCTGATGTTCTTGACTAAATCAATAATAAGGAGCCATGATATAAAACATCTTTTTTGAGGCACAGTCATTTTGAATGCTTGAAACTGTCGCACCTTCGAAATGGTTAACAACGCCGTCTAGAACCTGAAGGAGTATGGAGGCTCATTCTTGCAAGCCATAAAGAAATTTGTCGTCGCCAACTACAGCGGACGTTGAGCAATCCCCCTATTTATCAAAAAGCGTCTAGATGGTTCAAACTGATCGGCGGCGGGGTTGGTGAAGGTTCAGGAAAATAATCCGAGAAGAGACGCGAAGAGAAGCGATCGCGAGTAAACAAGCGATGAAGCCAAGGCTGTGTCATATCCCATGAAGACGGAGAAAACTAAGTAGACGGTCACCAAAAAGAAGCGAGAGGCAACAACGAAGGGTAAGTCAGGAGGCGGCGTCAGCGATAGTCAAAAAGATAGGCGCAGCCACAAAAGCGACCAAGAAGATCACACGGTGCTGATCAGATAGGCCCAAGGCCTCGACGCCAAGAAAAGCAAAAGCGACTACTACATCTTCAAGTGAGTAATCGATCCGAGTAGGTTTTTCGCTTCACATTTTAGTTTACGTCATAACGAATTCTACCTTTACCGTCTGCTGTGTCGTCATAGTTATATTAACAGTGCGAGTCGGCTGTTATCCGCCAACTCCCGAGGACCAGCAATGTCAAGCATCCAAAATCCCAAAATTAATTTGGGCTTAGTCCAGACCATGTCCAAATGTTTCTTTCATAATCTACCTCTCCCATATTTAACCCCACTTTTTGTTACTGTACCATATCATCAGATATTTATTGTGATTAAGAAACTTGTTCAGTAGCCTTGTTTCGCCCTATGCCCTATGGATTGCCTTTCTGACATAGAAATCATTTCTATACTTTTCAACTAATCTGCTATATCTATTTGTTGTTTGTCTCATAATTCTTGAAAATTTGCTTCACTTGTTTTGCTTATATGCGCTATCCATCTTATCTACTCTTTTCCAGCAAAAACTTAATTTAATTTCACTCATCTGTATTTAATCCAAATATTCTTCTACACGATTCTGTATTTGCTCCCCCAAACCAGATAACTAGAACTTTACTAACTCCCTAGGTATTATTTAAAGTTGAAAAATCGATTGGAGATGAATAGGGGTCGATGTGCTGTTTCGAAAGATTTTGGGTGCTTTTTAAGTAAGGAGAATTATAATAATCATGAAGCAACGTTTATTTATTTAATAATGTTTTTATCAATTACTGTGAGGTGGTGCAATTAAAAGGTGCATCAAACTACTTACACGCTTAATGCTTAACGCTAGAAGCTCAAAGGATAATTGGCTGGCGCCAATTTATCCGGAATGCAATTGAACATTATCTGACGCAGTTGATTCTTATTTGATCAATGGACTCATTGTACTCAGAGTACGTCTGTGTCGCCACAGCAGTTTGCTACTACAAATACCTAAACGTTTATTTACGTAAATTCGGTTTGCAAGCGATCTAAGAATTGAATTTTTTTCGAGAAATGGCATGCAGAGCGTTGTCGCCATCTTCAGCAGAAATAAACGATGTTTTGAATCTACGAATTAAAACATTTATAATTCCCACTTCTTTATTTCCATCATTATCTTCTTCTTTTGCCCTCCTTTTTCCTAACAGTCAGATTTGTACCTGGTCTTTTCAATTCCTTCATGGTCTGCTAATTTTTCTCCTGCTGTGCAAGGATTTATCATGCACTACCTTCACTCTTCACCTTCATTCTTTTCTTCCGTGGTTATGGTGCTCGTCTTATTTTTTCGTTTTGTGCTCGGTCTCGCCTGGTTTCGTTAATTAATTCTTTATTTATTGAAGTGACTTCAGTCGATTGCTTATGAGTTGCATTGTATCTTTTTTATTGTCATACCAATGACTATGTACTTCAATACGTTTTATGAATTCAATCGTACCCAATTCGAATTCGATTAATTGGTCAAATGAACGTTTGTGAATGCTACAGATCGACTTGATTTAATGCTACAATTGGACATGTGTAATATTAAGACTAACATATTATTTTTTAATCTCCTATAGTCGTCAACGTACAGAATTCGTTGAAACTTGATCTTTCCACAGTACATTCGAAATTTAAGATTTATCTGTTTCCATTCTGTTCAAAGGAAACATTGACGAATTTAATGAAGCAAGTGCGTCTTTCAATGAGATAGCCGAGTACAGTCATCTTCTGTTTTAAGTGCAATCAATTTTGAGGAAGTTACTAAGATTTCCAATAGAAAAAATTTCTAGGATTTTACTAGTGAATAAGCATTTAGCTTTTCTAGCTCGTTTTGGTTTGTACAAAATCAATTTTACTGTCTATGATTCACTTTTAATCTTAAAAAGATTGTATTATTACATAAACTGTTCTTATTCGATATTTTGTTAATGTTTAACTATTAATTATTAATATGAAATTAAAATGTATATTCTATTTCTAAATTTTATAGATTATGATTTTTCAAAGTATTATTCATTAATTTCTTATTCACACTATCATATAACATATCACATACAGACAATTAACATTACTAAGATCTAGCAAATAATAAAAATTATTCTTAAAAAAGTAATTTGTATACTTAAATATAAAATTATTGTATAATGCTGAAGTTTTCTAAAATCCAAATCAAACAATACTCTTTAGCACTAGCTATATTAGAATCTGAAATGATGTTCAATTAATGTAATAGGACTGCTTAGAATAGACAAATGGGTATCAAGCATCAGAGAACATTTAGTCGAAATCAACACTACTGGGCTTTATTGAATCCTATAATACAATTCTGTTATAGTAAATCTGACTGGTAATGATCGAATTGATAAAACGAATGACGTGGTTGAAATTGTAAAACCTGGAATAGATTTCACCAACACTAATACGCAAGTTGATTAATGAATCATTTACATGATTGACTTAAACAAAATCCAAATTAACTTTAATGCCAAATTTTGAGGTTATTAAGTACGAAATTTTAATGAGTATTTAGTCTAACGTAACCTTTACTAGAATTGGGCTTATACATAAATGCGTCTAGTGCTTGTAAAATTTAAAATACAATTGAGTTAAATGATTATTTGAATTGCAGTTGAATGGTTAAAGGAAATTATGTTAAATTTTTTTTTAATTTAACTGATCTAAATCATTTGATTATCATCAAATCAAGAATTATGATAGCATGCTACTGCATGATTATTGTACGGTATTTGGTTTATATTAGAATTTTATTTGATTTAACTTAAACTATTTTTATTTAAGTTTTGTATAACTAAATTTTCATTAAGTCAATTGTAATAAATGCTTTAAAAACTAAGTTTAATCATGTCACATGAATATTAATTAAATTTTCAAGAAGATGCTTTGTAAATTTTGCTGGGTTTATAGTGCAGTTTATGTCTATCACCACATACTAAGTAAGTTCGACATAGAAAGCCATATAATAATTAAATTCAGTTTCATCAGGAAGTACAATAAATTTGTAAAATTTTGACTTTTTAGAGTATTGATTAAACTTTAGAAATCGCTGAGCGTCTTGATACCATACCTATATAAAAGATCACTGCAAAACTAGGAAAGTCATGTTAATGACTTATATGATACACATTCGTAATGGTAAGATTCTAAAAAAATTGTGCTAAATTGGATTGGTAAGTTGCAATTCTTAGCAATTCGTATACGACAATTGGTATCAAAAGCGTATTGACTCTCATATCAAAGATTGTAGAATCAATAATTAATGATTTACTATAATAAATTTAATATTAAAATTAATGGGTTAAATTAAAATTTTGTAAAAATTTCCGGCAAAATTTAATTTGGGTAACGTTTTTTTTTTGCGACTTTTTGGGTTATTGATCTAATTTTCCCAAAAACATAAATATGCAGTCCAATAATCGGCGTGTTGATGGAACTCCGCTGAGAATTGCGTCGGAACAAAAGGTTAAATTCAATAGCGAGTGTGTTGTAGGTCAAAATAGGTGTATCGTTAGCCCCGAAAATTTTATTCGTGCACACATTTGTAGGTACACATAATTGACTGTGAAAGTACACGCACAAATCGGCATCCGTATCTTCTAAGAAGGCAATGTTCCTTGTCTTGTAGGTAATATAAATGAAACGGAATTCAGAACGATTCTCCTTACTTCCTGGCAACCATCTGCATAGTGGGCGGAGCTTGCTTTGTTCTAGTCTTCGGTGACACGAACAGAGATCGCTACTTAATTTGTGGTCTCATCTACCATTGTGGGTGTCGGTTTACGTAGCTTAACTGCGTTTTGATTTAAGCGAGTCTTTTCATCATTTGCTCTAACTTGGAGGCTTCGTTTTTGGATATAGCAGAGATCTTGATTTTAAATGCACGATTGGTTATGTCGGTAAGCTTCTTTATATTCCTCTCAGAAGACACGACGGCTACATCAGATGTCCAACACAAAATTGTTTGGTAGACTCTCTAGTGACAGAACGATGACAGCGTTGTGTGTCGATCCCCTATGCTACTGTTAACCATCGCGCAAGCCATGTTAGAACCAGTGAGGCATCTAACTAGCATTTTCTAAACTGTTCTCTAGAACGCCTTTGACTATTTTTAGATGGTAGCGTCCCAATTATTGCAGTACTGATAGATGTTTCATGTTCACCTTTGTCAGTCTCGTCAGCTAAAATTGCGTTTTTATTTGAACAAAAGGCCCACCTTACCAGGCCAGAATTTTGTGATCCGTATCCGGTCTCCTTTCAAACTGTGAAGCTTGCAGATTGAAGTTTAGGTCTGGCACTAAAATTACGGTTTCTGTTTTTGTCTTAAGCTGTGCGCAGCATTTGATTCGTTTGATAAACAGTTTTTGGAAAGGCGGTTTAACTACTTTTCGGTAAGAATTTATCTTTCATAATCGCATTGTAAAAGTAAACTTAGGCTTTGCTCTTTTCAAACAATTTAAACATGGTCATCTAGGAAAGCTTCTAAACCGGTTCCATTAGCTTTCATCTAGTGTTTATCGTGATTTGGTGGGGTCACTAATTTGAGTTTTGCAAAAATTAACAATTCTGATCCTACCCATAGAGCAAAAACCATCAAATCGGGCTTGAAAATGAATGTCATTTTTCAAAGGTGTGATTTAGTGAATTTGACTGGATTAACGTACTCGTCCAATTTTAGAAAATTTATGGAAAAAGGCTAAATTTTACCTTTAGGTCTTATAAAAATTGGTTGCTCTTTTTAGTGTCCCAAATCTTCCTTTGCAACTGTTTGTTTCTATAATGCCTCTAAATAGAGGTCACGTTACCGTCCTACCCCTCGCTTTGGAATACTGTATTAGTACCTTTACATTTCCTTATCTGCACCCGAGTTGTACTCTATTTTTAGTGAAACTGTCAAATTCTTTGCTCTGTTAAACTTTCAACACATGCGACTTCTAGTTGTTCATTTACAGCTCCTAACTACATCTTTTTATTTGATTTTTTGTAATAAACTTTGTTTTTGGTTTGTAACCCTGCTGATATACTATTTACAATTAATTACTAGCCTTAGGGTTACAAAAAATTGTGGACTTACCATCCTCAATTCTTAAGTTGCACAATGGCACAAAGCATAATAAACATAAACCACAAGATAATTAAAAAACTATTACCATTGTTCGGTATAGATCTACCATCTAGTGGAAATAACAAACAAATATATGAAATGGAGCTGCTTTGCAACAGTAAAATAAATTCACAATATCGGATCTACGGAAACTTCAGAACTTATTATATCAGACAACATATAGGTTTGTCAATGTGAAAATTAGCGCAATACAAGAACCTCTACAAACTCAAAACTTTACCAACTAAGTGTGCCTTATGTTAGGGCAATTATAATCAAATTATAAGCAGCAAAGGCAATCAGATAATTACAAAACCACTCTACTGGATAATTTACATACTTTCATATCGATCCTAAAAACATATCAGGCTTACTCGACTTCCAATACAATCATGATTTAATCCGATTGTACTAAAATTAAGAATTATTAATAAAGATTTCCCTTCTCGCTTTGTAACAAAGAAAATTGATTGAAGTAAATTCCAACAGCATATTGAGACCAAAATAGATCTCCCATAACAACGTAGATCAGACGATCCAGCACTTTACAACTGTTATTCAAGAAGCAGCACGGGAAGTTACTTCGTGCCAAGCCAACTGTGTATGACAAATCACCTATACCCCTCTCTACATCGCAGAATTGCTTACTGATAAACAATGAACTAGAGAAAAATTGCAACAAATTTACAATGTTACTGATAAACACAACCATAACAAACTCAATGATGATACGGCTCTCAATACCGTTCAGAATGCTAACTTTAATTAATAACCTCACCAATTCTAACCAGGAAGGTTACCAAACTGATAGTGCGGGACTAGGTTCTTCGTTGCAATTATTGGCATAAATTTTAACAGAAACAGTTTTTCAACACTTTGGAAATGACGGGAAGAAGGCTTATAGCCCGGTAAAAATTCACTTGTTCAGCTGGTTTTCCAGGTTTATAAAAGGTTTTATAAAATTGGAACGTGTTTGTGATATAAACATACTAAAAATATGTTCGTTTACTGTTACGTATTTTAATTGACTTTATTCATACCACAATAAATTTAAGATTGTAGTGAACTGTGGTACTACGAATTTTATCAAAAGGCGTCTGAACAGTGCACGTGACATTGTGCTGATCTAAAGCAACGGCATACGTTAAAAAAATATAAGCGATAAAATGGTGCTGTTTATAATTTGTGTTATAGGACTATTGCTATTGTTTCTGTACTATAAAGTTCGTCCTTTTGCTATGTATTGGGAAAGAAAGCAAGTGGCGCATAAAAAGCCATGCCTGCTGTTCGGAAATCTTGCGAGCTTATTTTTAGAGTCGTATGTGTCCATCCTGCAACGATTTTACAATTATTACTCTGTGCACAGGTACAACTTCGATGAATTAGATTCATTCTATCATTAACTATATGTGCACCAAATATTTCAGGTATTTTTTTTTACACCTTTTTCACCCCCACGTTGATTTTGCGAGAGCTTATTAAAAGGATTTTCATCGCAAATTTTGAAAGCTTTACTGACCGTTCGACCTCCAGTTCGGAAGACTTCGACCCCTTTTGGAATATAAATTTATCGCATATGAAAGGTGAGCTTAGAAGACCTTTAAACAACAACTTAATGCTATTCTAAACTCAGGAGAGAAATGGCAAAGCATGCGAGCTACGTTGAGCCCCGCATTTACAAGTAGGAAAATGAAAATGATGTTCAATGTCATGTGCGAATGCGCCCAGGACTTCTTTAACAATTTCCAATCAAACGGCCAAGAAATCATCGAATTTGAGTAACGACGTCATTGCATCGATGGCATTTGGAATAAAGTGCGACTCTGTAAAGGAGCGCATCAACGAATTCTTTCTAGCGGCGAAGAGTGCCACGGATTTTAAGGGGCCGAAGCAATTGAAATTGATCGGTTCCTACGTAAGCCCAAAATTAATGAAAGTACTAATTACATAATTTTAATAAATGTCCAAATATATAGAAAATCATATTTTGTAGTTCTTTAATATAACGACTGTCGACAAGAAAACTGCAACTTTTATTCGACAAGTAATAAATGAAACTTTGGCAGTTAGAAAAGAGACTGGATTAATCAGGCCCGACATAATTCATCTATTAATGGAAGCGCAACGAAAAAAAAAATTATGGCAGAGATACCGGATTTGCAACCGACCAGGCATTTGAGATAAAATACGGCACCGCTTACAAAAAAATTGATTTAACGAACGAAGACATTGTGGCTCAGTGTGCTGTATTTTTCTTGGCTGGATATGACACTAGCGCCATCACTTTGTGTAATGCAGCCTATGAGTTGGCAGTCAATCCAGATGTTCAAGAGAAATTGATAAGTGAGGTAGATGACGTTTTGGAAAGATGCGATGGTCAAATTACATACTACGAACTATTCAGCATGAAGTACTTAGATATGGTAATTTCAGGTAAGTTGAGTGTTTGCTTTGTACAACCAAGCCATCGTACTTTTTAGAAACCCTTCGTATGCGGCCGGTATCAACAATCATTAACAGGAGGTGCGTAAAACCCTATGTAATAGAGCCCACATTTCCACATGAACAACCTTTAAAAATTGAAGTAGGCGATGAAATCAGCGTTTTGATTTTTACTTTTCACAAATACCTAAAGCACTACCCCATGCCGAATAAGTTTGATCCAGAAAAGATTTAACGAAAACAACAAGCACAATATTCGTCCAGGCACTTATCTTCCTTTTGGTATTGGACCCAGGAACTGCATTGGTAACTAAAAAAATTTGTTCTACTGTAATACAAACATTATGAGCTTCTAGGCAATCGATTCGCTTTAATGGAAGTAAAGCTTGCTGTCTTTTACATGTTATCGCGGTTCATACTGGTCACTACAGAAAAAACGCAAATTCCACTCACAATGTCAAAGTCTTCTTCGCTACTGCTTTACAGTGACGAAGGTTATTGGTTGGAATTTCAGCCAAGGAAAGGCATTTAATGTGCAGAATATTTAGTACCTTCTTTTGTCATGCACTACTACAATAATATAGTCTAAAAAATTTTTATTACGTGATTGTTATTCTACAATAAAATGAATGTTCAAGAACTACCAAACTTGACTAAGGTATTATTACCCAAGCTAAACGTTTTGTTCGGAGCGGAGAATGTTTCAAATTTAATTGAAATCTCGTTAGAAGCAAACTCGACACTTAAAATATTCAAGTTAATGGCACAAAAGACCACCAATAGTTATGCTAAGTTCACCCCCAATCTTTAATCAAGAAGTTTTACGTTTCCTTAATCATGCTCACAATAAACAAGTATTTCTTAAGTTTTTAAATCTATTTAAATGAAATGCTTCTTTCCCTTGACAATAATTCACGGTTACAGTATGATACGGGGTATCAGCATTCGGTATCTTAGATACATTCATTTTTTACCAAACTGCCCCTAGCGATGCACACTTAATTATGCTATAGGAATCCGTCGGTCCAAGAGTTGAAGATTTGTTTGGCGACGAAAAGACTTAGAAAAGTGGATCACTTCCTGACTATCATTAGGAAGCGAGAGCTTATCTCAATGCAACTTTTCCGAATAAACTAATTAAACAATTGGTTTTGAATGTCTTGAGCGTTTTCCAAACCTCGCCCTAATGAACTTACCTCAGAGATAAGAGCAGCAACAATTGATGATCCGAAAGATAAAATTGAAAGACAATATATCTCAGTTCCAATTGAAGTGCCTCATGACGTTTTCGAATCCACTACTTCACATTAGCGGCTGTATTTGGAAAGAGGTGGTCATTGGTATGAATGTTCGTAAACATGCATTTAACTTTAATATGTTTTAACTTAAGCCCTTAAACTATTGCTTCTGCATGTGATGTCACTTAAAGAGTTACTGCATTTTTTTTGCGACAGCCCATATTTCTAAAAAAAGTTTGTACTGACTGTACAATAGGCGACAAAGGAGAAGAAAAAAAGGTACTCTGAAAATAAAAGTAACCAAGCCGATTCCCACAACGGTTAAGGAATTAATTATGAGACACAAGCAAGTTGTTGCATAATCTCATTAACATCTGGTATGAGAAATTACTTTTTGTGAGTAGAACAGGTGTCACGGGCTTTTTGAAATGAACTATGACTATATGTAACCACATTGTATCAACAAAGCACGAATAATCTGCAAGTGCAGAAGATAAGATAGGGGAATGTGAATATGTGAGGGGTTTCAGTTTCAGGTAGCGAAACATGCCTTGAAATTCTCAATGATTAGAATTGTCTTTAGTACTGCGATCTCGAAAACATACAAACGAAAAATCGTCTAGCTCTGTTTCGTCATGCAAAGCTAAGAGAATTTTAATTCCCTTCTTCGAGTCTAATATGATTTACTATAAACATAAACGATATCTGATAAAAAACTCTAACTTCTATATTACGGTAATATAGTTTTGTTTCTTAATGTTTGGCCTTACAAAACACCACGTATATGCTACACTCTTCGTTGAGGTAGTCTACGTCAGCATTGTCGCAGCTGACGTCCGAGGTTGTCAACGAACAACTCATCTTTATCTTGGGTAATGTAGACGACGCCCCGCTTCCCGTGGATGGGTATGGGGGAAGGACGGTACCATAAGACCTTGGCGTCGTTGACTGCGTCGGAGATTTTAAAATGAGCAAAACCGGGGTGTGTTGATTGTCTAGATTGCTGACGCAGTTTATTTCCTGCTGCATGGGGATGTCCTTTAAGATGGCGACTGGTAATGCTGCAGTGAGTGTGTTCAGATAGTCTCACTACCACTAGATCGCGGAACTGGATTAATCCATTCAGTGCCCTGCCGTTGGTATTGGCCACGCGGCTGTTCCACGACAGGTGCTTATCATTTAGGTTTTCTGCTAAGACTGGAAGTAGGCCACGTCAAGCGCTTTGTGGATCATCTTCATGGGCAGGAGCCCCATGACCACTTGAATCCAGCTCATTCCGAACTATGTGCTGTAGACCCTCAGACATTACCAATGCTATCCTGCGCCGCTTCTCGAGCCCTTGGAAGGTAGCGGAAAGTTAGGGATCTTCTTCTAGGAATATCGGCCGATAAGCCTTTCTTCGACCGTGGGGATACTCATAAAGCATACTCATAAAGCAAAGGTCTGATGATTTTAAAATAATTTTCAAGAGTCATTTTGACTTTCGCTCCGGCCAATCCACTAGCGCGGCAGAGTAATGTAATGCATCTCGACAACTATACAAAGATACAAACTATAGTCTACTTTAACGTGGTCTAGGTTTTTGACAAGATGTATCACAACGAGTTTGTGTACAAAATGACCTTCACTGCAATTCAATTACCGATGATTTAGCTTGTCTAGTCTTTCCTCTCCGAAAGGAAGTTCCACATCAAATTCGGTGGGGTAAAGTTATTGGCGAGGCGACCAAACTCCCAAAGTTTCATTTTGTCCTTAAAACTCTATAATCTTTGTGTGTGGGACATGCCTATGACTCTCTCCACTACACTGGCCCAGTATGCAGACGATACAATAGTACTTTCCAATTCTTCAAGCTCATTTGTAACCCAACGATTACAGAAGAAATTACCTTACGAGAGACCACTGCAATAGGCGTAGAATAGGCATCAAAACAAAGAAGAACTTGGAGGTTTTGTTCTTCACCAAGAAACCATTTTGTCAATGATAAAATATAGCAAACCTTATAATTGTTTGGAAAAAGGGTATTTTGAAAAGGGAGAACAACTTAACTCGGAGATCTCATATCAAGATAGTTTTGTTCTCCACCAGTAAATCGTTTTGTCGATGAGTAGATCTGGTAAACCTTACAATTTTTGGAAGGGGGAGAAAACAGCCTAATTTGGGGTGATTCTAAGTAGAAAATTGACTTGGAGATCTTATATCAGTAGGTCATACCAGCAAAAGCAGCAAGATCAGCAGTTTGCTCTCTTTTCCACTTCGGAACTCTCAATAAACAAAAACTGCTTTTGTACAAGGCCATGATCTGCTCTATTATGACGAATGTGTCTGGGCCGCAAAAACACATATCAACAAGTTCCAGTCGTCCAGAATTAGGCCTTACGGTCCGTATTCAGTGTCCCGTGGTTCGTGAAAAACTTCTACATTACCTCTATTTAGGACAGACAGCTCAAGACCTTCAGGAAAGCATGTAAGGCTACATCAGCTTTACCGTCCATGAATTCAATTACAATGTCGACAGATTTGTTTATCGCAAGAACCCAAAGGCTCCAATTTTTTCTGTGAGACGGCACGAAGGCGGCCTATATGGCCATCTACTATCTACGCCAGGTCATATCAAGAGAACCGATGTTAGAGACTGGATTCAAGGATTTCTAATTTCGATGATAAAACCATCTTTGCATTCGCCAATTTTGGACGATCGACCAATGTTTGTCGTTGGAGGATACTTTTTCATTGCACACCATCTCTTTTACGGCATTAAACTAAGACCAGTTGCTCGACGAATATAGGATGTAAAGCTGCACGGTGTACTTGAGAGCTTTCCAGGTGGTAATTGTGTAGCGATTGACATGTGATCGCGCATTGTCATGTTGAAGCAACACGTAGCGTCTTTATTTCTCAACATTGGCGTTAAGTTCTGGCTAAGATCTGACGTGAATTTTAGATCTCCCACCATTGATGATTGGCCGCCCCCGTACCACGAGAAAATCAAAATATTTAAACGTAGAGGCTGGGAATGATAGAATTTCCGCTAAAGAATAGTTGAGCAAAATTGAGGATAAAGCGCTAAAGATGGTTTTGAGGGAAAAGATCAAATCAGCTGGACCATCGACAGAAGGATAAACGCTAAAGCCATCTTGAAGATAATGCCATTGTGTCAAATCTTGTCAAAGGCCCAGGCTATATCAAGGATTTTTGTGATGGCATTGCTGAGTATGTCAACGGAATTTTAGTAATGACTTTAAGTAACGTTCATTGATTTTTAGCCAAAAACATAATAAAAGACGTAACAGTATTAAATAGAAAACGACCATAGAATAGTAAGATAAACGCTCGATATAATTACAAAAAATAGAAACATAAAATTTATAATTTATATTTGATACTGGATGAAATATTTCGCAAAAAGGTCAATTTATGCAAGTGGAATTGTAAGTGTATCGTCTATGGTATCGCAGATGCAAGGTTGTAGTGATATAATTTTTTTATTTGACTTGCTTTTCTGTTTAATAAACAAAACTTATTACAACTATTTTGTAATTAAGAATGGTTTAAGTAAGCTAAGCGGGTTTGATAACGATGTCGTGTTTAGGCTTTTATATTTTTTGACAACTTACATGTTTTTTATGTTACTACAAACAGATTAAAACTATAGAGCTATTTACAATTAGGTACTAAAATTTTGGCTGAGGTTATCAATGCAAAAGGAAATAACAAATAAACTTAATCTTTAGTAGCCCACTTTAGGTTACATCATTTAAATACTGCGCACGATTGTTTATATTGACGCAAATTTATTTTTAATATTGAAGGGAAAAGAAGAGCGATAAAATGTTGTGGTTTATAGCGTGCGTAACGGGGTTGGTGTTTTTGTATTTTAGGATCTCTGCCCCCTTCCAGTTCTGGAAAAGGAAGAACGTAGCGCACATTCGGCCATGGCTACTATTGGGCAATCTTGCGAGTTTGTTTAAGGAGTCACATGTAGACATTGTTCAGAGGTGCTACGGACACTTTTCAGGTTATAGGTAAAATTTTTAACTGACTGCATAGTTCTAGTAATGTTTAAGAGTTTAGATTTTAAAAAATCTAAATCAAAACAAAAATATGCCTAGTTAAAAATATAAGTTAAAAGTAAGACGTAATACGGGTGTTCCTACAAATTTTCTTTAAATTGTGAAGAGCGCAAGTAATTAAAATGCCAAAAATGACAAAACTGTGCATACCATTCTATAAAATTATATTAATCGGCTACTGAAAATTATCTGGTAAACTCAGCAGCTATGGGAATTATTCATTTTATAACAGTAGTTGTCATGAGCTCGTTCTGCTTCACCTCCGGGTTTGAAACTTGGCAAACTGCCTCCAACTACTTTAGACTGCACTAAGAGCGCTTCTATCTGCTTCAAAGCCGCTTTGAACTACTCTAAGAGCACATCCAAGCGCTTGACACTAAAACTGTGTTTACATTTAGCCAAGTGTCAAACCTGGAAGTGGTGCAAAACCAGCTCATGACAACTACTTACCATTGTTACAAATTTTTACATAAAGTTTCAAAAGCTGCGTATCTTAGCGTTTAGAAAATTTGAAACAGCTGATCTTGTAGCATTTAACACTTATCTCAGAGTAATTTTTTCCGTATCAATTAACTTTGTGTAATGAGTTTTAATATGCGTTGTTGTACCAATATCTTTACATATTTTTTTTTTAAATATTTCTGACTCTCGGTTGCTGACAGCTGATTGTAGTTCATAGACGTTTAAAATTTTTTGGTGTCCTGCTCGTTGTTGATCTTTCAGGACTTGGATTCTTTATAATAGAATATTGGCTATTTCTAAAATGTTTGTCTTGCCTTTATGTGTGGTTCATTCATTGCGCAGCTCCTAAAACCCTCTAAAATATCCAAATAATTTCTGTGGACGAATACCCCAGCTTTGCACAAGTCACTCCCTAAGCCATTGCAAATGTGACACACACATTACATATGCTCATTCACCCACGTCTAATCCCTAAACGATCCGGTCAGTAAGTCGCCCTTATTTACGTATGCATGTTATAGATTATTCCCATCGGCTAGCAGGTTAAATAGCGAGCGCATAAACTGATTTTTATACAGACTGGAGCAAAACTCTATCCTTTAGTTCAAAAATACACTATAAAGGGTAGTCTAAGGATAGGAAAAGTAACTTTAGTAAATCCTTAATGAAGCTTTTGCTGTCGAAGCGTACATTCAGAACAATGACTGTTGTGGTCGCACAGCATACATTCTGGCCATTTTGTCCTTGCACCTCGGTCCTCCGTTTCCGATCAAAAATCGATTTTGTTGTGAGTAGGAAATTTCAGAAATACTAGTAATAAGATGAAGAGAAAGAAGTCCTTAAAGTGCGCGAAAATAGCAAAACATCGATGCAGCACGACGTTCCGTTTTCCGGTTTCTGAGAATCTGCCAAGTGCCATCTGTAAAACTCTTTATTCGGACAAAATGGAGCCACAGCTCACACAGAAAGAGTTTGACTCCAAGAACGGTGTTTTGGACTCAATCTACCTAATTGCGTTACGTCTTATTTCTTTTTTCTCGCAGTCAACTCCCGCTTAGATCTCTCAGTGTACTACAATCCAGTAATAGTCACTATGAGTATAATGTCCACTGACATTTTTCTCAAAACCAAAGGAGGACTAGAAGCATTGCGCCATGTTAACCGAACTGGCCAACAAGCAGCTTGGCGTACTGCTCCAGGAAGTCCAACATGTAGCATCTAAAGATTTCCCTGTGTTAAACACAAAAATCGGACAGAATCCGGCTACAAAGAAAATGGGAGTCGTACAACAAAAGAGCAAAAACCAATCAGTATCAAATTACTTAGATCATCTGTCAATATTGAAAGCTGATGACTACTTACTGTAGAAGACGACCTCAACGGCACTGAGAACTAAAGCATTCAAGAACAAGCTTTGAGTATTGCTAACCACATAAGAAATATTTTCATGTCATTTTTGAGAGGCGTTCGCAGAGATAGAAAGATATCTGATTATGTAGAGGGTCCGTATTGAATGAGTTTACCAATTAACAAATTAAGAGCATCCGTGGATAAGATCCCAGGCTTTAAAATAATCACGGGCCCTATTCTTCAAAAGCCACCACAAAAATGTTTTACGTTTATAACCCATATGTATAATATAACTTTAAAGTTTCGTTATTTTCCTGACTAGTACCTTTGCACATTTTAATCCAAACGCCTGACAAGTTTAATGAAAAATCGTCATCATATAGATCAATTCGCTTATTTCCGATATTACCTAAGGTGTTTGTAGAGTTCTTAGAAACATTAAAACTAATCTTCTAGAATAGTAGTATCTAATTACCAGTTTCTTCTTCTTCTTCTTTTTCTTCTTTTTCTTTTTCTTCTTTCTCTTTTTCTTTTTTTAAGTAGACTACCAGCTTACTTATAACCGCATAATCCTGTGGTACTACGAGTCATGAAAGGCGTACCCTGAGCAGGTGTTTAGCCTAACTCGTTAATTTACTTTACGATCACCACAGGAGTTTGTACGAATCACATTATAATCAAGCGGACCCATAGTCATCGACAATATTACTAAGGCGCATAAACCCAAAGACCTTTTAATGAATTCTTGAAAGGCTGTCTATTCTATAAAGTCGAGAAGATGCTATCTTCAGATCATTATGGAATTTTAAAATCCTACCTACTTATTTAAACGACACTTCTTTTTTTTCAATGATTCTGGTGTCCCCCGGGATCTAAAACCAATACTCAATTAATTATTCACGGTCAATCTACCAACATATGCAATAAATAGGTGTTAATTTTTTTATTAATTGTATCAGTGAATAATTTCAATATGTCATGCGAAAATAGTACTCAGTAAATTGCATATTAAAAAAATAGAAACATATAAGCCAGTTTTCCAGCAAGAGCATTTAATTCGATTATTTGGTCTATAGCTCGAAACTAATACAAAAATGCGATTATTTATTTAAACCTGTGGGGTAGGTTAAATGGATGGATCGTGCCGTTTAATATACTGACTACAAGGTTGGCTGCTAGTTCATTTTATAGTATGTGCACCGAGTTTATGGTATTTAACACAGTGGACTACTATTTCTTTTTTTAATTACAAGCCTAAATATTCAGAGTTGTCTTCCTGCGGAAGGTTTAGTTGAGGAAGGTGAGACTATTCGCATATCGTCATCGCCCGCATAGATAGCGAACATCATTTGTCTAGTAGACACAGTATTTGATATGTAGATGTGGAATACAGTACATTTCCTTATGAAACGCCCAAGTGGCTAAAGTACAGCGCTGATAGTTCTTAGATTCCACTTGAAAATATTCCCTATTTAGATATAACATAGCGATGTTAAAGTACCCAAGTGACAGAATTATTTTTATTTTATAGAGCAAGCAAATAAGCGAGTCTTTGTTCAAATCTGGCAAATGTCAAAGAACATCGCAAAACAGTATTTCTTGACTTTAGTCAGCCCTCTATACATTCGTTTTGGTACATTGATCTTATCGTAAATCTAACTGATGCTTTGCCAGGAGTTTTTTTTTCACCAAATACTGGTTTTAATCTTTATAAAACAAACTCTGCTAAAATACTTTTGCTAGTATGCAAAAAGGACTTATCGATAACATAAAACATCTTTTGAATCCTTTCCTGACTTGAGCAACCTTACGTTATCCTGGGAATGTCTCTAGTCTTATGAGACCATTAAATAAAAATAGTAAAGCTTTGAATCCATGTTCTGGTAATTCTTCTGTTATCATATTATAACCAAGCGACTTGTTTAATCTTAATTTGCTAGTTACTAATTTTATTTTAGTTTATTAGGTGCCGGGTGGGCTCTCTTTTACGATCCCGGCAAGAGACAAGTCCACTTCAGGGAAGCGACCCTACCTACGCGAGCCTTGATCCTCTCTCAACTCGTAATACTGGGGGGAACCAACTTCCACCCCTTAAATCATACCCATAACCTATCTTATTCTGTCGCTTCTTATATCCTAGTCCGGTCCAGGAAAGCAACGGAGTCTAAATTATTCTCCAAGATAATCATAACGTCTAAAAATCATAACGAGTTTGGGGCACTCCTTAGTGTGAAAAATTCGCTGTTAGCTGAAAGAGTGATTAAATCGCCAACTTTCGAAAAAAGAAGAGAAATTTTATTTTAATTTGTTTAAGTTTTTCTACAACCTGGCTAGGTTCTTTGATTAACTAACGGATAATCTTTCTTTTCCAATAAAAAAAAAATGTTCGCGAGTGAGTGGCCATGGACATTTGCCTTTTCGACTAGAATCCTTGCCCGGGTGCTGTTAGGTATCTTAAGAGACAAATGATCAGCTGAGGTCTTTTAAGTTTCTTTGTGGCTGTCTACAGGGAGCTACTAATGTATTCAGTGGGTGATAGTTTTGAATTCCTTGATTCTTTAAGTCGTGCAATAACAATTTTAGTTTACGGGTTGTAGTTTTGTCTTTAGAATGTCTCATGATTTGCGAAAATCTGAATTTTTGTCTCTGCTATTTTCCGCTTAACAACTATAGGGATTCTTGAAAGTCAAGTGTGGACTTCCATGGTTATTGTTGTATTAGGGAATTAAAGTGTTCTATGGCTTCGTATATGTTTGATGCTGCTTTTAGTGGTACGTGTGAATTTATTATCTGGTCCACCAACTCTCTAAAACAGTCCCCGTTAATTTTATTGCTATGAAGTCTTAGGAGCTTTATGGGTTTCATCATTTTGGTACAATATGCGACTATGTTGGCTATTCCACAGAAATCTAACAAGTCAGGGGTTTGTAGTTGATCTGATAACTAGCGTCTTGGGTTATCGGTCGATAAATACTTCCTCATTGCTTTGAATAATTCTCTTCCGCGTTTAAAGTAGTCTTAGATCCCCACTCCTGCAAGTTGATAAAAATGATTAGAACTGTTCCTGCTTAATTTTTTAATTATTTAATACTACTAACAATGAGATGGTAATGCTTTGCAGCTAATTTGGTTATGATTATAGTTCCAACTTGCGCAGTGAAGAATGTATTTTAAAATTTTTATATGGTTTAAATTAGTAAAAGTGATTCAGAAATTTACATATCACTGTTGTGGTTTGTTAAAAACATTTGACTTTTGATAGTGTTTAAATTTTATTTCCAGGTTTATAAGAAACTCTATGTCATATATTTAATTTTTTTTAATTTTGACTCGTACATATTTAATAGTGCAGTTGTTTTTTCTTTATTCAGTTAACGTATCTCAGAGGGGTTTTAGATTTTTTAATCCTTGTATGAATATAGGAGCGGCTTTACCTCTTCCAGTGGTTTAGCATTTTCTTTATTGTTTTCTTCTACAGCAAGTGCTTGATGTCTGTTTTGAAGCTCTTGGTGTATCTAGACAGTAGTCCAACTTTTTTTGTTGTGTGGCACGCGCCTTCGCTTACTTGAGTTTTGTGTATGCCAGTCTGTCTCACTGTTAATTTACGTTGATGTTGTAATTTCGTGTTGTTAAAAACAAATTAGTGCGCGTAACATCTGCTCTAAGAAGTGTCAACTGTTCACTAGTGTTTTTAAATGGTTCAGAATTTGAATAAATTACAGAAGAGTCCAAACGGTATAAATCATAAGTACTGAAGATTGATATTTGACGTACAAGTGGGATTCTTTAACATGTTGTGAAGGAACAAAGTGCTTCTATAACCCCCTATTTGATTTTATCACCACTGATTTAGAGCCTTCTAACGTGTTGCGTACTTTAAAGTTTATACCAGTTTATTTTTAGAACATCCTATAGAAATAAATATTTTCGGATTCTTTATAGTTTTGTTACATATAATTTAATTAACTTTCTTCTGTAAACTATAAAAATTAACTTTTTTACAAGTCTCTGAATAAGTCTGATAATATTGCTTTGAGACACGTGAAATAGGTACCATAGTGGACTATTAAGACATTTAATAGCGGTTCGTTGCAATATTAGGTAGCTCTACTGTGGTACCCATAATGACAAGTTGTACGGATATTAGGTTAAAGCATGACACTCTCATTGAATTTCTTGAGGCTGATGTATGTGCATCCCTTGACATTCATCGACAAATAAGTGCCGTCCAGGACAACGCCTGTGTCGATGTCAGTATTGTTAGCCGGTAGGCAAGAAGAGTGTCTGTTGAATACAATCGTTCGACTGACTGCAGTGATCGTGTCCATCTGAGTCCTTCTTTAATCGGCCATATTTTCGCTTGCACACGGTGGTAGTCCTTTAACGGGCAAAACCGAACTCCCGAATTATTTCGTTCCCTTAAAGTTTCCTTATTTTTGCAAGATAGGCTCAAAGATTACCATGGCCCATAATAATTTGCGCGTTATTTCCATTAATAAACTCGACCCTTGACTCACTGTCAGGGTAGGAATAAATACTCTAGCCAAAGCGCTCGCTGTTGTTGTTCGCCTTTTGATCCACGACTTCACCAACGATCCCAAAATATCCGCAAATTCCGATGGGTTCTTCAACTTAGCTACCTTCTTTGCTAGCTGGTCCACGCTTTCGTCACTCGGTGTGCCCGTATGTGCCTTAATCTAAACAATAGCCTTGTAGTCGCTGCAAGGGAGTCAACGCTCTTATCTGAAAAAACTAAATGTTCTTTAAAATGTCTCTCTTTCTTCTACACACTCATGAATAGCCTCTAACTCTGGCAGAAACACTGAGCATTTGTTCGCGATCTTGATTCGCCAATGGTGGATTTCGTTCCCTTTGTGGAAGTTGCTGAAACCAGATCTGGCAGTCCCGGTGTCGGCCTTCGATCTGGCGGCGTACCCTCTAATCGCGAAGGACTCCTCCCTGTTGACAAATGCGGCAAGCGGTTTTCCATTTCAGCCTAAGCTTCTCCGATTTCCGTTTTTTCTGGTCGCCTCTTGTTTATCATTTCCATGCCTGCAACATAAGACCAACTGATGAAATTTTGCTCATAATAAGGGCAGTTTCGGTGGCCACTGTCCTGTGAACTCACGCTACCTTAACATTGAAAACCGTTGCCTGTTTTGAGTTACATTCAAACTTCTTTCATCCATCTAGACTTCAGCAATATACAACACCGACTTTATGTGCTGCTTCCAATCAAGTATGTCGTCTATCTCGACTCCTGGATATCTGACCGGGCCCTTGAAATAGATTCTGTTCCCGTCTAAGAGAAACGAGTTCCCCATGTTGAATTCCAATTAGTTTTCGATTACCCATTAGCTCGGGTGTTTCGTTCACCTTACTCTTGGGAGGCAGGTATTGTTCCATACGACCAATAGGCAGTATATTTTCTGTGAACCCTATGATTTCGCGCCCTGTAGGAAGACACGCGCGAAAATGCTTTCGAAAAGAAGGTTTCGATGCACAGACCCAGAATAGGAACCACCTGAAAACTCATGTTGGGTAGTTTACGAAATAATCTTTAATGAGTTGCAGTATGTCGCCCCGTCAGTTTCTTCGCTCGCTATATCCAGCGCGATTGTGCCATAACGCGGAACTTGGGTTCTTGTAGCTCGGATTTGCTTCAGGAGGTGCTGTATCGCGTTCAGAATCCATATATATTTTCCATCAGCTTGCTTTACCACACGTTCTACCTTTCTTGGTTACAACTCAGTTTAGGGTTTTCCCACCATCAGAACTAAACTGATTGGTCTAAAGCTTGCTGGATCGGTGGGGTTTAGGAATCAGTCGAACACTGCTTCTTTCAACAACTTGGAAATACGTCTTTTTGCAGACACTTGTCAAAAATTTGGACAAAACGCGTTGGCTCATACTCCAAGATTTTCATATGTCGGACTACATACCTTTTTCCAAGAGAACGTGCTATCGTAATACTCTATATATAGTTCCCCATGGATCTTTTTCTTAATTTAGTCTACAAAATTTCTTCCACTCCCTTGTGGGCGCTTCTTTCAATAGATTTTTATATACACTTTGGGTCTTCTTTCGGCGGCTCTGTTTTCTTCAATGTGTGCTTGTTGGTACCCTCTTCGTTTGCAACAAGTATCTAATCTGTTTTACGTGAGCTTGCCGGTCCACCAAAAATGCTTTTTGCAAATCGCCTTCTTCTTGGGATGGAAACTTTGCAAACAGCCACTATAACCGTAGTCAATTCGCACTTTATGAGAAGAGTATTTGTGAGCTTTGTTCAGTTCGGTGATGCTACAGTATCCCACACCAGCTCCAAGTTCCACACAAGCATTCTATTATCTAAAACGGGTTCCTCCAAATTCACTCACCGGCTATTAATTTCTTCCACGATTTGGCTGGCCAAGTAACTATGTTGAGTATCCCACATAAGAACGGCTAACATTCCTATCACTTACAACGTATGTGGGGCTATCGCGAAAGAATTTTCTCCTAGGAGAAGGATTCTTTACTTTTTTCTAAAGGGCCATTATTAATGTGAAAATTTATTATAAATTCTCTTGACTGATGAAGCAAGCTTTGATAGGAACTAATTCATTAATCTACATAGTAGTCAACTGTGGACTAGGTAGAATTTTTAAAGAATGATTGATGTTTACCATTATTAACGTTTTGGCTGGGATTATTGGTGATCAGATGTTTTTTGACAATGCCTCCATGGCTCAGAACTTAAACACATACTCTAAAGTTATCAAAAATGAATGGAATGTTGTAATCTGATTATTGCGCTAAAGAAATATTTGGGTAATAATTAAATCAACTAGGCGTAGTTTTGATGACCTTTCTTTTACACTATACAGGTACTTCGGTTTTTACAACTTCTTCATGCCCTTATTGGTGTTGCGGGATCCCGAGCTTATTAAGACAATTTACATCAAACATTTTGAAAACTTCTCCGATCGCGGCGCCTTCATTTCAGAGGAGGTTGACCCTTTTTGGTACAAAAACCTATCTCTTATGAAAGGTGAGTTTGCGCACTTTTTGAAGCAGGCACTCATTTTAATTCTGAATCTAGGAGAGAAGTGGCATAACATGCGAGCTACACTAAGCCCGGCGTTTACCAGCAGCAAAATGAAAATGATGTTCCACGTCATGTGCGAATGTACACAAGATTTCTTCGACTGCCTTCAGCCTGACGACCAGGAAATAATCGAAATCGAAGCAAAGGACGCTTTCCACAGACTGGCCAATGACGTCATGGCTTCTACGGTGTTTGGAGTACAATGCAATTCAGTAAAGAAACCCGAAAATAAATTTTTCACAATAGGAAAGGGCATTTCAAACTTCGGTGGAATTAAACAATTGAAGCTGCTCGGTTGCTACTTTAGTCCAAAATTAATGAAAGTATGGTGACATACTACCTACATAAACCTAATAGTTTAAAAAATTGTTTTCAGTGGTTAAGTATAACGATTATCGATCAGGAAGAAATAGACTTCTTTGGACAAGTCATAAATGAATCCAAAACAATTCGGAACGAAACTGAATTGGTTAGACCTGATATATTACATATTTTAATAGAAGCTCAAAAAAAGCAACTAAAATACGATAACGATGATGTGGATGCTGAAGAAGAATTTCGGTTAAAATATGGTAACGCTTATAGGGAAATTGACTTGACAGACGAAAATATTACCGCACAGTGTGTTCTACTTTTCTTGGCTGGATATGGTACCACTGCTATTACTCTATCTAATGCGGCTTATGAATTAGCAGTTAATTCGGATATTCAAGAAAAATTAATAAGAGAGATAGATGATGCTTTGGAAAGATGCGATGGTCGTATAACGTACCAAAAACTATTTGGAATGATATACCTGGACATGGTTGTTTCAGGTAAGTTAAATAAATGTTTACCACTCATCATCAAATCATTATACATTTTAGAAACACTTCGTCTACGACCTGTTTTATCGATAGCTTACAGAATGTGCGTAAAACCTTTTGTAATAGAATCCGCACTTCCACATGAACACCCATTGGAAATTCAAGTGGGAGATGAAATCGGCGTTCCAATTTTTGCTCTTCATAGAGACCCAAAACATTACCCCATGCCAGATAAGTTTGATCCAGAAAGGTTTAGTCAAAAGAACAAGCACAATATTCGTTCAGGCTCTTATCTTCCTTTTGGTATTGGGCCCAGGAATTGCATTGGTAGTAAGAAGACATTTTTTTACTTCCTAATAAACAATTTGAGTTTCTAGGCAATCGTTTTGCTTTGATGGAGGTAAAGATTGCAATATTCTACATGCTATCACGTTTCAGGGTGATAACGATTGATAATACTCCGATTCCGTTATTGATGTCAAAATCATGTACGATGTTAATACATAGCGACAAGGGCTACTGGTTGGGGCTACAGTCAAGAAAACTTGATTAAAACACCACATGGTTTGAGTATTGATTTTATTAACAAGTTGGTTTTGTTGTTTATATGTATGTTAAGAACCAATTTATTATAACACTTATTGTTGATTGTATTAACAGGCGAATGTTGTATTTTAATAGGAAATTGTTATTTTTGCTAACCATTACTCATTAAGGAATCTCATGATAATTTTTTGCAATTGTCGTGAAACTAACCACAAAAATTTTGTTAATAATTTAACAATAAAGTCGACGCAAACGTTGTAACGTCTGAACTAGAAATGCCCTTCTGTACCTAACAACGCTATCTTGATTATATCGAGACGCCGTTAAAATTATCTACGAACCCAAGCAGTCCGTCCGTCGCTCACATGTGACCAACTGCCATCGAAACTGAAGGTCTAGTTTGGCTACCAACTTATTTGCATCATTTCTATTCTTAAGAAATCAACCACATCAAAGGTCCGTCTCCTCCCAATGGACCCAGACTGACCGCCTGCACCACCTGGACCGTTTCTTCCACATGTTTTCTCGTTCAAGCAACTGATGGAAATGCTTACAATAAAATTTACTTTTTAGGCAAGTATTTAGTTTGACTTACTGCATACGTTTTGTTCTGATGATAATAAAAAATAAATTATTTATCTAACTCTTTTGCTATTATTGGTCCGATTCAAATTGCCCTTCCACTTGTTTCTTCAACTGCTTTAAACTCTATTTATCTTTAGATTACTTTTGTAACATATAAGCCATGTTTACACTTTCCAGCTAACCGAATCAACTTTATCTACTTTCTATATCTCACTTAACTTACTTAACTTTAATCTTTTTCGATTCACCGATTTGATTTATTAGTGAGTTCGCTGCTTATTCTACATTCGAGTAAGATAATGCATGTGTCTCCATAATACTCATAACTGCCGCCTGTTCTAAACCTGTATCTGTATTCTACATTCTAGAATATATTCTTAGCACTGCCACAAATACCTAAATATTTCTTGATGTAAATATAACTTGCAACCAACCTAGAAATCAAATTAATCTTTCTGCTTGCGCTGTTTCACATTTTTTTCGATAGAGCGAACTCAGGTGCATTATGTCCATCTTCACATAAAATGAACATAAGCCTGAAGTCTGTTAAATGATACCTTTCTTCTTATAAGTTTTAATTACTTTAGTTTCTTCATTTCGCTTGTTTACCTCATTGTATAGTAGTTCGAACAATTTACGTTTGGTGCAGTTATGCACAAGAACGTAAGATGCTATCATGCGTTGCTTGAAACCGGACAGTCTCTACTTTGAAAAAATTGCTTTATAAACTTAAAATATACGTTTTGTTATTCAAACACGAAGAATCCAGAGGGTAATGGTATAAGAGCTCCTTAAGTGACTACAATGGGTAAGAATTTGAGATTATTTTCTAAATTCAGACTAAGGCCAGGGGCAATATTTCAATCCACTTGGCATTCTAGTAACATTTAACGTTATTTCTTTACTGCCAGTATAAAAGAACAACCATTTGTTTGACTTAAAGGTAATAAACATTGTGCAAATAATCAAATTGTGCATAATAATCAAAAGTTAACTGAAACGGTACCCTAAAACAAGAAATCTACGTGGGTGTTAAGGGTGAGGCTTCCATATATGGCGTTTCATATTAAGGATAGGAATGGTCTTTGGTATGTAGATGGATTAATCGATACACGTTAAACAAAGCATAAAATAGCGGGCGTAAGGCATAGTAATTTTGATTATGTAGGTGTTTTAGAACCGGTCCGCTTTCCAAAATTGTAAAAAAGCATGGTAACATGTTTATCTATTTTGCTTTGTTAACGAGGGATACACTGTCTTTATTAATGGTAATTTATTTATTAATGGTAATTTATGACTGCATGACATGTGTTTCTGCATTAAAAAATGAGGCAATGGAGTAAAAATGTTCCACCTTGAAAGTATTGTTATATATGGTTATATAACGTTCTTGGTAATATTCCACTAAAAACTAATCACGAGGCGCAGCAGAAGGAATCAATAATCAACTGAATATCCCACATCAAATGGGCCTACCTATCCGGAAAACAAATCAACGGGAAATTAAACCAATTATATATGAAATCAACACAAAAGTCCCCAGGATATGATCTGATCACGGGCAAAATACTACAGGAACTACCCGAGAATGGCTACAAAATACTCGCATATATTTTCAATGCGGAAAGTTGCAGAGATTGTGATGATCTTAAAAACAAGCAAAAATCCAAATGAAATCACATCATACCGGCGTATCAGCGTTTTGCCAATTCTGTCTAAGGTTTCAGAAAAAATAATCTTAAAAAGAATGACGCCAATAATGGAGGAACAACTGCTCATAACTACCCATCAGTTCGGTTTTAGAAAAAAAAATTGGACAATAGAACAAATGCACCGTATAGTAAACCATAAACCATCAGAACTTTGAGTCAAGCATTTGACAAGGTGTGGCACAATGGCCTATTGTAGAAAATTAAATGTAATTTCACACATCCCGTACATTCATTAGTAAAATCATGCGTCACCAATAAAACCTTTAGAGTTAAATATCAAAAAGCATACACTAAACTATACCCTATTCGGGCAGGTGAACCTACGCTATACTCTGCTGATCTACCAGAATCCACTTTAACAACTATCGCTACGTATGCTGACGACACAATAATTTTAGCGTCACATGAAGATCTCGCTGCACACCTACAAATACAGATGAACCAGTTAGAAGAATGGCTACAACGTTGGAAAATTAAAGCTTAGGAAGCCAAGTCATTACACATCAAATTTACGATGAGGAGTGGAAACTGTCCCGGTATAACATTAAACGGTACCCGTATATCACATAAGGACGAAATTAAATATTTAGGCCTCTACATAGATAGAAGATTAACGACTGCCTAGTTATTTCCTTTTGTTGAAGATATTGAAATGTTAGAAAAGTAAATTAGAAGACTGATAATAAAAAAGTTTGTTGATGAAAACAACACAGGAAAAAATAGCAGCTGTCTTAAACAAAAAGGGAATAAAGATAAATACTGAAAAATATGTAGAAAAAATACTGAAACTAGAAACAATAAAAAACACAAACAAGTTAAGAAAAACAGAAGTATGAATAGACGAAAATTACTTGAAGGAACCGAAAGAAGAACAAAAATAATCCAAATAATGAAGGGGGCGAGGGAAAAAGAACCAAAAGCACACATAAGATACAATAAGTTGATAATAAATAATTAAGTGTACAAAACTAAATCCACAAGCACAGATGAAGTAAGAACAGAAAAAAGCAAACATAAAGAAGAAGGTTGCACCACTACAACAAAAAAAGAAAAGGTAATATAAGATTTCTTAAATCAAATATCTACATGGAACGTAACATCATTAACTAAAAAACATAAACAATAAAAATAGACCTGATAGAAATCATCAAAGCAAAAAAAAACAGGAATTGGACACATCAAATTAAATAAAAGTTATAATTTATACTACACAGGGCTACCATAGTGACACAGATCACAGGAGAGGATGGGTCTAATAATGCATAAAGAAATGGAAAGAAGAATAGTTAACTTTACTCAATACCCACCAAAATTATAGTAATGCACATTGAACTAAAAGCCTGATAGTGATAATACAAATATACCGTCCAACAGAAGAAACATCGAAAGAAAAAATAATAAAATTTTACGCAGAACTAGAAAATGTAATAGACAAAGTAAGAAAAAATAAAAAAATATATAACAATAGAAGACTGGAACATAAGGGTAGGTAGAGTTGTGAACAGAGGACTAGGAAGTATAAAAGGATTTAGAAAAGAAACCCCAAACAAGAATGATAAGAATATTATGGAGTTTGTCAAACAATAGACAATACTTTCTGGGATCAGTAAATGGAAGAAAAATATACTGTTATAGCCAAAGAAAAAATGCAAGGAGCTTAATTGATTATATAATAGACACAATAAATCGGGGACAAGAAGTTATAAACATAAGAACAGAAAAATAATACTAAAGGGCAAAATAACAAGAATAAAGAAAAGAAAGAATACTATAAAGTAATTATAAATTCATTAAAGAGGACAGATCTTAGAAAAATACAAAACTGATAAAAAGTTGAAAATATTTGAGGAGCTAAAAGAAATATGGACTATATTTAGAGACACCATAAAGGAAAAAGCGAAAAAGTTTGTGGAATCAAATGCATCAACATTAAGCCAAAGAACCAAATGATGGAAGTACAAAATAAAGACGGAGGTAAAAAGGAAAATCAAGCACGAAAAAATTTTACAACCAGAAACAAACAGGACTACAATTAAATGAAACAACAATTAAAACCAGTTGTCACAAATACAGAAAGAGAACAGGGAAAGACCATGGAAAGGAATTGCACGAAAGTTATATAACGAACAATAGAAATTTCTGGACCAAAGCGAGAGCAATGGAAAGAAAGAAAAGAAACTTTCCTTTCTTTGTTTGTTTTATGTGTTAACTTGTTTGAGTTACTCTCTTGGATTTGTCTTGCATTTTTTTTAAACCTGCGGTGGGTATATGCAAAGGCAACCAGTTTGCTCACATTGCTGATTCAAATGACAAATCCTTTTCCTAGTTTTAAATTAATGTTAAAATAACAAAATGCATGTTGCCGCAGTCATAGACTCTGTTTGAGTACATCCAAGGCCTTGGACTAGATAATAAACATCTCGTTTACAACTAACAAGGTTGCCTGGCTGCGCGCTAAGTAAATACTCCAGCAACAGTATTTAAAACTTTAAAACTTTCTCTTTCATGCTCTATAGATCATTGAGTATGTAAAAATTGAGTTCATCTTTTTCAATCACTCTGTACGTCTTAAAAATATTTAGTTTTCTTAAAGCAACTAAACATATTATTATAATCAACCCAAAAATTAGTTCTAAAATTTTTTTTGAAAATCACGTCAGCTAACAATTTTATGACTAATATTTATTTGATTAATCAATTTAGCATTACAATTATTTTACAATTATCCCTCTTATTAATGTAAAGAGAACCCAGCCATCCTGGTACCCAAGAATTAGACTCGGGTTCTACCTGTCACAACCCAAGATAAATTGGTGAGTGATAGAGAACTAATACCTTTAAAAAAGCCAGGGTTTAGCTGGCCCGGCTGATAGGATCCCGTAAGGACCCCTGTCAGGGTAAGGCTTAGTGTAACTTAAAGTATTTTAGATTTAGAGAAGTTTATTGAGCCTCGGGACTGGACCAAAGATGAATGGCGAGAACACGGATAATTTTAGGGACATGGAACATAACCTCCTTCACGGGAAAGGAACCAGAGGTGGTAGGAGAAATGAAGAAACATAAAATACAAGTACTGGGTGTAGCGGAAACAAAAAAGAAAGAAAACGAAATAAATAGGATGAATAAATGTACTCAAGACCACCAATAGGAACTAGGACAACAGAAGGACTGGAAATTATTCTAAGCAAAAAACTAGAAACAAAAGTAACTGAATGGAAAATTATAAATTATAGGATTCTGACATTTGGAACTCCAAGAAAAGGCAGGAACTATCCAATTCTATGCGCCAACAGAAAATACAAATGTGCGAGATAAAGAAATGTTCTACGAGGATCTACACGAACTGCCGAAAAAGTGCAAAATAAAAACAAACATATAATTATAATGAGTGATTGGAGTACTCACATAGGAAATAAAAGAGACACGGAACAATGGGAGCCCATGGAACACAGGGAGAAATAAATGAGAATGGAGAGAGGACAATGAACGTTTGTATCTTAAATCAGATGTTAATAAGAAATGCTTGGTACCCATTATAAAGACATACATAAGATTACCTACAAAGCAGAGAAACTAAAACATAAGAGCATGAGGTATGCAGTCAACGACGTTATGGTTAAAATGGGCGCAGAACTAAACATGAATCATAAACTACTGCTAGTAAAAACCAACATACCCTAGAAAACTTACAAATACGAAACTGACACCAAGAAACATTCACAAATAAATTAACTCCAAAAGATGAGGAAGAAACCTAAACAAGAAATAAAACTGCTTCAAAGAAACAATGCTCAGTCAGTAAGAAAAGTATGCGGCAAGAAAGTAGTAACACAAAACCCAAACCAAAAAAGGGCAAAATGGTGGAACGAAGAGGTAAACAGTAAAATTGAAGAAAAGAAAGAATCTTGGTACAAAACATAGAAAATAAAACGGAAACAAACAAAAGCAAACACAAATAAGCCAAAGAACTAATTAAAACAGCAAAGAAGAAAACGTAGAAAGATATTGGAAGAAAAATTGAGAATATTTATATTGAAAATAAAAAAGAATTTCGGAATGTGGTCAGGAGGCTAAAGAGAAATCCGGGATAAAAAGTAAGAAATATAAAGAATATATATAAAACTCCGAAAATATTGAATGGAAGGAACACTACACACAAAAATTTAAAGAAAAGGAAGTAGAAGAAAAACTCCTTCCAGAAGAAGAAGGGAATAGCCCAGCGAACGACTAGGAAGAAATAATGGGGGAAGAGGTAATAGAGGCATTGAGAAACGTAAGGAGCGGGATATCACCCGGTGAAGACAACCTAACCCCGGAACTGTTTAAAATAGGGGTTCTATAGTGAGTAAACGGTTAAAAAAAACATCTTCCGACTGGCATGGATGCTGGAAGAAATACCAGAAGACTGGAAGAAGAATATAATAATCCCCATATATGAAAGGGAGACTCCATACGATGAGAAAATTACAGAGCGATATGCACGTGCATGCTTAGGATTTGTACTATTATGATCACTTTATCAAAGTTTGAATGCAATAACATCATTTTTTTTTTACTTCTGTTTCAGTATAATCATGGCATCTTCACTAGGAATAATAAAGGCCAGTGATCTTATTTAAGTGGTCAGAAGGCGCGTCGGGGGCTGCAGTACATCCGAAACTTACAACACAATACGAGCACATACTCTGCCACGTATAAATGCGTATGAGTGGATCGATAAGTTTTAAGTTGACCAAATAAATGTAATGCACCTCCACTAGTGACGAGAAGATTCAGCAAGCTTGAGAGATGTTACTGATAAACTGGAAAGTTACCATCGACAATGCAGATTCTGCTTATGAAATCATGCACGGCAAATTTAGCAACCACAAAGTCTGTGCGAGATCATAAGTATAAACGTGTTAAGATGTATCTATAAAAAACGCAAATAATTTTTGAATAGAATAGTCACAAGAGATAAAACGTGAATCCAATACTATGATGCAGCATTCCCAAAGAAGTCGTGGATTTTCTACGGACAAAGAAGTACAGGAAGCGGCACGTAAATGTTAGGTTGTCCCAAAAGTAGTTTTTGTTTTTTATTTTTACCAAGTTGGTACGATTTTGGATTCGTTCAAAAGTTTGTTTTCTCACAAGAATTCTGATATATAACTTGTCATACTTCATCATCATTTTGGGATAGAAGAAATTTATAGGCGCATCCTCTTACTCCACTACTTAAACAAAGCTGTCGTTGCTTCTAAAGAGATCCGTACTGTTGAGGGAAAAGGTGTGATGAAGGAGGATACGGCTTCTGGCGGTTCAGGCGCTTCAAGCTCGTGGGCACAGATCTGAAAGACAAGCCACGATTTGGCCAACCACCAACTGTTGATTACAAGCTCTGGAAGAATATGTAAAGGGAGGAGGCGTGATTTGACCAGCAAATTGAGCGTCGAGAAGTCGTCGGTTCAGCGCCACTTGTATACACTAGGACTTCGAGGGCAAGCATCCGCGCGTCATTCCTCACAAACTGCAGCCGGAGCAAGCCGAGAAGCGAGTGGAAGTCAGCAGCTTCTCCAGAACTTCCAGAACAGAATTGTGACTTCCGATTAGAAGTACCTCTTCAGGCGCAACCTGGATACAGAAAACCAGAGGCTTCACCCTGATCCGAAGGGAGTTCCAGTCGCCTGACAAGACCGATTCGAAATGAAGTCTACGCTGTCAGTCTGGTGGAATTTCGAGAGCGTCGTGCATTGGGAGCTCGTTCCTGATGGTCGAGCGATGAATGGTAAATTGTACGCGGAATAACTGATTCGAATGCGCGATGCTCTCCTACAGCAGGGAAATATGAAGTGCATTGAGGTGGATAGGCTTTATTTTGAGGAATAAATATCACTTGGAAGAAAACAAACTTTCTAGTGAGTTCAAAATCGTACGAACTTGAAAAAATTAAAAACGCGAACGGTTCTTGGGATAACCTAGTGATTGGTTAGCCAACCAACCAAAAACTTTCTTTTTAGAAGAAAACACAAACTTGTGGACCTCTAGACTAATTGTAAGTGTACCAAAGAGAAAAGAGGTTGTAGAAAAATGACGTATTTATTTAACCCCTAAATTTGTGTAAATAAATTTAAACAATAAGATAGGGATAATCTCTAACTTGCTATCGTGAAAATCCAACAAATAAAAACAAACTCAACCAATCAATACACCAGCAAAAGTTAATGAATCATAAAACTCTTATCTGGCTGAAAAAAGGACAAATAATAAAGACAATAACTGCACAAGTCAACAAAAAAATGAAAAATTGTAATCCATATACCACCGATAAATTCAGGAACCGGAAAATAAATAACTAGACAATATATACAGAACGAAGTGATAAATATAGAAGCTTTATCAAAAAACAAACGAGACAGATGTAAAATACGAAAAGGCAACTTTCGAAAGCGAAGCAAATCATGCATGTGACCTTGTAACCCCCGTATCTCGGATTAACCGAGAACTACATACATGACTAAAATTCAATACCGATGAAGATAGCGACCTAAGGTATCTACTGACCAAATATGAAGTGAATCGTTCAAGTAGTTGCGGAGATATCGTGTTGACAAACACACAGACAGACATACAGAATCGTGATCGCCTAATACTTTGGCCTACGCCATACAAGCTTTCGAAAGCTAATAAATTAGTAATCTCTAGTCGTTCTATCAACCGTTTGAGAATCTTCTTTCAAAAAGCTTTAAATTAGTACCAGTCAGATAGTGTTGATTCTATCGCATCAATTTATCTTCAAACATCGACATTAGACTGTTGAGTAAGTTATAAATGTAATAAATGTAATTTAAAAAAATTCGAAATAACATGCCCCATATTCAATTATAACTTAAAATATTGCCTGTACAATATACCAAAACCTTAAAATTTTATTTAAAAAGTAAAGTATTTCCAATGGAGTAGCAATATTAATAAATTAGAAAACTCAAAACACGAGTGCCACAAGGCAATGTGTTGAGACCAGGACTTTATATCTTGTATTTAAATGATAATACGCTAGCCAATTAAACTGCACTAAACTACACTGTAGCGTATGAAGTTGAATAAAAATAATTTAATGCATATTGATTGTACATCTAAGAAAAATCATACGTTCGTGATAGTAAATAACATTACCATACCACATTACTACTGGAGCAAATGATCTTAGAATAAACTGTGATACCAAGCTGCGGTGAAAAGACCAGAAGAGTGAAAAAAGTACAGAAAAATGTATTGGGTGTTGGGAAAAAATTTCCACAATTATTGATGCATTATAAAATACTTCTAGGCAAAAAAACTATTAATCCCATACCAATTATAAGGCTGTACTCTTAAGGCAATATCAAAATAGTGCACAAATTTCAAAACAAATACTGAGAAAATTAATAATTTTGTCTTGCGCGTTCAAGTTTTTTTTCTCTTTTGAAAAAGCACTTGCCCAAGAAAGTTAAAACTTCTGTTAGTCCTCAACGTAATCTCAGTCTAGACGTGCACATTTTTCACAACGTCGTCGCCATAATTTTGTAGCTGCTGAGAATGCTCCTTTATGTATGTTTTGCCCACTGAAAAATCACTGATGCAACAGCGACTCCATTGAGAAATGAGCGGTCACGGAGAGTGTCTTCATGGTTGGAAATATATAGCGAAATCATGTGTTAACACGTCCTGAGACATTTCCACCCGCGCAGCCTTGTGTTCGTCGGTCAGCATTCGTGGGACCCACCTTAAAGAAACTTTTCGCATTTTTAGGTCCTCATGCAAAATGGACTCCACAGATCCTACAGAGATGCCAAGTTGAGAGAAGATATCACCTAATCGACGGTCTTCCATAACAACTTGCTCCACTCGCGCAATCATGGTTTCGGTCCGGCTGGTTCGTGGCCGAGGCTGCTTCATTTCATAGTCACACAACTCTCGACCTTTTTTTAAACTGCAGCACCCACAAAGGCACATTTTTAACATACATAGCGCCTTCATTGCATGTCTCACTCAATTGACAAGAGGAGAAAACGAGTGATTATACGTTGTTCCTGAACACTAAACGCCGTCATTTTGAAGTATACAAAAGAACACTCACTGCAATCTCAGTAATTCGACCTGTGTACATTGTATGGTGCTTCCATCTATATTACACTTTCAAAAATGTTTTCTGCGTCTTTCCACTTACTCTTACGACCGAGAAAAAAATAGGAGACCTTACAACTTAAACGCACCTCGTATTATGCAAGAAACATACGATAACACTCCATTAATCTGCCATTATTAAGGCACTCTATTATCTTAACCTCATTGGATTAACAAAATTCAATACTTAAGCAATTAGATATTAGCAAATGAAATCACTATTGTTACAGAAAATTAGTTAGTTACTTGTGCTCTGAAAAATAATTGTAGGACTTGTGCATACAATTCCTTGAATAAACCCGCAAAATTCCCCATTACTGGATATGGCTTTATGTGAGCTCCTTTTTTCTTTTCCCAGTGTTTGAGTGAACCACAAGCCCTAGAATATAACAGTATCAGTCACAACCCCCGTGAGGGGTAACTAGTCCCCCATCGGGCGCCTCCCCAGGTGGCGGATAGGGGAATGCTCACCAGATATGGCGGGTACCGGGGAAATAAAATACCCGGGGCGGACCAAAACTAGTAGATATTGGGAAGCAGCAAGTACCACAACTGGACTAAGGCGGAGGAGATGGACTCTGGAACGGCTTACCCCCAGATAGTCATAGGCGATGGCCACATAATGGCCCTACCGGTTATGATACTGCGATGAGGAAGGCAACGGAAAACCACCTCATTACTTATTTCCTAGTACAATCATCATGGCTGAGAACATACAAACCACGGCCCTCAGTCCCCGGCAGACCTTCAATGGTCACATGGAATGTGCGAAGTATATTTGGAGCAGTAAGACTGCAAAATGTAACCAAAGAGATGAATCGACTGCAGCTGGACATTCTCGGAATTAGTGAAGTACGGTGGCCAGGATCTGGTAAAATAAAAACAGATAATGGAGTAATGTACTACTCAGGCAGTAATGAAGCAAAATACCAATATGGAGTCGGAATAATAGTCACCAAGGAAACTAACAAAAGCGTCACTAGTTTCACACCACTATCTGAAAGAGCAATGTTAATACAACTATGTGCCACAGTAGGCAAAATAAATATAATCCAAGTCTATGCACCTACCAATGAGAAAAACGCGGATGAAGTAGAAGAATTCTATGAACAAATAGACACCATTCTATCCCTAACCAAAAAGAGCGATGTGACATTAATAATAGGAGACTTTAATGCCAAAATTGGAAAAGGAAGAAGTGGAGAACATGTAGGAGAGTTCGGTCTTGGAATGCGAAATGAAAGGGGTGATAGACTGATCCAATTTTGCCAAGAAAGAGAATTTATAGTAGCCAACACATTCTTTAAACTGCCAGATAGAAGATTATGGACTTGGAAATCACCACAAGACACACCACAGAATATTTGCCGAAATCAAATTGACTATGTTTTAATTAGAAAACGATACAGAAATAGTATAAAGTCGGCAAAAATATATCCAGGGACAGATATAGCGTCTGATCACAATCCTGTTGTCATAAAAATGCATATAAAACTTAAGAAGATACAAATAACAAAGAAGACAAGTAGAATAGAAGTGCAACACCTGAAGGAAGAAAACATAAGAACACAAGTTAAAAATGAAATAAATAACAATTTAAGCAACATGGGAAGACACTCCTTGGATAACAACGACAACATAGACTCAAGATGGCATACCATAAAAGATGCGATAATGAAACCAGCGAAAGAAATACTCACCGAAAGAAAACCAACAAAGAAAAAAAGGTAGATGACAGACGAAATCTTAGAGCTGATGGAAGAGAGAAGAAAAAGTAAGATAAAAGAGGACGGCAAATACAGTGAAATCCACAAATTGATAAGGAAAAAAATTAAAACGGAAAAAGAAAATTGGATGAAACAAGAATGTGAAGAAATAGAAAAGGCACAACAGAAACACCATATGTTTAACGTACACAGAAAGATCAAAGATGTCACAGGTACATACAAGAAGAGACAATCACACATTTTAAAAGACAAACAAGGAATAATTATACTAGATGTAAAACAAAAAATAGAAAGATGGAAAGAATATATTGAAGAACTATTCGCCGATGACAGAAAGGAAGACTATAAAAGTATTGAAGGAGAACATGGCCCCAAAATAACAAAAGAAGAAGTCATTAAAGCATTTGAAACATCAAAATGCGGTAAAGCAACTGGACCAGACGAAGTTCCAATTGAACTAATTAAACTAATAGACGACAACCAAGTAAATATTCTTGTAGATTTATACAACACCATATACTCAACTGGTATAATACCGAAAGAATGGCTGAATTCAACGTCTATTACAATACCAAACAAAAACAACGCAAAGGAATGTTGTGAACATAGAACGATAAGCTCAATGAGCCACACCCTTAAAGCTCTTCTAAAGATCATACACGCAAGAATATATAAAAAACTAGAAGTAGATATTAGTGAGACACAGTTTGGCTTTAGAAATGGTTTTGGAACAAGAGAAGCATTGTTCACACTAAACATACTAATACAGAGATGCAGAGATATTAATAAAGAAGTATACGCATGCTTCATAGACTACGAAAAAGCGTTCGATAAAGTTAGACACGATAAACTAATGAGGCTCCTAAAACAAAAGAACATAGACGTAGAAGACATGGATAATTGCAAACTTATATTGGCAACAAAAAACAACAGTCTTCTTCTTCTTCTTCTACTCTTATATAGGCTATTAGCCTGTTTCTAACTACACATTTCGTGTAGTACTATGAGGCATGTTGGGCGTACCCCGGGCAGGTGGCTAGTCTGACCCGTTAGAAGAAGGAGAATGTACTTTACGACCGCCAAAGGTGTTTGTATGATGGCCGGAGAGCACTCGATGTTTGCCGTTATTATTGACCTGGGAGTCGAACCCAGGGCCCGCCGCGCGTTAGTCTGGCAGGCCGAAGCCTTTCCGTCGCGGCTATCGTGCTCTCAAAAAAAAAACAGTAAAAGTAGAAAATCAGCTGACAGAAGAAATAAAAATACAGAGAGGAGTTCGGCAAGGTTGTATTCTTTCGCCCATGCTGTTCAACCTATACTCGGAAGCAATATTTCAAGAAGCACTAATGGAAGAAAAGGGTGGTATAGTAGTAAACGAAAAGATAATTAACAACATACGTTATGCTGATGATACTGTACTTTTAGCAGATAATATTCCAGATTTACAGAGACTTATTGAACGGACAAATGACATCAGCAGAAAATATGGTCTCCGAATGAATTTAAATAAAACTAAATACATGGCAATCACAAAAACACCAGTGAACATTCCTGACATTAGAATAGATAATGTGAGTATAGAGAGAGTAAACAAATATAAATACCTGGGAATATGGGTGAATGATAATTGGGAATACACAAATGAAATAAGGACGCATATTGAAATGGCTAGAGCCACATTTGTAAAAATGATACAAATTTTAACCAACAGGGATTTAAGCTTGGAAATACGGATGAGGACAGCCAGATGCTATGTTTTCAGTGTTCTCTTATATGGAATGGAGGCATGGCCCCAAATAAAGAAATTATCAGAAAAATAGAAGCATTCGAATTCTGGATATACCGGCGAATATTGAAAATATCATGGATGGATAGAGTGACAAACGAGGAGGTGCTACGACGAATGAACAAGAACAAAGAACTCCTGTATACAATAAAGAAAAGAAAGCTGGAATATTTAGGCCACGTAATGAGAGGGAACAAATACCAAATTCTACAACTGGTAATACAAGGAAAGATACATGGAAAACGAGACGTGGGAAGAAGAAGAATATCCTGGCTTAAAAACCTACGCCAGTGGTACGACTGCACGTCAAGAGAATTGTTTAGAGCAGCAATGTCCAAAGTTAGAATAGCAATGATGATCGCCAACATCCGATAGGATACGGCACCTAAAGAAGAAGAAGTCACAACCCCACTAGAAAAACTATAAACCATAGCATATTTGGGCCTTATTTTTTTACTGAATGAAGCAATTTGGCATCAGTGCAACTTTCAGCGCACAAATAAATCTAAATGTGCTCTGGTTAGTGATATAGCTACTTGTTGTTTATTGCTAAAGAAAAATATATTTAGTACAACAAGTTGAATATATAAAGTCATACTTAACTATTTTTTATAATATTTAAATTAAAAGTTGTAATTGATATTTACCTTTGAGAAATGCAGTGTTTATGGTTGCTATAAAAAAGCAGCAGATCAATACAACAGCATTCAATGAAAAAAATACTAAGATAATTTATATTAAGTATGTGGTAATTTATACGAGAGCGAATCAGAAAGTGCATGATATTTTAGATACTAAAACAAAAGAATGGCGCGCACGCGCAACATCACATGTTCGCAAAGGATGACGGGTAGCTAACCGCATGTAAAGTATGGCCGCTTCACCCAATAATTGCACCATTGCCGTAATGCGTTTTCTGAGAGTAGAAGACATTAAATCTGCAAAAATTCATTTCCAGGTGTTGGCACATTATAGAGGACGCACCATACATCAAAGAAAAATCTATGAGTGGATAAAAAACTTTAAGAATATGGTACACACTTCGCCTTTATTTTGTTCGGAAATATAGTATACATTTACAATTTCAGCTAAAATAAGTAAATTTATTGGTAAAAAATTTAACCAATTAATTAATTGTAAATTACAAATAAATTTTAATTACAGCAAAAATGGAGTTTTATAAGACTCCTTTCGAGCACGTTAAAGTAACTGGTGAGAGTCCTTTACATCGGAGTAAAAACGTACAACACTATGTGAAAATGTTTTTCGCTACTTTTAAGCTGACTCAGAGATTTGAGACAACTGACAGTGTCTGGGACGCCCGATTCGCAAACTCTGGCCGGCCATCTGCCTTTTCGACGTCACAAAATATCGGAAAGGTTGGAGACCTTTTCGAACCGCAGCCAGGTTTGTCGATTCGGCGAGCAGTTCCGAAAGCGGGGATCAGCTATGGGAGAATCCAAGCTATCCTGACAAAATTAAAGTATATAGATCGTAGAAGCCGTACGATATCAAGAGAAGATTCCAATTTGGCCAAATGTTTATTGAAAAAGTGGACGACGGTGCGATGGATGTTTCGAAAATTTAGTTTAGTAATAAGGCTCATTTTTATTTGGTTTCATTAACAAGCAAAACATGCGCCACTGGGGTATCGAAAATCCCCACCTTGCAATTGTAAAGCCTTTGTATTCAACGAAGTGACCACCTCGTGTGAAATTTCAAAATAAAAAAAAGTTTCTCTGGTCATATTTCTTTAAAAAGGAATTATTATGGAAAGCAAAGAGAGCCAAGAAACTCAACGGTTACTGGTTTATACACTTTTAGATAATTTTGGAACACGTGTTGTAAGCCTAAACTTCAATAACGTTGTTAGTGATAGAATTAGTTAACCACCACATTCCTCTGACATAAATTCATGTAACTTTTTTCTATGGAGATATCTAAAATATCTCTAAATAGTCATGAAAATAAAGTTTTGACCATTGTAAGAGACACCTTTCAAGCAGTAAATTAGACTTTTGAAGATAGGACGCGCCATCTTGTTGCTAGTCAAGGTTTGCATTTTGAAAACTTGTTAAACTAAACTTTAGACTATGCCAAATAGAACATTTCTTGAATTTTGAAAATCGATCAGCTATGTGAGAAGTTATAAGCAAATACTTGCCAGCACGTATTATCGATAATTGATTCCAAGTAAAATTTATAATGTTAAAAAACACTATCAAGTGTACCTATTGTTGTCTAATTTATTGAAGGCATTTTACACACGTCCAATCAATTCGTCGATTGTCTTTGGTGAGGATTTATGTTGCAAGAACCGAATAAAATTAATAAAACCAAAATTCATTATTTCAATTAAAATCGGGACTATTTGGATGGTGTGATTTAAATTCCTTAAAAACCTTCATCACCACCACCATCGCAGTTAAACGAGTTACTCGAAAATAAACGGAAACCTTATTTATGCTTCAATTTTTCATCTTCTTTTTGTTGCAACAAATTTTGCAATATACCACTCTCTTGCAATATCACTCGGTATTTTGTTATTACGATTGTTTTAACAATATTGGATATTTGATGTCAGTCTCCTATGACCAACACATCCAGAGAGGACATACCTTCATCTAGCGTCGTTTGATTACCACATCTTCGGCTCCTTAAAAGACACGCTGAAAGTAGTACAAACTAATAGCTTCATGGGCAATCAAACAGCTTTTTTTTGAAAAAATAAAAAATCTCATTAAATGATACTAGAAGAACATCACTATACAGGAAGATTATCTCCAAAAGTGATATGTGCATTTCTTCCCCATCAAACGGAAATAAAGGAGTCTTGATCTCTTAATTCACCTACGTACAAAGAAAGTAAAGAAGTATCGAACATTTTTATGTCAGTGATCGACAACACTCTGATCAAGCTTTAAAGTATGTAAAAGATAAGCACGACCATCACATACCAACGGAACTCATAGGGTAGCTCAGTTTTACCTGTTCACATGATCTATCGTTTCAAGTTCAAGAGAAAATACAAAAGTGTTTTAAATAATAGCAAAAAATGCAAACACACAAAAAGGGCAAGGTAAAATTAATATATTGCAAAACACATCTTATTCCTGACGATGCTAAATGGCAATCTCCATGAAGATTTAAAAATCCGCCTTTAAGAAAAAAAAACAAGGCTTGAATTGGTATTTTATGGGTCGATGGCATCTTCTTCGTCTTCTCCTGAACTTTAAGGATTAAGCTAATTACCTTTTATCGGAACCCACCTTTGTCTCGGACTCTTTTTCTTCCTCTTGGTTGATATTTTCTTTCAGCTAACGGTAGTCATTCTTCTGTCATTCTTAATAAATGTTTATACCATTTTACTTTATTCTCAATGATTTTTTCTTTAGGGTTATAGATGTTTAGCTCGGTTCTAATGTTTTCTTTCCTTTGGTTATTAAGTCTTCTACACCATTTTGTGCTCTTAAAAACTTCCTTTCGCTTTATTGTATTTTAACTTCTTCTCTTTTGCTTAATGCTCAAGATCTACAACCGTAGACTACTGTAGGTACGGTTTATTGTTTTTGGTAATATCCATGATACTATAGTTAAGAAAGCTCGTCTGAAAAATAAATAAATACAAACAAGTTTGCAGTAAATTGCACAATATAACAAACACATGGAAGGGGTACATATTAGTGACGACAAGTCTTGTATACCCAACTAAGAATGGTGGAAAAACTTGTTCATGGTGTCTGTTATAAATTCTTTCTATTGATATCATAAGGAAAGCAAATTGTTATAATTTGTTGTTCCATTTGCTGGAAAATGATGACGATTTGAAAGTAAAAGATCAAAACTCAAGAGATACAAAGATAGATCATCAAAAGTACTTCAGCAAAGTTTATTGTGAACATGGATAACCATAAGGGGGTAGAAGGTACTTCAAGAAAGCGGTGCACAACGTACGCCAAAAATAAAACTGAGAGAAAATCAAAATTTATTTTGAACAAATAACATTTGATGTTCTATTATATGTAACAGCCTAATAAACTATTCTATGTATATTTTGTACATTTTTTTCTCCTTTCGGAATTTTTGGCAGCTATCACCTTCCGGTCCCCAATAACTTCTCTTTGTTTTCTATTCTTTTTTCCATTATTTCTTCTATTGCTTTCCTCCAGCTTTTAAGATGTCATTTACATTTTCTTTTACATTTGGCAGTGTGTCTTCCGCTATTTGCATTATGTTCTTTATTGTGTCGGTTTGAACTCCATTTAATCTTAAGATTTTTGCTGAAAGCTTCCGACATTTTCAATGTTCTTAACTCTTTTTTGTTTCTTTTTTTATTAGTTCTCAGAATTTCGCTCCATATGTTATTATAGTTTTTACTGTACTGTCATATATCTGTTTTTCTTTCCCTCTGCAAGTTTCTATCCTGCAGCACCGAATTAAGTACTTCCATGTCTCATTTTCGTTTTATTATTCTATTTTTCGCTGTATTGTTGACCATTCTATTCTTATTTACGTATGTATAATGATTGCAACTTTTATTTTTACTCTATTTTCAGGTCTTCAGCTTTTTGTTCTTTTATCAAATATTTCGTTTTACTCATATTTGTCTCTAGCCTTTACTTTACTTTAACCTTTGTACCATACATTTCATGTCGTCTTGATCTTGTGCTATAACTTGGTCATCCTCAAAGTGTAACAAACGTAGGGTGATGTCATCCATTTCTATTCCTAGCTCTCTACATTTATGGTACATATGTTTCCACATCTCTGGTGCTTTTTCCACATATGTTTTAAAAAGGGTAGGTGATCAATGTTGTATTAATATTCGTAATTTTGAACGTCTCTTCCAGTGTGAATATTTTTCTACAAAATTTTGGATAAAGTGAATATTATGTTCCTTCCTTTTCTAAATCCATTTTATTATTCTTTTACTCGTGCTTTCCGTATTGTTCTTTTATTTTATTTCTTTACATACGTTTATATACTTTTCCTATTAATGATATTTTTTTTAACATTTATCTTTATTTCTTTTTTATTTAACAATATTTTGTGTTTTTTTCGGTAAATTTAAGGGGGGGGGGTATTTTAGTTGCTATTAATTTCAAGAGTTTCTTCGTGTCTTGTTTGATTAATTTTGCCTGAATACTTTTTTAATGTTTTCCTTGCCTCTCTTATTTTTTCTCTTGTTTTATCTATATAATCGTCTGTATTTTTGTTTATTCTCTACTAGGAAATATGACCCATTTCTGTAAGAAGCATTTCGTTGTTTTATAGGTATTAATGATAAGTTATATCAATTTGCTTTTTAAATTCTAAGCTTTCTAGAAATTGTTATGGTTCTCTAAATCTCGTTCCTTTTAGGTTACTTTCCAGTTCTGTGGATACCTTCTTCCATGTTTTATTTTGGTCCTTGTATTATTTTTACCTTGGGTAGCGAGTAGATGCATACTCCTCTATGGCCCCGATAGAGGATAGATCTACTTCAGGGAGGCGACCCTGCCCATGCGAGCCTCGACTCTTCCCCATCTCCCAACACCGGGGAAAAGTTGTGTCCCAACCTTAATCCTACCTATAATCTATATACTTTAACCTCCATACACCCTATCCACTCGCCAACCCGCCCGACAAGCGTGGCGTTTAATTGCCAAATCCCCATTGAATTGCAAAACTGCAAACTTCAAAGGAGGCCTACGTCCTGTAGTGGACGCCAATGGCTGCGTGATGAAGGTGAATGATTATTTTTACCATATATCTCACATCATTTGCTATTTTATCACATTTCCTTGAATTATTTGCATACTTTTTATTCGTTCTATATATTATTGCTTCTTTTGCGCTTCGCCTAAATATTTTGTTGCCTGTTTATGTAATTTCTCAATTGTCATGTTTTCATCTTCTTTTATTTTGGTATTTAACCTCTGCTTAAATAATAAGCAGGTTTTTCTTAAAAACTTTCTACTTGGTATTTTGGTTGTTCATTTTAATGTTGTTGTTGACATTATTATTCTTCTCGTCTTTTATTTTTATTTGTAGTTTCGGAGAGAAACATTATTTTGGAATTAACCAAGTGGTAATTACTATAAACTCTCAATTGAGAGTACTGTCGAGTTATTATATAAACTAGTATACAAGGTCTGTCCGGAAAGTAATGCGCCCATTTTTGTTTTAAGAAATTTATTGAACCGATTACAATTACTTAATATTCTTCGAAATATATCCCTCTTGCTTCAACACACTTGTTCCAACGAGATTTCCATGCTTTATATGGGTCCTGGGATGTCCTTTAGTAACCTCGTCGTAGCCGCCTTGATGTTCTCCAGCGTTCCCAAATGCTGTCCTTTGAGGGATTTTTTAATTTTCGGGAACAAAAAGAAGTCGGGCGGGGCCACATCAGGACTGTAGTGCAGCTCTGAAGCGTTGAGATGCCGGCCTCGGTCGTCACAAAGGCGGTGTGGCTGAAAGCATTGTAATGGTGCAGCTTCCACGAATTCTTGATCTAGCTCCTGACGTGGTTGACCCGTTGCTTTTGCCTTTTCAGTACTTCGACGTAGAATTTTGCGTTGACTGTTTGGCCAGGAGGAACAAATTCAAAATGAACCATTCCCTTGAAATAAAAAAAAACAATGAACATCACTTTGACCTTCGATTTGCTCGTTCTTGCCTTTTTGGACGTGGGGATGACATCGTGTGCCACTCTGCGCTCTGCCTTTTTGTTTCCGGGTCGTATTCGAAGATCATTGTTCAAAAATTCGAATCGCCCTCACAACACTGCAACAGTTCTTGACACACTTCTACTTGATTGTTCTTTTGGTCGTTGGTGAGCACTCTCGGGACAAGTTTGGCGCACACCTTTCGTATTTGAAAGTTTTTCGTCACAATCTCGTGCACATTGGTTTTCGGAATGTCAAGTATTTCTGACATTAGGTGGACACTCATTCTTCGATCAGAGTTCAACAATTCGCGCACTTTGTCAACCGAACTTTCATCTCGCGACCTTGAGGGGCGACCTGATGGTTGTTCGTCGGCGTCACCACGCTCCTTGAACATTTGATGCCACCTTTTGCACTGTGAATATGACATGCAGTCCTCATCAAAAGCCTTCTGAAGCAACTCAAATGTCTCCAACGGCGTCTTCTCAAGTTTGAAACAAAACTTTATCGCGTATCACTGCTCGAGAATTTGTTCCATCTTAATTTCGACAGAGCACTCACACAAGGATTCACTGAAACAGGTACTGTGACGCTCCAGAAGCTCGGAGCTGACTGGTGCGAGTCGCGTTGTGTTCCCAAGACTCCCCCTACCCTTCAGTTCAAGCGGTAACGCTGTGCGACGAATAGTTGCGGCAGAAAAAATAGGGCGCATTACTTTACGGACACACCTTGTACCATAGATTTTAATGGCCTGCTGAGTTTATGCCAAGTGTAAACGTGTATTTCTTTATGTTGATAAAAGCTTTGTTAACTTTCAATTATAAGTTATTACGCATATCCACAAGCTTTTGACTATTATTACTTATTTATTGTTCTCTCTAGGGCCCCATCATTTTGCCATTTAATTTTATACCTATTCTGGCATTCCACTCTCATATGATTTTATCACTTTCTTTCTCCACTATTTCGTTAATCTTCCCGAAGAATTCTATTTATAATTGCTTAGGGTGGTTTATTATCACTTGGTCTATATACTCCGACAAAAATCGTTTAATATCTAAGTAATTTTATTCCTTCTCAACTTATTCGTTTTTGTCAATTGAATCCCTCCGGCTGATTCAAACTGAGATTTTTTGCAGTATAAATTTTTTTCTTACAGATATTGGGATGCTGGCTCCATATTTGGAAGACCAGCTCAGCTTATTTCCAGTGAGTATTTTACTTTTTCGCTATCCTCAGACACTGATAAATTGCAGTGCCTTCAAGCCCTTTATAATTGGAATGCGGACGTACCGGATAATTTTTATAACAATTATTATTTTTAATATTTTTTTTGTTGAGCATATAATTCCTACCAGTAAGATTGGTAAATATGTCTCATACTCAAGACTCCCCCTTTTTAATGCAAAGTACCACAATATATAACTAAAATCTACAATATTTAACCGATATGTAGATAATAAAAAATCATAAACTCAAACATATGGTATTACAAACGTAAGGAATAATATTAAACATTTTGATCTATTTCTTACTAACGCCACTTACGTGTAACACTTTTGAGTTTTAAACATCTCCTTGCTAAGTTACCATTCTGTGTGTTTATGTATGTTTTGCAACTTTTAAACTTGTTTATATATTTTTTACAGAAAAATGGAGAGGCTCTATTTTTCTTTATTTTAATTTAGGACTACAATCACCAAACCTCATAAAGACTTAGAAGAACATACAGCAAGGAGGTTAAAAGCTCCTCAAACTGTCGTTTAGACTGTTTTTTTATACTTTATACATAAATAGTAAAGCTGCAGTAGTACTGTACTTAGTAAGCCTTAAAATATTTTATAAAATATTTAATGAATTTATTGGTCGCGACAGTTGTCACGAAACTATTGATTTGACTTTTTAAAAGCATGATGATATCTGAGATAAAGACTGTTAACTATATAAAAATTTAGCAATTAAAATCTTCTTCTTTCCAGCTCTTTTTAATCCAATTGTAGACATAGGTCTCTCTTATTCTTCTTCAGTTGTCGCGACTTTGTGTCTCTTTTATCCGACTTGATTCTACAGTTCTCTGAAGGTTATCGCTCAAACTTATCGGTTGGCGTCTCTAAAATCTTCTACCCAAATATGGTCTCAATTTTAGAAAACTGATGGTCCATCTTGAATTAAAATATCCGGTACAACTCCATTTAAGTTTATACCTATTTCTGTTAGATCTTTAACTTTTGTGAGAGCGCTTACGTGGGCATTCTTTTCTACCTTTTAACAATAGGCTGAACATTTGTTGTGTTATCTTTAGACAGTTTATTGAATACTTTGTAAGAGTCTAGGTCTGAGCATCGAGGCAAGTCTTTTTCTCTTATTGATTTCGGACGTTGGATTTCCTTTTTTAACATTATTTTATGACCAAGGCTTATGTAATCACTCCCGTTTTCTAATTATGCGTTGTCTAATATTATATTATTAGGGGTGTAAGGGTTCACTAATATTTAACGATCCAAATATCAAACAAAACTACTGGGCACACTTCACCAAATAATAAGCGGGGCTCTCACGATCTAGCATAAAGAGTATAAGCTGATCCAGTTGTCCCAATGCAACGAGGCACCCGCAATAAGTGTTCAGATTCGGCGAAATAGAGTGAGCCTTGGAAGTCGACGGTTCAACCGAAGATGCCTGGCGAGAACAAGGATTAGATTTGAGACATGGAATATATAAAATTCCACACCGAAAAAAAAGGATGGAAGAAGTGGAGAAATATAAATTGCAACCATTTGACTGAAGTAAAGTAAAGAGACGGAAGCAGGATAAAGATGATGAATGTAAGATATCCAAGCACACTCAGAAAACCGACCAAAGGAAGGGGCAGCCATAAGTCTCAGCAATGAAGTTATAAGTTCTAGAATTATGATTATTAATTTAGAATTTCATCCAAATCTACGTACCTACAACAAATGCCAATCTACAAAATAATACAAAGATCCTTTAAAAAACGAAAATCAAAAACAAACATGTAATAATAATGGAGGGCTGGAACGCACATAGGAAAAAACACAGAAATTGGGCACGAAACTATGGGAGCACATGGAATACAAGTAGAAGTAAATACAAATAGAGAGAGGATGTCTAACTTTTGTATAGCAAAAAAAGAAGCATCCACACACGAATAAAGTTAGCAAACTAAGAGATCTATAAATAAAAACTTACGAGAAAACATATATATTACTTCTTTAAGGAGAAACAAACAAGAAGAAGAAGATGAGGCAAAAGTGGGCGTACCGCTAAAAAAGTATATAGAACAAAAGGCAGTAAGGCAAAACTCAAACTAGAAAAGGGAAAGAGGGTAGAATAATAAAGTTTAACAAAACATTGAAGACAGTAAAAAGGCTGGTATACCTATATATGAAACAAGACGGATGACAACAAAATAATGCATATAATATTTAATTACAATGGATTTACAATTTAAAAAACATTCTAAATTCCAGGTCATAAAGATAATGAACGAAAAATAATTTTTTCCACTTACTAACTACATTAAGTAACCGAACATTTATTTATAGAAATTAAATGACTGTAAGCACTTTGTACTGAGATTAAATGCAAAAATGTGAAAAACAATTTAAGTGACATGATGCAACGTTTCGATTAGTAAATAAATGCGCATTGAAGTTAAAAATACATTTGCCAGACTTTATTTCTAAATTTATTTATATATCATAGATATAGACGGGGTGCCACATCTTAATCATTTACAGTTATCAAGTAGTAAATTTAATATTCTTTATTTGTTTAAGCTCTTCTCCCTTGCCTGAGGTAGTCTCTAACAACCAGTAACTACAGTAATCCAACAGAAAATGTTATTCATAATAAAGTACTTACAAAACATCCAGTATCACAAGATAACAATTTGGTATACTAGAAAGCAAGATAATATCGGATTAAGCTGAATCTCTGCATCTCCTGAATCCATTGAGGTAATTGTCTAATAGTTAATTTTTTAGTTTAATTGAGTAATAAATACAGGAAATAGAAATGATATTTTTTATCAGTGTTTTTAATGCCTGGGTGTAGGGAGTAAAGATTTTTAAATGATAACTGGGAAGCTATTATTAGAATTTTGTGAAAATCAAGGCTTGGCGAAAGACGTAATTATGTTTGCCACAAAAGAACTTGGATATCAGTAAGCCCTAAAGGCAATTAATCAAATTGATCATGCCTTCATTAATAAAGAACTCTCCTGGATGTGAACAATAGACGGAGAGCAAGTATAGAACTTGTCCACAACCTTCTTATAGATAAAGTCCTCTTTCAATTTATTAATCAAAAATAAGAATATTAAGGAAACAATAAGTACTAATGTAAACAAAATAGAAGAAATGGGTGCAAAAAATGGTATATTAGTGGTCTACATCAATCGAAAGAAACAAATTAATTACAACACATCTAAGGAAATATATGAAAAAATTGGAAAATAACTATTATTGCAAGTGATAAGAAAGTTCAGCGGAATAGCTTATTCAAGTACTACAGCTGAAAGTCAAAGAAACAAAGAATTTAAAGTATATAAGAAGTGAGAAATTCAAGCTTTTGTAAACAGATTTTTGAGAAATATTTTAAAAATCGGTGACCTACATAATATCAAATGATGATCTATGGAGAAGAACTGAGCGACACACGCTGAGGAATCATAGATACGTCCTCAATTATGTTAGAATGGAATCCGCAAGACATGAGCTAAAACAGTTTCGCAAAACTAGAAGAAGAACAATAAAAGGAAAAACAGATAAAAGCATTGTAAGAAAAATATCAATAGAAGAAATTCACAGGCAATTTATAGAATAATAACCCGTGAGAGAAAATAAACTACTCCTTGTAGAATAAAAACTAACACACCGCAGGGATGTACATAATTTATAGTACGGATGGGAAGTAGCGCTCCCACGGACCCGAGCTCTCTACAGTGTAGCCAAAAAGTTTATTTTTACCACCATAATGAGTACTCAAGCCTGTGAATACACAGAGCCGTTTTCGCCCCAACTTACTCTCTCGTTCTCTCAACAGTTGCCTTCTTTTTAACCCCTTCACACCACAGTAGTTAATTTTACCAGAAAGTCAAAGAAAAGTCGAGAATGTTGTACAAAAAATGGCCGTTTTGCTCCTCCTAGCCCTATTATAAGACACAGACGACCTCTTGTACCTCAGAAGTGCTTTTTGATTTAAAGAATTCTCTAGTGTTTGTTTCATTCAGATTTTATCGGTTGCTAAATGATTCCTTTACAACATATAGTAGATACGTGGAAGTATTTCAATCCTGAATATTTTTAGTTTATATCTAGAAAGGAAGTTGGTTTTCTAAGGATTAACTATGTAGTATAGAAATGGTCGTCTAGTGATAAAAAGTAACCGATTGGTTACATTGACTTCTTCACAATCACAACTTCCCAGCTCCGAATTCAAATCGAATTATAGTTCCCAATAAATGATAAATACAAAAACTGATCGTTTCCTTATCTCTAACCCCATTTAAAGACATGTTGAACCTCTTGTGTCATCGGAATACTTCGTAATTTAAGATTCCTTTGTACTTCTTCGTTGGAATTTTCATCGGCTAGTAGAGGTTTCTTTACGACAGTATCCAAACGCTTCCCATCTATGAAAAGACTGACTCTTGCTAAAGGTTAGATATGCAATAGAAAAATGGCCAATTATGTCTGTAAAATAACTAGTTTCCATGCCCCAATTTGAATTATATCACATACAGCGAACTAACAAAATCAGCGAGGCGAGAACTGAGGCGTAAACGTGGACAATCAAATCTCTCAACAAGAGTCTTACGCACCCCCAGCCATCTAATTACCTCTTAATATAGGCAATATGGGAGGAACACTCAAAACGGCGAAGGCACAATTCTAGCTTTCATCAAAGCGGAAGGTAGCACTCGTCCCACCTCAACCACCAAGAGATAGACCAACAACTCCGGGTCCAAAAGCGGTATTCCCCCGCTGAAAAAAATTAACATTTCTGGTGATTCGCAACCAGCTCCCTTTAAAACGCAGACCAAGGAAACAGAGATCGGGACTATGCTCCAGGAAAGGAGCCGTGGAGAAGACAACGAATCCTCGGAGGACCACTTCACAGCTAACCTCCTACAAACCAAACAAGCGGCCGACCCGCAAACAGAGAGACTTATAAGGGCGGGACTTGAAGCTCCCCCCTTTGATGAGCTAGACATGACTATAACGCAATAATGGATCAAGGACAATTTTCCATCAAAGATTACAAACGGTCATAAAAAAGAACACAATGCAACCACCTCCTCCCAAGAACAGGAGAGAAAGGAAGGCAATGGAACACAAGAAAGTCCAATATCTGTTTAGAAAGAACAAGTAGATTTTTGGCACGAGACTATACTCAGGCACATAGATGTCGAAAAACCCTATAAGAAGCTGTATAAAAAAGAGGCCCCATCAAACCCGAACTGACCAACAAGCCCAAGCCCAATCCGCAACTTACACCGGCCAATAGAGGAAGTGGAAACGACCAAAAAAGGGCCAATTCTGCACCAGGGCCAGACGGCATCACATCAAGTTAATAATATTGTATAATATAATCCGCCGGTCTAAGCTGGCTTTTCTACTATCTGTTATTCTAATTTTACTTTTCCAAGAATTCTGTCACATCTTTCTATTCGTTAAGCTAACGCCATATTTAACAGTTTAGTCAAAAATGGTCACCTAGTACCTGTAGTGGTTGATTAGTCTTATCAATTTCTTCGTAATTTTCAGCTCTAATTTCTAAATTTTAATTAAAATACAACACACAATAAAAAACATCAGTGACTAACAAAGAATTCAAACAACGCCTCTTTGCGCATCTCGGTCTCATGGTTGGCATTCACCGCCCAGCTAACATGGAATCAATATCCATCTGACACCTCACGACCTCCATCGAGAACTCCATCATATCCGAGAGTGCGTGCAACGTTTTCTAAACACCAAAGACTAGCAAAAGTACCGAAGACTTGTCACCGAGGTGAAGACAGTCGTCACCGTTTCCAAGCACGGTCACAACGTTGAAAGAACACTTGGGCTCTTGATGTAATCAACAACTTTCTTCGGTCAAGGCCCTACAGAACCCACTCACGGGAAGAACGGTCTCATCTATGTCATCACTGACAAAATCCAGGTCTTCGCTGACCATTTAGAACATCAGTGCAGCCTAGACTACACTGATGCCAACCTGATGGTATCCTGAACCCTGCGCTCAAAGCTCTCTAGAATAAAACTTTGTTGATGTCAGGATCTTCGTTTAGAAGAGAGTTAAAATTCTCGGAGTAACCATAGATAAAAAATTATTCTAGAAAACATATGTGGAAGGAGCAAAGGCAGCCCAATCAACTTTAAGTTCTATATATCATTCGCAGAAATAAAGTGACTATAAGTCTATTTTCGACCAATAATGATGCATGTGGCACCGGATCTATGCTGCCACACAATCTCACGCGTATCAGTTCCAGGTTGTCGGGACCGGGCACTCAATATCAGCTTTTGTGCGCAGTGGTAGGTACAAAATACTGTCATACATCGAAATGCCAACAATCCAGGAGTTCATCTTCCAAAGTAATGAATAATTTTATCCCAGTACCATGGAAATTTATTCATACGTAGCTCATGTAATTATGAAGTAGATAGAGAACGGAGAAATGTTGTACCTATGTTTCGAGCTTTGACATTGTCTTCTTGGCGTACAAAGTTCTGGGGCTAAAGCCTTAGAGTTAGAAGTTCGATGTGCCATTAAGATACTTCTAGTACGTTTTCAAGTACGACATTAGGACTATAAAGACCTTGAGGACGTTGGTGACATTTTTCTGACAGATACGATGTTATGGAAGACCATTAAAAATGTGAAGACGTCTACATTCTAGAACCAAGCAATACTAATCTAGTCCCTGTGGTCGGATTAAACCGAAGAGTTAGCTGGGAAGCTTAAGAAGGCCAGCGATGGCTGCGCTAAATTTCGAGTTGGGGAAAGCAGGGCATTCGTTGAAGCTGACTAGTCGAGGATTTTGGCAGTCAGAACAAGTGGCGGTCTTGCTAAGGTCCTTGATATCTCCTAAGTGATGGTCGGCTCCACGTTTGGCGTACTTGGGGCTTGCTCTGTATGAGTCCGAAGCGCTGCTAACGATGGCAGTGGTTGACGACTTTTCCCATCTTTGACTGCTTCATTGTAACAATCAGCTCAAAAATATTCTTGTTCTTATCATTTGCCAAAATTCAACGAATTGAGCGACATAGGTCGTCGTTGGAAGTCCTTTCTCATTGACTTCACAGTCAGGATCTAGAAATTTACTTTTTAACTTGTCCTTCGGAATGTACTCGGGCACACTATAGGTGATGGTGCGAGGAATCTTATTTATCTTCAACAATATGGAAACGGTGTTGAACTTTTATTTTCTCTAGGAAAGGAATCAGCCACTAATAATTCTCGGGCGTAAAAGGATTGATAGATATACCAAATGCTATATTTTTGGTTTTTAGAAACCCAGCTCTATTCTCATGGGGAACCATTTTTAACAACAGACCAACTTCTCTGTCTTCTAGCAAAGGAAGGGATCTCCGAGTTAGGGCTCTTGATAATTTGCACTTTGACGTCCCCAGTCGCTGAAAAGTGCCAAAAGTGGAGGTGGCGGCGCCTGTATGAAGCTTTTTGCGCTTGTTTTCCGGGCAAGAGCTGAAGCTCTAGTGTTGTTTGGAGTGACTACAGATACAAAAAGGAAAGGCATCTTTGACTTTTTTTAGGAGCAACGATCATGACCTGCTGCTCCAAATCACTCACACTAATTAGAACTCTAAGAATTGTTCCCGAACTGCGAGACGTGTAAAAAATTCCACGGCTGCCAGGTCTTTATTATTTTTCATTACTACTCATAAGCAGTCATACCCGAGGCGTATACCTCCCACGAATCGACGACATAGGTGATTAGAGGAACTAGAAGACATTAGTTCAAGGTGGATAAGTAATACACTATAAGACAGCTTTATTTGGCGAAATGATAAAGAGACTCTTCTTTTGAATATTTACTTTCAATATATACTTTGTAGTCATTCGATTTTAATTACTACTTGGACATTAGTTTTCTTATTAACACCATAGGTTTTTCACAAGTCATTTCTAGAATGGTGAGGATTTTTTCTTGCAAGCGCTTTATTTAAAAACAAATCCGATTGAATATGGAGTTTTAATGTCCTATAAATAACCAAAGAGTCTATTTATCTCTTAGTTTGTACGGGCAGAGGTTTCTCCGGTAGAGGGAGTGGCCCAAATATAGTCTGCATATAATACAGGCTACAAATAAAAAAATATTGAAGCACAAATGCCGTTTTCAGCATGTCACAGAATAAAATTAAGTTTGAAAAATATGCGGAAAAATTGAAATACTACTGTAGTACCATGGTTAATACTTTTTAATTTAATTAACTCAATATTCAATAGTAGATTAAAATACATTATAAATGGTAAATTTATTCTTTAGCTATTCTTACCAACTCAACCTTCTGGTGCTCTAAAAGTAACTTTTATAATAGGAGTGTCAGCAGATCTAAAAACATTTCATTCAAATATTAATTTTGCTAAAAAACAGAAATCATGTGTCTCTTTGGTAATTGGACCTTGTCCGACTTTGCGGAAACCCTTACAAAATTGATTTAGAACACTCACTTTTTCAAATTCTTATCTATCAAGTCTAAAGCGAGAAGAAGAAATCGATGCTTTCTGGTTTCTATCTAATCTGACGTTGAAGCTTTCGCCACTTTAATCTTAATTATAGTAACTCTGATAGGTGCTTTATTGCATAAGCGTATGTTGAACAGTTGTGTACAATAGTGTCAAGGACTGCTTTATAGTTTTTTAAAGAGTGCAACCAGTTTAAATTGGTCAGTTCTGCTCGCCGTCGTCGTTCATAGCGTTTGCGAGTGAGAAGAACGAGAACGAGGACTGCACTATCTGAAAGAATAAGAAACGTAACGACCGCATAGGCGCTCAACACGCGTGCTAACCGAAGCAAAATTTTCCAAGTTTAGAGTGAACATTCCCCCAGCGGTTAAGTACTCCGTTTTGTTCGCTCTCTGGATCACCAGCGCACAAGCCTTTCTAAACCCCGGTTGGGTTTTCAACCACCAGTCAGAGCCGTAGACAGCTTCCACCAGGTCTTCACTCTGTAAGCAGGCATGCTATCCAGTCAAAATTAATTTCTAGGTCAGGTACCTCGTTTATTATGTACATTCCACCGATGCAGTGCAGGAACAGTTGGAGCATGGCGCAGGACAGGTACATCAGCAGTTTGGCTAGTACTGGCAGATCCGGTGGAAAACTGAAACATACAATTTTATTCTTAGGGAGCAATTCGTATATTTAAATTATTAATTAACAATAACAAACTGTCTTTTATCAGTTGCAATCTGTTAGCAGTCACCTTTACCTTAAGTTGTGTAACTGTTCTCTTGCGTTCATCTCAATTCCTAGCTTATCACTGGTAAATTGTTTTAATTTTTCAGTTAATTAGACTTTTTTATTTGTAACCGTCCTACTTCTGTACTTATTTCTGATTTTATCCCTCTTTTGTTATTCTAGTCTTGTTTAGTATGTTTAGTATTTTTGATTCAAGTTTTTTTCCCAATTTTGATCCCTATCTTTAAATACTCTTTTAAATTACGTATTGCCTTATTTTTTATGATTTACTCTTATTATTGCCTTGCTGGTTTGAAACACTTACGCATATTCCTACTCCTCGTTTTTTCTTCTTTTTTATCTTTTAGCTGTCTTTCTTATACTTCATTAATTCTAATTTTCAATTCTCTTTTATGCTTCCGTTTCTGCTATACTATTGGTAGAACGGTTTATTTTTAGAGATTTTATCAGTTGCTTTCCTTATTCTTTTAAAATGTTTTTGTAAGTTTTTACTTCTTTGTCTCAACTTACTTTCACTTTTGATTACACTGCTCACTACAGTTTTATGTTGGCATTATGTTTGAAAGTAGTGAATAGCTATATGCACCTTGGATCCGTAATAACAGACGGCAGAAAAATAGACAGAAAAACAAAAAACATAATGGGTAAAAGAAACCAGGTATATTACATCATTAATAACACCTTAGTTGGAAAAAGAGAAAGAAATCAAATCAAAATTAAGAGTATACAAAACAGTGTACTTTTCAACTCTAATATACGGTGCAGAAAATCGGATAATGACCAACACGCACAAATATCTGAGTCTTAATGGAGGATGGAAGAAAAAAATATGCCAAAAGAGTAATAGAGATGGGGTGGAAAGACGGAGGCCAAAAGAAAGGCCGAGAAGAAAGTAGAAAGAAAATATACAAGATATAGTAGAAACGACTGAAAAAATAATAGCAGAAGTGAAAGCGAGAGATAAAAAGGTACATAGAAAATTGAGTATTCCATTGTTCCGGTAGCAAGGAGAATTGAAAAATGGTATTGTATAGTTTGATTCTTTGACCTTATATAATTGCTTTCAAATTTCGTATTGCAATGATAAGCCTGTATTTATTACTCGGAGGTCTAGTCTTCTGCCAGATTCTGCAAAGTATTCTTTTTTCAGCTAAGTATTGCTTTTTGACTATCATAGAGAATGTATTATGCACGTCGTACGTTTTCGATTAAAGGGTTGCCTCATCAACTGTTTCAGCAGTCTTGAGAAATATTTTATGTTTAGTTTTTGTTATCAATTTTTCTAAATGAGTTTCAGCCAATTATTAATTTTCATCTTCTCTAGCCTTCTTGCGACCACTTTTAAACACAATCCTTTTTTATTTCTTTTTATCTTTTTTCTATTTTGTGCTAGTTTAAACCACTGCGGATCAGCGACTTTATTGTTGTCATCACCCCATCTTGCTACTGTTTTTTTTTGTTGTTTGTCTTGTGGTTGCCCATGTTTGCACCATATCAAATACTTTTGTTCTAAGATGCTGGGGATCTTCTGGTTTTTCAATATTTGCTTTAATTTCTTCTTTTCTCTATTTATATTTATTTGATTTCTTTAGCCTTTAATATAATTTTGTATTGTAAGATTTTCTATACCAGCTCCTCTCATCATTATTTCTTATCATTGGGGTAAAATTATCTTCGTTTTGTTCAGGTCGACTTTCAGGTCTCCATGCTAATTCTAGTTCCGTTAACATTATTTTTAAATTTTCCTCTGAGTCAGGACATATGACAGTATCATTATTAAACTTTAGATAGTTTAGACACTTTCTATTTATGTTGGCTTTTTTGTCCATTCTAGTTGCTTAAAGACTCCTTTCAAAGCAAGTGTAAACCATTTCGAAGTTTTATTATTACTGAGGCCCGTTAAATTTCTGCGCATTTAGCGTAACTATGATCAAAGAATGATTTGATGTCATGTCGACTCATGACTCAATTTTTATGTAATTGTGTGTTATACTTTTAGTGATGCAAAAATTGAGCAGATCAGGAATTTTATTCCTATTCGTAAACCAGTCTCTAGGCCGTCTGGTAGTTAATATTGTTGATAGTGAGCGACTTTATCAGTTTTCTGTCTTTGGTAGTGGTTCTAACACCCCATTCTTGGTGCTTCGCGTTATAGTCTCCTCCATAGATAAAACGTGCTAAAAATTGGGTATAATGTTTTGCTTTTACATTGCCTTTTAAAGAGCTGCGACTATATCTTTGTAGCTTGGATGTGCTCATGCTTTTACTTGTATATTGTGCTTGATTAAACTTTTTTAATTATTGCTGATTCTTTGTATCCTACAGTATTGCTTAGCATAAATAATAAAATAGGTCTTCTGAAGTGAGTTTTATTTGAAAAGTGTGTTTCGGATATTAAATTTATATGTATAAATCGTAATTAGTGATAAAGACCCCTAATTCTGAGATGTGGTTTGACAGGCTATTGGCATTCCATTTTGTAATTTTGAGTATTTGTGTTATTTCAGTTTGTAAGCCATAACTGTGAGGGAGTTTAGCTTTGTTTTTATAGTATCTGTCATCATTTTCTTTGGATTTGTGATGTTTGACGTCTGCGGTACGTTTAAGTGTTACAATTTGGCCAAATGTTTCTTCATTGCTATTTCCCATCCGAGTCGAGATTAAGGAAGACTAAAGTATTGACACTCTAGGGCGTGGTGCTGTGAATTTTCTTTGCTGTAGCTGGTTGATCTGATATCCGTTATAGTTTGTTGTATACAAACCATTACATAAGACGTACTTGCGTCGCATATGCTTTGTTTTATTGCACGTTTTAGTTAGGTTTTTATAAAGGTTAAAATCTCTTAATATGTCTGTATCTTTGGCATGTTATACATTATAGGATTTTCCTCTTCTGAATAGACTATTCTATGCTAATGTTTGTGCCTAATAAATATTTAATTTTGTATATTTTTTTGTTACTCATAAGGAGTCAGATCGGTGAAAAACATAGAAAGAGTTAATTTGCTTGTTCTGTGCTTGGCATTGACTATGTGTTCTTGGCTTTCTATCTCAGCTTTTAATTCATTAACATCAGCAGAGTGGTGAAGGTTCTTGATTAATACTCAAAAGCTACGTGCTTCCTTCCTCTGATAAGTACGATATTGTACCTTTAGCTCTATTAATCTAGATACTAAATCTATATAGGTATCTGCATTTTTTCTACGATATTAAATAGAAGTTGGGGATATTCAATCTGGTACTGCATCAGCAATGGATGCGCATAAGGCACCGAGTTTTGTTGATTAGTCCTAGTCAATACAGCTGACAGTAAAGTAGTTGTGATTTTTATGTTTAATTTTGAAATATTTCTTGCACTTAGGGAGAATAAAAATGTATATGAATAAACTTGCACCTTATCATATATGATAGTCGCAACCGCAGTACGTCCCCGAAAGTTGGTCACACAGACTGTTAAAATTAATCATGTCGGGCAAAATTTTATTTTCCACATCGACGGAGTTCTTCTTCCTTCTTTTAAATAGGCTATTAGCCTGTTTCTACTATGAGCTATGTTATATATAATAAATTTTGAATAAGTATAAATAGCAAAGCATCTACTGCTATAACAAAGAACAAAAAAGCTCATAAAACGCATCAAACATATAACGAAGTCAGAAAAATCTGCGACTAATCACAACGTGTATTCAAAAGGCCTGTGCAGACTAACATATATGTATCTGTAAATCTGAGATTGTGCAGTAAGATATTTAATTTACACCTCAAATTAAAATATAAACTATCCCTGTACTAGCATTCTAATAGCACAAGCATTGTACATACATACCCAATGGAAACCAAGCTAAGCAGACCAGTAACAATAAATATTACGCTAGTTGAAAATTGATTCATCAGCACCAACATGTAAGCTTCATTCATATCTTTGATGCATCTACAAAAGGTACCTTTGACAACTTTGCTTTTAGGTGCTAAAACATACTTTAAAACCAGATTATGCTGCCGCACTAAAGGACCCACTCCCTTCGAAACAAGTTCCCTGTCATTCCGGTACTTCTTGACATCGATCCTCAAAAAATGATACTTTATGATTCTCAACTCGTACGTGATATGCACGATGAGCGAAATAAACAACAGATCAAACCCAAACACGCCAAAGAAGGCCGAAAGAGTCACGCACACTTGGAAAGTGTACATAACAACAAAATGGCCGGTAACGTTCCGGTCTGTAGGATGGTACGTTTCGAAAGGTAAAATCCTTTCAGACACGAACAGCGGCCTGATCAGAAACATTATGATGGTGAACAGCCCCACTGCGCTGTATATTTTCTCAAACAGTGAGCCCGACGTCAACGCAGACTTCATTTTGCCCCGGAACTCTTCCCCGAGCAGCTCCCACGGCCAGAAGCGCTCCATGTCGTTCAAGATCGCCCGGAACTCTGACTTCTTCACAACCATTGTCGCCATTTTGTACAATCCCTAAAATAGAGTCGTTAAAAGAACTGCACCGTAGGTCACTTAACTATGCACCTGCAGAAATGAAATAGAGAGCAGTATCATTTCTGCTGAATCGAATCCGTTCCACTCAAAGATTAGAGTTAATATAAATTCGACCAGCATAATCAAATTAGCTGTAAGGGTACAAACGGCTTTAAAAGTCCAAATTCTTCTTTCATCCATCAGGTCAGCTCCAATGACGCGCAGCATGGACAATGCCTCCTTTATCAACGGTTTGGAAGCCAGTGTGGTTACAATAATTCACCCTGTATGGAGTTTCTTTTAAATGTACAACTTTTGCCTAACTCTAAGTTAGAGCTTCACATATATAAGCAACCGACTTAGGTTTTTATTATAAGACTGAATCTTAGCATTAGATATGTAACTGAATAAACGTACTTTTGCAATGGGGCTACTAATAAATCAAATGATACACTAACTCACTGAGCAACCTTCGGGCCCATTCCGGGAAAATTGTCGCCGATTGATTAACCCTGTTACCTTATGAGAAGCGAGACTGAAAATATTAAATACTAGTAACGGTTGCAAATTAACCAACAAGCTCTGTTGGTACTACTGTAAATCCAGAAACAAATGACAAAATTTCACCTGTTATGTAAACATCCCCAAGGAAAATAATAGTAAAATAGATAAACGTTATAGCAGTAACGATACCGGTGATTAAATGGCAACTGTAACGACACAGACGTGTCTTTACCCTCAAAAAATTGCAGCAATAATCGTCGATGACTGATTAAACTTTGCCGTCTTTGTAGAAAGCGAAGGTAAAAGCAAAACAATTTAGCCAAAAGCATTTATCCTATCTTTCTGAATAGTAATAGCCGCTTTATAATTCAGAGATGTGGTAGCAGCACATATTCTCTTGAAAAGAGCCGACTCTCCGACCCTCTACGAGAGCATACACTCTAAACTCTAGGTTTCATTTCACCAATATACCATTGAGTCTGTGCATACCGAGCACTCTAAATGCAGACATCCTAATTCAAGAACAGCACCTACCTCGAAGCAACGTTCGATGAAAAGTTTATATGTAAACCTCATGTTCAAGAATAAGTTTCGACACTAAAGACAGTCCAACAGGCCTTTTTATAAAACCACTATTATAATATACGCCTACCTCATTTGGGGCTCTTGTGCAAATGCCACGTAGATAAGTTTTAGATGGTCCAGAACCGGGTCCATAGGACAATATTTAGGCTTCCTAGTTCTTTCACAAACGCTAATTTGCCAACCACCCAACAGTTTATTTTTCAGGGCAATCGACAGCTGTTTTCCAGCGTTGACGGCCACGGCAACCACATCATTCGTAGCCTTTAAAACTACGAGTTGGATAGGGGCGCCCGCTGCAAGCGTCTGAAGATCTGAATTCTCTTATAAGGCGGCCAAACATAGGCCGACCACCATCTACATCAAGCCACTAAAGCAACAGAAGGGATCGCCAACAAAGTCAACCTCACTGCCAAGAATGGCACTATCCCTGGCAATTCAACGAGTTTAACAAAAACTAGATAACCAGGAAGATTGGTGCAGCACATAAAGGATGGGGTTTTACACTTTCCTAATCTCCACGAAAATCCGACTTTGTTGCCGACCAAACCTCAGAATCTTCGACCAGAAGATACCCGAAAGGGAAAAGTATGTTATTTCGGAACGACTTTAGATCGTAGGCCATAGATCGCTCAGTATCCCGGTTATCAGCTTATCACTTTGCAACAAAATGACAATCTATAATACCAATATCCGCCCGATTCGGCTGTAAGCTGCCTCGTCTTGGGTTATTGTACAAAAAAACTTGTAAACAAGCTCTACGTGGTCTAGAATCAAACTATCAAAACCATGTTTGACGTTTTATGGTTCGTAGAGACCACCGTCCTCCACGGAGACGCAGGCGCGTTAATTCTCCAAGAATTTATCACTCATTATCGCATAATCCGTGGTCTTCCTAACTTCGAGCTAAATAAAGACACCCGTCTCAGCTATTTGAATAATTTGGTTCTCCTGTAAGAGGATACGGAGGCGACCTAACACGAGTCAACCACCATCTACTCCAGGCCAGCGAAAAAATTTGAACTTAAGGGTTGGACTCACACTCCCAACATTGCCAACAAAGTCAACGTTAACGTCACGAACGGCAATACCGAATTTTTCTTCGGAGAAATTCTGATCATGGACCTAATCCCGATCCGTGGTGCAAGACCTTGCGTGACCATCTTACACATCCGAAAATTGGCGTACCAGTCTGAAAGTATTAGAGCAGTGCTTATCTTGGGCGTAACATTAGCATTGCTTTGCGAAGTTGCCGCTCAAGCGTTCAATTTCAGTACAGATGAAAACTACCTCTACATCCTATTCAGGAGCTAGAGTACTGCATGTAGATACTTTATCACCGACCGTTAACTTAACGGGAAAATGAATTTCTCACACTATTATTAACAAAGGTCTCTGAGACGGATAAAGTTGATAAAATGCTTTACCGTTCTTCCCCCTTCCACGCTACCTATGTAAAAATACCTCTTTTTATAATTATAAAAAATATGTTTAACGAACATCTAATTACAAAGAAATAATATCGGTTGGTTCGTCTGTTGGTTGTATTAGGCATTTTCTTCCTGTATAATGCTCTGTCTTAGCTTAATTAATAGACTTACTTGACTATATACCTTATATGTGATGAAAAGCACTTCAGTAACAGCCGTAGAAATCTTATTATAAATAGAGCAAAGAACAAGATTACAATCTACATGTTCAAATGCAGTTGGTTATGCCAAAATAGCATCTGTTATTTTAACGAAAGTAAAGAGCCAATTCAAAAGCATAGTCAAGTAATTAGGGTAGTATGATATACAGATAAAGTGATATAAAAAGTTTCCTTAATTCAACATCTTTACACCCTTGGAAATGTATGCCACATGATCTAAACAGAAATTTATACCACAGACACTTTTCGCATGAACGGATAGCTAGACTCCTCGAGAGCTTTAACTAACTACCGGATTAGTTCAGAATCATTCCAGACTGTATTCGATAACACGTCGGTTCTCAGTCTTGAACTCGTTAACTGTTTGTGGGCTGCTAGCGTAGATCTTGAATTTCAGATAACGCCACAAAAAGAAATCGCACGGTGTTAAATCACAAGATTCTACTGACCAGTTGAAGTCGGCATTTTGTAAAATTACGCGATCAGAAAGTTATTGGTGCAGTAAATCTGTTGTTTGGGCCGAATAGCAGGTGGCGCTGTCCTACTGGAACCACATTTGTTTCAGATCCATGTTGTTCAGTTGGTCGCAAAAAAAATTGCTTAACGTGTAATAGTGACTATTCACAGTTACAGCATTTACAGCATCATTTTCAAAGAAACCCGGAATCCATACCAACCCCTTGCTAAGGGTGCGTTTGCTTTTTATGGGTCACGTGCAAATTTCTGAGACCAAGACGCGACAATTTTGTTTGATTATGAGCCCGTCCAGTTAATAATGAACCTTAACGATAAAGATGATTTTTTCATTAAACTGATAATCTAGAAACCAACTGGCAAATTGTCGATGACAAGAGTGATCAATAAGCTTAAGGCATGATAGTGCAGGTCTTTAGAGCATTTGCTAAATAGAACTTTCCAAAATGTTCAATTGTTGCGCATAATGCCGGATTCATATTTTCCGGTTTGCAACCACAGTTTAACTATGGAACCTTAATCTTACATCTTGGAACCAATCTTCGGGCAGTTTATTTATTTGATTCACTATTTCAACTAAAAATTCCACGTGTTTTTGGTACTCTTCTTTCGTATAGCGCTCCATATTTACTAATCTGAAGCATTATAGATAACATCTGTCAAAGTATTAGATTTACTATTGCCTCAATTTATGAACTTTCTACAGCGGAGCTTATAGTAGAAAGTTAATGAGATTATCATCCTGTCTGTCTGTTTGTGTGTTTGGAAACACTATAACTTCCATTCTATTCTACGGATTCACTTCAAACTTGGCATACACACATCTTAGGTCAGTACCTTTCATGGGATTAATTTTCAGCCAAATCGGTTAACGGCAACCGGAAGTGACCGTTACGATTTCGAAAATTCATTATACTCACATATGTGATGCAGCATATCATTCGACAGCATTTTTGACGCTGACCATTAATCAACATCTTAATTCCTTTTAAAAGTTTTTATCCTAATTTCATCGCACCGCTGTAGAAAGGTTCCTTTACGGTATTGCACCGTTCTTATTTAAAATGGGAAGGCTGTAACGACACCCATGAGAGCACGGAGAGGTTAAGACTCTCATATGTTTGCTCTCTCTGCCCGGTCGTCGCGCACCATCTGTGATGCGGGGCGACGTGACTGGCACCGCGCCTTAGACGACCGCCGTTATTACCCCCTCTTCGAAGTGAACGCGAATACTCGGTTATTTTCAGTGACTGAGTAGGCCACCCGCTAGGCATCAGAGAGCTCTGGGAATAAACCCGAGTCCGTCCGCACCGCAACCCGCGTCTTAACCATCGGACTACACTGGCTGATCATTTAAATTTAAAAACTAAAATATATTTGCATTTATAAGGCTACGTTTGTAAGAAGCCAAGAATTGAAATAAAATTATTAACAAGAAATTAAATAAGACGATGGCAAAGTTCTAAGTAAACAAATTTTAATCTTACCCCTGCCGTTGAATTTTTTTATCTAGTCTTTCAAATTTGGCTCAATTCTTTAGCATTTAAATTACAATGGAACGTGGCTATTCAGCCTAACGTATTTATTGCTCAGAAAAGTACTAGTTTCGGTTAATTGGACTAATGGAGCATTATTTATGATAAATATAATGCACTATACGCATTTCTTGAGAATCCAGCAGCTGCTGAAGTGACATTCTGCGACTAATGCATTGATGATCGGAAAGGGTAGGCAATCTTTTAAATATTGAATATGGTAGTGCCTGCAGCTATATACTTAAAACATTTAGATATAAGTAAAATGTAATTAATAATACTTGCATTTTCTGGAACACATCAGGAACATTTCTTTATAATATACGAGGTATGTCAGAAAAATAATAACGTAGAAACTAAAGAATGAGACTATTAACGCCTCCTATGGTTATTACAGAGAAAACTTTAAGACAAAAAGCTGCGTAATGAGATTTTGAAGTAAAAAAGCGCGATAAAATTAGCAATTAATGAGAAACCTTCAAAATTTTGAAAAAAAAACATGAGTACTACCCCTACTATGACAACTTTTACTACGCCGATGTACCTAAGCTTATATCAGTCAAACAATAATACGTGAGTGTATCAAATATAAACTAAAATATCTTTGTACGTAAGGTGAACAGAAAGAGAAAGGCGCGGCTTCTGAGCGTTGCAAGAATACCTGCATTTCCTGCACAGGGTAGCTCTCACTATCCCTTTTTTAGTTAGTATCAAGATATCAGAGCAAAAGATAACCTCGTTAATTACACAGTAGAATATTATCAAGTTTCTCACGCCACAGGGCATGAAACCATACGAATTTTTGAGACTATGCGCGTTTTCTTAAACATAACTTCCAATTGGTGATGAGGTAACGACCTTGAGTTTCTAAAAGTGTTTGCAAAATATATTTGTCGTCTCTTTGGGTCATTAAAGAAGCATTTAGAGGACAGACATTTGCCGAAGATGTTACTGTCTAAGCGTTCGTGAGCAAATGGTCCATTGGTTACCTGTTGTTTTCTACTAAAAAACCATATGCCCAGGTTTCGACAGCTTCAGACACATGAGACAATTTAATTTTTTTTTTTTTCATTTTGCGCTCGGTTGTGGAGTAAAAATCATCCAACCAAACTTTTTAAGAAGAACTGAAATAAATGCAATTAACATTTTCAAGCTATTGTATGTTAGACGAAGACTTGTCTTAACTAACACATTTTTGGGCGTCATTATTTCAGATTTTTTATGAAACCAGATAAAGGACAAAGTTTCCGATAATAAAATACGGAACTTTTAAGATTCGGATTACAGAAACTGTTGAAACGCAAATTAATGCACCAATGGAGCTCATGTAAAAGTTCAATGTTAATCAACAAACTTCTTTTATTTCCAAATCTAGAGGACCGTAATCGCTTACGCATAAATGATAACTATAAATAATCAAATTCAAGAATTATTATAATTACGATAAAAGCACTTGTACCAAGTGGGTACTGCATTCAATTTCTGATGCCAAAAACATTCAGTTAAATTTAATAAATTTACTATTCCTAATTCTATTGCACTTCTTTTCTACAATTACCATTATGACACGCAATTTTTAATTGCATTACCACAAGTGGCAATAAACAGATTATTTTACATTAATTAGTAAAATAGGCACAAGTGTATGTAAGGAATTTGAAATATTTAAGGATGTAAATGAAAAATTAGCAAAACGTTTAGAATCTAAAAAAAATAAGGGTAAGTCAGAAATTGTAAAGTATGGAAAACAAATTGTAAATAAAGCACTTTTAACAAGAGGACAGACGGTGCGGGGCTACTGGGCAGAGACGAATAAATATACAAACCTATGCAATACATTCGTTAACGCTTCTGTAATGCACAATTAAATAGAATCTCATAACACAGGGTACTTCATAAAGAATCGTCCGATTTAAAATGTTTATATTGTGAAATCATAGACACTTAAGATTAATTTTATATTACAGGGCTAATCTTGAAGTTTTTTTTACATACCAAATCGTACGTGCTCCATATGCCTCCCTTGAGATACATGGCATATGTCCATACGGTAGTCAAATTCGTTCCAAACTTTTGCGAGCATATCTAGATCTACTACTGCCATGGCTGCTGTTGGAAGAGAAGGCACATAAACGCAGTCTATTATAAACTCCCACAAGAAAAAATCGTACGCAGACAGGTCCGGCGACCTCAGAGGCCAGTGATGTAAAGCTGAATGGTTAGGTCCCATACGGCCAATTCATCATTCTAGAATCTGATAGATATTATCATTTTTTACTTTCTAATTGTATTTACCTTTCTAAAGCAAAAACTTATCTAGACAAATAAACAAATCTGCAGTACTCCAAGTGATGTAAAAGGCAGCAAAGCAGAAACGATTAGTCTTAGTGGACGCGATCGGGAACTAGAGAGATCAGCTGTGAGCAAGACGCATAAGAAACAGAAAATTCATAAGTTAAAAGGTCTATTTATAGCATATCATTCAATAAACAATGAGCCTGTAGGAGCTACTAAAGGATTCAAGTGTTCTGAAGAACATGTACCGCTTTCACGTGATGAAATTGGTACTTCAGCGAATACTGATGAAGTTACCTATGAACAAAATTCTAATAAACCCCATCAAGAGAGCGAGCTTTACCCAGAACTTTACTAAAGCTATCACCTCCAATACCGAACTTTACTTCAAAGAATTGTGTTACTTAATGCCGGTAGGAGTAAACTTCACTCTATGCGAAGTCCGACGCCATGTCTCTCCTTTAATGCCCTGGTTCGGTGAGCTTTTACTTTCACAGTGCTTCAGCCAGCTTTATGGACTTAATAGCTAGCTTTCCGATGTGCAACTCAGCGGTATCCCAAATAAATCACAATTGCACAAAAGTCAGGAATTAAGATAACTAACGAAGTTTCTTAAAGCACTATATATTACAGCACTTGTCAATTTTTTTCACAGATTAGTTCTCCCAGATTACTCTTTTCGTTTTTCACCAAATCGAGCTGAACGTATGCGAGATCTAACTTGCTTAAAAACTAAACCACACTGCATTACAATTTTCAATACGTGGTTGAAAATGACTTATACTAAATTCCCCTCATCTTCACATTTCCGGTCCCAAAATTAAGGCGAAGTTCCTAATTTTTCACAAGTAGACCTAAGGGACGCAGCCTGTCGACTCCTCTGGGAAAAATAGAACTTCTCTTGGTCTGCGGGTTTACGGTGGTCACTTCGACCACTGGAACTCGTCCGTCTGCCTCTGTAGAAACTCCACTGATGACGGCTCGTGTCCACGTATTCCTCGGACCTTGGCCATCCATCATCAGCACCAAGTCTCCAACTTGTAATGACTCTACGTCCTGGTGCCATTTGTTATATCTTGAAATGTCTGGTAGCATCTCGCTGGGCCAACGCTGCCAGAACTCTTCGACGGAACATTGGAAACGACGCCGCTGCACTCGATACATCTCGCTGTTGTACTCCATATCAGAAAAGTGGTTTGGCGTGAACACTTCCTTGTCTGTAGGGTTATCAGATATATGCGTCAACGGACGAAAATTGGCAATGTTTTCAGCTCCCTTTAGCATTGTCAACAAAATCTAGTCTCGCGGGTATTTCTTGTGTTCCTCCCAAATGAAGCTATGACGGTGCTAAAAACTACCATTTGATTTCTTGAAACTTTTATAGGCTGACACGCTAACCACGCTTTCCTAAATTCTCTTTTGGCACCCACAAAGTTAGTGCCATTATCGCTGTAAATATGCCCTGGTCGTTCACGCTGCGCAACAACACAACATAGTGCCATCATAGTCTCATCAGTTGAAAGACCGTGTGAAAGAAGTGGTTCTAAGTGAATGACACAAATCACCATGCAGGTGAAAACGCAGACCCAGCGTTTCTCATGGTCTCCCGGCGACCACTTTAACAGGTCCAAACAGATCACCTCCGGCTTGCCAGCGGTAACACGATAATACGATAGATTTTACATCACTGGAATCATTGGCTTTGCCTTTACAATTCTACATGACCTGCATTTCTACACGATACGCCTTACTCCTGCTAATTCCTTTAGAATACAATACTTTTTTCGTAGATTAGCCAACACTGTCATCATATTTCCGTTGAATTAAAAGCTCAGTGAAATGATGACGAAGAATAACAGGACATTTCATCTCGTCAAAAACAGTTGCAGCTCTAATTCGCCTATTCAGTCGCATCAATCTATTCTTCTTCAATAATGATAAAAGTTTCCATAATATATTGCTGTTGACTTAACTTTCTCCGCTGCAATGTTGCAATTTCCCCCAAGAACGCATTTTGCAGCAACATCGCGTATCCGAAATCCTTAGGCTCTAGACAAGAATAAACTGTTTTCCGAATCAATTTGGAAATTTCTTGCTTTTTTCCACGTTCCAGCAGAAGAAGACCTGGCATCTTTGCCCATCTCACAGGGTTGCTGTGTGGAAATGGGTCGAACTTTCCCCAGCCAGAAGTATGCTGCTTTTATCACAGCTGCTTGCACTTTCAAAACTCGGGTAAATGATGAAAACTTTTCCATTTAGACAACAGAGGAATGCGCGTAGGTAGAATCAAATTTGGCAGCAAACAGACTCGACTTTCGAAACTCGTTTTTTTCTTTAGCAACGGGTGTGTTTTTTCATTCTACTGCCCATGTCTCATCTAACATCTGATCGGTATGCCTTCTCATTGATTCCCAGGCGCACCTCATGCAGTACCGTACCTGCTAAAAACACTCTCATCACTGCTGAGCTCCAATCTCGGAATGGCGAACTTTTGTCTTTGCTGCCACAAAGAAAACGGTAACAGTTTTGCTACGCTGAATGCGCAAGAAGCAAAAGACACAGCAGGCTTCTTCGCTCGCATTTATCAGTTTGTGCAATTGTATTAACGACGCCAAAGTAATATTACAGCAGTAACATCGGGGTACTTTCATACCCACTGTTTCCTTCAAGATCAAATCAACTGCTTCCACTCGCCGAAAATTTTCTCCAAAACTGTCGTTCCAACTTGTGCCACTACGCTACGTCTGCTGCAAAAGGATGATTCCTTTAATTTTAAAGTTGATGGGGAATCCTAGAGGATCAAATACTGACATGGTCACTCAACACATGTCGCGCTTTGTAGGCCGTCTTCCTTCCAGCAAACTAAGATCTAATCTCTTAAAGTTGACAATGAAAGTAAAATACTCATTCTCCGAATCCCACCATAAACCCAGCACACATTCAAAGTGAATCTCATTTTCTCACTAAACTCTTTGACTACAGCAGCTTCTTTTTTCACCAAACCTTTTGACTCAAGATTGTCAATACGTATAGTTGTGCTTGATGGCACATCCAGTAACTTCAAACATCTTGTCGATGACAGTTGAGTCACTTCCACTGTCCAGTGACACGTGCACTCATCGCATTCCCCATGGCCCGAAAACTTTCACTCGAACAATTGAGAGTGGCTTGGAAGATAAACTCTGCGTTACGGTGATAATGCTGGATCCCTGTGCTGCGATTACTGCTACAGGAACTTGCTTAGCTTCCTGCACGACTGGAGACTTTGACTTTTGCATAGCTGCCTTTCGTGAAATGTGTAGAAGTGGATGGTGAAATGATTGAAAATCTCCCTTGCTACAAACCCGACTGGAATCACAGTTCCTTGACTGATCTTCACCTTCCAAACTCCGGCAATAGCAACCATTTTTCTTCACAAAACCATTCCGCTTCTCCACGGACAGCACATATAGTTTTCCAATATAGATTAAGTTAATACCAAATAATAAATCAGGAGAATATGACCTCATAACAAGAAATATCTTAAAACATCGGCTTGAGAAAGAATTTAGGTGTCCGCAACTTCTGGAATTTTCCGTCTGGCTTGGTGGCCACTATTGTTCAAATTCATCAAAATTATTGTAATCCTTAAATCGGAAAAGCCCCCTTGATCAAATTAAATTCTACCACTTTATTTACCCACTTCCGACAATTTATAAGCTGCTGGAAAAATTAGTATTGAAACCTATAAATTAAATTGAGCTTTAAAAGGCATAGTTACCTAAATATCAATAACGTCACCAACTAACAAACATAATACATGGAACATTAAAAACTAAAACCTACTGCAGTGCAGTGTTTATAGATGTAAGCAACGTATTTGGTGTGGCACAGAGACTGGTTTTATAAGATGAAGATTCGGCGTCCAAATACTAAATAGTTACTTCTTGGTTCATATCTGGAAAATCGTTTCTTTCAAGACAAATATGGTAATGAAATCTCACAGATAAGAAGAATTAATACAGGTGTTTTCCAAAATAGTGTACTCGAGCCTTTCCTCTACTAGCTGTACACCACAATAATAACAACCTCGAGTACCTTTGCAAATGATACAAAAATTCTTTCTTGTAATGAAAATTCAACTACCGCATTAGAACTGTTCCAAGAACATTTAAATCTGTTGAAAACAACGTGGCAGGTAAAAATTAATGAAGACAAATCAGTGCCTGTTACGTTCACGACATTCATTATGTGCTCCTGTTACGTTTAACAACACACGAATCCCTTCCCGGAAGAAGTCAAATATCAGGAATTTTACTTGTATCATGAAAGACATCCTGACCAAAAAGCGAAAAGAGATGGACCTAAGACTAAAAAAATTATAGCGGCTTCTGGGAAGAAGCTCATCACCCACACTTGAGAACAAAATATTACTATACAAGAACCATACTGCACCTGTGAACTGTGGAAGTGTACCAGCAAATCAACTATTAACACGATCAACGTTTCCAGTCCAAAACCTTAAGGTGATTTTTGATGCCCCATTGTTTGTGTCTAACCTAATCTTACACACATACAAACATTCTACATATGAAAGAAGTTCTCAAAACAAAGGTAAAGCATCATGACTCATTATCAATTCATCCCAGTGGCATAGTTCTCCCATTACCCGAAGACTCCGACGAAAGTGGCCAACAAACTTAACGATTCAAAATAGAGATGCCACCAGTGAGTGTCCTCCTTTTATGACTTTTAGTTTACTTACAAATAAAATTTTCTTACAATTAATATCTCATAATAATTTACAGATGATGCTCAAACAATGCCACAAACACGTACAATTATTAAAATTGCAATTAAATTGAAGTAGGAAGATAAATTAGCATTATCAAATGTACAAGTTTGCTATAAGATCGTTTGGTCATATCAAAGACATTACAATTAAAAAAACAATGTTGAATGCAGCTTTGTCTCTTCTCTTTGCTGCTGTATGAGCTGCAAGTAAAGTTCAAGAAATTCTTCTTTAAAGAAATAAACAAATATTCTATTAGTAACATCTCCCTTATTCGACGCATAGAAAATAATAAATGAAACTGACGCCTATTTTAGAGAAATTCCTTATCTTGTAAGTTCAGCAAATCTATTCGACTGTAACTTAAATAATAATTTGGTGTGGCAGGTTTCTGTGCGCGCCTATGGATTGCACGTGTATGGGGACGGTCATTACAGCTGCACATTGCATCAACTATGAGTAATAATTTTGTATTATGCGCTTAAAAAATTAACAATGCGTCGTTGGCAGATTGAGAGATACTGCTATCCAGTATAGCATTAAAAAGATTTCCAAAGGAGGAAACGTCACAGGAATAGAGAACATTACGATACATGAGAATTACACACTTTCTCAAAGTTTTGCAAACAACATTATCATATTGAAGCAATTCGTGAAAAATGTAGTCCTACTCAAACAAAACGAGCCCCCCCCCTCTCCACCCGCAGGAGCCGTCTCTTTCTTGGAGGGTTGGGGTTTCAACTACTAGTCGCAAATGGTAAACTAATCAGGTCTGTTTCGTAGTCCATTAAGCCTTGGGTCCGCGAGGACTATCCTGGAGTATTTTATCGAATTTCTTCCGACTGAATCCGAAGAAATTTAGACTAAAATGACAAAAAAAACTTGATTCAGAATAAATAAATAGAATAAAAAATATAAAATTTTTTTGCTATGACTGCGTAATGAATTTAAACATTAAAAGTGATAATTTGTTTGGATGAACTTGGTATCACTTAATATAAAAGAGAATGGTCCTACACCCAATTAAACATATGATAAAGGGGTAGTCTATCTCACAGGGGCGTGAAATTGTAGACCACAAGGCTACTAATGTAATGGTGTTAAGCTGTAAAGGTACGGTTTCGCTGGCGCGGCTGGCTGCTGCGGCTCGCAGTTGCGACTAGCTGCTGCGATCAGCTGCAATTTAGGTATGGTTTCGCTGGCGCGTCTCATCAGCACGTTTAAAATAAAAGTAGTACCTAATAACACTGCTTCTGGGGCAGTCGCAAATTGTAAAATAGTGTATTTTTATAAATGGATGCTAATAAAAAACTTGCTGTTGCGCTATTATTGGCAGAAGAAGAAGACGAAGAGGAACTGCTCTTACAAGATTATTTAAAAAAAAGGCGTGAGATACACAAAATATTTAGGAATAGAAAGAAAGAAGGTTATTTTAATGTTCTAATTAATTCTCACTTAAAAAATAATGAAAGAAAGTTTCGAGATTTCTTTCGATTAAATAAAGATCAATTTGATTTTGTTGTATCACTTATACAAGAAGACCTCGAAAAATCTGCAACAAATTGTGTACAGTATCCAATTACACCAGAAGAAAAATGTGCAGTAACTTTAAGGTTAGTATTGTAAATTAAACAATTTGTATTCACAGATGTGAACAAAATATTTATTTATTAAACATATTTCTAAAACAACATCAGACAGTAATACGAGTAAATATTTATTCTAACTGTATATTATTTTAACTGAAGTAATTGGGCTGAGAATTTGGACTAACAATTTGTAAATCTGAATAATATTTATTAACAGGAGAAAAATGTGTTGAGGAACTCTGGGCATTTATTGACGCTCTGTTTTGTAGATCTGTGACTAGCGTTAAAATGCCTAATTTCGCTTCTGCAATTAATTGCGGTGGTAGTTTTTTAACACTCAAACTAATACTTTTCATAAATAAATCTACGTCGTCATCTGGCTGAGAATTTAGGAGAGACTCCAACATCTCTGTTCGTTTTTGAGATCGCTCTTCAAACTTATTCCACAAAATATCTTGTTTTTGTGATCGCTTTTTTGATTTGTTACACGACAGAGGCGTAGAACTTCGACTTTCATTTGATGTTATACTTTGATTTGGTGTGTTATGTGGAGATTTTGGTGATAATACATCAACAGATTCAACTAAATTATCTTCCAGTAAACTATCGGCATCTTCAAAATCAGAAACGCGAGGCATATTTCTCAATAACTCCGCTGTGTTTTTAGATCTTCTCTCCTGTTTAACATTATCTAAAAATTGAAGCTGTTGGAAAAGGTTCCATTTAATAGGTTTATCAGAAGAAGATGAACCAGTTCCTAATTTTTGTTTTTTTTTATTTCTATAATAAGTATCCTTCTCTTCCATCTTTTTTTGCATTCCTCAGCTAAAAATAATTACAATTAATTTACACAATTTATCTTTTGCAGATATTTGGCAACTGGAGAGTCATTCCGGTCCCTTGCATTTGCTTTTAGAATTTCACACAGTTATATAAGTGTTATAGTAAAAGAAACACTAAGTTCAATGTGCAAAAGATTAGTGCCGATATTTATGCCTCTACCGAATACAGATTGTTTAAAGAGAAATGCGTCAGAGTTTTTCGATAAATGGAATTTTCCGAATTGTGTAGGGGCAATAGACGGGAAGCACATAAGAATATGTTGTCCTGCAAAGTCGGGTTCCTTGTATTATAATTACAAAGACTATTTTTCTATTGTCCTTCTTGCATTGGTAGATGCTAATTATAAATTTATAATTGTGGATGCAGGATCTTATGGAAAAGAAGGCGATAGTTCTATTTTTAATAAGTCTGTTTTGGGAAATACAATTCTGCATTCAGATGAATTTTTTCCACCAAATCAATCGCTACCAAATTCACAAAAATGTTTGCCATTTGTGATAGTTGGCGACGAGGCATTCCGACTACATACACATATTATGAAACCATTTAACAAGACTAGTGCAAACACAGATAAAATAAAAGCCATATACAATTATAGATTAAGTCGAGCGCGGAGGGTCAGTGAAAATGCTTTTGGTCTACTGTCTCAAGTGTTCAGAGTGTTTTATACGCATATAGCAGTTAAACCAGATGTTTGCGATAATATAATAATAGCAGCATGCTGTCTTCATAATCTATTGCGGGAAGGATATTTAGAAAAAAATGGCAGGCCACACTATGAATATGATCCGAATGTAAATCAAACCAATAATTTTGAAAATCTTATTAGAACAGGAGGATTTCAAAATGTCGAGGGTTTTGAGATAAGAAATCATTTTGCAGAATACTTTTACCAAGAAGGTGCTGTATCCTGGCAAGAAGAAATCGTTTCAAAAACAAAATAACATTTGCTAGGTAAAGATAATTGTTTTATGTTATAATTGGAAGAAAATAAATTAAAAATGAGACAAAATAAGTGTTTTTGTACTAATAATATCGAGAATGCAAAATAAATTTGACCTCAAGGGAGGCTGTGATTGATTAAATTAAATTTTATATTTATAACTTTTAAACGCTGACTGAGTTCGTCCCTCTTCGTGTAGCATTTATAATTACCTCAATTTTTCTATCTGACGATTTAATCCACTGCAAAATAAAAATACAATAGACAAATGCTACTCTGAGGGTATTTATTTTTGCAGACTCGTCATCAAGCAATGCTATCTAATACGGAAAATACATTATGTTTTATCATACTTACAACTTTTTCCTAGCGAACAAGCAATTTTCTTCCAGCTATTGTCTTTAACAATCATATTTTTATAGTTAATATTTTCATAATCGAACAAACTGGGATATTTTTGAATTTCTTCAATTAGTTTTTCATCAAGATCAGATGAAAACCATGCCATATTGAAGCGACTGCAGCTGCTAGACTGGTGCTTGTAGCAGTCGAGACGCAGACGCTGCGACTGAGCCGCCAGCCGCTACCGTCCAATCGCTTCACCGAAACCATTCGCATCTACAACACACTGCAGCAGTCATAAGCGCCTTGTCGCAGCAGCGAGTCGCAGCAGCCAGCCGCGCCAGCGAAACCGTACCTTAAGCCAAGTACGTTTTTCTTGTCGCTTATTCTATTACATATTTCACACATCTATACTATTTAAGTAGGTTTTTAAGTACCTACTGATAGAAAAAAAAAGTTTTAGTCTTACCAAGTACATTAAACTGATAAATGTTTCTAATTTTAAAGACTGATAGCACCGTTGATCTAAAAACAATATAAGATTTGCAAGGATATTTTGCTACCCCAACTGTTGCAAGAAAGAAAAAATTTAAGGGATATAAACCACTGCTTAAAAGAACTATAATTAAGTGCAGACGTAACTAAGGTAACAAATCGTTACACCAATTAAAAGAACTTCTATTTTATTCTACGTAGATTCTGGCATTTCTTTTTTTTTAATACAAAAAAATAATTTTGCAGCGGCGTTTTTATGTTTGTCTCGTGTCGATCTATTCTGCTTCTCAATTTAAATAGCAAATGGTGTTTAACCCATTCAATGCCTATGTTAAATGGGTTGCCTAAATCAGCTCCACATTTAAAATATATCATCCAAACATGCGTTAAGATTAATTAAAATTATTGAAAATAATATTTAAACTATCATTTAGAAAACACTATGACAATGAAAGAGTAGTAGTACATGTAACTAACTAAATTACAAATAATGTCTGTTGCAGATCTCGTTTTAATGCTATATATTCCTATCGGAATTGAAGCTTCTTATAAATTCTATAGACTATGTAAGTATTAGTGGTACGTCATTCCATTTTACTTTCTTGCTTTACAATTTTTATATATTTCGCTGTTTTGTCATTTATTTTCCGTCACGCTGTTTTGTCGTTCATTTTTTCCCACATCTTGTAATTTTCATATCCTTTATATCTTTAATTGGTTGCTGTTTCTATCGTAGTTTTAGTTTTCTTCTTTGTCTTATTTCCAGTTTCCATTTTGTTATCTTCTTGACTACTGAATCTCCACTCATTCTAGCTATATGGACGTACTACCTCATTCTCTTTGGTTTAATTACTCTATGTTCTCGTGTTTTTTAATCTTTTATATTTTCTACAACTTTTATATGACACCACATTTTCCTTTCTTTGGTATTGCTACTATAATTTCGACTCTTCAATCTTACGGTATGGTTTTATTACTCCATATTTGTCTTTCCCTAATTTTGCCATTCTTTATATGATTTTTTTATTCCTTATTATCTGTGTTCGTGCAGGTAGTTCTTTTTCTTCATAAACTTCTTAGCGTCATTTCCTGTCTCATCCATCATTGCGTCTATGTTTTGTTTTTTGATATTTTTGTTGCTTCTTTTTTATTTTTTAAATTCTTTTTAGTCATATTTGTCGCTAGGTCGTAGCCATTCAGCCTCGTATTTTTCTTTCTTTTTAGTTGTACCTTACAGCGTAAAACCCTTCTCTTCGGCTGTAGTGCTTTTACTTTTTTTTTTACTATTATCTTCTCTGATGTTTCCGTTATACTATTTGTATATTATTTTCTCCCTATATTTTCTTTGAGTTTTTTCTTAGTCGTGTTTATAACTTTTTGTCATATTATTTCTTTCTCTAAATTTTTAGGCGTTTTATTTTACATTTTTCTGCCTTTTGTTTCCTCAAATTTTTGCTATTATGAACTGGTGATTAGTATTTACATTTGCTTCTCAGTATAATCGTAGTCTTATATGATTTTTTATCACTTTTTTATTAAAATGTGGTTAATTCGTTTTCCTGGTCATCCATGTAATTCTGTGCTCCTTCTTGTGTTGAAACTTGAGATTATCATATTTACTTGTGTTGCCAGATTACAAAATCTTTCCTTATTTGCAGTGACATCGTAAATTTCTCTTTTCCTACCTTTTTATTAAAGTCTCCAGCTAATATTAGTGTGTTTTTCACAATCCAATCCTTCATATAATTTTTCTTTGCCATTACCTGTTACTACTTCTGTCGCTGAATACGTATTTATGATTGTAATATTGACTACGCGTTTTTTATCCTTAAGTGTGATGTTCCATTGTTTATCTTCTTTCACTCTCTGTTTTTTAAATTATAATCTCGTTATCTGTCATAAATACCAACATTTCTTTCCTTGTTTTTTCAGGAATGTAGTGACCACCACACAATTAGCCAGATGAGTCATGTACTACAATTCTTCCCCCGAGTGATATATAAAAGAAAAATAAAAGCAAATATTGGAAATATACAATTTGGATTTTGGAAGGGCCTGGAAACGCGAGAAGCTTTGTTTTCTATCCAAGTTTTAATGCAAAGATCTAGAGACACTAATAGCGATGTATTTCTGGGATTTATTGATTTTCGATAAGGTTTGGCACAAAAAAATGGTAGACATCTTAAGAAACACAGCAATTGACGACAGGGATACTAGAATCATGGATAACTTATAATGGCATCAAAAAGCTTGTGTTAGACTGAAGAACAAAACAACAGATGACATTGCTATACGAAGAGGAGTCAGACAGGTTTAGCATCTATTCTGAGGGAATAGTTAAAGAAGCACTAGATAAAATTGAAGAAGATAATATAGTCTCCAACTCAACATCAAGAAAACAAAGTACATGATCATTACCAAAGAACAACCGGATAGTCATTGTATTTATATGGTATTAACACAATACCAATAGAAGGAACCGACAAAATCACGTATCTTGGAAGTGTTATCAACAGTGATTGGAATCATACAGTTGAAATCAAATGCTGCAAATAACGTGCCAGACCAGCATTCGCACGACTAAAAAAGGTGTTGTGTTGTCACGACCTCAATTTACAACTGAGAATGGGTTTAGTACGCTGATATGTATTTACAGTTCTTCTCTGCGGTGTAGAATCTTGGACAATGACAGAGGCATCTCTCAAACGACTGGAAGCCTTTGAATTTGGGACATGCAGACGTATACTGCACATAACTTGGATGGATCGCGTACGAAATTAAGAAGTGTTAGCAAGAATGGAAAAGGACAAAGAAATTATATGAAATCAATTAAATGCGACCAATTAAAGAGTAAGTGGCGATATAAATTGTCTTGATTAATCCTGATCAATCGAGTTTAACCCTCAGGTTTTTATACTTTGTCTTCTATTGTCCTCCAGCTATAAATTTTTGTATTGTATAATCTGAAAGAATTTTTTTATATTTTACAGCTAAATGTAACAGGTGAGTGGATTACAAACTACTAGTATTGCCAATACAAACCAAGTTTATGGTAAAGAATTTTATTTTTGCTATGGAGGGGATTAGTGAAATAAATATTATAATGTATTACAACGTGCCCCTTCTACATCATGTAGAAGATCCACTGACCTCGTATTAGGGTAAAGAGGCAACCTATTTTGATATTGTATATTGAGCTTTATAATTTGCTTGGTAACTGTAAGTAGATGCAGATCTCAATGTACCTCAGTACCTTTTACTGAAATCGCTGAAGTACTGCTAAGTTAGATTTACTAGCATATTAAACTGAAGCCCATAGCTCTACTCTGGTTTTACTAGTACTTTATATAAAAATACTTCGCTCTCTAGAAATAACGAAACGGCAACCCATGGCCAGTACATTTTGCGGAACATAGTTTTCAGTCGTTCTTTTTTGGTCAAACTATGTTTTCTTCATGCAAGTGGTCGGTCAAGATAAACACCTTGCGCAAAGTAAAGGTCACATGTCTGGATTTAGTTCCATTCGCGCTGATGTTCTATTTTTTGGATTTTCTTTATATGGTGTTATAGGTAACATGACGCTATACTCTGGTAGTTGAGAAATGCCATAATAGCTGTAGTATAGGTGGGTTTTACTGTCAGATTTGTAGTTAAAGATTAGAAATGTGTAGTAGATAGAGTGTTGGTCCCACACGACTTCCTGGGGCACTCCTAAAATAACCGGAACGAGTAGATTCCTATTTTAGCTTTATGAAAAAATCTTTGCCAGATGTGATTGTAACACTATATTGAGGGCAAAACAGTTTAGATTTAATATTGAAGATCTGCCACACAATATCTACAGTATTTAGCGTGTTGCTCTCTAAATCCGAACTAATATTTTGATATTAATTTTTCGGGCACTTTTGATAACGTAGGAAAGAGACTAATAAGTCAGTAATAGAATGCCTCTTCGAGTAAATTTACAGACTTTCTAATTGGCTTTTTCTATGCGGATTTTCAGTTTCACGCAGATTACTGGTAACTATTTGGAGTTATTAAATCATAGCCGTGTGACCTTTTGTATTAAATTTAGTGGGTACAGTTTTTCTAGTTTGTTTGTTTGTATCTCGTTAATAGGTTATGTCATATGAAAGGGGGTGCCGAGGTATTGCTAGATTCTTCAAAAGTAATTTTAGCTGCATGTGGTGTAAGTACTTCTTTTAAATGGTTTGCAAACGCAGTCGCCTTACCTGACCGTTTTTCCCAGGTTTTATTTGGTAGTCTGAATAGAGAAATATATTGGTGTACTTGCTTAAGTGTCTTTGTTGCTCTCTAGAGTGAATAATATGTTTCCTCCGTGGAAGGCAATGTACTTAAGTAATTATAAGTTGCTTGCTTCTACATGTTACGTAATATTTTTTTTCATTTATTATCCTTTGTAGATTTACAATTTACTCTTTACAATATGAGTATTAAATAAATGGTATGGCAGAGATGTCATGACGGAAAGATTAACCAATGATTTCCCGGTGGAGATGATTTAAGTCCTGGTTGAACTGTAGAAGATTAAAAGGTTTATTTTAATCGTTTTGTAACATCTGGTTGGTGGGCGAGTTGTTCGATGAGGAAATTGGGGTGTCCAAAAAGATTGGTAGCCAAAAGCCTCTAAATTTCTTTAGCTACATAGAGGATTCTCAGGTCGGTGTAAAGGATGTCATTGGAAATATACCAGCTACCGCTCGAAGAGTCTTGGATTGGAACCGCTGTAGTATTTTAATGTGCGATGGTTTAGCGCAGACCCAGAGCTGGATTCCATAGGTCCAACCTGACTTCAAAATGGTTTTATAAAGTAGTGTTTTGTTAGACAGGGATAATTGAGAGCGTGTTTCAACCAACCAAGTCATTTTTTTGAGTTTTAGATTTAGCTTATTTTGTTTTGCTTTGACCTGTGCCCTCCAAGTGAGTTCATGATCGAGGTACAGGCCGAGATATTTTACCTCAGTTTTTATCTGGATTAAGGCGTCGTTGATTCGGTATTGTGGACATTCAACTCGTCTGATGGTAAAGGTTACTTATGCAGATTTGTCGGTGTTAGTTGTAATTTTCCACTTAAGGGACCAGTCTTGTAGAGAGTTGAGGTGTCTTTAAAGATATTCTGCTGCTGTTTCTGTCGATTTGTTGATTTACAAGATGGGCGTGTGCAGTAGTACCCGTGGTTCGTGCATCCGAGGTGTGTAGTAGGTACAATAGTAGACCCAGGACGCTTTCTTCCGGAACATCAGCGGTGATTGGACGGTAGTCGAATTATGTTCACTTTAACTTAATAAAATCGGTCTGTGAGATACGACTTTAATAAAATGTAAAGCTGCCTGTGGAGGTGTAGTTCGAGTTTGTATAGCAATTCGATTTGCCACACCTTGTCGATAGCCTGTTTTATATCTAAGAAGATTGCTGCACACATTTCCATGTTATCAAGAGTTTATATTATATGGGTGACAATTCGATAGCTTTGATGTATAGTTGGGTGATACTACAGAAATCCGAACTGGTGCGAGGTATACGGTGTGTTTGATTCGTTGTAATAAGAGTTTTTAGAGGTCTTTTAAGAGTACGGAGATGAGACTTATTAGTCTATATGACTGTAATTGAGTGGAAAGTTTTCCTTGTTTGGTGATCATAATAATCTGAGCGCATTTCCGCTGAGTCTATTGTTATAGATAATAGTAAGTAGAAGCAAGGCTTTTAGAAGAATATTTTTAACTACCTCGCCTGTTATGAGGTCATATCCAGGGGCTTTTCGTGTATTCCTTATTTGAAGTTGCTGAAAAGGGTTTGAAAGGTTCAATTTCTCTATCGCTGTCATGATTGTGAATTTGCGGTGTTGTAAAGACTTTTGTAAGGCGTTCGGCAAACGTGGTAGTTTTTTCGGGGTTGGATCTTGATCATGTACCGTCTGGATTTTTAATAAGAGGAATCATTGTAGTTGAGCGCTTAAATTCTTTTGTTACCTTTTATATGGAATTGTTATCGGATGAAAGGTTTGTGAGGTATCGTCTAAAAGTTGCGGACTTTTGCCAAGATTTCATGCAGCTGGTGGGTAAGCCTGCTGCAGGAATGTTTGTCCTGCCTATCTTTAATTCTCTGCCATTGTTTTCTCGCTCTACGTTTCTCAGTGATGAGATCTCGGATATTTCTGGGAATGTTATTTACTGTGGATTTAATGTCAATTGTAAAGCTTTCTGTAATACCTGGTCAGATACTGAGAAGCTTCATCAAGACCATGTGCATCTTTTATTCTGATGTTCCGATTAACTTTGAAAGTACTCTTAATCAGTGTGATTGTTATAAACTAGTTATTTGGTCCACAGTGTTAGTAGTCTGATATCAAATTGATAAGTCAAAAGTTTGCCGTAATATAAGATTTTAATTGGTTGAGGAAAAAGTTCGTGTCGTTTTGCTTTTTTTGTGTTTCTATTGAATAATTTCGAACAAAACTAACTTGTAGCAACTAATCATAATATTCTCCGTCCACATCGATTACTTCCTGCCACTTTTCCTGTAACTTTTCAATTCCCGGGCGGTAAAAGTTGGCATCTTTTGAATTGAAATACGTTTTGTCTTTGGTGCTGCAGTCAACTCATGAGGAATCCATCGTGTCTTTTTGCAAACTTTACCAAGCGCGTGTAAAATGTTGACAATAGTCTTCTGGTCGCAATCAAGCTCTTCAGCCAGCATTCGAGTGGTCAACGACAGAGTTTCTTCAATGGCGGCAAGAGCTGCTTGTCGGTCAACTTCTTTTGGGCAACCTGAGCGTGGCTGATCTTCCAAAGTTTCTTCTCCAGATTTGAACCTTGCAAACCACTTTCGAGCTGTCTTCTCTGCAACTGTTTCATCGTCCCAAGCCTTATTGATTTTGCACGCCGCTTCGCTAGCACTTTCTCCTACCCGCCATTCGTGCATAAGCAGCTAGCGAATTTGCTTCCAATCCAATTCCATCTTAAAACAAATATAAACAAATTATATATCATCGATGCGCAAGAAGCAGAGCTTTCAAGTGAGCTCAAAAAGACCACAAACAAGTTTTAAAAAATGTATTTGCCAGCAAAACGGCACGACCTTTTTTCTCAACCCTATAAATTATTAGTACTAATGTACAAAAAACTATTACATTTAGTAACATTTATTAAATATTGTTTCAGCTACAATTGTCGTTATCAGTGGCACAAAAAACATCAATTACTCTTATCTGTTTTTGTCATAAAATACTTATAGATAAAATGGAATTATATAAGATCTTATTATAGATATTAGGAGTTTTAAATCACCGTATCTCTTAAACTATTGTTCATTTTCCAAGGACCAATAGTTTTCTAAACTCAATAAAATATAGATTATACTTCAATACAAAAGCAATGAATATGAATATTACATAACCCATTTTTCGTTTTTATTTAGATAATTATAGGTATAAAAGCTTTGAACGGTCTTGCCAGCTGTATATTTGTACACAATCATGTTGAAGTTAATCGCACTTTCTATAGTAACTACCTGCATTTTTGGTAAATAATCGATAATTTAAAATTAATTTTTTGTTTGACCATTTATCTTTAATGCAGCTTTTCCCTCTTGGGACAAAGAAGGAATTATAAATGGAATAGATGCCCGACCGAAAGAAATTCCGTACATTGTAAGTACATTCGTTTCTGTAACTAGTCAAAAATATATCTTTAAACTTCTTAGATATCTTTACGTTACTTTGATTCGCACGTGTGTGGAGGCTCCATCTTAGATGATTACCGTATTTTGACTGCCGCCCACTGCGTTGACAACAGATCAGAGCGCGAAATTGTTAGTTCAATGAAATGCAGATGTTGCGTTCAGGAAACTCGAGGAGCTAACTGTTCAGTATGGTGCCCTTAATATTTCCGAAAATAGAAACCTCATCCAAGTATCCAAAATTGCGGTCCACGAGAAATTCGATCCTTCCATGAACTACGCTAACGATGTTGCAGTATTGAAGGTGCGCGGTTCGTGACTGCTAGCTATAGAAACGTAAGGTTAATCCCTACTTGCAGTTAGCCAGTCCGATGACGTTTGTGAATCAGTGCAACCAGTGGCGTTGCCTCAGCAAGACGAAGCTCCACCTGCCGGAAAATTCGGTGTACTGTCTGGATGGGGACTGGATGACGTAAGCGCATAAGTTATTTTCCCAAATTAAAATATTTTATCTTATTTAATCAAGTTATTAGCACGATATATAATCTGTTGCAGTAACGATAGCCGCGAAACGAATTTCACCGCAACACTTTTCGTGCCAAGATCGTCAACATCCGCAAAAGTTTCTGGTCTTCCAAAACATGGATCATCTTCAATAGATTTGCAACCATCCCCAAATTGTTTATTTGTGCTACATTTATAGCATCGTTCTGCAAACGAACGTTCCAGTTTCGTACTATAGTTTGATCCAAGTCGTCCTCATTTACGCATGCGCACTCTCATATGCTGTTACGTTACGTAAAATTAAAGAAAATTGACTTTAATTTTTAGAACAATTGACAATTGTTTGAGTTTAGTAACATGTAAATATATAAAAAAATATTTGGAATCTGGTAAAAATCTCGCCCGGCCAGGCGTAAGCCCTCGATGCCTTTGATCATAGTTTTCTATAGTTAGTAAGAAAATTGAACGTGTAAATAAAGACCTAATTCAAATCTGTCTTGAAAATGGCATCAAAGTTCATGACGAACCGCCGAGAATTTTCTATTAATAGGAGCAGTTCAAACCGTAAAACCTAATTGTTTATTTACTTTAACTTTCTAAAAATTTTATGTCTCTTTGGAGAAGAAACTGTTAACCCCTTTAAGCCCATATATTTAAAACTTACTTTCAGGAGCCGTCTTTTATGATACCTTGGCTTCTTAAAATACTGTCACAATTTTTTTTATCTCCTGTATTGTCTAGAAAGGAGGATCTGATAAAATCCTAATGAAACCAATTCTATAACATTTTTAATAATCTCAATTATCCCCCTATTCATTCATCATTTGGAGTTATTTCACTAAGGTAATATGTATGTGATCATTAATGTACCCCTTCGATTATCCTTTATCTGAACCAGTCATGCAAGATTTTGTAAAAAAATTAATTTTAGTGTCAATCCACTAAACGTATGCTATCTCAAATAAAACGATGCCCAATGCTAACCAGGAAACGTGCAGGCAGATGCTATGTACAGCCGTGTTACCTAAACCTGACATTAAACCTTCCGAATTACAAGCCTTAAAACCCTTAAAATAAGACAAAAACGTTATAATCTTGCCGGCTGATAAGAGTAACCCAAATTAGGCCGGTAAGATAGAATGTTTACTAAAATCATCCAACTATAGTTTAGCACTCAGCAACCCACCAATCTACATCAAAATTAAATCAAAACGCTTATTACGAACTCAAATCTATCTCCCGATGATACAAAACTCCCTGTTCCTCGCAAAAAAATCTTCAAGAATTTTAAAATTATACATCTTCCTAAGACTCACTTGGAAAGTATTCCCCTATGACATTATTAGAGCCTTTGGTTTCCTTGTACACAACTTAATCAAGTACCTTGGAAAAATTCTTCAACCCTTTTTATAACAGGCCTTGCTATACATCCAAAGTTTCTAAGACATCTTAGAAATTCTCAATTCTTTCCATTGCAAAGATGGCATAATGGTCAGTTTCGATGGTGTCTCTTTTTTGCCAATATTCCCATCCGTAAGGCTTTGCGATTTCTGGAGTCTACTCACTATCTAAAAAACAACACCCTCAAATTAATTACCTTCTTAAAATAAATTTTACCGACAATGGCGCCCTTGTGGATTCCCCACTTTTACCTGTTATAGTAAACCTCTTCATGATAGATTATGAAATAGAAGCTTTTGTATCATCTTCTCTAAAGCCTACCTGTTGGATAAGAACATAGACGATACCTTGGTTTTCGAGCCCCATAGACAAGACATTTGAACATTTACATAATAAGCAACACTGTCTGTAGAAAGCTTATTCATACCAGTCGTTATGCCAAATCCCATCATCACCTTACCCAAATCCATTCAGTTGCAAAATCCCTTATTACCAGATTTATAAAATCTTTCGACACTAAGAACAGACAAATTAAGATCAAGACCATTACTGAAATTCTAGAATACGAGGGATATTTCAACAAACTCCTAATATGTATCATTAAGAACGTCAATAAAAATACAAGTTTTAAAACCCACATCCTTTCTGGTTAACTAAAAACGTTCTTATCTTGCATGAAAAGTATTACTATTAGAATAAATAAACGTCTGACTTTATTCTTACGAATCAAAAGGAACATACAAAATACCTTATAGAGTGTGGGGAAACAACTCTGACAGTTTGTCAATTATTTAAAAACCACGTTATCAGTTACGCAACCCATTCGAACCAAAAAATCTTCCCTATCCTAATATTTCCCGACAAAATGAGTTTTTTTTCACTTTCCATCCACTAAGTCATGAAATAAAATCCACAAAGAACTAGTCTTTTTATGACTCATACTCTTAAAAAGTTTTTCAGATTGAGGTTTTAAGCAAGGAACGAATTATAATCTCTCTTGATAATTGTATCAATCTCTTGGTAAGTGTATCAAATTGTATCAAAGGGAAACGTCGAAAATTTCGTAATAATGAACACACAATTTTTCTACGATAGTGTCAAATATCTTCTATAACTTCATTAATCCAGTAAATACCATACAAAGAAAGTTAAGGAATTATAGACAGGCAAACAGAAAGACAAATTAATACCACCTTTAATTTTCTCATCTTTAATTCATGCAACAGTCAGCTAATAGTTATTTTATGGCTAATTATACCTATACCCCTAAGAAGTCTGGCTATTTGTGCATTTAAACAATAACTTGAAAAGGTATAACAATGCTGACGTAATTAATTGGGTAGTAGACGACTGATCTGTTTTGGTCTCATTATTATTAAAAACAATGTTTATAGGTAAAAGTTTCGCCTAAATAAGTAAAACTTATGGATATACTGTGGCTTTAGTGATTATTATTAAGTATCTATAAGCCACGCCAAGTATCGGATAGCAATAAAAGTACCTGAACTGCTATTAAAATTAGCAACTTTCAGGAAGGATACCTCACGGAGCACCTGCAACAAGTAGACTTGCTAATATACAAAGACAAGGATTGCTCCAGGATATATGGCCGAAAAGTTAACCTAAAGTACCACTTTTGCTCTGGCATTCCACAAGGTGGCAAAGGACAGTGCACTGTAAGTTTCACTAAACTTGACGAAAAAAATTGCAAATTTTAATCCTTTTAGGGTGATTCCGGCGGACCATTGGTTGCAAATGGCAAAATAATTGGATCCGTTTCTTGATCCGCAAAGCCATGCGCCAGTATGGGTTACCCCGGAGTATTTAGTCGCACTTCCAGCTACACCAACTGGATTCAGGATAAGATGCGGGTGTGAAAATATCCTTATTTTTACAAGAACAGCATAAATTAGCACATGAATTAGGAGTATTTAAGACGCAGAAGAAGAAGGTCATTTTAAAATACATTTAAAAAATTATATTTGAAATTCTAATTACTTTAACGCAGTTCTTCAATGTTTTCTGAAAATTTTATCCAAAGCACACAGCATTTTATTAGTTTTAAATCTTCAATCTAAATGTTTACATCTGAGTAGATTTGACCAAGGCGATAATTCATATAAAATGCATAAATAATGTAATACAAACTGTCAGTAGAAGAATTTTTTGTAATTCGGGTGTCCAAGAAAGGGAGATAATTATTTTGCCCAACTTGCATTGTAAACTTGATATTAGTGTGAAGTTTATTTAGGTGGGAAAAGAAATGGGCAATAGTACCTTTCCATGAGGCCACATTAGAAACCTTATCCAACAGATAGATTTTAAGAGACAGGATGTGAAGATTTTAATTTCAAAACCGGCCACGTGGAATTAGACGTACTAAGAATCAGTACGTACAAAAATATACTGAGTATTCAAAACTAGGCCAGACAAAAATATTTATCACAGACACCATATGCAGTCCAACTCACACAGCACATATAATCCATCATAAAGAAACGAGCGCGTCAATGATAATCGAACAAATCCTATCCATATCCCAAACAAACATAAAATTACAATTGAAAATTCCTCAAACATGACTTATATAAACTTCCCGAGAAATCTCTAGTTTGCCCTTTTTCCATTTTTAATGTTTGTCTTCAGCCAAGTTACTTTCCTCACATATGAAAACATGCACAGATACTTTCATTCCTTAAACCGAGAAAAGGTAGAAAGAAGATCGGCAGGCTTGTTAATATCGCTCTCAAAACTCCTAGAGGAACTCGTATATTCTTTTTCTGAAGTAATGACTTCGCTGGCTAATGTTTTGAACACCTGTGTAAAGGATGACTTTATTTACACATGCCGTTGTGTCCTAAGCCTTCAAAAGGCTGCGAGAGATTACTATGCGAAAACTAAAGAAGTGTTTTCTTCTTGGATGTACAAGTTACCCAAATTTGAGATCCGTTCCGCTTGGTTGCATATTATGAGACCGTCAAAACAAAATTATCATTCATCATCCATCAAGAGATTTTCCTTATTTCCTTTAAGGCAACAGTCAAAGAAATCTTTTACCTGTTTTACCGAAATCATGTCTATAAACGACATGTTACCGTCCTGCTTTCTCTGATCTTACGGTTACGTTGAGCGTTAAAGATTATTCAGTGAACATTAAATCGTCAACAACTTTTTGTAAACTAGCACAAAAAATAGTGGCAATTTTGCTCTTTCCTACGTGAATCTGAAGAGGTGTCCATTATACAATGCAAGACGCAAAGATTTGTACCCAAATCTTACGAACTTCCTCTTCGTATGCATTTTGGTAAAGTGCCTACCAGTAAGGAACTATTTGTTAATCTATGCATAAATTAAAAAAGCACTGCTCTATATCTCACTACCTTCATTAACTTTTAAGCCATTACATGATTGTGTGATATGTGGAACAATACTTAACCGTCTGAACTTTGCACTCAACAACTCCATACACTTTCTAACCTTGTGAATCAATCAGTTTTGCTCACCTGCGTAATGTTTGCCAATTAGAGGTTCTGTTGTGTTTCTTTGTCTTTCTGCTCATGACCAATCATAATATAGAGACCGACATATTGTTATTCAGATAACAGTACGTTTCTTCTTACAGAAACAAATAGTACAGAATAAGAAGCAAAATTACAAAGAAGTCCTCTATGGTCTCTTTCGTAATTATAAATTAATATCTGTTATAGTGGGTTGGATAAATATTAACTTTCTGTACCACACTATCCTAAAGCTGCACATCAAAAAATTTACCTATAAATTCTGGGCAAGTCGGATATTAAATATTTTATTTTGCCAACCATTTGAAAACCCGTGTTAGTCCAGCGTTTACATTTCTCTTTTTCGTCGTAGTATTCTATAGATTACATTTGATGTGAAGGGTTGAATTTCACTTCTATTGTCTGCAATTCTGCAATTCAAGATTATTTAACACGACAGGTCGTCTGCCTCGACAAGAATCTCATCAAATACTTCATCGAATGTCAGGAAAGCAGAACATACAATTTATTGACTGAATATATACAAAACATGTCGGGTACATGTTGTAGTAATGGCCGGTGCTCCGCCTTGCGGCCTGCACCAACAGTACCGCAAATAAATTTGTCATTCTTACTTTCCAAATCTTAATTTAATGATACTTAATTTCCGTAAGACCGTTGTGGCCGAAAATCTTCTGCCCCGATATTCGCCTTAGCGCAAATTTTGAGAAAACTACAAAGACTTGATCCAGAATAGGCAACTCAAAACCGTTGATGGCCCCGTGCCTTCTAATATTTATATTTTTACGCAAAAAAAGTAGACTAATCTACCTTAATCTGCGCCACAATCTTAATTTCAAAAATTGCCCAACCCCCGCGCGCTTCTTATAAATTTACGTCTACACTTAATCTGCTTCACTGTTTCACGAATACTTCAAAAGCCAACCATCACTCGTGCACTCCCGTCTTTCGATCTCCTTCTTACAGGTTAACAAAATATATGCGTAGCATATCGTCTTTCTCACACGCGCATTTGTCTTGATCTTCCACCATCTTTCGGACTTTTACTAGGTAGGACCGAAAGTTACCATATCCAGTGCTATATTGGACGGTGTGCCGATTAATGTCCTCTGTAGCATGCGGCATCGTCTTGACCGTGTAGATGAATATACGCACATGTTGTCCCATCTCCGCTGCTTGCCATCTCCACTTAAATCTTGTGCTCATCGGTAATACTGGTGTTTCCACTGCCTCCTTGGCCAGTTGGTCTCCACGTTCATTGCCCAGAGTTCCCGCGTGCATCTTAGTTTAATGAAATTGGGCCTTGAAACTGGGCAACGTCTTTGCGAAACTCCAAACTTCGACTTGCAAATCTGTGGGCGCCTTTATACTTTTGACTTACTGTCAAATATTACAGTGCACAAATAGTAGAAGTACGGTTGTCGCGCCTCGGGCTGCTCCTCGCTAAATAAAATGTCATCTCGCTTTGCCAAGAATCCCTTTTCGAAGAATACCGCTTTGGTCTTCTTTATGTTGAATTTTAATTTTGCGCTATCCGCCCATGTTTCGAGCATTTCAACGCGCTTTTAAAATTTTGAACTGCGACCTCCCAACTACTAACAGTGTCGTCTGTGAACTTCAAGATCCTGTATTCTTGCAGCAGTTGAACTCTGAACATACTTTCGTATACCAACTTTCAGTATACCGATCCAGAGCTGGAACCTTGAGAGCACTCTTTAGTATCTTGTCACAAAACCGTCATCCATTTTGACTTGCGCTATCCTTTTACATTTTCGAACGCCCCTACGATATCTAACGCTATTAGTGCGCAATATTCTTTTGCATTCCTCATGTCTTTGACCTCGCAGAACACGTACGCAATTGCGCCCGTCGTAGATTTTTCCGCAAGAAAACCTTATTGTCGCTCGTAAAAACCGCCGTCCTGTTGTATCTTGTGTTTAACGTGCGTCATTACAATCCAATCTAATGCCTTCCCGACTGCCACCAGTAAGCTTATAGACCGAAAAGGAAGGTAGATTGTTGGGTTATTTTCACGTCTCCACTAGCAAAACCGTCTAAGTTTATACCAATACTCCTCTTTCGTTAACGGTAAGATATTTCAAGGCGCATATATAAAAAGGAGATAATAAAAAGTCAACTGTGTGCAGGCCTTGATTTTGGACAACTCACGATCAGACTGATAATCTAAAATGCGCGTACACAATGTAAAAGTGAAACACAAAAGTTCAAAAACATGTCTTTTAGCCTGAAATCTAGCCTAATATCTGCTTAACAGACAAAACAAGATATAAGCAGAAAATAAATCAAACAATTTAAAGAGAGCCACTTTAGACAATAAAGCAGGATGATTTGGATAATCAAGTAATACAGTAAAAATATCAGTCTCATTAGCACCGCTGCTATAAATGTTCAAGAAGATCGTATAACTGAATAGACATATGAGTTGGCCATATGTTATACATCATTGTTATATCTGCCTGTGTTACGATGGATCTGAAGCATTGGCAACTGAATCTTTGACCATTAGAATGTTGAATGTATTATATTCTCCTACTTTCAAAAGACTAATTTTACCGTAAACTTTTTTGTATTAATTTGTAGCCCAAATTCTAGTTAAGTTCTCTTGTTATCGGTATTATTTCTCAACTTTTTTACGTACCTTGGAAATAATTATGCATTAAGCGACCTGATTCTTATCCCATCAAACAAAGATCAAATTCAATGAGATATCTTATAGTTTTTTGGGTAAATGAGAATTCAATATTTTTTACAGCTAAATTACTACTTATAGAACTCTAAAGTCTTGCTTACAAAGATTGTTAAGCATAATAAATAAATACTGAAACTGAAATAACTGGATACAATTATAATAATGACCAAGTGAAAAAGGACTTTCGCTTTCAAAATATGTTTATTGGTCACTGTGGGGTGCAGAGTTATTCTACAGAGGCAGTACCTTTCAGTCTGGATGGTCACTTCGAGTGTCTATGAAAGGAGAAGGTTTCAGACTACTGGTCCTCGTAGGGTCCCCGGATCTCACTAAGGCTCCCCGCGCCGCACCCTGGAAACTGCATTGACCAGCAAGCTAATTAAGTGAGAGCAACCGGATGCTATAAATAATAGAAAAAGGAAGCAGCCTAGTAAGGTTCTAATATGAAAAACTAAACGCTGAATGGACTAGATATTCAAATACTAGCTGTTAGTAAGTCAGGATAGTCAAAAACAAAAATTAATATTATATATTTACTTTTGATGGCCAACTCACATCTTTTGGGCATGAAAGTCACTAGTTTCTGCAACTCTTGCTTCAAAATACGATAATACCCAACTTGAAGTTTTTATTGCTATTTTTTATGCCGTTTACTAACCTTATACGTTTTCTATGAGATATTGTTTGTTGATTATGTTGGCAGTAAGTTTTATTCAATGACACGGTGCATCGTTGTACTGAAAAACATAGCCTTCATCTTCAAACAAGTGTTTCTCATTAGACAACATATTTTATAGCACGACAAAAATTATAGGAAGTATTAGGTGTATAAATAAGTTCTCAGCTTTAGATGTCACAGGACGCAAATCACCGTTTACATGTAACGTATTAGTCCGCCCTCTTGCGGTTTTAAAGCAATGACATTTGGTCTTTCGAAAGATCATGCCGTTTGGCGTTTGATGCACATAATCCCAATAATCAGCTGTGTTCACGATGGCAATCACAAAAGAGCATATTCGACTTTCTATCCACTTCGCGTTTCATCTTAAGAAAAACCCTGCTGAAGCCAGCGAAATAATTTGTGCTGCATATGGTGAGGATGCTGTAAGTCATGCAATGTGCAAAAAGTGGTACCAAAGATTTCGGAGAGGAGAGTTTAGTCTTGAAGATCAACCACGCGCTGGACGCCCTCATTTGACACGGATGAGCTGCAGACATTGCTGGATCAAAACAATGCGCAAACTGAAAAAGAGCTTACAGAACAGCTTGGCGTCACTCAGCCAGCCATTTCCATACGTTTGCATGCAATGGGTAAGATACAAAAGGAAGGCAGATGGGTTCTGCATAAACTGTCCAAAGACAACAAAAATCGACGGCGTGACACCACACTCCATTTGCTTTCAAGGACCGAAAAAAGGATTTTCTACATAAAATTATTACGGGCTATGTAAAATGGATCTTGTACGACACTCCCACGCGCAAAAAATCATGCGTAGATCCTGGCAAACCTTCGACATCGACTCCAAAGCCCAATATCCAGGCGAAAAAGAATTTGCTCTGTATCTGGTGAGATTGAAAAGGTGTGCTGTACTATGAACTCTTGAAACCAGGTGAAACAGTTACGGTGGATCGCTACCAACTGCAACTCATCAATTTGAGCGACGCAATCGAAGAAAAGAAGCCATTTGCTGGGCAAGGAAGTCGCAAAGTCATCCTGCTCCGTGATAATGCCCGACGCAAGAACACATCTTCGCGTTAGGCAGGGAACTTCTCCCACATGCGGCGTATAGCCCAGACATGGTCCCTTCCGATTATCATTTATTCCGGTCTTTACAGCATCACTTGGCTGATACGCACTTCAAAACAGAAGAAGAAGTCCGAAAATGCATCGATAACTTTATCGTCTCGAATCCGGTGAGCTTCTATCACCAGGGAATTCGCAAGCTACCCGAAAGATGGCAAAAGGTCATCGATGCCAACGGAGAATACTTTGATAGTTAAGCTTTTTTTGTTTGTTTTTAAATAAAACTTATTTATACACCTAATAGACATTTTGGTGCATATTTTTCTCTAAAAAATTATTCGAATAGCTTATTCGTCATTGAATGGCATTTTATTCCCCTGCTATGTGGTTAAATGACTATCTTCTTTAGCTTACTGGAGACAGAAGTTTATTTGACAAGTAGCTTTTAGTCCACAAGCAAATAATCTTTATTTTACAATAAATATACGCATAGTAATGTTTATAGACTTTGAGTTTAGTCAATTAAGTGGTACCAAAGCTTCTAACGGCCACTCTTGTTCTTTTTAAGTCGTTATCAGTTTGAATTGAGCTTTTCCTTGGTTTTATATTATGTGGTTTATCAGTAGCTTTTTTAAAAAGAATATAAGCAGAAATACTACTGATGTGATAATACCATACAATTAAAGGTAATTGGAGAACATTATAACTAAAAATTCCAAGACATTTTTGTATCACCGTGCATTGACTAAAAATCGGACAAATGTTATAACTAAAATAGTAACACAGAAGTGGAACAGATCAAGGCGATCTACTAAATTGCCCAAGAAAAATCAAAGAAAAAGAGAACGACCAATACTTAAATAAATTGGCAACTTCGAAATATTACAGTTGAACACAGCTGTCACACAACATAACACAGTGGAAAACCACGAAGTAGGCCTATGATTAAGAGAGAAAGAAAAAAAGAAGAAAAAAATTGTACCATGTGATCTACAGAAAACGAGCGTGTTGAAAGCACACCATCAAGTAGAGCAAACATTTTATATTAATACTGTAATTAAATCAACCAGAAGGTTGACCAAATACTAATGAAAATCTCTATATACTTACTTCTGACCCCAACGTAAGCAAGTTGATATCATTTATGCTTACTAACTTAATAATGAAAACTTTTGTTGACAATTTTATTAAAAACTACAAAGTAAAACTAAATGTAAAATGTAAATTTAGTTTTATTTTTAACGGTCTACTTAGCTCCACCCTACTAATTTCTCACTTTCAAATTATAATTTTATATTTAAGATCATAGTGACAACAACGTTAGTAGAATTTTAAAAAATTCATAGATAATCAAAGATAGTAACGCGGATTACAGAAATAATTTCTGTTCCTTATCTGCAAATCCTTATTGACAAATCGAAAATAAAATATATGGATTGACATAAACAAAAAGACGACAAAGACCTAGTGCTACCGCAGCAGACTTATTTTTTTATATGAAAAGACTTCGATACTTAAAAAATGCGATTTTTTATGAAGTGTTCGTTAAAATGCCATGGGTTTAACTTACGTACCACATACATTGTCTCCTTATTTAGCAATATTCCCATTCTTGATACTACTTACTATCTAAAAAACCTATTTTACTTTTCAAGGCAAATTTTACCGATAAACCAATGGTGCTCCTATCGGTTCCTCACTTTCACTTTTTATGACCGATTTTAAATTAAAAGTTGCCGTTTCATTAACACTTAACTGCTGAATAGGTTGGATACGTTGACGATATTTCTATTATCGACCTTATGAACAAGATGCACTTTCCCAATTTCTTTCCCATCAAACAAAACTTCACATTAACATCAAGTTTATGCTTTTAGTAGGATAAAATAATTGTCTTCTTTTTCTAAACACACCCAAACAAAAAATCTTTCAATGACATTTTTATCACACTGTCTGCGAGAAGCCTACTCATATCCACAATTATTTAAATGATAAATAGCAGTATCATCCTGATTAAGTCTACTTTGTTACTACATCTCTTGCTACCAAATCTCTCAAACTATCGAACGCTAAGAACCAACAAATCAAAGTAAGAACCACTGCCAAAAATGTAAGAATTAATAAAACCTCAAATTCCAAAATTCATGTTCTAATTAAATAGCTTTTGCTTTACATTACAAAAATACTGATATAACAGGGCGTACACTGGACAGGGAACATCACTAACGATAAAATAGCTGACTACTCCATCTGCTCAGCTAAGAACCACTACATCCACGACTCCCAATAAATTTCCAAAATACCTTGTAGTGACTATAAAAGAACCTGCATAAGCCAAACGAACAGATAAATAGCAACAATTTTTGGCCATACATGAGAACGACAGTTCTTCGTTACTTGCTAAACACAATAAAAAATTGGGTACAAAATTCAATCTTTTTCAAATCAAAAACATTCGCTTCAATTTCCCATCCCATTAGCAGAACCATTCTTGGATCAATTAAAATAGAAAAACATCCTCAGTTCCTCAATACTCCAGAAGACAGTCACTATTTCAAATCCGTTAATTACTGCACGTCATCAGTTACATAAATATTCCAGACAAACTTTTCTGAACCAAGTGGATTTCCTACCAAAATATGTATGTTTCTGACAAACTTTCACTTCGAATTCAATAAATAAAGCAAGTCACACAAAAATCCAGTCTTGTTCTGGAATTATAGATCTTCTTGGAGAGTATTGAGACTCCAAATAAAAAACCAACTCCAATCTCCTCAAAATTACAATGTCTTCTTTAATCATAAATCTGCTTCATTTGTAGTTTTGAAACTAATATAAATACATCGTACTGATAGGAGATTGCTGTTTTCTAGACAAAAGAGTTCTAAAATTCGTATAGTTGCAGGTGATTTTTACTATGGTAACGAAATTTCGGACTGCCCTCTGTAGTGACCAATATAATGCCTTCTAGGAAAACAGCCGCGCGCGGGAGAGACTCGAACAATAGGAATTTACCAGATGTTACTAGAAACATTGAATATCACGCAGCGGGACAGCCTGGGCAAGTGAAGTGCCGGAAGTGAAACGTTCTGAGCCAGTACAACCTAAATAGTATTACAGATAAATACAGTGCAATTTAACGTTATAAATTGTATGTGTTGTGTACATAATTATTGTTCAGTAATTTTGACCTACTTACAGGCGGTAAGTTTAAGTAAATTTGCACGTTATTCACCAATGTGGAGAGCAGAAACGTTACAATATGATTTCAGAAATGTTTCTGGGCCCAAAGTGACAACTGCTTCTAGAATATCATGACAGAAATTTTTGTCTTCTTAGCTTTGAACAATTTCTTTGTTCAAATTTCTGAAACTGCTTCACATTTTTGACAATTTTTTATCAAAAACATTAGCAATACAATTTCACACTTTCAAAGAGTTCTAAAACTGCATTGCGACTACCTGACAGCTTTCCCATGCCAAATAAGTGACTATAATAACAAAATATCAACAATAAAAAATGAAAACTAAAATAAAATAAAGTATTATTATAGTTAGTCAAATTAATAATTTTTTTTAAATTTTTTTATTGGATTAATGCAAATGTACAATCTACTTAATAAAGTAATAAGTAAATGGGTTGAAAGAAGTTCACTTGAGTCAGGGGCCATCCATTGACGGCTCTCTGAATTCACCTAGCTAGGTCTTCTGGCCATGTTCTGTTAAGTCTTCTATTTTCCATTGGTTGTCTGAACAGTTCACTGATTAGCTCGTTGCTGTGGGTTATGCTTCGATTTTTATGTTTAACAGAGTAAGCACTGATGACGTCGTGTATAAACGGTATTTTGAGGTCGTCGTGTATGGTGTTGTTGGAGACATACCAAGGTGCATTTAGTAACATTCTGAGGGTTTTAGATTGAAAGGTTTGTAAAATTTTTGTATTAGACGGTTTGCTGCAGCCCCATAATTCGACACCATATGTCCAAATAGGCCTAAGAATGGTTTTGTATATGAGGAGTTTGTTCTGTAGTGAGAGCTGAGATCTACGATTTAGTAACCAAGACATGTTCCTCACTTTTAAATCTAATTGACGTCTTTTTGCCTTAATGTGTGTTCTCCAAGTTAGTTTTGCGTCAAGATGAAGGCCGAGGGAGTGTTATTGAAGGTAAGAGGAGGACATTCGGCTCTTCGTGTTGTGAACGTGACTTGACACGACTTATCAACGTTTAGATTAATTTTCCAGTGCGTAAGCCAAATTTGGAGTTGATCAAGATAAGCTTGCAATTTTGCAGAAGCTCGTATCGGATCGAGATCTGTAGAAAGGATGGCTGTATCATCAGCGAACGTTGCTAGTAGTGTATCCTCGCTGGCTGGTATATCAGCGGTAAACAGTAAGTACAAGAAAGGTCCCAGAACACTTCCTTGGGGTACACCAGAGTTGATAGTCTGGTAGTCAGATAATGAGTCTTCGAATTTAACTTGGAAGTAACGGTTGGACATGTATGACTTAAGGATGAGGAACAATTGATTTGGTAAGTGTTGTTTAAGTTTGAAAAGTAAGCCTGCATGCCACACCCTGTCAAACGCCTGTTTTACGTCTAAAAATGCTGATGTACACATTTGTTTTGCTTCTAAGCTTTCTTTGATTTTATTAACGATTCTATGGCACTGTTGGATAGTGGAGTGATTGGGTCTGAAGCCGAATTGGTGGTTAGGGATTAAGGCATCTATATGTGTTACGTTTGGAATTCTGGTGAGGATAAGATTTTTGGAAATTTTGGACATTACAGGAAGGAGGCTTATTGACCTATAGGAAGTGGCATCAGTTGGAGGTTTTCCTGGCTTTAGTACCATGATTATTATTGCATACTTCCATAGTATCGGATAGTATCACAGGCGTAGTATGCTGTTATATATGGTTGTGAGTAATACAATAGCTTTTCTAGGGCAGTTTTTCAGTACTTCACCTGTAATGAGATCATATCCAGGAGCTTTATGAGGGTTTAAGAGACTTATTTCTTTTTTGACTTCTGCAGGTGAAATAGTCTTGGGTGGAAAAGACATCTGATAAGAGGCGTTTAAGAATGTTTGTATTTCGACATCATCTTCATCATCGTTGAGGATATCAGGAGCGGAAAATACACTAGCAAGGTGTTCTGCGAATCTGTTGGATTTTTCAATATTCGTCCGCGCCCAGCTCCCATCAGCTTTTCGTAGAGGTGGAATAGATACTATGGGTCTTTTGAATTTCTTTGTCGCGTTCCACAGGGAGTGATCATCAGTAGATAGATTGACGATGTAGTGTTCGAAGGATTCGTTTTTTGCTTCTTGGATAGCATTGTGGAGATTGTGCGTTATTCGATTTAAATAAGTTTTGTCAAGTGGATTCCTGGTAGTCTGCCACCTGCGCCGAGCTCTGCGCTTTGCGATGACCAATTCTCTAATATGAAGCGGAATGTTCTGATTGTTGCGGGTGAGACCATGGGGTTCTGGAGTAGAGGTCCAGGAAGCGCTTTGTATTAACGTAGTTAGGTACTGCACAGCTTCATCTATGTCCTCCTTATCTTTAAGCGGATATTTAGTGATATATTATCGTTGATATGTTGACGGAATAGGTTCCAATCAGATCTTAAATTGGATTCAATATCATATGTAGGTCTGATTCCCTTAGTTATGGCAAAGTCTAACAGGTGCTAGGATTTTATTTCGATCGGTCGGCCAATAAGTTGGCTCTCCAGTCGACAAATAGTTGAAATTATTTAGTTCTAAAACTCTCAATAATGTGTCTGTCCTTTAGAGGTAATCAGCCTAGATCCAGGCTGTATTTTAGCATTCAGTCGTCCGGCCAACTAAAGTTGAGCCGAGTCCGTTGGAAGAACTAGTTACATCATGTTATTAGAATAACGTGGTGGACAATATATTGAAGCAATTTATAGGGAAAGTAATCTACTTTTATGATGGCACTTTGAATTTTGGTGTTATTTGGTTGGAGTCTATGTTTTATTGAAGATCTGATTATGATTCAGACCCTGCGTGAGCCGCATCAGGATGGTTAGCATAGTAAATGGAATAGTATGGTATTAAGAGTTGTCCTTTGTGTTGAATGACTTTCACGTTAGGAGGATATCAATTTTATTATGTTAAGAAATAGCGTAAGTTCCTGAATATGGTTTGATAAGTTCTTCCATTCTGCAATTCTAAGTGCAGGGGCCATTATTGAGTTAATTTATTGTAACTGTTGTCAGCATGGTTAGAATCATACTGTTCTGGTTGAGATTGATTAAGACCCGCGTGAGCCGCATCATCAGGATGGTTAGCATAGTAAATGGAATAGTTGGTATTTTAAGAGTTGGCTTTGTGTTGAATGACTTTCAGCGATTAGGAGGATATCAATTTTATTTATGTTAAGAAATAGAGTAAGTTCCTGAATATGGTTTGATAAGCCATTCTGCAATTATAAGTGCAGGGGCCATTATTGAGTTTATTTATTGATAACTGTTGTCAGCATGGTTAGAATCATACTGTTCTGGTTGAGTAATTGATGGAACATATTCTCAAAATCATTAAGGAATATAGTAAATTTGCTAGTTAGGTCTGTTTCGGTGTTGTTAGATGGGATGTTAGGTTGTACTGCGGTCATTTGGGCATAAGTAGGGGTTGGGGTTGTTGGATGTAGTGGACTATTAGTTGTAATATTTTGTGACAAAGGACTGGGCCTGGTTGGTCTTAGGTGATGGTTTCTGTTTATTAAGTCTTGATAAACTTTACAGCCTTTGTAGTTCGCTGGATGATTTTTCTGACATAGAGCACATGTTGCTGGTGTATTTTTAGATTTGCTGCAACTAGAGGTGTTATGTGGTCCTCCGCATTTAACACACTTAAACGGTTTCCTACAATAGGTTTTCGTGTGTCCATAGTCTTGGCATCTTGTGCATTGTACGATCCCACCTTTATTTCTTGGCGCTTCTACTCGAATTTTAGAATGATACAGAAATTCTAATTTAAAGATGTCTTTATTATTGTTTTGTACCTCGAGATCTACAAAGAATAGAGGTAAGGGCTCTTTAGTAACCCGATGCCTGACATTTGTAATATTACGAACATTGTTTTCTTTTTTCTCGAGTTCTTGTGTAATTTCTGGTAGGGGAATAGAAGTGTGGATGCCTCTTATGACTACATGGTATGCTCTATCTTGTTGTAACCGATATGAATGGTGCACAATTTCTTCTTCACGAACGTGACGGATGAGTTTTCTATAGGTTTCAGGAGTGTTGGGGTTTATTTTAACAGTATTGTTTGCTAACGTTTTGGTAGTGTAAGTTTCTTCTTCAACTACTTGTGCTAAGTTATCAATCATGTCTTTGTAATTTGAGACCCCGTATATAAAGATTGGTGGAGGTTTCGGTTCTCTTTTTGGAGGAATTGAAGTATTAGACGTGTTGTTATTGCTTTCAGAGAGAAGTGAGAACTGATTAGCAGTTTCTATTTGGGCATCAATTTCAGAAGAATTTTGTCGCTTTGCTCTTTTTCTTTTGGTTACTGTTTGCCAGACGTGTTTGGTTTGATTTTGTGTTTCATTGTAGTTCATTGTTTCATCATAACATGCTAAGTTATCTCCTGTGGTTTTATAGTTTATATTGCTGCTAACAGAATTATCATAATTTGCACTAACCTGCTGTGCTGATAGTACAGGTGTAAATTGAATATAAGTTGGTGTGAATGAAGGTGCTATTTGACTTAGCTGTTGATTGAATCCTAGTAAAGGTGCTTGATTCGCTGGGGATCGGTTGGGGTACATTAGTGGTATTTGTGCATTTACAAACGATTGTCCTGGTATGTTTGATAACTGCACAATAGGCTGATTATAGTAATTACCATTTTGTCCGATTCCATTATTGGCTTGAGTGTTAAATTGTGGGGTCCCAGGTCCTGCGTTACTCGTGGAAGAGAACATGTTCCCGATCCCGAGTGTTTATCGTTCGCATGCAGTGTAATAGGATTCTTTATAATGCGCACTTTTAAATATTATGTAAACGTTTAAAAATATACACGAGTTTTCGAAATTAAATTAATAAATATATAAATTTGCCTGCTTGAAGGCACTAGCAAGAATCAAATTAATAATAAAATTCATATAAATTTGCCGACTTGGTTCTAAGAACAACTATAGTCTTTAACCATCTTCCGAGAATATAGAGGACTAACTAAGATAGTATTTATACTAAAGACTGGTAATTGAAACTGTATTTAAACAAAAACAGTATGCTTATTGACGAGGACTGTTGACTGAAGTTGCGCGAGAATAAATAAACTCTTTTGTTATCTTTTTGAACATGCAAGGAGCTTTTGGTAATACATCATCACCTCAGGTATTATACTGGGAGTACAAGATGATTAGCGCAGGTGGACCGACTGCACGTTAAGAGAAAATGAAATATATACATATTGGGTGAGAAAAGACGGTGTCCCCAATGAGGTAGTTTTTAACCTACCCTGTGGAACTTTATTATGGATGAGCTGATGAAGATTCCTGAGAACGAAAAAGTCTCATTTCTAGATTATAGAAAGAAAATTCATTGGCACTGCCACAGAACATATGCAGAGGATTCTGAACGTAATATCTAGATGGACTGAAGAACTAAAAGCATTACAGCCAAAAGACCATCTTGGTATCATTTATAATAGAAGAATATAAGCAATATGGGACCTTTTTATCTTTGACGAAGAGGAAAAAGTTTGGTAGGTCAGTTAGATGAACTTGTGGCAAATAATAGGGTTTAAAAACAAGTACGGTACACCAAATGTACATATGCAAGGGTACTCAGACGAACTCTAACATAGACATCCCTGATATGGTAGCTCCAGCTTCAGCTTTCAAGAAAGCAATAAACTAAACAGGTTTAAAAGATTTTACTACTATGATGATTTGTTATATGAGCAAAAAAAAATATTTACAGCTTATCATGAAACTTACCTCTAACTTGGGTAACAAAACATAAAACCAAGACTTACTCCACTATACAACCAGCATATACCTTTGATGTACGAGATCAAAAGTTGGCTCATTATTTGGCACATTCGAGAAACAATTTGGTGCTATATGTATTCGAAAAGATAGAATGCATGATTGTAAAATCTGTTTTAATTCACCATGACCGTCCTCAGAGCTTTCTTTCAAATACTACCATGGTAATATATTATAAAACAATTTTTCTGTTAAGAGTCTTTTCTGGTAATGAGATCTTCTTTATTGAGTTATGAAGATATATATATATATAATTATGAAGATTTTTTCCACATCGCCCCGTATCAGAGTCTCGCCCTTCCAGTTCGCAACCAAGGAAACAGAGCTATTACCATTTGATGCAATTGATGTAAAAGTGAATCACTGGAAAATTAAGCAAATGGGTATCACCATCTTTCTATAGAACTTTGTCAAAAATCTTTTAGTTTTGAATTTTAGCATATTCAAAATGTGTTTAGTAATAAGTTTGTATTTCAGATGAAGCTTATGCAAGTGATTTACAAAGAACATTTGAAATGCATTACTATATTTATCTTTGCTTCTCAATTTTTCTCTTTTGTGAAAAGAGAAAAGATGAAGACGCTAAAAATGTTGCCTTCTTTCTTCAATTTTTATAATGTCGCCAAACCAAGCTTAAATTGGAGATCTCCTCTCATTAGACTAACAAAAAAATTTGCAAAAAATTATCACAATTTTTTAAACAAACATGCATTTTTAATTATTATTTAAAATCCACAAAACTTTTCTAGGCATTCAATTTTAATCTTTCCGGGTGCACTTCTTTTTTGTTAGGAAATACGTAATTAAACATTTTCATATTCAACAGCAGTATAACAAAAAGTTGTCTTCGTAAAAGAACCCTATTTTAATTTCCTTCCAAAAGCAGCACAAAAAATTGAAGTCGATATAATAAAAACGGTTTGTGAGGCCGCGATAAAACCTGGAATGCAATTCACGTGCGTCGATAAGGACGACTGCATTGGCGCGGGTAGTTGGAGGTTACATGCCGTTGCGTAAGCACAGGTAATGTGCGACAGCGGCATTTGCAATAGTTAAGCGAGTAGAGCAGCGAATCTGCTTCGAATTTTGCGCAAAACTGGAAATGCGCCGCGTTGGAGAACAATGCAGTAAGTGGAGCACAAATAAAGGTGTGGTACCAATCATTTAGAGACGAATCCAGGTTTTAGAAGACCAACAACATGTAGAACACCAGAAAATTTGGAACATGTCGAGAGGATCTTCATCATGGTAAAATTCGGTTAGTAATGTTATCAGAGTAGAAGAAATATTGTACTGCAACTGTTAATAATTTGTTTCGGAGAGCTTCTCAAAAAGCCAACAAGAGATGTCTCGTGCATTTACGGCAACAAAGGCTCAGTCGTCCAAGTCGAAGTCTTCTGGTCGGCCACAATCAAAAACCTGGAAGATCTCAAGGAGCTTAAGGAGGGCTAGGTAAATCATCTATTTTTAAATATTAGATTTTGTAAATGACACGGCTTGATAATTTTCTGAGCGGATTTGTTAATTAGATCTGACATGTCCTAGTATCTTCTAACAATAAGAAAAATCCCTCGCAACAAAGGCATTAAGAAGCAGGTAGATTGTGTTGCAACATCAATCTAAGCAGTATAGCCATGTTTATTCTACTCCATTCCCCCTATTTTTAGAATTAATTAAAAACATTTGGAGATTGTTATTCCAAACTAGATAAAAACATAAATAAAATTTTACGTTCACATTTGTTGGTGAACATCTCGGATTAATTCATGACATTTTTCGGATTTTTGCAACTTCCACAGTTCTTACTAGATGTAGGTTAAATGAAGGAGGAGACTTTAAATATTTTTGATTCCTACTCTTAACTTGCATTAAATTTTGATTATATCCACATCAAATCGCTACATTACAATACTACCTCTTGAAGTCTTTATTAGAGGAGTTTGTGTTAATAATCTAATAGCTATCAGTTGTTTTACAAACTACTTTCTGGTATGGTGTAGTATAAAGCATTGCTTATACAAGCCAACATAATACATAAATAAATGGTAGTCGTACGCTTTCTTGCGCTTACTTGCGCTTTTTTAGAATTTTAAGAGGTATATAGTCATTAAAATTTTTCCATTACTCTTTTTGAAAGTCTACCAGTCCTTTTAAGCCACAACTTAACTCATATTTGTGCCTTACCCCCTCGATTTTATTATTAACATCTTGAGTGTCAAACAATAAACGTAAAACCTTGTTGATCACTATGCAATAAATCCAATTTGTTTGCAGTGATAAAATTGTTTATTGTTTTTACTCACTGTATCAAATGTTCTTAGAAAATCACCGCAAGCCAAAAATTTTCCAAGATTTTTGCTCAAATAAAGTTTATAATTATTTTATTGTAAATTTAAATTTCAAGTAAGAGTAATTTTTATCAAAAATTTCTTTATTTTCAAAAGAAGTGCTTACACCTAGTAGTCTGAGCTGCTAGTGGGAAGGTAATTTTAAAACTTTTCAAAACAGGAAACTTCTCTAGTGACACTTATTGTACTTCTGGTAACGAAACGATTATCGTTCAGGTTTCTTTGTAGTGAACAAACGTGACATCGGCCATGTTCCGTTTTCCATTTCCATTCTTTTTTTAAGTAGAAAAGTGAGCGTCCAAGCAGAGTCGATTTTCTTGTAGAATTCTTGAAGAATCTCCTTCACCGTGCCTCCACAAATGATTTGTATCGCCGTTTTGAAATCTCATAGAGTTGCTTAAACGCTATGAAGCTATTGCAGATGGTGTAATCGTAAAGGTGAAAATTCACATTTTTGTACCACTTCAGACTTTTCCGGATCGACTGGTTAGGTTTTATAACTTTGTCTGCATCGTCTACACCACCCATTTTGAGTTGTAAACGAAAACCGGGTTGGGGTTTTCCTGGGGTTATTGGGGTTTGATGAACTTGATTAAACCATCTTCAGTTTCGCTTTCATTTGTGTTTTCACTTTTCCGGCTCGCTTCTTCTCTAACGAACCAATGTAGTACATTTCTTGGTCAAGTAAGACACAAGGACTGAAGAACCAGTCGTCGGCTATTATGCAGTGAACATTTTGAAGAAGAGTGGCAACAATGGAGCCCTCCTATGCCAAAGTGCCTAAATGCTGGGTTTGTTTTCTTGGTACAAGATCATATCTACGACCGCTTTCGTATTACAGTCGACCAAAAGAAAAAACTTGACCCCATAGCGAGCGCATTATGTAGGAACATACTGCTTAAAGCTCAAACAACCCTTGAAGGCATGAGGGACTCACCAACGCAAAGGAACTCCCCGGGCACCACAAAAAGTTTGAAATTCGCAATGATATTCGTCGCGGCATTGCCAAATTTGACAAATCTGTCGGTATTGTTTGCTGCAGTTCGACATTTTTTAATTTAATTCATTTATCAGATTAACATTTAAATTGTTATACATGACATTATTATTATTTTACATTCCTGTGGAATTGATGCCGCTCCTATTGGAGCTCTTCAAACTTTGTTAGTGGGGTGGTTCGTCACTCCTCTCCACATACATGACATTCTTAATTGCATATACAAAAAAAAACTACATTACTTTGTTTTATATTTTAACAATCCCAATTACTTATGCGGATTTACAGTAATATCCCGAATTACATAATAGTGTTGAGTTTATTTTAATTATTAGTTCCATCTGGTATTACATCTTGGAGTAACTTTCTCTTGAGTCGTACATGAATATTGGGCTTACAAATATTGCAGTACTTTGCCACACCACCGTTGTTGATATTATCTATGAGGTTTCGGCTCTCGCGTGGATATAATCTTTATTAACGATATTCCTAGTTTGTGATGCAACTTGTGATGTTGGTTTTAGTAGTGTTACACTAAACTGAAGAGGCGTATGGTGCCAAAGGTCGAAATAAGGTTTTGTGCATAAGCATTGCACACTTTAGTCTGAGCGAAGATTTCAGATTTATTAGTGGATATAGTTGTTTCAATCGGTGATAGCGTTGCTTTAGTTTATAATTTATATAAAAACTCCAACTTAACCTCGTGCCTAGATATTTAATGGCGGAATCTTGGGGGTTCCAGGGTACCACATTTCCATTAATTTATAAATTCCATTTTGCAGTTGTTGAACGACTTCTTCCAAGTCTTCAAACATTGCTAACAACATGGTGGTTCGAAGATATCGGACGTATATATGCTGAGTAGAGGTCCTAATACGCTCCCTTATACGACTCCCGTTTTTGCATATTTTGTTTCAGAGATGGTCGAGTTAACCTTAACAGCGAATATTCTTTTTTCAAGGAATGAAAAGATTATGGCTTGAAGGTAGCTGGGTATGTTTCCCAGTTTCAACAATTTCACTAATTATCTGAAGTTTATGGTCTTTTTTGAACTCAAACTGGAAAGGTGGTAGGATATGGAGTGTTTCTACAATTTTACAAGACGGATATGAATAACTTTCTCTAGGAGTTTTGAGAAGGTAGTTAATAGGCTTATTCAACGGTAGATTATTATATGTGCCGAACATTTCTGAGGAAAGAAGGCTAGGCTTTTGTGGTGAGGTTCTGGAGGACTGAATTTAGTATTAGATCACATCCAGGTGATTTACTTTTTGGCAGCGCTGTTATGAGTTCTCTTAGTTCTTTTGGAGATGTGGGTTTGATGACGTCAGTAATTACTGGCTGATGTCTCTCATAACGGTTTATTGTTTGTAATGTATGACCTGGGGAGCATGTGATTGCCGGTATAAAAACCCGTTCAAGATGGATGGAAAACGCTTTCGATTTCTCATTGTCTGTGTAAAAGGTGTCATTACCAGATTTGAATGTCGATAGCTCTTAGGATCCTTCTGGTGGTTCTTCACATCCCCGGGTTCCCAGGACCGATGGCTTCTATGTATTTTTGCTACGATTGAATTTGAAAAGCGTCCAATTCTTTCTTTAACTGGTGCGTGAGGAAGTTTAGTAACCTTCTCGCTTCTGGACTTTTTGTTCTTTGCCACTCTCTTCTGGTTTGGCTTGGTTTTTTGATTAGGTCAATTATGTAATTGGAGAGGAAGGATATAGTTGGGGCTTCAATATCATGGTGTTATTAAAGTTGCTGTTTTGGCAACATTAACTACTGATGAGGTTATGGTGGAGACAGCGATGTCCATATCTTCCGCCTTTTGAGTGCTATTAATTTTGTAAATTGTGGTCCTGAGTTATTTAAAAGATATTCCAGTTGATTGATCCGTTGGTTAGCCTGACCGAGGAGATTTTTGGTTTTGATGAACTAAGAAAAGACAAATGGTCAAAGTTTAATTTGGTGATTACGCTTTGGTTAGTAAGTTTAGAGAAATTTTCTGGAGAACAATGTCCAATACGTCGGGCTGATGATCAGGTCTGTAAGGGTAATATATGTATTTGTCAGGAGTTATGATTTGAAATCCATGAATTGTTGAACAGTGTTCGAGTTTGACCCCTTCAGGGTTTGTCGCTCGACAACCGCATGTTGAGAGCTTCCTGTTTAAATCTCCAATTAGCAGTATCGGTTCAGATATGTTGAAAATTGTTTTGCGTTCATTTTCGTTTAACTTGTTGTTCGGCTGCGTGTATGCGCTTACTATTACAACGTAGCTCGCATCATTTAGTTTTAGTTTCACCCCTGTAACTTCTAGGTTAAAGTCGGAAAGTCGGAGATTGGACTTTGCTTAATGATTACTGGAACTCCTCCTGAGGCTATTTGGGCATTTCTGTCGTTCCGGCTTCCCCTTTGGTTAGGTCTAGCCAAGAAGGTTATAAACATTAATCGTTGTTGGGCTATGCCATTTGCATTCCAGTTAAGGATTGTTGTATTTTCAGTTGTTTTGTGTTAATTATGGTCCATTAAGAAAGATGATGTTTACTATGAATGTTATGATTTGAGGTAAGTAAGGCGTTAATAAATTTAACGGGGATTGTAATGATGTCATTTGGTACGGCGCGTTCTGTTGTTTGGTTTGATGTATTTGCTATATTTGTTGAGGTAGTAGGGGAGATTTTTGAATCGGTTGGCAAAGGTTGACCTTATGGTAGCTGCATCATCGATCACTTGCTGCATCTTTCTTTCTGCAGTTTGCACATTTAAGTTTTTTATTAGTCTTTTTATTGCACCCAGTATGATGGTGGCTTCCTGCGCACTTGACACATCTATAAGCGAGGGTACAGAAGTTCTTTGTATGCCGGTATTGTTGGTATCTATGACACTGCGGTATGATTGTTGTCTTTTTCTAACTTCTACTGTAACGGTAGAGTGATGTAGTTTCAATTGAAACATTTGTTTAGCTTCGTCGTTGTTGGTTAACGCGAATGCGCATACTGGCAGTGGCTTTTTATCTTTAGTTAAGAGTCTTGTTATGTTAATAATTGACAAGGTTTTCACACTTTCTTTATTTCTTCTTTAGCTAAAGATAGTGGCGCGTTTTTAATTAATTATCACTGGAGGGGTTTACTGTTCGGATTTTAAAAAATGTGATAGGGAATTTTATTTTTAGAGTAAAATTCGGCGACAGCTCAATAATCGTCTGCTTGAGTGAGGTTCGCGCGTATTATACTTAAATTAAAAATTGTTATGAAATTGCATTTTGCCAAAGATTTGATGTATGTTACTAAGGCTGTGTGATTTAATGTATTTTGTAAGTAAATTGGTGGTATTTTGGTTTTAATTGTGTTTTTCGATTGCTGTGGTGATTCATTCTTTATTTGTTGTTTGTTGACTTCGTCTTCGGTATTTTGGGATAAGCTGTGGTAGTTGTTTTGTTGTAGTAATTTTTCGGTATACCACAGATACCGTTTCTGCACCTCATTTATGGGTGATGTTAATTCATCTATTTTGCGTTTAACTGCTTGATTTTGCAAATTGGTTCATCCTTACGGGTTTCTTGAAATTCCGTGCTGTTCTTGCATACAAATTTGTATTAAAAATAGAAATATGTACTCATAGATTATAAAGGCTAGAGGTCTAATGTTTGCACCGTGATAACGGGGCACATGTGTACAATCGAATCACAAAATATGTAATCTGTAATATAATATGTAAGTGCATGATTTGGATCAAAGGGAATAAACATATAAATAAAAACAAAACTTAAGCTTTTGAAAAAAGGAGTGAGACCCCTAAAAAACACATAAATGTTAAAAATAAGGCCAAGTTCCTACCAGAAACTTTCAGCCCATAAAAATTGTGATATCTAAACTAATTAAGACTAAGCCACTTGTTGAGAAAGTTCAGGCATAGAGTCCCATTGAACTCCAGAAAGGCGTTCTCTTGTAAATCTAACCCGGCTCCTAGTTTCTTGTATATCTACCCCGCCGTATTTATTATGTAATTCCATTTTATATTTAATTGGGACTGAGTCAATACAGACTTGCTACACGTAATACTTTAATTTGCTCTTGTTTCTGAGTATATTGATTTTATTGGTAATTCTCTCAGTTTCTATTACGCATGCTTTTCGGTTTATTTTCCCTGTATTTCTTAGTTTTCCGTAATATTCTTGTCTTTATTAGTATCTACATTTAGTCTCGATATTATTAAATTATTCCTTTTATTAACTTTCTCAAGTTCTATTTTTTCCTTGGGTGGTTTTATTTTCTTCTTATGTTATTGTTTTCTTTCTTTAAAATTTCATCATATCAATCACCACGTTTTCAGAATCATCTTTTCTTTTATTCTTTGCTTTCGTAGGTATTCTCTTTACTAAGTTACTTCTAAAATTCTCTAAGAATTCTCTTTTTCGTTTCCATCTAATTTCTTTGTCTGTATCTATGCCCTGCTCTTTATGATGAGTTTTATGTTTACTCGATATTTCTAATGCTTTTAACAGCTGTCACGAGCATACTAGACCCGAAACATGTAAGCAACAAAAGCGTTTTGATATAAAATTTTCCTTAATAAAAATTTAATAATGCCATTCCTTCTTTTGCTCTTGTATCTTTAGGTGTAAACCAAACTGTAACCCAAAATACAGTCTTCTATTAGTGATTGTCCTTTTTCTTTCTTCTTTGTTTTCTGTAAAACGCATATATCTCATGTTCTGTCAGCTCTATTTCTATTTCTTGATCTCTGTTGTTCAGTGACTTAATGTTCCATGTCACCTGTCACAGTATTTCGTTTTTCTTCCAATTCTATAACCACCTTTCATGTGTCTCGTGAACATTTTATCCGTCCATTTCTGAGGCCTTCCGCCGGTTCTTTGAGCTTATTATTTTTTTACGGTGTGTAGGCTGCTAATCTAATCTCCCAACCCCAACATGGAGGTCCAGAATTTTCTGTAAGAGTTAATATGCTTACCCGATATGTTCCAGATTTGAGGCGTTGGAGACTCGCCTTTCACCTTCTTCCATCTGCTACATAGCGTACGCCCATTATACACCATTCATTTCTCGGGGTACTCGACGAGGCGTGGACGCAGGATTTGTTGTCAGAGCTGACAATTCAGTGGACATTTTTAAGCTTTTAGTGCTGCTGTAGCATCGGCAACTTATACAGCCTTTTAAAACCTTTATTAACCTTCAGTCCCCTCAAACTACGCAAACAAAAATAAGGTGCTCCAAATTAAACTTTTAGTATTCAAACACATGAATTTGAAATTAACCAAAGATCATCAGAAACGCCGCACATTTGTGAACTGGGCTTAGAGAACACGGCAGTTGATGTTGATTTTTGCGGAGATGCCGATATTGAGCGATAAAACTCATTTTTCTTTAAATGGCTCTGCAATTGTGAAAACTGTTCAGTGTGCATCGTAGATTAGAGGAACTACTAGTCTGTAATGTTTTGAGAACAATAGCTGACAACGCTGTTACTGTCAATGGCGTACGCTACCGGGAGATGCAAAGCCACTTTTTCAACAAAATCGACGATTTGAACTTGAATGACATGTAGTTTTAACGAAACAGAACCGTTACACATTCGCTTTAATTCTAACCAAAGTTTTTGGTCGTGTTATGCCGTAGAGAGGTGACGTCCATTAATCACTACACTCTTACGACCTAACCCCATTAAATTTTTTCCTCCGGGACTCCTTGAAAGAAAGAGTTTATGTCAACACACCTGCTGCGATTGCAGAACTAAAAGAGAACATCGTATGTGTAATTGCTAAAATAAAGCTGCATTTATGAGAAATGATAATGGAAAACTTCGCTGAAGGAATGGTTGCATGTCAGAGGAGTCGCGGAGGCATTTGGCCAACATCATAGTCCATACTTTACACTAATAGTAATCACATTTGAATAATATTTTGTGTTTTATTTAGGAAAAACATCCTAAAGTTCCATTTGGATATCCCTTTATATAGTTTGTGAAATGTGATAGAAGTTGAGAAACTATTTATTTCGCTAAATTAGGAAAACCAGTGGCTGGAACATGCATATGCTATTGAGTAAAAAAACAGGTTATGGTCCTGTCCAATTTTTTATATCTTCTTCTTCTTCCATCCTCTTTTTACCCTTGAGGGTGTCGGATTATGTCTCTTCTAATTTATTAAACCAATCCAGTGCAAGTATTCTCACTTCTGCTTTTTTTTCTCTTCTGTTTCCTATTTCTTCTATTTTTTGCATCCAGCTCTTTCCAGGTTTTCATATTCTTCTTTTTTCTATTCTGCCCAATTCCACTAATTCAGCTGTTTTTTTTTCTATTTTTGTTATAATTGCTTTTTGTTATACCATTTGTCTTATTTCTTTATTTTCCCTACTTTCTTACTAAGCAATTACTTTACCACTGCATTAATTTTCACATTTCAGTCGCGTATATGAGTAGTGGTAGGACCATTGTATTATACACTCTTATTTTAGTTTTCTTGTCTATTTCTCTTTTCCGAAAATTGTATTATTTAATGCATAGCAAATTTTAATACTTTTATTTATTTTGTTATTTATATCATAATTTATCTTTACATCTTCTGTTATTACACTTTCTAAATATTCGTATGTTGTTACTATTTCTAGTTTTTCTTTTTTATAGTAAATGTCTCTGTTTCCTCTTTTATCTTGTTATTGATAATCATTGCTTTAAATTTATTTATGTCCATTTCCGTTCTTAATTTTTCTTTCTTTGCTACATATTTTCATCAGCTGTTTCATCTTTTTATTTTTCATTTTTTTATTGCATATAAAAGGCATTCGATTGGTATTAGATTATTATATCTTAGTACTGTATAGCTTTGTGTAGTTCGTATGTTTTAACAATCTGTCCATAGTGACTATCAATAGTAACTCTCCTTGTGTTATTCCTACTTCTTCATTTGATTTTACCATTCCATTTACTGTTTTATATATACTTTTTATACCTTTAATAGTTTTATTGGTACTTTTAGTACACTCTCATATTATATTCCTCTGTATTGAGTCAAAGGCAGTTTTTAGGTCAATAAATGTAACAAAATTTCCTTTTCCTTTCCTCTTTCTTTTCTGTTGTGTGTCTTAAATATTCCTGCCCTAAAAGCTGCCTATCCTTCTTCTAATTGATTGTCGACGTGTTTTCTTAATCTTCTTTATGTTATTTTGATATATAATTTAAAAGTGTTGGGGATAGGCATATCACAGTCTACCCAATCCTCTTTCTTATAAATTGAAATTATTATATTTTCTACTCTTTTGGGTTTTCTACTGCCTGTCATATTTTCCCGAGTATATTCAGTATCCAGTATCTTTCTCTCTAGGAATTTTATCATTTCGTATTCTATTCTTTGAGAAGAACTCTGTCCATATTCCTAGTATGTTTTTTATCTGATTTTACTTTATTATCTTTGTTTCTTATTCGTTTTATTATTTTCTTTTTATTTTCCTTCGTGCCTCTTACCACATTCCAGAATTATTATTTTCTTGGTATGTCTGCTCAAGTTGTTTACCGAAGTCTTCGCAGCTATTGCTCTTTGCTTCTCTTATCGCTTCTTTTGCTTAAGTATTTTTGCCTGTCTACTTCTTGTTTTGTTACTCCATATCTTTTCCACGCCATTTTTTCATCTTTGATCTTTTTTCTCACTTCTCCATTCTACCATACTGTTTTCTTTTTCTGGTTTTTGTTTTTTTTTACATGTTTTTTTTAGCTATTCTACGTGTTATTTCACTAAAAGTCTTCCGCACCTTTTCTAGCGTCCAATTTTCCTCCTCTTGTTGTTTAATGAATTCAATGTCCACTTTTTCTTAGTATTCTTTGTATGTATTTGTGTTCTTTTATATTATTTGGTTCTCTTCATACTACCTCTATATCTTTAATTATTGCTGTTATTAATCTGTGTTTGGTGTCCGTTTCCGCCTCTCGTATTGTTTTAATCTGTTTTACTCGACTTTGCATTTCTTGTGTATATACTGTGTAATAAACTGTACCTCTAGCGTTTCTCTCTTCCGCTACAAATGTGTATCTATTTTCTAGTGGTTGTCTCCAGTAAGTATTTTCTATTTTTAAATCATTTAATTGGCAGAATTCTTCATTTTCTTGCCACTGTTATTTATTGTAACATCTCCATATTTTCCCATGTAGTTCAATCCTTTATTTTCATTTCCAATTTTTGCATTCCAATCGCCCATAATTTCCTTCTCTAATTTTATCTAATGATATTTGTAGTTCGAAGTAAAAGTCTAGTATCTACTGATACATATATCTGTATAAAATTTATTTTTGCTTGCAGTCCTAGTTTCAGTATCATAGTTCTCGGACTAATTTTTTCAAAATTACTTACTGCATTATCTGCTTTCTTAGATACAGTTAATCTTACTCCCTCTTTTGGTCTGTGTTCTTTATGTCTTCCTAAGAAATACAGATTATAGTTCTCCTTTAGTAGTTTACTTTGTGATTCTTTTTTCTTTGTTCCATTTACTCCCATAATTGTTATGTCATAGTGTTACATTTCTTTTACTACTTCACATTCTATTCCTGTTAAAGATGTTATATTCCACGTCCCTAAATTTATGTGTTTTTATTATTCCTTTTTATTTCTTTACCTTATATCTATATCGTCATGACTTTGGTGCGTTCCAACAACTCTATACTTATTCCTGTATTATATCGATCGTCTCCTTTAATGGCAGTCCTATTTGGTTCGCTGTTTAGTTTTTAGCCTTCGATCAGTATTGGTTGTTATTCTTAATTGGTTTCTTAACTCCTCATCATCCTTATTTTGAGGTGGTCTTTTACTCATTTTTTTTTATATCTGAACAAAAATTATTTTTAAATGTATAACTTAAAAAGATTTGTTTAATTATACACTTCTATTTTGTCAATTCTTTTATTAATTGTAAAATATTCTAATAAACTAAAAACTTCTTCTGGGTGCGAGATTTTTAAAAAATAATTATAAATAACTATTAGACACAACATTTCATTCTCGGATATTATAACAGAATAATAGTTAACATTTAATGAAGAAGGTTTTCTAAGTGGGCACTTTTACTAGTAACCACGTGCTGCAGCCGAGTTTCAAAGCCTTATGCCGAACTTTATCTGAGATTTTTTAATTCTTCGATGCTATTGAAACACGCGATCTTTCAAATAGCCCAAAGATCGGGTGTGTCGACGAATAAATTACACCTTGTGCCTTCTTGGAGGCACCCAACCCAAGAATCCTATTTTCTGGCGTCAAATTTCAAATGAGAATTTCTTCAATTCTGCTTTTCAATAAATCGTTCCATTTACATATTTTCAGAGGGAGAATGGCCCGATGATACGCACTAACTTTTCTTGGATAAAATTTTTTAACTTCAATCAAATGAGGACTTCTTTATCTCAATACCGATAGTTTTTCTTTTTGACGTATCCATCCAACCAGAAATAGCACCCATCACTGAAATGAATGCGTTTCAAATCGATTACTTTCTCTCAGAATCTCTCCAATATCTCATTAGCAAAAGTCAATCTTTGGTTGAAATTAAGCTGTATGAGTGGCTGTTGCAATCAGATCTTATAGTCAAACATTTCCAAATCCACTTTCAGGATCCTCCTATCTAACCAATCGCTCATATTGAAACAAGTTGCTCTTTCTCTGGGGGAATTAGTGGGCTCATTTTCATAGAGACCTTGAAGTGCCGCAACGGCCTCGGGAGCGATCACAGTGATTCGGTCTTCGGCCGCTGTCTCAATACTTTCGAATTTTCTGATCTACCTGGTTGAAACAAAAAATATTTTTTTAAATTAGCAGTTATATTTCCTAAAAAAAATTGTATATTTTACCGAAGAACTGTTGACTAATTTAAAGTTCTTTCTTATAAAATTTATCTTTGGATTTCCTCACTGTCACCGCAAAAGATGCGCCGTTCTGACAGTAGGCCTTAACGATTAACACACGTTCTCTGAGGATGCAGGATAACTTAGAGGACGCCATTTTGATTCATGACAATAATGAAAATGGCGATAAATTAAATTTTACGTTTATTTTCTCGCACCCGGTACTATTTTTTAAATAAGGAGATTAACAATTTTAATTAGTAAAGAATTATTTTAATAGAATTGAAAAAAGCATTATGGGAGTGTTAATTTTTATTTATTATGTTAATAAAAGTAAGTCCACTACATATTTATGGCCCTACACTGCAAAACATCGTAACAAATTTGCTCATAAGTGCGATACCGGATTAATCCAGCACTTATTAACCACATTGTAAGAGTAATTCCACTTTCAAGCAAAAGTAAATTATAAATCATCATTAGTGTGCACTTTTGCGTTATCGAAATAACAATTAGAAGTGTTTTCTACATTTCAAACCAGTTTTTTAAGCGCTCAAGTAACTTCAAATTATTTATGAATGTGTACAAGTACGGCAATTATTGTGTGCTCTGAGATAACGTGGAGTATTCGTTATTTTCACATCTCTCAATTTACTTATCTGTATTATGATACTGTAAAAAAAAATCATTTATATTGTAGTTCCTTCGAACTTCAACGCATTACATTACTTTTCGATTTCTTCCCGAAAGCGGTTTTTAAATTGCCAAAATAACCATTTACAACCTCTCAATCGGCTCTTTACTTGATCTAAATGTTTTTCTATGCAATTACATTTCGAGTTTTAGAAACGGACAAAAAGTCAATGTGAACTTTTGCTGAACCATGGCACTTGAACAGACCAAGCAACACTTTTTTCTGAAATGTTCCGCTTAAATTGCAATTTAATTTTCAATTATCAAAATTCTTTTGGTATCCCAAAATGGTGATACTAACACCTTTTCAGCGAATTGAATGGAACTGGTTTTAGTTTAATTTTAGATTCTGTTTTATTCATGGTCACAAATATAAACCGGAATTAAATGATTGCTCTTTTATATACACATGATTCTCGATTTCTAGTTTGATCATAAAGCTTTCCAACGGACTCTATTTTCGGTCATATTTTTTCCACCTTGTTTTGGCAATCCTCAAGGTTTAGCTCGTTATTCTCGCTATGTTGTTGATAGGTTTTCGCAATTAATATCCAATCCAGCCCCACTTACGATATAGTTTTTCTATTTGGCGCTAACTTCTTCTTTGCAACAGTTCATCACTGATTATTAGCTATGACCAACAGATACCTAATCGCAAGCATTTATTAGCGAATATTCGAAGTTTTAATGCTATATCTTTTATTACATTTTCACATTTCAGGCCGGTATAGCATTACAAACTTTTCACCTAGTTTTGTTATGGTTAATAGTTGTCTTGACATCCAGATAGGCTTGAATTGTCCAAAGACTTGATGAGCTTTTTTAATTCTGCTTTTGGCATCTGTGCTTATAATGCTGCCTGTGTCAATGTGTTTCTCATAAATAGTGATACGATGATTAACTAAGATAGGGTTTATATTTGTGTCATCTGAAGTTTGTTGCCTCTGTTTTGTTGGCCAATATATTCAGCTGGTTTTTATGTTTTCAAAAATGTGTGCTACTATGCATACATAAATTACATAATCATATTAAGGAGCGCAGGGTGCGTCGGATCCCTCGTCTCCTGCTGTATGCCTGTATTCGAGAACCGTATCTAGTAAAATACAGAAGAAAAATCAACAACGAGACACAGACTTGCTGTCTTTCCGTTCTGTTGTTGATAGAATCAGGAGTCATATATTTGGCAAGTGGCGCCTCTCTAATTCTTGGATTAATTTGATAATTTTGTTTGGCACTAGTTTTTCAAATCAGGCAGCGTTGTTATTTTTTAATTCACATATTTTTTGGTTAGGCTGGATCAGTTTTAATTGGCATATTTTCTATTTGTATTTATATATTGTCTTTAATTTTTATTTTGTTCCTCATTATCATTTACGCTCAGCGTTTTTTCAAAACTTTTTCTCCAACGTTTTATTTGTTGCTCTGGGAATTAAATTCTCTGATCTTATTATTATTATGGACTTATTTTGATATTCATTGCCGAGTAGTTTAATTATATCATATAATCTTCTCATGTGATGTGACGTGAATTTGTTGACCCAGATCCTTTTAGGGATTTTTCGATATTTTTATTTTATTTCTTCATTGTTAGTCATGTTTATTTCTATTTTAATCCTTATGAGGCCCCATCTGTTCTTTCTTTATCGGTGCTGTTTCGACTGTTATTTTCAGATATTCTACTACATAATTTGTCTTCTCTATATAATTATGCTTAACTCTATTTTCAAGGTTTGTTTATACGCTCTTGCTTCCAGCCGCGTTTCTAGTTTTTCTGGTTTGTATTTGGTTTCTAGCGAAATTTTATGTGTTTTAATTGCTGCCAGTTTGATTTTAAGAATGTTTTTTAGAATCTGCGTTTCTTTTTTAACAATTTATTAGTGTGCTTCTCCATCTTTTTTAAAAATGTGATCCATTTGGTTTTCAGTTCCCCATTTAGTGAAACCCATGTAATCGTATATATGCGTTTGTGCACCAAAACTGTACTTCCGATCACTGGATTGTGAGTGCTTGTAACGTTTGATAGCATTTTACCATTGTTGTGTATTTATCCTAACCTGTATTTTTCTTAAGTTTGTATTATTGCCACCAATCTTGGCATTTACATCTCATATGGAAATTATATAGAAAGTATAAACTAACTGATTATAGAAAATTTGCTTCTGGTCGTCAGGGGAAGGTCTATTTGGAGCATAACATTGAACGTAGCTGAGCTTTCTGTAATTAATATTTATAATCGTCCATAATATTATATTCGTTCTTTGTTTTCTAGTAAGCAGATTGCTAACGCCATTTTTGTGGGATTTTTATGGTTTCTTCCCGCTAAAATCAGAATTTCCCCATTTGGGACTTCATGTTCTCCTTGACCATTCCACCTTGTTTCTACTATACTAAAATGTCAAGAGTATTCGCATTATATTCTTTGATGCTAATCTATTTGATTCATAATATGAGTGATTAGCCCATAGTAACCTTGACTGGTGTAGGGACTACCAACTTTAATATCCAGTTCTACCTTAAGAATCTTATTGAGTGTTATAATGTTGAGGTTATACTGTGTATAATTAGTCGTTTGAGCCGTGTCAGTTATAATAACAAAGTTTATTGCGGAAAGGTAACGTTTGTTAGGTAGGAGAAGGTATTTAAAATGCGAGCTTACCACATTAAGATTCTGAATTGAATGGATTAGATGGCTCTTAAACACTTCTAAACTGCCAGTTTAAATTCGCACTCGAATACGTTTCTACCCCTAATTGGAAAAGTTGTATAACTACTCGTATATAGAACTTTTTTTCAATCTCACCCATTTGTATTTGGTGATCTACCAAAAACCATGTCAGGTCATAATTGTCTTCAATACCTACGTAATTTGGGAAAATTTCCTTCGGAATTAAAAAGTCAATTAGATCGATAATCTTATTGCTAGCTGTTGGCAAATACGTTGGTTTTCCACTTGATTGCCATACACATTTGGCTTACTTGATTGCCTCATACAGCTGTTTCTCTTTGGTGGTGATAAGTCTTGACCCCAAAAGATATGTTTAGCATTGAGATCGCCTCCAATTATGAAATGATCTCCTAGTGTTTCAAAGAGTCTGAGGTGATCCTCTTTTACTAGCGCGCACCTAGATGGGCAGTATATTGTAGCAATTGTACAGTCCTTAGATTTTATAAGGATTTTTACAGCTGTTGCTTGTGTTGTAATTAACTTCTTTATAGTGTTTGACATTTTCTTTCGACCCTTACTACGCTATCCGGATGAACAGAATGATATAGTTTATATCCTTTTATGTCTAAATACCTTTTCTTAGTGAAATGAGTTTAAGAAATGAGGCAAACGTCTATTTTCTGATCCCAAAGGAACAGCTCTGATTCATGGGCATGTTGGAGTAGTCCGTTTGCAATCCAAGCTACGGTTCGAATACACGAAACCGTTTTTATTTTATATTTGTGCCTGCTGCCTTATTGCTGGTTTCTTATTTTGTAACTCTATTAAGGAAAGATTCCGAGAATTATTTGCAATGTTTTGTTAATTGCGGTTAGTTTTCATGGATTGTTGTGGCAAAGCTACTAGCTGTTAAGTTGCTCTGCAGCCGTTGGACCAGCCGTTGTTAGTGTAAGGAAATTCTGTACAGTTGCTGTTCTTTGGTAATTGATTTTTCTTTCTTTTGAAGTTCCTTTGCAACTACATATCTACGGTAGTTTGCCGGGTGTGCTTCGCCACAGTTTGCGCACTTGGGTTTATCAAGTCTGGCTATCTTGCAATCTTTAGTGACATGTCGACCTGCACACTTGACACACCTAGCTTCCTAGTTGTAAAAGGATTGTCCATACGCTTGACACCTTTTGCATTGCTGAATAAGGCCTGTCTTCTTACGTAGCGGTTCAATTTTTATTTTCAGTCTTGCAATTGTACTAATCTCAAAGATGTCTGCTGCTTTCAGATTTATCAAAAGCTAACATATGCAACGGTAATGGTTTCATGATAGTATTATTGCCTTACTTCTCTTTGTTAAGATGTTAGTAGCACTAAGAAGTTTAAATCCTCTTTCTTTCAAATTCCTGTGATCGTGTTTATTGAAGACGTTAGGTGTATTCCTCTGACCTATAGCTTTGCTTGTCCTCATAAGTATAGTATTCGATATTATTATTACATAAGGTTGAGATCGGGTTACGGTATTGCATTTCGTTTGACACATTGACCTTAAATAAATTATCCATGGCAGCTACTTTATATGTAACATTTGCCGCTTCCCATAAATTGCGCACGGTTTTGATTCTTTTAAATTGACCAGATTTACTGGTAGCGGTAAAAGTATTTTCTTTTCTTTCAATTTCTTATTTAATTGTTTAGAAGTAAATGATATTATTGTGGGGAAGTCTCAGGGGTAGAAGATATTTTTCTTTTCTTGTTTTATTTTTCTTCTGGATTATCCACTCCGTTTTCGCAAAAATAAAGTTTTGTTCCTTCCAAACAAACCTTGTCAGGGACAATAAGCCCTTTGAATGTATTTAACTATTTATGACTCTTTTCGTATGTTCTTTCCATATACCTCATCATTCAGTTTATTTACCCAAACTGTTTTATTCAGACTCTTGTCAGCAAGTGTCTCGTAGTTCTATGTGTTACTAAGCCTAAGTTACTTCTGATTAGACGAGCGGCGTTGGTGTTTCTCTTGACCTAATTTGTTGTTTTCGAAGCGGGTTTCGACGAATCCGTTCACGTACTGGTTTGATTGTTGGTAGAGTTCGAACGGTGTCAATAGTACGATAAACAAATATTGGGTTTATTTCAAGTTTTTGCAATGTCTTAAAAATTTTGTGATACGATTTTCTTAATTACCCCATTCCATAATTACCATTCATAGTACTGGATCAATCGTTGCAGACCAATTGTAAATGCAGTTTACCAAAACAATAGCTCAATCACAATAAATGTATTAAGTTTTAACAGTAGTTATGAATAGACTAAGTATATGGTGGTAGCCGCCGCTGTGGTCGACAAGTCACAAGCAAATGCTCCTCTATCCAGAAACCTAGCGAGCAGGCAAGTTCGAGTCTCGCTGAAAACTCATGGATGTCTGTGACGTCGTAGAATTTAATTTGCATATTAGTAGGCACAATAAGCCCCTGGAGGCTATAGTGGTGGTAAAAGCACTCAAAATAAATATATATGGTGGTAAAAATATTAACTTATTTTTAACAAAGTTTTGGCGGGGGCCTTATGGGTACTTGACACGGAACATCCATTGTTTATGTCCTTTCTTGTTAATTTTGTTATTTTGTAATGTTGCTTCTCTACCATAAGGTCTTATATATGACAAAAGATATAAAAGTTTCAGGTAGTTTGATCACTTTTGTGGTTGTTGCTCTTACTTCGCAGAAACTTACATTCTTACTTTGAAATGTTCAGTCACTTTGTCAAGGTTCTGAGGAAGTTTTATTCTAGCTTACTAAATACTCTTTTTTAATTATCCCTGAAAATTATTCTAGTTAATATTTTTTTCAAAATCGGATGATTAATAATGAGTGAAAAGAGATTGGGAAATATATTGTGGTATCTATTTTATGTGTTCCCTATACCATTAGAGTTAGCAAAATCAATTCATCCTAGCAACGCGTAATGGTAACGTGAGGTACTGTGACGTATATGATACTTAAAATTACAGTTTTACAAGCAAACCGTATTGTTGGAATAAGTAATGTTTATTGTATTTAGAATTTTAAATTTATTACGAATTATCTACACAATTCGTTTGTATTCCGCGCTTAATCTTGTTGCTGATTGTGATTTTAGAATAGAAAAGTTTTGAGTTTATTTGTTTCTTTATCTATAAGTTCTAGGGGGTGAAAACTTAACAAAAGTTCTTTTTCTAGGAGAAAAGCACACTAAAGCCTTATCTTGATCATATACATACAGTTCTCACCACTGTTAATTTTTTCAAGTAGCTTTTTGGCTCTACCAGAAGACGAAGTAAATTACCCATGTTGACATTTCTCTTGATCTTCGTAAACGGGTTCGCATAGTTTGAGACGTATTGCATAAGAATACTTTCAGTTTAGATTATGTTTTCTTTACATACACACGCCTTCACGATTGATTCTATATTAACCCGGCTTATTAAGGATAAATACATATCCTAAAGCTAGACTTTCTGCTGAAATTTAAAGAATTCTAGAAATTTCGAAACTGAGCCAAATTTAGCATCACTTTGGCATTCTCTTCTTTATTGTCAAACCAATACGAAACGTTTCTCAGATATATTTCCTCTCGACATCAGAAAGTCGTACTCTGTTGAAAATAAATCGGTAGCCCACAAATAATTTACTTTTGGCATATCTACCATAGAAAATGTACTGAAAAAGCACAAATTTTCTCTTGTCCCAGTGGATAATCAAGCTAACAAAACTGTTATTTTGCATATCTGACATAGGTGCATGCAGGCTCAATAAACAAATATGCCAAATATAAACCATAGTATGCCAATTATGCTTAACAAAGAAAGGGGAGTGTCAGTGGTCAACGAGTATGTCTACGTATTTCAAACAATATTTTTGTAAAAATAACCAGGAAGTAGAAATCAAAAGAAGAACACAATTGGGATGGGCGGCATAGGAAAAACTCAAGTTATGCAGAAGAAACGTGGAGCTTAAATAAGGGACTGATGAAAACATTAAGGATCTTACAGAGGAAAATGGAAAGATCAATGCTAAAAGTAAGACTGCGAGACAGAAAGAGGAACAAATGGATTAGAAGAAAAACAAGGTTGATAGACGTGGTAAGAGAGAAGTGGCTGACATTTAATGACAACTGAAGATGGACCAGAAAGGTGACAGAGTGGCGACAACGGACATCCAAGAGGAACCCAGGAAGACGGGATGGAAAACACGATGGAAAGATGATATCCAGAAAGTAAGCGGGCGTGCAATGAATGGCAAAAACGAGCAATAGACAGGAGTGGCGAAATTTTGGAGAGGCGTACATCCAGATATAGAGTGAAACACGCTAAAAACAAATAAAATTAATGAATAAAGCATTTGCAGCACCACGCAGTATTTTTGGTTGGAACTGCTAAGTTACTTTTTTGTTGAATTGACTAGCAGATCCATGTAACTGTAACCTATAGGTCCACACTGACTTTAATATTTCTTTATATGGAAGTACTTTGCCCTCTAGAGATAATTAGGAGCGAAGATTTATTAGCCCGTACACCCTACAGAACTTAGTCTCCAATTGGTTTTTTTCATGTAAGTCGTCGATCAAGATTAATGTTCAGTTACTTCATATATTTTGCCTGTGAAAGTTGTTGATTGTTCAGGAAACTGCAGAACTTGAATCGGTTCTATTCTCTCTTTTTTGGGCCAGAAATGGAAATTATTTAAATGGTGTTGTAAATATCATGATACTATATCCGGGTTATTATAAAATGCCATAATAGCTGTAAGATCAGCCAAGGTAGCTGTTATTATTAAATTTGTAGCTGGAATATCAGATTTGTGTATAGTAGCTATAGTGTTGATACCAATACTCTCCCCTGAGACACTTCTGAATTGTTCGGATAGAGTTATGTGGGTTCATCTTTTAGCTTTACAAAAATCTCTCTCAAATACGATTGTAAGGTACTACAGTAGGGGTAAGGTAAATTAGACTTAATTTGAAGATAATATCTAATTAGTTGTTTCAGGATTCCTGCAGTTATTGGATCTTTTTCTTTTTCTTACTCCGTTTACTTGCGTCTTCTTAATAGATACTGGCATCTGAAATGGGGTGTCAAGGTATTTCTAGATGTAGTTCTCTCCTGGTGTGATTTCAGCTGAGTGTGATGTAAATACTTTCATTAAATGTTCGGTAGGTACAGTCGCTTTGTCTCTAGCGTTTTTGTTCCATTTGGTAGCCTGAATGGGTTTTGCTGTAGACGCTTAAATCTCTTTATTGCTCTATAGAGCGAATAACCCGTTGCTTTCGAGGAAAATAATGTGCTTATGTAGTTTTGGATTGCTTGCTTCTTTAAGTTACTTAAGGGTGTTTTTAAGTCTCTGCTTGCTGAATTTAGTCTATTTTTCTCATTTGGTGCTCTTGAATTTTGCCATACTTTCGTAAGTCTACACTTTCGACAATTTTTTGTTTTATTAATATAGAAAAGCTTCCCAATTATCAAGTTGAGGTAAAACAGACGTTGTTTGCCACGTAGCTTGCTGAATGGTTGTAGTTAAGTCTTCAACTAAGTTTAAAATAGTCTCCGGTTTTGAGTGTTACTTCGATGTGACTTTTCATCTCATTTAATTATTCACAGTTATGGGAAAATAGTCTGACGATAAAGATAGAAATAGATTTAAGTTAGATTCAGCGTTGAGGTAATTTCGGGATATGCTTTTTACTGCACAGAAGTTAACGAAATCAAGCAGTTTATTCTTGTCTATTGTTTTCAACCGTTTCCTTCTCTTGAGTGCAGAGTGCAGTCAATTGGCTACCAAAGAATATCAAGAAAGTGATCAAATTGTTCTCGGTTTATAACATATCTGGATGGGCAATATATCGTAAAAATGGTTAACGTTTTCTAACCATTCTTTTACGTTTGCACTTGTTGCTTGTATATGGTCATATCTGTATTTAGGTGGTTTCGTGTATTTAATCGAGCTTTGTATTATGACAGTAGTGCCTGTAAAAGCAGTACCATCGGAATGATGATCCTGTAGATGAAACTACAACTTTTAAGATTATTTTTGGTAGTTTAGTATGATAAATTAATTAAACTTTTTTTTCTGTCCAAGATTTTACATTTTTATTATCTCAAACGCCCTTTCTTTTCTTAAAGAAATACTCCTATATTTTTTTGTTTGTTTTTGTTTATCTTATCTGCCTTTCTAAATGCACAAGTAAAATACGTGTTATAAACAAATTCTGTAGAAGTTTATCGTAACAAAACTAAACAAACATTTCTTAAACATTTAGTAACATTATGCGTTCTTTCAGGTAAAATTGTCGTTATTAGTTACATAAAGAAACAGTGGCAAATTATTCCAATCTATTTGTGTTTAGTGCAAGTCATAAAAAAGTTGTAGATAAAAATGTAATTCATTGAGATCTTCTTATATATAATGGAGTTTTAAAATCACCTCATCTCTCAAGTTATTGTTCGTCTTCTAAGACCAATTGTTGCGTAAAAAACTGCATTGTACTGGAATACAAAAACAATAAATATAAGTACTACACAACACTTTTTTTGTTTTCATTTAAATACTGATAGGTATAAAAGCTTTGGGCAATCTTTTCAGCCTTGTATTTGATCAGGGCCATGTTGAAGTTGATCGCACTTTCCATAGTGACTACCTGCACTCTTGGTAAGTAATCGATAATGTTTAAAATAATTTTTTCTCTCACTGCATGTTTTTTTTAATGCCAGCTTTTCCTTCTTGGGACAAGGAAAGATTTGTAAATGAATTGGATGCCCATCTACGAGAAATTCCTTATATTGTAAGTGCCTCCGATTCTGTAACTAGTCAAAATAGATCTTTAAAACTTCTTAGATATCCTTACGTTCCTTTAACTCTCATATGTGTGGAGGCTCCATCTTAGATGAATGCCATGTTTTGACAGCCGCCCACTGCGTTGACAACAGGTAAGACTATAGAATTGTTATTTCAAAAAAAAAAATTGCAAAAGCTGACTATTCAGTATGGTGTCGTCGAGATTTCCGCAAATGACAACGTCATCCAAGTTTCCAAAATTATGGTCCACGAGAAATTCAATGCTTCAAAGAACTTCGCTAATGATGTTGCAGTATTGAAGGTGTGCGGTTCATAACAAATGTTTGCTGTAGAATCGTAACGTCTAATTCCTACTTGCAGTTAGCCAGTCCGATTCCGTTTAGTAGATCGGTACAACCAGTGGCGTTGTCTGGGCAAGACGAAGGTCCACCTGCAGGGGGAGTCGGCGTTCTGGCTGGATGGGGACTGAACGGAGTATCTTCACATAAGAAAATATTTTATTTGACGCAAGTATTTGTACAATGTTTCATCTGACAAAATTTCAGACACTTTAGTTTTTGAAATACCCAACTCTTTTTCTAGTTCTTTGACTGTCAGCCACCGATATAGCGTTTTTTACTATTATGCTCATTGCTGGTCTCCCAAAACGCGGATCAGTTTCAACAGATTTCCAATCATATCTGAATTGTTTATATATTTTTTGATTTGCTGATTATAGTCGTTCTCATTCACGCATGCGCACTATCATCTGCTGTCAGGTTACAACGCGGGTGCATAAACTGTTTTTATTATTTTCAGAGCAGATCTGGCCTCACCCTTGCAACAACGTAACAATGTAAATTGGTTTATTACATTTGTTGTAAAACTAGGAAAAATTTACTTCCATTTTTACTATAATATTATTTAAAAATAGTTTTGATTTTAGTAACATGTAAATATATAAATAGGAACATTTCGGGGACCCGATAAATATATTTTTCCCGAGCCAGGCCTTACCTCTCAACGCCCCCAATTTAGCTCTCTGTGGAGAGCAGGCAAATTGAGGACCAAAGTAAAGGTCTAATTCCAATCTTTCTTGATAGTGGCATCAAAATGGATAACAAACGTCGAAAATTGTTCGGTTCTTTTTGATTGAAGAAACTTTTCTGAAAATTTAATACGTTTTTATGGGAAATAAACTGTCAATCCCAATAAACTGGACATAAAGCTTATCGTTTTTTATCTCTTGTCGGAATTATAACTGCTTAGACACTTCAATTAACCCAAAATAATCTTGATGAAAGCAATTTTAAGCTGTACAATATTTTTCAAGAATTTCAGCTACATCTATATGATTTTATCATTTATAATTTATTTAAAATTTATTATTTATAAAATGCAAAGTGTGCCAAAACCAATTATGTATCATCCATACATTATGACTCAATATTACTGTACGTAACCTCTTCGACTATTCTTTAACTGAACTGGTCATCCAAGCTCTTGCAAACGTATTTAATTTGGGTGTCAATCCCGACAGCACAGCTAACCGGGTAACATTTAGCTAAAGTTCTGCGTACAACCGCATTATACAAATACAATATTAAATCTTCTAAGTTTCAAGATCTAAAAACCCTAAGTCGAGGCGAAAATGTTATAATCTTACCGGCTGATAACGGTAACGCTCAAATTATATCGGTAAGTTGGAAGATGTACTAGAATCATCCAACTATAGCACCCAGTAACCCACCAACCTACTTTAAAAAGGAAATAAATGTTCTCCCGATACCACAAAACATCTTGGGCCAGGCGAAAAATATTCAAGAATTTTAATATCATGCGATCTTCCTAAGACTCACAAGCGCCTTTAGTTTTCCAATGGACAACTTAGCTAAATACCCGATCAAAATTCTTCAGCTTCTTCTTTAAGATCATACGTTCAAAACTCCTACCACTTCTTCGAAATTTTCAGTCTTTTCCAGTGCGTAAAGATGGAATAATGGTCAAATTTGACGTTGTCTCCTTGTTTACTAATATTTTAATCTTTAAGACTTTGTAACTTCTAGAATCTACTTACAGTCTAGAACATGACACCCTCAAATTAATTAACCACTACCTGTACTAATAAATGTTTTCGTGGCAAACTTTGAAATTAAGGCTTTCGCCTTCTTTTCCTTAAAAAATTTGCCTGTTGGATAAGATACTTTAATGATACCTCTGTTATCTGATCATCAATTTATTTTCCCTCTAAACTTCACACCAATATCAAGTATGCAATGAAGTAGAACAAAACAATGTCGCTCATTTCCTAAACACCTCCATAACAAAAAGTCCTTCTAATAACAGTTTCTATCACACTGCTCTAAAAGGGGTATCTATACTAATCGTTACTTAAATGCTATTATCCTACCACCGCCCTACTGAGAACCACTTAGGTGTAAAATTGCTGATTACTAGATTCCTCAAACTTTACAAACAAAATAATCCTAGTAAAATACGAATATTTCAACAAATCCTTAATTTATATCATCACCTTGCATGAACTAGAATTTACCAATCCTACACTTACCCGACATTTTCTTGATTAATTTTCTCAGATAATGTCGCTCAAGAAATGAGCGCGCTATTCTGTGATAGCTATGGGTTAACCAACCAGGTACTCTTTCTACGTGTTAAGGGTGTACTTCTGCGTCACCAATATTTTATTTTTTATTGATAATGACCATATCTTTCAATGGTTCAGCTTATTTATATCTATTCTCTCGAGAATAGTTTAAAAAATGAATCTGTCTATTTGTGCATTCAAACAATGATTTAAAGGAATATGGGAAATCTTTGACAGTTCTACTCAAACTTCGGTTCAAGATGCCCAGCCCTTTTGAAGGTGACGTAGTTGATTGGGACTCCTTTGGGTTAAATTATTGGACCTTCTTAATTTTGCCTTTAGTCCAAACAGTCGATCCACTCTAGCTTAGATGATTATTAAGAGCCCATAAACATTCTTGTGGAAGGTCTCAAAATAATATATGATGATAAACCACATTCTAAATCAATAAAGCACCATAATCTTTTTTTGAAAAATAACTCAATCTCACAAAAATAATACTTATAATATCGTTGATAAACATTCAGTTCGTAGCTACAAACCTTTCATTTTATTAACATCTCCAATTTAGAATGTAGTCGTGTCAACAATTTATTTATCTATTTGTACCATAATATATTTTACTACATGGATATTAATATTATTAAATTTCAGTTTATATTAGACATTTTACATATTTCAACTACTTACGAATTGAAATAAAATTAGCAACTTTTAGACAGGATACCTCATGGAGCACCTGCAACGGGTAGACTTGCTAGTGTACAGCGACAAGGATTGGTCCAAAGCGCATAGCCTTAAAGTTAACAAAAAGTACCATCTTTGTTCTGGGGTACCAGAAGGTGGCAAAGGACAGTGCACTGTAGGTTTTAGTACACTGAACTAAGAACATTCCAAATGTTTAACCTTTTAGGGTGATTCTGGCGGACCATTGGTTGCAGATGGCAAAATAATTGGATCAGTGTCTTGGTCCGTAAAGCCATGCACCATTAAAAGTTACCCCTGTGTATACAGTCGCACTTCCAGCTACATCAACTGGATCAAAGATAAGATGCGGATGTGAAAATATTTTTTAATTTTATAAAGATAGTACAAATTAACATATAATTTAGTATTTAAGGTACATAAAATTATGAATTTCAAAATATATTTACTTATTATTTACATTTTTACATTACAAAAGTAGCCTTATTGACATATTTCTTGTTTAAATTTAACCAACTTGATTCGCGGTTTAAATCGCGTCATTTTTAAAATAATTCTCGGCGTTTTGGCTTTGAAGCCCTTATCAAAAGAGATTAGAGATAGTCCTTTATCTGAAGCCTCAATCTTGTCCAAATTTTATTAATATTCTTACTCGAAGTATTTTGAAGTATCCGTTTGGTATTGGGGCTTTAGTGGTTGTCTTAATTTGAATTTTACATAACATGAGGAAGCAATACTCAAAAGCGTTACTTCTTATCTTATAATAAATTATGTGTGCGTAAACTTGAAATTAAACTAAACTTAGAAATTCTAAAAACTAATCTTAGGTAAACCTATTAACCAGGTCTAACGGGTCGAATCTTTGGAGTCGTTTGTCAAAATGACGTTCTAAAAGAGCAGCAACTAAATCATTGGGATGGGCACTAAGTTTTGCTTGGTAGTTGGTACTTCTTCTTCTATCTGTGCCATATCCTCAATGGACGTTGGCGATTATTATAGCCCAACTAATTCTGTTGCCTGCAGCACGGAACAACTCTATTGATGTCATGTCGGACCATTGTCTTAAATTCCGTAGCCACGATGTTCTTCGTCTTCCCGGTCCTCTCCTTCCGTCAAACTTTCTCTGGATGACAAGCTGCAGCAATTGATATTTACTATTACGCATTATATGTCCAAAGTATGAAAATTTCCGTTTTTTGATAATCTCCATTATTTCTCTGTTTTTGTTCATTCGCTGTAGCACAGCTTGATTTGTTATATGGTAAATCCAAGAGATCACATTTCAAATGCTTCTAGTCGCCTACATGCATTATTGGTTAGGGTCCAAGCTTCCACGCCGTATAGTAGTATCGATAAGACGTAACATTTTAGGGTGCGAATACGAAGTTTGAGATTAAGGTTGATATTACATAACACATTTTTGGTACTTGCACGGAGAATTTCTTCCTTAACTGAAGGAAGGGGTAGATCTTGTTGTAACAGCCAATTAGGAACGTACCTAGGAGCATTGGCCATCAACCGTATTACTTTATTTTGGAATCTTTGCAAAATCTCTAGGTTGGAATTAGAAGCAGACCCCCATAACTCGATTCCATAGGTCCATGTTGGATTCAAAATTGTTTTGTAAAGTAGTATTTTATTTTGAAGAGATAATTGAGAGTTTCGTCCTATCATCCAATACATGGAGCGGAGTTTTAATCCAAGTTGTAATCTTTTCTTCATTATGTGAGTCTTCCAGGTCAAGCGTCGGTATAAATGAATCCCTAGGTATTTTACGCAATCTTGTTGTGGTATAAGAGTGTTATTTAATGTTACTGATGGACAGGTTTCTTTCGTAGAGTGAAGGTTACTTGTGCTGACTTTCATTCATTCACATGTATTCGCCATAATTTGAGCCATTTTTCTGTTTTTCTGAGATTGTGCTGGAGTATCTGGGATGCTGTTTGAGGATCATTGTGTGATGCAAGGATTGTGGTATCATCTGCATATGTTGCTGTCAGAGTTTGAGGAGTTGTTAGCAAGTCCGCTGTGTATAGAAGGTATAGAACAGGATCTAGAATGCTGCCCTGGGGAACGCCTGCTTGAATTGGCCTTATGGATGATTGTGCGTCTTTAAATTTGATGTAGAAACTTCTATCCGACAGATATGTTTTTAGCAGCTCATAGTGTTCTGGTGGTAGTGCCTTCTTTACTTTATATAACAATCCGATATGTTAAAGGCCTGGCTAATATCTAGGAATACCGACGAGCAGTATCTTTTTAGGTGCAAATCATGATTTATTTTTGTGACTATTCTATGCACTTGTTCTATAGTGCCATGACCTTCCCGAAAGCCGAATTGGTGCCTTGGTATAGCATTTCGTTGGTCTAGTATTGGTTTTATCTTATGCAGGAGTATCTTTTCAAAAACTTTGGACAGGATAGGTAGCAAACTGATCGGTCGGTATGAGGTGACCTCTTCTGGGTTTTCCAGGCTTTAGTACCATCACAATTTGCGCCACTTTCCACTGATCTGGGATCGTACGTAAACGAAGGGTGGCATTAATTATGTAGGTTATAAGTTTTGTTGCCTTTTCTGGTAACTCTTTTAGGATTTGGCTGTAATTAGGTCGTAACCTGGGGCTTTTTTTGAGTTAAGACCGTTTATAATAGCTCGGACTTCACTAACTTTTACAGGTTTTATAGGTTGGCAGACGTTGTTAAGCTCATTGAGGGTTTGATGTATAAGTGTTTCTTCATTTACGTGGCAGGATCTGTCGTGTGGTTGGAATACTAAAGTCAAGTGATCTGCGAACGTGTTCGCCTTCTCTTGATTAGTTCTTGCCCAGGAGTTGTCGTGTTTTCTAATGGGTGGAACTGGAAGCTTTGATGTTTTCAGTTTATTCGTAGCTTTCCATAAAGAGTAATTGGTATCCTCTGTAGGTGTTAGCTTGTGAGGTATTTTTGCAATTGTTGGTTTTTTATTGTGGACAGAAGACTTTTTAATTCCCCAATAGCTTGATTGAGTAATGTTTTATTCCGAGGATTTCTTGTGGTTTGCCAGATTCTTCGTAATCTTCGCTTTTCTTGTAGTTTTTGTTTGATAATTGTTGGACAGGATTCTGAAACTTGTTGAGTTTCGTGGTCTGGAGTAGCCTCCCAAGTCTGGTTAAAATGTTCACTGGCACTGTATAGATCGTATTCTGTTTTCAAGGAGATGTCTAATTGTATTCTTTTTGTAATTAATTCCCGAAAGTAATTCCAGTTAGTGTTTCTAGAAGATAGTGTTGCTGGCTTTTGGACTTTTAGCACTTCTGTGCTATATGTAATAAGCACTGATGAGTGGTCAGAGGACAAGTCCCAGCAAGAGTGAGCTCTTAAGTAGTTTGACAAGACTCCTTTAGTGACACAGAAGTCTAGTAGATCTGGAATCTTGTTGAGATCTGATGGCCAATACGTGGGTTCATATGTACTTAGGTGGTGTAAGTTGTGCTTTGTACAACTCTCTTCCGTGAGTTAATGTTACTCTTGATCCCCATATTTGATTTTTGGAGTTGTAATCGCCACCGGCTATAAACGTGGGCTCAAGTGTGTTAAAGAAGGATGCAAATTGTTGTTTTTTAATGGTAGGTCGTAGCGGACAGTATACATAAGAGAAGATGATATCTCTGTTTTGCTCTTTTACTGCAATTGTAGTAGCTTGGAGATATTCGGATTTAAATTTTTGTAATTCATAATATTTGATTGAGGATTTTATTATAAGTGCGGTTCCTGCATGAGCAGTGCCATCAGGATGAGGGCTCGAGTATATTGCATACCTTGGTATCTTCAGATAAGAGTTAACTGTGGTGGACTGATAAAAAAGATTTAACCTCCTGACTATGTTGAGCAAGGCCGTTGGCGTTTCATAAAGCAATCTTTAGTATATTAGGCATTGTGATTCATTTTGCTGATCATGGTGGTAAGCAGGTTGAGTATAGTCTCCATTCTTTCCATGAGTTTGGTCATAAGCATTTCCAGCTTGTTATCTGTTTGTAGTTGAGATGGGATTTGCATGGGTTGTTGTGGGATATTTGTTTTATTGTGATCTGGCATATTGTTTGATGTTTTTTGAGCATACGATACACCTTGTTGTACATAGTTGGATTGGGACGCATGGAGGGATATTTTCTTCTTCGTATTTCTTTTGCAACTATGCAGCCGCGATAGTTTGCTGAGTGGCTGCCCTGACAGTTAATACACTTCACATCCTGGCTTTTAACTTTTTTTTCACCATTTTGCGTTTGCTGTTCACCTGCACATTTAACGCACCTTGGTGTTCTGTTACAGTAATTTTTTGAGTGACCAAATCTTTGTAACTTTTGACATTGAATTGTTTCCTTTTTGATTCTTGGTGGTTCGAATCTTATTTTAGATTTCATTAGAAATTCTATGTTGAAGATTTTTTTATTGTTGTCGAACTGTTGTAATTCTACAAAGAACATTGGTAATGGATTTTTGGTGATTCTGTGTCTGATATTATGTATGAATGTTCAGAACATTATGTCCATGCTTATTTATTTCAGCTGCTAATTCTTACATAGCAACTGTGGGGTGCATATCCCGTAGTACAACTTTGTACTTTTTATTGTCCTTTTGTTGGAATGTATGAAATTCCGTGTTTTTTTCTTTAAGGATTTTGATAATTTTACAATAATCAGTAGCTTTGTTTAGTTGCACCTTTGCTTGGGTGTTATTGATTAGTTTAACAACGTAATTGTCTTTGGCTTTTTCTTCCAACATGTCTGTTAAAGGTTTCAAATTATTTACGCCATAAATAAATATAGGCGGCGGTTTTATTTCTTCTGTCTCTTTTTCAGGATTAGAGGTTGGTATTTATTAGAGGTAGATGGGCTTTAAGCCAATAATCAGATATTTTTGTTTGCTTAGGATCGCGGAGTAGTTCGGAACCATTACGTTTTGTTCTTCGTGCGTTTGGAATTTGCCATTGATCGTCGGGAGTTGAAGAATGCGCTCCTTGTTGATTTGATTGTTGCATTAAGTATGTAGGATAAGTGTGTTGAGACTGCGAAGGAATTTTGGTGGGTGGTTGTAGAAGTTGAGATTGAAATTGTTGCGGCTGCTGTTGTTATTGCGAAGGTATTTGTTGATATGAACCAGGGTTGAGATGGTGATCAATTAACATCGGTGTTGGGGGAGGGTATTGATTCCCGTAATTTGGCGCGCCATACATGGCGGTCTTAATTGTTGAGCACTTGTTAGAAGTTCGATTTTTATATAGGTATCGGTGAAATATGTTAGTTATATGTACAAATATTAATGTATAAATTTGAATTTAGAAAGTTATCGGCTGACCTTTGATTAGCTATCGCTCGCCGGGCCGGCAGATGACACCACCACACAACCTTGCGAAACGAAAGTCAAACCGCAACTTTCACAGACTTGTATTCCAATGCACGCAGCACCAAATAAAAAACATTTTGTCATTAATAACCAAAAAAATCACACCCACTACGTCTAATAAACTTGAAACTACAGTTGAAAGTTTCTAAAAGAAAATTTCCCCCGAATATGACCCCATTATAAAATTAGGGTTAACGAAACTCTTCAAAAACGCTCTAAATTACCTCTCTTCCACGTTAACTGCATGTCTCCGTCTGGGTTACCTTCCTTCAATATAAAAACTTACATACTTCTATCCCAAAACCGGATAAAGACAAAAAAATAGAAAACTACAGACCAACAAACTTCTAGAGAAAATCTCTTATTTGGCAAACAAACTAACAGCGTTTAACATATTGCGACAATTCCACTTGGTTTAAAATTCTCAACCCTACATCAACTCCAGCGGATCTCTCAAAAATTGTACTCCGGGCTTTTATCAAACTCTACTTTTCGTCTAGAAGCTGCAATAGCGATGTACAGAAGATTATCTCTGCAAAACTAAAAAAGTGACTTTTATCTTCTACTGATTTTCTCTCTACCATTATTTCCATGCATTTACTATAAGTACATACATCTATGAGGTTTACAAAAATAGTTTATCATTATTTCTTATCTCTGACTAAGATCCGACAATTTTAAATCACATTATCAATCTGATCGATTCCACCTATATTAGCGTCGTATTCTTTAATATTTGACAAGACAGGCACTTAACTCTTTTGCAGAAATTGTCAATCCATCAGAAGCAGAATTACTCTGCTTGCTTCAGAACAACAGTCAACGAAAACTCTCCCCTGCTTTGCCAGGATCTTTAAGAGCTCTAAAAGGCATGTTTTAGTCCTGTTTTCTCTAATCTAATTCAAAGATGTGGAAATATTGTTAAAGAATATTCGGTGAATATTGAGATCGCCGACAATTTCTTAATTCTACATTAACGCTTGATTTAGAAGTGGTATTTTGCTCTTTTTTACGTAAACCTCAATAGCAAATAGGTATCCATTATATAATGCAACACAAAATCTTGTCCAGTTGATCCGTATCTTAAAGCTGCGCAAGACACCCAAAGCTAAACGAGCGCTGCAGGCTCTCTCCAAGAAGGCAATCGTCTGCATAATTGCAATTACCAACGCTGTTTTAATCCTCCGCCACTTTTCGTGTCCTTGGAAAGTGATAAATCTCGGCCGTGATGCTTTCCAAGCCTGGGAATACTGGCATGTTTTCCCTATGCTATCGCCCAATCAACCTCTTGCCAACCCTACAAAATCTGGTGAAAGGCGTGATTTACTACCGGCTACAGACAACAGTCAAAAACTGCGGAGAATCAGTTTGAATTCCGTCCCGGTCACTTCACCATCCATCAACTTTTACAGGTAGTAGAAAAGAACTTGGAAGGCTTCTACAAGAAGCTTACAACAGCAGCAGTCCTTTTGAATGTGACCAAAACATTCGACAAGGTTTGGCACAACGGTCTCGCTTACAATATGGCTTCACCGTTCATCCCGCTGTCAATAATCCAGCTAATCCGGTCCTTCTTCGCCGGCCCTTCTTCGACGGCTGAAAATTCCAGATCAAAGCTATTCGAGAAGCACCTCCGAGTCGACGTCTCCAAGATTCGGTGCTATCCCCGGCGATATTTAACTTTTACGTCCGGGACATTTTTACGACACCATCTGCGACGATGAACCAGAACGTAGATATACATGATCCTCTTAAGCTTGCAACAATATTCGATAACGATCCAACGAGTCCAGGAAGAGATAAGCTCTCTAAAGGAATAATGCAACACCGAGAAGAGCTCAGTTGTCCTATTCTCCACGAAGGCCAAACTTTGTTAGCAACCAGACTTGGCAAGATTGAAAATCTTCAACTGGAAGATACTCTGGAAAGAAGAGGCACAATACTTGGGAGTGACCTTAGACGAGAAGCTAACCTGGAGATCTCGCATCGATCGAGCGGTAGTGAAGGCAAAGACAGCCCGGTAGGCTTTCGACTCCCTCCTCTATTCTGGGAGCCATTGTCCGCCTGAACATGATTTACGCATACCCCGTTTGGGGATACTACGCGTAAATTTACATCAACAAGCTCCAGGTAATCCAGAATCAAGTCCTAAGGATCATCTTTGGCGCTCCTTGGTTCATCGGTAATTCCTTTATAATCTCTTTCATAGTTGTGCCTTCATGTCTGTTATAATAGGCGGCATAAGGATTAATTTTCTACCAACCAATTCATAAAACATGTTCTTGAGTTACACAGCGAATCAAAATTTCAGTATTTTGTTTTTCCACCCATTTGGAAACTCGTGCTGGTCTTCCTCAGTAATAACTTTTGCAAGTTCTAACTATACAAGAATTTAATCAAGTACTTCGAATATCAGAAAGGTAGATCGTACAATTTATTGATTAAATATAAAACATGTCGTATACATGTTATCGTAATAGCTAGCTGGTGCTCTGTCTTGCGGAATTACACCGGCACTACCGCAAATACATTAATCCATCCTTATTCTCTAAACCATAATTTAACAATGTTTAATTTAGAAATATAAAAACCACAAAAAGCTGAATCATTGCAGGCGACTTGAAACCGCTAATTTATATTTTTACCCAAAGTAACTGACTAATTTACCGTAATTTACGCCCCCAGTCTTTATCTGTTCAGACTAATTTCAAGAGTTCGCATTTCGCACCAGCACCAAAGCAATGCCCTGCGCACCCTTTGCAAATTTGCGTCTACACATAATTTCACGAATGCAAGAGCCGTTCACCACTCGCGCGCTCCTTCGATCTGCTCTCACATTCATGGCCATACCACACTGTTGTAATGATGGCCTTCTTTGCTGTGGCTCTGGTCTCTGGTCTCTTCTTCTGCTTTACAGCTTGGCACGACCTGCATGGCGTCGTCGACTTTCCCACACAAGCACTTGTCTTGATCCTTCGTTAGCTTCCGGATTCTTACTTGGTAAAACCGGACGTTACCATACCCAGTGGTAGACTAGACGTGTGTACATTGATTCAAAAAAAGGACCTTGATGTTGGCCAACAACGTTTTTACAAGGCTCAAAACGTCGACTTGCAAATCTGAAGGCGTCCTTATACTTCTGAATGCAAGTAGAGCTAACTTGCTATCAAACTACAACGCGTCTTAGGACAATTGTTCTATGCTTGCATATGTATGTATATTAAACATTCTTTGATGGCTACCATCTTGTACTGAAAAATGGTGTCCTAGCCTGCAAGCTTGACTTGACCTTTTTTCTTGGCATACACAAATGCGGCTCCCGCTTTTCTGTCCTCCGCCCGCAATCCGCGTGGCAGCACAGTTGTTGGAGTCTCAGACTCCTGCTCCGGTCCGGTTGTCAGCCGCCTCCGAATTGTCACCTCCTGTAAAATAAAATGCAAAGTGTTAACTGGTTCAATACTAACGCTGTTTCGGTGGCTATAATAATGTGTTTTCCTTGTCACGAAGCATCCATAAGTGACTCTGCTACGACAATTGCTCTTTGATCTTTACACTAAAGTACCGGATGTAATTCTTGCAATAGACGCGCTTACCGCTTTCCAAGGAATACCACTTTTGTCTTCTTCACATTGAATTTTAATTTTGCGATATCCGCCTATGTTTTAATCATCCAGGGTAACTAATTTCCACGCGCTTTTAAAGTTTCGAACTCTGCCCCTTAAACTATCAGTAGGGTGTCGTCTGAAAACCCCACGATCTGGTATCTTTGATGTAACTGAACTCTGAACATATTTTAATATACCAACTTCCAGTAGTATACCGGTCCACAGCACAAACCCTGGGAGGATCCCTGCATAACCGTCACCCGTTTTGACTTGCTATTTTTTCGCATTGTTGAACACCTCCGCGATATCTATAATATGCTATATTTTAAGTACTAAAAACTGAATCTTTTGCTATTAGAACGTCAAATGTACTGTAACCTACAAATGTACTTTAGTTCCAAAACAAAAAAAAACATACGTAGTTCTGATAACGTGCACATTCCAATTTTCAATTGACACTATTCATGAATCTTTTAACAAGACAGCGTTGTTCCAATTTAATAATACCTTAAACCAAATTAAGAATCTCGGCAGCCCATGCTGCAGATAAATAGCTCTAACGATAGTCTTGCAAAGATCGATGGGCATAATAACTAAATATCACTATAACAGTGAATATCAAATGAAAAGGGGCGTTCGCTATTAAAATATGTTTATTAATTACGGCGGCGTGCAGAATCACTCTACAAAGGCAGTGCCTTTTTGTCTGGACTCACTTAAGGCTCCTCGTGTGGCACCCTGGAAGCTGCATTGACCTATAGGTTAATTAAGTTACTTTGTTCTTTACTTATATGTTCTTTAGCCTATTGCAGATAAAAGAGTCTTTGCGTTTCAGAGATGAATAGCTTCCTCCGTGATATATATGTTTATGCATATATGGCTTAACACTATTTCCTTCTAAATTTTCAATTTTTATATTTGTTAGGTCATTTTAACCTTAACTAGTCATCTAGACTTTGGTCTATCTTTTTTCTTCTTTCCCGTTGGTATCCATTTCATTATTAAATTTTTCGATTCTTTTTGATCAGTTCTCATTACATGCCCTAGCTATTTCACCCTCTGCTGCTTTATTTTTTTTAGCAATATCTTCTCCTAATTCTAGTTCTTAGTTCGTTTTCTGATATATTTACTAGACCTATATTGTCCTTATAGTTCTTTTTTCCAGAACTGAAGTTTTCTTCTTTTTTTAACAACAAGTTTTTGCCATAACTTCTGCTCCATACATCAATATTGGTTTTATTAGAGTATTATAAATTTTTGTTTTAGTTTTCTTGGAGATAATTATATTCTCTAATAATTTATTATTAGCGTAAAAGGCTCTACTCCTCTGTCACCATCACTATATATCGTAACATCTAGATACTTAAATTTCATACTCTTAATTGCATAATTTAAGTTTTCCCGTTCCCATTTCTTTACCCACTCATAAATTTTGTTTTATCTTTAATTATTTTTAGTTTCATGTTTTGTCATTCTGTTATTGTTTCTTCTAGCGTTCTATATTTATTATTTCGTCCCTTTGTTATTAGCACCAGGTCATCTGCACATATCCTCTTAATCTTATATTTATTTACCATGTTGAAAAGTGTTGCTGATAGGGAATCCCCTTTCTGAATTTTGTAGCTGACTCGTCTCGATTCCTTAATTTTGCTGCTATTCCCAAATCTTTCATTGCTGGCATGAGCATTCTTCTCTCAATGAAATCAAAAGCTTGTTCAAAGTGTACAAATAGTAGTAGCTGTATGTCTATTTTATTTCACATTATTTGCTTTAATAAAGATATTGCCCGACTGTTGATTTTCCCTTTGCCATATTGATATTGACTTGCTACATTTCTTGTCATATCTTTAATCTTTTTTATATTAATATGGGGAGTATCTTATAATTTGTGTTTAATAAAGTAATCCCTCAGTAATTCCTACATTCCTGTTGATTTCTTCTATTATTTACAATTATTATTTGTCTAACTTTTAAGTCTCGCCTTTTTTCGTCTTTGCCGAGCGCTTCTGCATTGTGACTGTTACAATTTGCTTCACTTCTTGCAGAGCAGATTCCTTTATCAAAATGTCGTCTAAATCTTCTTCAATTGGTAATCCTTGTTTTTCATTAGTAGTTAATAAAAGTGAATCTTAAAGCGCTCCATTTAGACTTTCTTATGTTTATTTTTATTTTCTATTACTTTGTCTTTGTTTTTTGTTTCTGCCACTTATTCTGATCTTAATCTTCTGATAAAACTTGTTAGTATTTGCTTTTTTAATTTCTTTCTCTATTTCATGTTAACCTTCCTCTATGCAGTTTCTTTTACTCTTTTTTAGTATTTTGTTGCATCTTTCATTATTTTTTTTCATATTTCACTTTATACTCTTCTTTGTTAATTTTTATCCATTTGATTCTTTCTTTTACTTTTTCTTCATGTGTTCCATTTATTGTTTCTTTTATAATATTTCAGTTTTCTTCTATTGATTCATTCTCTGATTTTTTTAATATTCTTTCCTAATTCTTCCTTACATTGCGTTCTTACTTTTTTATCGCTTATATTTTTTATATTCTATTTCGTTCTTGCTATTTTTCTTCCTGTATTTTGTATATTTTCTGTATGTTTTTATATTAATGATTGAAGAGTGGCATCTTTACTAATACGTGGTTTGTATAGAACTGTATTTTTTCATGTTACTTTGTGTATTCTTGGGCCGTTTATTATCATATTTATTTTGGCAGCCAGATAGCATAATCTAATTCCGCTACCATTTGTTTGCTAATGGTATGTGTTCTTTCCTACAACTTGGGTTGCCAATCTGTACATTATAGTTACCGAGTATTAGGTATAGGTATCAGTTTATGTAGGCCATTCTTTTATTTATTAGTTTCCATAACTTTTGAGCTCATTTCTCCAAACAATATAAATCCAACACTATAACGTCATTGCTTTTCTGCCCCTGAATAAATAATTATGAATTTCTTTTCTATCCTTACTTTTCCTCTATCTAAATTCTTGCAGTTTCGCTAATATTCTATAATATACATCCTCTTAACCCATTAGCAAGTAATCTTCATCTTACTAAAGATATATATACATTAACATTTATAAACTTTGAATTCAGTTAGTTCTTCGGTAATAAGACCTCTAACGGCTAAAATTGTTCTTCTTAAGGCAACATCAGCTCGAATTGAGCTTTTCCTCAGTTTTCTACTATGTAGTGTGTCATCAACTTTAAAAAAAATTAGAAACTTTCTGTAGCAATCGTTACTAAATAGCAGCAATGCTGCCCTCCAACGATTGTGCCAGTCACAAATTCGGTCTCACTCTGGTGCATCACCGTAATGGGCGTTGACGTTATGTTGACATTACGAAATTTCCGCGTGCCCCCCAACGCATTACTCTAGCAACCAATGCTTCTCACACCTCCGAATTGTGTTTGAAATATACTTGATAATGATAATGAACAGAAGCACAATTAGGAAACATTAGAACTAAAAACATCGCGGAAAGGCGATGCAAAATTTTTCGTACCACTGTATATCGGTTAAACAGCAAACAAATGTTGAAAATATAACTAAAATAAAAAAACACAAATGAAACAATTCAAAACGCTGAATTGACTAATGGAAAATGGACAAAACGTTACATTATATAGGCCATGAGAAAGTAAAAGAAAAAAGAAAGGTCAAACTCCAATTGACCATATCAAATACAATGCGAGTTCAAAATGAATACAGCTGGCACAAAAAATAACATAAGGAAAACGATGGGTTAGACCTATGTTTAAGGATAGATGACAAAAGTTGATTGAAGAAGCAGAAATAAAAGGAAAAAATAAGGAAAAAGTAACTTCGTGTTTTGTATTGTATAATCTATGGAATAAGAGTGTGTGACACAAAAATGTTGAAAGCAAATAATCAAGTAGAGCAAATATTTTAAATTAATACTGTACTTAAATTAACAAGAAATTTTGTTCTGAATAAGTATTTGCCCAGGAAAGTTGAAACTTCTGTTACTTCTTAACGTAATTTCCGTCTAGACGTACACATTTTTCACAACGTCGTCGCCCTGATTCTATGGCTGCTGAGAACACTTTTAGGAGTACGTTTTGCTGTAAAATCGCCGATGCTCAACGGGAAAATGAGCGGTCACGGAGTGTCCTTTGTGGTTGAAATTTCATGGCGGCATTACGTATCAACATGTCCTGAGACTTTGCAACCCGTGCAGCCTCGTGTTCGTTGGTCATTGTTTTAGAGGCGATATCACGCACTCCTAATCGACGGTCTTCCGCAACAACTTGTTCCACTCGCGCAATCATGGTTTCGGTCCGGTTGGTTCGTAGCCTAGGCTGCTTCGGTTTGTTGTCACACAACCCTTAAGCTTCTTTAAACTTTTGCATTTATAAACGCACATTTTTAACATCCACAACGTCTTCACTGCATGTCCCACTCAATTGGCGATGAATTTCAATGGGCGGAGAAAACGTATGATTATACGTTGTTTTTAAATATTGAACGTCCCCATTTGAAGTATACAAAACAACACTCACTACAATGGCGGTAATTCGACCTACATGTACATTGTATGGGCTGCCATCTATATTGCAAATTCAGAAATATTTCCCGCGTCTTTTAAAATTAATCGCATCTTTCTACTTACCCTCACTGCTAAAAAAAGAAATTGGAAACCTTAGAACTTGAATGTACCCGTATTAAAAACCATCTAAAATAAAATTAAATATAAAATACAAAATATAAAAATATTTTATTATTCCGGTTACAACCTTACAAGTATTGCAAGATAATGGCCTGCAAACATACTACTTTGTCATTTTCAAATTTGAAATCAAAAAAATATTAACAAAATTAAAGAATAGGCTCATGACGGATCAATTACAGCTAATAATATGGATTACAATAACAATTTCTTATCTAAACTTTTTCTTATCGACACGAGAAAACAAAAATGAAAAGTCTGGAGTGATATAAGCAAAAAAAACGACAAATGATCTAGTTTTATTGCAGTCGACTTATTTTCTTATATGAAAGGGCATCGATATATAGGAAGTGCGATTTTCTCTCAAGTGTCTATTGAAACGCCATGTATTTAGCCTTTGAGTAAATAAATAAACAGTCGTATACCACGCAGATGTGGTTATTGACCCAGACGTGTCAATGATTTGCCAATAACAATTGCGGTTGTTTCATTGACGCTTAAGATCAAATAGATAGCAGGCATAAATAAATTGCTACACACGTGCCTATAAAGCAAATGTCATTTTTGGGACCGAGTTAATAAAAATAAATTTGTTTTTATGAAGTTGGTTTTCAATATTACAAAAAAAGAAGAAAAGCAAATTCAAAACGTTTCAATACAGCATGGGGCCTTTTATAAACTGTAGCAACATAGACTTTAAGTTATGTATTGGGTGGATTAAAGTTATAGTGTTTTTATTATTTTATATACTCAAGAGGATAGTCAAGGTTTACTCATTATTTAGAATCATTTCCAAACCAAACATTACCGCCAAACTTTCTCTAGGAATTTAATAAATTCGGAAGTATAATACCTCACAGTCTTTCTCTTTCTACGAAATAGAAAGAATTTCAAAGTCTATGAATGCCCGTAGATTTTCAAGTTGTGTTATCTTCTTTCCTCTATACTATGTAGTGTAAATACTCCATCTGTATAGGAGTCTTCGTCAAAACCCATTTTGGTGTTATATTGTAATAGTTACAAACTTTCTGTAGCAAGCGTTACTTAATAGCAGCAATGCTGCCCTCCAACGATTGTGCCAGTCACGAATTCCGCCTCACTCTGGTGCATCGCCTTAATGGTCGTGGACGTTATGTTGACATTACGAAATATATAGCAACGATCGTTCGAGTATTTCCGCGCGGCCCCGAACGCGTTACTCTGGCAACCAATGCTTCTCACGCGGCCGGGAATTGTATGAATTATTAAATTTATTATTTTTTCGAATATTTCATAAAAGTAAAGAGTTTCATCCGCAGTTTGTTATATTAAATTTTCTGTGTTAATCCATCCGTTATTAATATTATCAGTTATTTTGTATTTTAGTAAATATTTATTAATCTATTCTGTATAATTTTGTATAAATTGAGCCTTGTTATGATCGTAAATGTTACACTATTTTCATTTTCTATGCATTACAACTTTCGCCATAGCTAGGTAATAATCTGTGACTAGTTCAGCTCTTCTAAAACTAACTTTGTGCATTTTTTATTTACCACGTTATCTAATGTGTATTTGTAAATATTCTTTTTTTTAAAGAAAATATTATTTTTAGTATATTATTATTTTGTGTTAATTCCCACTGTGCCTGACACGAGTCTACTTCCCACTCTCGCATTTAAATCTCCTGTTATTATTTAGTAATTGTTTTATTTATTTTGTTTATCTTATTCATTAGTATATTGTAAAATTTCTTCCCTTCTCAGAACTGTAAGGTCTGTATGTCGTAATAGGTTATTTATTTATTTGTAATTTCAAGCTTACTCTGCGTTCGTTAATGCATTTGTAGCTGTTCTAGTTTTGTCTCTTTATTCATATAGTTGTATATCTTTACATCGAGGTAGCGGGTAGGCACTTCTTCACGATCCCGGTGAGGAGCAAGCCTACTTCAGGTAAGCGATCCTGCCCACGCGAGTCTTGATTTACTCCCACATCCTGTGCCAGGGAGTAAATCACGTCCAACTACCCATTTTCCTACCTCTACACATCATTTTCCACACCTAACACAGCTCGCAAACACGCAAAGCCCTCAAGATCAATTTCAAGACTAAGTGGAAAAATCTTGAGGGGGCGAGTGTCCAAAACTAGAGTGGACTCTGTAACGCTATCCTATGATGACGATGATAATGATATTTTCATATATTTTTGTAACTCTTGGGTATCTATTAGTTCATTGTTAGTTTTAGTGATTACTGCTGTGTCACATCTTCCGTAACTCTTCTCATACATTTTATGTTGTAATTTTCCAGATTTATCTATTTCTTTTTTGAGCATTATTTTAGTTTCATCATGCCCATTTGTTTGTAGGCGGGTTTTCGGGTTTGTTGTTCTTTGTTTGTCTTAATTTTCTTTTGGGTTCAAATTGTTGCTGCCCTCAGAACCTTTAGAGTTGGCCAATTTCTCGGTGTAAAATTTCGAATTGATTTGTCTACTCAGCTAGGGTACTTTTGTTTTAAAACTCTCTGCTTTTATGCTACTTAAGCCATTTCTTATAATGGTTGTATTCGTAACCAAAAAGACGTGTTACAAAACCTTTTAAAGAGGACACATAAATTAACGGCTTGTAAGCTTAATGCACGTTAGGTTCGTACTATGTCAGTTACATTATATAGCTAAAAGTATCCAGACGTTCCTCTGGAAAAGTGGATCTGGCTGTTATGCGTACTGAAATGTCTCAGAATTATGTACGTCTTACATGTGCGTTAAACAGACGATTCTGCAGAATTAAATAATTTTGAACAAGACATGACAAGTGGACTGTATTATTGAAACAATTGGTCCATAAATATCGGCCTTGCTACAAGTGTCTGAATGTCATAAAATGAAAATGTCTGGAATTATAAAACAACTGCGATACAAAGTGGCATGGACTTAATGATCGTAGCGGTTAAACTCGAAAGAGGGCAGTGATGAAAAATCGGATGTCCTCCATGGTACTGAGCACTCGTAATTTTCAAAATGTTTCTGGGCTTTGTCACTAACACCAAAACTGTTTGTCGGAAGTTGAGGAGCATGAGTTTTAAATACGGTAAATAACAAACGTTTCTTGCAATGGTGCAAAGCTCACTACCAATTGACGGTGATCTGACATTTCAATGGGCACATATAGAGTTTGCGGCCAAGGAAGACGCTTTTTATCCGGGTATATTATGCCAACAGTCTAGTTTACTGTGGATACATCATGATTTATGGCAGTTTTTTGTGTTTCGTCCTAAAGCCTTTAGTGCCTGTAGCCAGAAGAATGAACGCTAAGATGTCTCTTAATGTACATGACAACTGTTTTATCCATACAGAGAAGATTATTTTATTGTGATTTAAATAAATCGGCGCTGAAAATCTAGATAGGCCTTCAAACACATCTGGAAAGAATTGAAACACAGATTACACACTCGAATACTTGAATACTCTTGAAGGTATGGAAGGACGTATATCACTGATGGAAAGTCTTCCCAGACGAGTACCTACGCTCGTCTAGGAAGACTTTTCATTAGTCAATGGTTTATGCTTGCCCATGATTGTCTGCTTTCACTTTGTCCACAACTATACTCACAGAATATTGCAGAAACGACTTACAACCTTTCCTTCTCTTCTTCTTAATTTGTGATAATTCTGGAGTTACTAAAAATTGCCAAACATTCTTTAGTATCCTAAATATAACAGTTTCCGTACGTAACGAGAAAATCCCTATTTGAAAGGTAAAATTTTAGTACTTTACAATAGTCTGGGGGTAATGTCTTTTTATTTTAAATAGCAAGCGTTTGTGTCAAATCTTATTGGAGACTTGCGTGACAGTGGAATAATACGTGGAATGTGTGCGTGCAGTTGTGGCATGGTTTCTACGAAAACAAAACTGTTGATTAGATATGGTATTATTTTCCTTAAGTCTTGGTATTATCATTTGCAATAGTAGGCTGACTGAACACTACTAGATTTGCCTGATTTAAGAATTTATGTAGTTGTAGTATATTTACACTGCTCAGAGAAGTATTGTTCTAGTATACCATTGAATAGATAGATAATATATTCGTGCTTTGTTCCAAAAATATAGAGCTACATCGTACATTAATTAACTTCACTTAACTTCAAAATATTCTGCGTTGAAATTTCGAATAACTGTCCCGTTATATTCGCTTGATTTTCATCGACAGTTTAAAATCCCTTTTGTTGAAAGTAAATTCTAGTTTTTGAAAACGGCCAATTTGAACTGTAGGGTGACTGAGTCACCTGCGTGAACATCCACACAAAATGCAACAACACGGGCTCGCTCACCTGCGGCTAATTCCAAACTCACTCAACTAGTGAAGTCATCCTCTATCACGCATGCGCATTATAGTCCACTTTTATCGACTACTAGTTTAAATTGTGGCCGCACAAACTGGTTTTATTATATTGATATTGTCAGAGCAGATCTCGTAAGCAGATTTAAATTTTTACCGAGATGAGATCGTAACCTGGCGCGTTATATGGGTTCAAATTCGTCATAATTATAACCTTAAAATTATCTACTTTAACACTCGGAAATGATTATCTGTTTCAATATTTGAAGAAGAACTCACATGTAAAATTTTGAAATTTAAAAAACTATTAATTTTTTAGACAGCTTGCAAATGTTAATTGCACATTAAAAATTATAAAGCCCAAAAATTAAAGAACATCCCATGTATTTGATTATATCTTTTATTCTTTCATTAAAAAATTTATTTTTTTTTAAATTTATTAGCAGAATATTAATACATTTTATGAGCTAATGTTTTGTATTATAACTAGGTTTAATTGATAGACTCCCAGTAGAGTCATGCCTTATTTAAGCAGTTAAATCTTTTGGCCACTTCTGAAGGCGTCTGAGTTGGGGATCTTCTGTCAGTGGTGCAAGAGTTTCATTTAGATGATGCTTCAGTACTGCTTGGTGCTTAATAGCATACTTTCACATAAGGAATGTTGAAGTCTACATGGAGTGTCTGGTTTGTCACATACCAAGGTGCGGCTGCCATAGTACGGATGGCTTTGGATTGAAAACGTTGAATCACTTCAACATTCGATCAATTTGCGCAACCCCATAGCTGACAGCCATAGGTCCAGGTTGGTCTGTAAATATCTTGTTTGCCAGGAACACATTAAAGTTTTTTCCAATGAGGCAGTACATCTGTTTCAGTTTTAAGTCTATTTTCTTCTATTAAATAGAGGAAATTCCAAAAAATTGTACACCCTTTTTAAATGACAGTAAATGCAGTATTTATTAACTTACAAACAATTATGTGAATGGTACTTGAGCAATGTGTAAATATCAACATTGGGCATCTTAGGGCCATTCTTTTTTGACCAAACTATCACTGGTGATGTTTACGCAAACATACTATAGGAAACTGTCGATCAACGCGTTAAGAAATTGTTTGGCGACAAACAGACTTACTTTCAACAGGAAGAAATACTTCCTCACTACTATTGTATGGTTCTATCTCGCTATAATTCTTCAGAACAAACAGATTTGGAGAAAAAGTGAATTTCCTTAAAGGATTTCTTTTAAAAATAAAATTTACTCCACAAAGCCGGCAACAATCAAAGAGTTGTAAGAGAAAATTCAGACAATCTCGTAGTTTCGGCTGAAGTGCTCAGTTTCGCGTTGTCGACTGTTTGGAAGAAGGTGGTCGTCAGTTTGTAATTTCATTTAATATAAATTCATAAATTCATAAATTCATTTAGTAAGTACATTATTTGGAACACTCAGTACATTACAAACGTGATATCAAATAAACTATTAGTATTATTGACAACTTACAAAATAATATTTTATATTTTCAATAAGGTACAATGAGCTGAATTACTTCAATCGATTTTTGTTTACTTCAAGTCATGTAAAACTTGTAGATAATAATTTAATTATACAAGACCTAATTATAAATATTAAGACACCATTTTCCTCAATTTTGAGTTTTATTAAAACGATAAAAAAACAAAATGTTGATGAACCTGGAACGTAAACAAATAAACACAGATAAGTATTACAATGTCGTTTTTTTAGATACTGATAGGTATAAAAGCTCTGAGAGGGCTTATCAACAATGTATTTGTACACAACCATGTTGAGGTTAATTGCACTCTATGTATTTATAACCAGCATTCTTGGTGAGTAATCAGTACTATTTCAAATTAATCATTTATTTCGCCGTGCGTCTTCAATTCCAGCTTTTCCTTCTTGGAACAAGGAAAGAGTTGTAAATGGAACGGATGCAAACCTGGGAGAATTCCCTTATATTGTGAATAATTTCCGTTGAACAACTAATCAAAGCTTGATCTTTGCATTTCCGTAGATTTCCTTACGTTCCTCTAAAAGTCATACCTGCGGAGGCTCCATCTTAGATGAACACCATGTTTTGACTGCCGCCCACTGCGTTGTCTCCAGGTCAGAGCACAGGCTTGCCATTTCAATGAAAAACAAAAATTGCTTTCAGGAGACCCGAGCAGCTAACAGTTCAGTATGGCGTCATTGAGATTTCCGCAAATGAGAACGTCATTCAAGTTTCCAAAACTACGATCCACGAGCAATACAATCCTTCAATGAACTACGCTAATGATGTTGCAGTATTGAAGGTGTGCGGTGCATGACAAATATTGGCTATAGAAACGTAACATTTAATTCCCACTTGCAGTTAGCCAGACCGATTCCGTTTAGTAAATCAGTACGGCCAGTGGTGTTGCCTGAACAAAACGAAGCTCCGCCTGCTGGAGCAGTTGGTGTTCTGGCTGGATGGGGATTGGATGGAGTAAGTGCACAAGTTGTTTCCGCGGGTAGTTTTGGTAAACTTTATATAAGTTTTATGTTTATTCTTCTTGACTTCTTCTATAATTCCATCAATCTCATGAATATGAGTATATTAGGTGCAACACCTAATGTCTCTGATCGCACTGAAGATTCTGGCACCATCTTGCATTAGTTAAAGTTTACCAACACGAACTCATCCGCTACTCTATTATATACTTTTTATGCAGTTATGTTGGTTCATAGTGACATTTGGTGAACTATATCTTGAGGTAGTCCAACTTATTTATTCGTACCCTATCAAGAATTCTTTGAAAAATTCAAATCTATCCGTTTGTGCGTTCGGACAATGCTGCTAAAACACTCACTTGCAACGCCCAGCTGTTTTGAAGGCGGTTAATTTTGATGTCCTTTTGATGAACTCTTCTAATAGCATCTCCAGTCCATAATAATTTCTTAGTTAAAGTAGTAAAAATGGTATAAACCTATAATAATTCAATTAAATATACCTTGTGGTTGACTGCGACCTTGGTGGTTGTCCAATTTTCATCCAAGAAGTCTTAAAAGGTTTTCTCGAGTCTTTTCCGCTAGAATACCACTCTTCAATTTTTTATACGATTTTTGACGATGTAAGGCTCCATATGCACTCAAGGAAATAATACGCACATTATCGTTTATAAAAAGAAGTTCAATTTGCTACACCTAATTTCTCATCTGATTCGTACTTTCAACCTTTTTCTTTTTGTTTAACATGTTTTTAGAAAGGATCCCTCATGAAACACCTCCAACGAGTAGATTTGCTGGTGTACAGCGACGAGGATTGCTCCAAGGCACATGGTGCGAACGTTAACAAAAAATACCACCTTTGCTCTGGCGTTCCAGAAGGTGGAAAGGGACAGTGCAACGTAGGTTTATTACATCTAACCAAGAACATTGCGAATTTCTATTCATTTAGGGCGATTCCGGCGGACCATTGACTGCAAACGGCAAAATCATTGGGTCTGTTTCTTGGTCCGTAAAGCCGTGCACCATTAGAGGGTATCCTGGCGTTTATAGTCGCACTTCCAGCTACGTCAACTGGATTAAGGATAAGATGCAGGTGTAAAAATGTTTTTTAATAATATAAAGGCGATAGAAGTTCTTATTTAAGCATGTTGGGTCCACAAACGTAGCACTAAGATTTTCGATTACATTTATTTATTAAGCAAATTAAATTGTTTATTAGAATTTACTTTTGTATTTTTATTTTTTTACTTTAAACATCTCTACTATAGTGTAAGTTGAATTTTGTTGAATTCATGCGAACATTTCGTGGCGCGGAAATGTTGGGCGACTTATCAACACCTGGTTAATGCAATCACTTTTTCTAGAATTAACCACATTCATTTTATTTCTGTTAACAAAATCTATTATTTAATTAGTGTTATCAACCCGAAGTACTTTTTATTATGCCATTTTGGAAAGAGATTCCCTTTGGGAAGGGGTAAATTGCACGAATCACACGCAGCACGTTCTAAAAAGAAACTTTAATCGTTTATCTCCACCGATCATCGACTAGAGAAAAATAAATTCTACCTACCTGAACATTATAAACCATTAGCCTCAAGTGAAGCTGATATAAACAAAAAACTAGCAAAATTAAGATACCACCTTTCTATACGGTGCAGTCAACCATAAAAGCAACTCCCTTAATTCTTCAACATTGAAATTTACTCCAACAAGCAAAGATGAATCCAGAAGCTCGGGAAAACATTACTTGGCAAACAAAATAGGACTTCACCCATACCCCAACCATCATAAATGTTTCTTGCTTGTTACAAACAACGTCTTAGTTGCGGATGCAAATATTTCTTAGAAAAAGGAAATTATCAAGACAGACGACCCCAGAGTACAACTAATAAAACAGTAAGAACGAAAATCAAGCCTGCTAACAGCATGATAAACTCTCCTCGGCTTTCAAACAAAATATCCCAAAGCAATCATCCCTAAAAACCTAATCCTTATTCAACAATTCACTACAGTCGTCATTAAACAAATCGCACGATTCTTATATTTTCTGCATTCCTTTTTTAATGGACCATAGAACCGAAACTATAACTCAATTAAACATTCTATTGATATAGCGTGCGTCTCCCAAACGTACTTAAAATAATTGTATACTAAATTTACTGCACAGATAGAAACTCTATAGTTCGAACAGTCTTTTGCATCTCCTTTTTTATATAATAGCAATATTAGTATTTCAGTCTTGTGGTATTTCTTTTGCTTTAATGATATTTAGTAAATCCTTAAACACTTTTTTTGCTTCCTTTCCCATATATTTCAGCATTTTTAAAGTGATCTCGTCTTGTCCGGCAGTTTTCCAAGCTTTAATTTGTTAATGGCTTCTCTTCAAATATGGGCCTTATAGGGTTTCGTTAATTGTCTTCCAATTGTGTTATTTTCCTTTATTGTTCCTTTTGGTTCATTCTTCTATGTACTGTTTCCATCCGTCCATAATATAAGACGCCCTTGATAATGTATTTTTTTATCCCTCATGTTTAGTAATCTTGGTGGTTTCTTCTGTTTAAGCTACTTTAATGTAGTCACATTTTCTTGGTAAATTCATGATTGTTTCTTTGCGTCTTTGATCATTTCCATTTATCACCAACATGGTACCGCGGTTAAGGCGCGGGCTGCAGTACGAATGGACCCGGGTTCATTCCCGAAGCCCTCTGATGCCTGACGGGTGGCCTACTCAGCCACTAAAAATAGTTGAGTACTTGCGTTCACTTCGAACAAGGGGTTAATAATGTCGGTCGTCTGAGGCTAGGTACTTGTCACATTGCCCCGCATCAGAGATGGTATGAGACGACCGGGCACAGTGGCGAACATAGAGAGAGAGCCTTAACCTCTCAGTTCGTAGACCGTGCTCCTTTACGGAGCGTTAGAGCCTTACCATTATTATCCATTTTTATTTTTCTACACTTGCTATAAAATAATCTATTATAGATTTTTCTTTTCTTAGCCGTACGTCCTTAGTAAATTTATATATGTTTTTGTGTGCAAATTCTGTGTTGGTCCACAATAGATAACTGGCCGCATATATGTCTATCAATCTTTTTCCTTTAATATTTGTGATCGTTTCACTATATGGTGCCATATACAGGGTGTCTGGTGGCAGATTTATATTTTTAAATACGATTATTTCAAAAAGTAATAAACGGTGCGGGGAGTGGTCGAGTGAGCATCGCGCGGTCGCATTGCCCGTCGACAATTTTGTTCAAAGTTCGGTATTCGGCGAATACGTGATGGGCCGAGTGTAAATTTAATTCGTTCGTGGGTGCAGAGATTCCGCGCAACTGCCTCGGCTATGAATGCCCCACGGCCAGGGCCCAGTCGATCTTCAAGGACTCCCGAAAACATTGAACTGGTTGAAAGCAGTTTACGTGAAAATCCGCGACTTTCGATGCGGAAAAGAGCAGCCTTACTGGGACTTCCAAGAGCGATTATTCATGAAATTTCAAGAAAGGATCTGAAGTTCCATCCTTTTAAAATTCAAATCGTTCAAGAACTGAAAGAAAGTGACTTTGATTTACGCAAAAAATTTTGTGATACGATGTTGGAGCGTTTTCGCACTGTAAATCCCATTTTTTGGAGCGACGAGGCTCATTTTCACTTAAACGGCCACGTCAACAAGCAAAACTGCCGTTACTGGTCTCCAAGAACCCGCAACCCTCGATTGAAACATCAAAAACCATTGCATTGCTCCAGGGTAACTGTTTGGTGTGCCTTATCCACGCATGGGATAATTGGACCATTTTTTTTCCAAAATTCTCGAGAGCAGGCGACGAATGTCAATAGTGAAAATTATCGACGCATGATTACGGATTTCTTTTTGCCAAACCTGCGAGCTCATCCATCGTACTCTTCACACACGTGGTTTCAACAGGATGGGGCGACTGCACACACAGCCAGAGCTTCGATGAATTTGCTTCAGGAAAATTTCCCCCAAAAACTCATCAGTCGCTTTGGGGACATCCCATGGCCACCGAGGTCGCCCGATCTAACTCCCATGGATTTTTTTATGGGGCTACCTCAAAGAGAGGGTTTATAATGGCAATCCCCAATCTCTTGTGGCTTTAAAGGAAAATATTCGTCGAGAAATCAGCTCAATTGAACCAAGTTTACTGCAGCGTGTGGCGCAGAACACAAGGCTTCGTTTTGAACAGTGTGTGCAACTCGACAGAAGACATTTGGATGACATACTCTTTAAAAAATGAAATCCGCATTTCTATTCTATCGTTCAATGCTCTTAATAAGACTTTGTGTCAGTTATTACGTTTTTTATTTAAGTTTGAAAATATAAATCTGCCACCAGACACCCTGTATCTTTAAATACCTTTATTGTTGTTGTCCAATCTTCTTCATATTTCCCGCGATTAAAATATTTTCTGTTCCAATGTCTATCTCTGTTTGTAGCTTTTGGAAAAATGTATCCTTTTGGTATTTTTCTACGTTTTCATTTGTCCCATAGACTATTATTAAGATGCTGCTGTGTTTGTCATCCCAATTTAATTCCATAACTAACGGCCTTTCATTCACAAATTTCTCATTTTTATGCTTTTTATTTTATCTGGACTTACCATTAGGCCTACTCTAACCTCTCCCCATTCTGCATTCTTCACTCCTAACCAAAATATATATTTTATGTCTTGTATTCCTTTGATTTTCTTTTTTGTTTCTCTTGTTTCTAGATAGTTCAATTGCTGTGGTGCTCGGACGTAAAAAATTCAGCAGGTAAATATTTGTACCGTAAATTGTTTGGCCGGTGTAGTCAACTAAAATAAAAAAGCAATATTTCGATCCCAATTTCATCTTGTGACTCTTAATCGCGATTTTTATCTGTAGGAGTAACCTCTTGCCCATTTCATTGATTTGCGAGTATTATGCTGTTGATGTAGCGACGCTATAAGTTTATCTTTGATTTTTCCATGTCAACAGACACATCAAAGTGATTCTCAAGATCGCGGCCGTGCAGGCTTACATAAGGCGTCGACAATGTGTGAACCGGGCGTCTACGAGTGCGGCTTTGGGAAGCCATGGGGCTGGTGGAAGTAGGAGCCAACTAATCATGTAACTGAAAAATATGAGTACGATAAAGACATCTTTGACAGCTTCAATTGCCATTAGGAGCTTGTGAATGATAGCAGATAGAGCAGCAAGTCTTCATAACTCCAAAGTCGATAGATAAGGTGTGATATGCTGTTGATGTAGTAGCGCTGTAAGTTTTTCTTCGATTTACTCATATTTTCCAATAGCGGATGTCGACAGACAGATCAAAGTGATTTTCAAGATCGTCAACTGGTGCGACTTTAAACAACCATAAATCTGGTGGATTATAACGATCTTGGAGTGGGTAATATAGAGCCAGCTAATCGCGCGGTCGGATGATGTAAGTGGAATAAGGAGTCTTTGGCAGTCAAAATTGATAATAGCGGAGAGGGCAGAAAGCCTACATAATTACAAAGCCTGTTTGATATGGTACTATTACATAACTTGTCTACATTAACGTAAAAATCTAATAGCTTTGCAAGCGCACATTTATCTTATAATCTTATGTAGAGAGTCGTCAATCTGTCGCGTGCTTGCAAATCAAAACGGGGCTAAATTGTTGGGGTCAACTCGGACATTCAGTAGTGGCTATTAATTTTGAAAAAAGGACGGCCAAGCCTAATCAATCGGCGACGGTTTTTCAGATATAGACCCAGAGATCACCCGGTGTGTTAGAGGCTCATTTTATTTATTAAGTAGACATATTGCAAATTCTAAACCCGACATTTAAGAGTAAGAGCACGTTCATGCTGCTGTACTCTCTTCACTAGAATATATTTTTTCATAGATCGAGAATTACTCTCTAATAATAAAGGCGTTCAATTTTTTGTAGAAGATAGCCACTTCTTCCCCAAGTAATATAATCCGTTTCAGGGGGTGGATGGATTCCCATTTTTTCCTTTTATTATATTTCTCTTAGAGTTGCTGGTGAGTTATTGCTTCATCTATTGTTCTTGGTTTTTCTTCCAGTCCTCGGCGTTTATTTTCCTCAAATCTTCCATTACTTCATCACATCATCTAATTTTTGGCTTCCTCTTGGTCTACTTGTTTTGCGCTTTGACGATATCAGTTTTATTAACATGCTTGGATCTTCTTTTCTCATTAAGTGACTCAGCCATCTGATCCTTTAAGCTTTCATGACTTTCACAATACCATCGCCTTCCATGACCTCTGCGAATTTTGGATTCATAAATGTCTGTGTTCTCTAATTTCTATACTATTGAGCCCCATTATCGACCTTAATACTTTTATTTCGAAGGCTCTTAGTTGTTCTTTTTCTGTTTGGTAGCATATAGAATCGTAGGTTTAATAAATATCTTATAAATTCTTATCTTAATTTTTATATTTATTTTTTTTTGTTTGTAGCATTTCTCGGTTTTCGTAAAACGTTTTGTAACTTTTCTGGATTCTACCTTGTAATTTTTTACTTCGTTCACTGTTGTATGTTATTTGTACTCCTAAATAATTGAAACCTCGTATCTTTTCGAGAGTGTAATTTTCTATCTTGACTTCCTCGACTTCATCAGCTTTTCCTCTCTTACATTTTATATATTTTGTTACAAACTCCTTTATCGATACTAAATAAATATGTTTGCCTTTTTAGTATAGGAATGCGTTTATTTCGTTTAATTTGTGTAGTTCCAAGTTGCATTCGTAGAATTTTTTCAGTAATTGGGACATAATGTGCAAGGCATCTCTTGCAGACTCCCTGGTCGGAATCTTATCTAATAATCACCGATTTCCTAAGCTTTCTTTGCATTAGTGATGTAAACCCTTTATAGGTTGTACTTAACAATATAATTCCTCTGTAGTTGTTACATTGCTGTAGATCTCCTTTTTTTTATATCGCTATAATTATCCCCATTTCCCATTCAGTTCGAATCGTTTCTCTTCATATTTCCTTTATCAGATGATATAATCGTACTTGTAGCTTCTTTCCTCCGTATTTCAACAGCTCTCCGTTTATTTCATCATATCCCGGTGCCTTCGCGTTTTTTATTTTTCTTATAATTTCTATATTTTTCTCGTGAATTGATTCTTTTATTTCTTCTGTTTTTGCTTTTATTGCTTCATTTTTTCCTCCCTGATCGCGTTCATCATCTTGTTCTGTTGCCTCGTATAACAGTTTGTGGAAGTATTTCTTTCAAATTTATTATGTATACTATACCAATACTGCTATGTTCGTTTCTAAGCTCTCTTGTTTTTACTGGGTCCTTTTCTTTTGGTTTTTGATTGGTTCATGGAATTTTTTCATTGTTATTCCTTCAGCTCCATATTCTTTATCATTCCATTTAACCATTTTTTTCTTTGATCTGCAGATCTTTTGTACTTCCCTTTTATTTTCCTTATAGTACTATAAGTCTTCCTCTTTTCAGTTCTTAACCATTGAACTTAACTCTCTAAATGACAGTAAATGCAGTTTTATTGGTTCATAAACAATAATTTAATTATTTAAATTAAAAAGAAATATCATAAGATATTGAATGCGCATTTACTGATATTCAAATTAACGACTACCTCATTCCAAACAGCGTCTACAATATTGCAATAACGCAGCCACTGATTCTGCAGAGTTAAGAAGCATTCTAAATTGAAAATGTTCGGTCCAAATACAAGTCAGGCTTTATTGACGTCGATGAGTATTACCTTATTCAGTATTACCCCGCCTCAAAGGCTCTCTCATCTACTGCCCTTTCACTGAGGCCCTCAGGAAAACTAGCTGAAAAACTGGCAAGTGAGCAATTTTTTAACGATTTGAATGAGTCGATAGCCAATATGAAAGCGTGAATTGCCTCGAAGAACCAACGCTTCTGTGTTGGTAGAATTGGCCGTATACCAAGCCAAATTTATTAAATTTATTTACCATATAAAAGAGTTGGTTCTTGTTATCAAGTGAATAAAGGAGGCCAAAGAAATAGAACAAATAGTTTAAATGAAGAGGAAGAAGACCTTATATTGACAATCTGCTCTGCAAAGGAGTATTTAGTAAATGCGATAACAAATATAAACAGTGTAAGGAGAACCCACTCAACAGTGATACCTCCTTAGCAGTCCTTTTACGCCAAAAATCAAAAGACTATCGTCGGTTAAGCCTTTCCAAAGGCGGATTGACATTTGATCATTGGTGGATCTGTGCATTTTGATGTTTCTGGAGCCTGTTGTATTAATTACAGATTTCGTTCTCCATGTGCAGTAAGATTAGAGATAAACCATAGCGTGTCCACCATTGCGCAAAATTTTTCGAACTGGAGCTGTTGCATAGTTTTCATCTGGGTTGATTTAACGCAGTCCTAGAGCTGCGCTTTACAGGTCCAGCTAGGTTTTAACATTTGGTTGGTTATGAACCCCGCTGTTTTTAACGCGCATCATTATTATTTGGTCCAGCGCGTTCCCCACCGTAAGCTTATCGAGCGGAAGCTGCTTGGGCCGGTGCTCTTTGCGTGGTTTTGGAATAAACCACACTGTTTTGATGTTTCAATATCTCGCAGTGCCTGCATTGATGACGCCTTCGAAAGCTGCCATTGAAATCTCGAAGGTCTTCAACACCCCGCGTCTTTCGTCATGCCGCCATGCCCAAGGGTTTTTTGATATTAATCTTCTCCGGGATTAATTTTTACGGTACCCAAAAATGAAACTATTTCTAGGTAAACCTAGAAAGTAGAAACAACTTTGGCACTCGAAGTTCGACAAATAATCAAATCATTTACAAGAGTTTATTTCTTCGAAGTTATATTTCTATCTTTACACTCTCAAAAACTTTCCTATTTCTTGTGCATTTTATGTACTTTTTTTGCTTCATTTATAACCAGTACTCTCTTATGCGCTTTTCTTTCGATTTTACTGAATATTTCCTGGAGCTCTCTTTGACTCCTTGCTATTATGACTGTATCATCGGCATAAGCTATCTGATATTCTTTATTTGTTATTATTCCACTCGTATCTGTTACGCTTAATGTGTTTTCCAGTGTTATATTAAAAAATGTAGCTGATAGGGAATTTCCCTGTGAAGCCCCTATATAATAATAATAATGGTAAGGCTCTAGGCCCCGCGTGGGAGCACGGCCTGCGAACTGAGAGGTTAAGGCTCTCATACGTTCGCTCTCTCTGCCCGGTCGTCGCGCACCATCTCTGATGCGGGGCGATGTGGCAAGCACCGCGCCTAAGACGACCGCCATTATTACCCCCTTGTTCGAATGAACGCAGGTACTCAATTATTTTTAGTGACTGAGTAGGCCACCCGCCAGGCATCAGGGAACACCGGGAATTGAACCCGGGTCCGTCAGCATCGCAGCCCGTCCCTCAACCACGGGACCACGCTGGCACAGTCAAGCCCCTATATTTGTCTTAATTTGGTTGGTCTCACCCTCTTCCACTATTATTGCTGTTTCTTTCAAAGTTATTTTCGCCAATTAAACTATCTTTTGAGGTATTCTTAAGTTTTTCATATCTTCTGATAAGCGTTTTTTGTTTATCTTGTCGAACACCTGTTTGAAGTTGATAAACAGCATGTATATTTCTAGGTTGAATTCATAACATTTTTGTATTATCTTCTTCATCATGTGGATTGCGTCGGCTGTTGATCTATCTGCTTTGAAACCATTCTAGTAGTCTCCTATCTGTTGTTCTGTATATTCCAGTAGTTTTTGATTTATTGATGATGTTAAAATTTTATACGTAGTGAAGAGTGAAGAGTTTCCACGTTTCTTGGATAATGTTTATAAACCTTGACTTTGAGAAAAAGTCGCGCTATGTGGGTTGTAGCCTCATCTTGCTAAAGCATTCGCCAAAGCAAGTTCTTCAAAAGGTGGGACAGAAAAGTTCTGAGAGTGCTCATATACCGCTCAGAAATGACGGTAGCTGCCAAATTTCCTTCTTTAAAAAGGAAGGCCCGATGATCCTCTCATTCGTGACACTACACACCAAACTGTGACATGATCACTATGCAGAGACTTCTGCTGGATTATTTTAGGGATTTTCTTACTCCCATATCAAAAGTTTTGTTTATTTACATAACCAAAAAGATGTAAACATGCATCGTCACTAAGGGAAACTACCATGTCATGGGGTAAAGTCTCAATCATTCCTTTACATGCCACAATTCAACTATGCAAATCAAGTTTTGACAATTCTTGAACAATGACCATCTTGTATGGATAAAGACGAAGGCCTCGCTGAAGAATTCGCCGATCAAAGAGCCCAAGCGTTTAGGTGACTCCAACATTGAGCAGCTTACTGCGTCGATGTTTTCAGGTGTTCCAACAGTCCAATGTCATACATCCCCTTCCGGATAATATACTCTGTTCCTTAAAGTAGTCGATTTACAATCCTGAACTGCTTGGAGAGCTGATTTTGGCTGATGTAGGCACTTGACGTCATGTCCGCCCTTTTACAACCTCCGCTCGCTTTACAATGCCCTACTGAAACTAAGAAGAGAGTTTTGTCGCACCCTACACCTGCAAACAGGCAAAAGTTGCTCTATTCTGGACTACAAATCCAAACTTAAAGACTGGTTTTAATAGAAACTACCTAAACTTCTTTAACTCGTTAACTACTTTTCTTTCTATTTTCTCCTACGTCCAATGGGTTCCATTTGTGCATGCAACTTATAATTGTTTCTGCAACGTAATTTAAAATCTGTGCATGTTTTCAAATGTCACTTAATGAAAAGGGCACTCGAACATAACAAAAGTACAAAATACATTTCAAGATAAAGTTGTAATTGTATTTGGCATATCGTGCTCATATCAAAATATTGATAACGCTGTTTTTATTTCTCTATCCAACTAATGTTTCATTCCAATATTTTGACAAATATTCTATTAAAGAAATGCTAGAAAAGCATGTCATTTATTTATTATCTTTTTATACATTTTATTCTTTTTATTACTTCTTATATGACTTTCAATAAACCTTCGAAATTTCCAATTAAATATTTTATTTAGGGTACTTGACTACTAGCCTTCAATATCAAGTTTACCGATGTAACTAGAGATTTCAGTTGCATAACGATTTGATATAGATAAAAACAAATGCGATAAATGTACTGGGAATTTTTATTGAGATAATAAACAATATAAAAGCTCTCGTCAATTTTTTCGAGGAATAATCATGTGGAAGTTAATTGGACTCTGTTCACTGGCTACATGCGCTTTTGGTAAGCAATCATGGTATTTAAATACTTGTAATAGATTTCTTTCCGACAGCGTTTCCTTATTTGGAGCAGGAGAGAATTGTAAATGGAACCAATGCCCGGGTAGGAGAAATCCCTTACATTGTAAGATATTCTAGTTTTAACTATTATCATAAACATAATATTTGTAATCTTTAGGTTTCTTTTCGTTCTCATATCTGTGGAGCCGCTATTATAGACGAGTTACATATTTTGACGGCTGCCCATTGCGTTGTCTCTAGATAAACAAAATACGATCTGCATTTCAAAAATGACGAGAACTTTTTTTAGAAAACCTAAATCGCTTAGTATTCAGTACGGCGTTCTGCAGATATCTACAACTAATAATGTCACTCGGGTTTCGAAGATATTTTCCCATGCCGACTACAACCCTAAGGATAACTACATTAATGATATTGCAGGATTAAGGGTGTAATTTTTTCAAACAGTCCCTATAACGGAATAATATTTATTAATGAACTATAGTTAGTGAGTCCAATACCGTTTAGCGATTTCGTACAATGGGTAGATTTGCCCACCCAAGATGAACCGCAACCTGCAGGAAAGTGGGGTGTTTTAGCGGGTTGGGGGCTTTCTCATGTAAGCACTACCTTTTCATAAAATCTCCTTGAGAAGTTTTATGACTCAATACATCTATTTTCAGACCGGGGGTTCTGTCTCGGAGCACCTGCAAAGAGTGGACTTGTTAGTGTACGGCGACTCGAGCCGCTCCGCTGCACATAGCTCGCGTGTTAACTAAGTACCAAATCTGCTCCGGGGTTCCGGAGGTGGAAAGGGACAATGCTCAGTAGGTTTCGCTGCATACGAGGCGTCTTCTTGTTACGCAGTTATTCCCATTTTAGGGCGACTCTGGCGGTCCGTTGGTCGCAAACCGGAAGCTCATTGGAGTAGTGTCTTGGTCTGTGAAACCGTGCGCCGTTAAAGGCTATCCTGGGGTGTTCGCTCGCGTTTCGCACTGCATCACCTGGATCGAAAGCAAAATTCGAAAGCCATAAAATTGTCTTCTACTTTTGCGATATTCAAAACGTTTTCTAGTTTTTGCTAAATATACGTTTTGCAGAGATTTGCCTTTATGCAAAATAGCAAGAATAGAAAATAAAAATTATTTTAGAGTAAACATCTAACCTCATTTGGTCAAAAAGATGTCGATTATTATTTTCAATTAAATGAAGTATGACAGAGCAGCAATACACCACATATGTAAATATCTTGTCCTTCTCTAGATAACATTCAATAATTATCTACACTGCAAAATACAGATTACACAACATTTGTTTCACTGATCAAAACGGGTTTTTGTCCTTTTTGGTTATGCAACAGTCGACTCGCAAATCACGAACAACTTAATAATCTCCAGTGAACAATTTAGTAGATTACACAAATGAGACAAAATTCTATATTAGATAGCAGTTGTTGCCCGAGAGTTGTGCTTCAAGCGTGTCTTTATCGACGTCACCACTCCAAAGCTCGCAGAAGAGACAGCCCTGTAGGGCTCTCGTCTCCTGGAGTTTTTCGGTTCGTGCATTGAAACTGAACGAGTGTTTTGCGCTAGTTATACCTGCGGCAGTGATCACATCTTGATTGAAGTAATTTATTTTCAATCTTGAGTTCGCATTTGGGTTTAGTGCTATTAAAACGTGCTCTCTGACTCGAACAATCCGAGACGTCGAGTGTTGCGTGTTAAGTAATACGAATAAAGTTAAGAAAATACGTTCCTTCAGAAAAATTAACTTTCTACCGTCCTATAAGCCTTCTTCTAATAATACCCAAGGCTTTTGACAAAATTTTCCTAACACGACTCAAACCTGTCATAAAAAACTAATTGCGACCCACCAGTTTGGATTTCGAAATTGAGGCGCCTCATAAAAGAGTTAATAAATTCAAAACTGACTACGAAATCAAAAAATCTAACTTACTCTATTCGTTCTACAGACATTCGTATTCGACAAATAGACACTATCTTGCTTACAGCCCAAAACTGTATTTACTGTCTGCTGCAGATCGCCAAACAACAAATTAAAACAAATTAAACATGTCTTCCAGTCTCCCTATATTATCAACAGATACCATAAACAGGTATTAAATATTTGGGGATCTAACTTGATCGTCGCTTTACGTAGAGGAACTATCTGGACTTCAGGGAGCTTTTGGGCACTTTTGAGACGGCGTCATCCTTAATCTAAAATTTATAAGTATGGCAGATTGAGCTTTCCAAGATAATTTTTTTGCCACCCTCGATCAAAAATCTTCCCGTCCCTGTCTAGCAAGCAACGGTTCTTTGTCAATACGAGTTATTCAAATTAGTTTCAAATTTCCAACGAGTTTACAATTAAAAGTGCGTATTCTCATCTTTGTGTTTATAAAAATACTTAAAATAGCTAGGGCTCTCCTTAGATCTAATTTACCTCTACTCCTTGTAAACATTTCTGTCCTTGAGGAAGAATGCTAGTCTTTAATATACCAAAGAATATAGGTTATGTCGACAATTTTATTAAAACTCCCTCAGAAATAGCCTATGTTACTTATAACATTTCACAACCCCTTAAGGCTTATTAAAACTAATGGAAGGGTATTTTATTTAAAAAAATCAGAAAGTGGACCATTGAACGGCTGAATAGTAAATATCGCTGTTGCATTGTTCTGAGATGTTTAATCATCCTTAGTATGGAAAGTAAAAACATCACTACCACTGACAACATTTCGTTTCCTTCGGAAAACCCAAATTTCCAAAGAAACAACATCATTTAGGTACAACTACGAATGTACATATACGACCTCCAGAAAGAAAAGCAACTGTGGTAAAGCCTCTTTTAGTTTTCAAGAAAACTTTAATATCTTTAAAGGAAGTTCTATAGCAAAACTTTGCAATCATAAGAGCAAAGGGCTGCAATAGGTAGATAGACCGCCAGCCAAAAGAAACATCTGCTAAAGTATCCCCCATGGTCTTCCAAGTAGTGAACAGAGCTTTTGATGTTCACTAAGAATTTTTAAACTCCATAAAAACCTTCATGAACATGTAAGTTGTTGATTTTCAAAAACTGCACAATAGATGGAGTATTTGTTACCACACTTACCAACTATTCTTATAGAAGCCTTTTAAAACAATGGTATGGGAGGTACTGGTGACTTTTCCTAATTGGATAAGCCAATACTACCGTCAAAAGCGTCTAGATACTAGTCGAAATCTTAACAGACAACACCTCGCCAACCCCAGACGGCTACAGAGAAACAAACGCCATGGACAAAATTAGAACCTTTACGGAACTGTGCTTAAGTTAGTGTATGGGCTCCTTTATCTTTTTTATTTTAACAGTTAATTTATTGGTTAATTATTTTGAGTCAAAACAGTTCATCACATTTAACTTCAAAAATTAACTGTTTTCTAGACAGCAAGAGAACCATTCAGCGCTAATTGATAACATTTTTCTAGAAAAAGTGTCGACAGAATTAGGCCATAAAGATGTGTCCTTGACCTGAACTTTTAAAAGTCCATAATTTTCTTTTGACAAAAGCCAACACTTGCAATTTAGTGGCAATAACCGAACCTGGGCATGGAGGCGTTCATCCAGTCAATTGGATGATAAATTCCTTCACCAGACTATGCGTTGCGGAGGAGTCAGCATACTGGGTTAAGTGGCATTGGTATGGTGGCAGGTTATCTTTAATTTTAAATAGTGGAATCCTAATGTCGCCAAATACGCTTAAATTTTGATTGGCAGACTTCTATCTTCAATAATAAAATTCTCTAAGAAAATTTTTACGAAGAATGGCGCCCCTTGATATTCCAATGTGTACAACTACTGCCCGAAAAGAGGAACAATAAATTTGGCTTTTACCATAGCCGGAGCTGCCTCAAAACGTATACTCTATTAAAAAGCCGTGACGCATTATCCAACATTAAGGGCCAGAAGAATGAAAAAAGTGCCCCAGACTACTTTACCTTCTTACATCCCTTTATGCCCTTGGGGCGTTGGGTGTTCTATCCATTTTCTCTTCCATTTCTCTCCATCCTTTTACTTATGCTATTGTTTCTCTTTTTCTCTACTATATCTTGCACATTCTCTAGAAATTATATATTAAGAACCAAAAGTAGCCTTAACTACAAGGTGAAGGCTTCAAGGATTATTTTAAGAATACAAATTTATACACGTTACCAGTAGTTCAAAATATGCACAGATAAATGGAATGGCTAAATGTACTACGCAATCGTCAAAAACATCACGAACAAATATCAAGATCTATTTGTAGACATGTTAAGATTTCATAACGCGCCTTTTTGTTGTAGTGAATCAGCAGAAAAAATATTAAAAAAAATCTAAGATATATTTTTCAAAACCAAGGAATGGTTGCTGTATAGCTATATTTCACAAGTAATCGTCAAAAAATGAGATTAAACTCGTGCGCTAGGTCCAATCAAAGAGAAAGAAACAGTATGACTGATTGCTGATTAAGAAAAAGGTAACAAGGCCTTCAGAGCCACCAACCTCTTATATTGTAGAGATCAATAAACAAAGACATCGTCAATCGATAGAATCAGCAGAGGCAGCCAATAGAACTGGTTCCTGCAAAAAATGGAAGGTCTTCCAGAGCTTAGTCAAGAAAAAAGGTCAAAGTTCATTATAATGTTGTTTATTTCAGTTATGTTCCACATCAAGGCCTAATTTAACAAAATTGTGGAGAGCAGATCTTTTGGTTTAAGTCTCTTTATTCTCTTAAATGTTTGGGAACCTGCTACTTCTAAGTTGACTTAATTCCAAATTTCTTGTGTCATCTTTACTAAAACAGTTCATCTTTTTGGAATCTCTTCTTTCTAAACTATGATAATTCTGTTTGTAGACTTCTATAGTTCATTTTTTGCTTTTCCCTGCAATTGTTTCGTCATGAACAGTTGATCCGTTATTAACTGGCATTCTCAAATTTTTTATATGCTCATAGATAATCGTTACAATTGCGTCTAGTTCAAGGCAGATTGAAATCAGTTCTTCAGTTAGAGTCTGAATTTACCTGTTTTCAATGCGAATTATGAATCATAGAAGAAAACTGCTATTTGCGTGTTATACTTCACAACTGATTGAGGTAAAAGTTTGGCGAAAACATATTTTAGTCAGAAATGTACTAAATTAGGAAAAGTTTGGACAAGCCACGTTCAGAATCTAAAAACTCCCTCAATACTCGGAGCGTTGGTCCATTATTTAGAGATCTTTCATTACCCCGCACCATAAAGTACGCAAGATCTCAAAACCAACAGCCTTTTTCCAATTTAGTGTTTTACCCGCCAAACTTTCGCGTTCGATTCAATAGTGAAGTAGAACAAGCAAAGGGCAATTTTATCTTTGACTCGTAGTTCTCCTTAGTAAAGAATTAACTTCAATTTCTTTTGATGGTGACGTCACACATTTATTAGGCCAAATTTGTTAATGGTAAAGATCGATCAAAGAAGAAAAAAATGGCCTCAAAATATTTTTGAATTTTTGTAACGTTTGTGATTTTTGCTATATATAATTGCTTTACAAACTGAGAAGGTATAATTAGAGATTATAAACATTTTTATATCAGTTAGTGACTAGCCTCCAGCTTTTATAAGTTTTGTATTTTATCTTTTTTTGGTACTTTATTGTCTCTCAACTTTTATATCACCTTAGAAAATTCTTCTCGTTTAGGTACGACTTGTTCCATTTGTTCTTCTTTTTATTCTTTCTTATCTTAACTATCTTGTCCTTCTTTCTTCTTCATAATTTCATCATAAAGTTATTTCTGTACTTCCAGATATTCTTCTCTTCTGTCATACTTCCATACTTTCTTTGCATCTTTTTCTTTATCGTTAAATTGGTCTTTAATTTCTTCTGGCATTTCTCTTATTTCCTTTTGCTCAGCTGTCTTAACTATTTTTACATTCTTTATCGTACCGGTTGCAGTTCTTAACTTTTTTAATTTCACAATTTTCTATTATTTGTTCAAAGTTCCTTTCAGCACATCGGATTCCTCTTCTACTGCTTCTTTCTTGCTTCTGTCATTAGAATTCTTTCGAACTTATTACTGCTTTAACGTTTTCTTTTTCAAAGGTATTTTTAGATTTGTTTTTGCTCAACACTTATAATGGTCTATGTCTATCTTTACTTCCCTGGCATTTTTTACATTTTTATACATATACTACAGTTCGATTCTTAAAAATACTACTTTTACTTATAATTGTTTCTCCATTGCAAATTTAGTTAATCTTTGTCTGTTTCTTTATTTTTTGCAGTAATTGTATCTCAGATTTAGATATTCTTTTATATAGTTTCTTCTAGGAAAGTGTACGTTTATTATGTTCTTCTATAGGCTTCCCTTATTTTCAGATAGTTCTTCGTTCGCTTTTTTTTAAGTCTACCAAGCTATCTGCTCTCGCTTTTTTATTGTAAAAGTTTGCACAGAATCTGTTTTTGGATCCTTTCCTGTTGAGGATTATTTATTCGTCCATTTTTAGATTTGTTTATATTTTCTTTATTGATATATTAGTTATTTCAAAGCTTTCGTATAGATAATTTTCCTGTACTTGTTTTATTTTTATTTCTCTTTCATATTTGTTTCCATTTTGATTGCCGCATTCCCGATCTTTCTTTTTTTTTCCTTGTTATTAGTTGTTTGTAGTTTATGTTCCTATTGGACATTACTAATTTTCTTCTGCAGCTTACTCGTATTTTGTTTCCATTGGTTTATATATTTGAAACTTTTTTAATAACTGCCTATTCAACTGTTGTTTTTTAGTTAAATAATCTTCTATATAATTTTATTTCTCCCTATTCTTACCTGATTATGCTTTTTCACAAATGAAGACATTTCTACTACAATTATTTTTCTTATCTTTTGTTCGCCAATTGTGAACGCTTATTTAATTTTTTCACTTACTCGTAAACTGTTCTGCATTTTGAGCGTACTAATGTTTTTTAACCCCCATTCTTTCGTAATAATAAACTTTTCTTCTTTTTTAGTTCATTTTTGATTTTTTAATTCTTTTCCATTTTTTAAATCGCATTATTATTAATTGTTATCTTAGTCCTTGTACTTTGAACCTCTATTTTATTTCTTTCAACCTCTTTATATGGCTTATTCATGTTTTCTTCGTCGTCCTTCTATAATGTTTTATTTATATTTATTTTTACTCTAAGAGATCTCTTTCTTTTCATTCTATTTAATTAATCTTTCAGGAAATCCTTGCTGCTTTTTTAGCGTTTTTTTTATTATCTCCTCGATTGACTTCTACTTAAAAACATTTAAAAGTTGGAAACGTCGGTCTTCCCACTCTTTGTTTTCCTATGGGACCTAAACTCGCGGTACCCCATCTTCATTTCACTCATCTTTTGACCTTATTTTTATCAGTTTGTTCTCTGCACGCATTTTTGTGATGTTTTTAGGGTTAAAAACTGCCTAATCGAAATAAGCGTGAAGCTCCATCGCACACTATTGTTTATATTGCCACCTTCCAACAGCAGATAATGTCCATACATTGTTATGACCACCATCCATTACACAAAGATTTCTCCAAAATAAATTTTAATGCAAGATGCAGAATATTTTAAAACCTTTTCTTCCTCCCTATCTGGACTACTTGTTACTAAGCGCGATAACGAATTAATCAAATTCTTACCACTCGACTGTATTACAATATTAATTATCGCTCTATTAAACAAAATTGTTGTTATTAAGTTTTTTCATTGATAAAACAAAAATGAAATATGTCTTGTTATATTATGGTGTTTGGTACCTTTAGTGGCGCGTATTCGAGCAATTAAGATCGTCTGCAATTAACAAAAAGTGTTGAAAGCAAATATTTCCGATTAATACTGAAGTTAAAGGTAATTAACAACAAAATTATTAAATCTCCACATTTTTATTATGCTAAAATATAGAAAAAGATAATACAGCTAAGTGGTAACAGCAATCTTGATAGGAATAATTACGTCTGATGCCAACGTAACCAAGCTAATAGAATTTTCAACAGTCGCTGCATATAATCGCATTATCAGCAACATTCATAACAATTAACTACTTAAACATGCCAATGGAACAAAGCAAGATAAGATTGCAGCCATAATCAACACTTCACTTATGTAAATATCGATGAAGTGTTGAAAAACAAAAATTAAGGAAAAATGGATATTAAAATTTTGTGATTTACAAGTAGTCAAACGTAAAACATAATTTTTGAATAAATTCTACATGCGCATTTGTTAGTTTGGAGAATAACCTTTTTTAATAATAATGGTGAGGCTCTAACGCCCCGCACGGGAGCATGGCCTGCTTACCCTACAACTAGACGAATTTGTCAGCATACAAAACTTATCGAGCAATTCCACAAGTGCATCGCAATGTAGTTCAAGAATATAGGAAAATATCCAAACTCAATAGAGGAGACTTTAATCTCCTGACTTAGAAACATCTTCGTCAAGTCTCTATCCTCCTAGTGCTTCTTTTAGTGGCCCAAACAAATGGTAATCGCGGGGCTATAAGTCCGGACTGCAAGGAAGATGTTTCATCGTAGTCCAGATCAATTCCCAATTTTTTGTCGAGCTTGGGCAGAGAACGAGCTTTGTAAAGCAGGATAAGGTCTCGGACTAAAAAGTCGCATTATCTCCGATGCATATGCAAGTTTTGTTTTACCAATGAGCAATTTCAGCAACCCTTAATCGACGGTCATTCTCGAAAAGGTGGCGAACAATGAGAATATTTCCTCCAGAACGCTAGTCCTTGGGCGACATCGGTAACCTTCATTTCCAACTGCCTTTGGCCTTCCAAAACATTGTTTATGCTACGCGTGCACTTAATCACTCATAGAGGTGTTCTTAAGTCTTTTAAAAATTCCGAGCAATTTTACGCCCTCTGCCGTAATAAACTTGATAATAATCTCTTGCGCAACGGGCGAGGGTACCTCTTGCTTTGACAATTAAGCGGTAGTGCGAGATCTACTTCAGGCATTCCCGTTTAATTTACTCACTTAGTTGGAAACCACCTCCCCAGAAATAATTGATGATATGTGTATTTATGTTTGAGATTTACAACTACAATCTTTTGAGATTGAAGTTTTTTTTTGCACAGCACTATAAAATTATCATGCAGCAGAATAATTCTCTGTTTGTGTTAAATTTCGTTTCGTAAGCTCTGCAATGTCTTTCAATACCTGGTTGAATTTATCGTTATTCCCGACTCTATAAAGACTCCTACCGAATCTCAAAACAGAGTAGCTATCAGTTTTTCATTTGAGAACCTGAACCTTCTCGGCCTTTCTTAAGAATAACTATGCATCCACTGCCAGGAGTGTTCTGATTTTGAATTCGGCTCATGGTTTATTTTTTCTCATTTGCTGAGTCAGCATCTTGGGAACAAATTCTGCTCAAATTTTGAGGTTTGACGTTGGTTGTCGCATTTAGGGCGTAGAGTCATTCAAGAACGGTCTATGCATACCCAAACAGTAACAGTTTGGAGTGTATTTTATATTAATGAAGTGATGGGACCGTACATTTTTAAAGATAACTCCCGAAACGCAGCGAGTATCAATCCTGAACGTTATCATGAGATGATAGTGGATCTTTGTGGCCTCAATTGAGTGCAGATTTAAATGGCTTGTAGCACAATCTGATTGTTGGAAGCAAAATTTTAATAAACGAGTTATTTTCCAAAACAGTGAGGCGAACTGGGCGCTAATATCTTGCGATCTTACACCGTGAGATTTAATTGAAAAATCAAGCCACAGTTATGCGAAAAGGTAATCAAGAACTTTGCCAGAAGAATTCAAGTGTCACATGAGCCGTAAAGAACATTTCTCAAATATCCTATTTTATATTTAATGAAAATGTTTACCCTTTGAAATAATGTCACAACTTTCCCAGCTAATAAATAAATTAAAATGTTTTTTTTTAATTAGACCCCAGTTTCTTTTGGCACACCCTCTATTTCGGCTGCGTCACGTCATTAAGCTTACAAAATTCTTATGATTCCACGCATTTTGCACTTGTGGGTGAGTCTATTGTGCTCGATATGTGCAACGTTCGCTGTTTGGCTAAAATATCTGAGAAAATGTACAAATCTTATTTTCTATTGCTTCTGCAAATTAATTGGTTAAAAAAATTCAAAAAGCCTTGCATTATTTTCTAATCTGTTTAAAAAAAAATATTTTTTTATTCTTTAGTAGTTATCTAGTAGCTTAAGACACTTGAAGCAGTTATTCTATAAAAGCGGTATGGTACGAAAATATTCGTTACAACTCTTTGAAGTACAATGTCTTTGAATACCCTTAGCAAGCTTTCAATTTTTTTATATGAACGAGTTTTAAAACCCTTGTACTCTTCTTTTTGCCGCGTATTGTGACATACGATAGTATGGCAAGCGGCTGGAGTGCGCACGCAACTATTTTCATTGTTCGTGCTTCAAAAAGACCGCGCACCCACCCTAACTTGCCAAACTGTTAAAATATGCTGCAAAACAAATAATTACAAAGGATTGTTAAAAAATTTAAGAGTCATAGAGGAGTACCACAAACAAGTGATGAGGTATTGCACAACATCATGCAAAATCATCACAAAAAGATTAAAATAAAGCCACAATTTTGAGTGTTATAACAAAGAGTGTAGGGTTCGTGTACACTAAGATAGTAAACAAATCTAGCCCTGCCTCTATCTTCTCACGTACCTTTCTTCTCTTTTCTAGAGAATGCAATTAATTTTTTCGGCATTAATCAAATCTAATTCCTTTCTAATCACAGATTCGTTCCGAGTTCCTCTATCTTTGTTATCTGCGATTACTTGCTGTGTCCATCCCTTATTTATTATTTATTCAAGCAACTTAATGACTACACCGTATGTGGTTTGCAAAATATGATTAATTGATTATCAAAAATGTATAAAACAATATTTATTGCTTTTTATTTTTCCCAGGCTATCGTAATCAGTTAGGTGATAACAAATTCCCGTAATTTTCATAATTAATTTTTTGTTAATAAAATTGGTTAGGCAGCTTCTAAGTGCCAATCACAAAACATAGATGTTATTAATCATTAGATTTGAATATTCAAAATTTAAGTTTGCACCAAGAATGATAAAACCTTGATTAGATTGTATCTTGAAAAAGATAAAAATAAACCGTTAACTTTAATCAATTTGCTGCTTTTTTCTGTAGATACTGAAAGGTATAAAAGCCCTGAACAATACTACCTTTGCACATAACCATGTTGAAGCTAATCACACTCTCTATATTGACTACCTGCACTTTTGGTGAGTATTCGCTCATTGTCCTTTATAGTGATTTTTTATGTTTACCGGTTTTTTTTAGCGGCAGCTTTTCCCTATTTGGACTCGGGGAGAGTTGTAAATGGAACAGATGCCAGCGAAGGGGAAATCCCATACATCGTGTGTTTCTTTCGTGTAGGTATTCTTGACGCTTACTGAATGTTTGTAATTTCATAGATCTCCTTACGCTCCTACTCTTCCCACATCTGCGGTGGTTCTATCCTAGACGAACGCCATGTCTTGACTGCTGCCCATTGCGTCGTTAATAGGTAGTAGCGCGTACCTGTTACTTCAATATAAAATTATAATTGCTTTAGCCAGCCTAACCAGCTCTCCATTCAGTATGGCGTCACCGAAATTTCACCAAATGAAAACGTCATTCAAGTCTCTAAGATTACCGTACATGAGAACTACGATGCTACTAAAAACTACGCCAATGATGTCGCAGTATTGGAGGTGCGTGATTTATAGAAATGGTTCTGGGGTGGTGTAATGTTCAGTTCTAATCTGCAGTTGGCAGCTCCGCTGCCGCTTGGTGATCTCGTGCAACCAGTAACCTTGCCTGAACAAGATGAAGCGCCACCTGCAGAGGATGTGGCCGTTTTGGCAGGTTGGGGTTATTCTCAAGTGAGTACAAAGGTTACATGTACAAAAATATTCCTTTTAATTTCGATTTTAAGTATAAATCTTATCAGTTGTCGATATGTTGCTCCAGAACAAAAGATTAAACTTTAACTGCTACTTATATTGAAGACAAAAAATATAAATCTGAAAACCCCATCTGAATGCATAAACGAAACTCGCATATTATCAAAAAGGCATATTTCTAATCTCCTGCTTCATAACGACGTCTAGTCTTATAGAGCTCCTCAAACTCGATAAAAAATTGGAACACCTGCTATTTGAACTTATTGTCCTAAAATCTTCATTTGTTTGGACCACTAAAAGAAGCATAGGTGAAATGTTCGTTCGAAGATATTCTTAATAGAGCTCTAGTTTTTTGCTTGAAGCTTCCATCACTGTAGGCCTCGTAAGGAGTAGAGGAAATACAGCAACGAAGTTTTCGTGTCTAAATGTCAGCTCTTAAGTAGTTCGGATATTTTAGTCGTTTTTATTCGACATCTTATCTAGTCGTCTATGTTTTTTATAACACTATTAAATAGTGCCTCAAATTAAAAGTTAATAAAATCGAGTTTGTATGGCCTCTAATAGTTCTTCCTTGTATTTTATATGAGCTATTTGACTCCAGTAGAGATATTTTATGATGTTACGGTACTTACTGCAGCTCATATCTTTAATTATTTGTTCTATATGTCCCTCTAGTATTGGTTTCTGTTACTCTTCCTTCTATAATAGTTTTTAATATTTCTTCTTAGTATAAAATGTGTCCTGTTGGTATAGCTCTTCTCTTCGTGGTGTGATTCCTATTCTCTTACATTTCTTAAGATAGTTTTTCATGCTTTCTGCCTATTTTATCTTTAACATTTTTATGCAGAACCACGTTTCTAGTGCTTACAATCTTTGCTCTCCAATTCTCCAACGGCGGTAGTCCATAACTATGTCTTCATTAATTGTATTATTTATTTGGATAATTTTATTGACGTTAGTAGTACTAACTAGTACTACTAACATATATAACGCTCGAAGCCTGTGGAGTTCTGTATTTTATTTCTTCTTAGTCACCGGAATTCTTTTACCTCCTCTAGTATCTTTTCTTCACTTTTAATTATTATGTTTCCAAATTTGTGTTATAACAGACCGTTACTTTTATTTTTCCTTTGTTTATTTTTGTACTGTAGTTACTTAAGATTCTCTGCATGGTATTTAGTCCTTTTTCAACTATTTCTAACTCTCAAATAATAGAGCAATCATTTGCATTTTTACATTTCAATTCTCTTTCCTTGTAAATTTATACCCTCGTTTGTTCTTTTTTTAATTCCTTGCATGCCTTTTCTACGTGTATTAAATAAATACAGCAGTGATGTCCACTCTTGTCTCACTCATTTTGTTATGCTTGCTTCTGCTTAGTATTGGCCGCATTCAATGTTTAATGTTTGCATTTTACTTCAACAGTTTTTAATATTTAGTATTTTTAACTTTTCGTAGTCTTATTTTGACTAGACCAATATTACTTCTATCATTCTTGTTCCCCTTCTAAACCCAAATTAGCGTTCACTAAGGTTTTGATCCATTTTCTTCTCTATTCTTCTGAGTATAGTTACTAGGTGCATTCAAGTCATTTTTTTTCTCACAAACTAATCACACGAAAACTGTGAAACTTGTGTCGCTTCTCGAGGTAATCTTTCTACAGCCCTACATATTTTTCATAACGCTTTTTGGTAGTCTTCTTTAATCACTGGAAAATCGCTGATGCAATAGCGGCACGACTAGTAAATTTGCGACCAAGGACGGTGTCTTTCATCTTTGAAAATAGCCAAAAGTCGCTAGGAGCCAGGTCAGGTGAGTTGGGAGCATGAGAAATCACTTCAAAGTTGCGCGTTGTCTTGGTGGCATTTTCAGGTCTTGATGAAGGATCGTGTGCACAGATCCCACGGAAATGCCAACTTTGGAGGCGATGTGTTCCACACTCATTTGGCGATCCTCCAAAATAAGCTTCTCCACTCGCTTGATTATCTTGTCAGACCGGCTGGTGTGAGGCCAAGATTGTCTTGGTTTGTTGTCACACAACGTTCTGCCTTCTTTGAACTGTCGCACTCACAAACGCACATTAGACGCATCCATAACACCATCACCACCACATGTCTCACTCAACCGGCGATGAACTTCAATCGGTGTCACACCACGTAAGTGGAGAAAACGAATGATTACAAGCTGTTCTTATAACAAAAACATCGCCATTATATGTATCAAAGAAACAGTCCCCACTCTCGCCGCTGCCGCTGGAGTCCTGTGTGTGTCGTGCAGTGCTGCCATCTCTGTCACGCATTCACAAAGAGTACTCGCGTATTTTGAAAGAAACCGCATGTTTCTATTTGTTCCCAATCCTTAGAAAAAAATTCGAAGGTGTTATAACTTGAATGCACCTCATATTATAAAGTTGCTTCAGTCATGGAAAGTCAAGCTTCTAATGCTGTGGATGTTACGTTCGTATAAGTTGCCTTTTTTAAAATTGATACCGTTACATCCTATGTGAAACCTTTTGGGAGTTCTTCTTTCTCAAAAATCTTACAGTTTTTGAATCTACCTGCTTTTCGCTAAACATTTGATTTTTTTCGTTGGTACTTTGCATACCCATAGTATTTTATTTCTTTATATGTCAAGTACTGCCTTGTCAAATTAGTATTGGGTCTCCCTTACTGTCTTTTTTATTTCAAGTGCGGAATCTTCATTATCCAGTTCTGGATACACTTTCTTCATGTATCTATTCCATCTATCTTTTTTTTCGCGGATTTTCCCATTTTTACCCTTTATTGTCGGATTTATTGTCGTATATTTGAGGGAGTCTTACATTTTTTCATTACCATTTATCCAACGATCTATTTCTAGCTTCGTCTTCCAATTTGAAGATCCTAGTCTTTTAGGTACTGTGGTATCATTCCATCAATTCTAAGTGTGAATTCACAAAGGAGAAATTTATTTCTATTTAATAGCAGGATTGTCTTCTATAATAAAAAAAAAACAGGACCATTGACAAGACTAGTTCTTCTCCTTTTTCTAATGAGTCGGCACCATAGGGTACTAGAGTAACCTATCGCTTTACGAATGTCAAAATCGCTAACATTTTGCTTCTAAATGTTTGGCAAGATTGTTTACTGATGGTTGAAATTTCTTGGTATATCTTTTTGTTATAATTATTAATGCCGATATTAGTTTTTATTTAATTTGACTGCCATGTAGAAGAACTTTTTTCGTGCCATTATGGAAATAATGTCCACACTGATGAAAGCTTGTCAGCCGCAGTTAAACTTGTGTTTTGAGGTGTTCTCCACAGAGTGTGGATGTTATGGTAGCATGATTACATTTTCTTTATTAAAGAACAGTTGAAAAAATTGATCCTTGCGTTTCCAGTTGCGACAAATTTTTAAAAGACCTTATAGTAGAAAATTACTGGCGCATTCTAGGTTTAATAGGGTTCCAACTTAGCCACTGTAAGAGAGATTGACTGTGGTTGTGAGGTTTTAAATTTTTCGCGCCTCACAAAGCTTTTCTTTTTAAATTAAAGAGTCCTTTCACTTGTGAATCTGTTAGTTACATGCAAGTGGAATGGAACAGTTTTTGAGCATTCGATTATTAATACATATACAAAAGCTTCTTTTATTTTTCTCTACAATAATCCTTTATGTGATAAGAGTAAAATCACTAACAATATTTACAATGTTATATCTAATTACCTGAGATTTATTAGATTTTAATTTCTTCATACTTTAATCATCCAAAGTTTTCTAATATAAAGATCATCAAAACTTTAAAAAACATACAACATTAAAAACGCAATATATGCCATTGTGTGTATAGCATCCACCCATCTACGAGCCAAGACTCTTGTGATTTGGATTCAAAGAACTGACATTACCCCTCTTCTGCTTTCTGAAAGTAGGTAAAGTGGTATCTGACCAAGAAGTGAGCCAATGATCGAAACAGACAACAGTAATCGAATAGTGCTAAATTAGGGCTAAAGTAACAGTTCAATTTCATCGAGTTTCTTTAATTTATGATGGGTTGCTTATATGACCATACCAAGATATTTTTTACTTAAGAAGCACATATTCTATAAAACTGTTGACAATAAAACTTGGCAGTTAACACATTAACCCGTTGTTCAGCGTACCTTTACGTTTAAAAACGTGGCACTTCTCTGCATCATCTGTTGACTATACCTAGCTTTTGGAAATGACTACTTGTATCGATCGGGATGGTCTAAGCTTCTGTGACAATAGTCGAGTACCTGTAGCTTGAAGTAAAGCTTCTCAATTTACTGCGGGTCTAGCCCGCATTGGAAGACTGGTGTCATCCCTAAAGGATTTTATAAACCGTATTATTTAATATCGTATCTTGATCTTCAACCTTACGGATTGTTCAAGCTTCATGAACAGCACTTCGCCCTAATATCCAGTAAAGTTAAATAACGACCACAATTTCATGTTGCCTACTTTTTAACATCAAATTTTAAGAAATAAAATCAGTACAAGAATAATCTACAAACTATTCTCTTTAACATGATTTAAACTTGTTAAGTAGATTAATTGTTTCAATAATTTATTTAGAAATATGCCTTGCATCACCCAATTACATTTTTGGTGAGCATCCAAGGCGGTTATATGAAGTATTATTTGTATCTTTGTCTTTCAAACAGTAAAACCGTTTAGGTACACTATAAAGAAATTGACCAAATAATAACTAATAGAAATCAGCAACAGGCACCCATAAAGTAGTGCCAAAGCATTAGACACAGTCTATAGCTTTACATTTCTTCAAGTCTTTTTCCTAGACCAGGAGTTCTTGTGAGTATGAAATAATAGGCGAAATGACATTCAGCATTTACACGATCAACTCTAACCTTATCATTAAAATTCAAAAACTAAGTTTACTACTCAATAGACTCAAAAAGACTCATAAAACGATATAGGAGACAAAACAAGTTCAAAAACAACAAAATCAAATTTATGTCTAATTAAAAAAATGTTGCAATTTCAAAAATATAAAGTCCTGATGTTTTAGTTCTTAATCTTTTTTGGGCGAAAGAAACAAGGCTTATGTAATTATCAATTTGATTCAACAGTTATGTTACGCAGTGTTGGCAAGTTGACTGTAAATCGAGATTATGTTAAAAATGTATATTTCATTTTATCACATCTGATCGCATCTGAAGCAGAAAGTATAACCAGATTTTGACATAAGAGATCTTTTTTAGACAGGGGGCACCGTCATGAAGCACTTGCAACGAGTGGACTTGTTAGTGTACAGCGACGAGAATTGCTCCAAGGCACATGGCACCAGGTACAGCAAAATCCACCATATCTGCTCTGGCGTTCCCGAAGGTGGCAAAGGGCAGTGCAGTGTAGGTTTGCCGCACTTAGTGAGAAACGTTTGCCTCACTGAAAATTTGCTCTGCTTTAGGGTGATTCTGGAGGACCGTTGGTTGCAAATGGCAAACAGATTGGATCTGTCTCCTGGTCCGTAAAGCCGTGCACCATTAAAGGCTATCCCGGCGTTTATAGCCGCACTTCCAGCTACGTTAACTGGATTATAGATAAAATGCAACAACAATAAAATTATTTCATCGTTATAAGGAACACCATTGGTTTTAGAAAAGAAAAACATAAATAAAATAATAATAATATATAAATAGTTTATTTTTAAACAAATTTGTCATTTTTAAGTTTTTTGTCTTGCATGTTTGCGTTTGAATATTATTTTTTTAATATTCATTAGCAAATAAAAACGTTTGAACCAGTATGGTCAATCGAACGAGGTGCATGACTGTGTTACTGAAGGATTCGGGTTCAATTTTGGGTTTGATGCTTAGCAGATGGCCTACTTGGTCAATAAAAATAATTGATTACCTACGTTGACTTCAAACAAGAGGTCGTTTAAGGCTCGGTACTTACCACATCGCCCCGTGCGACTACCAAGCAGTGAGGACGAACATATAAGTGCCTTAACCTCTTAGTTCGAAAACATGCGAGGCGTTTAACTTTAGCGTTTAAGTAAGCAATTAATTAAGCAATACCTGTAATATTTTGTATGTTTAATCTGTCTGTGTGTGGATGTACAAGCAAGAGAACGCGCACGTACTTCTTTATCGTTAAGCATCGCTTGCTTATTCCATGATGTGCGATGCTATAAACATTCACGTTAAGCTTATACACTATTTGTGGATAAAAGACTTGAAGATCTTATCGCGCACTGCTATTTTTATTGCGTCAAGCAGAGCATGGTCCCTCATAAATAGATCACGACTGACAGGTGGCCGCACATTATCATCTCAAAGCAACGTACCGCCCGCATTTCTATTTCCCGTGACAGTGTTGTTCAACACACAGTCGCAGTTGCTTCAATGATTTGCTGGTAATGGTTCCGTCGCAAGCAACATTCCGCTCCAAATTACGAAAAGTAATCCCCGAAGGGGACGCGGTTTTTCTGGGGGATAAACAATCCCGGTCGTTGGTTCTTGATATACTATAGATTTATTTTCCGACATCTTGTGCTAAAACCATGATTCGCTTTCTGTGACTAGATACTCAAATAACCTCTCTGGATTCACACTCTACAGTTGCAACAACTGTTGGCAGACCTCCATACACACTTCTGCATTTGCTGAACAGTTGTCATCTTCAAGTCCTCATGAATGGTAGTGTGTAAAGAGCGTTTTAAATACAACAATAAAGGTGAACATTACTGCAAAAGTTAATTTGACATTTGAAGATGGCGTACTAATTTTTTTCTCTGCCCTTCTTAGGCTGCTTTAAAATATTTTTGATTTTTTCATATGTTCTAAAACAAAAGAGAGGGTACGCCCTCAACACTTCAACTTTCTATTGCCAGTAGCTTAGTCTGAGAGTTTTGATTAGTAGGTCAGTGAGTCAATATGTAGATTAGTAATTACACCCGGAATAAATCTCTAACGTTCATGTTATGGCTATACAACAACCTGTACGTAACTTTGCATCACCTGTCCCGCAGTCCATCTCACCCACTCAAAAGCAATTATTTGGATATTTCTCATGGGGTATTTAAGATAAAGAGGGCGTACTTAGTTCTTAATACAGGTAGTTTATAGTAGAAATTTTGATTAATGAGTCATTCGATCAGTCAATTAATCAGTAAGTGGGTAGGATCGCTGTATATATATATATATATATATATATATATATATATATATATATATATATATATATATATATCCCATTAATAAGAGCTTGAGTCAAGTTTTTATTGGTGTCGCATCAAAGGAATAGGCAAATTTTAGATGTAAATATTAGCTTAAAACTCTTATGAAGTTTTTTTGGTTTTAGTAATTTATAAACCTACGATACTTGATAAAAGGCTCATGTTGGTATGCAGACTTAACATGGAAGATAGAGCTATCACGGGTTGTCTATACAGGATGCTTGAAACTAGCCTCACTAACCTTCTCTTCCTTCCATAATGATGCTGTAGTACCACCCCATGTAATCTTATGACATTAGTATACACGGTGTTAAAAATGTTGCTATTAATTTGTTACTCTAGCTTGTTATTTACGCATTTATTTCTCTCCCACTCTGAAAATGTATGAAGGTGTTGCCGAAGAGTTGTTCTTTCGACTGATATAAATATTACCATGGAAAGCTGTGGCGAATTTTGGAGAAACCTCCCGAACTTCAAACTCATTTTTCATAACAAAAACAGAGATTTGGGCAAAAACTAATGTCACCATTGAGAAGAGCAGATCAAAATCTATTGATTTGTATATTTTTATTATTTTTCTAGCCTCCTTCCTACCAGTACGAGCGATTTGAACACAGCGCGCTCGGACGAGAAATGCGCCGCGAGCGGGGGGTGGCCCGTTCTTAGTGGACGCGCCCATTTAGGCCTTTCTCCCTTATAAATATGGCGCCCTGATTGCCAGTATATCTTAGTAGACCGACTCCACGTGAAGCGGACGAGTACGCGAGTTCTCATCCAATCAGAGCCAGTTATTTCAAACGCGCTCCAATGGGGCTTCCGAATTGGCTTACGATGCCTGCTTCGCGATGACGTACCAGTATACCGCCAATACGAGCCGCACCACGACCAATAGTCTTGCAGAGTTTTCCACTGCCTTGAGCCGAGCACGCTGACAGACCCTGCAACTCCACGTGGAGTGCCGTTTCGGTGCAACGGTGCCACCAGTTTGCTCGGAACAGCGGGCGTTTAGATTTTTAAAATTTTTCTTAAAGGCCGATTTTGGCGTATGAGGGCTCATTTTCTTCGTTATGATCTCTAGGTCAAAGTGCAAGGGTTTTTGTTTCTGACTAATTGTTTATATTGTTAATAAACAATAATTAGTGTTAAATAAACGCGTCGTTCAGAGCATTATAAAAAAAAAAAAATACGGTTTTTCATTGGTTGTAAGCAAGTAAAGATATATTTTCATGTGCCCGCCCAATAAACAAAGTCATCTCAGTGTTAATAACAATTTGTTAATTAACAAATAACCAAAAAAATCAACGTTGTTTGGATGTTGGATATTAGACTCGATTTTAGGTATTTTCAACTCGATAAACACGAATTTGAATGTGAATTTACAATAAATTCTTCATATAATTTGTTAATAAACAATTTGTTAATTAACAAATAAACAAAAAAATCAAAATGGCTAAATTTTTGATATTAAATTCGATTTCAGATACTTTCAACTCGATAAACACGAATTTGAATGTGAATTTACAATAAATTGTTCATATAATTTGTTAATAAACAATATGTTAATTAATAAATGATCGAGAAAGTCAAAGTCGTCTAAATGTTCAATATTAAAATTGTTTTCGACTAATTTGAACTTGATAAAAATGAATTTAGAGTTGATAATTTTATAAATTATTCGCAAATTTTTAATCAACAATTTGTTAATAAACAAATAAACCCAAAAATCATTTTTTTTAACTTTGAAAGATTTTAATGATTTTGGTATAGTTGGGAATAGGGAAAAAATAAATAAAAATATGCATTTAAAATATATTTTTTTATTTACATAGAACACAATTCTTGAATATCGTAATATATTATATACACTATATACATTATTTACATACATTTTCCTAATCATCATCATCATTGAAATTATCATCATCATCTTTATCCCCATCATTATCATCATTATTATAGAATGGTTTAAAATTATCCTCATCGCATTCGTTATCATCTTCAAGAATATCGTCATGCTCATCATACAATTTGTACACGCTGCCGCACAATCCATATTTTTCCGCCTACGCCCACATCTGCCAGAGCAACCTTTCTTACGACATGAAACCGTATCTAAAACACCTTCTGGGACTGGAATTTTATTCATTTTTATCGGTTGTAACACGCCATTTGACATTTTCCACCCTCAATCCTCGGCATTCAAATGTTGAACACCTATCCATGTTTGCACTTGAAAATACACTGTTTTCATGTGTTCTTCATGTTGGTACACATACTTAACATAGAAGATACAACTATCACTGGTTTCCTACACACGATGCTTCAAATTAGCCTCACTAATCTTCTTTTCCTTCCATAATGACGCTGTAACACCACCCTTTGTAATCTTACGAAATTATTAGTATACACGTTGTTAATAATGTTGCTATTAATTTGTTACTCTTGAGCAAGATATACAGAATACATTAACAGGTACTCTGACATAATTAGGAGGAATTTAAAAAAGATTTGAGTGACTTATTGGTACAAACGAAATCACTTTCACACCAGGATCATCTAACATTAACATATAACGCAGATTTATTTTCGTTTATTTCCAACCATACAGCCTAAATGAATACGAACTGCAAACTTCGGACAGATACACAATTATAATTCCGTTACCAAAAGAACGGAGCAATTGTTTAGAGCAGTAATTAGAAATATTCACCCACCATTAATATGAACAAATTAAAAAGAGATCTCAAGACACAGGGGTACGCTAATGGCTAACGGTTTGGCTACGCTTTTGCATCAAATGTACCGACAATCACTCAACTTCTAATTCTTGGCAAAAAAAAAATCAATGACCTAAAGTGTACACTAATTGCGGTGGGAATAACCAAGTAAATTAACAATACATAAAGTATATACTCTCCAATCAGAACCAAATAGTCTAAAGACAAGTCCAATCACATTTTACCCTGTACTAAGAAATAATAATCCCAAAAATTCCAATACTATACTGCTCTCGAGGTAATAGCAAACACGTAACCAGTTAGATGATACTGATGAACGTGAAGATCCAACTCTGTTCAAAGTCAGAGATCTACTAAAAGCAATAAATAATAATGGTTGCAGTATTCATCCACAAGAGTCAGTATATTAATCGTTGAACCTCTCCAAACAGCCTGAATTGCTTGACTTTTATGTAGCTAAAAAGACTGCTCTGAACTATCTGAAGGTAGAATTTCTCCTCTACCTATCAACAATTATTTTAAGGTCGTACATGTTAGTAATTGGAAAAACAATTTCTCTGTGCATACAATCACAAGCTGTGGTGCATTCAAAAACTAACAGATGAATCGTTATTACCAGATATCTCTTCTATAGAGTACTCCAACACCGGCGATCAGCAGATTGCCTAGCAAGCTTAATAGGACACTACGAGGTCGCACACGTCAAGAGGATTACAGTCTGGGCTGGACATTGACCACAAGTCGAGAAACCAGTGGTACTAAAAATTGTTATACTGGAACATGCACCCCGCTCAACAACTACCCCTCCATCCAGGCCTTGCAAGCTCTCTCCAGCACCCCGATATAACTATTGGCGGTCACATTTAGGCCTTTCTCTAAGAAGTGGGGCGCCATGACAAATCCCCTTCGCTACTCGCAAGCCCCAGAATCATCACAGAGACGGTAAACTTTACATACATAACGGTAGGCATTTTAGAGGCATCTTCGTAGATCCTACAATCATTTGGCATTTCAGTTTCCTGTCCCGAATGAAGTTCTTTTCGCCCAAGAAAAATCTCGGGAAGCCAGCGCTGTCGTGCTTGAATCTTTAACTTCCTGTCAGGCAACAATTCACGATTCCTCAGGACAAAAGACATGCAGTGCAGCTCTTGGTGCACTGCCAGACTGACGGTCGACCCTACCACGTCCACGTCTTTTTCCAGGTCGGTCATGCTCGGCCCAGAATTCTAATCGATCTTCTCTTTAAATTCGCGGAAGAGTTCATCACTTTTGTTGCGATCAGATCACTTGTTGTAAGTTGCCCTGCCGGTAGTTACCTCGTTCTGATAATCAGTCTTAAACTTGAGTCGGCGATTAGAATATAACAGTTCTGTGATTGTATTCTCGGCTCATTTTGTTGAAAGTCGTAGGTTAATTTTGCGAACTAACTTGGGCTACCCAATAGCAGATTACGGGTGCGCACAGGGCGACCTTTTAACTTTTCCGCGATGCAACCTAAAGGAATTCCGGTTATATACAAGCTTCAAACAAAACCTGTTCTGCAAATGTTAAACTAAAGATCACGAGCAAGTCGTCCATTTGATAAACATGGGCTAAGCCAAACCAATTCAGACCTTAAAAACTACTTCCAATTTCAGAAATCAATCGGTACAAAATTATCTGAAACAATTCACTCGCAGAGGAAGGCTACAAATTATAGCAATAGCTCAGATCCTTCTTTCCAAATGTATCCGTTAACGAAAACGTTTGCTGTAAAAGAGATAATACTAAAATTACTATTTAAATTTCTTTAAATTAAAGAAAATATTTGTAACGTACTCACTTAAGGCCACAACAGAAAGTTGATACTTCCAAACCGGGCAAGCCCAAAGAAGACATCTCAGCTTATTGACCAACTAATTTATTAACTGTACTTTCTAAAGTTTGTTACAAAAATAACACAACCAGTTTTAGAGACAAAATAATACCTGAGTTCGGTCAACTATATGCCACTAACAAACACATTTACAAATTTGTTGATGAAATCTTAAAGACAAAAGATGTGTATCTGTCTTTCAAGCTTTCGACAAAGTATATAAAATTGAGCGTATACCACCACCAGATTTTTTACATTATTAAATAGTGTCTTACTGACAGGACTTCGTTGGTCAAATGTCATGACTCATTTCCCCTCAACGATAGCGGTTCCCAAAGAAACATGTTAGGCCCTCTAATAATTGCTGAAAAATAATAAAATCTACATATGGTAATAATAACCTTACATTGAAACCCACGATTTGTATCCCATATCCTCTAAAGTGATTTCAACACATTACAACTCTGGTTTTCCGGTGTGGTCGAGGTTGAGCCGGTGTGGCCTACTCAGTGGCTAAAAATAATTGAGTATCTGTGTCGACTACAAACAATTGTATCTGGTGTAAAAATAGTGGTTCATTGAACATTAGAACCCATAGCCAAAAATGAATAAGGAATTATAAGTGTTGCTTTAGTCGTGCTTCAGTATTCAGTCATACTTAAAGCTGTAACAGATAAAAATACAAAATTTCACACCTAGAAGAAACAGGAAAGCTATTTTAGAATGATTACTAGAAACCTAGAAACCTAGACCCAAGTACCAATACAAATGAAACGAGTTTGTCGCACAAGAAACCAAGTGAAAGTTTGAGTTCCACCAAGTCGCTAGCAACTGTCGGATGTTCTCACTGTCGCAAGCAACGCTTTCGACAAAAGCTCGGACGTACTATGGTTACATCCGCTTGCACACGGTCGCCACCATTCGATGCTTCCCCCTCCAGGCGGCTCCTCTTCCCCCGACTTGCACACCTAAAACGGCCAACATTCGCCCCGTGTCCCACAAAGGCTACATTCGAGAAATACCAATAGCTGGGGTGGGGGCCACGGCGACGCAGAAATCGGCGTTTTCCGCCGCCGCGCAGTTTATTAAGGGGTGATATATATTGTGCGATGCACGTGTATGTGTGAGTTAATGCTTATAAGTTAAGTTTTTCTCGAAACCACTTTTTTCAAACTGGGAGGACGGATTATTCGAAAACCGTTCAATGGATCGATCTGAAATTTTAACTGCAGCTTCACAATTACATTTTCCATAAAAGTACCGTTTTTTGATTCGATGATAATTTTTTTATACACAATTTACTGTCGATTCTTTTGCAAAAAATCGACTTTTTTTCATAATTACGCCATTTCCACAAAAATCAATTTAAAAAAAACCCTACGTACTACTCTAGCCAATAATATGTAGATTAAGAAAAATTTTCGTAATTTGTTCCAGGTCTTCAATTTTCCGAGAAATCCGCCCTCCCGTGAAGGAGTTTTAAAAAAGGCGATATTGAAAATTAGCTATATCGCCGCCATTTTGTATTGAAATAATAATAAGAAAAATTTTTTCTCACTTCAATACATGTTTAACAAGCCCTCTAAAAAGAAATCCTATTCGTTTTCCCATTATCCCAAAATAAATTGTTAAAGTTAGGCCTTTTTCGGTCGCTAGAGTGGTGTTACCCCTTAATAAGACCCTGCGGTTTTGCAAAATAATAAAGCCAAAAATATCGCTTAATTGTAATTGGGCCTGGCGCTGGCGCTCGCGTAGGACTGGCGGCTTCTGAGGGTTGCCTTTCGACCGCCGCCTGTCGGAATGCGATGGCCATTCGACCTGAACTGCCGCAATTAGGTCGGTCGGCAGCCCTCGCCGCCGAAACGATTTCTGCATGTTCGCAACAAAAAATATACAAGATAAAAAAACTACCCTCAAAATGGCTGCCTGATAGAAAGCATCTCCTTTTAGTCGGAACGAGGCTGCAGCTGTCCTTGTTCCATCCGAGAGATCCACCTCATCCCCTTTCGCCCTTATAAATATTGCGCCCTGATTGCCAGTGTACCTCAGTAGACCGGCTCCACGTGGAGCGGGCGGCTACGCGAGTTCTCATCCAATCAAATCCCGTTATTTCAAACGCGCTCCAATGGGGCTTACGAATCGGCTTACGACGCCTGCTTCGCAATGACGTACCAGTATACCGCCAATACGAGCCGCACCAGGACCAATAGTCTTGCAGAGTTTCCCACTGCCTTGTGCCGAGCGCGCTGACGACCCTGCAACTCCACGTGGGTGCCAGCAGAGTGCTCGGAGCAGCGGGCGAACCAGCAAAAACCAGAACGGTGTAATTGTTTATTAACAAATTATATGAACAATTTATTGTAATTTAACGTTCAAATTCGTGATTATCGTGTTGAAAATATCTGAAATATAGTAATATCCAACATCTAAACAACGTTGATTTTTTGTTTATTTGTTAATTAACAAATTGTTTATTAACAAATTATATAAACATTTTATTGTAAATTCATATTCAAATTCGTGTTTATCGAGTGGAAAGTATCTGAAATCGAGTCTAATATCGAACATTTAGCCAATTTTGATTTTTTTGTTTATTTGTTAATTAACAAATTATATAAAGATTTTATTCTAATTTCATATTCAAATTCGTGTTTATCGAGTTGAAAATAGCTGAAATCGAGTCTAATATCCAACATCTAAACAACGTTGATTTTTTGGTTATTTGTTAATTAACAAATTGTTTATTAACAAATGCTTCATTAACAAATTGTTATTAACATTGAGATAACTCTGTTTATTGGTCGGGCACATGAAAATATACATTTACTTGCTTACAACCAATGAAAGACCGTATTTTTCAATTTTTTTTTATAATGCTCTGAACTACACATTTATTTAATACTAATGATTGTTTATTAACAATATAAACAATTAGTCAGAAACAAAAACCCTTGCACTTTGATCTAGAGATCATAGCGAAGAAAATGAGCCCTCATACGTCAAAATCGGCCTTTAAGAAAAAAATTTAAATAGTCGGGTCGATTTTGGACTTCATTTACTGGATTATATACCGTAAAGGAAACTTTCTACAACGGTGCGAAACCGTAACGGTCACTTCCGGTTGCCGTTAACCGATTTAGCTGAAAATCACTGACCTAAGATGTGTGTATGCCAAGTTTGAAGTGAATCCGTTGAATAGAAAGGAAGTTATAGTGTCTCCAGACACACAGACGGACGGACAGACAGGATGATAATCTCATTAACTTTCTACTATAAGCTCCGCTGTAGAAAGTTAATAAAGGATGAACTGAAGACACATGATCTATGGAATGTAAAGCAGGGGATTTTGAAAAAACAATCACAACTCTTTTTTTGTAGGTTACAAGCCAGCTAAAAATAAGAAAAAAGGTTATAACATCGACAAATTTACTCATCCTATAGTGAAAATCACACCTCCCCGTGTAAAACAGGGCTTTGGTCGTACAAAAGACTTCAGTAATCACTTAACTTCTCAGCGTCAGAATAAAGAGAAAACTAATCACGTAGGATGCGCCAACTGCAGCGAAATCCATCCAACTGACTATAGCGGTGGTTTTATATACAAAGAACTTGAACAAAGAATATTTCCCCCATTAGTAAAGTTTTTTTTTTATTAACTCCTTTAAGCTTACAATCTGTCCGATGGACAATAAGTAATTAATATGTAGAGAGTAACAGATTACATTAATGACATGCAGGAGATAACCTCCAGCGAAGTTACTCCTTTAAAAATATCTTAAGTAAGACAATATGACAACAGTCAGTAGGTGTCTGTAGATATGCTAATCCTAATTAAATCTGTCTATTAGGTCATTTGGTTTGAATCTCTTAAGCCTACGCACTTCACCAATAGCGCTTGTGAATAAATCACGCGCGAGCACATTAGGGTGGACTTTAGTTCTGGCACTGTACGTTTCACTAAACCGTTTGATTTCGTCTTTAATCGATGACACTTGTAAATCGTTTGCAATTGTTGTGTTGCGAACATACCAGGGGGCATCAACTATTGCTCGTAAGATTTTATTCTGAAACCGTTGTAAGATTGCCAGATTAGAGTTACTTGCACAACCCCACACTTGTATCCCATACGTCCAGATAGGTTTGAGGATTACCTTGTAGAGTAACAATTTATTGTCCATGGTTAACTGCGACCTTCTACCGATCAGCCAATACATTTGTCTAAATTTCATGCCAAGTTGCGTTCGTTTCGTGAAAATATGTTTTTTCCAAGTTAGGCGTCTGTCCAAATGCATACCCAAATATTTTGTGTCGTCTGCTTGGTTCAACTGATGACCATTTGGCACTACCGGAGGACACGTATCTCTATTTAGAGTGTATGTCACGTGTACTGATTTATGTTGATTAGCTTGGATTTTCCAGTTAGTGAGCCAAGTTTGTATGAGGTTTAAGTGATCCTGGAGATGTTGGGATGCGATTGTTGGGTCGGAGTGTACTGCTAGTACTGCGGTATCGTCCACATACGTAGCAACAGCAATACCGTTACTCGTTGGAAGATCAGCCGTATAAATCGTGTATAAGACAGGTCCCAAGACACTACCCTGTGGTACGCCTGACTGGATTGGGAATAGTTCGCTGTGTTCGTCTTCATACTTTACGAAAAAGTGTCTGTGGGTTAGGTATGATTGTAGTACAATCACAAAGCTGGATGGGAGACATGCTTTAAGTTTGTACATAAGACCTTCGTGCCAGACTTTGTCAAAAGCCTGACTAATATCTAGAAATGCCGAAGAGCAGTACATTTAAGCTTCAAATGTAGTGTTTATTTGCACAATAGTACTGTACTTCTAAACCCGAACTGGTAATCAGGAATAAGGCTGTTTTCATCTAGAATTGGTTTTAATCGTTTTAAGAAGAGTTTTTCGAAAACTTTTGAAATGACTGGCAATAAACTTATTGGACGATAGGACGCCGGTTCTTTGGGATTCTTGCCAGATTTTGGCAAGTGCCACTTTCCATGTAGTGGGGAAGTAACCAAGTCTCAATACTGCGTTGAATATTTGCTGTATGGCTTTGTACGCTTTAGTTGTGAGTTTTTGTAGTACCTTTCCGGTAATCAAGTCAAAGCCCGGAGCTTTGCTGGGGTTTGTGTGCCTGAATGTATCTTGGATTTCAGAAACTGAAATTTTATCTATTGGGAGATCCAGTTGATAAGGTGCAGTAAGAAATTTTGTATTTTCATTCTCTACTGCATCTATTTCATGCGGTTTAAACACAGTGGCTAAATGGCTAGCAAATGTTGCGACCTTTTATTTGGATCTGAGAGCGGTGGGGTGGATGTTTTTGGCCTCTTCAGATTTGTTGTTTTCCAGAGCGAGTAATCTGTAGCTTCTGTAGCTGTTAGATTACTGAGGTATTCGCTAATAGCTTCATTTTTAATTTGTAGTAATACATTTTTCAGGTCCTTTGCTGCGTTATTAAAGTTTTTCTTATCGTCTTCGCTTCTTGTGAGTTGCCATCTTTTCCTAAGTTTTCTTCTTTCACGAATTTTTTCTTTTACTATAATTGGGATTTTTTCTTTAACAGTAGAATGATGTTGATCTGGTGTAGCAGTCCAAGCCGCTTTTTGTATTGAGGTGGTGAGATCGATTACTGCTAAGTCCAGGTCTTCTGGTGTTTTCAGTGGTATATTTAAAGTAATTAGAGTGTCTAAAGTTGTTTTGAATACTTCCCAGTTCGTTTGCTTGCTGTGTAATGTGGGTTGTTTCTGTTTTCTAGAATGTGTGAGTGAAGCGTTATTATGAATGGTGAGTGATCGTATGAGAGATCAAAGCATGCCTCTGTCTTGAGTTTCTTTAGATCAAGTCCTTTTACTACCCCAAAGTCTATTAAATCTGGAAGTTTATTCTTATCAGTAGGCCAATAGGTTGGCTGTCCGGTGGATATTGCAGTGAGGTTATGACTTCGGAGGGTTTCATACAGTTGTCTGCCTTTCGGTAGAGTTATTCTTGAACCCCAGTGTTGATGTTTGGTATTCCAGTCACCTGCAGAAATGAATTTGTTTCCCAGAGTTTTGAAATAATCTTCGAAGTCTTGCTGTTTGTTGTTATACTTTGGTGGGCAATATACCGCTGAGATGTTTATCGTTCCTACTAGATCTTCTATAGCTACAGTAGTCGCTTGTAGATTTTCTTTGCAGTAGTGTTGTAGTTCGTGATGCTTGATTCCTTCTCGGATGAGGACTGCTGTTCCCCCATGTGCAGTTCCGTCAGGATGCTTGGTATCACATATGTGATACCATGGGATTTTTAAGTAACTTTGATGAGTAAAATGTGTTTCGGATATTAACATGATATCTAGGTTATGTAACTATAGGAATAGTTTAACTTCTTGTGCGTGCAAGCATAGGCCGTTGGAGTTCCATACACCTACTTTAAGTAACTGAGCCATTAAGACATTTTATTTACGAAATTGGAAATAAGATTCATTATGGTGCTCATTTGTTTGATGAGGTCTTTCATCATATTTTTCAGTTCAACTATGTCACTCGTTGGGGTAGTCGGCACGATTGGGTCTGACTGAGTTAGATTAGCTGCCTGTTGGTGGTTTTGATGCATTTGCTGAGCATAGGTTACGTTAGATTGAACAAAGCTTGATTTCTCAACTGCGGGTAGAGTTTTTGCTGTAACTGTTTGTGGACAATGCATCCTCTACAGTTTGCCGGATGATTCTCATTACAGTTGACACATTTAACTTCACTACTCTTGATTTTTCTGGGACAATCTGATGTTAAGTGGGTACCTATGCATTTAACACAGCGTGGATTTTTGCTACAGAAATTTTTAGTGTGACCATATTGTTGACATCTCATGCATTGCGGTATGTTTCTTTTAACATGTGGTGCTTCAAATGTCACACTAGTATTCATTAATAATTTCACTTTGTAGATATCCTTGTTATTAATTTGTTGTTTGAGATCTATAAAAAACATAGGCAGCCTAATATTCGTTCTTTGTTGTTTAACGTTCCAAATATTTGTTACTTGATGTCCCAAAGCCTCTATGCTTTGCTTTATTTCAGCAACGTCAGTTGAGTAGTGTACGTTTTTTAATACTACCCTAAAGCTTTTCTCATTTTTAGGTTTATAGGTGTGATATTGGGTTTTTTTGTTGTTCAACATTTTAATAATGCTTGTGTATGTCTGCGAGTCGGTCGGTTCTATTTTAATCTGCTCCATACTTAGTGCTTTATAGTGATATTTGTCCTTGGCTACTTTGTCTAGTTCGGTGACCAAAGGTTTTATATTTTCTACTCTTGCAATAAAAATTGGAGGCGGCTTTGGGTCCCTTTTGTGTTGATTACTATCTGTGTTTGTTTCCATTTCTCTGTCCTCGCCAAGCGTGGCGAATCGATTTTCAGTAGGTATTTGAATCGGTTCGACTTGAGTGAGCATCATTCTCTTCTACACTTCTCGACCTTTTTGATCTTTTTGATCTTTTTGATCTTTTGACAGTTTGCCATTCATTAATTGCAGGAAAGTCTTGTGTAGGGTAGTATGTGGATTGGGTTGAATCTTGTACAGGGAGTTGCTGACTGTAGCTAGATGGGGGCTGATACTGTGGTTGTTGTGGCGGTAAAGGTTGTGAATAAAACATGTTAGGTGTTGGTATGAATTGCGGTATTGCATTTTGGTGGTATAGTGTTGAATTTGTTTGCCCGTAGGGCATGTTGTTATAATAAGGGTTGTTGGCCATTAGGCCTCACCCTGTATATTAGAATATTAAATATTAGTTAAAGTTGGTAAATAAATACATCAATACGCCTGACCTTAAGGTTACGGCTCGGGCGCGGCGATATCGCAGGTATATTTGGCCCACACACGTCCATTACGTTTCAATGCTCGGACCGAACTATTAGGAAAGAAGCAGATCGCAGTTGCAACTCATAATCTTACACACGCTCAGGTTGTAAGAGATACTCTCCCAATAATACCACAACAAAATCCAATAAATAACTCCTTAAATGGCAAAAAGACGATGAAAGGGTTAGTGAAGCCCCTAGTATGAAATCTATTAACGACCTAATATCTTACAATAGCTGAATAAAATGCCAATGGTTTGCTGCAACAGTATGATAAAAAATTCTTACCAACCAACACAGTCAAAGGTATGCAACACAATATACATATGCGCAATACAATCTTCATCGTTGGAGTTTGAGCAGAACCGATAATATTTTCAACACTCTATTATCCCCCCTTCCCCCTTACTATGAGCACTACTTCAATACGTTATGAATCAGATTTCTAGTATGCATGTATGTATCCTTGTTCCTAGCGGAGCGTGGAACGTCTGTTAAAGACATTTTATTAGCAAAAGTTCACATGCGGGATTAATGTGCTGAAGTAATGCACCCTTTAGTGTCTTGTTTACAACATCTGTCATTACAACTGTCTTTCATCCTTATTAACTTTATTTTATATAGCTATTAAATCTTTTTACCAGTTTTTAATTTTACATCCATACACTTCATATTTAATTCACTGCACTCACGATTGGGCTTTTCCCATGTTTCAGAAAATCGACTCTTTTTCTTTTACCATTTATTAAATTTCTCATATCCCCTTTCTTACTCCTTTTTCACACATTCATATAATGGCTCCGTAATAGTTTCTAGGTCTGCCTTTAATAGAATCCACTTCCGCTGCTTTTCCATCTTTAGCTTCTTAAGGGCATCTCTAATTTATTCTCTGGTGAATGTTTCATCGATCAGATCTATCTCTTCTGTAATTCCTTCTTCTTCTGCTGCCTTACATGGTGTTGGATCTCCGTTCTTCTTGTATATGCCTATAAAGTGTCCACCCATATCCTCATAATTTCTTTATTTATTCTCCATACGTTTCCCAGTTTGTCTTTTATATAACCAATGTAAGCTGATTTGCAACCTACAATGCTTCTTATAGTTTCGTAATGTGTCCTTAATTCTTGTTGTCTGTTTCTCTGGTTAACCATTTCCGTTCTTACTTAGTTTTTCCATTTACTACACTTGCTGTTGTATCAGTCATTTCTCAGTGCTCTTTCACATCATTGTCCATTAGATTAATTTCTTAAATTTGTTTTCTGATGTACCATCTTTGTTGCTAATGTTTCATTCCCTTTTTTTCTCTAACCAACAAGTGGTCTGAGCCCATAACCGCACCTTACATAACCCTGACGTCTTGTAACCATTTTCCACCGTTCCTCGATTAATATGTGGTGAATTTGATTTTTAATATTTCTACCTGGTGCTTCGCACGCTACTTTATTAATACTTTTATGATTAAATAAACTTCTTTTAATCGCCATAATATTTACTAAGCAAAAACACTGGCCCTTTTCCCACGGTCATCTTCTTTCCTTTATTATCGTTACTCTATCTTTGCATCTCCTAAGATTATTTTATATCTCTTTTATGCATAGCTTGCACCTTTTCCAATATTCTTTATAGGTCCTTATAGGGAACATTTTTGTTTTTCATTTGTTGGTGGGTAAATGCTAATAATTATTATATTAATATATTTTGCTTTAAATATAGTCCATATAATAGGATCAGGGATACTTTCCCATTTTTGACGATAGTAAAATGCAGTGCCATTTTCATGTTTTACCTTATCTGCAGTCTTGCCCGAATATATAATTACATTTTTATTGTTAGTTGTCAATTTTCCTGTCCCTTTCCACCTAGTTTCTCTTAATGTGATAGCGTTATCTTAAATTTCTCCATTTCTGATTTTACTTGTTTTAATTTCCCTGGCTGCATAAGAGTTTGCGCATTAGAAACATCCAATGTATTGCATCGTTTTAATATTTATTTTTTTGTCATTAGAGGGATCACTGGTATTTACATATATGTTCTGTTTCGTATTTGACTTCACTCGAGGTTCTTTTTCATCACGTCTGTCCGGCGCCTTTTAATGGTTTTTTAATTTTGTCAATCCTGTGTTTGTAACACTTCTGAGGTTCTTTTTTATTGCTTCTACGTCTATTGACAGCATATGATGTGCATTATTTTTTGTTTCTCTTTCCTTCCTTTTTCCTATTTTCTTGTGAGGTGCTAATATGTCCGTGTCTAATATTTGTTCTTTATTTTCTGTATCTCCATCTTCGGTCTCATCTTCCTTTTATTCTTCTCATTCTTCCGCCTAACATTCCTCCCCATTTATTTCTAGCCTGTCTTTAATAATAATTGCCCTGACATCTTTTTATGACTTCTATCATATGGGATATTAATTTTTTTTATATCGCCTCTTGTTTTCTTATCCATGTCTCCATTTACCCACATGTATGTTTTCTTCAGTCTATTTAGTCTCTTCAAAATTCCCTTTTTTTAATTATTGTTGTCTATTCCAATTTGATTTGTCTATTTTCTTTACTTTTACGTACTTCTATTCTGTTTATAAAGTCTGTTTCGTGCTCTAATGTCCCCACATCGATTTTTCTGCCATTTCTTTTAAAAATATACCCGTCGAGTTTTTGTGTCTTCATTGTCACCTTTTGAAATTCAAAAAATTATTAAACTCGTTTTACTTGCTTCATTTTCCAAGCTCCGCATTCGTATTTTCTGTTGTTTTATGGTTTCCTCCATTTCATTTGCTTATCATTTTGTTGCTGAATATTTGCGTTAGTATTATCCATTTTCTTGTCAATTTATATCAGGACTAAACTATTTAAGCTAGTGTAACGACTACGTGACTTAAAGCAAAACGCGTGAGCGTAAATTGTTTAAGTGTACCACTCATCTTTAAACTTAAGACGTTACCGGATGTACTTGAATACATTTAGCCTTAGTCCTCAGAGTTATCAAGATAAATGAATGGTTAGTCGTTTTTGATCAATTTTAATGCATTAAACACTGTAGAGCCTTGTAATAAAAAAATCATAGTAACTCTCAATGGTTCAAAAACCTGTTATTTGTGATACTATTCATAGGCGACTATCAAAAGTCATAAGATCTAATATATTCCTTCTGTTACATGGCATGATCTGGACACATTTCTTAGAGTTGTACTGTAGGAATTATTTTCAACATTCATCATTTACCACTTTTGAATATCTCCGTTTTTATTTGTTTTGGCATTCTTAAATTAAAGTTTGACTTTGTGATCAACAAATTGTTCACGTGTCAGTTCTGTCATTTTTTATTCTTAATTTTCCAGTGACCTACTTTGCATTGTTTTGCAGTTCTTCTTCTTCTAACGTACTCAAAATGTACCCTCGCCTAAATTCCTTCTTTACTTTATCTAATACTAATGTAATTCTCAGTTGACGTAATCTTTGACGCTCTCTTTCTATAAATCTGTACGATTATCCTTCATTCATTATTATATTTAATATTTCTACAATTTTCCCATTTCATGTTGTTGATTTTTTACGTTCATTAGACTTCTAAAGGTTAATTTTCCAATATTTTCTGAGTTTAGGTCGGTCCCTCCCAATAAATCTTTGAAGTATAATTCCATTTCTCTTTCTTCTATTCGTTCATTATTCTCGACTTTACTTTTCTCATCATATTATCATTCTTTCTCTCTTTCCTCTTATTATTCCACAGAACAGTATGGTTTTCTTTATAAGCCGTTTTTATTTTCCCTCCGGAATCGGCTCAGGTCTTTCATGTTTCTTCATGTAGCGGTTCTTCACGTTTATCTTTTCAGATTAATATTCATCATAATCTCTCTCCTTTTCCGTGTTTATATATTTTTCCATATATACTTCTTTCTTTTAACTGTGCTTCATACCTCCACAATGGAGAGTTTTAGATTATTATTATCTCTAAACCGGAAAGCCTAAGAAAATGTTGCGTCTTATAGACTTATCAGTTTATTGTCGGCACTGTCTTTTGCTGAACAGAAATATGATCGTCCTTCTAAAAAAATTAACTCCTAATTATCAGTATGTCACCATTGAACAAATTTATAGAATCATTGACGAGATTTTCAGACTTTGAAGAAACAAAATGCTGCTCAACAGTATTTTTAGACAAAATCGACATTAAAGCTATGCAATGCAGACATGTCCTAGTCGAATTTGGTGAATATCAAACGCGCTCTACACAGTAGGCCTTTCTACCCTCAGAAATACAATGATCACTGATGCTGGCAATACAACAATTTTAGCATTCCATCCTAATCTTCAAACTCACTCGAATATTCTCTCCCAAGGATGGTTTAATAAATAGCTTGTTAAAGTTAATGGTACTACTATATTAGTTCACGCAGCTTTTGCTACCGGCACAGCATATCTCACAATCTAATAGAGCCCAATATATCGGAAGAAACATATCTGGCCCAAACGTAAGCAACTAGGAGAAGGCTACTGCAAAATGTACAGGCTATTTTTCGCAATACCAAATATCTTTTAAAACAAAGTCTTACTCTACAACTGTGGAGAACAGCCAGTAACTAGACATCCTAGAGCGTTTCCAAGTTAAGACGTTGAGAGCCATTATCAAAACCATTAAAGTTGTGCGTGTTCTTTGTAAAAAAAAAAAAAAAAATTAACAATCAAAAACTGGCAGTATCATTTAACGTCATACAGGTTTCCAAATTTATCGTCCACAAAAAGTACAGGCCTGCACAATACAGTATTAATGATATTGCAATAGTGAAGGTATATGACTTACAAAAGACCGCCACTTCTAGCAGACTAACATTCATTTCCGATCTATAGTTAGAACGTCCAATACCGTTTGATGAATTCGTACAACCGGTGGTTTTGCCCAAATAGGGGGAAGCGCTGCCTGCAGGGGAAAATGCCGTTTTGGCAGGCTGGGGTTCTTCTCGAGCGAGTTTTAAAATTTTTATAATGGCTAAAATGTCAACACTTCAACCTTCTAGCAAAATCAACGTTAATTTATCAATTTCTTAATACATTTAGCCTAGCGACTCTTAAAAAAAAATTCCAATCTTCTTCAGTTACTGTAGACGTCCGTTAGAATTAATTTTAAATATCCCTAATAATGAGCTTTCCTTTCTTTCAAGAGTGGAGGTACTCTCATGAAACACTTTCAGCAGGTAGACTTGCTGGTGTACAACGATAGCAACTGCACCAAGGCTTATGGTTCGAAATTTAACAAGAACTACCAATTTTGCGCGGGAGTTCCACAGGGAGGTAAAGAACAATGTAGGGTAAGTCTTGCTACATTTAGGTGTCTCCTCGCTGTGCATTTTTTCTCATTGTAGGGTGACTCCGGCGGCCCACTGGTTGCGAATGGCAAGCTCATCGGATGTGTTTCTTGGTCTTCCAAACCGTGCGCCAGAAAAGGGTCTCCTGGCGTGTACACTCACTTGGCTAATTACTTCACATGGATCAATAACTCACTGCAAGAAAAATAAAGTTAGTTCTATTATCGGATCATAAAATATGTTGTACTCATATTCTAACATAAATTGTTATGCAGTAATATATAAGTTAAGACCATATTTATTTTTACTTTTTTATTATTTATCATCTCCTAGACTAAAAAATCTGTATTTGATAGAAGCTGTCCAAAGGTGAAAGATATGTTGTGAGATATATTAATATTGGAAAGCGCCAAAACACCACATATTTCGTTCCAAGCGGGCGGGTGTCATTACCCAAAGTATATAGAAATTTACCCGGGCAACTAAAGGTCTAACCTTCATTCATTACGGAGCCGTCAGGGTAAATCAAAAATTCTTTTAAATCTTTTAAAATCTTATGGGCATGCGCGATTTTCTATTAGGTAACACAATGAGTTAGCTTCGCCTAATCAACAACTTACGATTGTTGACAAAATAAGCCAAAAATACGACAGCAAATCTGCCATATTAGAAACCTTTCGCACCGGAAAATCGTCGACAGAAATTATTACGTAGTTAGCTTCAAATGGCCCACGTTTACATCGTAGTCAAAAGTAGAGTGAATCTGACCATCAGTAACTATTGACGGGCAACTTACAGCAAAAGATCTGACCGGAATAGAAGATCAATCAGGATTATGGGAGGGGCATGACTGACCTGGCAAAAGAAATGGGATGTGGCCAATTGGACGGTCCCTTTAACAGTACACTAGAATCTTCATTACAAGGTTTTCGTAATAAAAAATATCCAGCTTTGACTAAGAAAAAAAAAATTGGCAGGAAGTTGAAGACCCAAGTACTGCTGAACTGCTGAACTGCTCAACTGCAATGGCCAAAATAACCTTCAGATCTGTCAAGATGCCTCTTAAGTGTCTGTAATCCTGTATACAAACTTTTCCACTTATCTGATGGTGCTGAGATTTATAAGCAGTGAAAGGGGTCAGATGACTCCCCGCTTCTTTAAGGAGGGTCTGACGATAACCACTGATAGCTATATTATCATGTTGCAAAACTCCCCTCCAGCCCACAAGACAAAGAAGATCCAGCTATGGCCATACAACAATCCCCTTGACTACTACATGTGGGGTGTGGTCAAGGTAAAAGCCAATCAGAAGCGTTATAACACCAAAGATAACTTGGGGTCCTCCATTATGGATACAATAAAGAGGAATTTGAGCTCATCTGCAGCAGGTTTAGCAGCTCGAGAAGGTCGTGGGAGTTCACAGCGGCTGCATTGAATAATATGATTCTCAGTACTATTTATTTTAATTATGCTAAGTTTCGTGTAAATAAATTTAATTTTTCTTGTGGTTTAATGATATTTTTATTGTTTATTCGTTTTCCGATATTACCTCGACTACCCTGTATACAAGGTGGTTCAAATATGACCGGAAATGATCTTGTGTAAGCAAGCTGTGCGACCTTAAGAGAGCGGAGCTACAAGCTCTACCCTCCCTCTTGCTCGCGTTCAGCCTTGTTTGGGAGTTGCTAGAGCGAAGCGTGAAATAGCGCATCGTGATCCATTTCCTCGTATGTTTGAGTGGATTAAATGCTTCAGAAAGGGCAGAGAACGCATGGAGAATGGACCGCATGATCGTCAGCCGCGAACATCCGTCACCGAGCCAAACGTTGATCCTGCAGACGCGCTTATTCGTGAGAATAGACGCAACACACGATTACAGAACTGAGTGGGCTTCCCGTAGTTGATCTGTAATACACTCCTTGCCAAACAAAGTAGCTGGATGTAAAGTATTGTCTAAAGAGTTGCAAAATGTCATTAGGGTAAGCTTTTTTCAGTCCAGGGCATCTCGATCCAAGGCATCTCAAAACAGTGACGTTATATGAAACTGACCACTAAGTCTTCCTCCTGTAGCTCCTAGTAAATGCAACCTGTGGTTATGATAGACATTGAGGTTACGGGACGTACAATTACTACCAGAGCAAAGTAATATTGCACAATTTATTAATTAAAATAAATACAAACATGTCATGTACACGTTATCCAAAAAGTTAGTACTCCGCCTTATAGCACTATGTCAGCACTACCGCAATTACATTAGTTTTCTTATTCTCTAGATCTAAATTCGATAACGCTCAATTTATTAGATCTATCGTGGCCGCAAGTTCACCTGCCCCGGCAACCTCCTTAGTGCAAGAATGGAGAAAACTACGAAAACCCGAGTCGAGGCAAGCAACTCAGCACCGTTAATGGCTCCGAGTCCTCCTAACCTATGCCGCAGTCTCTGTCAGTCCGGTCTTTAAATCCAAAAGTTTGTATCGCACCCAAGCACTAATTAATATCCCAACCCCCACACACCCCTTACAAATTCGCGGCAACACGTAACGTCGCGCACCGTTCCGCAATACCGCCGTCCACAACTAGAGCACTTGAAAAAGTTTTTCGATCTCTTCCTACGTTCGTGGTCATCTCCAGGGTCCTCCTCTCCGGAAGTTGGCATGTCCAGTGATAAGTTGGATGGTGTACCACTCCGCTGCCTGCCAACTCTGCTTCCATTTTGCTCTCTTCCTATCTCGTAGTCGATTATTTCCAAGCCCTGTTCGAACCGTGTCAAATATTGACGTTCCTGGTTCTGGCACTGCATCTTTAGCCAATTGGTCCACACGCTTATTACTAGAGTTCCGGCGTTCACTTTGATCCAATGGAATCGGACCTCGCTCTCGACCGACAGCATCTTTACAAAGCTCTAAACGTAGACTTTCTCATACTTTCGATAAAAAGTAGCTCTAACTTACTGTTAGTTATTACAGTGCATCTTGGGATAACTGCTCTGTGTCTGTCGATTTATCTCAGGGACTCTCAAATAGCTACTAACTTACGCTGGAGAGTGGTGCTTCACTCTACGAGTTTTGCTCGTCCGAGAAGCAGCACAATTGTCGCACCGAGATCTCCTCCTTGCTGACTAGAATGCCATCTCGCTCGGCTGGGTATTCCATGGACTCCTTCCGCTCAATAACGCCTTGCCATAGCCCCAACTCCTCTCAAAGTTATTGTTCCGATCCGGTCGTCAGTCTCCTACAATCTGCTACTTTCTGCAAAATAAAATATAAAGGTGATAACGGGTTTAACACTAACGCTGTTTTGATACTTCCGCTTTAAGTGTTTTAAATTGCTTCGCCCCGAACTCTTAGTAGTCATCTGCAAATTCTGCGATCCGACATCCTTGTACCAACTGAACCCTGAATATGTTCTCGTATATCAGCTTTCAGGGTACCGGCCCAGAGCATGCACCCCGAGGGCACCCTTTCGTTACTGCTCGCGCCGCCAGTTTCGCTAAAGTAGTGTTTTATTAGCGGGGGTAAATTCATTGGGCAGACGAGATAAGCGTACAATATTCTTTCGCGTCCGAGACCGCGTATGCAATCACGTCCGTCGTTAACTTACCCGCGCAAAAACTGTACTATCACTGTGAAAACCTCCATTCTGCCGTATCACTTATTCTACACGCATCGTCACGGTTAGTGTTTTCCCGACGACAGGTAGCAAGCTTATCTGCTGGAAGCTGACCGGGACGGTCGGACCCTTTTTCCACGGTTTTGGAATAAACCGGACCGTTTGGATCTTCCATAAACTCGCACTAAAGAAAATAACCCATGCTATCTCAAAAATCTTCAGCACTGCGTCTGCCGTAAAGCCGTCGTGCGTCGGAACTTTTTGGGGGTTCATTCTCGCGATTGATCATAAAATCTGACCGTCTCGCGTTTTATTGTGGTCTGATCCGCCTCGTTGCTCTAGGGAAGAAGGTATGTTTGTTTTTTTTTTAATTTATTTATAATCAGCAACCATAATCTATGTACATTCTATGAGCTAATAGTATGTATTTATGAGACTTGATGGGTAGACTCTCATTGGAGTCATCCCTTCTTTAGACGGTTAAGTCTTTTGGCCATTTCTTCTGAAGACGTCGATTTTGCGGATTTACTGTCAGTGGTGCCAGGGTTTCGTTTGGGTGATGTTCCAGTGTGGTTTGATGTTTGATGGTATATTTTTTGATTAGGTCTTTCACATAAGGTCTGCGTGGAGTGTCTGGTTTGTCACATAACAGGGTGCGGCTACCATGCTGCGGATGGTTTTCGACTGGGAACGTTGAATAATTTCGACATTGGATCGACTTGCACAACCCCAGAGCTGGCATCCATAGGTCCAGATTGGTCTGATAACAGCCTTGTATAACAGCAGTTTATTTTCTAAGGATAGCATGGATTTTTTCCCAATGATCCAGTACATCTGCTTCATTTTTAAATCCATTTGTTTCCGCTTTTTATTAATATGCGTTTTCCAGGTTAATCTTCTGTCAAGATGGAGCCCCAGATATTTAACTTCAGTAGACTGTGGGAGAGTAGTACCATTAAGGGTTATTGGTGGACATTCTTGGTGTTTTGCTGTAAATGTGACATGTACCGAGTTAGTTTCATTTACTTTGATTCTCCACTTCAGTAACCATTCTTCGATATGATTTAAATGAATTTGCAGTGCAGCTGATGCTGCTATTGGGTCTTCGTTACACGCGAGCGCCACTGTGTCGTCTGCAAATGTGCCTATTTCAGTGGATTCCGATGTGAGTAGGTCAGATGTGAATAGCAGGTATAACAAAGGTTCTTGCAATGAGTTTTCATTAATAATCTTCAGAACTACTTTCTCAAGCAACTTGGATAATATAGTAAGCAGGCTAATGGGGGGGTAGGAACTGATCTCGTTGGGAGGTTTACCGGGTTTTGGGATCAGAATGATATGCGTGAATTTGAAATACAGCGGCCAGTAGGTAAATCTTAGGATTCCGTTGAATAAAATTTGTAAATATTTTATTCCTTGTTCAGGCAATTGTTTGAGCACGATTGCTGTAATCAGATCTTGACCTGGTGCTTTTCCATCTTTTAACCATTTTATCTCTTTCTTTATTTCTTTGGCTGTAGACTTTTGTATTGGTAAGGACATTTGTATTGGAGATTGTAAATCTTCTTCTATTTCAAGATCAACCTCAAGGGAGTTTGGTTGAAATATTTCAGATAGATGGTCTGCAAACGATTCTGCCTTCTCTTTGTCTGATCTTAACCATGATCCCCTTTGGTCCCTTAATGGAGAAATATGAGTTTGTGGTTTTTTGATACCTTTAAGCGGCTTTCCAAATTGAATTGTCATGGACATTTAAACACTTCATGTAGGTTTGAAAGGATTCATTCTTGATAGATTTTAATTTGTGTTTGAGTTAGTTATTTAGTCTATTGTACATTCTTTTGTCTTCAACGTTGTGGGTGTGTTGCCATCTAGCTCTCGCTCGTCTCTTTTCTTTTGCTATTTCCATGACCTCGTTTGGTATGTTGGGACTCATTACTTTTATATTATCTGGCTGCTGTCTGGCTTTTCAGCCCGCTTCATGAATTGTAGTTATAAAGTGATTCGTTGCTAATTCTATATCTTCTAAGGTTTTTAAACTAATACTTGTAGTAAGATGCTGTACAATATGAGCCTTGAAGATTTCCCAGTTAATTGAGGGACTAGGTGTTTTGTAGATAATGGTACTGCTTATGGTGGCGATGATCGGTGAGTGGTCGGACATCAGATCATAATTGGAGATGATATTCATACAGTTGGATGAAAAGCCGTTTGTTACGAAGAAGTCCAGAACGTATGGAATTTTGTTAGGGTTTGATGGCCAATATGTTGAGCTACCGGTTGATAGGAAGTCATAGTTGTTATCTGTAATGAGTTTAAGTAATGTTCTACCTTTAGTTGTAGTCAAGCGCGAGCCCCAGTACGTGTTCTTGGCGTTGAAATCCCCGTCGGCTATAAATTTTTGTCCTAGGCTCTCAAAAAACGGTTGGAGAAGTTGTTGAGTTAGATTGTGACTGGGAGGACAGTAATCAGCCGAGATATTGAGTGAAGTTGTGAGTTTTTCAGTGGCTTGGATTGTTGTAGCTTGCAAATAGTCAGTTCTATATACTGGTTGCTGGTTATGAGTAATAGAACTGCGGATGAGTATTGCCGATCCAACGTGTGGGTGTTCCGTATGATAAACAGAATAACGTGGTATTTTTATGTGCGTTCTATCAGTAAAGTGTGTTTCTGACACAATCAAAATGTCGATGTTATTTATATGTAAGAAGTTTTCAATTTCCAGGCTTTTGTATTGAAGCCCGTTGACGTTCCATAAAACTAGCCGAAGAAACTTAGCCATTAGTGAGCTATTTTATTAATGACAGTACTTAGCATATTTAGGATTATGCTGTTTTGTTGGAGTAATTGATTGAATAAGGCTTTCAATTCGTCTAGAAATTTTTGGAGAATTAGGTCGTGATTGTGGTTTAACTGATTTGAGACTATTTGGGAATAGGTAAGGTTAGATGGATGTGGTAGAGTTGTAGAGCGTTGCTGATTATTTTGTTGTCGATTTAGGATTGGAAAATTTTGTGCTGTTAGCTGAATAGGTTTTCTGACCGCTGATTGGTGATTAGGTTGGTATTTTTGTTGTAACTATTGGTATACTGAGCACCCCTTGTAATTGGCCGGGTGCGAACCTTCGCATAATACACATATAGCCTCAGTTTCCCTGGTTTTGCGACATGGTGTCATGGGATCCAGCGCACTTAAGACACGCTTATGGTCTATTACAGTATGTTCATATAATGTCCATAGTTCTAACAACGTGTGCATTGCACTATTTCTGCATTTTTTCTTGGTGGCTCAAAGTTGACAACTATGTTACTCAGGTATCGAATATTGTGTATTTATTTGTTATTCTTGGCCGGTTCGAGGTCAATGAAGAATATTGGGAGTGGATCTTTCGTGCGTTTGCTTCTTATGTTTATAATATTTCGTACTTTATGACCTAATTTGTCAAGGGCCTTTATGATTTCTTCCGTTGGGGTTGTGTGATGCACATGTTTTAATACTACTTTATATGGTCATTAATGTTTCATCTGATATGAGTGGTGTATGATATTTTTTCACATAAGTATTTTATTAGCTTTCTGTGTCAGGTGTTTTTGCATTTATTTTAACTACATTGTCAGTTAAACACTTTGTCGTATATTGCTCAATTTCTGCTATATCAGTTAAGCTTTTTATAATTTCGTCATAGTTAGCCACACCTTGTATAAAAATGGGGGGGTTTGTTTAGTAATGAGGCTGAAGTTTGTTCATTATTATTTTTTGTTGATTGATTTGTAGGTTTTTCTGCTAGAACTGAGTATCTGTTTGTATTTAAGTCTGATTACTGTACATTTGTTGATATCGGGGAGTTTAATTTTTGAATTGTTCGGATAGGTTTCCGCGGTTAACTATGTTTAAACAACTTAGTTCACGGGATGAACCGCGTCTATTTTGGGTAAATTCTCGACGTTTCGGCATCGGCTTTGATGCCCTTTTCAAGAGATTAGCTCTTCACTCGGGGTCTCATTCTGCCTACTCCCCAAGGAGAACTATGAGTCTTTGAATAAGACTGACCTTTCGTGTGACCTGCTTGATCTTTTATAGGGCTGGAAGTGAAAGTTTGTTTGGCGGAAGTTGCGTTGGGTTAGGGAAAGTTTGTAGGATTAAGGGTGTTGCATAATTGGCGGTGCGGAGTAACAAGGGATTTCCATATGACAGGTAAACGTTGGCTGTCATCTCTTGTGTAGAGGCACTGTGGGCGTTTTTCTATTTCAATTGTCTCACGTACTATTCTGCTGGTAAAATGGGAAATGGTTTTAGCCCCAGAGAAATTAATTTTGTGGCCTGTTTCTTTGTTGTGTTTGGCAAGTGTCGAACCATTATCGCCTTTCCGTACGGCCAGAGAATGCTCGTATATTCGACTAGATATTTGCCGATTTGTTCGACATATGTACGTCCTTTGGCAGTCTCCACAAGGTATTGATTGGGACAGTGATCCTTTGCTGAGCGAATAAGCCAGATATTTGGTTATTGGTCGTAAAGACCGTGCGGATATTTTACCGCATTAGTATGCGGCTTATTCTATCGGTGATGCCTCTGATGTAAGGTAGGAATGCTTTTTGTTGGTCAGGAGGGTTTTGGGATTGAGACTTAGTGTTTTTATTTGTTTTCATTATATTAGTTAACGATTTGTTGCAATATCCATTTTTCTCTAGGGTGGTGGTAATGGATTTGATTTCTGTTTGGCGATTTTTCGTATCGTCTGATGGATCTGGTTATGAAAGCTTTTGCAACCGAATGGATTTGGGCAGGGTGGTGATGGGATTTGGCATTTAGGTAGCGGTTAGTGTGAGTGGGTTTTCTGTAGACAGTGTAATAAAAGCTGTCATTAGAAGGATTTCTTGTTATGAGAGTATCTAGGAAGGGAAGGGAATTGTTATGTTCAGTTTCCATGGTAAATTTGATATTGGTGTGGATTTGATTGAGATGGGAAAGGAATTCTGGAAGGGTATGTGCATGAGGCCAGATAACAAAAGTGTCATCGACATATCGTATCCAGCAGATAGGCTTAAGGTAAAAGGAGGCAAGGACTTTTGTTTCAAAATCGGTCATAAAAAGGTTAGCGATGATAGGTGAAAGTGGAGAACCCATGGGAGCACCATTAGTTTGGTGGTAAAATTTATTTTGGAAGGTAAAGTAAGTATTGGATAGACAATGGTTTATTAGGGAGAGGGTATTGTTGTTTATATTATACGTTGACTTTAATAACTGTAGGGTATCAGGAATTGGGATGTTTATAAACAAATAAACGACATCAAAGCTGACTATGATGTCACTTTTGCTTATAGGGAAGGTTTTCAGTATTTCTAGGAAATGATAGGAGTTTCGGACGTAGGATGATGCCTGCTCTATGAGAGGTTGGAGAGTCTTGGCAAGGTATTTGGCTAGGTTGTGGGTGGGAGAACCGAACGCACTAGCTATAGGGCGTAAAGGAATGTTCTCTTTGTGAATTTTTGGGAGACCATACAATTTGGGAATTCTGGAGGATTTTTCTCGGGGTATGAGGAGTTTCTTGATATCGGATGATAGGTTGGAGTTAGTAATGAGGGTTTTGGTTTTCTTTTCGAGGTAGGTAGTGGGATTATTAGGTACATGGCGATAATCAGATGATTTAAGTAAATTGCGCATCTTACCGATGTAGTCTGCTGTATTTAGGATCACTGTAGCGTTGCCCTTATCTGCCTGTAAAATTGTAGTATTATTATTTTCTTTTAGAGCTTTTAAGGCGCGTCATTCGGAGGCTTTGATTTTTGGTTTTGGTAATTCGGCTGTACGTAGCACTTTGGCTACATCTTGCCTGATTTCATTTGCCACATTTTCGGGAAGGGTAGAAAGGGAGGATTCTATGTGGGATATAATTTGTTCAGTGGGAATGCGGTTTGGTGTTACAGCAAAGTTAAAACCTTTTTCCAGAGCCTGAATAGCTAGGTTGCTTACAGGGTAGTCAGAAAGGTTCTGTACCGTCGTGTTGGTCAGGGATGGTTGGGTATTGGGAATTTTACTTTAACACAACTTGGAAAGTTTGCGTTTCTGGGTGTCGGTTTTATATATATACATACAGATTGCAATTAGTAAATAAATATATTTAAAAAAAAAAGAAAATTCTGACACGAAATAGAGTTCGCGCAAACATAAGTTTCATCTAACTGTAAAAACTATTACTTGAGATTTTACAAAAAGGCTACGCAAATTTATAAATATAAAAATAATTTGAACAGAGACCGCTCTTAAAGAGCAAAAACAGACCGCTGTGCAGCGAAAATGCCGAAATGTTACCTGCAACGAACCGGCTCACGTCAGTGACCAGCCCTGTTACGTCAGCAGCTAACCGAGTGACATCAATAACACAGTAACTTAATTTAGAAAATTTCTTTCTGAAGTTGTCCGCCGCAGTTGTGGACGAAACATCGATCACAGCTTAACAGCCCGAGAGCAAACACCAGCCTTAAAAGCTTCGCAATTATTTGGTGAGATCTTTCGCTTTATTAAGAATAGTTTTTCATATTTATCATTAACGACAATTCAAATACTATTACGCGGAAGCCGCGCAACGGGCCTCGGCCACAACATGATATTTGTCCAAAATAGGTCCTCTACAAATCTAAATATTGTAACATAAAAAAACCTACGAAATACAAAGATTACATATAAATAACATAAAATGTAGAGAATTTCTCCTAAGAAAACGTTTATTCCATTTTCCTCCTTTGTCCAAAGAAGAAAATATTTGTAGTAAAAGAAATAAGGATAATCCATTTTTGTATATTACTATATACATTTTTAAAGATTTGCTTGAGCGAGGAATAATTCTTTTTTTACCGTGGTCATTGAAACCTACCCCGGCATTCGCCTTAGTACATGACTCGGGGAAAACTATAGAAAGACCCGAGTCAGAGCAAGCGACTTTGAACAACAAGCTGCTCTCAGTCTCCTATCTTCAAAACTATCTTATATTAACAGACACTTGTGTCTGCATTATTAGTTAATTGCTCTTAGCAGTCTCTAACAAGCCGTACATTTTTCATTTATTATTGTTGTTCTTTAATGCTTCCTCAATTTTACTAGACACACTTTTGAGTCATGACTCATTCGTTTTCACTTTTCGCGTGTTTAATTTTCACTTCCCATCCCCACTCACGGTCGAGCCCTACCACGCGTTAAGTTTTGTGACGCGCGAGCGAAAGTCTTCTAGAGCTTTCCACGAGTAGACCTCGGTCGCAAGTGTCGCGATCTCTTCGGGCATTCGTGAGCATTAGAAACCTTCCTATACCAGCTTCTGCTCTGTTCGGTTTCTGGCTTCTTCTTCAAGGGAGCTTGTCACTAATACATATATAGGGTCGTCCACGAATCTGCACCTGCCCTATCCCGAGTGCAGCTTCCCGAATCTCACCAGATACGCGAGAAAGTTTCCCTGGCCCGTGGTTATTTGCGTCGTGCATCGGTTGATGAATGGTGATACGATGGTCGCTGCCTCGAGTGTGGGCAAGAACCACCTGGTGTGGCCGTTTGCCATCCTTAGTCCCATCCTGTCGCTTTCGTAGCCGTGCTTCGACTAGGCCTCGCAAAATTGTAAATCTAAATGGGTCCGCTTCCTGTTGCCGCCTGCTTCGTTAGATCATCCACTCGCTCATTTCATGCTGTACCAACGTGGGCTTTGGTCTACTTTCGTTCCCTCCGCGAGCTCTTTTCCAGTCTCCACACGTCTAACTGAAGGTAGGTGGACTACTGCATGGCCATTGGTGCCTCCAGTGCTTACCGGCTGTTCGGTATATCAGAGATGATCTGCTGATGGCGGTTCTGATCGTCACGTGCTCCAATCCGCTAGCTCGATCTTCTTGTGGTAAATCTCCTCCTGGTCTTAGTAAACGACAAACGCCGCCCCTGCTTTCTCGTCTTCTGTACTGGGCCTGTCTCTATGGCATGTTAGGCGATTATCCTTACATTACCAGGCATTCAACTTCAAGATCATTGAAATTGTAATATCAGTAAACGTTTAAAAATATAAATCAAGAAGACTTATATATTTATCAAGTTTAATTGATCTTACATTATTTAAATTCCAATTTAATCAAGGCTCTTCTACACAAGGGCTAATTGGCTGCGGTGATAACAAAATATAGCAGGAATTCATGAGTAATTACTTAGGTCCGACTGATTACCGTGTTCGAAGCATAAAAGTGTTGTTGGATATGAATACAAATGATAACTTGTAATCATGTATCATAAATTATACACAATACAGCAATTAAAATTCCTCGCAATTATATAAAAATACAAAGACCACAATTTCAGCAATTCTTAGGGAGTGTTGAGGGCGAATATTAAATATTTGGACATCGTAGGAACTAGAAACCAAGATGGGCCATCATGTAAAAAGTCGTTTACACCTAACCAAAAAAGTAATCCAGAACACGAAGGTGTTTCCCAAGAAGTGACTATGTAGAATTTTACGGGTGTCGGGGTTATCCAGAAATATTTGCAACGTTGCTATATCCTCCTTCACACCGCAGTTAGAATAACTGATGTAGATTTACTACAAGTTTGAACTTATTATATTTACACAATTGTTGAGAGAGTCTGAAGTACAATTATGCTTGTGGGATGCGTTATGAAAATAGACCAGCAAAAATTTGAGTGTGCCTGTGCTTTCAAATTTTATGTGAAGCTTGGCAAATTTCCTACTGCTACTTATTAAAAGTGTCTTGTCCAGGGCATGAGGATCAGATGACACAAGAGCTTTTTAGTAGTTCCGAGAAGTTGGGGAAGATCTTAAAATGTGGTTAGAGAGAGAGAGGACTCTTCTGATGTCGGACCGTTGATTGATGTTGAGAATAATCAGTAGTAAATTAGAATTAAAGCAATTGTCCTCATCAGATATGACCATAATACAAGTGTTCAAAAAAACTTACGATTGAGCAGAAGACAGATCAGGGTTGGGAAGGGGGTATGTGCACCTTGATTTTTTGTACCGCCTTCAAATAAAACCAGAAATCTTTAATCGCGTAATCATGAGTTCTCGAGTACGATCTCAATAAAAGTCAGAAAACAAAAATAAGCAAATAAAAAATCAGATTTGTTTTTTTGACAAGCAGAAGTAAATTATGCTGTTAGGAGAAACTGTCGATCGTTTCCTTTTCCAAAATCCCCTAAAAAATTCATTGACTTTTGGTAGCCAAAACTCGTCAGTGTTCCTTGTCTAAATAACTTAAAAAGGTTTTCGTGTATGTAACTACTGCGTTGGTTGTATCGAATATGGAAACAACTAAGCGCCTCCGGGACGTCCCCACTTTTAAAACTATCGACAGTTTTTTAGTTCGTTGGTCACAAACATGTGATACGCATGAAGCTTCGCCTCCTTCACAGCACGTTGACAAATACTTCTAGACAACCCTGCTACATGTGAAAAGATGTGCAGTAACTTCCTTGGACATTGTAGATGACTTTCTAATTGGTGATCCAAGAAATTTGTTATGCTTCCCAGTTCCTACAACGCCCAAATATTCAACGTCAGCGTTTAAACCACTGTTGACATTATAGTATATAAAACATAATTATGAATTATCACCAGCATTAATAATCACCAAAAGCATAATAATCGGTCAGATCAAAGCATTGTTCATACATTTATGAAATGATTTGTTGCTGCCGCAGCCAATCACCCATCGCGTTGAAATAGCGTGATTAAAATGGAATTTAAAAGATTAAAACTGCCGATGGAGCTACCCAATCTCACATTTGTGGGCAACGGATGCCGCCAGTCAGTAGGAGATGGGGAAGAGGTATCACGCAAGTGACCTCGACGAGTACTCGTTAGATGTGGTAGGGAGAACCTTAACGACAACAGAACTAAAAGAGAGGGCCGGCCAGCCGAAGTAGCTACCCGACCCCCCTCATTGGTTGGGACTCTTGAGGGTAGTAGCACATCTGCGGCTCTCCTCAACCACCCGTTGTCTGCCCGGCTCACGTTTTCGGTCATGGCGAGTGGGACCGTAATACTTCCAGCACTCGGACAACAAAATTTACTTTTGCTAGAACAGACGCACAGCATTGCACAGACGGACAGCGTTGGACAGAAGGACAGCATCGGACAGTCGGGTGGCATTGGACAGTCGGATAGCATTAGACAGCCGGCATTGGGCAAAATTGGACAGTTGGACATCATTGGACAAACGGACAGCAATGGAAAGTAGGACAGCAATGGACAGACGGGAAGCATTGCACATTCGGACAACAATGGATAGTCGAACAGTATTTGACAGCTGGACAGCATTGGACAGACAGCATTGAATAGTCCGACAGCATTGGACAGTCAAAACAGCATTGGACAGCCAAAACAGCATTAGACAGTCGAAACATCATTGGACAGTCGGAGGTCATTGATCAGACAGACATCATTGGAGAGTCCAACAGCATTGTAAAGTAGGACAGCAATGTATAGACGGACAGCATGAACAGTAGGACAAGACTAGACAGACGGACAGCATTGGACAGATGGACAGCATTGGATGGACAGACGGCATTGTACAGACGGACAGCATTGGACAGAAATACGGCATTGGACAGTCGGACGGTATTGGACAATCGGACAGCATTGGACAGTCGGATAGCATTGGACAGACGGAAAACATTAAACAGACGGACAGCATTGGATAGACAGACGGCAGTGTACCAGACGGACAACATTGAACAGACGGACAGCATTGGACAGAATACGGCATAGGACAATCGGACAGCATTAGACAGATGGACAGTGTTGGACAGACGGACATCATTGGACAGTCGGACGGCATTGAACAATAGGACAGCGTTGGATATACGGACAGTATTGGACAGTCGGACAGCATTGGACAGACGGACGGCAATGGACAGAAAGACAGCATTGGACAGTATTGGACAATCGGACAGTATTGGAGAGTCGGACAGCATTGGACAGACGGACGGAATTGGACAGAAAGACAGCATTGAACAGACGGACAGCATCGGGCAGACGGACGGCATTGAACAGATTTACAGCACTGGACAGACGGACAACATTGGACAGTCGGACGGCATTGAACAATCGGACAGCGTTGGATATACGGACAGCATTAAACAGACGGATGGCATTGGACAGACGGACGGCAATGAACAGAAAGACAGCATTGGTCAGACGGACGGCGTTGGACAGTCCAACAGCATTCGACAATCGGACAGCATTGTACAGTCGAACATCATTGGACAGACAAGCATTAAGCAAACGTATAGCATTGGACAGTCGGACGGCAATAAATAGAATGGCAGAATTGGACAGACGGACAGCATTGGACAGAAAGATAGCATTGGACAGACGGACACCATTGGACAGTCGGACGGCAATGGATAGTATGACAAAATTGGACAGACGGACAGCATTGGACAAAAAGACAGCATTGGGCAGAAAGACAGCATTGGACAGACGGACAGCATTGGACATAAAGACGGCATTGGACAGTCTGAAAGAAATGAATATACCGACAGCATTGAACAGACGGAAAGCATTGGACAGACGGAGAGTATTGGACAGCACTGGACATCCGGACAGCATTGGACAGACGGACGGCATTGGACAATCGGACAGCGTTGGATATACGGACAGCATTGGACAGACGGAAAGCATTAAACAGACGGATAGCAATGGATAGACGGACGGAAAGGAACAGCAAGACAGCATTGGACAGACGGACGGCGTTGGACAGTCCAACAGCATTCGACAATCGGACAGCATTGTACAGTCGGACATCATTGGACAGACAAAAAGCATTCAGCAGACGTATAGCATTGGACATTCGGACGGCAATGGATAGAATGACAGCATTGAACAGACGGACAGCATTGGACAGAAAGACATCATTGGACAGACGGACAGCATTAAACAGACGGAAAATATTAAACAGACGGACAGCATTGGATAGAAGGATGGCATTGTACAGACGAACAGCATTGGACAGACGGACAGCATTGGACAGACGGACAGCATTGGACAGTCGGACGGCAATGGATAGAATAACAGAATTGGACAGACGGACAGCATTGGACCGAAAGACAGCATTGGATAGACGGACGGCATTGTACAGACAAACAGCATTGGACAGACGGACAGCATTGGACAGTCGGACAGCAATGGATAGACCGACGGCATTGAACAGAAGGACATCATTGGACAGTCGGACGGTATTTAATAATCGGACAGCGTTGGATATACGGACAGCATTAAACAGACGGATAGCATTGCATAGACGGACGGCAATGAACAGAAAGACAGCATTGGTCAGACGGACGGCGTTGGACAGTCCAACAGCATTCGACAATCGGACAGCATTGTACAGTCGGACATCATTGGACAGACAAAAAGCATTAAGCGGACGTATAGCATTGGACAGTCGGACGGCAATGGATAGAATGACAGCATTGGACAGACGGACAGCATTGGACAGAAAGACATCATTGGACAGACGACAGCATTAAACAGACGGAAAATATTAAATAGACGGACAGCATTAGATAGAAGGACGGCATTGGACAGACTGACAGCATTGGACAGTAGGACGGTAATGGATAGAATAACAGAATTGGACAGACGGACAGCATTGGACCGAAAGACAGCATTGGACAAACGGACAGCATTGGACAGACGGACATCATTGAACAGTCGGACGGTATTTAATAATCGGACAGCGTTGGATATACGGACAGCATTAAACAGACGGATGGCATTGGACAGACGGATGGAAATGAACAGAAAGAGAATTGGTCAGACCGACGGCGTTGGACAGTCCAACAGCATTCGACAATCGGACAACATTGGACACCATTGGACAACATTGGATTTACATTGGACAACATTGACAACATTGGACATTAGATTTACATTGGACAACATTGGACAACATTGGACTTACATTGGACAACATTGGACTTCCATTGGACAACATTGGACAATATTGGATTTACATTGGACAACATTGGACAATATTGGATTTACATTGGACAACATTGGACAATATTGGATTTACATTGGACAACATTGGACAATATTGGATTTATATTGGACAACATTGGATTTACATTGGACAACATTGGACCACATTGGATTTACATTGGACAACATTGGACAATATTGGATTTACAATGGACAACATTGGACCACAATGGATTTACATTGGACAACATTGGACCACATTGGACAACATTGGATTTACATTGGATACCATTGGACAACATTGGACAACATTGGACAATATTGGATTTACATTGGACAACATTGGATTTACATTGGACAACATTGGACAATATTGGATTTACATTGGACAACATTGGACAATATTGGATTTACATTGGACAACATTGGACCACATTGGACAACATTGGATTTACATTGGATAACATTGGATTTACATTGGATACCATTGGACAACATTGGATTTACATTGGATACCATTGGACAACATTGGATTTACATTGGATACCATTGGACAACATTGGATTTACATTGGATACCATTGGACAACATTGGATTTACATTGGATACCATTGGACAACATTGGATTTACATTGGATACCATTGGACAACATTGGACAACATTGGATACCATTGGACAACGTTGGACAACATTGGATACCATTGGACAACATTGGACAATATTGGATTTACATTGGACAACATTGGACAATATTGGATTTACATTGGACAACATTGGACAATATTGGATTTACATTGGACAACATTGGATTTACATTGGACAACATTGGACAATATTGGATTTACATTGGACAACATTGGACAACATTGGACAATATTGGATTTACATTGGACAACATTGGACAATATTGGATTTACATTGGACAACATTGGACCACATTGGACAACATTGGATTTCCATTGGATACCATTGGACAACATTGGATTTACATTGGATACCATTGGACAACATTGGATACCATGGGACAACATTGGACAATATTGGATTTACATTGGACAACATTGGACAATATTGGATTTACATTGGACAACATTGGATATACATTGGATACCATTGGACACCATTGGATTTACATTGGACAACATTGGACAATATTGGATTTACATTGGACAACATTGGATTTACATTGGACAACATTGGACAATATTGGATTTACATTGGACACCATTGGACCACATTGGACAACATTGGATTTACATTGGATACCATTGGACAACATTGGACAACATTGGATACCATTGGACAACATTGGACAACATTGGATACCATTGGACAACATTGGACAACATTGGATACCATTGGACAACGTTGGACAACATTGGATACCATTGGACAACATTGGATACCATTGGACAACATTGGACAATATTGGATTTACATTGGACAACATTGGACAATATTGGATTTACTTTGGACAATATTGGACAATATTGGATTTACTTTGGACAACATTGGACAATATTGGATTTACATTGGACAACATTGGACAATATTGGATTTACATTGGACAACATTGGACAATATTGGATTTACATTGGATACCATTGGACAACATTGGACAACATTGGATACCATTGGACAACATTGGACAATATTGGATTTACATTGGACAACATTGGACAATATTGGATTTACATTGGACAACATTGGACAACATTGGATTTACATTGGATACCATTGGACACCATTGGATTTACATTGGACAACATTGGACCACATTGGACAACATTGGATTTACATTGGATACCATTGGACAACATTGGATACCATTGGACAACATTGGACAACATTGGATACCATTGGACAACATTGGACAACATTGGATACCATTGGACAACATTGGACAACATTGGATACCATTGGACAACATTGGATACCATTGGACAACATTGGACAACATTGGATTTACATTGGACAACATTGGACAACATTGGGCTTACATTGGACTTACATTGGACAACATTGGACAATATTGGTTTTACATTGGACAACATTGGACAATATTGGATTTACATTGGATACCATTGGACAACATTTGACAACATTGGACAACATTGGATTTACATTGGATACCATTGGACAACATTGGATTTCCATTGGACAACATTGGACAACATTGGATTTACATTGGACAACATTGGATACCATTGGATAACATTGGACAACATTGGATTTACATTGGATAACACTGGACAACATTGGACAACATGGGACATCGAACATTGGACGACATTCGACTACATTGGACAGTGGATATTGGACAATATTGGATATTGGGCGTTAAACAACATTGGTTATTGGACATTGCAACTGCAAGCCATAAACCGCAATCCGTAATCCCCAAACCGCAACCAGCGGAACGGCGTAACTACGTCGGAACGACTCCACGACGGAATGGCTCCACGGCGGAATGGCTCCACGGCGGAATGGCTCCACGGCGGAATGGCTCCACGGCGGAATGGCTCCACGGCGGAATGGCTCCACGGCAGAACGGTGAAACGGCTCCACGACGGAACGGCGATCCGGCAAAACAGCGTAACGGCAGCACGATGGGACGGATAACGGTGAAACAACGTAACGGCGTAACGGCTGAACGGCAAATCGGCACAACAGCGTAACGGCGGAACGGTGTAACGGCGGAACGGTGTAACGGCGGAAGGCCAAAACGGCGAAACGCCCAACTTCGAAACGGCCAACGGCGGAACGGCACAACGGCGTAACGGCGGAAGGCCAAAACGGCGAAGCGGCCAACGGCGGAACGGCACAACGGCGGAACGGCTCAACGGCGGAACGGTGAAACGGCGGAAAACCGGAACAGTGTAACGGCGGAAAACCGAAACGGCGGAACAGCAAAACGTCGAAACGGCGGAAACAGCGTATCGGCGGAACGGCAAAAAGGCGTAACGTAGACACAGCGGATAACGGCGAAACGGCAAAACGATGGAACGGCGAAACGGCAAAACGATGGAACGGCGTAACGACAAAACGGCGTATCGTTGTAATGGCGGATCGGTGGAACGGCAAAACGGCGGAAGGGCGTAACGACGTATCGGCGAAACGGCGGAACGGCAATACGACGAAACGGCGGTACGGCATAACGGTGGAACGGCGAAAGGGCAAAACAGCGAACCGTCAAAACGGCGTAAAGGAGGCAAGGCGGAACGGATAATGGTGGAAAGGCGGAACGGCAAACGTCGAAACGGCGGAACGTGAAAACGGCGGAACGTGAAAACGGCGGAACGTGAAAACGGCGGAACGTGAAAACGGCGGAACGCCAAGACGGCGTAACAGCGTATCGGCGGAACGGCAAAAAGGCGTAACGTAGGCACAGCGAAACGGATAGCGGTAGAAAGGCGTAGCGACGAAAAGGCGGAACGGCAAGGCGGCGGCACGGCAAGGCGGCGGCACGGCAAAGCGGCGGCACGGCAAAGCGGCGGCACGGCAAAGCGGCGGCACGGCAAAGCGGCGGAACGGCAAAACAGCGGAACGGCAAAACGGCGAAACGGCAAAACGATGGAACGGCGTAACGACAAAACGGCGTATCGTTATAATGGCGTAACGGCGAACCGGCAAAACGGCGTAACGGAGGTAGAGCGAAACGGAGGCAGAGCAAAACGGATAACGGTGGAACGAAGGCAGGACGGAGCGGATAACAGTGGAACGGTGGAACGGCGAAACGGCGAAACGGCGAAACGGCGAAACGGCGAAACGGCGAAACGGCGAAACGGCGGAACGGTGTAACGGCGGAAAACCGAAACGGCGCAACGGCAAAACGGCAAAACAGCGGAACGGAAAAACGGCGGACCGGAGGCAGGGCGGAACGGATAACGGTTGAACGGCAGAACGGCAAAACGGCGGAAAGGCAGAACGGCAAAACGGCGGAACGGCAAAACGTCGAAACGGCGGAAACAGCGTATCGGCGGAACGGCAAAAAGGCGTAACGTAGACACAGCGGATAACGGCGAAACGGCAAAACGATGGAACGGCGTAACGACAAAACGGCGTAACGACAAAACGGCGTATCGTTGTAATGGCGGATCGGTGGAACGGCAAAACGGCGGAAGGGCGTAACGACGTATCGGCGAAACGGCAGAACGGCAATACGACGAAACGGCGGTACGGCATAACGGTGGAACGGCGAAAGGGCAAAACAGCGAACCGGCAAAACGGCGTAAAGGAGGCAAGGCGGAACGGATAATGGTGGAAAGGCGGAACGGCAAAACGTCGAAACGGCGGAACGTGAAAACGGCGGAACGTGAAAACGGCGGATAACGGCGAAACGGCAAAACGATGGAACGGCGTAACGACAAAACGGCGTATCGTTATAATGGCGTAACGGCGAACCGGAAAAACGGCGTAACGGAGGTAGAGCGAAACGGAGGCAGAGCAAAACGGATAACGGTGGAACGAAGGCAGGACGGAGCGGATAACAGTGGAACGGTGGAACGGCGGAACGGCAGAACGGCGGAACGGCAGAACGGCGAAACGACGAAACGGCGAAACGGCGAAACGGCGAAACGGCGAAACGGCGAAACGGTGGAACGGTGTAACGGCGGAAAACCGAAACGGCGCAACGGCAAAACGTCGAAACGGCGGAAACAGCGTATCGACGGAACGGCAAAAAGGCGTAACGTAGACACAGCGGATAACGGCGAAACGGCAAAACGATGGAACGGCGTAACGACAAAACGGCGTATCGTTGTAATGGCGGATCGATGGAACCGCAAAACGGCGGAAGGGCGTAACGACGTATCGGCGGAACGGCAATACGACGAAACGGCGGTACGGCATAACGGTGGAACGGCGAAAGGGCAAAACAGCGAACCGGCAAAACGGCGTAAAGGAAGCAAGGCGGAACGGATAATGGTGGAAAGGCGGAACGGCAAAACGTCGAAACGGCGGAACGTGGAAACGGCGGAACGTGGAAACGGCGGAACGTGGAAACGGCGGAACATGAAAACGGCGGAACGCCAAGACGGCGTAACAGCGTATCGGGGAACGGCAAAAAGGCGTAACGTAGGCACAGCGAAACGGCAAAAATAGCGTAACGTAGGCACAGCGAAACGGATAGCGGTAGAACGGCGTAGCGACGAAAAGGCGGCTCGGCAAGGCGGCGGCACGGCAAGGCGGCGGCACGGCAAAGCGGCGGAACGGCGTAGCGGCGGAACGGCAAAACAGCGAAACGGCAAAACGGCGCAACGGCGAAACGGCGGAACGGCAACACGGCGTAACGGCAAAACGACGCAACGGCAAAACGGTGGGACGGCAAAACGACGCAACGGCAAAACGGTGGAACGGCAAAACGGCGAAACGGCAAAACGGCGAAACGGCAAAACGGCGAAACGGCGAAACGGCGAAACGGCAAAACGGCGAAACGGCAAAACAGCGAAACGGCAAAACGGCGAAACGGCAAAAGGGCGTAACAGCGTGTCGTCGGAACAAAAAAAAAAGCGTAGCGTAGGCACGGCGGAACGGATAACGGTGGAACGGCGTAGCGGCGGCACGGCAAAGCGACGTAACGTCGTATCAGCGTAACGGCGCTACGGCGAAACGGCGGAACGGCAACACGGCGTAACGGCAAAACGACGCAACGGCAAAACGGCGGAACGGCAAAACGGCGCAACGGCAAAACGGCGCAACGGCAAAACGGCGCAACGGCAGAACGCCGCAACGGCAGAACGCCGCAACGGCAGAACGCCGCAACGGCAAAACGGCGGAACGGAGGCAGGGCGGAACGGCAAAACCGCGGCAAAGCGGAACGGATAACGGTGGAAAGGCGGAACGGCAAAACGTCGAAACGGCGGAACGTGGAAACAGCGGAACGCCAAAACGGAGTAACAGGGTATCGGTGAAACGGCAAAAAGGCGTAACGTAGGCACAGCGAAACGGATAGCGTCGGAACGGCGTAGCGGCGGCACGGCAAGGTGGCGGCACGGCAAAGCGGCGGCACGGCAAAGCGGCGGAACGGCGGAACGACGAAACGGCGAAATGGTGTAATGTCGTATCGGCGTAAAGACCTAACAGCGAACCGGCAAAACGGCGTAAAGGAGGCACGGCGGAACGGCAAAACGATGGAACGTAGTAACGACAAAACGGCGGAACGGCGGAACGACGGAACCGCGTAACGGCGTAATGGCGGAACGGTGAACCAGCAAAACGGCGTAACGGAAGCAGGACGAAACGGATAACGGTGGAACGGCGGAACGGCAGAACGGTGGAACGGCAGAACAGCGAAACAGGGCGTAAAGCGTATCGGCGGAACGGCAAAAAGGCGAACATAGGCACGGCGGAATGGATGACGATGGAACGGTGCGGACATTACGTGCACGCTCCGTTACCAGTGCAACGCAGCTAACCACAAAGCTATCTAATAACCTACATTTCTCATTCCTCAGGGCCCATCGAACGAATCCTCGAGTGCTGCCAGGAGTGCGAACCTTAGGGCGGCGATCAGGGCTTCGGCGGCTCCTGCGAGCCGGGCCTCCGACCGCAACCGGGGTCTTCTCCCGGCGAGGGCATCTTCAGGCCGGTCATCCTGGAGGGCTGCGGGATACGGAAGCCCTACTGGCAGCTGCTGCAGTCGTTTTGGCCCGCTACATGATCCTCAGGAAGAACCCTTAGTTCCAAAAGCCTCAACTAGTCATTTGTTGTCGTTTGTGTAAGGCTGTGTTCAGCCGCAGCCGGAGTCCGACGTTAAGATAAACGGTGACCCCGCGATCACAAACAGTAAGATTACTTTACATTTTATTTTATATTTCGTATTCAACTTCAATTCAGCGCTCGTATTATTATTAAATAAGTATATGGGGCCATTATGGCCTTCCAGTACCAAAACGGCGCCAGTTGCCCAACCATCCCAATGCAAACGGATCAAGTTCAACCATCGCAATTTACCCAAGAACTACCAATACACTCAAATTCCAAATATAAACAACACATACACGCAGTTTCCCGCTATGAATACACTACAATTCCATTACACCGCATCGTATTCGTCTCAAATTGCCTCTCAATACCATCAAGGTCCTCTAACAACTGATAATTCAGACTGGCAACTAGTTAATAGAAAACGTGGCCGCCAAGACATCACAGATAAACAAGCAGAACAAAATAAGCAATCCAAATCCGCATGCTACTGGCTAAATCCTACAAATCGCTTCAACCCCCTTGCTGATGAGGTTAATCCACAAGAACAAGCTCCCTGCAATTCAAAACAAAACGTACCGAAACCTCCCCCGATATTCATCTCGGGTGTTAAAACTACCGAACCGTTAATTAAATACTTGGCAACCATAGATAGCTAAAGGGGAATATACACTAAAGGCTCTACCTAACGACGAAATAAAAATTCAACCAAATACATCGGAAAAATATACAAAAATAACTAAAGGATTGGCAGAAAAGCAAACAGAATTCCATACCTACAAAATTGAGGAGGAGCGAAGCTTTCGAGTATTCCTAAGGAACCTACATCAGTCAACTAGTACGGACGGAATTAAAAAAGAACTAGAAACACTTGGACACAAAGTAGTTAATATATGGAATGTTAAACAAGCCGTCACAAAAAAAGAACTGCCCCTTTTTGCGGTAGAACTAAAACCGGGTGACAACAATAAGGAGATGTACAAAGTAGATAGACTTATGCACTCTTTGGTTAAATTTGAGTCACCACGCGTCAAACGAACAATACCACAATGCTCCAGGTGCCAGAAACATGGACACACTAAAAATTTTTGCAACAGAACCCCTCGCTGTGTTAAGTGCACTGGCTCACATAAAACTTCGAAATGTGAACACAAAACAGATATCCCAACGTTACATGTGTAAACTGCAATGGGAATCATCCTGCGAATTATGGGGGATGCCCAGCGTACAAGGAACTACACCAAAGAATGTTTTCTCCGCTAAGAGCGAAAACTCTCCCAAGCATAAGATACTATCAACCAGGTCTCACCCATGCACAAGTATTAACAAACAACCCACAACAAACCATCCAACAAACTCAACACCAAAATACCGAAACGACAAGCCAGACAAACAATATGACAGAATTAAAACTAATGATGAAACAACTAATGGAACAGATGAGCACTATGTTAAACCTGTTAACCATGTTCATCACTAAAACACATAATGGATAATATTTTTAAAATAGCCATTTGGAAAGCCAACGGGCTATTACACCACAAAGAAGAACTCACAGCCTTCATCACAAATCACTGTATAGACATCGTTTTAATCGCAGAATCACACTTTACAGAACGAAGCTAATTCAACATTCCAAGGTATGACGTGTATGCAATACAACACCCAGACGGCACCGCCCATGCTGGTACAGCAATAATAATACGAAGTTCAATCAAGCATCATCAACTACTAAAATACAGTCAATCACAATTACAAGCTACAACAATAGTAACTGAAGATTAGCTAGGTCCAATTACAGTATCAGCAGTCTATTGTCCACCACGACATAACAATAAGCAGGAAACATACGAGCACTACTTCCATTCACTAGGCCCTAGATTCATCTCGGATGGAGACTTTAACGCCAAACACGAATACTGGGGTTCTAGACTAAGCACTACCAAAGGAAGAGAAATGATGAAAGCAGTAAACAACTTAGGGTTACGACCTCTGTCCACAGGCCTATTGGCCATCTGATCTCAGAAAACAACCTGATTTGCTAGATCTGTGTTTCGTGAGAAACATTAACCCGAACTTACTAAAAGCAAATTCCTGTCTCGACCTCTCGACGGACCATTCCCCAGTAATAGTGACACTAGACGCAAACGTAAAGGTCAATGTCAGATCACCATCCCTCACCAATAAAACCACAAATTAGAATCTCTTCCAAGAACTAGTCAATGAATCCTTGCAAATGCAAATACCTTTAAAAACATTAAAAGACCTTGAAGAAACAACAGAACATTTCAATCAGGTTGTCCAAGATGCGGCCCGTCAGGCTACACCAGAACTCGTTCAGCACATACAATCGGAAAATTGTCCTATCATAGTGAAGAAGAAAGTCGCAGAGAAACGCAGACTAAGAAGAATCTGGCACACAACAAGACATCCAAACGATAAAAGAGCGCTCAATCATGCTACCTCCGAGCTCAAAGACCTTCTGCGCAACATTAAAAATCAACACGTACAAAACTACCTGAAACACTTATCTCCAACAGAAACAAATGATTATTCTCTCTGGCGAGCTACAAAACACTTAAAACATCCGAAACAACACAAAGCACCAATTCGCGCCAAAAACAATACCTGGGCAAAAAGTGACCGAGAAAAGGCGGAAACCTTCGCAAAACATCTAGAAAAAGTTTTCGAACCATTCCCGCCGAGAGTAAACAACGAAGAAGAAGTCCACAGATCTTTAGAAACGCCGTACCAGATGAGCCTGCCGATTAAAAAGTTCAACGCCTACCAGCTAGAGACTACTACTACACTTAAAAAACGTGAACTCCAATAAAGCACCAGGTCAAGATTTAATCACTGGAAAAATACTAAAAGAACTACCAGATACGGGATATCAGTTCATAACTTATCTATTCAACTCAGTCTTAAGACTACGGCATTTTCCTGGCCAATGGAAGAATGCTACAGTTAATTTAATACAAAATCCAGGTAAACCTAGTGACCAACCTGCGTCCTACAGACCCATCAGTCTTCTACCGGTGTTATCCAAGGTTTTTGAGAAAATGCTCATAGAAAAGCCATATCCGATTCTCCTAGACAAACATGTCATACCCGATCACCAATTCGGCTTCAGAAAAAACCATGCTGCAATAGAGCAGGTACACAGAGTAGTGAATAAAATCTCCAAGGACTTCGAAGAGCGAAGATACTGCGCTACGGTGTTCCTCGACATTACGCAGGCCTTTGACTAGGTCTGGCACCAAGGGCTGCTATACAAAGTTAAGGAAACCCTACCCACGGATTACTACGAAATATTCAAATCATACCTAACTAACAGGCATTTCACCGTCAAATATGGCAGCGAAATAACACCCCTCCATCCTATCAAATCAGGAGTACCCCAAGGCAATGTTCTGGGCCCCATTTTGTACATGATATTTACGCGAGACCTCCCAACATCTACAGGAAACATGGTTGCTATCTTTGCCAATGACACGGTTATCCTTACATCGCGCACAGATCTAAATCAAGCATCCCAAAAGCTTCAAGCTCACCTAGATAAAATACAAAATTGGTGTAGTAAGTGACGCATAAAAATAAATGATAGCAAATCGGTCCAGGTAACCTTCACCTGGGCATCTACCTAGACAGGAAACTAACCTGGAGACCACATATATGGCCAAAGCGTAAACAACTAGGGCTTAAGCTACAAAAAATGTATTGGCTAATCGGGCGTAAATCGCAACTTTCTCTGGAAAGCAAAATACTTCTCCACAAAACCATGCTTAAACCCATATGGTGTTATGGAATTCAGTTATGGGGCACTGCTAAAACTTCAAATATTGAAATACTGCGAAGATTTCAATCCAAAGTGTTAATATCATTAGTTAATGCACCGTGGTACATTCCCAACGAAACCATAAGACGCGATCTTGGAGTTTCAACGGTTAACCAAGATATACAAAAGTTTAGTGCGCGCTATTACGATCGTATCAGTGATCACCCAAACATTTTAGTGGAGTGCTTACTAGACAATGACGACGAAGTGCAACCACGTTTAAAAAGATTCAAACCCGCAGACCTAATTGTCAGATTCGTGCAGTAATGTGTCGGTTAATCAACAGTTCCAACAGTGTATAGGATAAACTAGTTTAAGAGTAATAGAGGAGTGTCATCAGTGGATGCACTTCCTTTATGTTTATTATGTTCTTTAACCATATATGTCATATCAACTACTGAATGCCTAAAGACAGATTGTAGTGTAATAATAAATTTAAAAAAAAAAGTTTCCCAGGAACTTTTTATTCCGAGAATGTCAACATCAACATCAAAATACAATAAAGAAATTTGGAGAAAAAGTGGGATTCAGAATTGTATGTAAATTTTCAGGCCTAAGATGTCTTAAAGCCTGCTTTTTATTTGGATACCTATTAGAACTAATAAAAAATTTAAAATTAGGCTGTAACAACATTTTATTAATTTTAGTAACGTGTCAGTTGATTTTTTTTACATTCATAGAAAATTTTATCACAACAATTTTAAAGAGATAAAAAAATTATCAAAATAAACACAAATGCTACTTTTATTTAGATTGTGAAACCTATCAGTTTTTTACTTAAGCAGCGATGTTAAAGTTGATTTCACTCGCTATATTGACTACCTGTGCACTGTGAATATTCAGTAAAGATTCAAATATTTATAGTATCTTTTTACATTCGCCAGCTTCTCCTGTTTCGCACAAGGAAAGAGTCGTGAATAGAACAGATGCCGACTTAAGAGAAATCCCGTACATTGTGAGTTGTTTCGTTCGACTCTTAGAAAAACTTACTCTTTGCAATTTCAGGTTTCCTTGCCGTCCACGCACGCCATGTTCTAACCATGTTTCACCAAAGAAAGGTTCGCCCTCTTAACACTCGCAACGGTGATTTCAACCTTCTTAGTCTTCAGAACTTCTTTGGCTCCATCATGTCTTCCCCACAAGGAAAATACACTAACTGACGCACTCATCCGTAAAACCTACTTTTACACAGCTCGGCGATCTCAATTTTCTTCTAGCGTTAGGCGATGAGGACCCCAAAGTGGCACATAATCTCCGACGCTCTTCACACCTTCTTGCGGTCTTCGATGCAAACCGTCTCCGACTTGGCTGTCACCATAGCGAGAATAGCACATAGAAGCGTGTGCATCACCACGAAAATGCTCGCGGAGAGTTGCGATCTAAACTCGTCTGGGCTGTATCTCCTGGTCCGAAGAACCGCCTCCGATTCCACCATCTCCGTTGCCACCGTCGTTATCGCCGTCCTCGCCGCTGTTGTTGCCGTCTCTATAATCACCTCAGTGAATGCCGCTGTCGGACGCCTAGCTCACCGAGCTCAACGTCAATTTCGCCAACCCTGGTCTTCCACTGCTGCTCTTATAACACACGCACACCTTGCACCTCAAAACTTATGCAAGCACAAGCAACCGAACCGATCGCATCATCCGACTATCAAATAATCCCTCGCCTGAAGGCAAACAATAATGCCTGCTAGGTAGTCGGTGGTCGCAAATGGGACTGAATGGTGTTCCAAACAGCGAGCAGCAAAAGAAACCAAAAAGGGCGCTCACCTAATGACTCTTGATGATTTCTTCATTAGGAGCTGACAACTGAGACCGAATGCCTTGGTGGCTTAGGTTTTAAGGGCTCAGCTCGTGTCCCACTCTGCTGGTGGGGTGCAGAGTTCAGGGTGGAAGCACGCTGAGCCCGCTGGGGAATGCAGGGCTTGTCCAGGATTGGAGGACGCCGGGGCGCCTTTGCGCTAATTGGAAAATGTGCCGGCGCCCTTGCCCTGGTTAGTAAATGCCGTGGCGGCTAAAGTCGGTGGCGTTCGGGTCGACTCGGGATCGCTTGGCACGACGCGGCGCGGTAGGTCAATTTTCCCGGTGTTGCACACGGCGCCACAAAGTCGGCCTCAGGTAACATTCCTTTAGGATTATAAATTCCAAAGGAGGGCCTTTGTGTTGCACGCGGCTCGAAAAATTCCGAGTCAGGTAACATCAGCCCCGGCGAAATCGGGGCCAGGTAACAGCACTTTGCCTTAGAGAAGGCCTTCATAATCGTTTCATATCTAATTAAGAAGACTGCACTATAAAAAATTATAAAACTGCATAACACCGCTCTGCTTTACTTATAAATATGCGGCATAGGTATCTAATTCATTCAGAAATCTTTCAAAAGTTCTTATCCCATCTTTGATCATTTATTTTCTTTACTGAAGACTAACAATAATTGCAATATTAGTTTTCTTGCTTAATTAAAACAAAATTAATTTTTTAAATGACTCTGGTATTTTCATGAAGCATCTACAGAGGGTGGATCTGGTAGTGTACAGCGACAAGGACTGTTCCAAAGCGCATGGTTCAAATGTCGACAAGAAGCACCACCTCTGCTCTGGAGTCCCAGGAGGCGGCAAGGGGCAATGCAGTGTAAGTGTTGCTAGACTTTTCATTTTCCTAGCTCACTTGCAATCTATCAAGAAGAAAATAAGCAAATTTTTTGACAATGAGCACAATGATGTTTCGTATACTCTTCATTCATCTTAACAGATAATTTTAAATACTTAGTGAAAACACAACAGATGATAACAACACAAGTGTTCTGTTGCACCTAAATTTAGTTTGTAAGTCTGTTGGTTTGTAGCGTCTTAATCTGCGGATGTATGTGATTTTTCACTTAAGTTGGTCATTAATGTATCCAAATGAACGCCGGGTCTGTAGATGCTAAAACTTCTGATTTTACTTTTCACAGATTTTATTATAAATATTGTTAGTTACAAACCACGATGCACTGCTATACATAACACTCTCTAAGATTTCCATGTTAAAACTGTATACCATAGGACCAGACACAACTGTACCGTAACACTTTGCTTTCTTTTGAAAGCTTAGAAAATAATCCCATCACCCAGTACATCTTAATGAGTTAAACTCCTAATTGCTATCATTTTTGCCAAATATAGATCTTTGAGTACAGTCGATGATATAGGTGAAGCCCTAAGCCATTTTTGTACCACGTCTAAGCGTCAGTTTCTTCTATTGTAACTTGCCAGATTTAAACAATCTCCAATTATGGGTTCTTATCATTTTAGGGTGATTCTGGAGGCCCAGTGGTTGCGGACGGCAAACTCGTCGGGTGCATTTCTTGGTCTGTAAAGCCGTGTGCAAATAAACACTATCAGGCGTGTACAACCGCATTTCCAGCTACGTTGACTGGATTGAACACAAACTACAACGACTATAACTTTTGTTGTAAAAATCACCAAAAATGTCGTATGGAAACGTTTATATCCAACAAGTTAAAAGTTGTAATTCACCTTATTACCAATAAAGTTTTGCACAAGTCTTGACACTAGACTTTATTTTATAAGGGTTGAAACAATTTAGAGTACAATGATCAAGCGACTGAGCAAAGTCATTAGTTATGCTAAATTAACATCTCATAGTAGCAAGACATTACTAAAAATAATACACTAACACAACCACCCGAGGTTTGTAAAATATGGGTGAAACCGGAATAGAATTTATAACATTAGACGATTAATAGAGAAATAAAAAGAGTACAACATACCCAAGTATTCAATGGCAATGTTTCTTAGAGAAATGAAATTTAATATTGCTAATAAATAATTAAAATGGAGAACAGCACATAGGAGATGCGTTCAAGTTCTATGGTTCTAGGGTCGCCCATTGAAATTCATCGCCAATGAGTGAGGCATGCAGTGGAGGCGTTGTGGATATTAAAAATGTGCGTTCGTGGATGCGAATGTTTAAAGAAGGTCGAGAGTTAAATTTTCCGTTGTGTTATCAGTCTCTATAGCTTTCTGGACACGAATTTAGTAGATTTTTCATCATACTTGAGCGCACAAAAGAAACTACCTCTTTTGGCCCTGCGTATGCCCCATTTTCATCCCGTAGGACACGGCTGGGAGTTAGTTCCGTTTTTGCTGGTGCTCGCTTCTAGATAGTGAATGTACCTCGCCGCAGAACTCTTTGGTAAACACTATTTTTTGTTTTTCCATCGCGTGCCGAAACAAATAGATTATCAGGACAACCAACTCTTGAAAACGCTACGTACAGTTGTCCGTGACTGAAACAAGTTGAAACCAAATCGATTCCAACAACTTTAAGAGTTTGGCCTTGTGATTTGCTGGTCACGGCAAAGTTCGCAACAATAACCGTACAAACACCGATGATGCTGAACGCTCTGATCGCCCAAATTCGGCAGTTGTTCCAGAAAACATAAAGAAGTCCACAAAATAGTTTTGGACGGTCGTAAATTGAAGTTGCGTGAGATAATTAACAGCTTAAAAATATCAGAAGGCAATGTAATCACCATTTTGCATCATTTGTTCATGAGATAGCTCTGTTGGAAGTGCATACCGCGTTTGCTCACAGTCGATCAAAAACAGCAAGGTGTCACCGATTCAGAGCGCTGTTTGGAGCTGTTTCAGCGCAATAAAAAGGATTTTTTAATGCGGTGTGTGACAATAGATAAAACATGGATCCATCACTACACTCCAAAGTCAAATCGGCAGTCAACTGAGTGGTCAGCAAAGGGAGAAAGCCGCCCAAAGCGACCAAAAGAGCAAATGTCAGCTGGTAAGGTTTTGGTCTCCGTATTTTGGGATGCGCACAGTATTTTATTCATCGATTACCTTAAGAAAGAAGAACCATCAACAGCAAATATTATATGACGTTATTAGTGCATTTGAAAGAAGAATTGTAAAAAAACGAACCCAAATGAAGAAGAAAAATATGCTCTTTCACGCACCGTGTCACAAGTCAATCATAACAATGGCAAAATTGTACGAATCGCATTTTGAATTGCTTCTTCATTCACCGTGCTCTCCGGATCTGGCCAAAGGAAACGCGCACCTTGAAACGCCGCCTCCAACCCCGGTGCAGGCCGAAACACTATAAAAGCAGCCATTCTGGCCCCGGAACGCCAGTGCTGAACAGTACTCAAATTTGGCCTGACTGATAGTTCCCTTTATGATAACACGGTCCAAACGGCAAAACCTAATCCTGCCCTATGGTTGTGGAGTTGCACTTGTGCGGTTAATCCATAATAATATAGGGGATAGAGGTTAACGAGTCTGAAGAGTACAGAATGGTGTTTGGTCCCCCGGCCTATGGTTGCAGCTGCCCTAGCGTGGCAATTCTATTTGAAATTTTGGGAATTTTTTATATCCCACGTCTACTTATTTAGAGCCTGGTGTTGTTAATTGTATTTGTACCACCGTTCGGTCATCTTAACGCGTATACCACAGGGGAAATACAAATAGCCCTTCTGAACTCACATTGTTAATAAAGAACTCGCGAACGTGCGTAGAAGTTACGTTGCTCCGTCGAGGAAACTATTGTACACCACCGTCTGTACCCCATCTCCCTACAATTGATAAAATCTAGAAGAGCTTTAGTAGAAGAACTTTTGTAGATGTTCCAGTTTTCTTTTTCAACTATTTAAACACAAAAATACTATTGCTTAAGAAACTTTTATCATCATCCCGTTAGGTTTTTGATCATTAATTTTGTTTTATCTCATTGCCATCGAATTGAATTCCCGATGATCCTGTTTAACAGAATTTCAAGATTAAGATGCCGGCGATTTCAACTCAAATTCATCCAGATTATACTTATTCCCAAACTCGAAAAACGTCTTAATGATATCTGATCGTACTGATCTAGTAGTCTGCCCCCGATCTTCCCAAAATTGTTGAAAAACTAATTCTAAGAAGAATAACTTATAATTCTCTCCAAGATTATCCAGTACCTGATATTCAGGTCTGGGAACTGAGCGGGTCAGAAAATATGTTGAACCTCTTCAGTATGCTCTTGAAAACACTCTTGAACAGGCATGGAGAAATTATCATCCTGGAATATGGCATTCCCGTCTGGAAATATAGTTTACACTATTGGATAGACCTGGTTATCTAAGAGTTCTTTATAAACCGCTGTGACCCGACCTTGTAATGTAACAAGGAGGCTGCCGAATACCATAATATAGCGCCACAGATCATAACAGAGCCGCCACCATTTGACAATCGATATCGTACGCTTCAGAGGGTGTTCGCCATACAAACACGCGCCCAATGGTGGGAAAGGCGGTAAAAGGTGGCTCGTCCGACCAAACGACACGTTGCCAGTCAACCAACGTACAGTTTTTGTGGGCATTGCATGTACGTCGCCCTTGTGTCTGTTATTAGAGGCTTATCAATAGCACCACACCCATGAATATCCATGTCATGCAGTTCTCGCCTCACTGTTTTGGATGACACTGAGATTTAGGTGCTGATTAAGTTCTGTAATCTCTTTCTCGGCCCCGCAGTCCCTATCCTGCATAACTATAGAGGCCGTGCCTTATGTTACACCGCACAACGCCAGTGTTTTGCTCACAGATGTTTCAGCTAAACGAGCACCAACAATTAGACAGGTTGGATATATTCGTCACTCACTACACCTGCACAATGTCCACAATCACACTGCCTCACTAGTACACATTCCATACTACTCGCAACAATCAAGAGACTATTGGTATTGTTCCACTTTTGATAAGTGCTTTTATTATTTTGTCCAATACCTGTATGTACTCCTGATGAAATAGAAAAATAAGTTTAAGATTCAACGAAAAGATTACCTTGGAATTTACAGAGAATGCTTTCAAAGCGTTTAAGCATTAAACGCTAATTTCAATTGTTTACAAGGTTTGGTATCTGCTATAGCACAAAGGAAATGTAAACAATCAATCGATTTTGATATCAAAATTCCTTGATTAATTTTATAAAAAAAACTAACCTGCTGCTGAAAATTCTTACAACTCAATAATTTCCTAAAAGTGAATAAACATAATTATTTTTCTACGCATGATCAGCATGTTTACAAAGATAAAAAATCTACAGAGCCAATCTTATCAAATTCACCTTTTTCCCTCCCTAAAGAAACAATCATTGTTGATAAACAAAAACAAAAATAATTTGATTAGATTGAAATCTTCAAATGGACAAAAACATTGAAAACGGGTATATATAATGTCTGTTTTATTTACTTGGACATTAAGAAAACTAAGTGGGTAATGTATTTGCAAGCAAATATGTTAAACTTGATAGTAATCTCAATATTCACAACTTCCGCATTTGGTGAGTAATCAACAACTAATAATGATAGACAACTTAATATCACGCTCTTAACTTCAGCCACTTCTCTTTCTGATAATGGAAGAGTTGTGAACGGGACTAATGCTTATCCAGGAGAAATCCCTTATATCGTAAGCTCTGCACCTCCGATCGATTAACAGAATTAATATTTGCAGTCCTAGGTATCTTTACGTAACTACAACACTCACAATTGTGGAGGCTCCATTTTAGATAAATACCACATTCTGACTGCAGCTCACTGCGTCTCTTCCAGGTAGCAGCTGATAATTATACTTCCAACAACGACGACAATACATAAATTTTCAGCCAATCCGAAACACTCTCCATCCAATACGTCGTCACAAGAATTTCTGCTAATGGAAACGTGATTCCGGTATCAACAATTATCACCCATGAGAAATACAGTCCCGGGAAAGGCCAAGCCAATGATATCGCAGTACTGAAAGTTCGTAGGTCTGCTGCTTCTAGTCCCTCACTATTTATTTACAATCGTAGTTGGCGAGGCCGCTAACCTTCAATGGATACGTACAGCCAGTGGCTTTACCGCAACAAAACGAAGCGCCACCCGCAGGGAGAGTTGCTATGTTGGCGGGGTGGGGCCTCAGTTATGTAAGTTAATGTTAATTTACCATTTAAAAAAATGCTTACATAGTGAGTTATAAAGTAAGAGCCAAAAATTTTCACTCCGACTATATTCTAGACATGATAGGAATAAAACAATAGGGACATTTTTCAATATAATATCAATGTACTGTCTCTGAAGATTTATCTGGAAATGCTCCAAAACAGCCTACTGTAACTCTCCACTGAAGGTCTAATTTCGGTTCTGAAAACAGATAGTAGTCACTGGAAGCTAGGTCTGTAAGATGAGTGGAAAAGCTCCTCAAAGAGACAGTCCTTCGCGGTAACCTGCGCAGTTACGTCCTTATGGACAGGGGTATTAACGTACAAAAGACGAACAATTCGACTTAGCATACCACTCTTTTCTTTAGTGACGTCCCGCAATTTGCGCTGTGACCTGACAATACCTCCATTTACCACCGTGTTCCTCTTCTTAAAATCAATTAGCAAAATTTTCTTTGAATACCAAAACACCTTACACTCGACCAGGGCGGCGTTTTCTTCCAAAAGTATCTCAACTGACTGATCTTACAGTGGAATAAGAAGGCAAAGTATCACCGTGTGCACCACCCAAACGTTGTTTGATATCAGTGGGACTAAGATCTTCGTTAGTAAGCAATTTAATCATAGCTCGGTACTCAATTTTCAACATTACGCAAAATAACGCGGTACTACCAACGCGAATGAGACAAATCGGCTGCTGATATTTTTACGAACGTCTAACCATACATGGGGCGGCTCTCTGGCGGTCCCGCTATTTTGTTTCTTTTATTACTGGTACATAATCGGGTCGGAAACTTTTGGCGCTTAACTCGTATGTTGCAAGTTCTAACCTTCAAAATTTTTACAAAAACATGACGCTTTAAAAATTTGTCACAAAACGGGCGGTAAGGTTTCGCTTTAGAGGAAGTGGTGAAATCGGTCGGTTTTGGTATCGAACAATAAAAACTTAACCTAACACCGTTTAATGAATATACCGGAATGCAATACAAACAAACAGAACAGCTTTTAGTGCTCTGATCCTTCAGTAAATCTTCATTAGGACCATACCCTAAAAAAAGCGATCTAAACACCAAGGCACAATTTAATGATGATTCTCAGCATATTGGCTACGCAGTCTTCATTGCATCCACCTTCCATGGAAGCAGTCTTTGGTTGGGCACCAGGTTGTCTCGATCATCACAAACAAATTTAAAACGTGACATAGACTAAAGGCAATGAATGCTCACCGTTAACTGGCGTTGTTAACGTTAACTTCGTTGTAGACTTTGGGAGTTCCTGGGTCCCAGCCCTAACCCCCTTCTTCTTCGGTGATCTAGCGTAGATGATGGTGGGCCCGAATTAAGCCTTACAAGGGAATCAAAATTTTCGTACTCGTAGAAACCACGGGTGATGCCGCGCCCTTCAACCGTTGACTGAACACTATCCACTCTTTTATACCAGAACATCACGTGATACGCCGATTATTTGGTGGGATACCTCTGGCGCCGTAACTATCGTGGGCGTAAGGTGGATCCAACGAAGACTACTCAACATCCTGCATCGCCAATATGGTAACCATCATCACTAAATTGTACCTTAGCCCTTTTTAGGACGTGGTCCTAACAAAGGTTTACTAAAAGACCAGGGGGAGTAAAAGGGACCGCCTCTATGCCTCTACGCGGTTCTCCATTGAAATGCTAAGTAGCGTATAAATGGTCAGCATTAATTTTTTCCTTTCTAGCGTTGTTGGCGCTTCGTCTGTTAATTAATTTTGTCTGTTTTGTGGTGATTAATTCTTTCAGTTTGTACATTCGGGGCCACCAATTCGTTAAACTAACAATCTCGTCTTCTAGAAGCAGTTCATAATAAATAACACCTTTCTAATAGCACCAAACTTTCTTCGGATGAAAATTGGGTCTTGCCATCTCCCCACTCTCACCATAGTCTTGATAAAATACTCATATGTAGTAAATGTACACCTCGCCTGCAGCGTCATCAACACTGTTGCCTTTTATTGCAATGCCGATTTTCCTCGGAGATTTTTTATTTTTATTTTAAACAGTTTCCTTCCTGCATATTTGTTGTAATTCTAGTTACTCAACTTTTTATCAAATTTGATTGTCGCTTATCTAATCTCTCCTGATTTACTCATGTATTGTAATGTGACCTAAAATATTTTTGTTGTTTAGCTTTTTATAACAAACTGCCATTGTGATATCATTTTTTGGTTCTCATATTCTAATATTTTTCTACCACATGTATTTTTCATTAGATTCTTTTTCTCTACATCATCAAAAGATTTTGATAATCTTCTTCTGATAATATCCCTAACCGAAATGTGGTCTGTCGTTTATCATATCTCTTACCAACTTAAGAATTGCCAGAACTCTTTTTGTATTAGTTTTGGATTTTGTTTCTAAATGCCTCTTCACCTTCATCACATTACTTTTATTGTATTCTCTAATTTATCACTTTATTTTTATATCATCTCAAACATTCTTGCTTCTGCTTTGAAATAACATTTTGAACCATATTTGTATGTATGCGTTCTACTGTTCAATATTCTTCACATTGGCAATTTCTAAGCTTGTCTTCTTAAGTGGATATTATAAAATATAATCAGCTAACAATTTTTACAAAGTAACTTTAAAAATTTGATATAAAAATTGTAAGCGAATATAAAATTAAGTGTTTTTATTTTAATTCCAAAAAAGAAAACGGTCGTAAGCAGCACAAAAATAGAAACAGAAACAACGTAAGCAGAGAAAAATAGAAGCAAGAACAACAGCGTTACTATCAATTGCACTAACCACGGGGTATCTGCTATGGCGGCGGAAAACGGACTTTTAAACACAGAGAGATAATGAGGCCATACAAAACGGACGCAAATTATACATTTCTAATGTTTTGGAAGTTACTTGAAACAATTGCCATAACTGACTACAGAACTACCACAACCGCCATGTTTGAGTGCTAAAACGGCACCTTTCGAGGTAATTTTCATTCTGATGACACTTTACTGAAAAGTATCAGGAAAGAGTATTTAAATACTTACGGAACTACCGATTACAAAAATGTTTCATGATTAAAGGTGGTCAGGGTCAAAATAATGAGCGGTCGATTGTAAAATATCTAGAGCTCAAGTAATTTATACATTCTGAAGTATCCACAGTAAGATAATGAAGGCGTCAGCCATTTAATACCAGTTCAACCCTTAAAAATATATTGATATAATCCTTAAACAACGAGAACTATTACCAATCACTTGAAGCAGTAATCCTTGCTTCCTGGAGCAGAAGAGTTAAAGAGCCGAAACATTTGGCTAGAAGACAAGTGCCAATGGAAACAGTTTTTGGCGTATTGAAAATGTTCACACACTTTACCAAACTAAGAAACATTTTCATTATGCTATATCTCTTTAGAGCCTCCCCTCCCACAAGTGCTTCCATCGAGTAATCTCATTCCCTTTATTACAAGCCTGCAAACACTCCTCCTGGGCATATGCTTACGCAGGTCTCAGTGACTTGCTGTCTCTTTAAACTCAGTATTATCACACGCGTCTATAGGGTGAACTTTCACATGGAAGACTGAAGATGCATATGAATTAAACTGAAGAAATTTCTCATACATTCCAGCTCCAGTACCATCATCGGTTTTTGATCCGCCTGTATAGCGGATTGGTTTTCTTGTCCGGCAGTACCTTTATACAAATCTTTCATTTCAGTAGTGTTGGATTTTATTTTATTAAAGTTTCACCTAGCTGCCATGGCTCACTGCATTTCTAGTAATGGGTTTGTGACAATCTCTATTATACTGGAATAACCAAGAGCTGAAATATCAGTTTCCCTTACATTTCAGTCTATAGAAAGTCATTCTTGCCTATACATTAACTAAAACGTCAATAATTGAATTCCTTCATGCATAGATAGAGAAATCTGTGGAGGTTACCCAGCTATATCTTGGTTTGACCCATAGGTGACCATAGTTCTCATCGCAGCATTGTACAACCAGTGTACCATACGTAGTCCCCATGGTATTTTTCTTTTGTTTACTCAAGTTACTTATCCTCCTAATTGACTTGTAATTGTTTATTGAAAAGATATAATAATTGTAATTTACTCATAACTCATAATGGATGCGGTGTCACAAAAGAGGCGGTACAAAACATAACACCAGTATATAAGAGATGGTACAATATCAAAGACTAAATACACAAGAGCACCCACCCATTAAAGGTAGCTGTTAAAGACCAAGAGAATTTTTGCCAACATTAATTAGTGAATGTGTCACTTCAAACAAAGTATCCTTCTTTTACCAGTGCTGTTCCTCGGCACACCATCACTCCATGCCCTCTATCATCTGCACGAGTTCCGAGATTGAATTGAAGCTTGGTTTCTTCACAAACTCAGAAATCGCTGCAATACCAAATAGGAGTTTGTTGAATTGCGGCCTTCAGTAGCGTTATTAATGCGGCAACAGTACCTATTGTGAGTCAAACCATATTTACTACCGCAAAACTAAAAAATGAAATGCATTTCCAGACCGGCGGCACTATCACGGAGAACCTGCAACGAGTTAACTTGCTGGTGTACAGACAAGGACTGCTCCAAAGCTCACGGCTCTAAGGTAAATAAGATGTACCACTCTGTTCTGGAGTTCGAGAAGGCGGTAAGGGGCAATGCAGTGTAAGTTCTGCTACATCCCCTGTGTTTCTGGTCACATATTTTTAGTCTCTTAGGGCGACTCTGGTGGCCCGTTGATGGCAAACGGAAAGCTCATTGGAGTAGCGTCTTGGTCTGTAAAACCATGCACCATTAAAGGCTATCTTGGCGTGTACAGCCGTGTTTCCAGCTACGTGAACTGGATTAAGAAGAAAATGCAATTATAGCAAGTTGAAGTAGCAAGAGCACTGCTTATTACTTGTGTTACAATCACACCTCAAGTACGATCAGTACAATTAAACTATTACAACCTACATTAGATACTATAACGGGACTTATTCTTGATTGTACAGCTAAGTAATTTCTATACTTAGATATTTTGTTGTAGCAAATAAAAAATAAATAAACATGATAAGATGCTAAGATTTACAAAAAGCTTTAAATATTTTTTTAAAGTTCGATGTTGGGAATTCACCATTCTTCTATTTTTCATGCACCACTCGATCTTTTCTTCACTCACTTTCAAAACCTTTACATAGTGGGAACTGCATCGAATACTCGACGTTCCACAGCCGAATCTCATAACCTCGCTCAGTAGCAGGAATACATCACAAGGTAAGTGGAGAAAATATTTCTCCCTTCTCCCTTATCCCATATTTCCTTAAACGTTTTTTACATTAAGAATGTGCAGCCATTTTATAAATAAGTCCTAAGAATACCAAGCCATACAACAAAAAATACACTTACAATAACAAAAAAAATCCATATTTCGGTAAGAACGTTGTATGTAGCTTTAGTCCCCTTCAAAATAAGCCCTTTGAAACTCACGTTTCATCTTCGGTTATGACCATTTTAGGAAATTCTGATTCACTGATGACAGTCTGAAACAAACCATTTGCAACTCCAGCACGGTATTCCTTCTACTCTGGTAACAGTAGCAGTGAAACGAGTTTTGCTGCGACGTGTTCCATGCCAAGATCCTCAGCCAAAATAATTTATATATTAGTTTTTGAAATCTTCCTCTTCTAGTTCTTGGGATATCAGTCGCCGATCTCTGTCGATCATACCTCCTGTACATTCTACTGGACGCTGGTCTTCCAAAACGTCTCCAACGTTAAAACAGATCCTTGATAATTTCTCAATTATTTGTACATGTTTTTATTCGTACTCCATTCATTGCACTGTTCCCGAAAAGCTTCCGAATCAACCGCGTAATTTCTGTGAATGAATGTTCCAACTTCGCACTAAATTTAACGCAATGGTGTCTAATCTCAACTGATCCGATCGATAATGTTACGCATGCGCTATAGTGCACGCTCAGCAGTTACCAGGTTACATCACGGTGATGTAACCTGTTTTTTTATTATATTATCATTAAATCCATATTTTCGAAGACAGACCACATATATTTAGCTCATCAAAAAAAACCCATCAAATATGCAACAAAGACAGCATCAGCTCGTTTAAAACTAAAAAATTCAATTATTAATAATAACAGCCAACCGATCTGAGCTCCACGTAATGTACGAGGGTGAATCAAATATAAACGAGACTTTTGATCTCGGGCGCGCAATATTAACGCGCGAGAGTTCTCGCTTCGTCAGGTGTTGGGTAGAGATGTCAGACGTGGGGGAAGCAGGCGGGCGATTTCGTTCGTTCCTGTCAGTACCCGTCGTGACAATGTCTGAGCAGGAGGTGCCGTCGTCAATTGCGCAGCGTATTATCATTAAATTTCTCGCCACGGAAGGTGTAAAACCGGCTGAAATCCTGAGGAGATTGACTGCGCAGTTCAAGGAAGAGACACTGTCACGAGCTAGAGTGTTCGCATGGCACAAAAAGTTCGTGGAAGGTCGTGAGAATGTTGAAAATGAGAGCCATGATCACCGACCTCGCATCAGCATCACCAACGGAAACATCGTCCACGTTCAACAATTTATTGAGGGTGGCAGGCGTCCGACCATCGATGAGATTGCATCTGAGATTGAAATAAGTTATGGCAGCACTTTTTCGATCATCACAGAGAAGCTAGGGTTTCGTAAGGTGTGCGCAAGGTGGGTGCCTCGCCTTCTGACAACTGAGCAGAAAAATTGAAGAAAAATTGGAGAAATTGGGTTGGGAGACAGTTGAACACCCTTCCTACAGCCCTGACCTATCGCCCTGCAACTATCACCTATTCGGTTCTCTCAAGGAAGCCATGGGAGGGCATAGATTCGACAGCGATGAGGAGGTTGAGGTCCACGACCAACTTCATTCTACGAGGAAGGCATTTCAAAATTAGCTACACGTTGGGAAAAATGTGTTTCTAAATCGGTAGATTATATAGAAAAATAATCTGCTATTCTTTTGTTTCAAGTTCAAATAAAATATTTTTTAAAAAATAAGTCTCGTTTATATTTGATTCACCCTCGCATATATACAATATTCTAAAATTTAAAAGAACCAGAAAGCTTTAAGTAGTCTCATATTTTCGTCTTAAGACTACCACACCAATATATGTAGGTACTACAGAGGGAAAAACAAAATATGTATTTACATTACAAACCAAGAATATACATAAAGGCGATTTTAAAACCTAAAATTTTATCACAGCAATCACAAAAATCGTTTACAAGATGATGGCCAGTGGGGTAGCACAGAGGTTTAAAGCGCTGAATTAGGAAAAGTACCCTGAGTTTAATCACCTATCAGCCTCACCAGATTTTAAAAAAAATGTGACGAGTTGATTAAATGCAAATATGAGCTTCAATTTAAAGCTGCTATATATATATATATATATATATATATATATATATATATATATATATATATATATATATATATATAATATATATATATATATATATATATATATATATATATATATATATATATATATATATATATATATATATATATATATATATATATAAATGATAACGATTATTTAAAAAGCAGTTGTCACACCTAATAATCTGACATGGAATAATGTCAATTCAAAAAAATCTTATCATGCAGAGTTGATACCAAAATATGACTTTAATATCATATGTGCAAGAATACTTTTAAAGCCCCAATTAAACTAAAACGTTATTACATTGCGCCGCGTTATTACCAAATGTAACCTTTAATTCATTGTTGATGTATCTCAGAGCATAATGTTTAGAGAGACAACAACCTTATTTTAAAAACATTAGAAAACCGATTAAGGATTGGGAAAGAGAGTTTAAATCCTATATAAGGAAAGCACTAATATAATAAGATCAAGAAGAGAGGAATCAAAAAAGGTCAAACAACAGCAGAACCAAGAAAAGCTTATATAGTTAGCTCGCAACTGTTTACATAAATAATAAATGAGGCGAAAAAGGAAAGTGGGGAACAAGCTAAAGCATACAAAGTAAAAAACTGATTATTCACGGGTGATACAGTATTATTAGACCAGAAAACTTATAATACAGCTTAAAGATGTATGACGCAAAGCTGAAGAGAAAGAATATGGAAACCAACACATGAAAACATAGGAAAATCAGAAATATAGAAATGAGATCCCTGAGAAAGATAAAATATGGACCAAAGCAGTTAGGAAGGTTTTCAAAACTAAAATAAATGGGACATGTAGACAGAGGTAGGCCAAGAAAAAGCTGGAGAAACGAGATAAAAGAAGCAGTAGAAGATAAAAGAATAAAGTATAAAAACAAAAGAACTTTGAAAAAATAGAAGGAAATATGTAGGAAATCACCTTACACTGTAAGCTAGAAAGACTTAGGGTTAAGTAAGAAAACCGATTCTACTAGTTCAATATGCAAGAACTCCAAGATATTCGGCTTTTTTTATAAAAAGGATCGGTCAATAAAAAATTCCTACACAAATGCTTAACCAATGACCAACCATACTATGCAAGTAATTGTCTCATTCAATTTACAAATTAATCGAATTTGTTTATTTTGAACAAACATTATATTTCCAAACCTTCAGAAGCTTCAGTCATTTTTCCCAATATCAGCAGAAAGTGGATAAACAATGGAAAAGATGCCCATGGATCTGGTCTTAGTAGTACGACAGAAGTATTTGAAATGGCATCAAGCTAATCACGTCCCTTGCACAAATGCAAAATTTTCAATAAAGAAAACAAATAAACTGATCCACAAGCAGCAATAGTAAAATAATTTACATCGCCATTGGACTGCAAAGATGATGACACTCAGAAAACCCTTAATCGTCCAAAGTACTCAAAGTAAGAGCGTCACTACTATTAGCAAAAAAATGTTTGCCTAAAAAGTATTCCCAAATACCTGACGAGTGTGACCAACCCCCTCCCTAACTTGCAAAAATCTGTGGTGTCATTGAAGTGCCATCGACTTCTGAGGACTGGATTCACTAAGTCATAAAAATTAACTGCTTCAAGTGCATCAAGGTATTAAACAATTAACAAAACCTCTCCAAAGAGTAAAACACGTACTGGAGATTCCCACTGATGACTTAATTAAGGAAAAGCTTGTTAACCACGAACTATTAATAATTTTTAGATGCAAAATGCGTAAAGTGACCCTTCTGTTCCTGAAAATAAACTGGACTTGAATAGAAGAGCTCTATCTACTGTGTTATGCAAATTATCACTGTATAACAAACTTATAAGAAAAGATCGTCAGACAGTATCACCTGTTAGAACTACTCAGGTAAATGTACTGAAGGTCAACATTCACCATCGACTTGAGAAAATATATGTGACCCATCAAATGGAAAAGCAAAGTACTTTTACCTCCACAATTGAAAAAAAATCCGAATCACCAAAAAGTATAAAGGACCAAAGTCAATACCAAGACTTAAGAGAGCGACCTAATGGTCATAAACATAGTCATCAATTCCATTGAGAGAGACTAGTCAAAGTCTTAACACTCAGGTTCTCCCTGACCCCACTCATCTACATTCGTACCACCAAAAACAAACATACGTTCTTTACTAATCGAGCAGACTCTAGGGTCTAATCACAATGTATCGTTCCAAGGTGTAATATTTTTAAATAGCACTTGCCCTATGGTATAAAGGAGTGGATGACAAATTCAGTATTTGCCTAATTAGAAAAATTTTCAAGCGCCGACCCTGCTCATAAATCCAAAACAAAAACTCAAATAGTTAACTAAAAGTTATTAAGAATTTTAAGGTGGATAATAAAGATTACGACTAAAGTACAACAATTGGAGGAAGTTGTGCAAGGCGTATACCGTTATATTAAACTGTTTGTCCACAAAGAATTCATATTATCTTGAAGTCTCATAAATGAGCAGTGGAAAACAAAAGTCATACCTTTCAGAATCCCAACAAAAAAGCAACTAAAGAAAGTATCATAGATAATTTCAACTCCAACTTTACAAAAGAAGCATTTTTGGTTATATCTTTATTTTTTTGTTGCTCACTAATTATACTTAAGCTTAATTTGTTTTGTTCCTACGGCAATATGAGTGTGCAATTCAATAAATTGGGGCTAGAAGAAATCTGAAAGAGAACTGAGAAACTGCAACTGCTCTAAAAAAAAGCTAGAGTCAGAGAAAACATGGCGAAAGATAAAAACAAAGAAACCCTAGATGGTATATGTTCCAAAGTCAAAACGGTAGTTAGGACCAAGTCAAAAGAAGTAACAACAATGATAAATTGAGACAGAATACTTTATTTGGATATTTTACCATCTGAATCCCCTCAATAAGTTAAGGTATTTTTGTTCAATACACTAAAAAGTAAAACCTTGAATCAGAAAAGAATCGTCTACAATCTGGACATGTAGCAAGGTCATGCAATTGACAGATGTCTCAGTACAAGGCTTGAAGAGAATATAGACCTCTATCCTTAAGAAACCTTGAAATGATGCAGAACCACCTATTCTATATGTGCACCTTCCTCAACACAGAAGAAATAAAATGCAAATGGAAATTACCAGTGTAATACCTAAAGAATCAATTCTGCGTTTAATACTGGTATATTATATAAAACATTTCAAAAACAAGATTGAGAAATAATAAAAGAGGGCGTAACGTAATAATATTCGAAATAAATACCCGTCATAAAGAACTTAAACTAACTTAGAGATTTTAAACACAGAAGCGATTGTCATGACTGTATATATCAAAAAAATCATCAGTGTTCTTGAAAATTATATGTATGAAATATATGAGTCACTGACACAAATTTTAGATTTGGGCAGAAACCAAAACTCAAATGAATGATTTACAGATCAAAGAAGTCACAAAGACATCTTCAAGTAGTACATGGCAATCCTTTCCTTGATGACTTTAGGACTGAAATAATGCTGCACATTATTTTCTGAATTTTTTAAGGCTAAATAAGGTCATCAATAAGACTACATGTATGATTCAATCTGTATAACACCAATAGAATTTTCTTGGTAGAATTAAAACCGCAATTACACACAAAATAAAAATTAAAATAAAAAAATTTAGTCTTATGAGATGCAAGAACATTGATTTTTGACGAGAATGTCGTTTAGTCAAATAATCAAAAATCTTCTTAGATAGGTAAAGTATTATTTTTTCATTACCAAAAGGCATGGAGTTATTATTATGCCAAAAATATAGCAATTAAAAAAAATAGGGTAGAGCCTACATAGAACACGGTAACCAAGGAGGGTCACTCAGATATTTCTATTATTTTGCTCCTCTTGACATGGTAACATTATCTTATCTTCTAACAAATGTTACGAGATCGAAGCTTGATATCTGCTTTAGGAAACCACTGGCTACAACGAAATGACATATAATCAATCAAAATACAGTGAGAACGCCCTACACTTGATTAATCAACTAGACTATAATTAAACATAGAATTAAGTCGTCACTCATCTTGCCACTCACAGACTTCTACCAAATTATTTTGTTTGGCAATTTTCGCCCATTTCATCTACTTGATAATCCCTATAAGTTGAAAGAACTTTTCGTTTTTTTGGTGTATGATAAATAAAAAATAGAACAATGTATATATTTATTTCATCTTAAAAATCATATCATTAGTACTGTGATACGTTAAATGCTCCCTGTAGTTTACTAAGATAAGACAACTGGGTTCTGTAACCGATGAGCTTTAAGACACGCAATAGAACAAAATCTGTTGCCTGAATATTCAAATGGAACCTTGCCAGACATATCTGCCGCACAAAGGAAACAACGACTAATCACAACCCCTGACTGACTGATGATTCTCCTTTCAGCGGCCAACGCCCTCTGCAAAACAACTCTTAATTCTGGCCAAAAGCGCACTTATTTCCAAAAAGACCTTTTCCCTATCACTCAAATTCAGGAACCTCTTCTGCTCATCCTCCTCTTGTTGCTTAATCGCATTCTGCTTCTTCTTCTCCTTCTCCTTTTCCTTCTTGGCTTTCCTCTGCATTTTTTTCTTCTCCTGCTGCTCCTCTGCTGTTAAAACATTAGTAGGAATTTGCGCCTAAAAACAAAATCAAAGCATCCAATTATGAAAATACCAGTCACTACCTTGTTATAGTTATATTTATCTGGAAAGTCTTGCGCGAATTCTTTTAAAAAGCTCCTTACGTCTTTGCTTTGAGTGCATGTGTAGGCAGTTTGCAATTTATCATTTTTAATGCAAAGGTCGGCATCATGATCTAACAGAAACTTGATCACATCCACTTGCTCATGAATTGCAGCTACATGCAATAAGGTGTTTCCTTTATCATCTATAATATCGTTTATGATATTCAATTTCACGTTCTCACTTTGATGTTTTGTGCTCTGTTCTTCGCCCATCTTGGACTGATTTTCCAGCTCAACTTGCTGCGCATTGAGCAACATTTGCAATTTTTCCAAATTCGCTGTACTTGCAGCCTCACACATTTCCTTCCTTCTTTGACTCTCTCGCTCTTTAAGTCGCTGATTTTTAGACTTCTTGGGTTTCCTCGCCTTCTTTCCTTTCTTCCTATCTTCAGGAGATAAAGTATCTTCAAAACATTGGAGTGAATCTCGAAAGTTAATGTCTTGCTCTTGCGACAGCAGTTCTATTTCATTCATTTGAGTTTTATCACCACCTTCATTTTTTTCGCTTTCTGAACTGGTTGACCTAGAAGACATAATTGGCAACGACCTGTCTTTGTCTTCGCGCGATTTAGAACGGTGGATATTCGTCAACTTGCTCCTGCTACGCTTGTCCTGCTTATCCGTTGTATCTAACTTTGGAAATTGTTTGAGCATCGCTTCAGTTGATTCTAAGAACAATATTTAATAGAAGTTCATCGTAATTAGATTCAATTCGAATGATACCATATACATGTATTGTAGTTAATAAGCTATGAACTCTCTTTAATTCCATAAATGTTGCCCTACGAGTCGAAAACGGAATTGTTATGAGGCGACTGTCAGCTCGATTCAATATAGGCACTTTACCACCAAACAATACAGAGCGGTTGTAAGGCCCGGCAGCTCGGTATACTATCAAATTGCAGGATGCAATCTCTTCTTTCCAAGCCTCCAAAATATCTTTTACATGCTGAAAATAGAATTTAATAGCAAAGTACTTTACTACAGCTTCAGCTTATTACCTGAACCAAGGCAACCTCGTTGTACCTCCTTAGCGAGGCTCCAGCGCTCTTAGGCTGAGAACCTCCCGATTTATTGTCTCTGCTTCCTTGCGAGCTGCCTTGGCCAGCACGCACAGTGTAGCAATGGAATGTTTTGTGCAATTTTGGTGAGGTTCCATGAAACACTCCCCCAGCAAAGTGGCCCCCGCCCAGCATCAGAACCGCCCATTTTAAATTTACGGTGAGGGTACTCAAACGCTCCAATAGAACGTTTGGCTCCAATTCATCCTGAAACATCATTCAAAAAATACTACAGTATTTTAGAGAAGATGCAGTACCTTTTTGTCAAACAGGAGGCAACGGTAGATGGAGAAGATGCGCCCCGAGTTGTTTTTCAGGAAGAGCTTGCCTTGGGCGGAAGCATAATTGCCAAAGCTGTCCTCTTCAGAGTCGGAGTCGGAATCAGATCCTGATATGCTTGAAATATCATCTATAATCAGATAAACTCAAGTAAGATTAAGATAAATAGAAAAAACCAAAATTGAATCAGAAGAGGCACTAAACAGATAAAAACGCTCAATAAATAAAACTAAAAGTATTATACTTGAATGATGAAGAACATACAGAAGAGAATAGGTGGCAGGAGAAGTTGCAAATTTCACTATACATTAAAATACTAAATTACTCACCAGTTTTCTCGGTGAACTCTTCTTCAGTTAAAGACGGCCTTGACAGCAAACTCTGCTTCAAGTTGTACCGGTGCCAATCCAGTTTGTAGTGCTCTCGTTGCTGTGTGCTATTATCAAACTCAATTTTGCAGTACGAACAAGTGAGTGCAGCTGAATTGCTTGCTGTCCAAGTCTCTTCCTTCGAGACGGATTCTGAAAAAAAATCACTTATGGTCAAATACCTCATTCTCTTCCAGATCTGATCTAAAATAAATTTTACCATGTAGCAATAAAGTAGACTATGTAAGACTTTACATAAATATAAATCTTAACTATTAGTAATTACCTTTCACATCTGCTGCATCCATTTGTAGAAACTGGACACCATCTTTGATGATGGATTGAAAGTTGCCATCAAAAATATTCACTTGCTCCATGACTTCTGAAGAAAAGTAAAAATAAGATATCCATATTAAGCAGCATTTGTAGTGGTTAGAACATTTTTTAAACAAAAATGCATTTAGCTTTGCAAAGAAGAATATTATGGTTAATTATATATCTGTACAGTACAACTCTAATATTAACAGTAATGAACCCTCACATCAACTTTTATAACGTCCAAAACAAATCCAAGTCCATATATATTATAAGCATAACAGATATGACATAAACAATGTCAAATATTTAAACGAGTCAAAAATTATGATTATCCTTAAAGTATTATCATATAAAGTCAATAGAGACGCCCATTAGTTTCAACTACAGAACACATTTATAATTCCTTTAAGACTTCAAAACAAAATCGTTAAAGCATTTTAAAGCAGATTATCTTTCTTTTACCACGCGTTCATTATTTCTTCAAACTGTTTGCAACTTTCCCTTATCAATAGCCTCTGGCTAACAATAACTACAATAAACTAACTATTCTCATTCACATCTTGAGTTTTAAGTGTCCGGATCATAACAGTGACAAGTCTATACATACTTCAGAGGTACCAACAAAACAAGATTTTCCAGAAAAACTTTAAGTTGGTAGCTTTAAGGTGTTAGAGAAATGGTCGGGCAAAGGTAAATAGCGTCAAAAAACAAGAAGACTAACTAAAAACATATGGTCCAAACCTAGAAGTAAAATACAAAACTAAAATTTTTACCAGAAAAGTGCATGTGAGGGAAGCTCTTCAAAGACACAACCTGCCTTCTTGCAAATTATTGAAACCCTCCCCATTCTACTCTCAAATAACAAAATCGTAGCTATCACACGTCAAAAGCATCACCGACTAAAGAACGGGGAGAACAAGGAAGGTCCCGAACCCCCAGTAACAAGTCAAGAGGTCCCAAAAGCAGACAAGTAATTCCTGACTTATGAAGACTACATACAAAGCAATAGACACAATAAAACGTTCTTATTGGCGAGTTCGCTATAGTCCCTAGTAGATTTTTGCCTGACAATAATCGTGAGTATGGAGTGAACATTGATGAAATTCGTTCCATTCGCTTACAACAAAAAATAAGAGTGGTAAAAGATTATAGACAGATGAAGTGTTCTGTTTGCAAAAAAATCCTCACTTATGGGAACGAAAGTCGAATTTTATCAAATGCACACAGATATTCCAGGCCATGTAAATGCAATATTTAAGAAAAACTGAAATAACAAGATAAAGATTAGGGATACTAACAGTTGATGAAGTAGAGAAAAACCTAAAAAGACATTCAACGATAAAGTGTCGACTATACTGAAAAAATGAAAAGATGGCTTAAAACAAAAAAAATATGTTTAGAACATATTTAAGTGATTTAGCCAACTTAGATATATTGTTAAAATTTAAAAAACAGATAATGCAATCAATACTGTAGCAAAACCATACAAGAAGTTGCTTGGTGAACTACTCATGAGGCCTAGGTAACGTACATCAAGGAACTATGACTAGTAATTTAGAAAAAATTACAATTATGAGGGCAAATAATACTAACGGCAAAAGATAAAAGAAAACTTAACAAGGCAATGTCAGATTCTAAACACTTACTGTTACAATTCATACAAAAATATTTCAGTAAACTCAATGCCGACGGAAGCTACTAACTAATCGTGGAAAGCCACCGGGAAGCAGGCCATACCACTGCTAAAAGATAAAAAGGGGAGCTGAGCAAGAAACAAAGCAAAAACTATCGCTTTTACTAAACGTCTAGAAAAAGTATTTAAGTCGTATCTCTCACAGCAAAAAGCAGCGTTTCAATCGGAATCACCTATTAAAAACCACAAATTGTAACACAAATCAATCCAATAAAAAAAAACAAAAGATTGTAACTTAATTACACTTAAATGTTTAAAGCAGTTTCAAAGATATATGTTAAAGCGACCTCAAACCAATACAATTCAAGTTTAAAAGTCAATAACAGTATGACAGAGTAAATACAAATAACTATTAATGAAACAAATGACTCCAGATGAATCCATCAGATGCTACATAAGCATTCGACATGGTATGCCCTGAATACCCATCTCACAGATCTCGAAAAAGTATTACATCATTTTAGAAGGTAGATAGTTTCTAGTCAAGTAGAAAGAAAAGCTATCATATCTGTACACTATTGACTCTGAAATCCTCCAGGACAGTGGTGCTAAGCCCTATTTTATATATTCTATTCAACTGATGTACCCTTATCGATGGTGATATTAGCTATAGATGCCAACCTGATACTACAAATGCAAATATGCAGTATAATCTAGATCTATTTGAAGATAGTCACCATAACTCACGAAGACTTTTGCGTGCTACCCAAAGGCTTCTTTAAGGTCCAACCAATGTCAACTTCGTTTATGATTATCATAGACCACTTTTCCTTTAGGGTCCTCAATCAGGTTCAAAAAATATCCCTTGTTATACCCAAACAAAGCAGAATTCACCTCTAGTCTGTAAACATTCTTACATTCCGGCAATGCATGCAGAAACTATCTGTCAACATTTTTAACCTCTCTAATTATGAAAATGATGACTTAAGAGTAGCTTTGAATATATTGAAAATTTCCTTCCCTGAAAAATTTTAATACCAACATTATACCATTCATTTGTTGCAAGTGTCCTCGGCCAACACTTGATTAGATTCTCTTGCCGCTAGTGACGCATTTAATCCTTTTTTTATTTGAAAAAACAAACATTTCTGTAAGAAAAAAGAACACATATCCACGTAATGAAGACAATTGCTAAGCAAACAAAACCGTATCGCGACCGTCACCACGAACAACAAACGGACTATGAGATAGTGAACTACGAAATGGTCAACGCGCTTCAAAACAAACGGATGTCAATACATAAATATCATAAATTAGTTACAACAACACAAAAAAAACAACTTAGTAAGAAAAGAAGGGCAAAACTAACAAATAAAAAACAAATAATAAAGCCACAAAAAGAAAGGCAGTCATATAACAGAAAAGAAAAAAGGAAACAATTAATTTCGGCAAAGAGTAAAAAAGCAATAAAGTCCTATAGAACAGACAAGAATAACTTAAGAAATCGGCGAAAAATATGATAAAAGATGCCAAAGACAAGCTACTAAACAGAATACGCGACCTAGAAGGTGAAATAGAAGAGACACATACGGATATACAAATTAGAAAATATATTGTAAAAAAACAAGAAAAAGGTAAATCAAAATAGTGAAAGAGTTATAAAATTGAAGAAAAGAGAATAAGGAATGTCTCGTAATTTTACAAATGTGGGAAATGAAAAAGAAAAAATATCAAAGTATTAAAATTTCTATCGATAAAGACTACACACTCGAAGAAACAAAACTACAATATAAAATAAAGGGCATTGCCAGAGAGGATAGGAAAAAGGGGATTAAGTCAAAACAGGGCAGCAAAGGGTACGCAAAAATGGAGAACGATACGATTGGAGCAAAAATTTACAAAATATAGAAATTATACAGGAAGCAGGAAGTAATACAAAAAAGCAAATCATAAAACGGAAAAATTAAAAAGAACTTTGGACACTGAAAGTTTTAAGAGTAAGAATTCAAGTGAAAAAACAAAGAAAAAGGCAGACATAGCATAATAATAATGGTGTAATAAGGCTCTAGCGCCCCGCGTGGGAACACGACCAGCGAACTGAGAGGTTAAGGCTCTCATATGCCCGGTCAATGTGGCAAGCACCGCGCCTTGGACGAGCGCCATTATTATCCCTTGTTCGGAATGAACACAGGTACTCAATTATTTTTAATGACCGAGTAGGCCACCCGCCAGACATCAGAGAGCTCCGGGAATGGAACCCGGGTCCGTCAGCACCACAACCCGAGCCTCAACCACTTCAGCAAAAACATAAAAAAATCGTGTGACCCCAAATGTGATAAAAAGACAAAGAACAAACATAAAACAAGAATTAAAATATCAGAACCTTCAAAAGCAAACGAACACAAATATAAAAAATTAACCAGAAATTGTAACTCTGCAGAGAAAAGAAATCACCAAATGGGAATGCTAGAAGAAATAAATGAAAAATATGCAGGTAAGGAGATCAGAAATTTCTATCAAAAAGTAAAAAGGATTTAAAAAACAACCAAAATTAACTATATAAATCCAAGCAGGAAAAACTAGTTGAAGATAAAATAGTCAAAAAAATGGAGACATGCACAATAAGCAAAACAGGTATGATAGTATATGCAATGCAAGTTGCGAAAAGTAACAAAGAAAAACCAATAGAGGCACAGCTACTGATAAAATACAAGCCAAGATGATAACACACAGAGGAAAACAATTATAAGAAAAAGTACATAAAGTAATACAGGAAATCTAGAAGCAGAAATGAGACGATAATTTGCCCAATTTATACAGAGAGGGAAAACTGCAAAATAACACTTAAATGTGACCTACAAAATTTTATCTACTTGAAAGTGCTAAGGACAGAAAGAAAAATGAGCCAAAATGTAAACATGCCTATCATATGTAATATTATGACGATATTTATTTATGGTTGCTATAAATATGTTGAAACTCTCCACGAGGTACTAAATAGTGAGCAGCCAATAAACTTTATTCAAATTCTGCCCACAATTCATTATCGTTAATGCAAGGAGTCGATCATCTGCGGTTTGTATTTTCTACCTTAAAATTTTAATCCAAAACATTGAACCAGTTGCTAACACTTAATTAATTTTTCTTGCACTGCAGATTCATTTCTTTAAAAAAGAAAAGGTTAGCTATTAACTATTGTAACGGCACAACAAAACATTTACTTATTCAGTTCTAACAGATTTATGAATATAATATAAAAATAAAATTGAGAAAAAACAAGTCCAATCAAATAGCATATATTTCTCTAAAAACTAACAAAGTACATGACTCATATAAAGTTAAACTCGATGTATCCAATTAAAATGCGTTTTTTAACGCATTAAAATATAAAATGCTGCTACTTGCATTAAAATAATACTTCTCGTAACTCCAATAAATAAACACTGGCACGCTAAAACGTTCGATAATTAGGCTAGAATAAATTATTACACCTGTGGTACAACCACCAACAACAAATAAAAACATTTCTTCACATAAATTGCAGCTTAATCAGTTGATGTGTTAAAACTCCAATGTTATGTTCTTTATTAGCATGTAGCCGAAGACGAAGATGCCCACCATAATGGCAAATACATAGTTTAGGTGAAATGTCCGTCCAGACTGCATTCTGCAAAAAAAGGTTTATTAGAATAAGTTTAATTAAAAAAAAACATTTATACATAGCTCATATTCGAAGCAAGACTAAGATAGCTAAAAACAAAAGAGGAAAGGCATGGAAAAGAATATGAAGAAGAGCTGAAAGAATGAAGAAAATAATGAGGAAAAAATGGAATTTTCTCAGAAAATAAAAAACTAAAACAAAAGATATCAAACATAAAGATAGCAAAATCATAGAAGAGGAAGGAGAGTACGATATAGTAAGGGAGGAATACTTCAGAAGTTTACTAACGGAAGGTCAATTACAAAAAAAAATTAAAGTCGAGGATGTGGGCGAGATAAAAATTGATTCTGCACTCGAAGAAAAAAAAATTTAGAAGGTAGACATAATACAAAAGCTTCTGGGAAATACGGAATAAGCATGAAAGTAATAAAATATGATGGAGGAAAAAGTTAAAATTTTAAAGCCTAAAATATGCCTTGGTGGGAACCATGAAATGCTGAATGCATTTGTGACATTAACACTAATCTACATAAGCTTAGTGGGGTATTATTCCTGTAGATTCTACATGATAACATCACTTCTGGTATTGATAAACAAAACCATTAACATCAATTGCATCACCTTCAAGGTCATCCTAGAAGCAGCTAAAGACAAACATCGTTATGCAGCAAGGAAGCCACAAAGATTGTAAACATTGACCTTTCATTACCTACACCAAAAGCTCATTAGACTAAAGATGAAAATTCGTCTAATGCAATAGTAATGAGATGTTTTCATTTGTGTACAGTGATAATTATTCGGTGACCAATTCTTGTTTATCATTATTCAAAATATCCTGTTGCTTATAAGCAAAAATAAATGACTGTCAATTCAACTTTGTTATAAGGCCTACCATGCAAATTATAACTTTGTAATTGGGCAACAGAAAAATTGTTTCAGATAGCACAACTCTTCACTTATTTTAGAACCGATATCAAATCCTTTGATTACGATGTTTTTTTGAATTGCAAGGCTCATATATAACTCTCCCAAGCGAGTCGAGCTCCGGGATCCATTTATACTTTCTATTAGATTTTTACGTCATTGACATGGGCTCAATTACGCAAATTGATCATAGTACCACTTAACTCCTGCAGTTACAACTAATTTCCTAACGTTACACGATTACTCCATTACGTCCAGCGCACAGATACTCACTTGTACTTGGAGGGTGAAAGCGGGCTAGGCGGCTGCACACCGGGCACGGACGAATCCAAGAAAATCATCAGCCATGTGAACCAAGTGGCTGCCGCTCCGCACACAGCGGGCAGCCAAAACCAGCTGTACTTCAGCACGTTGACCCAGGCGTGCGTGAACATCACCTGCCGTTGGAGATGATCTCCTGCTGGTCCAGACGCCGCTCGACGACGGCATTGTACAGGTCGGCCCCTAAAACAGCATCGGCTGTAGCACCTTCTGGTTCCGGGGCCGAGGTATCGGCTATACTTACGATTGGCGTAGCCCACTTTGGCGATCACTACACACAGAGAGAACACGAGCCCCAGGATGGCCAGGCGCCGTTCGCCGGTGGCGAACTCGCTGTCGCGATCCGGGGACTGCCGCGCGGGGGTGTAAAACCGCGTGGTATTGAACATATTGCAGAGCCGCACTGCTTGTGTTATAAGCGTTTATGTTCGTCTAAATGATGTAAGCGACAAAAGGCAGACATACCGTGTTGTTTACGTACCGCTTTCGCTCCTCCCCTTGCTTTTCACCGCCACCAACGCGTGCACCGACCTGGAATGCGATTAGACGTACGTCGTAGTGCGTCAACAATTAGGCTATGTATAGTGTGTTCTAAATTTGATTATCTACTATATACAGGGTGGTTAAAATATAACATTTTATCCATTATCGTGTAAACAATTAGACAGGCAGATAGATTAACAAAATACATTTTAAATTGTTGGTAACGTACAGTTGTCGTTTTGATATTTGCAATTAAATTTGAGATGATATCAGATAAAAGCTTCGACTTTTATATGAGATATAATGTTTCCCATAGTTTGTCTGCAACCTTTTGCACCCATTTGTCCATACCGCGGCCACCTCCTAAATTGTCATCTGTCAAATAAATTGCAAGATAGAGGGCTTCAAAAATGTTTTAAGAGCATTGTAAATGGGCGCGCAAGTTATTAGAGTAAGTATGAGACTTCAAAGGGTTATAACAAGGAATACAAGGGTTGTTAACGAGTTAACATCAGCTTAAATTACCTTTCTCTTTTATCTTTTATTCAAATAATGTTTTTTGCTAATCCTCTTGCGTCTAGTAATTTTTGTCCTGCTTGCATCTTGCACCATTGGTTTTCTTTTTATTACTTTTTTATTTATTTTTTATTACTCCTCTTAATATATGCCCACTTAAGTTGTTTATTTCTATTCTTTTAACTACTGGATCCACTTTGAATATTTCTCTTATAGTTCTACTACTTATATTCTCTTTTCTAGTGTATTCTACCACTCTTCTTCGAAACTCCATTTCTATAGCTGATATTTTCCACTCCATACTTGTATCAAGTTACTGATTTGATTTTTCCTGCTATTGTCTTATTTATCTTACCACATATATGGTTCCTTTGTTTGTTATATTTTCCCGACTGTATAGATATGAGGGCTGTTCAAAAAGTAACGGAATTACGTTTTGCCGCAATGGAGCGTCCTACAGTCTTGCGGTTGGCAACACCGCGTTCAGTTTAACCTAACGAATAATCTCCATTTCGGTTTGTTAACTTATGGCTTAGTTCTTGTGTTACTGTTTTTCTGAGCTATGAAATTTTGTGCGAGACTTGGGAAACTTACTAAATGTTAAAGCACGCCATTTACTGTTTTTTACGACAAAAACAGAATTATATAATGCTCACACTCATATGGCATTTTACCTTGTACTAATATAGATAGCCATTCGGTAGTTTGATTATTGTCCCTTCACCATTTTCCTGTGCCGTTTTCTCACTTTTTATTGTTTTTGTTATTCATTCTATTCCTTCTGTTTGTTATATTTTGTTCAGCTATTCCTTCATTACCTGGATAATTGTCATTTAGTTGTTCTCCTCCACAGTTCTCCACATTTTTACTATACTTTATTTGCCCGTCACTAGTTTATTCGCATTATCTTTAGTGTCTTTTTATTATCTTTTGAAACTTATTTGTTATCGTTTTACCTGGTATGCTAAATTGTTCCTTTGCACTTATGTTTTATATGCAACCTAGCCACTGCTCACAATTTCTTCTCTTGCTCATTTACAAGCCACTGCCCTATTATGGCAGGAGTAGTCTCTATTGGAAAATTCTCATTTCTTCTCAAGAGGCTTCTTCAAAGCATCCACATTTGCATGAAGAACTGCACACACTTTCATCTCGCATCTCTCTTATGACACATGGCATAATCCAAAGACTTCAGGTCTGGTGACGCAGCCGGACACTCCTCGGTGAAAATGGAACAGGGCTATCCTTGGACCACTGCTAGACAGTTTCTGCTTTGTACATTGGTGCGAAGTCCAGATGGAAAATCCAGTCCCAGTGTAAGAGAAAGATCTTGCTATTTCTTAGATTTCTTAGATATTCATTCAGCTTCTGGTTCGAACTTTGACTTCCTAACGAACTAAAACGAGCCATCAGACCACAACACACTCAGATTCTTGCATTCTGTCCATTTACGCGATCTTGCATATATCCCATCACTGTCCCGTAAGGATCTTTTCGTCAGAAAACGAGGTGCTCTTCAAGTTCACGCCTGCACCCCTTCTCAGGAGTTCTTTGGATCTTATCATCCGATTTCTGTTACTGTAGGCTTAATAAGTTGCATGTACCACGTCTTAAAGCTTTTAATCCAAGGTCCCATTTGAGTGAGCTTCGAATGGGATCTAGATACATCTTCATCTGACTACGATGCGGATTTTGACAAATCGTAGCACTTTGAGTGCTTGTGGTGTCCGCTTACATCTTCGTCTGCCGCTACGCTAACGGTCATCCACAGTTCCAGTGTCTTTGTATCTTTGATCGCATCGTAGAAAATTCTCTTTCCAATATCTGTGTTCTTAAACAGCCGAAAATTTTTCAAGACTTCTTTTGACCTATTACATGTTGATTTTGCGCCTTCAAAGACATGTTCATAAAAAATAAAGCAGAACGACTTTTTACTTATCAAGTAGCGATAATATCTGAAAATTCTTGAAAACAAAACAACGTTTGTTTAGTACATCGCCATGGTAACGGTAGTTGTTTAAACTTTGCGCGGAAAACTATAACTTACTTTCTACTGCTTTTATTACTTCTTTTACTTTATTCCTTCTACTTAAATATGCTTACTGATCTTCTCTTGATTGGTATATAATTCTTGCATGCTATTTTCTTCTTCCCCATTTTATTATTCACTTGTATATTCCACTATTTGGTTTTGTTACAGTCATAGTTTATTTTAATTTTGGCATGCTCTTTCCGAATATCTTTAATTTCTCCTCACTTATATATCTTCTTCTAATTTTATCTTCCATAGCTTTTTTTATTTTCTTCCTTTGATAATTTTTCTATTTATAATCTACTATATCTTTTATGGCTATATTTTGACGCATGTATTTGTAATGTGTGAATAGTTTTATTCAATTTTATCTTCATTTTAACAATTCTCGAAGTCTGGTTTTGTAATTATGACAACCCCGTTTTTTCCTTTTCTTAGTTAACTGTACTCTTTCAGAGTTCGTATTAACACAACAAATTTTCTGTTTTTTTTTAATTGTTCTCATCTTCCTTTAATACTTCAGCTGTGTTAGTACCTAGATTTTTATTTCTCTTTATTATATCGCAACTTTCTCTGCCGTCAATCTTTCTGTCATGAACCTTCACTTTTATATATTCTTGGCGGGCAAAAAGTGGGATCCTATACGCCTCTCCCAATTCCTTTAATCGTCTGTTACACTCAATTTTAATTTCACTTTTCCTCTTTTATTGCGTCCGTGCGCGAAGCTTGTTTATTCGCAAGTAGCAACAACCTTTACTTTTCGTTGAACCAGATCGTAACGCTACTCACCACCAACACTTTTTCTGGTCCTCCACCAATATTTTCTTTCGGTCGCTATTGGACTGTTTCAACTTTCTATTTTTATCCTTTTTAATATTAACTCGTGCCTTTTTCACTTTAGTTCGTTATGTTTCGCTATATGACAAGCAATAAAGAGCAATGAGCAAGAAAAACAACAAAGCGGAAAAAGCAAAAGCAAAGAGCAAATGACAAACAAAAAAAAGCAAAAAGTCAAAAGAAAAATGGCAAAAGACAAGAGCCAAAGTCAAAAAGAAAAAGAGCAAATCATAAATGGCAAAATTTCAAATATAGTGCTAGAAGCACCAAAAGAAAAACATATGTATTTAAGAAATTTAATTTTCTGAATTTGTCAACCACACTTTTGACTTTCCTATCTAAAAACTTGAATTGAAAAAAAAGACAATAATGCAGACAACGCTCTGATATAAAGATAAAAAAATAAATTTGGGAACAGGAGAAAGCACCCATGTTTTTCACTTAACTCCTAAGCTAAAATTAAACCTATGGCGATTTTCTTCCTGTTCATAAAAAAGGTTAAAATAAAACGAAGACAATTAACGAAGTGGGATTTTGTTCTTCTTTTTTCATTACGGATGAGATTAATGACGGATGGGGGATCTCATGCATGTTCGTCAATATACCGTAAAGGTCAATCTTCAATAGTTTGGCAAGTGATGATATAGATACCAGGAAAATATATTTGACCAATGATACTGTCCGACAGTTTTCTCTTTGTGAGGTTGGTACACGGGATAAGAATTTATCTGACATACAGTAAGTAGGTGGAACACTTTTTGCTAGCCCAGTTTATCTCTATAGTTGCTTACCTAAGTTACCGATATTTTTGAGTTAAGATATTCCTTAACCAGATCATTATTGAAAATCATCGTGTCACTCTTTGGAGAAGCTTTTCAAACGATGGTGAATATTTCTCTCTTCGATCTATTACATAATCTTTCGCAAATTAACAGTCATGCAAATATGGGGAAAAGTCCATAAAACTTTTTGCTTTTGTGGGCTTCAGATATCTCTTTTTAATTTGTCCATCAAAAATTCTGACTAATACTGCATGTTCCGAAGAATAGCGAAAACCCCCTCATAAAATCTACTTTCAGCTGGTGATTTATCTGCACATAGCAATTCTCCGCTTTAATGACTACATGATCTAAGAAGGCGCAATGTCCTCCAATTAAAGTAAAAAACTCGTATTTTAGTTTTATCATAGTTTTTTTTGCTTTTAGTATGTCTTGCTTTGCATAAAATGCTTTGTACTTTACTTAAATTCCCTTCTTTGCCTCCTCACTGCAACCATGATTATATGTTAGTTGTATTCCTAAGTAGTTATAAAAGAGTATTAGTAATGGACTTCCTGAGAAGGGGAGCAGGGATATCAAGAATGGACAGAGTGAGAAACAAAAGGATAAGAAAAATTGTGGGAATCAACAGCGACACAGTGAAAGAAACAGAAAGGAGGCAATTGATTTGGTATGGGCATGTCCAAAGAATGGTCGAGGGACGAATACCAAAAATGGCTATGGACTGAATACCTCCAGAAAAGAGAAAAAGGGGAGGGCCCAGAAAGAGCTCGAAGGAAGGTATGCGAATGGCAATGGAGAAACGAAATATACAAGACGAAGAATGGCAGAACCGAGTACAATAAAGAAATATTTTGGGGACCGGAAGGGTCAGATATGACCCGCGAAACCAGCGAGAGAGCCAGAGAACGAGCAAGAGAGAGAGAGAGAGAGAGAGAGAGAGGAAGAGAAAGAGTTATAAAATCGTACTTTTTCGAAGATATAATTTTTTATCTTTTGAATGTTATCCATTTATTCTTTTAAGCACTTTATATATTTTGTTTTACTTTCATTTATTTCGAGTCTTACTTCACTTTCCTTTTCCAAACATATAAAAATTTCTTTTAATTTATTCTGCGTCCTTGACATAATGACCATGTCGTCTGCATAGTCTGTGACTTGTGCTTCTTTGTTTCTTATGCTTCCTTGTACGTTTTTTCCCATTACTGTCTCTTCTATTTCCAAATTAAAGGGTGTCGTTGACAGCGCGTCCCCCTGGTGGACTCCCCTTTTGATTTTAAATGTCTCCGTTTAGCCTTCCCCTGTTTTTTCCGCTGCTTTCAAATTCTTCATTGTCATTTGTATGCGCCGCCTAAGTTTTGTCGGTATCCCCATTATCTTCAACATTTCTTCGCTTAATTTTACCAAACGCCTGTTTATAGTCAATAAGTAATAAGTGTAGTTCAATCCCATACTTATAACACTATTCCAATATTTGAAGCACGGCATGCATAACGTTTCTGGCCTAATCCCATATGATGATCAACAGTTGCCTTTTCAGCGTATTTTGTGAATTTTTTCTAAAATATTGCCGTGAATATTTTGTACGCCATATTTAGCAATGTGATATTACAACGAAATGAAGAAAAATTACAGAGGATACGTAGACACAAAGGAAGAGATGGATGGAGGAAATGTTAAGCGAACTAGAACAAAACCATTTCAGTTTAGATCTTCCTCTTGGTCTAGAGTTTTGTAGTTGCCATTTAGTCAGTATTCTTTGTGGTGTATTTTTGTGTTTTCTGAACATGTGTCCACACCATCTTAATCTCATTAATTTAAATACTTTTATTATACTTCGGTTTTTAAATATATTTTTCACTTCGTGGTTCATTATCTGTCTCGTTCCATTTTGATTTACTTTTTTGGGCCCCATAATTATCCTTACTACATTCCTTTCGAACACTTTAAGCTGTCTTCTTCTTTACTGGCTAAATTTACTACATCTGCTGGTCTTATAATCGTTCTATAGATTTTCATTTGTGTATTTTTATTGAACTGTTTATCTTTTAATATTTTTTTGTTTGCATAGAAAACTTTATATCCTTGTTGCATTGTTTATATTTTACAGATGTGTTCTTTCATTTGTTCTATGTAAAAGAAGTGATATAATACATAATAAATACTTGAACATTGCACTTATTCGGAATTAGTGTTGTGCCTTCGTTTTCCTTCTGCTGCAATGCATGAACTTTTTCATTCATTTTTTATTCTTTATCTTTGTTTTTTTTCTGCTAGGGTGATTAGTGTTTGTTCCAGAACTTCACGATTCCTCGCTACTATCGCGGTGTTGTCCGCGTAAGCAATTACTTCGAGCGATTTCTTGTTGATTGTTCCTGTATTAATTGTTTTAATTATTTTTTTAATATTATCTATTGTTATAAACAATAATGCGACAATGCGACTTCTTACTCGTTTTTGGATTTCTACCTCTTTTAATTGGTTTTGCTTCATCAGTATTGAGGCTTTGGATTTTTCCATGGTCATTTTAATTAATTATAAAAGTTTCTAATCTTCTAAAATCTTCCACCCTATGTGCTGGTATTTCTTTTGTGGTATTCTGTGTTATTTCTTTTGTTTCCATTTTGAATTTCTTCCATTACTTTTTTATGTTGTTTTTATGTTTGCTTCTATTCTTCTTTCTTGGTAGGTAATCAATTTTATCTTGCCCTGTTCTGTGCCACTTTGTTCTTGCGAAATTTCCCCGTTTATGATTTCTTCGCAGTCTTTGTCAGGCCAATGTTTCTTTTTGTATCTTACGATATTTTTTTGGGTTTCTAGTACTACTTTTTAAATATGATTCCAGTCTTCTTTATGTGTTCCACTTCTTTGTCCCATTCGTCCTTATCTATTTGGGCATCAAAATCCCCTATTATCATTACCAGATCTTTAGAAACTTCTTCGTACGCTTCTTCAAGTTCATCATAGGATTCTTGTTTTATGTTGTCGTCTGCTATTTCTAGTATTCATTACTGATAAGGTTGAGTAGGCTGTTTTTGACTCTGATATTCAAGATATTCTACCGTTAATAGCCTAAAAATTGAAATATTCATTTTTTCTTGTAGTATAAAGCTCTTGTTTTTCTTTTCTTGAATAATAATATTTTCAACTTTTATTTCTTGTAAGCAGGTGATTTCAATCCTACATTTTTTAATCTCATTTGTTAGCTGTCGCATTTTTTCAGGCATGACTCAATTTGAATTCTTTTTGCGTCTGTTGTTTTTTTTTCGTTATTTTTGTTCGTTTTTTATTCATGTCCTTTAACTTTGCAGTTGTTTTCTTCGTTTCGCTTAATTTCCTTCTTTCTAGTTTGTTGGAAACTTTCTTGTTTGCGTTGTTCTTAGAAATGCTTCATGTTCTTCTTAATTCTCTGGGGATATTTGACTTACTCTTCTTTCGTCTTTTTTCTGTTTGGATGCTGCCATGCTTTTACTTCTTCTATGGTGTACTCTGTTGCATTTACCACTAACTTGCTTATTTTTGTATTTTTCATTTAAACCATCCTTTTGCTGACTTCTATATCAAATTTGCAAATGACGGGGTTTTGTTTTCTTCTTTTTGGAAGCAAAATTTGTTAGTTTTGACTCTAGATGGCGCGAACGATTATGTAGAAATCGACACCAAATGCACGGCGTAATTGACTTCCCTGGTGAACCCTGTACATCGCCAGACTGACTCGCTCCATAGCAGCGGCATGACGTCACCGCTGCGACGTACGTCGACGTTAAGTCGGTCGCTCCACCGGCCCCAGGAATAATCACCCGGCCCGCCGTGCGCTAACATCGACTATGTCCACACGCACAGCTAGTCGCAGCCAGCGTCGCGCATACAAAAGCCGATTAGTTTGACTCATCGCTGGCCAGCGCGAGGTGTAGTTAGGTGCTTACTGTGATAAACCGCCCTTGGTTCCGAAAATGGCCACTTACAAGGAGGTCGGAGTCGGCGACTTCGTTCTGCTGGACAAGATCGACATCGACAACTTCATGGGCAACCTAGAGCTCAGGTAGGGCGACGGCTGCCGCCGGCGGAGGGGCGTGACGCGCAGGTGTCGTTCTTTTGTTTAACTGGACGCGCTGGGCGCCCTGCAATTTTTTGAATGAACAGCCAGTTTTCAGGAAGTGACACCTCTGAGTTTTTGTTTTTTGTTGTTTTACAACTCCCCCAACACACTTAGAATTCAAACAACACACGCTTGTACTTAAAATTGGATTAAAAGCAGCAGTTGCGATCGTCTTTTGTTTTAACGGGTTCACTTCCATATAACACCCTGTATAATGAGAGCGTCGTCTTGCGTTTCAACTGTCTTATTAGTTTATCGGAATTAGAATTTATGGGGTGCATTCGTTAAGTAACGAGACTTAGGGGATGTTTTGATGAGGTAATCCGGCCTGGACGCAAACAAACAAAAATTTTTTGTATCGCAACTGACGTGGCGCCCCAAATTCGCGAGCACTTGAAATCGGCGATATTTTTAGCCGCCGCGTTTTTGGGTGAAGGACCGGATTGTGTACAGCGCGCTAAGCGCAAATTAAACCTCGGCTGTGCCTGGGTGTGAATGGGCGCCGCAATATTCCGCGTGGTGACTCACCCGCCGTTTCTGATCTCATCGCCGCTTTTTAGAAACCAAAAGATAGCAGTTCGCGTTCATTAGCGCTACGAGATATCGAGCTTTGCTTTTCCGCCGATGTTCCGCTTGAGTAGCTTCCGCTTCAGCAATGTCCCAATACTTGTTGAACACGCCTTGTACGTCAAACATTTTTAATGCAGGGTGCGTAATCCTGACAGGATAATATGGTGTTGTGATTATTAAAAAACCTTCTGCAGCATGTCGTCATCGTCATCATTACGTGACTGGCTTAAAATACTGGTTATGATGTTTGAATACAATGCAATTAACAGTTATGCGAGGGCAATTGTTTAGTACCACTTTTCTATCTGGAATGAATGTATAATGTGCCATTTTCATGGTTTGGGTCAAATTTGGAAAGTCTATTTGAAGGGATATATCAATAGCTGCTGACATTGTCCTTTTAGATCTCATCTGACTTAGGGGAGATGAGTGGGTTCGAAATAGGCCTGCTTTGAGGCACCTCTCACACTATTATGGCACCTTTGGTCCAACTCTAACATCAGACTCGCTTTAACTTAATAAATAGTGCTGTTGGGTTAAGTATTTCAGTGGAAATATCACTTTAGGTCGATTTTGCACAAAAATTGTACAGGGTCGTCGAAAATAATTGACATTTTCAGAAACTTTAACGATTGATAAGTTAGATGTACTTATAATTCTTTTCTTATTTGTTTTTGACACTTGGTAATAAAAAAGAAAGAACAAAGCGGTTTCACAGCAAAAAAAAATGTTTAAAATGATACCAAGTTAGGGATTAAAACAATTAAATGTCAATACTCTGTTAAATAAGACAGTTTAAAATCAAACGGTAAATGTTTAGTACCTTGATGCACTTGAACATATTCAAAAAACGTAGCTCATCTTCAATCTCTTGGTATGACCCTTTGAAGTATTAATTATTAACACTTGTAGCTCCACTGACAACCCTTTGGTGCTAATTTTTTTTTTAATTTTGACAGACGACAACCTAGCAGAAAGTTGAAATACACGTGTGGGCATCGCCTTCTTTTTTTTTCTTCTTGTCTGGTTCTTTTGCCTTTTCAGGTGTTGGATATTAGTTCCTGATCTTGCAGCTAGTTTTTCTATTCCCTTCTATCTCTCGCTAGTAGTTTGATTTCCTCTACTGTCTCCTTTATTTCTAGAATTTGGTCATCTATTTTCTTCTTCGTCTTCCTTTTCGTGTTTTGGTTAATTCTCCAACTTCCATTACTTTGCTTGTGATTTTATTTGGTTCCGTTCTCACTATGTGCGCGTCACTTGTTTGTCTATTTAGCCTAAATGCTGCTTGTTCTTTTCCTAGTTTTGCTTCGATTTGTTCTCTTAATTTTTTTTCTAGGATTTTTATGCATAATTTGTAGTTCGTTTGGGCTATGCATATTGGCCTGTAGTTTCTTTCTTGTATATTGGTATTATTAGGTTGTTTTTCCATTCCCGCGGGATTTTTTGTTTTTCACGTGTTTGTTTACAAATAGCACATAGTTTGTTCCTTTTTGTCCATCTTATTTAATCTTCTCCACTTGCCTTACCAATTTTTATTGTTTGTATTATATCTTCAACTTCTTCCCTCTTAATTTCTTGTTGTTGTTCTGTTTGTTCTCTATTTAGGCTGTCTTCTCTATCTGTCATGTAATATTTGTGTAGTGTTCTTTCCACGCTTCTAGGATTCCTTTTTATGTTTGTTTGTATTTACCCTGTTTGTTCTTTATTGTTTTATCAATTTCCCTTATCTCTTCTTAGTATTTTTGTTTTTCTGCTGTCTAATTTATGTAGTTCTGTTATCTCGTCTCGAAACTCTCCAGGATTCTTTTTTTGCCTTTTTGTGGTTTCTTTTACTATGTTTCCCTTTTTTTTGTATTCCTCTTTGACTTCTTGTTTGAATATATTGATTCCATGCTCTTTCTTTCTTTTACCAGTCTTTTTATGTGATTGTTCCCGTTATATTCAGCACTGTATCCTTGAATACTCTCCATCTTTCTTCTAGGTTCCATTCTGTTCTTGTTTCCTCCAGTCTTTGGAATTCTATATCTGTCTTTTTCGGGTAATTTTCTTTATTTTCACTCAAAAAACGTCGAACTTCGAAGGAGTGCAGGGGTTGCAGACGAGTTACGTTAGGGGGTATGCGTTTTCCGAGTGAACATTTGCATGCACAACCATTTCTATCCGCAGAGATGGCTACTAAAATTAGTACACTGGAGGCCCAGATAAACAAAAGGAAGTGTGGGCAGGTGACAGCAACGATGGCTGGATGATGTAAAGAAGTACTTAGTGAAGCAATGATTTTAAGTCGTACAGGACATGGGGAAGCGTATGTCCAGCAGTAGACTGCGACAGGCTGATGATGAACCATTTCTATAAAATAACCGCGTCGAGTGCGTCAGGTTACTAAACAATTACCAAGCAGCCATTTCAAACTAACTTATGATGTAAGGGAATTTAAAGACCTACTTTATATTAAATTTCTCAGGTTCATTTTCATATATAAAAATGATTCAGAACGCTAGAATTTGTTGACGACAGCTGTCACATTATTTCCCTGAAAGTGCGTGGTTACGCGTTGTCCTGGTGACTAAGACGGATTTTCCTCAAATCATTTTCTGTTTACGCTCATTACAGTTTAGTCGCGTTCTATTAATTGCGCTAGTCTCATCAAACAGTCAACCTGGCCGCGACCAACTTTTTTAAAGGCAAATGAATGAAGGTTTCAGCAACGCATCTTCAAGGATAACTCTTACATCATGTAAACATGTGAGAGAATTTAAAACGATGAATAAGCGCAATCCATAAATTTAAAAGTCAGGAGTGACGTAAACGCTGTTATGTATATTCAGGGGCAAGTTCGACAACTTTGTTATCAGACCGCGTATATGTGCCGACTCTAGTTAATTCAGTTAGCTTCAAAAGTGCTTTTAGCACACTTCTGCTGTTATTTTTCACCCACGACGTAGGAATAAAGCGTGAAAAGCGCCGAATTGCTAGTTCCAAGTAAAGGCGCGCTTAATTGCAGGCGCTGCTAATTTGCGTTCGAATCTGGGTCGCTGCATTTAACATTACGATATTTGTTTTTTAGATCACCATAAGGAATATTTTATTAGAAATGAGAAAATTGAACAAAAACAGGGCATCGCTCAGCTGCGTCTATTTTGGTTCATGCTGCATATGCATGATATGGTAAATTACAATTGGAAAACAGTTGATATGGGCTGGTCCAAAAGTAATCTTGTCCAATCGGGAAAAATGGAAGAAATTCCTAGAGTAAGATGAAAGAGTGTTCCAATTTATTAAGTCAAAAGTTATTGGGGTCTAAACTGTTAAAAGGGAAAATAATATTATTTTCCTTAATTTTGATTGAATACGTGCAGGGTGGAGGCAAACTCCCTACTCCCTCCCCAATTTCAAAATAAACAAAGAAGTTATGAAGCAAAGATGCTTCGAGGGTAGGGGAGTGATATTAGACGCGGATAATTAATAAGAAGGTTTATCTAGAGAGGGTCGGGAACGAACGAACAAAGAGATTCTCTGTTGAAGCGTACATTCGAAATAATGACTCGATTTTGTTGTGAGTAACAAACTTCAGAAGCATTGGTTTTATGATGAGAAATGAGGAGCAACACTTCTGAATGTGCGAACGCTAGAAAACATTGACAAAACTTTCCTTATTAAGGTATCCATCCATGAAAGGCTTCTTTACAACAAACGTGTCTCTGTGGTTGATGAGCAAAGTTTGGGTCATTGGCACTTACTCTTTTGAGAGAGGCCAATGTGTTGCTGTTACAATTTTTCCCAACAAATCTTGATGTACTCCAACTGGAAAATGTTTGGTTTCAACAGAATGGAGCCACGCCTCACACGGCGAGAGCTCCGTTCCAGGTGCTAGGTGAAATGTCTCTTGACCACGCGTTGAGATCTCTTGGCCAGTGAGCTCCCTCTGTTGGAGATATCTAAAGGTTGAGCTTTACATACATCGCCCTGAGACTATCCAACCCTTACTTAATGCAACATGTCTAGATATCAGGCGTATTCTTTAACACATATTGAAAAGGGGTAGTAATGAAAAGCTTTAGAATGTCACTGCAACAGTGCATCAAAAATGAGGGACACCACTAGGTCGATCTTCTTTCCAAAATGCATTGAAAGAAGCTTCCAATTTTGTATTTTTTTGCTTTAAAAATAAATTTTGTATACCTCCTGCCGTTTTTCTTTCTTCAATCTAAAAAAAAATACGAGGGAGTTTTGCATTGCCCCATATTATGACATTATAATTGATTAAAATATAGGAAGATCTTTATCGTAGCCGAGGAACTTCAACCGAATTGATTGAAAGTGAAATGGCCAAATGTGATTTTGAAGTGTTGACTATTAACTCTTTAACAAATGTTTACGGGAATGTAGAAATAGAAAAAAAATTCAAAACTAACAATCACAATAACTCCATAAGTGTCTACTCTTATTCACAGTTGCGAGTTCGTTGGAGCCCAACGTCCTTTTCAGTTTGTACAGACATTTAGATATGACATAATCTGTTATTTCGAGTTCTTTTTGGAGCTCTGGCTATATACGACAATAATCTTCCTATCCCATCTTCGAATTTTTTGGCTCTTCAACATCAGGCAGGTCAAAATATCCACTCCTAAATCGATAGAATCTCTTATTACAAGTACTGTAGGAAACATTTTCTGCTAAAGCTGTACAAATCATTTTGCGGGCTTCACTTGCACGTTTTTCAATTGAAACTCGAAAAGTGCATCGCTTTTCCAGCTGACTTTTAAGTTATGTTGGTAAAACAGGCACCTCTTGCAGTGCATTCTAAAACTGACGCTTTAATATGAGTACATGGTGGGCAAACATCGATTGAAGTTGAGGATAGAATTAAGTTGCGCACCCTAGTCTTAAAGCTTTTCTTTATGATAGCTATCATACATTCAATCCTATATACCATTTCTTTTCAAACTTCTAACTTCTAATTACTCCTGCTGTCGTTGCTGAAGATGAACTGTAGAAACATCAGCTATATCGAATTTTGGATATTGCATGAACGTGTACCATAACCAATTTTCTAGAATTTTTTGGCAGCACTCCGTACAGATATTGGTCTGACGTTATTTTATCTGAAGACCAAATAACTAAATATGATAGAGGAAAAGCAGATCATTAATATTACAATGTTTCATTTGGAACTGGGATTTCTAGGACTAAAATAATGTTTATAGTATAAAGAAAGTATGTTAACAGTAATAGCACGGTATAGTGCAAAAATTATTAAGGATAGGAAAAGCTTGAAAAAGCTTAGGTCAAAAATTAAGGAAACTCCAGAACTACCAAAATAATAACATTTGCATATTTTCGGACTTCTTAAAATGCGTAAATCTATTAGTCCAAAAAAAAAAACACGCAGGTGAGCATGCTACCAAAAACTTGTGAATGTTTTTCGCTAAATGAAAATTCTGGAAAGACGGGAAAAATTTTCTAATCTATTTGATTTTAAAATTCCATACATATTGATATGTGGAAATGTTTTGACTCGATCGTAATTGCTCTTCAGCTGTTTTATTGCCAGTGATGCAAAATTATTTAATGTATTACGAAAAACAAAGAAGTACTTAAAGCAAAAATGGTATTTTGATTTGCAGAACTAGAGAAAGGATGTGAGAGCTATAAGAATACATCCAACAAGATATTGCACTACCAAAGAAAATATAGCACATTGTGAAATAATTGTTCGAATAGAGGGTTAACCCAAAAATGATTTTAAATGGCGCTGAATGTTTCTTGGGCAATAAAACAGATAAATCTCGACGGCACTTTGTACTTTAGTTCCTCCGATAAGCACCACAACACATTCCTAGGCTTCATTTGACCTTAAAAATGTATAAATGATGATAATGGAAATGTTGGCACCCCATTGCAGTTGAATAAAAATTCTGAATTGGGGCTTCTACGCCATTTTACAGAGTGACAAATTTATACAAATTGTATTGTTAACGTAGGTAAATCGATGCGAGTCTTGTTTTGTTTGTTTTGCTTGAATCAGCTTCTTAAACATTGTGACAGTGTTCACGTTTTTATATAAAATAGTTAAAAAGAGCCCGGGCATAAGAGAGATTGCCCATAGAATTGAAAAAGTAAACCGTTCCGTAGCATTATCCGAAAGGGAATTCAACGTAATGCAAGTTTTTATGAGAAAAATTGCAAAAGATGTTAAGGAATTACCCACTTAATATCAAATAAGGATCCCCCATATAATTGTAAAGAGGGCAATATCTTAGTGTGAACAAACAATCAACCCTTTTAACAAATCAGAAATGTTTACAATAGGGTTGTCCCACAATAACCGAACTGATAAGAAATAGTCGTATGAACTTTCAAGACCATTTAATGTGATTGATTATACATCATCCGGATGTATTGCCTGTTATGGTATAAGGTGGAATATATGTCTTAAAACTCATAATTTCAAAATATTTGCATAGTTATATTTCCTAAGCTGTTATGTTACCTTGGTCTCAGAAAAAATTAGCAACCAGATTTGGATATTTCAGTGGGATACTGCCTTCTTTTCACGAGGTAAAAGATGAACTCAAAATGATGTAAGGAAAACTTTTCCTAATTCACCTGATCCGAACTCTGTGGATCACAACTTTTGACCATCTTTAGAAGCCCGAGTTACAGAACCCCATAGGATTATTGAATCGTTAAAACAGTCTCTTCTAAGTGTGGGAAAATTTGGCAGTATCAAGAGTCAAGTCCAAAGAGGACATTTTGAAACCACTAGCGTAATTGCATTTGTTGGTCGTATTCAGGTTTTTGTCAATGTTAAAATTAAAATTTATTGTCACCGTGTAGATTACTTTACCAACATAAGTTTAAGTAGTGATCTAAAGAAAATTGGGCATATTTCCTTCACTTTTATTTGGTACAAGCATCAAGAATTCATCCGACAAATTGTAAAGCACATTAAAAAAGTTATTGACAATATAACGATAATTACCAAGGAAAGGAAGACCGTTAATGTTGGAACAAAGGAACTTTTCAAAAAGTCAAAGAAGGCTAGCTTGAAAATGTCGAGGTAAAAAGGTAAAAGTGCGAATACTAAATTGCTTTTTGCAATCAGTCAAAGTAATTAATATTTCAAGAAGAACCTTTATATATTAGTATTGATAAAAACAAATGCGACATAACTTTGTCTCTCCAAAAAAAAGGATTTTTTTTAAAAATCTTACACGAATTATTAGATAATTCTAAATTGATTATGTATTCCAATTTTTAGATAAATCAAAATTAAGTGAAATAAAAATTGGAGCATTTGAAAGTTAGCCAAAAAGTGACAAACTTTGCAACTGTTTTGTTTTACGTGATGTTCTATATAACCTTGACCATCACCAGCAGAGTTTATTTTTAAGTTTCTTCAACTAGTTAAATATACAGAGTGGTATTCAGGAGATGATTGCTGAAAGAAAAAGGAACCAGAAGTCCATATACACATATGACCCCCCCCTCCCCATGGGTCTCAATGCAAGCGCAACGTTGACCTCATGATGTTGAGATTATCGCTGGGTCTAAGCCCCTAACCTTTTTTCTCTGGGAAGTCTTGGCGTTGAAAATTGTGGCTTCTCAAGCGCTTCTAGAGTTTAATGGTATTCCAAGCGTTCAGTGTTTCCTGAAAATGCCCAGGATGGGTTGGATGCCTTTACTGCAGGCCACGAACCCCGAAGACGTTGCTGACATTTTCGATTGCCGCTGTGATATTCTGCATGGCTCCTAGAAAGATGGAGGGGTCCACGTTTTGGAAGCATCCGACGATGGTGGCCCAGCCCCAGTCTTCAGGAAGCTGCAGCTAACACCGAGGAGCTCCTCCAGCCAGTTGACTGGGGTCGTTGGAGTGTAACTACGACCTGATGGATGCAAGCATGAATGCCTCGCACCCATTCACATCTTTCAGGCTTTATGAGACAGTTTGCGAGTATCTGCGCATCATCATTCACAGACAAAAGTCATTTAATTTAGGTGACCAAGCAGGAGCACATCGTCCAATCCATTTGTCGAGGAAATTGTTATTGAACGTTAACCTGAAGTGAGCTGCAGCTCCACTATGCATCAACCACATGACCTGTCGTACTACCAATGGCATGTCTTCAAACATAAGGCAGAGTATTCTTTAGGAATCGCTGGACTATTGGAGATGTGGAAGAGCTGGTACAACTAGATAGTCACCAATAGTCCCATCCTTAATACTGATGCTAAACCATTGCTAATGATGAACTGGACCATCCCAAGTGGATTTTGTTAATCCACAGCTGACTATTGTGTAGGTTCGGTGTCATTCTTACTAAAGGGCGATAAAATCTTTCTCTTGGGAAAAAATCGGCTGATCTCTGCACTTGTTACAAGTGATAGGGATAGTAATGATACTTAACACAGTTGCTTGGCATAAAACACACTGGCACCGGCAGACCATTTACTTTCTGTTGGAGTTATTTTTATTGTCTTGAAGAGCATGACCTTCCAATTTAATCCGTGCGGCCTTCCCATCATTTTTATTTGTTTGTCAATTAGTTTAAATCATCTGTCCTTGTTTACAAATAACTTCATTTTAACATGTCACAATGTACATCCACTTAGGAACAGATCAACAAACAGAGAGAAACCTATAAACACATAGTAACTGAGTTATCTGTACTTATGGGAGACTAATATCATGAAGAACAGTGTTGGCATATATCAGAGAACACATGCAAGTTTTCTGTTCCTTTTGAAGTTGTCTCTATAGCTCACATTTATCCCGTAGAAGGCGAAACAATGCACGCGTTATTATTATGCCTCGTTCTTTCAGTTCTCACAGTCTTACAACATTTTCCAGCCAATTAAGGTATACACCATAATATTTTCAATGTTAATTGCACTGCATTTCCGCGAGCATATCCTGCGCTAATGCGTCAATTAAAACTGTAGCGAGGTGTAAGAACACCTGATTCAGATCCCTGAAACGGCCACTTAATTTACCGTTTCACGCATGAAGACATCAAAAAATTGAGGTTTATTTGGCAGTGCACTTACCCAGACATTCGCAAGGCGCTTGGGAGGAAATTGCAGTTACCTTTTCCTCACAGATGCTTTTACTATGCTTGTAGTGTGGCTCCGATTAGAAAACTACCATCATCTGGCGAAGTCGCTTGGAGGAGACGAAGCTTCCGAAATTAACCAAGAGAAGGAGAAGAAGTCCTCTCTGGATAATCATTTTCACTATCTTCGCCGATCAGATCAATCCTCTTTGGTGATACCGCCTCGGAGCAAGTTTCTGTTTAAAAAAGAGGCCAAGGAGATTGCGACTGCACATCGCTGAACTGCCACCATTAACATAATTATCGCGCAAATTCCGACGCCTAACCTCAATACCAGCTGTGTTTTCATGTTGTCGGACGGACGGGAGTTGCCATAAATATTAATGGCCTATTGGGATTCGATTTTTCTTGGACTCGAGATGTTCACGTGCTTTCCGCCGTAATTTATTCGAACTGGGCTGACTTAAAAAGTAATGGCTGGCCTTTAATTTGGGGACTGCAATTATGGCGCTAGATAATGCCAGGCGCTTGCGTGTAAGTGCGGCCTGCACACGGATTGGATGGTGAATGGTCTAGGTGGGCGCTGCGGACAATTGGAACATTTAAACGGGCTCGTTGTTCACGGCTGTTATTAATTGGCTACAGGTTGCACGTAACTCATTATATCATTCGCGATGGAGTGATTAATGTTTCTGGCACTTGGATTGCCAATAACAAACTATGAATGAATTATACATCCGTGCACATAAAGTGAAAAGTTAAATTAAGTGATCGTATTTGCATCTATGAGAAACGATCAATATGTTTGATCAGATAATAAAAAGATAAGAAATAGTATCCGTCATAACTGTCATCGGATGTATCTTGTACCACAAGTTCACAGAAATTGACATGGATATAGAGTGGGTCCATATTATACTTTGAAGACAACTCTAACTCTACAAAAAGACTTTCGACGAGATATCGGAATGCCTCCTCAAAAATGGCAGTCGGTTCTTTCCAAAGAATTGTAGCCAGAGCATTTTACGATGTGTGTTGAAATCTGGAGCAAAGCCGTTTTAATTCAATCCAAAAATCAGGACTTTTGATCCGTTTCTGTAGCATTTTCTCCCAGAAAGGATTCTCTCGTGGACTATGCTTATGACAAGGAACATTGTCTCGCTTATGTAAGTAACCATTATCGCCAAATTGTTCTACAACAATTGACACTTTGCTCTTCAAGAAGATCTAAAATACTTTAAAACTCTCATCAGACTTATCTTGTGCCACAAGTTTCAGCAGTTAACTCGTTACTACTAATCAGGTGTTGAAACGTCTCTGTAACCATAGCATTTTGCGGTATGGGTCAGTGGGATCTGAAGCGAAGCTGGTATTTTAATTTATTCCAAAAGCAAGTTAGAGCTTTTGGCTGACCAATCCATTTTATAGCGTTTTTTCCGCAAACCGTTCTATCATGACCTGTGTTTTATGACAGGGAACGTCGTCACGCTTACATAGGCAACCATCATCAGCAAAATGTTCTACTATAGACAAGACGAAATTGACCACAATATCTTTGTACTCTCCGCATTCAGAGTTATATTGTTTTTTTGAGCGAACCCATGACATTTCATGAAAAACATCATCACGGCTAAATGATCCATCATGATTCGCCACTCCAAACCACAGTTTTTGTAGTCACCTACTAGTCTAGTAGCGCCATTTTTTACACCACATTTTTAGCGTATGGGCAATAACTCGACCACAGAGAATCCCAGTTGCCTCAATTCCCGATGTATACTCATGGTGCTGGTTGGACAATCAGTACAGCTGTAAATCCCTGGGTGATTTTTTTACATAATGATTATCGATTTTAAGTCAGCGATCTTTAGGCATCAGTTTACGAATTTGAGATGTGTTTGAATATTTTTTATTACACAGCGTGTAACTAGAAAAAGAAGACCGAAAATCATAGAAGACTATATAAAGAGGTAGTATTTACTTGAAGGGGAACAATGTCTAAAACCATATGAGTGTAGTAATGTCAATGTCAAAAAATGAAAATAAAAGTTGTGAAGACCAAATCAGTACTTATGTGTATGAGGAATGGTCATCTAATATCTGACGTGTCTTGTGCCACAAGTTCCAGAAATTGACATTAATACAGAGTGGATCCACGGTTTACTTTGATAACAGCCCTAACTATACAGGGTAGATGTTCGATCAAGTGTCAACGGCTGTACTCAGCATTTTACGATATGATGGGTCGGTCAGATCTGGAGCGAAGCCGTTTTAATTCATCCCAGAAGTATTCAATAAGGTTCAAGTCAGGGCTTTTGGCTGGCCAATCCGTTTCTGTAAAGATTTTATTGCAAGACATTTTCTCATGTTCTTCCACTATAGACAAGACGAAATTGGTCACAATAGTTTTGTACTATCCGCATTCAAAAGTATATTGTTTTTCGAGCTGATCTATCACATTTAATGAGAAACGCCATTTCCTCCAAATTTCGCTGTTTGGCGCTACACGTTTTGGCAGGATTTCTCGGGCATTTGTCACACTCAAACCCTCCCATCATTATTACATGACTTATCATGATTCGCCATCCCAAACCATACTTTTAAAAATCATTCATAGCCTAACTGATATTTAGACCACATAGGTAATGTTCAGCATTTTCAGCGGAGATTATTTGCTGATAGACAGTTGGTCGACCATAAAATCCCATTTACCACAGTTCCCCTGTAGACTGCGAACTCTTGGATGATTTTTCACGCACCCCAACACTTGGTGGCCCCCTTGCACGTGAGCTGCCCAACGGTAGTTTTGTTATGGTTGTTTCTTCACATTTCCACTTCTATATCTCGCCATATACTTAGTTAATTTGGGGAAAAAATTGAGAAAGAAAAATATCTCTGATCGATTTTAGTGCTTACGTAACAATTAATAATTACACTGTGTTCAAAATCAACATCATCTTTAGGAGTTTATAATTAGTAATCAATAAAAATCAATATTTTGCTTTCTATTAGACTGTATAAAAATTCTCCTAAAAGATGTTGTACGAATCAGGAATAAGTGAATGGATACATTTGTTCAGAAAAAATCAAAAAAGCTAATAGCAGTGGTCCTAACTCTATGGGGAAATCTTCAAGGTGGTGTCGGAACGCCTGTGTATCCATAGCATTTCCCAATATGGGTAGTGAAGGTCTGGAGCGAAGCCGACGTTTTAATTCATCCCAAAACTATTCACCGGGGTTTAAGTCGGGGTTATTGGCTGGCCAATCCATCTCATTCTATAATGAGCTGTGCTTTATGACAGGGAACGTTATTAAGCTTGCATGGGACCTCGTTACCAAATTGTTTTACTACAGGCAAGACGAAATTGGTCAAAACTCATTCGCATTCAGAATTGTATTGTTTTTCGAGCGTCATCTCTTTCAAATTTCATTGTTAGTACTACACATTTTGGCATTGCCAGACTTAAACCCTCCCATCATGATTCGCCACTCGAAACCGTACTTTTGGTATCATTCTAATAGCGCCATTCTTTGCACCACATAAGCAACGTTTGGCATTTTCGTAAAAAAAAAGTTTTCCATCTGACCATAGAACTTATAGTGCTGGTTTGACAACCAATACTACTCTGAATCACCGAGTGATTCTTCCACACAAATGCTGGTTCCTTCACGTCTCCACTTTACAATCACGTCACTTACTTAGTTGATTCCTGTCAATTCAATTCCTAATGTATATTCATAATGCTGATAGGACAATCGGTACCACTCTGAGTGATTTGTTCACAATGGCTAGTGATTTTGGAAAAGCACGTTCTTCTATGTTCGTACCCAACAGTAGTTTGATTTGGGCGAATTGTGAAGGTACAAAATGTCTCGTCTGATAACTAATAATAGTTTTCAGAGTTACTGACCCCATTTGACTGATTATTGAACAACACATACCTCCGTGTCTCTTTTGTATCTGTTGTTTAGATCGTAGCGACCTCTGTACGTTAATTTACGAATTAGTGATGTGTCCGAATCCTTTTGATCAAACAGTATATAATTAGAAGAAAAAGAAGAAGAAGAAAACTAAAAAATGGTAGGAACCAACTGCAAAATTCACTTAGATGGGATAAGAACACCTCACTTCCTAGAAGGGAAACAATGTGTAACCAAACGTGGATTTGTTATAGATGAAAATGAAAATAAAAATTGCAAAGACCAAGTCAGTAGTTGTGTGTATGAGGAATGGTCAGCTAAAATCTGCTTGTGATTGACGTTAATATTAATTAATAATTAAATTGTTACATGCAAGAGTTTATAATTTAAATCCTTAAAAGTTTCGAAATCGTTGGAAATCTTCTGAAGAAGTTTCACCTAAGCACGTTACTCAGCTTGTAGGTAACAACTCCTTACTAGTTGCTGACGTCACTATTTATGGACAGTTGATAACAATAACATCAAAATCTAAGTAAATTGAAACCGTTGCGTTTGTTTAAACTATTTGTCTATTCATACACAAGGGTGATCAAATAAATTCTTTCGGGAGAAAATGGAGCTGTTCAAAATGCAGAAATCAGTGATATTTAGTGTGTATTACAAGAAACGATGGCGGAGGATAGTCGGAAATTAAAACTAAAGTGGAGATTTATTTTAATAGGTAAGAAGAATGTCAACAGAGGGAAACTCGTAAACGAATGCGAGACCTACATAATGCATGCTGGGTATCGAAAGCGACAATAGTGAAAACAGTGCACTGCTGTGAAAATTGATGGAAGTAAAAAAGTTGCGTTGTGCTTAAGGAATAGGTAGCCGTCTTAAACTCTGATGAACAGATAAGCAAATGCTACGCCAACGAGTTTTCTGAAACTGAAGAGAGAATTGTTAGGATCAGGTCCATCTTTTTATGATTTGCAATAACAGAAACTGATTTTCCTAGAGAAAATTAGGCAACGGAAAGAAACAGTTGAGTGTTCGTATACGAGAAATGCTTATCTAAAATCTGCTTACTTTCGTAAAAAAAATTGAAGAGAAAGTTAGAAACAGAAATGATTTCGACAACCAATTGACTACAGAAAGTGGATGTTCGGAAACGTGGAATAAATACATCGATATGTGTTGAAAGGTTGAATAATTTATCAAAAACAGTTTATCACACCATAGAAGACTTTAAAACAAGCCAACAATGTGTTTGTACAACATTGATTTTAATCGAGCGTTGCTCCATTCTTGAAGATGTTCAAGAGCGACCTTCCAGAAGCAGTAAAGTGATTCAATCTGATCCAGTTAATTAAAACATTTGAATTGTTAAGAACATTTACGTAAGAGGAATAATCCACACAAGGGAATTAAGCAAAATTTTGAAAACAGGAGGGTCTTCAAAAGAGAAACAAACAATCCATGATTAGATTTTATGTCCCGAATGCGGAACTCAAAAGAAGAAAGAAGTTTAACTGTTTATTTGAGTCGTTTTTTTCTTAGTCTGGAACTAGCACAAACGAATAAGTTCAAATATCTTCTACCAGAAGAGATTGATGGAAATTTGTATTAATCAGGAAGTCTCAATACATATTGTGCATGGCTGATCTTGAAAAATTGAATTTTTGCTTTAATTTAAGCAGTTTTATAATGTTAGCGACAAATTTATCATAATTATCCTTGTCTCCAGCGAAATGGAACAATCCTTCATGCCCTAATCTAATTCAAGTTTTTAAATTACGACAACATAAATACTACCTCTTTTTTAACCACAATAATTACAATAACCGGTAGTCGTCTTTTTGCGTTATGTCTAAAAGAGTCAATTTCACGCTGTTTAACACGTTTAACTTCTCTTATACAGATTGAAGCAGGCTCGTGACGTGACGTTGATGTTTTTTTACCGCTTTTGTCAGTGGAAAACTAAGAAAAACCGTTTATCAAAGAAAGACAGAATTGTAAGGCTATATACGAGGAGTAATCAAATAGATTTACCATGCAATATTAGATACTTAACTTAATTTTCGGCCTCTAAGTTCAATCGATGATGCCATCTGTTAGCTTTATAACTTACTGGAGGAGGGTCTGTTCTACTAACGTATTCCAAAAAGTCAATGATCCCTTCAAGCTTCGTAAACGATTTATGCAACTTTAGGGGAAGATACTGTTTTCTACAGCTTGCAAAAAGTGGTTGCGATTTTGACCTGCGTGATGCTGAACGTTTGGAGCAAGCAAGGAAGTCAAAGATGAGGAACAACTTCTGGAAAGGAATTGCTGTCGCAAAGTGAGGCTTCCAAAAGAACTGGAAGGAACACGTCAATCCCTTTCTAAGCTTCTACACAAGCTGGGTAGCGTTCACAAAAAAAATTGTTGGGTTTCTCGCGAACTCGCAGGTGAGAACTTGATATGGCTAACGATCACAAATATGGGTTGTGAGACTTTGCCTCTTGTGATTATCATCTCCAGTTTCCTATATTACCTGCCTGATGTTCTTTTTGTTGGAACCAAACCACTCTTCTTTTTCTTAATTGTTAATAAATTAATATCGCAGTTCAGTGTAAAAGCCCAGAATTAAGTTTCTCTCTCAACAGAACCAAAGCAATGGTTTTGATCCAAAAACTAAAGATTGTCCAAGACGTCAATTAGGAAGACTGTTATTTATCATACAATTAAGTAAACTCTCGAGAAACAAAATAATATAATTTTGCTTTAATCTACTATTGTTACGTTATCATAAAGTATAAACAAAGCATTATTAAGCCATGATTTATTAAGCTGTCCAATTATCATCATTAGTATCGGAAGGTAACGAAATAACAGAGTAAGAAGTGCAAATCGAGCAGCGTATCTGCCTGGTCCGTTGGGATTATTTTCTGATAGTTGACATGTATATGGTTATCCCTTAGTCTGTGTTTGATATAAGACCAGTCATTTAGGATTGAGTTCCAATCTATTGATTCAATTTCCCTTGTTCCAGGCGCTACACAATCGACTGCAACGTTCTGGAATCGTTATCTTCTTGTAACAATTATTCTTTCGAGCAAATCCTAGCAAACACTCATGCATTTTAACCATCTTTTTTGTAAAGAGGTGTAATGTTAAAAATTGACCAGAACTATTCCAAACATGCAGCTTAAGAGAGGTGTTGAACAGAAGGAGACCAACCTCAAAAGAACACTTCATCAATATGATATTGATTCGATCCCTCTAAATTCTTCTGTGTTCAAGGACAATTTTTGTCCAGGTGCTTTTTCCTAAACGTCGTTTGATTGTCATGGGACCTACTTTAATACCAGTTTACCAAGTTTTACGCTTAGTTTGAATCTTTCTCAATAATTCTACTATCGCCTAATCGTTCTTTGTCGAGGTTAACTGCCCCTTCCTCGATTAGACAATTAATTCGCACCTTTGCTTCCTACTACTGCATTATCCACTTTTTCATCAAATCCAGATGTGCGGATAACGCGCTACCGCTGGATTATTCATTTAAGGACCTTTGAGGATGGTGCCACAGCACACCGCTTTGCAAAACCGCACCTCTTGCTTGGTCTGCAGCAGAACAACTGAATTGACTTGACAAGCTTATTAGTGTGCATTTCAAGGACAAGTAATTATGGAACTAACTTACATTTTAAAGCAGAGACTGAATTTTATATTTCATCACATGTTGCTATAGTGGGATGGTATGGTGAAGGAAATGTGAATTGGATTGGAGAATATTTGCAGTATCTGGGGCGATACAAGTTTGTATTAGACACGGTTTCGCGAAATACCGTAACTAACATCGGAGATCAAACCTTACCAACAAATTCAATTATTTTTCCTAATTATTTTTGATCCTGACTCACTTCTATAATTTTTGTTTAATCAAGAAACTTAAACTGATCCTTGTGGATCTGCTGTTTGGGATTAAATAGATCAAATATGTTTCATGGTGGTGTGGAATGTTCTTCTTGATGTGATATTTGAGGAAGTTCACGGGTGTCTTTTACATTACTGTTTAAAGTGACGCGCAAGTAACGGCAGCCATTGTTGCAGGTTCAAGAATGGAAAAATCTACACCTATATCGGAGAGGTATGCGTCTCGGTCAACCCTTACAGAACAATGAACATCTACGACGCCGACCACGTAGAGCAATACAAAGGTAAGCCCAATATCGCCTCGCGATACTCGCGCTGCAAGTGCGAAAATCATTTTTTGACATTTCCTGTCCTCCAAGCGTTATCTGCGGTCGCTATCGGGTTTCGACGAGCCGTCCTCTACACATCATGGCTGATAGGTGCGGGGCTTAAGCAGATAACTTAATTTCCTCCAGATTAGGGGCGCTTACGTAAGCCTGCGCTCGCAATCCGTTTTGTGGGAATTCGCTTTACCGATTTGCGTATGAAGCCCGTGATTCTAGTCGCAGATAAAATAAAAGGCTTATCCATAATCTTTTTAAAATGACAGCCTAGATAAACGTATTGTGCAGTGGAGAAGTAGAAGTTCAAGAGCTAATTTTTGATAAAATATGAAAAACTTATTGCTAACTTGTTTGCGTGCAGGATCTATAACTTTTGGAATGTCACTCGTATATGTTGCGCGTCTTTAGCAAGCCCCGCGATGATGGTCGGCGAAATTTAGAGATCTATTTGCGTGGAGCTTAAGTGAAGAAGCAGCGCAGCTAGAGCCATTATCAGGAATGCAATAAGCGGAAAAAAGCACACGTTTCATGCGCAAGTGGCTGCTCAACGCAACATGTGGCGCGTTTACGAGCGTTAGCCTGGAAGCTTCTGCACTTTTTTCCTCCCTCACAGGAAATGGTCGGCCCGCTTGCAGCTCTTCAGATTGTGCTTCCAAATTTAAATCAATTTTTCGGTTTTTTGAATAAATTTCCGGCCACCCCTTGTATCATAACCTCATTATTTATTATTCAGCAGCTTAATTAGATTTTTAATACAAATTAATAACAGTTACAATTATTGGCTTTGGTTTAAGTGATTTTAAGTGAAGTCGCTTTAGAATGCTTCTAATACCTTCTTTTCGATAAGGAAACAACAATTAAGAGGTCTAATTACATTACTCTTAATTGTTCAGATATTTCTTTGGTAATGCATTTTTTAATTGAATTGGTTTTGCAAATAAACTTTTTGCGGTTGGATTGTAAGTACATTTGATCACGCCTGGTACAACATGAGAATATCCCGCCGCGCTTAACGATCTAATTGGATTTTCCATGGAGAACATTTAAGAAGTGCAATTACTTCGGCTTAATTGTTCCGCCGCATATTAATACGTTACGTAAGGTAAATAACATCTTGCATAAATATGGATTACTCAACAGTTCGTTAGAATGTATTTTGATTCATTAGAACGGCAGCCTGCGCCGCAGCAGATTCGTAAATTTGGCAGAACAAGGGAAATGCCGAGCTTTTACAAACCGCTTCTGGCTTAATTTTGCAGGACCCGTGTGAAATGCAAGGTCAAATTCCGAGTATTCCAAAAATGCCGATTGTTTAACAATTTTTGAGTTTCTGAAATCCAATACCGGTGGTTAATGAAAGTTGTGAAAGCAATAGTTTTTGATGCGCTTCCTATTTACAGCCACATTATCATCTGAAGAAATGCAAACCGAGTTTTTCCCCATGTAATCCCTATTATAGTCGTGTCTTCCATTTCCTTGATGAGATAACCTTTGTTTAGAGGAACAATACGCGTCTTAGTATTACCTCAATGTTAGATACCTATCAAGAATTTGTTCTTCTTGACATTGAAGGTATTATAATCGATGTTGTTACGTCTTGAAAATATCTATGATTTAAGGGTAACAAAGTTCAAGTTGGCATTAACGCAATATAATATAACCACCAAGAGTTCGTCACCACAGTTGTAGTTGCTCCAATTGAAGGAATTTAGTTCTTGTGGTAGATGTTGCTACCATCTAGACGAAATAACTTCATTATTCTTGTTTAGCATAATCTCAATGTTAAATTAGTATGTGCTACATTATCTCTATGTTAGATATCTATAAAGACCTTGTTACTATACATAATGTTAGTTCTTAATGTTAAAAGCGTTGTAATGGATGTTGTTGCGCCCTACTGCTGATATATCGTTAATTTTGGGCGCAATATGCTTATCTTAATATTAACGCAATATAATATAACCACCAAGAGTTTGTTACCACAGTTTTGGTATTTCCAATTGAAAAAATTAGTTCTTGTAGTAGATGTTGCTACCAGTGAGACGAAATGACCTGGTTGTTCTTAGAAAAAACGTACTTGTTTCTCATCATCTCAATGTTAGATGAGCACCAAGTATTTGCTGCATTATCTCCATGTTAGATATCTATCAGGACTTTTTATTATACATACTGTTAGATCTTAAAGTAAGATGTATCGTAATCGACGTTGTTACTTTTTACTCCTGCTATATCGTAGATTTTGGATGCTCCGCATTAACGCAATATAACATAACAACCAAGAGCTTTTTATCACAGTTTTAGATTCTCTAATTGAAGGAGTTAAGTTGTAAATACCATATAAACAAAATAACTTTATTTTTAGAAAAAAAATTGTTTAGCATCATCTCAATGTTAAAGTATCTAATAATTGCTACCTTATCTCAATGTTAGATATCTGTCAAGAATTGGGTAGCAACATAATGATAATTCTTGAAGTTGAAGGTATTGTAATTGATGATAATATCCTAATTTTGAGCGTAGCAATATTTAGCTCGGTATTATTACAATGAAATATAACTACCACAGTTACAGTTTCTCCAATTGAATTACTCGGCTCTTACAATGCATGCTGCTACTTGCTAGACGAAGTAATCTAGGTTATTTTTAGGAAATATAAAAACAATATTTAGTAGCATCTCAATGTTAGATGAGTAGGAAGTATTTGTTGTCGCGATTCTAGTCTCTGTGTTCTAGAGGGTGTTTGTGGTTAATTCAGTTCTTGTTCCTACTATTCAGGTCGTATAATCTTTAAATGTCGGAGTAACAAATCGATAACGGAGAATTCTCGCAACTTCAAACGAATTTATTTTCTTCCTGTGATTCTTATTGTACTCACAATCGTTATTTTTCGGCCGAAACAATGAATTTATATTTGGAGTAACATTTTGTTTTAGCATTACCTCGATGTTAGGTAAGTACCAACGTTCTACTGTTGGGAGTATTGGAAGCAGATGTTGTTTACTTTACTTCAGGTCACACTGGTTGCTCCTGTTTCTTAATCAAAATAAAGTCTGGTATTTAGAATAGCGAGCATAACTTGCTGTAGTATTATCTCAATGATCTCAATGTTGGATAACTTGCTTCCTAGATCAATGAATTTAAAGGCGTCTACTTCATTCAGTTCCTGTTCCTGCTGTGTAGGTCAGGCGATCTTCATATATCGGATTAACACTATCTCAATGTTACATAATTGTCAAAAATCTCTACCACATTACCATATATTTATGCGGTTCTTGTAGTAATCGCAGTCATTATTTCTTTACCGACATAATTTATCTGTATTTGTAGTAACATTTTGTTATAGCATTATCTCAATACTGGGTAACTACCGAAGGCTAAAGTTTCTAAATTTGAAGATATCTAATTGAAGTGTTGCTTCGTTTACTTTTTGCTAACCACTGCGTACTTTTCTTCGAAAGATTTTTTTTAATTTCTGCAGTAGCACGATTTTGCTTTAGTATTATCTCAATGATCTCAATGTTAGATCACTACTAAACATGTGTTACCATTAGCAGTTGTGAGAATGCAAATGGAGTATTTTTGCAATACTTAATATAGCATTAATCTCGATGCTAAAAGCATAACAAAAATATCGTACCAGAACTTTGCTTTCTAGGTAGCGGTTCCAAGCGAAATTTGCGCTTAGTTTGTTCCTATTTTGATTTTTAATTTTTAATAAGCAAAACTGTTCAGCATTAACCGAGCATTAATTTTAAACGAACTCCCTCGCTGTACTCGAATTAATTACTTCTTGGACGAGATATATTCCTTGGTGTGCGGAGTAACATCATGCCTTAGCAGTATCTCAATGTTAGATAACTACCAACAACTAAAACTTCCAAGTCGGTGCGTTGTTTCGTGTATTTTTGGGGCTTGCTTTATTTTGTGAGTGAAATAAATTTTGGCGTTTGGAGCATACCTTGCTTTAGTACTATCTCAAGGATCTCAACGTTAGATTGCTACCAAGAATTTGTATAGGTTCTGTAATTGGAGATATTTCATACGAACTTCTTTGCTCTATGTGGTTTTTGCACTTACAGGCTTGTTATCTCTTTATATTTAGAGTGACGTTTTGTTTTTTTTGGCATTATCTCAATGTTAGGTAATAATAAACAACTGAAGTTGTTTAATTTACTTTTAGCTACAGTTATTATATTAGTTTCTTAAATGAAATAAATCCTATTTTGGGGCGTAATAATTTGCTTTAATACTATTTCAACGACCTCAATGTTGGATAAGTACTAGAAATTTGTCGCCGCAAATATTTGTGGGAAGTCGAAGTGGTAGTTTTGGTACATTTAGTCTTTGTTGCTATTGTTTAGGCGAATAATATTTAACCGTTGGATTAACGCAGCATCGTCTCAATGTTAAATAAATTTTAAAAATATGTATTACCGCGGCTTTAGTTTCTATAGCTGTAGGAATTCAAGCGAACGTTTATGCTTCGTTTGCTCCAGATTTTGCCTTGGGGATGACGCAATCTCCTAATTTTTGAGTAAGCAATCTTTTTTGCATTAGTTAAATGTTAGATAACTAACAAGAATTTGCAACCACCACTAAAAATGTATTTAAAGGAATGTTAGACGAATGGCTGCGTGGTTTTGTTGTATATACAATCGTTATTTCTCGCCCGAAATAATTCAAAGCGGGTTCAATTATTGCTTCTATTTTTACAACTAAATAATCTTTTTATTTGGATTACATAAGTTGCTTTGATACTATCTCAACGATTTCAATGTTGGGTCACTAATGGGAATCCGTTACCACAAATGAATAAGGCTCTTTGTTATTTAGGCGGCTAATCTTTAAATGTTGGATTAACAAGTCATCTTACTGCAAATTTAGCCGTAAGAATTCAAGCTTCATCTACTCGTTACGGTTTTGCCTTTTAGAATAGCCAAGCTCTCTTTAGCTAAATGTTAGTTACTTAGAATTTTTGTATTTATAGAGTAACATATTTTATTTTACTACAAAGTTACATAATTGCTAAACCACCATTAGGTTTCATACTCGTCCTCGACCAAAAGAATCCAAAAAAAACTGCTACATTACTTGTTAAACGTTCCGTAGCAGTATCTTAATGTTAAGTTCCCCAAGTTCGCCTACTGAAACTTAAAGAATTCACGTAGTCGCTGTTGTTACTTCCTAGCCCAACCATTTTAATTATTTTTTGCAACAATAAATTTATTCAGCACTATCTCAATGTTAGATGATTGTCAAAAATTTGTTACCACAACTTTGGTTATAGGAGTTCGGATCGAATATTTTCGCGCCGCAATTTCTATTTAGCCTCTTATTGAATAACAAAATTTCACTTTAACACTCTCTCATTGTTAAAATTTGCTACTACAACCTAATAATTTCTTAATAATAACAACTTTACTCACCAAACATTTTTAGAGCCGCGCCGAACAAAGAATTCTAACGATCGCAAACATTTTCCGCGGACCATCAACGCCATTCTGAGGTAATTACCGCTGAATAGCGCGGTCTTAATGGCCATTTGTAAACATCCCATTGTATTGAAACGAGGTGCTACGAAACCAAATTAGAGTACCATTTGCATTTTCTCTTCGCACATTAGCCTGTTGGATAACAGGCAGCAGCTCGGGGTTTCTCCCAGTGTGGCCTTATTTCGTGCTCCATTTGTTTGGGAAGATAAAACGTGATATGAATATCTCATGAAAATAGGCCTGTAAATATTTAAGCAACATTACGTTCCATTTTTAGAGTAAATTACGTATTGATTGAAAAAGTTATTCGTAAATATCGCAGAAATTAGAACACTCTTCTGGTACATTACGATACTGCCAGCCCATAGATCTTTGGAACGATGTCCATTTTAATAACTGTGGTTAGTCTTTTTCTTCTTTTTAATGGTCTTCAATCTCGATGTCCAGTAGGATGGTCAGTTTTGTTATTTTCTGAATTTTGCTTCTGTAACTATATCGAATTGGATGATTTGTTTGTTGGATTTTATAAAAAATTGAATTTCAGTATGATAAATTGTTGCTTTGGATTGGGTATTGTTTTGTACCTTACTTTACAAGTGTGGTACATATATTTCGATATGTTTTTCATTGCGTAGAACTTTGTGCCAACATACAAAGAAATGATCACTCCTGCCTCATGATGATCATCTAAAAAAATAACCTGCAATTACTCGCATTTTTTTTTGATAATTTCCATCATCTTGAATTGCATTTCACCAATCCTGGAGCTCAATAGTCTTCTCAGACTAATGTTTATCATCTTGTACCACACATAAATGGCTTTTCTATTTTTTTTATGTTCTGCAAATTATGAATGATATAATCATCCCCCTTGTTATTATATTTTTATTTTGAGTTTTTAACTTTATGGTGTTCGGATAGACTAGTGTATCCATTATGTTTTCACTATATGTTAATATTGGATATAAAGGCGATTTTATAATTAATTATTGATTTCCTATTCTCCATTTATTATCCGAGATGGTGTTCATCTGGTAGATGAACCTGAATCACAACATATACCAATAGTTCTTGATGATGATATTCATTTGGTAAATTCATAACCAATACCGTTCTTAACCCACACTAACTTTATTAACCGAGTTTCTGATTCTTTTTGTACCCCCCAACTCTATCAAATTCCATAGATCTTTCAAGATGATATTCGTCTCATTGCTTTTTTCGGGATCATGGCCATTTGATTCTCCGATTGTTTTAAAACCAAAGAACCAAAGAACCAAAGCCCAGCTTTTATAGTGGATCGCCTCGCTCGCTTTACGTCTTCCGGTGTCATGCTCGCCGAAGGTTGCCCACGACGTTCAGTGTCTGCCCGAGGTTTGCATAGCGGATTTCTGCAACGGCTAAGGCAAGCGCGCTCGGGCGGAACCGGCTGTATAATTCGGAAATAAAGTTTCATTGCCAGAGCCACCATCGAAGCCATTATGCCAATTACCAGCACAACAGCCAAGTGCTGCAAAGGTTGAAGTTGATGTTGAGCAAGAACAATCGTCCGGCAGCGCTCGCGAGGCTGTTGACCCCCAGGTACATACCATATCTGCTCCCACAAATATAAACCATCACCTAGCCGGCTTGCACGCCTATATTAAGTCGCCGCTTCGGAACCCAATCGATACCCAGCCCCAATTGCGGCGCAGTCGGTGTGCCTCTCAATGGCCCATAATGTCCGGTTGCTCCACTTTCCACAATCCCGCCGCATTCATATTCAGAAATGCCAGCCGTGCAATTTAGAGCAATGATAAAGCGCGCGCAGTGCCTTGGAGGCAATTGGGGGCAAATTTTCCTAATGGGTCCGCTTTAACACATCGGTCGCACGGTGGCGGCTTGATTGAGTAACGCGCTGAATTGGTGCATTTCTCGCACTTCTTAAGTGCTGCGCTTAAGGCGGCGATCTAAATTTTCCTCGCTGTTTTACGCTACGATACTCCCCAAAATTGCCGATTTCGAGATAATTAAGTACTGCGTTATGTAAAGGCGCGAGTTTAGTCACGCCTGGGCCCGAGGGATTCTTAAATCCAGCAGATTGTGAGTTTCGCAAATTAAGTATCTATGGTTTTAGTAATCATCTCATGGTAACTGTTGACCTTGGAATATTCCAAATTCCAAAATGCAACACAAATCCAAGAATCGGTGGTCTTTAGAGCGGCATGTCTAAAAGTGACATTAGTTTCGGATTTCTACTAGAGAAAATTCATATAAACCACAAGATGTGGTGGTGAAGACTTCGAGTTTTAATTGTTAGAGTTATAGAACATCAGTACACTGGCCTCCACTTCAAAATTGGTAGAAGGTTATTATACTACTATGAGAAGGATTTGCAATATGGTTCTGCTAATAAAGTCGCTCAAACATGCGAAGAAGAAAGGATATCTAGAGTAGTAGATAATTACAACAAAACGGAGCCACCGTTCATAATGCAGAATATCGAGACCGTATAGTTATTTTAGTGAAATCACCCGCATTTTAACCAAGGTTGCATCGCTCACTCATTGAAATATTTCTGTATGCCACGTTTATCTTGCCTGCAAAGAATTGATGACCTAGACTTGAGAATTCTCGTAGAAAACACGCGCATTGACTGTAAATGAAGTTGTGTTGAAAACATGAGTAACTTTCTCTTCAAATGTATTCACCGAAGATCGTGGAATTCCAAAGAGAGCCCTATAATTATACCCCCTCGGTCTTTCTATTGCCAATATTAAAGCACGCAATGCAACGTTTCGGCAGTGTAAATTAATGAAATTCTGCTTTCAGACAGAGAATTATTCGAAAACCCGCCCCACATATTCGCCATCGCAGATGCCTCGCACAAGGTCATGAAGCAGCAAGGGAGGGACACCTGCATCGTCATCAGCGGGGAGTCGGGCTCCGGCAAAACAGAGGCTTCCAAAATCATCATGAAGTACATCGCAGCAGTCACGAACCAAGGTGAACTTCAGAATCATTTCATCTAGTGACCTAGCGACTCAGCAGTATTATGATTGCAGGTGGCCGCAAGGAAATCGAGAGGGTGAAAAACGTGCTCATCCAGTCGAACTCCATCCTGGAGGCGTTCGGCAACGCCAAAACCAACCGGAACGACAACTCGTCGCGCTTCGGCAAGTACATGGACATTCACTTCGATTTCAAAGGTGACCCCATAGGAGGCCACATCAACAAGTACCTCCTCGAGAAGTCCCGCGTTATTTATCAGCAGTCCGGGGAAAGGAATTTCCACTGCTTCTATCAGGTTTGTACCTTACAAGGCCAGTTTAGAGCTAACTCAACAATTAAAAAATTACAGCTGATTATGTGGAAAGGTACTTAATATATCTTCTGATAATGTATAGTATTTTTTGTAGTTCACAGCGTAAAGGTTACTCGTCAGTTTTAATTTCTTTAATAGATGGCGCCACTTTATCTTTACCCATTAAGTGCCATTAAGTGAAATGTTTGCGGTCTTAATTAGAGCTTGAAGTTCCTTATTGTTCACCCTAATCTTATCATTTTAAATTATACCTGTAAATACCGCAATTTTTGTTTTGCAACGTTATCTAGTTATGTACACAAGTTATCCTTCTTCTAGTTTTCTATCTATTTACACGTGGTGTTTCAACTGAGAAATTTAATGACTGGAATTATTTAGCATACACTGGAATATTTGTTTATTCAAAATTATACAAGGTGGAAATTGCGGCAGTTCTCACACCTTGAGTGACGCAAGAAGATAACCTTATCAGAACTGTGTGTGGACAAACAGGTTTGGAGTGTTTACTGCTTTTCTGATAACGAATAAAACCTCTTTTACGATGAAAAACTTTCGAGGGGGAAATTAAAGTTTACACGCGAAATTTTTTTGAGTATATGATATACTTGGTGGGGGGACAGTGTTAATATCCCAGGAAGAATACTGTGCCCTCTATTGGTCGTTTAATTCATAAATTTTGGCACTATCTGAGAGCAATAATTAAAAACAAAAGAGAGGAAGTTTTGTAGTAACTTACTAACATAGAGGTGCCTGATGAGAGAACGTTGATGTGCATAAAGTACATGCAGATGTCTGCCCTATGCCAAATGAAAATCATGATGATAGCAGATATGAAAGAAGATGGAAGCAGAGAACATATAAACCCGAGAGACAGAAAGTGGTGTAGTTTCTTTACAGAATACTGCATTGGTTGTAATTTTCCACACTTTTAGAATATACAAATCTACCACAAACGTTTTTCTCACACGTGAAAAGCCTTAAAATTATTAAAAACTACCATATCATGGTGACATCAAAGAGATTGGTACCAAGAACAGAATGAGAAAGTATAAATAAATATACCTACAACTAAATCCCTTTCGAAGACAAAAATTAGAAAAAAATCCATAATTGCATTATATGGGTCAGAATTATTGGTCATTGCAAGCTTACAAGATGTGTTAAGAGAAGGTTGCAAGAACTTATTTTGTCGAAAAGAGGACTATTGATTTGTTTAGTATATTGTAAATATAGCTGTTTTTTGACTAGTCAGTACTCCACACAGGAAAATGTTGCAGATTACAAACTACAGTGTCTTTAAATATTAGTTAATTATTAACATTAAAAACTTATGGTGTGGTGAAAAAATTTGGAAACAAAATATTAAAATAAAGTTGTTAATATGTAATGTTTTATGAGTCATAAATGAATGAGTTTACAAATGTCTAGATTCTTGAGAACAAGAATTGAAGTTAAACTTGGAGAGACATAAGTATAATTGAAAAAAAAATTGGCTCTGACACTTAAGACACCATCTAAGATATGGCCATTCAAGATCACTCGACTTACGCAGAGTCTTGAGGTAGCAATGCACTGGCTATAATGGACTTTCTTACTAAACTTTTCTTTCTCTCCTGGAAAGCGGGACACCGTGAAATTATTCATTTATTAACATAGGATAATACTTAAAATACAAAATAATACAATAAAAATGAATAACTATAAACCGAATTCATATACTTTGAGTAAAGGAGTCAAAATCATGTCCTCTAGTCAATATGACTAAATGTGACATCATATGCAAGGTTTTAGACAATTGAGAAAGAGGAATAGTTTTTGTAGGACGGATAAGACTTTCAAATTTATGGTTTGTCAATGATACAACTTTGATCATCAACAGTGATGAATATGGTCTTAGCATAATATAAACAACTCACAAACCAATTATCACACTGGGAATTGGAATTCAACTTGCAAAATTAGCCACATCTCAACTAGATTGACATCAAATTGAAGCTTTTGAACTGTGGCTACAAAGATGAATTATAAGGAATCCTTGGACAGTTTTCATTCTAAATAAAATTTGTCTTGAAAAATTCTTAACTAACATTGCATATACTAACATTTTTGAACATATTAGTCATAGAAGAGTCTATTGTAAGTTTAATTAAAAGAAAGAAACTCAAAAGAAGAGGACTGAATTCCTAAGAGTTGATATAAATTAATTCAAAAATTAATTTGAACTTCTATGCTCACAAAACATCTGCCAAGATCAACAAGAAGTGATCTATGGTTGTGAACCTGATTACCAAACGAAAACAGGTGTAATTATCAGCCAAACGTATTGCTACTTTTATTTCCTTTGTTGCAGCTTCTGACTGGTGCCTCGGAAGACCTCTTGAAAAGGCTATACCTAACGCGCAACACCAACTCATACTATTACATAAAACAGGGCCAGGCAGCCAAAGTGGACTCGGTGAATGACAAGACAGACTTTCGAGAAGTGTCGATGTCCCTGAACACGCTCGAGTTCAGAAGCGAGGACGTCGACACCCTGTGGCGCATCGTCGCAGCCATTCTCCACCTGGGGAACCTGGAATTCTCGACCGACGAGGACAAGCTGCAAATCAAGAACGTGGCGGTGGCGAAGAACGTGGCCAACCTGCTGCAAGTTTCGGAGGGCGAGCTGACGAAGGCCCTGTGCGAGCGAGTGATAGCTGCGCACGGAGACATTATGCGGAAGGAGCACACAGAAAGCGAAGCTTTCTATGGCAGAGATGCACTGGCGAAGGCTATTTACGACCGGCTGTTCATGTGGATCGTAGAGAAAATCAACTCTGCTATCGCGGTTGATGACAACAGCCGCAAGGTGTACAGGAGTTCTCTCATCGGTGTTCTGGACATCTATGGATTTGAGATTTTTGACAACAACAGCTTTGAACAATTTTGCATTAACTACTGTAATGAGAAACTGCAACAGTTATTTATTGGTACGGGCTATCTTTCATATGGAACAATTAAGAGAAACTAAAAAAATTATTTCAGAACTTGTATTGAAGCAAGAGCAAGAAGAATATCGCAGAGAAGGCATCGAATGGCAACACATCGACTATTTCAACAATCAAATTATTTGTGATCTGGTGGAAGCGCCTCATAAAGGTTTGTTTAATTAAATCCATCACGTTACCACATGTAAATTAGTTTGTTTGATGTGCAGGTGTGTTTGCAATTTTGGATGAAGCTTGCTTAAATGTGGGAAAAGTAACTGATGAACTGCTTTTGGAAACGATGGACAAGAAATTGAAAGATCATAAACATTACTCTTCGAGGCAGTTAAAACCTACCGATAAAACTCTTAAGCATAAGGTATAATTAGAGATCAATAATGATGGTTAATAAAAAAACCTTTCATACTAACAGGTAAATTTCCGTGTCACTCACTATGCTGGAGACGTCACTTACAGTATTATAGGATTCTTAGACAAGAATAAAGATCCTCTATTCCAAGATTTCAAAAGGCTGCTGTATCATTCCTCAGATCCTAATCTTAAACTCATGTGGCCTGAAGGGGCACAACATATTTCAGAGGTATTTAATACAATTTGGATCATTCTGTAGATTCTTATGGTAAAATTGTAGACAACGAAAAGACCATTAACTGCAGGCACTCTCTTCAAAAATTCAATGACCGCTCTAGTCCAAAATCTAGTGAGCAAGGAGCCGCACTACGTGCGATGCATCAAACCCAACGAAATCAAGTCTCCAACTGTGTTTGATGATGAGCGTGTCCGCCATCAAGTCAGCTACCTTGGCCTGGTGGAAAATGTTCGCGTTCGAAGGGCTGGTTTTGTATATCGCCAACGATATGACCACTTCCTCAAACGGTATAATTTTAATCATCAGCCATTGTTTTGTCATTGCATAGTTCATTTCAGGTACAAAATGATATCGCAGTTTACTTGGCCTAATTTCCGATCTGGCTCTGACAGGGATGGCACAAAGGTGATCATGGACGAACATGGATTCAGTAATGACGTGAAGTATGGGCACACTAAGATTTTCATTCGATCTCCAAAAACGCTTTTTGCCCTGGAATCCGCAAGGAACGAGCTCATTCCGGGTATTGTTACGCTCATACAAAAAGTTTGGAGAGGTAAGTTTAATAATTAATTCACTTATTTGAAGAATCTCTAACATTTAGAAAAATTGTACATATAATAAAGGTTGGATCATGTTTGCATAAGCTAAGCTGAGGTGCTCCTCGATTGACCAAATAACTATTAGCATCCTAACGGATTTTTCTTAATGATGATATTTATTTCAATCTAAACTTTCAGAATTATAAATTTACTGATAGGATCTATCACTATAAAGCTTTTTTATTTGTTATTAATGATAAAACAAGGTTTCTTTTTCATCTTTTAGGTTACCAAGCAAGGCAGTTGTATAAGAAGATGAAAGCTCTGATGGTGATGGTCACTGCGTACAGGAACATGAAGCTGCGCAAGTACGTTAATGCGCTACATGCTAAGTTTGTAGGGGCACGCAACATGCGAGACTATGGAAAAAGTATACAATGGCCAGCACCACCCCCCACTCTGCGCAGCATCATAGGAATACTCCGGGGCGCATTCAATAGGTGGCGTGCATACATGGTCCTCAGCAAAATTCCACAAAAAGAGTGGCCACAGCTGAAGCTTAAGATTAGCGCCGCATGCGTGCTCAATAACAAGCGGCCATTGTGGGGCCAGACTCGAAACTGGGAAGGTAATTACCTAGCAATGCACACGGAAAACAACGAATACGCCACGTTCAACCAGAGCGTAAATAACATGAAGAACAGCCAACACTTCCATAACGTTCTGTTCTCATCCTTTGTCACCAAATTTAACAAGTTCAACAAGTGCGCCGAGAGAGTATTGCTTGTAACGGACCAGGCTATCTTCAAATTGGACAGCGTCAAGTTTCGCAACATGAAGGATGGAATTTTAATAAGCAGCTTAACAGGGCTCAGCGTCACGCCTGGGCAGGATCAGTTAATTGTACTCCATTGCCCCGGTGGCAATGACCTTGTTATATCACTGCATTCCATGAAAAAGGAAGATCATGTCGGTGAACTTGTTGGCATCGTGTGCAATCAATATTTAAGGTAAATTTCCCCTCATTTCTGTTTACCATTGCTACATATTTTGGTTGTAGGTTAAAAGGCTCCGATCTGCCGGTGACAGTAGCTAAGAGTTTTGCCTGTTCACTAGGTGGCAAGCGGCGATTTATCAACATCCATGTCAGCGCTGAAACCCAGACGCCCCTTTTTAAGAAAGACGGAAACAACATTGCTTACATGCTGCCTTCCAGTTACGCAATTCTTGAAAACGGAAACAATCACATAAAGAATTAATTGAACGGTAAAAATAACGAGTTGGACTAGCAACCGTCCAATCTTTACCTAATTTATTTATTTATTTTAATTTCTCGCGGAATTCACTAACTTGTGTAACATCAGTATTTTCAACGTAGCAATTTACAATGCAGGATGTTTTAGTAATAATGCAGATTTATTACTTGATTTTTATGTAACGGTTTTGCCACTGCCGTTTTTAGTGATGTAAGGAGTCATCGCAATACAAAAGTCTTTACTGTTTCTGTGATGTATCAAACAGGTTACTGTGTAATTACCATTTTTGCTTTATTTTTTCTTTAAAAAAAAATCACTTTGCTGTATTTCTGTTTCAAAATTGGTTTATGATATGAAAGTATTGTATATATGAAAATTTATTGTAACCTTTATTAGTTAAAATGAGTTTGTTATAACATTTATTGTATTATTAGCATTTAATTTTGTCGTAAGGTACTATATGAGTAACTAACGAAAAGGATATATTACGAACTCTAAAGTGATATACTGACAAATATATATGGATGTGCCTTTTTGAACTTCCATAAATACAAACGGTTGAAATTGAATACCTGTCGTTAATATATTTTTGAGATATATATAACGTTACGATTTGTTTTGGAAATGTGGCGATATCTCTTTATGTTTAACAAAATTTGTTATCTGAAGGTATGGGCCACGAGAATAATTTATGTATGAAATACGTAATATAGAATCCAAATCATGAACAGTACTTACGAGAAGGCCTGTGCTTTCGGAATCGGTACTTTTAGTCCAAGTATTTGTACATAGTTTTGATGTGGACTTTTAATGGTTGTAATGTGGCGAAACGTTATTTTTTAACTGCCCAAGCTAGTTTTTGTGTACTTATGCTTAGCACGTCGACACGTCAGCTGCATCGAGTTATAATCTTGTAATTAACTTAAGTTAGTGCCATGTTGTTTTTATTGTGTCATTCGATGGTGATATACTGTAATTGTGCCTTAATAAAGCCCTTACCTATCACATTAACAAAATTGCAGGACTATTTTACTGCCTCTTTCATTAACAGAAAAATTGTGCAGTTATTCAAATTGCCATCATAATGAGTGACTGAGAATACAGGGCCATCATGCAGCAAGGTTAAAGTGATTTATTGTGAACAATAACGAACATGGAAGTGAGAAAGTGTGTGCACTCTTATAAGAAGTGAAAGTTGATTGAGGTACACTAGAAATATTGCAGGAAACAAAAGGTATCAGAATATTTTAAAGAGTAAGAAAAATATTAAAACGGAATCATCCTACCAGTAATGTAGCAAAAGACGAAAATTAATTATAAGCAGAAATGTTTAAAATCAGCAAGAAAGTGATTAGATCACTGCAATTTAAATGGAGAAATTTAAATAGATAATGTAAGACATGAGAAAAGTCTAACAAATTTTTAAAGTACTTAAAGAGAAAAAATAGGAATAATGAAAATAAAGAATCAGGAATATAAAACCCAGAAAACCAAATAGGGATAATCACAGAAATAACATAGCAGTAAAGGGGGTGAAAAAAAGGCCCAATAATTCATAAACATTATAATTGTAGACATACAAAAATGAGAAATCAAAAGTGATTAATAATCAAGAAAAAAGAAATAATGATTAATAATGTATACATTAAAAATGATAGAAAAAAGAAAATTAAAGAGAGTTGAGAAATACTGCAAGAGAAAAACTGAAGAAAGGACATGAGTCGAAGTTGTCGTACCAAAGGTAAGTAGAGAGGGAAAGTATGATTGGCATGCTAGTCTGCAAGGAGTAGAGAAAGTAAAGGCAGACAGCTCCAGTATGAAAAATTAAATAAGGAGAAAATAATGGTATTATGATGACAAACCAAACAACGTTGAAGGATTAACAAAAAATGAAGGAGAAACAGGCCGTAAAATAGTATTAAAAATAGCAACGTATAACATAAACATTAAATGACATAGAATAGAAGAAATGATACACAAATATTAGGGATAAGCGAAACAAAAACAAAAGGCACGGGTGAAAACTTACATAAAGAATATACACTGAGATACTCAAGAATAGAAGTGACAAACCGAACAAAAAAAGAATAATAACAAGCACAGAAATATAAAAAACTTATAGGATATGATGCAATAAACCTGAGAATAATATTAATAGATCTAGTGTAACAGATATATGCACCAACAGACACCTCAAGATAAAAAGAAGGAATTTTATGAGAAACTAAAGAAAACAGCGAAAATATGCAGATGGATGAGACGGGGTTTGTCCTGATAGTAATTGGACAGGCTCTGACGTGTCGAGCAGGCGCACTGGGTGAAAAAACGTGGAGGGGAAATGTAGTGGGGGGCCTTAGCAACTAGTCGCATTTAGAGCAAATGAATCTAGTGAACATGCAGCGTTCCATTGGGCAGTAGTATGCCATCAAATTTTGTGTTCAACTCGGAAAAGTCGAATGTTGATCACGAGGGAGCTTCTGACCAAGAACAATATGCTATAGTCCTGATCTGCCTCCCTGTGACTTATTTCTCTTCCCTCAGTTTAAGGGAGAGATGAAAGAATACCGATTCGAAATCGAAAGAGGTCTATTTCGAAATTATTAAATATATTTGATACCTTCAGCAAATAGAGTGCGCCAGTACCAGTTAAATCATGTAATAATGAGAGAGTGGAATGCAAGGCTAGGAAAAAATAATAAAGGACAATATGCCCTAATAGGAAGATATGGTAGAGAAGAAACTACAAACTATAACGGAAAAAATATACAATTTTCCATAGAAAATCAGCTGGTAATATGAAACTCAATATAAACACTCAAAAACATACACATATATACATATGAGGGAGTAGTAGGAAATATTAAAAAATTAACTCAGCAATAATACAAGACCGAAGACAAAAGATATATACAGGAATAGAGATAGATGCAGACTAAACTTTTTATGGAAAAAATAAATCTTTAGAAAACGTGGTAAAGAAGTAGCAAAAACGATCAAAGCGATAAATGTGAAGAAACTAAATAACAAATATAATCAGAAGTTATACAAAGTGAAATTAAAAGGAATAGAATACCTTAAATAAGAAATATAAAAGAATAATAAATAGGTAACGAGTAAAAAATATTTAAAACATGGAAGCAACATTATGAAGAGAAATTTTCGGATGATAAACTATTAAAGATATCTAAAGAAACAAGAAATGTATGTCAGACAGATGCCAAGGAAAATATGACAACTGAAACAAAAGAAATGAAAACAGGCACTGGTAGTTTAAAAAATAGAAAAGATAAAATAAGTTCAGAGTTAAAAAAGTTTGATGGAAAACAAGTAAGAGAGTGAATTAAAAAAATGTGTAATCAAACATCGTAAATAAAAAAAAATACCGAATAAATGGGAACAGAACATAATAACATTAAATTAAAAAAAAGTAGGCACCAGTAAACGTAAAAATTACAAAGTCTTATGTTTGACATGAAAGAGGGAGGGGAGAGATAGTAACAACAATAGGGTTGGAAGAACGGAGATCAAGTGGAAGACCTAGAAAAAAGTATAAAGAAAATATACAACCGAAAAGAGATACAAGGCATACAAAAAGTGGACAGAACACCCTACGCCCTAAGGGTAGAAAGGGGCGAAGAAAAATAAGTTGCGCTATAAAAATTTGTATTTCACCTCGCCTTGAAGTTTATGCCTATCCATTTTTGTAGTTTCATGGTTCTCAAAGACATCCAAAATGCAATAAATCAAGATAGAAAGTTGAAGAGTCTCCAGGTTGCTTCATTTATGACCACAAAAAGTAATGCTGAACTTGAATACTTATGGTACGGGTTGTCTCCTTAGACGGAGATGGTTTTAAGATTGCGCGTATTGCAAAATAGCAGGAAATGATAGCAATACTTGGAATAGATTAAAATAGAAAAGAGAAAATTAAATAATCTAGATAAAACTGTACAGAAAGTAGAAATGGAATAGAGAAACAAAAGAATATTTAAAATCTTATTTTAGAGACGGTGGAAAGATTTTGCACCATCGAGTTTATACGAAATGTATGCGTTTGTTGTAAACAATAAAGGCAAATTTACTCATTTTAACATTTTACGAATACATTTATAGAACTTAGCAAAAATAGAGATCTAAGAAGGATAACAATTTAAAGCACAATTTAAAAATTTTCTATTTTCCACAAGAAAGAATTATGGAAATAAAGACAAATGGTACAACAACGTTTAAAAATAAACGTTTAAAAAAATAAGAACATATAAATTAAGGGAAAAGGGCTTGTAAGACAAATACAGAACTCACTCTTAGAAAAAAAAAGCTACAACTACATAAAATAAAAAAGGTTATGGGAGAGATTTAAAGAAGGCATTATGGAAAGTACAAGAGAAACATGCAGAACAACGACCTGGAAGTAGAATATCAAACATAAAAAAAAGCCTGGAAAAATACTTAAGCACAACACCAACAGATAACTATAAAGAATATAAGAAAACAGAGTTGTAGTGAAACAAAAAAGATTTAGGCTAAGAAAGAAGAATGGGGGAAGTTTGGGCAAAAACGGAACAAAACTTTACGGGTGGCCAAAATTATTTTATAAGGTTTTAAATAGCTCAACGCGAGATCAGCTACATTAGAAATAAAACTATTAACGAAAGACAATGAAATAATGGAAACGTGGCGCGAATATTACAAAAAAATATTAAATGTTAATAAAGAAGAAACAATACAGAATTATCAAGCTTATAACAACAGAAGGGCTAGACAAAGCTACAAGGAAAATTAAAATAGGGAAAGCTCGGAAATAATAAAATATACGAGAATGGTTAAGAAATGCTGTCAGAATTAATGAATAAAATATACAAAGGCAATAAGATATTGGAGGACTGGGAACTAGCAATTATTCTATGGCTCTTTAAGTAGGGAGATGTAAAGCTATGCGAAAACTACCGTGATGTTTCTCTATCAAGCATTCATAAAATTATATGAAGCATCTTATCAGTAAAAAAAAAAATTAAATTACACACAAAATCTACTTAGAGCATGAAGAAAAATATCAGATGAAATCTTTATAGTATTGATCAAGAGACCAATAGCAACAAAGGAAAAGATATACTTGTTTCATAGATATATCAAAAGCATTTGGTTCTGTGAAGAGAAAAGATATATGGAAGATATTGAACAAAAGGAAGACAAACAAATGCTCACAAGCATGTAGAACCTATACACACAATCAATAAACTGTCAGAATGAAAGACAAGACGTCACAAAGATTCACGACCACATCTGTAGTGAGACAGAGAGGAACTTTAAGTCCATACTTGTTTAATATATTGTAGAAATGGACGAGGTAATTAAGAATGTAATGACAAAATAAAGAAAACATGGGGTTTCCACAATCTCTAACGAATAGAAATAAATCATTTAGTCTTTGCAGATGATACTATATTGTTCAATAAAAAAGATCTACAACACAATCTGAATATATAGTATAGAGAATTACAGAAATGACAGCTGCAGTTAAACCATAATAAGACCAAAGTGATGGTAGTAGCAAGAAAATCGGAGAATATAGATATAAATATAGGAATTGAGAAGGTAGAATAAGCTAGATAGTTCAAATATTTAGGGATCATGAAAGAAGAAAATGGAAAAATACAAAGAGAACTGGAAGAAATGATTAAAGCAAATACAAGATTATATTTTGCATTAAATAAACTGAATGTTAATAATAAAAAACTGTCAACAGCTACTAAAGTGAGAGTGCATAATGCCACGTTTGTGCTAACAGTAACGTTTGGATTCGAACTATGGGCACTAAATAAACAACAAAGAAGAAGAAGAATAGAAGGAAGTGAAATGTAACCATTAAGAAAATAGTTCTGTCAAATGTAAAAATAAAAAAGAAATTATAGGTAAAATATATAATCAGAAAATATGAGAAAACATACCATGATGGTTTGGCCACCTATGTAGTGTATCTCATTCGAAGAAAAAGTCTGGAAATGCCCAAAAGAAAAAAACAAAAGGCAGACCAAGAAAGAAGTGGAACGATCGAATAGGTAGTTGTTTACAAGAAAATGGGTTAAAATGGCGAGAGACTGAAGAACTCGTAAAGGGTAGAAATAAAATAAAAGAAGAACGACAGTGATAGTAATGTTAATGATAGATAGTGATTGAAAAATCGACTCAACCCTGCCCCAACAACCGGTAAAAGAGTTTTACATTATGAATGAAACAATTTAAGCTAAAATAATATTTTCTATTTATGCCATTTCTCATAAAGTTAGGAACACAGATAGTCTGGAAAACCAAATGCATTATATAAGGTGGTTCAAATATCACCGGGACTAATTTGCGTGTAAACAAGTCGCACTGCGCAGCAGCTGTGCAACCTTGAGAGAGTGGAGCCACAGCTTCTTCCCTTCCTCCTGCTTGGGTTAGAACCTGTTCAACCCCGTTTAGGAGTTGCTAGAATGATGAGGGAACAGAAGGTACCGCAAAGCGTGGAACAACGCATTGTGATCAAATTTCTCGTTGGAGAAAACGCCCCGTCAGCTAAAATTCACCACAGGCTCCAACAACGGTATGGGGAAGAGTGTATCTGCTGGACTCGTGCGTTTGAGTGGTGTAAGTGTTTCAGAGAGCGCGTAGAGAATGAACCGCATGATCGTCGGCCGCGAACGTCCATCACCGAGCCAAACATTGATCGTGCAGACGCACTTATTCGTGAGGATAGGCGCAGCGCTATCAAGGAACTTGGAGCAATGCTGTCCATCAGTGTTGGTAGTGTAGAAGACATCGTAAAAACCACCTGCACTATCGCAAGGTGAATGCACTTTGACGGACGTGAACAAAAATGCAAGCTGCCAGTCGTCTCCAACAGCAGTTTGAAGACGAAGGTGATGCATTTTTAAAGATGAAACGTGGTGCACTACTTCATTCCAGAGTCCCAGTAGTCATCACGCGAGTGGTGGCATACCCCAATTTTAACCTAACCTAATCTGTCGCCATGACAATGTGAAATAGTGGCGCCCAATATAACCCAAATTTTCAACTTTTTTTATTTTTTGTCCCTCCAAAATAAAAATGGCATTATTGTCTCGCCTCGTCAACCACTTTTCATGAAAATAATTTTTTTTAATCGAAGATGTCTAAAGTGTACTTTGACCTGAACTGCACCTAACTTTTTGCCTATTTTGACATCTAGACCTGAATCGTAAATTATCCCATAATAAACAATAATTGCATCCATTAAGCTTGGATAACGTATCTAAGTAAGTTAAACGTCGTTTACTGATTGGTTCAAGAGTTTTTGAGGGCAAGATAAGTTAAAATATCGATGTTGTGATGCTTATACTAATAATGATAATAAAAAGCACAATCTTAAACTGTAGAAACATCCACAAAGCAACCTGACAAGTCAGACAAAAATCGTATAACTGAATAGACCATCTAGTAATAGAACAAGTATATCCACGTGTTGAAAATGTAAGAACCCACAGAGAAGGTTATATAAGCTTAGGTCATTTTTTAGTTAAAGCAAGACAGACAGCAAGTGCCAAAGCTGGGAAAAATCATAAGAGGGGTATGAAGAATTTAAAAGAGGAGGATAAAAAAAGAAAATACACTGAAGCTATAGAAATGAAAATCAGTGACAACAAGAAATGAAGACGCGCAAAAGGAGTGGGACAAGTTAAAAGAAATTCTCATAATGGAGACATTAGAAACCAAAACGGCAGTAATAAAGAGTGCCATGATAAGAAAAACGTAAGAGGGCTGTAGAGAAAAGAAGACTTTACACATAATAGTTATATGTAGGCGGAAGAAACGAGAACATCAAAGAAAAAGACAGAGGAAATACAAAAATGACGCAATAAACAAAACGTAAGAAAATTCTATGAAGAATTAAGGCAAAATAAGTTTAATCAATGGCAGTGAGAAAATCAAAAGAAAACCTATGTATTGAAAGAAATGAAATTTTAGAAGTATGGGCAGAACATTTTAATAGGGTAACCCGAAATGTAGGCCAGTTGAACAAAAAACCATATACACATAAGCAAAGAACAAGAAAACCTGCATAAGAAGAAGAGCAAATGTCATCCAAGAAATGAAAAGCGGCAAAAGCTCAAGATCAGATGAAATTGAGGTCAAACTCACAAAAAATGCAGGGACCTATCACCTTATTAAATGTGGCATATAAAATTATGTCGCGTGTAGTAAACAGAAGGGTAGTACAAGAAGAAGCAGAAGGAAAAGTATGACAATACCAAATGGGTTTCTCGGAAGAAAGATCTTTATAATTCGTTAAATCAAAAGCAAAATGCAAAATGAAAAATATTAAACTACATGTTCTGCTGACGACTCCAAATAAGCGCATGGCAAAATTGTAAAAAGAAATTTATATAAGAGATGGTAGATTTAATAGATGTGAGATTGACAAATACAAAAATACAAAGAATTGTCAAGAAGTTTTGACACAAAACTATCCCAATAATTTTATTAATATTATATTGGAACATTTAACATCTTAACTAATTCATACCAATGTTTAACCTATGCAGATGATGTAATCTTACTTGCATGGACAAGGGAAAAATTAAAAACAATAGTAAGAAAATTGGAAGATGGCTCAACAATAAATGAGAAGAAGTCCAACTACATGGTGCTAAGGTAAGGGCATGCAGGAAACGAACTAAGATCTCATAATCGAAGATATTTAACACACTTGGAGGCAGGAACTGATGGGGGGGGGGGTGACCAAATAAGACAAAAGCTGTGCCATGGACCTACAAATGTAATTGTGCTGAATTATATTAAATATCATGTTAAAACTCTGGAATATCATAAATGAAACGAAATCAAAATCCAATATGGTTCATCAGTACATACCTTATAAAGAAACTAAAAAATTTGGTAAACTTTTTAACATCACCAAGATAATGGTGTGATTCTGCTATTCACTGTACATTCTGGTCATTGTAGTCAAGTAAACATTCAATGCATAATTATCCATTAACTACGATTACTGAAAACATAATCGAAGCTAAGAAAATCACACTGAAGGTTTACCTAATTAGCTCTTATGATCAAAACGTAAAGCGAGTACGATAGTCTTAAAAATTAATAATTTATTGAAGGGTATAAATAAGTATCCCAAGAATATCATAAAAACTGTCTTTAATTGACTCAACAATATTTGTCTGTAATACAGTCTAACATCTGTGCAAACTTCTTCGTTGATAATTTTTCATGGGCTATGCTTTCAAAAAATTCTTTTCCAAGTTCTTCGCAAAGTGAACGAATTGACATACCCAATTGTCTTTAGCATCTTTAGATCCATTCTGAAATAAGATTTTGGTAGAAAATCGACATAGCGCAACCGGCAAAGTTGAGCTAACCTAAAAAGCAACAGAAATGTTAACTCTATTCGTTTTGGAGAAATAAGCGTGCTTATCTGGATTAAACATGAAAAATGTTTGTCTACAGAAAGACTGATGTAGAAAATCATGAAGGAAAATGATAAAAAGAGAAAATTAAACTTACAAATCAAAGTCAAGTGGGTGCCCAGAAAAGTAGTTTTATGCGGTCAGTCTTCTTTGCTTGCTTGGAAATACGAATATGTCTCATTATTTACCAAGGCTTCAAATTCTGCCCAATCGTTGATGACAACCCCGATCTGTTCGAACATCGAACTGCCCATTTTATTTAACAGCTTCCTTCTATTCAATTAACTGTTCGAGTTCATTGTGATAGCAAAAATCAATCCTGATGCACACACAAACAACAAAAACCATAAAACGCCTGTGAGGAACGTAAAAGCAAATTATATGTAAAACTAACCTGAAACATAACCTGGCTGAATGATTTGTAAAATATGTTGCGTATCTTATTAATCTTACAAATTTCCGTGCAGTGAGTAATCGGTTAATGAATCAAATCAGACAACGAGCTCTTTTGCGCAAGATTTTTATGTTCAGACAGCAAACACATGTTCGAATAACGAACACCTCACAATTTGTAGAGTTGTATTTTACTGCCATCTATGCACGGTTTCTGGAACAAAAACTTTTTGTGTTAATTTTGTAATCTAGATTTTTATACAGGGTGTCCCATAAATCAACGTCAAGCCGGAAACGGGTGATAGACCAGGTAGTAACAGTTATCATAAAAATAATAAAAAAAATCTTAGTCGTGTACTTCTAAAATTATAGGCATTCAAAAAAAAATTGAAAATATTGACACCCTGTGGTGATCTTTCATGCAGTGTGACTACAAATCTTTATTGTTTTTTTTTGTGTGATGTAACCCTGAATAACCCTTCTGTAATTACAGTCTAAAATTAAAACACAACTGCCTCAAGTTTAAAGAAAATATCAATTTGTTACCCAACCGTGCACTCAAAATTATTACATCGCCCAAATTTAACTAACTGTACTGAAAGAAAATGTACAACGCTATTTTGGTGACTTTAAAAGATGGCGCATTTAGTCCAGTTTCCAAAATGGTATGACACTTGTTAAATTAATTCTTAAATAAGGAAAAAAATATTTTTTTTCTAAAGAAACCCGATCTCAAGCTAATTTCTTTTCTCTACGTCCCTAGTTCTAAGGTATAAGGTAGAGACTGGATAGAAATGTCTGATGACTAAAATAAGTCTACAGTAAAAAAGATGTTATCAAGAAAATTCCAGCAGCTAAAGGAATAATGAAAATCACAGCTGAGAAACAAAGATGTAAATTACTTTTAGTTTGCATAGGGGAAAAATAGAAAAAGAACTGAAAATAGATGTATTTAATATGACTATCATCCAAGAAAACGGTAGAGAAATTTTTAAAGAACCCAAGAAGTGAACTCCACATTCGTTACATGAAGAAGAAAAATTCAAATCCATCACTAGATGGTTTGCAGAGTTTAAAAGGAGATTTAGCATTAAACATGTGGTAATGCACGGTCAGTCTGCTAGTGTAGATAAAAAAAAACTGATAAGTTCTGTTTCAAGTTACAAGAATTCAACAAAAAAGAAGGATATCGTTCATAGCAAAATTTTATTCGTGATGATACTGGTTTATTTTGGAAGCACATGCCGAACCGGACCTACATAACGAAAGATGGGAAAAATGTTCCTAAACATAAGCCCATGAAACATCAATCGGCGTTACTTTTGAAAACTAGCGCCAGTAGTGATATGAAGGTTAAGCAGCTCTTGAAGCATTAAAAAAATTCATAACTAATAGAAAACTGTCAGTAATGTAAACATTGAATAAAAGGGTTTGAGTCGCGCTGTTTTAAGCACCAAGGATTAGCTTCAGACCAATTAATCGCCATTGAAAGCACTGTTGCTATTGGAAGATGCATTGGGATACCCAAAACATATTGAAGATCTGGATGGCAGTTAAGCTTCTGCCTCCAAATATCATTTAGTTCATTCAGCCAATGGAACAAGAGATTATTACGGGTGTCAAGAAGTTACACTTCTTTTGAACCATGCCAGTTCTCCTCAACGATGACATTAAAACGTTTTGGAAGAAAAAATTTAATATTCCTGAAGCTATCCGGTTCACTCAAAAGAAGTGGTCAGAAGTCGCTTGGTGAAAGCTATGTACATTCTGTATTGAGGGAGGACGGGATGATGTCTGTGAAAATGTAGATGAAATCGTGACAACTCTTGGAGATCTGGAATTTGAGATGAATGAAGATAACATTGAAGAGCTCGTAATAGAACATGAAAAGAATCTGACGACAGAAGAACTCTAAGAATTTTTGAATGAAAAACACCAAGAAACTCGGCAAGAAGAAGAAGACTAATGCGGACATCTGCCATTAAAGACCGTTTGAAGAAGTGGGGGGATGTCAGAACAACGGTCTTAGAATGTTACCCAAACCAGGTTCAGATCAAAGCAAACGACAATGAACAAAATCTTTAACGCTCCACAAACGAACAGAAAAAAGGCCTCGATAAGTTTTTACAGCTAAAAATAATTCCATCCTTTCTTCCGGCTCCTCTAATTTTCCCATTTTTGTATTTTCTATTTTTCCTCAATCTTTAACGTCACCAAAGCCTTTTAAAACATATATTTGGATAACAGTACCCTTTCATGTGTTTTACTTTCTACGAACGGCTTCTCGGTATCTAATCCATTGTATTGAATTATTTATTTACACTTCTTTGTTCTTCTCACCTTTCTTCCATCCAATTTGTATTCTTCCCGTATAGACTTCGCCCTTTCCAAGTAATATAATCTTCTATCTTGTGTACTCAAAATTTCCAACTCCAGTCCACGAAGATTGACAAGTAATTGGGTGCAGCCAAATATTCTTAAAACATCTTCATTCTTGGGACTCTTCCATCTATTCATGATTCGGTGTCGATCCCTCCTATTAATATATGATGGCCGCGCTGATGGTTGTCCTCGATAGACATATGTCTATAAACGGTACAAGCTGACGTGAATGCGGAGTTATAAGAATAGATTGGGTTATCTCACTTATCTATTCTTTTTTTTCTTCAATGGTTTTGTGGTATTTTCTTTCTTCTTTATATCTGTTCTAGTCGGTTTCTCCGCCAGTTTACAACCATTTTACTCTTGCATCTTTCTTCTTGCTGAATACTAACTACTTCACATTCCTAGCTAAACTATCAATTTTTTTCTGCTGTATTTTCTTCCTATTGCCTCATTTGCTGCATCCACTATAACGTTTTTCAATGAATTTTCTTCTAATTATGTTTCTTCCTATTGATTGCGTTATAGTTTTGAATCTGCTCTCTATATATCGTTCACTTTTTTATTCTATTTTTCGTTCTTCTGTGTTCTATTTTACACTGTCTTTTTTATAGTTATCTTCAAGTTACTCTTTATTATAACTAAAATATGGTCTGTATCAGCGTGTGCATCTCGTTTGCGATCTTACATGTTTCTCTTTTCTATTATAAGCAGCACATGATCGATATGATTTCCAGTAGGTCTATCTGATAACTATAATAATTTATGTTTTGGTTTGCACTTGATTTTGGTGCGTATTATACACATATTCCTTAGCTCAGCTATGTTACATAATTTTGTTATGTAAGGTGTGTTTTCCAGCTACCTCTTTTGTATTGAAATCTTTGAGTATTGGAATATACACGTTATCTGATGGCGTTACTACAAACTTAAAATTTGTTTACAGTATCAACCACACTTCATTACAGTCATCAGGATTGTTCGCGCCAATCTTCAAAATTACCTTTTATTTTGAATTTAAATTAGGACCGGCTGTATTTTGGTTCCCTCTTGTACATATTTTGAATTTGAAGTATCGGCCGAATTTGTCCGAGCACGCGTTGCGCTGATATATCGGCCGCGGTTGGGCTGCGGGCCGGGTCTTTTTCATTCGCGCTTCGCTTTTGTACGCGCTTTTGTTTGCGCTTGGCCTTTTGCTATGTTCTCGCAGGCGTCGTTCTTTTGAATTTAGTTTTGTGATAGTTTAAATTTTCCGTAAGCCGAGAGCATTTTTAACCGAGAGTTCGCCGGCGAAGCAGAAGTTTTCATCTCTGCGAGGCTTTTGTTAAAAGCTAATTTTGTGGCGAAATTCGATATTTTGCCAATTAGATTAACCTCTTCCGGAGGTACTTTCGGTTCCCGATTGCATTTCGGGGTTGAAATTTTTTCCGGTAAAAACTCGGTCCATTTTTCTTCGCTCTGACTTGGCAAGGAACGACGAAGGAACCTTTGCACCAGGAAAGACGCTACCGTTCGGCTCCGCTGTGAAGATTAGGGTAATTTGTCCTATCTTTTTACCCCTACCCTTACATCCTTTTCCTGGATGCCCCAGGACCAACAGCAGGGAACCGAAATTCTGCAGGAAAGCGCCGTTTCCACAGGTTAGTGTTTTTAGCTTTAGCTGTTTCAAGTTCCTTTTATTCAAATTTTAAAAATACCTATACAGTACACTTTTGCGGCCGCACCAAAGATCATTCAAAGACTGAAAGAATGGTTAGGTTTTGTCATCACAATAATTTCTGTGAGCATCGTGAAGTTATATTTATGAACTGAATAAACGCCCCCATAACACAAGGAAGAATGGATCATTTGGTTTATACATCTAATTAATGATACTCGTAGAATTTTTATCAAAATGTATAATGGGGATTTTAGTAGAAATGTCTGTAAATTTTTATTTGAATGGATCTGTCCAAGTCTGAAAAGTCACAGCAATATAGCATTGGTATTGTATAATTTAAATTTTGAGTACAGTTGTGATAATCTGTACAGCACGTGGTATAATATAGTACTATTATGTAGCAGCAGTTTATTATATAGGTACTTTTTGAAAATACCATTATTCTATACGAGTTGCAGCAGTCTTAAAACCACAGAACTACAAAAATGGGTAGGCACAAACTTTAAAGTAAAGTAAACTCTTACCCCAGTACAATAGTAATTTTTAAACAGAAACTTTTCTGTCACAACTTTCCTCTATTCTCTTATGCCTTTAGAACGTATAATAATATGAAGTATTTATTCATAAAAAAGCATTCATAAGTGACCAAAACTTAACAATGTATTAAGAAAAAGCGTGTTCAGGTTCTTTTTGCTTGAAAATGGTATTTAGGAATCTACCACGGTCAGCTTTTTTATTGTTGAAAAATCTTCTCTATCACAATGTTACTACAACACTTATCATACATTATATACCAAAATTAACTGATATTCTATATTTTTTAAATAAAGATACTAAAATCTTCATAAAGTCCTTCCACTACTAGAGCATTCCTTATTTTCACAACCATCGTCTTCGCGTCCTGCCATGTTAGCCTCTATTGATGTAGTATCTCTTCAACGCTGTTCCATGTTTTCTGTACCCTTCTTGTTCTAATTTTGATTTCCATATTTTTGTACTCCGTTGACCTACTGCGATAGTTTGGGCAGCTAAATCTATCTACTTTTTATATAAAGTATCTCGAAGGACAATCGTGTTCCGTTTTCTTCGTCAAATCCTCTTCTTTATATTCGTCCTATCAGCGTAATTTCAGTCTTTGTCGATAAAATTATGTTATTCTTAATTTTTTACACTACCCCATCCTATCAAATTTTATAAATCCTATTTTTACTGTTTCTATATATGCTCTTTTTCTGGCGCCAATGATTATACTTCGCATTTTTCTATCATTTTTTGATAGATGGATTTTAAAAAAAGACTAAATAGGCTTTCTATTTTACATTGACGAGGCCGAAAATTTCCTTTGTTGCCCTCGAATCAGTCTTGCCTTTTCGACTTCTTGAAGCTAACAGTTTCGTTGGTTAACTCCGAGCTAACCTTTCAAAACGCTAACCATTTCTGCTCAGTCTTTCGTATTGTGATTCCTTACAAACCAACCAGAAATCCTACTATGAAAATACGCGTCTAAAAGTATGAAAGTGTCAAACTTGCGTTTGGATAGACTTGAGCAATGCTAAGTGGCTTTTGACAAAAAGTCAAAACTTGCGATGTGTTCATCAATGTTTCTTACAATCTCCGTGCAAAGAGCAACATACTTATTACGTTGGTTAGCATAGACTGAGAGGTAGTAGTCCAGTGGAATTTCCTAGTTCTTGTTTGCTTATTACACTTTCTACAATAACTTGGAGAAGGTTGTGCTCACCTGCTGATACGACTGGTTCTTCATCAGCATCTAAGGTGGAGGCACAGGCAGAGGTAAGAGAATAAATCTGTATTCAGACAATGATATACGGAGAGTCATTTCCTTCTTTCGTGAATCGTGGAAGCCAATTCAAATGCAAAGTTTTTCATTCACTAAGTAGTTTAATTTCATAATAACGGCAACATAAGCATTTAATTTAGCAAGCTCGTTAGCGATTAGTGTTGCACTTCTTATATCGAGACGTATATTTCTTGCTATAATTTCCGGTATTTAGTCCACATTTTCTAATCTTTCCCATTCAGGGTATTCAATGGTAATTTGTAAATAGTTATAGAGTCTTTAAAAGACGACCATCATACATGTACTATCAACCTGCAGACTCATGAAACTCCAATTTTCGTCTGTAATCCATTCCCACTGTCTTTATCAATAGTTGTTAGGCTTGAAGTGAGAAAAAAGTGAAAGGAGACGGTGAAAAAATAAAATAGCAGAAAAAGTACCACTGACGTGAATTTGATTAAGGTAGATTCCAATATATTGGAGAAAGAGCCACGTATGGTATACCTAGAATGGTATGGTATTGCACACTGGATTGATGCTCCTTTACAGTCCATTCATCTGGTATGGCCTTTTCAACTTCTACAACTATTGCACCAACTATTGTACCAAGTAGTGAACAAGTTTCTCCTCATTCTGTTTTACAGTTAGGCCCAAACGTGATGTCTTTTAGTGTTATTTCTTCCATCAAAGAGCCATTACCTCTTTGGTGCCCTTCTACACTCGGCCCAGAGTCGCTGGCTGTACGGTCTACTCTATTACCGTAGCGGGAAATCCCGGCCAGACATTTGCAATAGATAGAATAAGAAAAACGACAATTGAAGAATGAAAAAATTGTTGTGACAACTTGGGAAGGTAATGTCAAAGTAAGATGCAAAAACTTGGCAATTACCTAGACTACATAAATAACACCAAATAATGCAAAGTTGATTCCACAACCTTGGTATGGTAAAGCTGAAGCCATCCAGCGTCAATATGGAGTTTATTAGTGGACAAACAACTAGGGTCCTCTATTCATTGCTAATATAATAACACATTTCTGTAAAAATTTGAACATAATGAACAACCCTCTAGTCTTTTATATATGGTTTAGTCTAGTCTTTTACAGAAGACAGCAGACTGGAGACTGGAGACCTTCAATAATTAATAGCCAGATAGTCTACATTATAGTTAACATTCATATCGTTTACCAGTTTAAAATGAGGCCAGCAATTCAACAAATTAAAACACCTGAAACACAATGCTTTATTTATTAACCATATCATATAGGTAGGTACAAGAAAAATTAAGGCACGTTTCAATACAACTTCTGACTGGCCTATTTACAAAATAACCACTCACACATACATGATATGACTATGCAATATGTAAGTACACGTCCATCTGCTGGATATGCCGACGTCACAGACTCAAATCTTACTCTAAATTACAGAATGGGAAAACTCGAGGCGTGCGCCGCAGCACCCGAACTAAGTACCTAGGCTGCTGCGCTGACATCTCGAGCCTCCCCACCAGATATGAATACCATGATAAAACTACTGATTAGTTACCTGATACTATCCACACTCAGTTACATGCAAATTTTGCAGCCAAAACGGAGTGCTTGTAATGTACTTTTCTTACAAACGTAAACAATACTGGCATTGAGAAAACTGAATGGGATCGACAACGTGTACTATGCTCTAAGTATAAGCAACTGGATAATAAATATGGCCATAAACAACGTCGTGGGGCATGCGCCGACACTAAATTTCGCAAATGCATCCTGAAAGTTTAAACTTACTCCAGAGATCCAATTCGATGGAATAAGGAATGTAAAACTTGCGCAGTTTCTGCACAACTACCGACAATTAAGTAACAAAAATTAAGTTTTGAGCAAATGGCTGAAAGGAAAATGATTGGAGAAATGCTCACCCAGATTACAGCTTGCAGATTTCTCGACCATTCCATTCAAATTAACTAAAATTAATTTAAGGTAAAGCAAAATTGTCGCCTTAAATTAATTTCATACGGAACATAGGTGTCTGGCCTAAGAAATACCGTCACACCTTCCCTAATTGCAATTCCTACACGTATTAATATTAAAATAATGTAGTCACGTCTAGTTAACGCAGTATAAAATTTTATCAGCTTCAGTGTATCAACCAATAAACAGTCATATATAGCATTATAGTAATTGAACAGCTTCTTAAGTCCCTCTCGTCAACACACCAAATCGACAGTCCATGGAGTTTGGCAGCAAGTATAACAGAACTCTAACCTGTTCAATGTTTCCTTAATAATTAAGTACAATTACTTTAAAATTAAATTAAAAATGGAATGTATAATAAAATAATAACAATATTCAATTGAGCACACATTATCGTTAAACATCATCGAACAAAAGTAGTCTCCTTGTACGCCACAGGATAGTGCATCACTTCACAGTCTTCATTTCCGCAAACCCATCAGTCTTAGTTGTTGGAAACCGAAGCAGTGCCGGTGATAAGTCAATCCACTTCGCAAGATGAACTACCTACAATGTTCTATCGTTAAAGCACAATGGCAAAGCAGTCATCGCTCAGTCCGTGAACACCTCAGGCTTGCCCGGTCACAGTTTACTGCTGTCGTAGTTCTCCAAGGTCCACTGCTGGCGCTCGAGGCTGCTGTTGCACACTTCCATCAGGAGCTTGGTCTTGTCCGCGTTGATGGCCAGGCATTTGTCGCTGCTGCCGTGCCGCAGCAGCTTGCTCTCTTCGTCGTAGTCCCAGTACTGGTTGCCCTTCGAGCCATGGCAGGGGTACAAGATGACTTCCTGGCCGCTGTAATCCAAGCAGGCGTCGTCGCGCCGGACCTCGCCCGTTTTACTGTACATCCAGTACTGGAAAACAAACAAATTAGCGATCACACACAACATCCGAAGTGGTTCATGGTGAACTATCTCAGTTGCGGTAACAAAATGAAAAAAGACAAATAAAAGAACTTAAAGAAAGTTTTTTAAGTTGATTTTTTTGGTTACACAACAGTTTATCTTTGTTTAATTTATTCACTTCCAAAACTCTGGTCTGGTTTTCTTTTATCTATCATCATCACTTTCATTTTTTGATAATTTCCATCTTTCAATCTTAGTTCAACTGTTATTCATGCGCCCTTCGATGAACTCCGCAATTTAAGTTTCTTCTCTTTTCTTTCTCATCATCTATTGGTTATAAATTTAATTACCTCTAATTTACACATTTCTTAGTTTAATACTAAAGGTTTTCCACTCCCTGCCCCATTTAAAAGAGCAAGTAATTCCGCTCTTGATTTTCATTCCATCTATGACATTTCATGATCACTTCATCTTTGCATAGATGTCTATTTCGGGCTATTTTTAAACAGTTGTGTTTGAAGACGTTGACATTCTTGCTACACCTCTTTGGCCCTTTTTACTCTTTTCAGTAATTTTGATAGCTTTTATTTTTTGGTTTGTTGTTTTTTTGAAATCCATACTGAGTCTTTATTTGTTTTATTTTCTTCTTCCGCATTTTTAATAAGTTTATAAAATTATTTGCTCTCGTTCATCATTTTCTTTTTATTTATTTTCCACTTATAATTTTTTTTAAATTCCGACTTTTGTTGTTTCATACAAGCCCTAGTCGATATTTGCTTGCTTGGTTTCTATGGTTTGACCATCAAATTTCAAGGTCTTGTTCTTTTCCATTTGTACCTTCTATAATAGCTATCTTCTTGCTTATATCGTTCTATTTGCTATTATGGCTACATTTAAATTTCAGCAAGGCCGCTCCTGTACTTTGTTGTTCTCATTCATAGCCTTAGTTTGTTTCTTCTTACCTTTGCTTTGTGTTCTTTTACCGCGTGACTACCCAGTGGTTTTTACAATTTTATTTTGCTTCGTTTTCTTCTTTTTTGGTCTGTTGTCATCGTTTTATGTGCCTTTCTTTTTCATTCTTCTTGTTTCTAAGTTCCCCTTCCTTTAAGTTCTTAATTTATTATTATGCAACTTTGTACCACTTTGTCATTTATCTTTTGCTCAGTTGAAATTCTGTAATGGTTTCACCTCTATTTATCAGCTTTAAAAATATTTCTAATTTTCTTTAATGTCTTCTTAGTTTCATCTATTTCTTCTTCTATTGTTACACATTTTGTTTTAGTGAAATATATTTTCATTTCTATCTTCCCCAAACATTCAATTATTTTTTGTCCCTTTCATTTTTTCTATAGAATCTTCTTGTTTCCCCTTTTTGTGCTATATTTGTTCCTTTTACTTAAAACTTACGGTTTTCTATAGAAGTATGATGTGCTTTCCAATCTGCTAGAATTATATGCTTCATTTTCTCTTTCTCTTTTTATTTATTTATATTAAATGTGTAGTAGTGTAGTCAGTTCTTTTTTGCTTTTTTATGACTTCAATGCACTCCCTAAGATTGTTAGCAATAAATTAAAAAGTGTCTATTAAGTTTAAAATTTCTAAACTTCTGATACTGATATGGGTAATTCTTCTTTTCCTTTTATTCTTCTTATATTTTCCAATATCTTCCTTTAAGATATTGAATTTATATATTCAAGAATTTTCTCCTCAATTTCTTGAAGTGTATCATTACATTTTTCTTCCTACTATAGGCTCACATGTTCACATAAGTGTTTTTCAATGTTAGTACATTAATAGTGTAGTTCAGTGTATCTTCTTTTCTTATCTTTAGTAGTATAGATCACATTATGGATGTTTTGTATAGGTTTTGACCTGGCCTAATTGGTTTTTCGCATCTGACGGTATCTCACTACAATATTTTTTGACTTCCTCAATAGCCAAGGTTTCTATAGTGGAGTTTTAATTAGCATTCATTCGGATAATCTACGCTCTACCGTATTCTAAAACAGTCTTACGCGTTGACATTTATTTTCTTGAGGATTTCAAGTCGTCCAGCCATCCCCACAGGGGTAAGCCTGCTAATAATACCCTAAGCGTAGTTAGAGCTGGCAGTTTTTATTTATACAAGCTGCATGCGGTAGATAAGCGACCGTAACTAATTCCTCTCATAATTCTGCCTTGGAAAAGCCATATTTATTCCGCAGTTCCCAGCTATCGCGCTTTGTGATATATTCCTAGTTTGTCCACTCTCCATATTTGTCAGCGCTTCAAAGGCAACAAGCAAAAATAGAACGCGCCGCGACCACCGCAATTAATAGAACTTCCTCCGGCGCGCCACGCATATGTTTACCGATTATTGCAGCAAGCGCGAAATGCCGCTGCAGCTTAATCGTGGCTCGATTAATAACTGGATGCTAAAACACCAGCTGCTATTTAGTGGATGCTGCGAGGTGCTTTTAAATGCGGCAGACGGTGAGAAGGGAGTCGTCATGGGAGTTTTAGAGTCGACTATATCTTCGAAGGATAAAATTGGCCAATATCATTAAAAGGCACTTCAGATTCATACTTTTAATTTTTTCTCTGTTGAAATATCAAAATCTCAGCCTACAGGACCTATTTATTCTTCTTCCTGTTTTTGTTCACCCATCTATTTTTCACCATTTCCAATTTCCCCTCAATTCTGATCAAGAATGATATTTTGCATCTTCTCTACCACATGACACAACTTCTGCTTTTGACCATTTCTTTCCATTGCTTTTACATTACAATATTCTCCAACTATTGGAATTTTACCTTCCGTTTGGTTGTTTTGAAGTTGAAATTTGCCTTTTATGACTTATTTTTCTTTCATAGTGGTCTACTACTATTACTACTGTCCTACAGAAGATAATGGTATACCATAACAGTTTTGTTCGCATTGAATACCTTTATACCCATACATGTCGGCTACAATTTTTATCGTAAAGCTCCAGTGTCTACCCGACACAAAGAACGCCAGATTTAGCGGTCTTAGGGATTCACGTTACAGTCGGCCGTATTTCCAAGGCGAAGCCCTCCGACAGCTCGAGCAGACATTAAGTGCACGTACTATTGGAGAAGTCCGGCAGGGACCGCTGCTGTCGCAATTCCTCCAACGATAAATAACGCCGGACAGAGGTGTCCGATAAACAAAACCCGAAATCGAGTTGTCAAAGCGGCCGCACCTGAGACAGTTCAATACATCGCAAGACGACCTTTCACCCCAGCGCGTGCCGACTCGGTTAACACCACCACCACCACCGCGTGCTCGCAGGCTGCGACCGCCCCGAAAGTTCAGGTCGGCGATCGTTACGCCAAACTGAAGTTGGGTCGAGTTGCAGGCCCCGATGCGCCCCCAGCCGAACGCAGCGCGCCCGGAAGAGGCGTCAGCGGCAGGCACGTTCTCGCGAAGAATTAAAGAAGTTCGTGTTCGACAAAGGGACGGCTGCTCCGGGTTCGAGATCGAGATTGCTGGCAGGCTCCGCACGCACTTGCTGACTGGCGCGGGGACAAGGTGGCGAAAGGAGTCGATTGCAAAGTAATTCAATTATAAAACTGGAATTCCCTTTTCAAAACTCCAACAGCATTATGGCATACTATTTTGGGCAGGAACTTTCAATTTATATCTTATGATTACGAACTATACAACCTCATTCATTCGACATAGAATAGTAACAGTTCTGATGTGTTATCACCAAAACTACAATATCTTATTCTCAGTGATAACACTATAATCACTACCTATGCTATAACAGAGTATTTTCTGGTAAAGTTGAACCTGCTGTAATCATTTATATTCCATATTCTGAGGACAAACTGAAACCTTCTAGAGCATAACTGCATTCATACTATCTTCGCAAATACGAACTAAGCTAAACCCAATTAGAAATTAACACGATTTGTCTTAGTAAAATATGGCCAATATTATTGAGAGCATAATCTCATCAAGTTGATCTCCAGGATGGAACTAAAACCATTGGGAGCATAGCCACATTTTAATTTTTGAGGGCATAATAGCATTTCCGATGTTCTCACAGGTACAACAGAGACCAACGCAAAAATTATCTTCATAAGTACGACCAAACTAAACCCAATTTGAATTGCATTATATCATCTGAAGTAGTTGGAGGCAAAACTACATTATTCATCTTATTGAAACAGGACCAAGGTTACTGAGTGCATAACCTCAACCTCTATAGCATAACTGGGTACAAATGGAACAAACCACAGAGAGCATGGCTGCATTCCAATTTTCGAGAGCCCAATAGCATTTTTGTTGTTCTCACAAGTACAATAGAGACTAACGCAAAAATATTCAAATTTCACCCTTGTTAGAAGCATAATCTCATTGTTTTTTCTTGTAAATAGGACGAATACTAGTAAAATTTTATCTTTTTAATCCCTGCATTACATCTGGAAGCATAACATTACTCTAATCTTAAGGATACAACAGGAAGCACAACATCGGAAGCATAACCGTATTTCGCTTTCCAGCTAAAACTGAAATCATCGCTAAAGAATGCAAACGCATCCTTACTATCTTATAAGTACAACAAAAAACGAGTAATAGATAACCGCATAACTGCAAGATTATTTAGAACATAACATTAATTTACTTTCTGCAATACAACTGAAAGCATAAACAATATTTTACTTTACATGGATGAATTAAAATCATTAAGAGCATAACCGCATTCCATTATCTGAGATGTGACACAAATATACAGAAGCATTGTTTACTTCTTTTCTAGAAGATAATAAAGACTATAAAACATTTTAACATATGTAGCATACCGGAAAGCATAACGACACTATTTTTAAAATAAAACTGAAAATATCAAGAGCGTCCATGTTGTCTTACAAGTACGACAAAAATCTATTAGAATATGATCCGAATCAAGAGCGTAGCCACCGTACATCACCTTAGAGCAAAACTAAAACTATCGAGAAGACAAGCGCATCCTTACTATCGTCCAAGTACCTCAAAAATCGATTAGCATAAGGTCCAAATCATCAGGAGCATGCTTATTGAAGCATAAAATATTTTGCCTTCTGGAGTAAAAATTAAAGCATAAAGGACTTATACCCCTATAGTCCATTTTCGAGTCTAAACTAAAATCATTTGAAACACAAGAGTATCCTTACCATGTTACAAGTCTGACAAGAAATCGACTAAGATACGATTCTAATTATAAGAAGCATAACCGCAACGCTCTTAGAGTATAAAATTATTTTAGCTTCTGCAGTATAACTGAAAGAACGAAGACGTTATTTTAATTTCCCTGGCACAATTGAAACTATAAGTAGCATAAACGCAATCCACTGAGATGTAATTCAAATAGAAGCATAATTGCATTATTTTTGTTGCTCTAGAATTTGATAAAAATCATTAAAAGCAACCATTGAGAGTATAATCATATCTCACTTCCATCCAGAATACAAGCGCATCCTCACTATCTTACAAGTGTCACAATAATCGTCTAAGATATGGTCTAAATGAGCATAACCGAAGATTATTTAAAGTATACAATTATTTTATCTTTTGCAGCACAACTGAAAGCTTGCTGACATTATTTTAATCTCTTGGAAACAATTCAAATTATAGAGAGCATAACCGTGTACCACTTTAGAGAAAACAAAAACCATCGAGAAGACAAGCGCATCCTTACTGTTGTCCAAGTACTTCAAAAATCAACTAAAATAAGGTCGAAATTACCAGGAGCATACAGATGCATTGTGTGGTTGGTTCTCGGATTATAAGGCCGTGGTCGGAGTTCGGAAACTCTTGACGTTTCGTCCACCACTGCGGCGGACATCTTCAGAAGGAAATCTTCTGCGGTCTGTTTTTTGCCCCTTGAGAGAAGATTTATACTTATAACCCGAGAACCAACCACACGATGCACCATACCAGGAGCATAACCGCAAGATTATTTAGAGAAAGATATTTTGCCTTCTGGGGTATAACTGAAAGCGTAAAGGCATTATTTTCATTTCTATGAATTCAAACCATTAGGAGTATAACTGTGCATTTCGCTCTCAGAAATGTAGCACAAATAATCAGAAGCATAAATAAGATAAAAACCGTTATAAGAGCACAATCTTTTTAACTTTTGCACTACAATTGCAAACATACTGATATGATTTTAATCACCAAAATACAATAGAAACCATTGGAAGCATAACCGCATCCCAGCTAAAACTGAAACCATCTAGAACACAATTACAAGTACGCGAAAATGGCTAGGATATGGTGCACATAATTAGAAGCACGACAGAAAGATTATTTAGAGAATAAAATATATGCCTTCTGTAATACAACCGTAAGCATGAATAATAAATTTTATTTTCTATGATAGAATTGAAACTAATAAGAGCATAAGCACATTCTTTCCTCTGGGGTGTAGCCGTCAGAAACAACAGAAAACATTTTTTTTGTCTAGAATACGAGGAATATAACGAAGCATAAGAACATTATACGAATTTCTGGAATACAACTGAACTATTTGAAGCACAACCGCGTCTCATTTCCGAGCTAAAGCTGAAATCATCGAGAAGGTAAGCACATCCTTACTATCTTACAAGTACGATAAAAATTGACCAAGATATGACCCAAATCGCCAGGAGCCCAACTACGAAATTATTTAGAGAATGAAATTATTTTACTTTCTGCAGCACAACTGAGAGCATAAATGTATTTTATTTTCTATGGTACAATTGAGATCATTGGGAGCATAACCGCATCTGGCTTCCGAGCTAACCTGAAACCATGGAGAAGGCAAGTGCTAGCTCACAAATACTACAAAAATCGAGTAATAAGCGGCGCACATCGTTAGGAGCATAACCGCAAGATTATTTAGAGCATAAAATGCTTCTACCGTCTATAGCGGGGCATTATTTTAAATTACAGGGAGCATTGAAACCTCTGAGAGCATAACCGATTTAGAAAATAAAAATGTAACCATCGACAGCATATTCGCATTTTTACTATTCTTTTAAGTACAGCTGATACAAACAATTCATTTAGAGCTCAATTGCCGCCTTGCTTTGTGGAATAGAGACAAAATTACTTACACAGATGGAGCGTAACCACATTACCTGTAGATTAAAATCCGATTATGATTGTCAGTGCATTGAAATCAATTTTGTAAAACAACGACCTTCACAGACCTTTTATTTTTACGATATATCCAAAACCACAACCATAATCGTGGTATTGAACTTATCGAGTACGATCACCAATTAAAAAATAACAACACACTTTCACCAAAGACACAGAAAGCACACGTGCATTTATTACTATCTACGAAGGGAGGGATTAATAAGATTTTCAGTCATAAAAAATAATTGAGTACCTGGGTTTATTTTGAAGAAGAGGTAATAATGCGGTTGCTTAGGACGCGATGACTTACCAATGAAGGCGAGTACATGGAAACCTTGATTTTCCAATTTTTAAGTAGCCATTTTTATAAAATATAACCAAATCTGTATAGAATAGAACTACACACTACTAATTACATAAATTTTAGGGTTTCACTTTCAAAAGTAAAACCAAAATCCAAAAAAAAAACAGGTAACGTCTAGCATAACCCTCGGTAGCATCAAACCTTTCGTAAGTGCTAGCTTTTACTTCCTAAACCAAGATTGGACCAATAGAAAGTATGTTTTCAAATGCACAACATTTGAAAATGAAGTAAAATATAAGGATTTCTGTGTAGTACCGTCGTGACTTAAGAGCGGGGGGGCATACCGACAATATTTTAAAGAGCACTTTTGAAGATTCAACTTGGAAACATAACCGCATTCTCCTAATATTCAAGAAGGGCTTTATCACCAGCAGAATCATCACATTTTAATCTGAAGACTAGAAATCACAATTTTTATTTTCCAACATATAAGTATAGGTGTTGAGATAAATCTGAATGTATTTTATTACGACACAAAATTAAAGCATAATGGGAGCATCGTTGGAAGCATAACCGCATTATTTTACTAGAGCCGACACGTCCGAGCATAGATGCTTTCAATTAAAAGTAGCATTAAAGCTGGTAGTTTTTAACATCCTGTGCTATTATTGCAAAGGCCAAGAGTCTTTGAGGATATGCGTACACTCCAGTCGTAGCATCAAAACTATGGCAAGCATAACTGCGAGTAGCATTTCTCAGATAAAAACGAGATTTCTGTGGCATAACGGTATTGTTCTACTTCCGTACACAAATACACAAGTGTTGAGATGATTGGACCCACTACAGCATAAAGACATTCTTTTACTTATACAACCAACGATACTACAACAGTCCCCGAATTTCTAAGTCAGTTTGAAAGAATTGTACTTTTCATAAATAAAATAATTTAATAGTCATTGAGACATTAATTTGGAATTGTTAATTGCAAAGAAAAGTAGAAGAATTCTGGAAACGATAAGTTAGACCTGCTGTGGTCTATGAAATAGATCAACTAGACTTGCATATAAATTAAACGGATCTTAAACACTTTCAGCACTCCATTTTAATAGATAACTTCAGAAGATGTAAAGACTTTGATATACCAGTATAGAATAGTCAGAAAAAGAAATAATGGTACGGTTGTAGTAAAATACTGCCTGCTGGTCTGCTTATTTATTCACTTATCTATCCGTAAGCAGCGTAACTCCAGATCGGTTTGATCTATGGAGTTGGAATTTGGTACAACGAAAGTTGAAGTTTAGCCTGCTATTTGGTTAGGATCTGGATCTCGTATAACAACAGTATCCTTATTACATAGTTGATATTCCCGACTTGGGCGACACTAAGAGGCTCACCTTTTTGCCCGTTTTTGGCGAACTCCAGCTGCAACTGCAGCGCGACGGGCAATCGCTCATAATTACGCCGCGAGCTTTTAATAAACAAGATAGCAGTTTAATGCTGCGGCCGGCGCACAAAGCGCGCGGCAATATATCAAGCGGCCCGGGCGCCAACCCGGTAAATGATTGATAGCAAAACTTTGTTTTGCCGCTCAGCGTTTCATTAGGGCGGCCATCGGATCTCGAAACATTTAATTTATTTGTTCGGCGCGAATTTTAAAGCTCGCACATGTGCTTGGCATTTGTCACGGCGAACGTGCGGCTAATTGCGGGGCCTCCGCCGCGGCTGGCTCCAAACAAATCGGCAAAATTGCGCGTTCCCCAAGTCGTATTCATTGTTGGTTGGCCGCTTGAACGCAAGAGAGCGCGGTCACAGAAATGTCGATTCGCATGTAAGTTACACTATCTCAACAAAGCAATGTACAGCGCAGCAAAATGCCATATATACATACAAAGTTTAGTTCGGCATCAAACAACGACCTACCAATTATTTCGGGCTTGCCCTAAAGGTTTGCATCAATCCATAGCTCGTGCACGATTCATTACACAACCATATAATAGAGGAAAATTAGAAGGTGTAGATCAATAACAGTAATGAAGAATCCTGTCTTCATTAGAAGAAATAAGAAGCGAGTCATCTATAGTGACAAATTCTTGAACAAGAATAACGATCTTCATCTAGAAGTAGTCATGGAGAAGAGGAAGAAAGTAAGTAAAAACATTTTACTCATAAGTTAGCACAAACCTTTGGGACAAGCCAATATTAGTATCATCAAAGAGTACCCCTTAGAAGGACATTAATGTGATAGGTAAGCTAACGCTACTGGAAGGAGCCGTTTTTTGGATAGTCTTTTTCTCGACCTTTCTAGACATACCGAAGAGATGGTTAATGGCGTTATTAATGCGCGTTACTAAACATGAGCCAGAAACTTTAGTAAGTTTAGGGACAGAGAGCGCCTCGTTATCGTTATTGATAGGAAAAGAGTCCTGCAGCCCATATCGTCGGTGGTGGTGTTACCTGGTTGCCGCCCTGGCCGTGGCACGGCCACAGCCCTACGGGCTTGTGCATGTCTTCGGGCTTGCAGGCCGAGTCCAGGCAAACCTCCCTGTCGCTGCTAGCCACCTGCAACACGAGGGCCGCGTGAGCACAGTAACTTTGGCCTTACCTGATTGCCGCCCTGGCGATGACAGGGGTAGAGGCCGGCGGGCTTGTGCAGGTCGCTCTTGCGAGCCGGCGAGTCCAGGCAGGTCTTGGCGCCGTAGCCCATGTTGCGGAACTGCACAACAAACACAACTTTAAAATCACCGCAAGAAAGCTGTCGTTGAGGCTCTCCTAAATGCAAAATAAACTTTGAAGCTGCAACATACACGCGTAGAAGCCTGCTGCAAAAAAATCATGCGCACACACAAAATAAAACTGGCCACACAAGGGGTGTCAACGCAATTTCAACTGATGTCGCCCTCACAAGTGTTCAGAACAGTGGTAGTAAGTCTGTTAAGAGTGCCGATACTGAAAACTTTAGCATTTCCATGTTCCATGTTCCATGTTCCATGTTCTAATATTATCCCTAACAACTTTAAATTGGTTTACAATGATCGTTTGGGAAAAAATAAAACTAAAATGTTGGACTCTACAAAAATATAAGCAAAATCAAAACAAAAAGGACCAAGTAAGAGCAAAGCTCCTTTAAACTCACATGTTATTTGAGAAGCTGAAAAACAACTGAACCTATTAAAAGTATCTAAACTTCACAAAAAGTATGTGCAATAAAAGGAACAGACATGAATCATATATGACAACACCAATAAAAAACTTGATCAAAATCACAGAACTCTAATATACACAAAAGAGGGAAAGCTTCTTTGACCAAGAGATCAACCGATCGTATCATAACTACATGAAAATACGATTGAGACCTTTGTGATAAAATGGTCTGTTCTAGAGCAGACTTCGTGAGATTGTTACAAAAAATAGAAGAGAAAAAGACAATTATACGGGAGTACAATAAAAAGTTTCAGTTCTAAAGAACGTTTTGGTTTGATAAGAAACCAAAAATTGTTCTTTTACTAATCATTTGGTTTTGGTATTTCAAAGTTGTACGCTGATCAATCATCAATCAGTTCTTTGTTCTTTATGCAACTGAAACTTCATACCAATTCCATTATAGGCTTTAATTTTATTTTTGTAAACTTGGCTTTGCCATTTGAAAATTAAATAAGTCTTCTATCACCGATATCCATATAACAACAACCAACAAGGAAAAAAATTCGTGGAACTGATAACCAATTTCTTTGTGAGATTTAAAAATCTGATTTTTGCCCAACAATTCGGTTTTAGCATTTTAAAGTTGTACGATGATCAGGACGGTCATTCACGCCATTAAAATGTGACAACAAATTATTCAAAACAAATTTCTTGTTCTCGTGAAATTGAAATTTTAGACAAATTTCTTCAATCAAAAAAAATCTTGACCAATCATTTGGTTATGGTTCATCATCAATATTCATATAACATCTAACGCCGAGAAAAAATTTTTGATCACCATACAATAGAAATTTGACACCAAATTTTGTATAGGTTTTAAAAAATTATTTCTGACCAACAGTTTGATTTCAATGATTAAAAGTTGTATGATGATCAAACTATGAATGATTAATTATTGGAGAAAACATTTGGCCTTCACACAATTGACGTTTTATACTAATTTCTTTATGAAATTAAAGGCAAATAATGTTTGACCAATAAAACTAGTTTTGGTTTTCATGTAATTGAAGAGAAACTGATTTTGGCTTTGGAATTTGAAAGATGTATGATGACCAAACGCGGTTTATTCAGATTTATATATTTATAACTAGTATTGTGCACTTGCAATTCCATACTAATTTTATTATAATTTTTTAAAGGTCTTTTGAATGTTAAATGATTACCAAGCAGTACATTCATCAACAATATATGAGACCTAAGACAATAAATGGTTTTGGTTCTTTGAAATATTGAAATTTTATGTCAATTCCACTACAATATTAACCAAGAATTTGTTTGGAAATCGAAAAAAATTCTTTGGTTTTCATGTGCATGTGATTGTATTACTAACTTCTTCATAAAATACAATAAAAATAACTAACAATTTGGATTTGGTATTTGAATATTGTATATTGAGGAAACAGTTCATTCTCACCACCAACATATGACAAAAAGTAATGCGAAAAAATGATTTGGTCTTCATGAAATGGATATTTCACATTAACTCCACTATATAATCAAAAGAAAAAAATGTGATCAATAATTTGGCTATGATGTTTAAAAGTTGCCTGATGATCATCCATACGAGAACAACTAATGCGGATAAAATCGTTAGGCTATTCATAAGATTAATATGTTACATTAATTTTCTTATAAAATAAAAAGGTCTCTGACCAACAGTTTGGCTTCAGTATTTGAAGATTGTGTGATTAAACCGTTTATTCATACTACCAAGTCATGTGGATGATATTCCCTTGGTCTTCATGCTTTTGCTATTTCCTACCAATTCTATTATAAAATTTAAAAAATCAGAAATAATTTGATGTTCAAAAGTTAAGTGATAATCAAAACTTTCATTCATAAAAAAATATGATGACGTGGAATACATTATTTTGGCTTTCATGCACTTGAAATTTTGTTAAAATTCCATTATAGGATTAAAAGAAAATAATGGTTGATCAATAATTTGGCCTTTGTGTTTGCAAGTTGGGAGATAATCAAATTGTTCGTCCATCATCATCCATACGATGACAACTAATGTGGATAAAATCATTTTCTTCAAGATTGAAATGTTATATGAATTTCCTTATAAATAATGTCTAATGAACAAGAGTTTTACTTCAGCATTTAAAGTTTGTATAATGATTAAATCGTTCATCCACATCATTAATGTATGATAACAAGTAATGTGGTCATGCAAATGAGAATGTATACAAATTTCTTAGTAGTAGCCAACAACTTGAGTTTGGTATTAGAAAGCGATGTGATGACCATATTGTTTAACCATCATCAATATCCATACAAGTAACGCCTAGAAAAATTACTTGGTCACCATAAATCGATTTAAAAAAATATTTTTGACTTCAGTGATTGAAGGTTGTATGATGATCAAACCGGTCGTGAACACCATCAACGTATGAAAATAAATAATGCAAAACGGCTTTTCTGGTCTTGATACAATTTAAATTTCATACTAATTACATTATAAAAAAATTCACCAACAATTTGGGCTTCATGTATTAAATGTTTTATGATGACCACACCGTTGTTCATTCGCACCATCAAAGTAACGTGGAAAAGTTATTTGCTCTTCACATAATTAAAATTTCATTATAAAACAAAAATAAAAATATTTTTCCGACCTTCTGCTTTGGTATATAGACCGATTATTCACAATATCAATATAACAAAGAATGTAAAAAAAATTTTGGTCTTCATAACATTGAAATTTTAAATCAATTGAAAAAACATTTTTTATCAATAATTTGGCTTTGATGTTTGGAAGGCTGTATGATGACCAAATCGTGCATTTACATAATCAATGTATGATAACAGCTAAAAAAGTTCTTTGGTCTTAATATAATTGAAAGTTCATAACAATTCTTTTTGACCAACAATTGGACTTTCGAGTTTGAAAGGTTGACTCTGATCAATCCGGTCATGCACACTATCAATATATGACAAAAATAACGGAGAAAATCTTCATAAAATAGAAATTTTATACCAATTCCATTATAAAGTGAAAGAAATCATTTTTGATCAACAATTTCGCCCTGGCGTTTAAAAGGTTGTGTGATGATCAAACCATTCATTCACACCATCAATGTATGATAACATGTAATGCGGAAAAATTCTTTGGTCTTCGTATAATTGAAATTTAATAACAATTCCATTGTAAAATAAGAACAAAAATCATTTTTGACTAACCGATTGGCTTTGGTGTTTGAAAGCCTGTATGAGGATTAAACCGGTCATACACACTATCAAGACATAACAACAAAGACTGCAGAAACATTCTTTGGTAGTCGTGAAAGTGAAATTTTATACCAATTTCATTACAAAGTAAAAACATTATTTTTGATCAACGATTCAGCTTTGGCATTTGAAAGGATGTATGTCATTAAACAATTCATTTATATCATTAGTGACAATGTGTAATAAGTAATATGAAAAAATCTTTGTTTTTCATGCAATTGCAATTTTAAGGGAGTACTAATTCCTCAATAAAATTTAAATAAAAATAAATTTTGACCAACAACTTTTGGCTTTAGAGTTTGAAAGATTCTATGATGACCAAATCGTTCATTAACACTATCGATGCACCGTGGAAAAAATTCTTTGATCTTTATATAACTGAAGTTTCATAACAATTCCAATATGGAATGAAGGCAAATAATTTTAGAGACTATTTGGTATTGATGTTTGAAAGTTTGTATGGTGATCAAACTGGTCATCTACACTACCAAAACATAACAGAAAAAATTCTTTGGTATTGATGAAACTAAAATTGTATACTGTTTATTCGCAGCACCAATGTAATGTAATGCAATTGAGAGTTTTACCTACTGACTGCAAACAATTTTTGTACGTGATTGTATATGTAATACATTCGTGAAAAATAGTTGTTAGATGCTTCAAACATCAAGTTAAGCTGTGGAGATAAAATTTCAAGTGTTCTTCGACAGCATTCTTCCAAAAAATTTATTTAAGTCATTATGGGAATAGATAAAGTTTACTGTTGCCAGAAGTTAGTGAGTATACATTTACACCAATCTGATCCAATTAAAATGAAAAGCATACAACGCACACCAAAGGAGATACGTTAAGATGTTGAACATCATTAAAATCTTGTAGTTCTAAAGAGAGTCTTAACAAAGCTAATAAACAAACAAACATTTTAAATTACGTCTATTTCACTTCAATGAGTGCTTTTAAAGTTACTGAACTTTATCCTCCTTGCTACGTTCAGTGCAACCCTTGTGCCTACTTTGACCAAGTCATAGCTGTATTTTGCACAACCGGTTACTATAGATTTGGTAAAATGGAAAAACCTCATGCTGCAAGCGGGCACAATTAAACAGCAAGATAAATTCTAAATTTCCGCATTATATAATGCCAAGGCGAGACATTAAATGGGAAAAAGCGAAAAAAGTGAAAAGGAAGGTCGCTTATCTTGCGGGAGAAGAATGTCGTTTTGCTTAAGTAGTTGTTCGCAATACAAGTTGGGAATACTAACGATGACTGAGTTGGCATTTTGTGTGGCTAATTTATTCGAAGATGGATAGGACTAACGGCGCATATTTTGGAAAAAAAATTGAATTTCAAATTTCAACTCCAGGCATCCTATTCCAGGATCTTATTGTATGAATGAAAAATAGTAACTTTTGCCATATTCAGTTGAAATATGTAGTCTATCGTTCGCTCTAAATTCACATCGAGTGTTCTCTAATCGAGCCTTGATAATTCTTTATGCTTGCATTTTTTAATATTTCAAAGATAATTTGCCTTTCCATCTTGTTAGTCTTTTTTTAAGTAATGTTCTTTCGTATCTGTCATGATCTATTTGGCCTTTAGGAACTTTATAGGTTTTTCACTCATTCTATCTCTTTTACTGATTTATCTATTTTAAATATAAAACTTTAAAAACTCCAGCGCTTTTGTCATATAGGCATTCTACAGCAAGTGGTTTCCATTTTATGCAACTGCTTCTTATTCGTTTGAACTCACTATAGTACGTAAAGTGTAATGTCTCATTACAATTCGCAATTGATAGACATGTATTTATAACTGATAAAGACTACCTCCACAGAGAAATTAGCGGTCAAGTGAAGTTAAACCACAGAACAGCACCAATAACTATTAGTACCTTTCGCAACCAGTCGTCCAGTTATTTTCAGTTAAAGGTACAAATGAGTTATTCCTAGTTGCACTATTAGAGCACTCAGCTTCCACGATAAAGTAGAAAAAAACTACAAGACCCCTACACGTTTAAAATTATCACGAGGTTCGTGCATTAGACTATCTAATGATGAAAACACTGATGAGACCTGTATATTAGAAATACTTAAATATCAATGTCTGGGATATTACAAAGTGATCCGAGGGAAAACTCTCAAATGGCAAACAAAAATAAAAACCAAGCTTCTAATGGGAAAGAACAGCAATATTTTTTACAATGCAATGGCTACAAATCTATAGCAAAAGATTATTACGATGCATCAAATCATAATGTGGTGAAAGGTGAGTTGTGATTATACTACTAACACCATTAGTTCAATTATAGCAGAAGGGAGTTGTGAAGTTAAAAAGATTTATGCAACGCACTTTTCGTGCTGAAAATTGAATTCTATCTCAGCTAATTCAGCAGTGATTCGATATTTTTCTAATTCAGCTCATGGTCTATGCTTCGGGACACAGCTTACAAGAAGAGTCATTTCAATATCGCCACGTCAAAACTCTTTGGGCTTGTGAACAATTCAAAGCTAGCAAACTTGAATACCTTATACAAGATCTAGATGATCATATAACCCCGATTACAAAACCATTCACAGATGTAGAAGAAAAAGCATTAAGAGCTTCTAAATAGGGAAGTTGGAGAAAATTTACAAACGAATTAGAGAAATCCGCAGATTCCTTTTATTGATTCCAATACAGATTTTCCCCGTTTTCCTACGAGATTTAAAAATTCCAGATTTGGATCGGCGAAACGCAGTCGCTGCATTCGAACACAGCGGCCCATAACAACTGGAAACGGCTAATCCTGGAAATGGAGTGCAGCTTAAAGCGGACGCCGCGTGCAAACGACGGCCGCGTGCTCCTGGAATTTATTGAGCCGCGTCATTCCATTTCATAAGCTTCACGCTGGCCGCAGTCCGTGAACTTTAAACCTTTTAACCTGCGGCAGGCCATTGTATGCGACGAGTCGCTGCACTTTATCGCCCTGATCTTTAATTAGCAATTCTTTTGTTTTTAATTGACTTAAATTATGCCCCGGGCTGCATAAAGAGGTGCCGAGTGAGATTTTTCTGTTGTTGGACTAGGAAGTAAAAAAGAAGTGAAGAGTTGAGTTTCATATAGATAGAGAGTGCATCTTGAGCATTTTTCACGCCCTCCTTATTTTAATCTGGTGATTTAGTATTCTTGATTTACCGTGCGGCATTTTAACTCTAATACAACTACTTAACTTAAGGTTTTATCATCTTTTACAATGCTCTTGGTTTAGATGGATATCCCATTGAGCATCTCCTAGGACCACAAAACACTCCCGCCGTTTAAAAAATGGGGCACCCGCACACTTGTAGATGGTCGTGCATACTTTTCTATGTGATGGTAGGTTACATACTTGTCGACCAAGTATTTTTGTGACAACAGTGAAGAAGATGGATTTTCTGATATCGAAGCATCTGTCAAAGCGGAGTTTGTTTTCTAGAACTTCTAAACATGACATCACCAGGACAATCATGACCTAGCAGAAAAGTCACTTGTCCCAAATACATTTTTGACTGCCACAGTTCAAGAGCCACTAGCACCCAGACGTCGTCCTACGACAGCAGTCTAGGTTTTGAAGCTTGAGCGGTATTGCAGAACCTTCTTGCTGCTCAATCTTGATGTTCCATTTGACCATAACAATTTTCTTCCCCTCTTTCTACTGAAAGGTACCTTCTGTTCATTTTTCGGTTTCATACAATAGACTGATCTACACCATGTCTCATTTTAATTATCTTGGGCTTTACCTATCTGTGGCAACTGATATTTAAAGATATCATTTCATAAATATAGCGGAAAACGTTCGATATAAAAAATACAGACGCCTAAAATTATGTTAATTAATTCAAACTATCACCAGAGAGCTTTCTTGTTGTTTGTTGATATAAAAACATGTCTGCTCCTTCCAAACGGAAGATCATGTCGTAAAATATAAGTAGGTGTTTCCACATCTTTCATTTTGTACTAAGCAAATTAGTAAAGAATGCCACAATATTCGCATCACGATAACAGAGCTTATCAACTTCCAAAATGTATCAAATATCTCATGCAGTTCTGCCCATTTATGCGATGAAGATCCCAATGGAGCTTTTTAAGCTCGTAACCTTCCTCCGGTGTCGCGTTCAAGAACGACCAGCAACTGCGCCGCGTTCACGGCCCGCCCTCGTCAAAGGTTAAAATTACCAGGAGCGGTACAAAACCAACTCGTTAGCACCACTCATCCGACGCCGGGTGACCGCGAGCGCTCTTCTCGAGAGCTTTTCACGAGGGCCCGGGAGTCAAGTTGGCGCGCGAAATGAGAACCGCAAACACGCCGGGCGGGAAAATATTTGTCCGCGGCGCGCCGCAGAATTTCTTTACTTCGTTACGGCTGTTTACCGGTAAGCAATATGAAAAAAACTTGTTTGCGCAGACTGTAATGAAAACGCGGCGCGGGAGTTTCATCTAGACGTCGTTCGGCAAATAAAATTAAAAATACGCGGGCGCGGGAGAGCCCGCGCCGCTCTAGTTGCTGCAGAATAAATAAAGGTAAATTGAACAACTGCTTCGAAATTTCGTCATAAAAGCGCAACAAAGGTGCATGCAAAATTCATATGCCTTCAAATGATTAAAATTCTTTTGCAACGTTCTAGAAGATCGTATTTAGATTTTATCTTTATATTTTATCAAGCTATGGATAAGGAAAATGAACAAAATGGAAAAGCAAAAATATATAATATAAAAGAGGCAAAGGTACAACAAAAGAAAGGTATAATACATTTTGGTACATGGAATGTGAGGAGTATGACAGGAAAGGAAGACGAAATAATTGAAGAAATGAAAATGCAAAATGTGGGCTATCTAGGAGTAACAGAGACAAAAAGAAAAGGACGAGGAATGAAAGAATTGAGAGAAGGATACTGGCTGTTTTGGTCAGGAGTAGAACAAAAGGAAAGAGGAGCGGAAGGAGTGGGATTGGTAGTCAAACCAGACAAAGTGAAAACGATTATTGAGGAAAGATTTATAAACGAAAGATTAATGGCCGTAAAAATAAAGATGGATGGAAGTAATACATGGTCAATACTAGTGGCATATGCGCCAAATGAAAATGCAAGAAAAGAAGAAAAAGATACGTTCTACGAAACATTGCAGTCCGAAATTGATAAAAAGGAAAGAAATATAATAATAATGGGCGACATAAATGGGAGAGTAGGAAGAGACAATAGGAGAATTGAAAGATATATGGGGAAAACGGCGAGGTAACAAGAAATGACAACGGAAATAGATTAATAGGACTGTGTATAGAAAATGACTTTGTTATAACAAACACAAAGTTTACACACAAAGAGATACATAAGTATACCAGAGAAATAAAATCCAGAAATGAAAGATCGATCATTGATTACTTTATAGTAAATACTGAAAATTTGGAAAAGGTGAAAGATGTCAAAGTAAAAAGACATGCAGAAATAGGCAGCGACCATTACCTACTGAAAATGGAACTTAAGATAAATATAACAAGTAACCAAGCAGAAAAAGACAAAAGACAACAAAAGAGAAAATTAAATGCTATAGGTTGAAAGAAATAGACATTAGGCAAAAGTACCAAGAAAGTGTGGACAAAAACTTGCAAACTTTAACCACTACCGGCATAGAACGTAAATGGAAAATATTCAAGGAGACCTTACTGGACGCATCAAAACTAGCTGTGGTGTAACCAAGTGTACAAATACATCTATTAAAAAAGCAGGTGGTGGACAACAAATATTCAACAAAAAGTAAAGGATAAAAAGAAAATGGAAGAAATTCATGCAAAGTGGATCAGAAGAAGATCATAACATATACAAGGTAGCAAGAATAGAAGTAAATAAACTGGTCAAAGATGCAAAAAAGATGCATGGGAAGAATTCGGACAAAAATGAATGAAAATTATACAGAAAACCAGAAACTCTTCTATAGTACGTTAAAGCATCTGAGAAAACAAAAACTTCAAGGCTAAAGAATATAAAAGACAAAAACGGAAATGTATTGACGGAAGAAAAGAAATATTACAAAGATGGAAAGAGTATTTTGAACAGCTGATGGAGATAAAAGAAGAAGAAGAAGGAATAGTGGAAACAGAAGAGGACATAATAATAGAAGAAGAGGAAGAAAATAAGGAGCAACCAGTTACAAAAGAGGAAATCGCTGAAGCTATAAAGAAATTAAAAAATGGCAAAGCACCGGGTCAGGACCAAATTACATCAGAAATGCTAAAGCATATGGGAGAGAGAGCAAAAGAAGAGTTCCGTAACCTGCTAAATGAAATTATGAAGAAAAAGGAAATGCCAAAGGACTGGAATATGAGTTTAATTAACTATAGAGCTATTTCATTGACAAGCACACCTGCGAAAGTATTTACAAGAATACTAGAGAGAAGACTGAGAGAAACGCTAGAACCAACATTAGAAGATCAACAACATGGTTTCAGAAAAGGAAGGAGCACTCAAGACTTAATATTTGTTGTTAGACAATTGGGAGAAAAATTACTAAAAAAGAACCAGGAAGTGCATATCTGTTTCATAGACCTTCAAAAAGCTTTTGACAGAGTGAGACGAAAAGATATATGGAAAAGTTTAAAAGAGCGAGGGGTAAGCAGTGATATGATTGAGGTGCTAAAAATGTTATATAGTAACAGTATAAATATAGCTAGGACACACAATGATGAATCAACTGAGTTTGAAACAAAATCGGTCTAAAACAAGGATGTGTTCTCAGCCCCCTATTGTTTTCTATACTAGTTGATGATGTGGTAAAAATATGTAAACAAAAATGTGTAAAGATGAAAATAGGAAACTGGAAAATGAAACAAGTAACTCTCCAAGAATTACTATTTGCTGATGACATGATACTGTTGGCAGACTCAGAGAAAAACCTACAAAAGAACCTGAACTGTTATCAAGAAGAACTTAAGAAGATAAATATGAAAATAAACATAAACAAAACAAAAACCATGGTAATATCGACACATGAAATAAAACACAGAATAAATCTAGAAGGGGAAGAGCTAGAACAAGTTAGTAGCTACAACTATTTAGGTACAACAATAGAGGACAGAGGTAAAATAGATAAAGAGATAACGGAGAGGTTAGGAAAGGTTGGAAGATCTTATAATATGCTCAAAAACTCATTCTTTGGTAAAAGGGAGATTTCAAAACGAGTAAAACTGAAATATATAAAAAGTAATAAGACCGTCATTGATTTATGGCAGCGAATCCTGGACAATATCAAGTAGTAATAGAAGTAGGATTACGGTAATGGAAATGAGATTCCTCAGGAAAATTGAAGAAATTACTAGAATAGACAGTCAGAAATGAAAAAATATTAGAACAAAGGAATATAAAATCAATGGGAACTATTATAGAAGAAAGACAACTGAGATGGTTAGGACACCTGCTCCGAATGGATGAAAACAGAATATCAAGACAAGTCTACGAAGCTAGAACCCAGGGGAAAAACAAAGTAGGAAGACCTAGGATTAGATGGGAAGAACAAGTAAGGCAAGCAGCGGTTAAACGGGGAATCCAGTGGTGTGACATTCATGGAATAGCCCAAGACAGGAGGATATGGAAAGATAAAATTCATGAAAATGTAAAATGAAATGTATATATATATTTACAATCCGACACCTAACGGTACAAGGATTTTAGTTTAAATAATAAAAAATAATAAAAATATTTTATTTGCAAACATTTCACTATTAAAAATGGGCAGAGGGGCAACCTTTCAGGAGCTGATGATGAAGAGGCGATAGAAGAACCATCCATGGACTACACACTGAAAATTATTTACAACATGACGAAGTAATAAAGAAAAGTATGTTGAGAAATATGTCCTCTTGGACTCGCTGGATCGCTATCTTAGATTTTGCGAGTTTGATAATACATAATAGATCATAGTCGTGAAGGACGTCGTGGGGATATCCCGAACGTAAAGGTCGAACAACGGCGTGTTTGATACTGAGAGAAAGAACCGGATCAAGTGGAATATCGGCAATAAGATGAACGCTAAAACCATGTTGTAAACGAGGCTGTTGTAACAAATCTTGTCGAAGGCCTTAACTACATCTAGTGCTGCCTCTCGAGATCTTTCTTACCACTAGGAGAAGTTAGTGGGAATTTAAGTGGTACAGTGGGCGGGGTGGCATCCGAACTGATTCTCCAGAATCATATGGAGTTCTTCGACTGCTATCTGTAACCGGCTTATGCCTCGTAATCTGTACATCACAATGTTTGTACAAAAGAAGTTTGGGGTCGGCGGTGACCTTATTTTTGCCCTTCCTCATTAGGAGCATCGCACACACACTCGTAGCCGGAGCGAATTGGTTCATCTCAACATTACTACTCCTTTGGACTTTTCCTCTGGGCGCCGTCATTCGTGCTGCAAATTGCTGATATATTCGTTGGTCTTCTTTTTTCAAAGTTTTGCATAATGGCTTGCTCTTACAAAGTAGGCGTATAAAAAGGTAGTCTATCCGTCCTGTCATTTTTCGTCAGTTTTCTGTTAGCAATAGCAAAAATCACTAAAGGTGACGTACTTAAATGACTTCCTAAGTAGTGGAGGCCAACGAAAACATTTTTGACGGAGGCTATCTTTCTTGAAATGATACAGTCGATCATGGCTTTTTTCTATTTCCCTTCCCTCTTTTCAGCATGGGCACAAGTGACTTGGCCAAAATGACGATTAAAATGACTGAAAAATCCAAATTAGAGTAGATTTATATTATCCATTTAGACACCACGAGGTATCCTAAAGATTCGAATATTCGAAATATTGTTACAGATATTTTCAATGTGGGTATTCAGAAGCTCAAATCCAACGTAGCCGTTAAATAAACTTGTTCTTTGATGCTGATAAAGAGTCCTCGACTATTACCGTGAATGGTAAAAGGAAAATATCTTGTAGTCGTTATGTACTGCGCCGCTAAGTTAAACTGAATTTAACCAACCTCATTCATTTTAAATGAAAGCTAATGCTGTCACAAAATATTGCGACCTTAGGCAGCTCCATATTTTATTGAGCTGTACCTTTCCAGTGTTTGAAACTCACTTAAGCCTCAAATAGGCGAAAATACCTCGTAGAAAATCATAACTGAATACGCTAAGTAATAGTTCGTTGAACATAATTCAATAAGTGGGAGATTCAGATTAGTGAAATAGTGGAGTCACTATAAGATAAATAGTCATGATGGATGTTAAGACGCGCAAATTAAAAAGTTGGAAAATTAGAAAAAGGCCACATTCCAATGATCTCCGACAGAATATTTTCCAGTCTAACAACTCCAATAACATGGAGTGTGTAAGGCTGAAAATAATTAACACTACATAAAGGAAAGAGAAATAGTGTTAATGGGATGTAGTGTAAAGATACGACTTTAACAAGTCAGAAAGGGACGTCCATAAATTGTCCAAAGAATGTAAATAAGAGAATTATAATAGGCTATAAGGTGAAAGAATTGTATGTATTAAAGTTTTAAACGCCCAGAAAGTTTCGTTGCAAAAAAAAATAAAAACAACACACATCAATTGCTAAAACTAAGGTTGCAAGTCCAAAATAATCCTTCAATATAACGCAGGCGAATCAAAGTGAACACAGCCCTTAATTTTCTTCTGGCTAACTTTCAAATAAAACTTTCTTACAAGAAAATTTGGATAAATAAATATCAAACAAGATACAAATCATTTTCCGAATAAAATAACATAAGCAATTTTAAAAATGTAACTCACTACAATATTATCCGGTACAACCTTCAAAATTCACTTTATTTTAGTGATGTGCATATTTCAAAGCGTTTTGGCAAAGGTCTGACAGTCATTCGTTCATAATACCCACTCTTTTTGTTTAAATGTTCTATTCAACAATCCCGTAAGTCAAAAAGGGGACAAATTGCAATTCATTTTTACTTTTTTGAAGTCGTGGTACTTCGCTGATGATTCTTAAAGTTTTCAAATTGTTTTTCATGGTTTGAGGATCTTTTAAAAAATTCTGATGGGTATCAATAGACAAAACCACCCCATAGAACTGAGTCTCATTTGGTTTGATTCCAATTAACCAAATGAAAATCAGCCTTCAATACGAAGAACAAAGAGGAAAAAAACAAAGAAGACATGAAAATAGCTACAACATTTCCTTTAACCAATAAGTATTCAACCTAATTTTGTTCCAAAGTGTAATTAATAAATTGAGATAATTTTTAAATCAAACTATCATACCATTTTCCTGATGATGTCCAAATAATTTTTGAATGAAGTTGCAATTAGATTTAATTTCGAATGTGTTAACAGATGTAATATTTCTTTGGCGAAAAGCACGCAAAAACCACAAAACAAACGATAAATATGTAAAACCGTTTCCACGCGCACTCGCATGATTATTGCGGCAATCATTAAAATTCATTTCCAGCAAACGCAGCACCTCTTGCGTGAAAAATTAACACTTCAGCCGCCGCTCACTTGGCAACACATGTTCGCCTGTCATTTACTGCGCTATAATGGGCCATAAAGTTGGCTGTCGATGTAAACACGCGTTTATTTACGCTTTAAAATGCAGCCCCGCCGTTTCAGCAGGCTAAATTGGAGTATCCCGCGTCGCCAGGAACGAGTCTCTTTATAATTTTAATTTTCAATTGCGCAGAACGAACTCAATAGACTTGCAAAGGCACTAATGCATTCATCCTCTCGCTATTCTATTCAACATCTATAGGAACGCCAACCTCATTGTTTGGGTTCTTGGCGCACAGTGGGATCCCCAACATTTTCTACTGAAAAGAGCCAAATACCAGAAGATAAATTAGATTAGGAACAAGGCGAGCTATATGCTAATTATCCCACCTTTCTTGCACTGCATGAATCAAAAACAGTCTATCACAGAAGATTATTAAATAACCCTCCCCCTTCCCCACCAGTATATTTTTCAGAGACTTAAAAAATATTTGAAAATGAGCTTAAGCAAAACAATCATCGAAGTTAGACAGTAAAGCTGAGAAGCTATGCTGTTAATCGTGAAATTATCACTAAAAAAGAGAAATAAGGAAGGAAACAACCTCTTCTGACTTCTAACAAAAATGAATTTAATATGATTGTATTCATAGCGAACTTATATATCGTTTTCTTATCTAGTACTAATTAGGTCTTCGAGGTTCATCGCATTTTCATTCTTGAATCAAGAATGTTAAGATTGCCTTTCGATAATCGACGCATCATGGTATCTCATACATGATAATGGAACACACGGTATGTTTAAAATGTAGCGCAAAATTCAAAGTCTACTCTTTGGAGTTAATGTTAATAGCCTTTCCAACAGAACTTCATCAGTCAAAGCCCCATCGTCACAACACAAAGGCTATTAGGAAGGTGATCCCCCATGATGTTGCTAACTTCCGCTTAATAAGGTAACACCAATAAAAAACCGGAACGACCTGAAACGTCACGTGATACAGAAGCAAAGTCCCAGGAAGTTTATTCCTCATTTGGCCCAATATAAAACCATTACGCCAGAGGATTTTAAAAAAAGATCTGCGTTGTTCTGCAATGTTACAGGGTTTCCTCAATAATTTCTCCTGGACAAGCTAAAGAAAGAAGAATTTTTTACGCAGATGCAGCTCATTGTCACCTTTACAAAACTATAGATATTAAAATTAAGAAAAACCAAAACCCCAAAAAATGTGACGTGCAATGATCCATGTGAGTGATTGGTCCTTTACTTTTTGAGGATTACAATTAAACACTTTTTTATCTCAGCTGTAACAGCTCGTCTTACTTATAACAAGACGGTGCTACTAGTCATACGGCACGAATGCCAATGGTAACAATTCCCAAAACGACTTATTTCCAGGTTCAGTTGTATCTATTGGCTACCAAGCAGACCGCTGCACTTTACCAAACCAAACTACTTCTAAAAGAAAGGGTGTAGGTTGGAAACATGCCTACAGTGCTTTGTGTCAGAAGCACCAAAAGAAACATTGGTGCCATAGCGCCCTTGAGAGGAAAATAGGGAGAATACGAGAATCATCATCATCATCATCACACAGCCATTGAAGTTCACTGTAAGACGTAGGCCTCCCTTAAATATTGCAGTTTTGCAAGTCAAAGAGGATTTAGCAATTCAAACGGCACGCTTGCCAGGCGGGCTGACGAGTGGATAGGGTGCATGGAGGATAAGGGTATGTATATTATGGGTAGGATTAAGGTTGGGACACGACTTTTCCCCAGTGGTAAGAGATGGGAAGAGTCTAGGCTCGCCTCCCTGAAGTAGATCTGTCCTCTATCGGGATCGGCCATAGAGGAGTATCTACCCGCTACCCAACTGACACAGAATACTGAATAATAAATATTACAATTTACGATGCTACCCTGTATATGCATCTTACATTGTTTCAAAAATTTTAATATTTGCACCACAGAGGAACTTTCAGTGTAAATATAAATATAACTGCATCCAGTTCGCTGACGTAATGCAACGTGACTACGACAATTGCACAGTTGTTAGAATGCACCGCCATTGGATGCACTTAATTTGCAGCCATAAGAGCGATTATTTACGGCTTTGCTAAACGTTATGGCTGCGAATAAACTCAAAATTAGCTGGAATACCAAAGTCCTTCGACGCAATACACCACCTACCTAATTTTCTTTCAAATAATTATTGGCGCGTCATTCATCTATCACTTGCTATATTAGAACTGTAGGGTAAACATTAGTGTACCTTTACAAATGCCAAAAATACTTCCTCCTTTCCGAAAAAACCTTTACCATTCCTTAAGCTAAGTGGGTGGAGCCTATGCAAAGCAAAGTTACTGAGAGGGAAGAGCCTATTACATCAGTATTATTCCTCCAACAATTATAACAGCGGGGCGGAGCTTACGCGCAATAAGGCTTTGCGATAATCAAAGACTTCTCCTGAAAAGATACTCATAATCCTAATAGAGGATGCTAGTTGAGCAGAGGCCACCTCCGTTTCAGAGCTCGAAAAAACGATGGAAACGGGCGCAAGAGATCGAAGTCCAAAAAGAAGGTGAAACATCAACAACCAATCTATGCGAAGTGGGTGGCGCCGAAGAGAGGAACTCCGACGCGGCGCTGCAATTAATCTAACTATCGAGCAGCTCAAGTGATTGTGTAAATGCTAGCGAGCAGAAATTAACCCGCCGCCAACATCGTTAATAAAATATCGGCAAGATTTGCTGCAGGAAGCTCGCAGTAATCGATTTTTCCAGATCGCAATTAAATATTGCGCAGCCAGAGCGCCCCGGCGCCCATTTAGCCGGCTAAACTGCATTTTACTGATTCAAATCGAATCAAAATTTAAGCGCCTGGATTCCGGCGGGAGCCGGCGCTACGTGATTAAAAAAACGCAGCGACTCCTCGGCCAGCCGATGCTAATTATGGTACGGCGTTTTCAGCGCCCCGCGCGACGAACAGCGGAGAGTTCCGCTTTAAGTTCGGCGCAGCAGCCCTTAACGTCGTTACCAGAATGATGTCTCTTTAGCTTATTCAAGGGACGTGTTCCCGATGAAACGGCCATATTTCTTCCGCCTGAATAAATAACTCGGCGTACCTCTGCTTCTAAATTCTGCAGTAACAGGAATTTATCGTACCTATGCATTCGGTCGGAGGCGTGACATCCGCAGAAAGGCGAGCTCCTCAGCCGGATAGTTTGCTTGCGGCCATAAATTTTTGCGCTCTATCGCCCTGTAAATCATTTCTTTGCCTCCTCTCCCTGAAAGCTCGAAGAGAAAGTGTGCAAGTGGCGTTGAGAAATTTCTAACTGCAGCTACAGCATTGAGTGTATGACGTATTGAAAGAAGTTGTGAAAACCGATCGGTGTTTATGGCTTAAGAGCTTTCATATATTTCGAGCTTGTCAGGATGTCGTGTACAATGTAAAGCAAAAAAGTGCTAAGAAATTCATAGAGGCCTTAAAAATAAGCAGGAGCTCCATCTTGTTGGAATCATGCGGTCTAAAAAGAAACAAAAATCCATACATTCAGCATAATGAAGGCAGTTAATGACAAAACCAATTAAAAACAACTAAATCTACTCAGATTTGTTAAAGGAAATAATAATATTATATGACAATAATAATAATAAGAGATTCTACGTTTCACGTGGGGCCTGAAAACTGGGAGGTTGAGGCCCCACGTGGTCGCTTTCACTGTGGCTTTTGTTGTTCAGAGCCGTACTTTTTCCAGTTCCTTTGTTCCTTGTACCAGTCTGTACAAGCCTTTTACTGGATTGTTGGTATATTCTTCTGGATACATAAATCCATAAAGCCCCACATTTGCACAAGATATGGATGGCTGCCGCATTATCTGCAACTCAAGTCTCCATTGTACAGCTCGGTTTTGTTGATGTGCCCTTTGAGAAAACAATGCCCTTTTTACAATATCTGCCTCTTGCCGTTCCAGACCTGTCCATACACCAGATAATTGTTCCGGGTCCGTTCCTGTTGCTTATTTCGTTTGTACAGTTCATTTCAATACGTAATAATAACCTCGAAATTTATATTGAATACAAATTTTGCCTTCATATGGTTTGTTCTCACACCTAGTATGCCTCTACCACCATATCCAATTTTTAGATGCCTCACTTCCATACAATCTGCAAATGGGTACATTGTGTAGTCTATTAAGGGCCATTTCTGCCTCTGCCATAAATTTAAAATGAAGAGGGGGGAAGTCTAGCAGTGTTTCCACTACCGCTGTCGATGTCCTTATGGCGTCCATTATTCCCAAACAAGCAAGTATCTTAGTACGATTATAGCGATTCTTTGCGCCATCTTTGTTCACCATACTAAAGCTGCATATATCATGGGTTTAACCACCGTGGTGTATATCCAATACATCGCTTTTGGTTTTAGACTTCATGCTCCTTCGTGAGCTCATTTAACTAACACTAGTGTTGCCTCCGCTTTCCGGTTACTTCAATATAAGACCCGGTATGCTAGCTACATTCACACACCGCCTCGAAATATCAATCATCAAAATGAATGCCATCCCGCACGAACAGGAAAATTCTGGAAGGCGAGCTCCTCACGCGCTGCGTGTCGCGGGCGAGATAACAAAGGGACGTAAATAATTAACTACGTTTTGGAAATAAACGCAGTCGACCCGGTGCGCCGAAGGAATTGCCTTTGTTGCGCGGAACACCGGGTCGAAGGGAACGTATCGAGCCCCCATGTGTCGTTGCGGCCGAGCTGCTCTTTGCTGCACGAACTCCCGCGGCCTGTAAGGGCACTTTGGCGGCACAATGGCACTGGAATTGTGACTAATAAGGGCGTAACGCTAGTACAATTATTTGCTGAAGGCGAACGGCCTGAATGAGCGCAAGTTGCCGCCATAACATTGCGCTCCACCAAAATTGTATCGCTAAATTCTGGTCTGTAATTTTTGGGGGCAATTTTAAGTATATTCGTGATTTTCATTGCCCCTAATATCAATTTAATATCAGCTTTTGATAATATGCAATAAAGAAATAATTTCCTGAATTCAGCAATAAAAGTTTTTCACACGAACTCGACATTATCTGAATCGTTTGCAGTAGTTGCGTTCGCGTGATGTTACTAAAGCAATTCGGGTAGATCTTGAAATTCCTAGACTGATCAGAATCTGCCAACAATGTTCAAGGTTCGATTGGTTTAGTTGGAAAACAAGTCTGTTTTGGAGTGCTATGCACACTTATTTCTTCAAAGACAAGGGCCATCGACAAAAAGTTTCAGCTGTAAAGCAAAGGAAGTAGGTGCTCCTAAATGACTTTCCTCGCGGCTTGACAACCACAAAGGAAAGAGAAAAAGAGATAACTTCAAAAGTTAGCCATCATGACTATCGCTCCTGCGAACGAACCAATCTAAGAATTAATTCAACTAAGCTTCTTTTGTTATGAAATAGACAACAAATTTAACCCAACAGAAGTAACAACAGAAACAACTACAAAAGTCAAATTAAGATTGTTTAGCAATCGCACGAAAATTCCTTGGATGTTAGAACCTTACGATATTAAAATATGGAATAAAATAAAAAATGTTAAATACTTAATTAGAGAAATAAAAAAGTACAACTAAGCACAATAAGAATGAAGAACTTATAATAAAGGGAAAATAATGGCAACAATAAAGAAACAATTCACAGAATAGAAGAAAACCAACAAGAAAGAATAATTGATACGATAGTATTACAAGAGAAATAATAAAGAACAAGGGCGTAAAAGGAGTACAGATGTAACAAAAATATGTAATATGGCCTGAGAGGAAGAAAGTGTGCCAAAAGACTGGCAGATGGGTGTTATTGTAGCAACATACAAGAAAGGTAATAGGAGAAACTGCAACAACTATAGATAAATTAATTAGATGAGTTTAGCATTAAAGGTATACAAAATAATCTTAGACATAAAACTCGACCAAGAACTAAAAACCCAGTTCGACCAGTCCCAGAGTGGCTTCAAAAAAGGACATACAAAATCATGTACTTACAATTAAACAAATGGTAGAAAAATATGAAAGACAAATTTTGGCAGAATATCAAGATTAAATATAGAAGAAAATGCAATAATGAGTATGTAAAAAAGTAGAAATTTCCAAGAACAGATAATATCCAGTCCAGTGAGTTCTCGTTAAATAAGGGCATATGGCAAGGAGGTATCCTGAGCACAACTATGTTTAACCTGATAATACACCATGGAATAGAAAAATGTAAAGAAAAAAACTTATATATTAGATGTGAGGTACAGAAACTTAGAACCAGTTCGTATAAACGAATGCGCGTTTGCTAATAATCTAATTATATTTGCGAAAAGCAAAAGAATTGAAGAAAAACGTACAGATATGGGATAAGAAATCAGAAAAGAAGAATCTAAAAATAAGTGAGGGGAAACCGAAAATTCTGGTTAATGAGAAAAGTAATAGAATTTGACAATAAGGGAAAAATAATTAAATAGAAATCAGTAATAAAATAGAAAGGGTGTCGATAACGCATCCCAGCCTGAGCAACAGTTTCCTGGAAAAGAAAGAAGTTTCTGTAAAATTGGATGATAGAGTCGTATGTGCACCTATACTAACATTTAGTAGAGAAGCCTGAATGATAACGAAGAGACTGAAGAGCAAGATCCTAAGTGATAAAATGATGAAAATGAAATATTTGATAAGAGTGTTAGCTACAGGTACAATCAGTAATAAAACGGATTGGGGCTGCCAATTGAGATGGCGTGGGCATCTTAAACAAATTAATGAGACCAACCAATTAAAAGAATGTGGAAAGCTAGTATTCAAAGTAAGAAGAAAATGAGAAAACCAAATACAATATGAGGTCGAAACATAGAGAAGATAATAAAAGGTAAAGGGCTCAGGATAAGTCAACCGTGGCAAAAAGAAAGAAGTAAAAAAATTTATATAAACACAAACATGATTGAAATGTAACACCTTATACCTAAGAGTAAACAAAACTGTTGATTATGCGTGTGTGCATGTGAAAAAGTACAACAAACGTGAAGAAATAGATCTCAAAGTGCAACAGCTGTAAAACAGTTGGTCAAAGGACAAACTAATAAATAAAGACTAGGAAACATGGCTAAAATGCAATAGTTGCAAAGAACAGTTAAGATCATTAAAACATTTTATTTTTCTTTTATATACGCTCTTCCTTTTTGATCAAGCCCATCGAATGCGAGACGGGAGGATTGGCAGATTGCACCTACTAATAATCCAAGATTTCAACTTTACTCAAAAGTATACGATCTAAAAAGTTTGTAACAGTCAGATAGCTCCCATTTTGTTTCTTTCAAATAGTCTGGTTCTTCATCGCTACTTTTCACAATTCTATTCTTCCCTCGATTCATATGCATCTTTTGTGTAAATCGTCTCATTTATATATTCATTTAATTTTTTTTCAAAAACTTTTTCAATACTAAACAAAATACAAATATATAGATATTGAAAAAGGTTAAAGCAGACTTAAAGACAACTAGAAAGCTAAACCACATTTCACTTCCAGCAATGTACCAAAAGGTATTAAAAAACATAGCAAGCCGCAAAGTGTTAAAAAAAATAAATAAAAAAATGCAATTTTAATCACTAAAAATTAGAGCCATAGAAGCTACTACATAATAAAATGAAGCGAAAGAGAAACATGTATTATATAGTAGTTAGTAAAAGTAAACGTGACGACAACAGTGGCAATGCAAAAAATACAATCAAAAGTAGTTAAAGGTCTCTGATAATTCTGAGAAAGAAGCAAGAGAATAAAGGGATCTAAAGAAAACTAAAGCAAATTCAGAGTTTTAAAGAGCATTTGGGTTACTGAGCATTCATTATTTAAGATTTCAAAGATGGGCAGTTAAAAATTTCTTTTATCTTGTTTCCTATCCTTTTCCCTACCCAAACATCTTATACAGCATATTTCAATTTTAAAGTATATATACAAAAAAAACCGTTGTTTTCAGCTGAAACTAGATGCTTTTGTGCCCAACTGGACTAATTTGGAAGAAAAGACTGAAAAGGACCGAGTCAGCATGGCGAATTGAAGCAGCAGAGTGAAGTCGGAGAAAGAAGGGAAAAGAAGAGGAAAACAGGAGAGTAGAGAGATGAAAAAGGGGTGCGCATTAAATAAAGGGATGAGAAAAGCTAGAGAGAATTGTTTTCCCAGTCGGAAAAGAAAAGGAATTCAGGGAAAACGACAGAGAATAGAGGTCGGGAAAAAAGAGAGGAAGGGAGGTGGGGAAAAAGAGATAGAGGGGTAACGACACATAGGGGACAAAATATAGAGGGCGAAAAAAAGAAATATATTATCTCAAATTAATAATACCCTTACCCAAGAAGTTCAATCTGAAGAAGAAAAAAAATTAATGTACTCTTAACTAAATGGAGTAGCTACACCGTCCTCTATTTATGTTGAGTTACTAATAGCTAAATCCCACGAGAATAAAATAATGCAAAACCTACTAACAACAGTTTTTCATGTTTCTTGTACAGAATGGATCAAAGGATTTAGTACAAGACAGCAAAACAAAAAGTAATAAAAAGCAGAAGATAAACAAACCTGAAAAATTAAGAATTAAAAAGAAAAGCTCCAAAAGCTCAATATTGGTGTTTCAGTAAGAGAATATTCCCCTACTGCACCAGCATAATGTAATCCTTTGATTGATAGTTTCAAACTGATATTATCCCTCTCAGTTTACTAGTAGCCCTTACACAAGTAGCTGAAATCCAAAAGAAATGAAAATTAGTACAGCCCAGTCTAACCAAAGTCTGGAGAATGGAAAAAGGTAATTAAGCACTGTAAGCGAAAACACCCTCCTTCGCCCTCTTTCGAAAAGAAACCAAGGTTATCTGAGGTTTTAATGGTCTCTCTTAAATATCTCTATCCCAAGAGAAATAAAAACTGTAACATTTAGTCTAATAAAAAAAGGTTTCGCAACTTTTCTCTTACAGGATCCACTATAAATATATATAAAGCTGCCATTACAATATGGCAAACCAGAACAGAATAAAGAAATACGACATGAACGGAAATTTAAAATTATATGTTAAAAATACATAAAAAGAAAATAAGACCATCCCAGAATATACTAAAAATGTAAGAATCTGGAAGTGTTTGATTTTGTGCTACTTTTTTATTAGTTTACAACATTTTAAAAAGTTGCGCAACCCATTATGCAGACTTTCTGTGTAAATCTGTTAAATGGGTACTATAACTGGTAGGGATGAAGCTCTACGATCTCTAAACACCAATATTGGGACTGCTTTTGTTCTACACCGCTCTGCAATTTACTGAAACTATCCCAACTAAGAGATTGGTTGTATACAAAGAATCCGTTATGTATATCCCAACGCATTCTCGATGGTAATGGAGACGGGGATTTACAGCCTCGCGAGTTCTTCTTAGGTGCAGCGCGGCTCTAATTTCGCGCTCCGCACGAGAGGCCGGCTGCGCCTGGCATAAATTCCGCAAATCCGGGACATCCAGCGCGAATAAATCAACTCTCGCAGGATACATTCGCGCAAATCCTTCGGGCGCGGCGTCGAAAATTAGCCTGAGCCGCGCCAAGGGCGGCGGCGGCTCCCAAGCACGGGCGCGTCCGCCACTGTTTGCGGGGCGCCGTTCCGCAGGCCCACAAAGGGCATATTGCCCCGCTTTGATTCCGGCGCCGCGATTGAGGCGACCTCTTTTTGTGCCGGCGCTCATGTTTATAGCGGTGCTGAGGAGTGGCCGCGTGTTTAGAATTTTAAATGCGCGCGGGGCGCACTGGCCAGGAAAGCGCGGCGGCACCGAATGAAAAAGTCTGGGGAAAAGACAAGACGGAGTCTTCGCGGAGCAGGGGGCAGTATTTTGGGTTTGGAAAGCCGGCCCCACATGTTCACGCTAAGCCAACTCAGTAGAACATGGCTTTCTATACTCCTTAATCAACATAATAAAGAACTAAATTCTACTTCCAAAGGATACAATAAGAATAAAAAGGTTAAAGAATAAGGATAACTAATAGATCTTCCTTCTTAAGTAATCATGAGAACATTTAATCACAAGGTTCGTTTAGAAAATGTCGACTCAATAATAAATATAATGATAACAGTTTTCGCGGTCGCGATGTAACCTGGCAGCCGATGAGAGTGGATTGTAACGCGCATGCGCAAACGTGGATGACTTCACTAGCCGCGCCGGCAAAGTGTTAGCCTTAGGTGACTGGGCGAAGCTAAAAGCAGGCTCTCACAAACGATGCCATGAGTAGACCACGGGTAAAAGCAAGCATAGTACAAACAAGTTAGAGATTATGGTAGAGCGGTAACGAGCATATCACCGGAAAATGTTAACTATATATAAGCTAATCCAACAAGGACAGGAGATTGACAGTCCAAGAATTCGCATTCCGCCCAGAATTTTTTTCCGAAACATCTAATCGCGAAATTTGTCCTCCAAACTTTGAAACAAAAGAGATTATAAATCATCTACAAGACTCAGACCAATACGACGGACGAGTCAGTTATTTACAATCCCAACATTAGATTTTACAGAATGTTTTGAATAGTGAGAACGATGCTGGTTTTGAAGGAAACGAAGGCTGCTTACAATGTTTATTGTTTTCGTTATTCTAATTGTAACTTTTTGTATTATATAGCTCAATACCTTTAGGACAACCACATTCTCTTGTAGAAACTAACGAAAAACATATAACTAAAAACATATTTTCATTGTGGTCACACTTTACATTGTGAATATAAACTTTACGATACTGGAAAAAATGTTAATGGTAATTGTAAATATATATTTAGGTCAGTAACTATAGATTACCGCCACTGCATTACAAAGAAAATGAAAACAGTTCTTGTGAGCCAATAAAATACGATACTTACCAAAGATTAAAAAATTTTTTTTTCAGAAAATTCAATGATTCAAAGAGCTAAAAAATGTAGCGAAAAAAATTAGAGATAAATAGCTAAATAAAAAATAACAATAGGGTCAGAAATGAAAGAGAGAAAGCTAAAGAAATTTTCTCTGCATTATCTGACATTTCCTTGGTTTATAAAATAATAAATAAATAACATGAACTACTTAGGTGTACTAATGATAAAGAAGAACAAAAAGGTCTACCATATACATCCATAAAAACGAAGTACTAACTAACAAAAATATAAAAACCCCTCATCAACAATTTCAGACGCGTTAATTGGCGCCATCTTCGTGTCTCCAATATGTTTCGACTATGTTTCCCTTAGTTGAAACTCTTTGAAATCTTTGGAAAAAATTGGGAAAAAATCTGCAAAAGTTGGCTGACTCCGTTTATGTTCCATTAACGAAGTAACCATAAAACTGTCCTTTTAAAATTTGCCCTTTATATTTGTTTGGCTTTTCATAAGTTGTGGTATAGAAGAATAATGAAAAACTGGTTAAATAACAAGGAAAAAACTTCAGATAACTGATAAAAGGCCTTACTTAATTCTGCAGTAATTATGACAAGGTCTTGCCCAGAAAATGTCAGCTCAATAATAAATATCGCGATGTAACCTGGCAGAAAATGAGACTACGCTGCACGCGCATGCGAAGAAGGACGACTTCACCGCCAGATCAGTAGGGTGGAACGCTCCTCCGTAGACACTATTCGAGTGATTCAGGTTTTCGGAAACGATGCAATGACTGCAGAACACGATACACTACACACAAATGGTCAGAAATCTGTTGAAAGTGATCTAGTTTCAGAAGTTTCAGAAAAGTAGCAACGAGCAGAACATCGGAAAATGTTAACCATATACTGGCTGCAATCAACTAGGATAGGCATCTCACATCCTGTCTAGGATTTTTTGTCCCAACATCTAATCGCGCAAGCGACTCGGCCACCTCCAATCGAGATTTGCCGTTTTGCAACTTATGGCTGTTCCCAAAACTTTAGAGAATATTTTGAACAGTAGAATTAACGAGTTACGAGTTGGATTAGACTAACAAGGCCAGACGCATCGATTGGCACCACTTTTGTAACTCCAGTATATTTTGACCCTTTTTCCATAGTTGGAATTCTCTGAAATCCTCAGAAAAAGTTGGGAAAAGACAGCAAAAGTTGACTAAAGCAATTTACGTCCCATTTAACCAAGCAACTAAAAAATACATCCCCATTTGAGGCGAGAAAACGACCATTATGGTTGGATAAAGATGGTGATAATGGAGAATACCCTAAGATCCACTAAGAGACATTAAAACACTTTTTGGCTAACCGAACACCTAAAGCTTATAGCAATACAAAGTAAGCTTCGTTAACATTCTACGATAATGAAGAACAGTAGGTCACATTTCTTATTTAATGGTTGAAAATTTACTTTCTTTCGAGATTGCTGTTGGTTTCTTATTTAATGGAAGGCTTTACATTTATGACGACTGTGCCGTGTACTAAAACCCATATCTACTAGAACTGTCCGATTCTTCATAAGCATAAGGCACTGCAACAGTTTCGTCTTACGATCCGTAAATTTGAATAAAAACTTTTTTACTTCCTATCAAAATATAATCAAAATAAAGGTTTTTAGCACCAAGCGGCATTAAAAACCATTTAAAATTATTCTTATGAGTGTGTCTTTAAACGACGAATTCTGGTCTAGGTATTGAATGCTATGTTCGTAGTCAAAGGACAAAATCAAGAGCAATGAGAAGAAAGGAAAAACTAACGAAATCGTTTGCAGCCACGCAACTTCAGACATCTTATGTTCTCTGCCGTTTGTGATATTTTCGCATAGTTTCAAATGTGTAAGCTCTTAACTAAGTCCCATAGCAGACCAACCAACATTTACTCTTTGAATTTTTTTACTTTCCAAAAGTTGTGCTGTAACAGAATCATCAAAGACCGATAGATCTATTTCTTTTTGTTCATTTTTGCACAACCTCTTGGAATAAAAAAATGCATTCAAGAGTTTGAGTGACATGTTATACTTTGATCTTCTTTATTATTCGAATTGTTCGAAATAAGGCAATGTCTGAGAAAACTGACCGACAAAGAAATTTGGTTGCAATATTTTCCTCTTAAAGCTATCCCCATATAAATGGCAACACAACTGCAAACAAAAGCTCGGCATACATGCATTTGTAAAGCAACAGCTAACTCTATTACGTGTGTATTTTTTATGTTAAAACAACCAACGCTTTGTTTCTGAAGCGTTGAATGGACACGGCGATGCGAATAACATGAGATCATACAAAATAAATGAAACGTCGGACGAGTTAAAGATCCTGCGCAGCAATTTGACGTCACAATAGTGTTATTTTGAATGAACATGATTTTAAATTATCCATTAAGAGGCACTAAAAACTTAACAGTGCTAAAAGCAACCCACGTATGTTAAATCATCAAAATTTACACTGCAAAATTACTGTGGCGGTTTTATATACAGATTAGGCAGCCAATTATACTTCCCCGGATCAAAGAAATTGCATAACAAGTGGAAAGTGACAATCAAGATTTTAATCAATTCGTTTTTGTCGAAAACTTCAAATGAAAAATGTAAGATCGTTATTGTAAAATCATTAGATGCAACATTCAAAAGCTCCTTAAAGGGAAACTATTAGACTTCGCCGCTCTATGAAGTTCTGAAGCTTTGCGATAAGATAAACTTCAGTTTCCTTGCTGCGCTGACACCCCCAGTGGCACATAAAACGCAATCAACTGCGGGAAGACCCGCATGCAAGACAAATAGAAAACAGAACCGGCAGCCATACCTCTCCGTTCGCGACTGCATCTCCCGGAACGAACAGCTCCGGGTAGATGTTATCTAGGTACCACTTGAAGCTCTTGCACTTGAGCCGCTTGCGGAGATCCCGCCGCCCGGTGATGTCGCCGTAGTCGCCCTTGTCGTTGCCGATGCGCTGGTAGTAGTACTTGGCGTAGTCGTCCAGCCACACCTCGGCCAGGCGCACGGAGTTCCGCCGCAGCACGTTGACGCCGCTGCGCCACTTGTACGGCGACCGCTTCCGGAAGATGTGGCCCACGTGCGAGCAGGGCACGATCTCGAGCGTGCCGCCGCACATCCACGTCTTGAACGAGAGCTCCAGGTTCTCGCCGCCCCAGATGTCGAAGCCGCTGTCGTACGTGCCCAGGCGCTCGAAGAATTTCTGTAAAGAGATACCAGAATGAAATATCGTCAGCTTTATTAAAAATGTGGACAACTAGCGCCTATATAGAACTATTTTGGTTGCATACCTTTAATTTAAGAATCGTAAAATAAATTTCCATTTTACCTTTTTTTTTTAGAGAAGACTAAATGAATAGAAACACCCTAGCCGTCTGAAGTATGATATACACCTAAATTATGTAGAATTTAAACAATTCTGACCTTCGCGGAAATGAATAAAATCATGAGTATCATAGCATACTAACGTAACGAATTTCCAAACACCGGCACATGGATATCGTCGTCTTTGAACGTCCACGGCTAGTACCGTGGTTGCCGCTGAAACGTCACGGTCGAGCGGCGAACATGATACTCTTGCATGTGTGAGAACTCAAACAATGCGGTATTTTCCAGATATTTATCAGATGGTTCCTATAGGCTCCAGATCCGGTATTAATTGTATAAAAAAATAGTGAAATAGTGAAACGAACTGTGCATAAATTGTATTATAATTAAATTTAGCACTGGGACAAAAACGTTACAACATTAAAGATAAATTTGGAAATTCAGAATTAAAAAATAAATTGAAGATTTTATAGAATGTGGCAAGATGTCAGTCTATAATATTACTGTAGTTGGAAGAAACAGACATCATAAATATCACTATCATGTCATAAACTTCAATGATCATAATTTAAAACAAAGTCAAGGAGTTTACAGTATGTTTGTAACACCCCCATTCGAAATGCCGGTTGTCTCTGCCTACATGAAAATTGATTTTAGTACCACATGCTACTACTAGATGGCGTTGCTGAAATGCACACAAAAAAGGTAGAGTAATTCGTGCAGTGCTGCGAGTTCAGTTATGGACAAAGCGGAACGCCATGAATGTATTGGTTTCTTTAGAGGAAATTAGTGACTATTTCTGACATCCATACGAGATAAAAAATACTGGGCGTTTGGTAAATACGTGCAAGCCATACATCAAGAGTCTGCCCAACTTGGTAAAGGTAAAAGGCAAATCATATTCGATTCACTAGCGGATGCAGTAGATCTGTTTCGCGTTTTCAAGATGACACAAGTCTGTACTCAAAGGGTTCTTCTACTTTTACCTAGTAAAAGCAGAAGCGTGTGAAGGTATGTCACAATAGATGCATTACGGTTCTGGTACAAAAAGAAATGCCAGTCTATGAAATGGCAGCAAACTGGAAGCCCTCGACCCAAAAGCCACGACCGGATTATTTATTCCAAAACAAATGGCGATTGTATTCTGGAATCATGAGAGGATTTTACTGATGGATTGGCTGCCCCGTAGTGAGAGAATTACTAGGCAGCGGTGCTGCATCAACGAACCAATTCCGCGGACATATTCAGCAATACTACGGCAAACTCTAGAACAAAGCGTCTACACTCTGGCACAACAGTGCAGGCTGTGCGCGAAAATTAGTTCTCCTCTAATGAGCTCTAGTCAGGGGTCCGCAAGTGGTGCTATACTACAGTAAATGACGAAGCGATGGAAAAGTGCATAGCTGTTCAAAGAGAATACCTCTAATAAAATGCGTGCTTACTTCTTAATAAATGATTAGTCAGGAGGAAACAATTGTAGGGAGAGAAGAAAACAAAATCTGCTTCATTGTGATGATTATAGAGATAATAATTTTTTTTTAACTTTAAATAACCAATATAAGTAAGTAAAACACGTTCACTTCCTTCATTGCTTGTCTGCGTTTGCAAGTTCTTTGTGCAACCTCTCAAGTCTATTTATCACTAACTTTCTCTTCATGTAAGTTTATCCTCTTCTATTCTTTTATTGGTTCTTCTTCTGTAGTCCATTTTCCTTGTACCACGCTTTCAAATGCATTATATCATCAGTATATGATCCTCTGTTTTCTGTTCTATATAAAGATCAGTAGCTTTCATTCCTCCCTTACTATACTCAATATTTTCCTTTTTCATACTTTGTTTGATTATTTATTTTGTTACGACTTTTTTCAAATTCACATCTCTGAATCTTAGGTTCGTACATTGTACAAATTCAAATTAGCATCACTTTCTCTTATCCTTATCAGTTTTCGTTACCTTTCAATTAAGGATACTCGACCGTTTTCGTGTGTCTTTTCTACACAGCATCGCTTGTCCACCTTTCCTTTCATTTAACTCATTTTCAGGCTTGTATTGTTTTTCTACTTTTTCATTTATCTAAAGTAACCCCATTTCCTTCTGTAGCAAGTGATCAAAATATAATGAGCAGAAGAGTGAACAAAAAAGAAAACAAATTTTGAACCAATGCGGTATTTACTTTCTATCACATCTTGTTCTTGGTTTTAATATTTGCATCATCATGATGAAACATGAAGAGTATGATTATAAATTCACGCAATAACCTTTTCTGTTAGAATTATGATTCGTTGTGAAGAGTCTGCTTATCTGTTTGACTGGTGGTAATTCAAATTGTTGTTGTTAATACGAAAAAGAAATCTCTGTTCGGGCCAATAAATTGTTTAAACTTTAAAATGATTTTTGCAACCGTCGCATATTTAACTTTGTTCTAGTTTTAGCTCTGATTGTACGCCGAGAACTATCTACAGAGCCAATACCTTTTAGCATTCACAGTACGTAATAAAGTGAAAAAGTTGAAGAAAGTAAATTTTCCAAACATATATTCCTTGTTGCTACGTTTCATGCTAATTCCGCGCATTACTAATTTGTTATTAATGAAAATTCATCAGAGTCTTATTTAGTTTTAAAACTTCTTCCTTAGGGAATGTTTATTTAGTACGCGAGTGACAAGACGCAGATAACGCCGAAGAAACACTGAATGCATTCTATTGTCGTCACTTCTAAGGACCTGTTTAAATATTTTACGGATAAGACGCAGATAAAGCATACAAGGGAGCAAAATGATAATGATTCATTATAATTTAAGGTACTAATAATAGAAGCAACGTAAACGAAGGTAGAAAAAACACTAGGTGAATTATATTGCAATAAACTCCCAGATTACTCACTATCGAGCCAAACGGATCTAGCAGATCCGCAATCCGTACGGAATGGTAAGCCTCAGAATAAATTACTCACTCCTAGTGGTTAAACATTTGGTTAAATAAATCCATTATTATTCCACATTTAAATCCATTGCATTTCTGACAGATTAGATTATCTGCGTTTTATTATTAGTGAAATGTGTGAACAAGGCCTAAGATTATTCATTGCTGCACCGAAATGCTCAAGGACAACCACAACCAGCATGGACAAATTCATCATTGATCTATTTTTAAATCATTTGCATATTTGATTAAGTATATACAATATCTGCGTTTTATTACCAGTAGAATATGTGAATACGCCCCAAGATTACTCATTATCGTACCAAGCGGCTCGATGAAGACAACTATCGGCATGGATTGATGAACCTCGGATTAAATGACACACTCCTGGTAATTGGGCATTTAGCTAAACAATAAATTAAAATTAATTAAAATACGCGAAGAAGCCTCAAGACACCATAATCAGCACCGATTGACAACTCCCGGATTAAATTACACTCTCCTAGTAAATGCGCATTTGGTTAAACAACAAATTCATTAATTTGCTCCATATTTCTCCACTATTTCGACAAATTATAGGAACTTTATTATCCGCGGAATATGTGAACAAGTCCTAACATTACTGATTACTACAGCGAGCGACTGGATCGGGACCGTGATCAGTGTGGACTAATTAAATTACACTCTCCTGGCGGACAAACAATGTATCATTGCTCCACTTAAACTCGGCATACGAGCCTTGCCGACTGAAAATTGTCTTCGTATATTATTTGTGTGGCATAAACAAGTGAGTGATTTCCTTCAAAATAGTATAAAGTTCTGTTTTCTATATTTTGGATATACGTTACTAGTGTAGAAGTGCAAATACATGGAACACAAGTTTTTCAGTTAAGAGAACTGGAAGAAGCATTATCCTTTCGTATTTTTTACATTTCAAGTAATGTCCGTAAAACAGAGACGCGGTCCGTATTTTTAAAAATAGGAGAAAGGCTTCAATAGACCTTTTAGCGCTCCCCATATACAAAAAAAGGGTTTTACGGTTTTGCCATTCGATTTATTTTTTTGGAGGGCAGAATTTCCGAGCGTGAAAGTACAACAAAAAAGTTTTATTAAAACTAATTCTGCTAGTTTTTTGCTGTTTTGTCCAACACTATTGTGTCTTTAAAAAATATGTAACAATCATGTCCGCCTTGGAAACTATAAATTATTTTGAAGACAATTTTATTATAAATTGTGTATGAAAATAAAAAAGTTCTTAAAGATAGCGTAACAAAAGTTAAAAATAATATACATGTGTAATAAATAGTTGTTCAAATTTTAAATGTTTAATAGCAATTGATTTAAAAACACATTTACTAGCAATCAGAATAGATTAAGTCCTATGTTAAAGCTTCAGAGCGATAACACTCTTTTAATGACGTGACGAGGCACGCCCCTCTTTCAATTATGGGATTCATAGCCCCTTCCTTCATCTTAGACCTGTTGGCCAGGTCATTACCTCTTTAATTTTCTTACCATTAGTTCCTCTAGTAGTAGTTCTAATAAAGTATTCATATGAGTTTCTATTCTATTATAAAATTTTGTGTTTCTGACTTGGATGACGACATTAACGAAGGGCACTCGTAACACTTCATTAAGTGTCTGATTGGACACACACCAAAGTGCATTAAGCAACATCCCGAAAATTTTGGATTTAATTTTGTGTATTATGGCTACATTGGATTTGCCAGCGCATCCCCATAATTCTATTCCGTACCCCCAGATCAGAGCTTGGTTGTCTTGTACTATAATTTATTTTCTAAAGACATTTTAAATTTTTTTGCCAAACAACCAGTGCATTTCCTTAATTTTCAAGTTATTTATACAGATAACAGGGAAAACTGTTCTTCCCTCATAGTAGAATCTATATGCTTAGATTTGCTTTCATTGCAGCTAGGTTTGTAGCTGATCCATGTGATTTTGTAAGACATATGAAGGTCTTACTGGTGTTGTCATCCGTGATACTTCCAGTAACAATGTCCTAGTTAATCGGTATATCAGAAGCTTAAATAGCACTGGTCTTAAGATGCTCTCTTGTGGAACTTCAGTTTAGTCTCCTTTTATTTGATTCTAAATTTGCGAGCACTGAAATAAAACATTAAGAGACTGTAGTTAGTAGTAGGAATTTGACATGCAAGTTCTTGTCCAAGGTTTGGTTAATATTTAGAAAGACTAAAGTACATTTTTTCTATTTAAATGCTTGGCTTATTACACGAATTGTACGATAAATTTGCGTCGTTTACTGGAACTGTCTAAAGCCGAAATGATAAGAAAGAACCCATTCTTCAGGTACTTTTGCTATAATAGAAAAAGACGGTATGACAAAACTTCAGTCGGACCTTTCTCTGGCTTTGGAATCGATATGCTTTCAGCAGTTTTCAGTTGCTCATAATAGTACCTAAGACGAAGTATTACATTGCTGCTGCTACTTCATCTATGCCTAAAGCTTTCTTGGTGTTTAGAATTTCGTTCAGAGTAAGACATTTAATTGGAGATATGTTCTTCAGAATGTTGGAAATTTGTGTGTTTATCTCGTAGTTCTTTTCTTAGTCGTTGAGTGTAAACATTTCAGCAAGATACTCGGCAAAGCGACCTTTTTTCTTTATCACTTCTAGTCTATTCTGCGACAGGAAGCTGCTAATAGGAAAAATCGGAGATTTCGATTTGTTCTCAGATTTTAGTAGTTTCCATATTGAATTGTCAAACCTGCTCATATTGGTAACGTAATTATGAAAGGGACTTTTACGTTAATTTACGTTTTGTCTTTAGTTGGTTACTCGTGCAATTTAACGCAGTTTTATAAAGGAGATCAAGTACCATGATACCCTGTTCTTGTCTACTTTTTTTGCAACAATCTTTTTAATTTGTCTTGCTACCCTATTGGATTCTTTCCACGATAGTCTTCCCCTTTGGTATAGGACAGTCATGTATGATAACAGAATTCTTGCGGTGATAAAAAAGTCTAAAAGGTCAGGTATATCTAGCTGGTCGGAAGGCCAATAAGTTGAGGTGTCTGTAGAAAAAGATGAATAGTTTCGTTCTCCAATCAAATTCGACAATTTTCTACTGTTTTTCTCCATGAGAATTAATTTCAAGAAATTCTATCAAAAATCGACATTTATCCTATATGGTCAAAACTATCCAGACACCCTCTAATATAGAAATTGAGATTTCTACACCATGTAATAATAGGATGTTGGTTCATTTTTAGCATTAATTACAGCTTGGACTTGCGTAAGAATTAATTTTCATTTCTCCCTAAGGATTACAGCGAGTCCAGCCGCTGAAGATGGGCAGTTTGACCTGAGGCATAATCTGCATTTCAATTCTTTTCAGGGCTGTTCGATGGCACTGAGATCGGGACTCTGCGAAGGCCAGTCCCCCATCTCTTCGAACGATGGCAGAATAACCTTCGTTGTATGGACAGAACAGTTATTCTGTTGGTACAGGAAAGCACAGAGTTGTCAAGAATATCAAAATACAACATAGCGTCCGTCCATCCTTTCGATTACAGCAACTAAGGGACCTCAGCCAAACCACAAAAAAACAGTCCCAAATCAAGATGCCTCCGTCACCAAACACGACCATTGGCACAATATACTCGGATAAGAAGCGTTACATTGGCATCTGCGTTCGTTAGATTGCCAGATCGTGTACTAAGATTCATCACTTCACAGAAATTATTTCTGTTACTCCACAGTCCAATGGCGGTGAACCTTACACCATTTCAAAAAACTTTTGGCATTGATCGTGCTTTTGTTGGGCTTGTGGCTGGTCGCAAGACCATGAAAACCCATGTTTTTTAAAAGGTCCGGTTCTAGTAACGACGTGAGAAAAACTTTAAAAGTCACGAGCGATCGTTGTCGTCGAGGACATCCGATTTTTCATCACTACCCTCTTCAGAATTCCAAAGTTGGTCTGACTCACCATTTCGTTTCAGGTCTGTTTCACATTTTATTGATCATACCACATTCAAAATCTCTCGATTCCGCCGACTTACTCGTTGTCGGTGCAACGCGTGCACTTTTGTGTCACTCTGACATTTCAGAGGGGTGTCAGGATATTACTTTTGGTCATATAGCGTAACAGTCATATAGAGTGAACATTAAATCTACTGAACGAGGAAAAATTAAACTAAAAATTTCCAAGGTCACGATAGTAATGCTCCATCTTCTTAATGTGCACCACCACGACGACCATTTGCATAATGGCACAGATTAGCCTAATAGAATGCCTGCGAGCTGCACAAAAGAATTTATTTGGGGCGTCGGCGGCCCTCGCACGCAAATCTGCATTTAAATTGAAGGCGACTCAATTCAATTGTCTGTTATAAAATCCGATCCTAATCCCGGCTGATTTTGTTTGTCAAACACATTGCGCCATTCACTTAAACGAAATTGTTACCCTGCAGGTTGCCGGCGTTGCATTTATGCCCCTATATATCTCGTTCCAATTACAGAGCGCTGTCTGGGGATGCGGGCGCTCCAATTTACATAGATGCGCGCCCGGATAGTGCGCGAGCGCCGCCCGCCGTGCCGTACGTTTAATCAGCTAACGATAGCGAAAAGCGGCGCCTTTTTGCCGCGGCGGGCCGTTTTTGTGCGCAATTATCGAGAAAAACCGAAATGGGCGGGGGCGGGGGCGCGCAGCTACCCGACCCGCGACCCCCCACCTCCTCGTTACCAAAAGAAATGTTTCGAACTTTCAATCAGCCGACAAATTGCTTTTCTGTTGTCACAGTAAATAAAACCCTTCCGAGCTCTCCTTGAAGGTGCGCCAATTTTTGCCCCATCTACATTACGCCGAAGAGCAGTAATGAGACTGTGCGTCGGCCGAGTCTTTGTTTTATTCTGTAATTAAAGCTCAACGATTATAACGTTTGTTCAGCTTTTCAGGATGAACCGAACAGAGCTAATCTAACAAATCGCCGAATCTCACATTTCAATATTTAATTTTAACGTACATAAAGGGCGATTTTCATTGATAGCAGTTAGGGGAGAAGACTCCAGCCCCTCTTAACCACCGCGGTTAGTTCTACAATATGCCGCACCTATCGCAACGGGATTTCCATTTAAATAAATAATATTGGTAGCCGAATTTAAATTATGTTTATGGGTTCGATTACTTTTTTCCATTTAACAATACGTGAGCAATATTTATTTTCGCACAATTCAATTCTAGAATACTCGCAGTGCTGTATCGTCCTGCATCATGGACAGCTCTTCTTTCGCGAAACTTAATCACACCTGCCCACAACCGTTCTGCGCTTCCTAGAGCCGACCCTCACACTCTTTTCTCCTTAAGGCCGGTCTACCCCATAATCCTGTTCCTCGGCTATACATACATTGTGTTGATATACCTAGGTAAATAGATTATAAGGGGGCTGTTTCCCAATCACGCAATTAGCACTTCTGGTACTAACCCCTAAAGTTTTTTTCATAGTTTACACTATCATAAATGTCATGAATTTTTTCTTAAGTTAGAAGTATTTTTTAACCATCCCTGAGAATCTGCTTACAGATCAGATTCTTCTAATTTTTCTTCTAAATTTTCCTTCAACTCTTTTCTAAAACCTCCAAATTTCTGGAAAGCCCTTCTGCGCTTATTCTTCGTCTTTTAAAGTTTAGAGAATTACTTTTATCTCTAAAAATTTCCTTTGCAAAACCCCAAATAAACCTTCTAAATTATCCTGTTGCGTCTATTTGCCTTTTGTAACTTCTTTTTTCTATTTTTTGAAGAACTCTTTGGAATAATCTTCTGTATTTATCTATAATGCTCTTTTTACCTACTTTTATTTCTTGTAATTGCTTCCTCAATTTCCCTTTAGTTTATTTTTAATTCTTTGCTTAAAGTTCTTCAAACTTCCTTAATAAGTTTCTGGTCTATTTCCTCAGTTCTTGTACTTCCTCTCTTAAACTTTTGGAATGTCTTTCCGCACCCATTTTCAATACTCGTAAGTCTATTGTTGCCCTTGTTTTTCTCTTAGATTTTGCATTAACAGAGCTAGTTTTGAGCAGAAAAGTTTGAATGATAAGCCAAACTGTTTCACCGCAAATGGCTTCTCGGCCGACACTGGCACGTTGGGCGGACTGTTGAATATTTTTTTCGAAACCTTGCAAGAATCATTTCGCAACGGTTTTTAAAATTTAAAAGCCTCCTCCTGACAAAGAATCTTGCTAGAAGACCACCTTCTAACTTTAAGAAATCCTATTCTCCATAATAGGTCTTTACCATTGGGTTCAGTGTGCTGATTTCGTCTCATTGTGGGTTTACCTCCCAGTGCTTTTATACCAGTACCACTTTTATCTCGAATCAAGTCCGGGTTTCCGCTGTAGCGGCTATGACAACCATTGATTGTTAATTACAGCAGTTTTCTGCAACTTACAAACCTTTTTCTCTAGTTGCTCTAGTTGCAAATAATTGCAATCATCTGCTGCCATATTAAATTCTTCTAATTTCCCTTAAACTCTTTTCTAAACCTTCAGAGTGTTCTTCTATCCTCGCTTTTAACTTTTAACTGGCCAAAACTTCCGAAATGTACTTTTGCGTTTATTCTTCCTCTCTGAAAATTTGGATAATTACCTTTACCTCTAGAAATTTTCTTTCCAACACTCTAAAAACATTGTTTTAACTTTTTTTACTTTTTTTATCAACCTTCTGGAAGAATCTTTTGCATTTATCTGCAATGTTCTGAGCTTTTCTTTGCTACTTTTATTTCTCGCAATTTCCTTCTCAATTCTCCTTTCGAATTGCTATAGCATTCTCCTGCATTTGTTTTTAATTCTTTGCTTGTTCCCGCAATTCTTGTACTTTCTGTCTTAAATTTTTGGAATGTTTTAATCAAAGCAGTTAGTTTTGAACTGAAAGGTATCTGGGTTCTCAACTTTGTTGAAGCACCTCTCCTAATTTATCTTCCCTGACGTCTCTAAGTCTTGATTTTCTAATTCACTTTTTAGTTTCGCCAATTTGCCTTGCTGCGACATGGTAATTTATTTATAATAAATAATACTCCGTATTGTGATGAATCTTACTTCTCACAATAGTCGTAGTAAACTAAATTTAACAACTTATTTCCACCATTATTAAATAATTAACAATGCACGAGCGCTATTTATTTCTACAGTTCGTTATTAACTACTTAACTAAGGTACTAATAATAATGCTTCATATTTATTTTCACGTGTGGATCTGATCCATGTCGCATTTGCTCGATAACCAAAATTGCCTTCTCAAATGTGCCTCCTATATAGTTAACAATCTGTGGCGTTTGATTATAGAATCCTCGAGCCCGATATTAGTACGTCGCTCGGGTTGCTGAAAATTTTCTAGAGACCTTGGGACCAGCCTAAACTTTGAGCAGCTGCCCCCTTTCTTCTTCTAGAGTCGATCGTTACACTGCCCCTCTTTAAGAGCCCTCTATCCCAAACGATCTCGGAAGTTGGTAGAATAGGCTGTCAAGAAATTTCCATATTTCCTCGAAGTGCTCCGATGACAGAAGTAGCGGTAAACATCGAATGAATTTTGATTTGATATGGCGTATCCCCCGGTTAACTGGTAAAATGTCCATCTAAGGGGATGATTGAGAAATGTCGACTACTCTCCTTTTTCTTAGCATTTCTACAATGTGTTATTTCACGCATAGAATTCGTACTTCAGATGCCATCCCTTTACGTCTTCGTTACAGTTCACCCGCTTTTAAATATTTTGCAACGTTTTATTAATTTATAAATGTCTTCCTGACACCTTATTGTACAGGTGGTATAAGATTTTGACATTCTTCATAGAAAATCTCGTTAGAAAACCATCTTATAACGTCAAGAAATCCAATTCTCCACGATAACCCTTTTACTACTAGATTCGCGGCACTGATTCTTTCGAATTGTGGTTTTACTTCTTTTACTCCCATTCCAGTATCACTTTTATTTCGAAACCATTTATAAATATTCTAAACGGCTTTTGTATTGTTCTAGGAGCAGGAATACAGTCCAAATAAACTTCCCCAACAATTTTTGCTTCTGTTCAAACACCATTTTGAAAAGTTTCTCTTATACACAAATCATCTTAATGTAATGACATCTGTTACTGCACTCTTGGTGCTATAATTCGTCCTTTGCCATATTGCGTGGAGATAAAACAAAACATTAGCGCCGTCATGTGGCAGTGTTTCCACCACCTTAGAAATCGGGTACGAACTTTTGCAATCACTCACTATTTCCAAATTTATTTTTCTTATTAATTTTCTAGTACTCATCGAAATGATTGCACTACGAGGAGGTTACAACCCCTTGTTACAACCCATTAAAGTGTTGTGTCTTTGAATGCCCTTAGCAAGCTTCCAAATTATTTTACTTTAATAATCAGTGCACCTTATCTCCGACACGTTTAAAACCCTTACTACACTATTTGAAGCCGTGCGTTTTGCAATTTATTTTGACAGACGACAATCTGGTAGATATTATATTATATTAGAACGCATTACACATCCAACAAAAGATTGCAAGAAAATGTAGGGGCCTTAGCGAAACTAAAGGAGGTGTAATACGTTCTCTCTCAGCTTGTGATCAATGCGCTTCGAGTCTTCTTTTATATCGATTTAATAACATTTCAATCTAAACTAAAAACCAAAGAACAGACACTGTATGTAGCTCTTCAGTCGAATCAATGCAACGCTCGTCTATTTACTAACCTTAAAAATTTCTATGCTAGTTTTTGAAAGTTCCGACGACTTTTAAGAGATTTTCTTAAAATATCAGCCCACTGAACTTATAAGATATAGTTCCTCATTAGAAGAAAAAAACCCTGAAAAGTTGCTATCAATAGGAACAGCTGTAAGGGAAACAAAAGTACAAGATGCATTCATTTTTGTGGTGTTGTATTTTATCGTTCAGGGTTTTTGTATAAGATATTGCAACACAATTACACTAGCAGAAATTATTACAAATTTATTAGATCCCTCCTTAATGGCGTAAATAAACCTTCCATGATACTTACAAGGTAATTCGAAACTGTAAAACGTATCTTAGATGATGAAGTATTGTCTTGTAATTATTTGTTCGGGTTGTCCCCAAGTAATGGTTTGTACATTCTACAAATGGCGGAACATTAAAAACCGCACAATAAACTAATAACTGGGGAAAATCAATTATTCGACCGTAGATATAAGAAAAGAACAAAGGGCTATAACAATAAAAATAAAGATGCTAAGTCTGTTTTATCAGTATGCAGGCTCTTGGTCGCAGTGCGAGTGCTTGCTACTTCAAACTAACAAATATGAGTTCGCAGGTTATGCCTCTATGCGGGGCGTAGAGCCTCACCACCACCACCACCAAAGTCCGGTTTGGAAACTGAACGGAAGAATTAAGGAACATAATTTTGACTAAGAAATAAATCTTTTCAAGTGATACCAACAAACAAAGTGGAAAAGATTCGCAGATAATCTTTATTTTTTTTTTATTTGTATTTGCATATATACAATCTACTCATACAAATTTAGTAATAAGTAAATTTGACGTTATACAGAAATACATGTCATGATCTAGGATCAAGCCTTTGCCATCAACCTAGGAGAATCTTTAAATTTGAAAGCTGAAAAAAAAGGTAGTAGGTACTCAATCAAAGAAGAATCGAAGCAGAATTTTAGGTATAACAAAAGGTAGACTTGCATGGTTATAGAAATTGTGTAAAGAACAAAGGTCACTTAGTGTAAAATCATATCCAAAGATAGAGAAGACTAATTTCAACATATATGCAAGCATTAAGTGAAGCATTATTTAGTCTGCTCGTTCAAATAAAATTAGAAAAGATTATAATTGTCCTTTAATTAGAATTCAATCGTTTGAAGATCATAAAAAAGAATCTAGATTTAATAGACTATATTGGGTGTGCTCTATCACCATTACTGAACTTAAAGTTTTATCGACTCTTACACATGACTGATAACAAAAATGTTCTTCTTCTTCTTGTACACTTTAAGGATTAGGCTGGATTAGGAAATTTTCAAAAAAGTATTATCCTCAAACTGTGCCTTAAGTTTCCTCAAAATTTCAAGTGATTTTAGGCCCTATATCTTGAGAAACTTGATAATAATCCGTTGCTTAATAAACGAGGGTACTTCTTGACTAACATTCTGGTACTGACTAGAGAAGCGAGGCACTGTTGTGGGGCAATCTCTTTCATGAATCCCTGCCTTTTCTTCCACAGAATAAAAAATTAATTAACTTTTGGCCCCCGCTGTTTTTAAATAATTCACAAAACCAAAACAAACGGCCGCTTCCGCGCGGCTTACCATTCTCTGCCGGTTGTAACTAAATTACCTGAATAAATATGGCTGAGCTCGAGTGCAGCAAAAACAGCCCCGGAGACAGCAAGAAGACATCCGGCACTAACTTAATAGCTCCACGACGAATAATCCAATTACGGGGCGCCCGATAAACCTTATTAACGTTTTTCCAATAAGTGCGCGATTCCGCCTCATTTCTCCGGCTCGCGGTTTAATTGTGTAATGCGGCCGATTAAGCTTGCATTAGGAGCGTTCTGGCTGCGGGCTTAGCGGCGCCCCGGCGCCCCCGCGCCCCCGGCACGCACGGCCTGCTGCGGGAAAAATAAAGCAATTCCGGTTAATTTTCGTCGATACAGCTAATCCGGGCTGCTGACACGAGCGGAAAGCCGCAGAGCGGAGAATTAGGGGCCGAATTTCGCGAACGGCTGGCTCGCCTTTTAATCTAGCGCCCTTTAAACAACAATAACGTACGTGGGGCGGCTGCAGGTCGCCGAACAAAAAGCAATAGGCGTCAAAACCGCCAATTCACGATGTGAATGAGGCAGGCCGAGGGCTTTGGTGAAAGGAGATCGTTCAGTGTAATCAAAAAGCGGGTAGTTTTGAGTTGTTCGTGTGCTTTCCGTTATGGCTTACTTGTTGAAGTCAAGGAACGTATTCTTAAATTAATTAATCATCAAACTCTAAAAAATTATCCACAAAACATTGGTATTGCCACAACTTTACTCGTCACACAAGATTAACAAGTATAGTATTAAAATGCTATCTGAATTGACCGCTGCTCAAGATCAACGACATGTCAATATCTTGCATCTGTCGATTATAAGTTGCGATAAAAAAACTAAATAAAGAAGCTAATTATTTCAACAACTCCATTAGACAAATTCAATGCCATCGCTCTTTTGCCCCACCATCCTACATACAGCACAAGCCCTGCGCCATCAATTTTCATCTTTTTCAAGTGATGACACGGCTTTGGGATTTGAGGATTATAAATCTCAATTTAAATGCATCGCCAACAATCGATACAAAAAAGCTCTTCAGCCGCAGCCATAAAACGCCATCCTGCGCAAGTATAAACCCTTTTGACGAATGAGGTAGCAACAGCTTCCATGTGATATAACTGCAGTTGCTCCCTGGCATGCAACCAGGGAAAAACAAAACCCAAGTTGCCTCACCGCACTTTTCCATGTCTGTACCTCATAAAAATTACGTCAACCGCGAGTTTTTCGGATGCAGCGCGATCCGTTCGGCGAACTTCCTTTTATTGGCGCCACGCAGGCGAGGTTGTGCTTTGCGGAACGTTTCATAATAAAAACAGCCATTCTGACTTTATGTGTCTGCAGAATAACTTTTTCTTGGGCATATTCGGCATCTGTGTCATCCACACCAGGCTCTTACTAAGCTGTTGGAGAGATAATTTAGTTGAAGTTCCTAAAATCCAAACTGCGATAATCTCTACAGTCAAGGTGAAATGAAAACATAAGAAGGAAAAAATATCAATAGTCTTCGGCTTTAAAGATTTCTCAGTGTACTTTTTCCACTCTTATTATTGGCGCAATTCATATTGAATTTTTTTTCTTAATCAAAAATCCTTGTTCATAGTTCATATAAGTTGTGTTCCTTAATTCTTTGTATTTTGGTATCTTCGTTTTCATTATTCTAACCCTTTTTCCTATTCTCATATCTACCATAAAGTCATTGACTATTTTTCTCAGCTTTTAGTCTATACAGGGTTTGTCCAAAAAACAATGCAATTAAGTTCGTAAAAAATGTATTCAAGATATCGTTATAAACGTTTAAAATTCCTTAAAGTACTCCCCTTGGACATCCATATACATTTGCTAGGGACATTTCCATGCACGGTATGCATCCTGGATGAGGTCAGTGGGGACCTCGTTTAGAGCCTTTGTCACGGAGATTTGGATCGCTTCAGTGGTTTAAAAACGGGTTCCCTTCGTGGGGGACTTGATCCTCGAAAATAAAAAGAAATCGGACAGAGCCAAGTCAGGTTTTGGTTCGGTTTAGCACAGGACTCGATCTCGTAACGTTGTTCGATTTACGCATCGTGACACAGGTACTAACAGGAGGTTCACGGAAGCACGACTCATAGCAGACCGAGCTTGAAAGCGTTGTGAACAACTCTACAAAAGCTAATTTCCTTATAGCTGTTCCTGTTATTGATTTGGACACTTACAGTTGTTTCTTCAGATGAGAGAGACTATGTTTTATGGATTTAGCGGACCGATTCTCTTAAATGCCATAAAAGTGTAAAAACGCTGCTTTGGAATCTTGATAATGGACAAGCACTGTATTAATTTGATTCCAAGGCCATAGACTACAAATTTAAAGAATCAAACCCTACTGGATCCTGATGTTTCAATTAAGTTTGGATTTAACTGGTAGTAAATTAGTACAAAAAATAATCAGTTTATCGTTGATATCCTGGATAGACACTACAGCGCTATGGATCACAAACTGAATCTACAGATATTACAACGTCTTGGTTCAGTTTAGATTTAAGGGCTACCAAATCGATATAAAACACTATAACTCTCAGCCGATCGATCATATTACTATTCGATTCAACTACGATACCACAGCCCATAGAATAGAGGAGTATAGGTAATACTGAACTCATGACTATTGGGCATTTTAATAAAATTTAGATTTAAGTGTCAGTAGATCCGTGTAAAAACAAATATAAAAAAATTATTTATTTATCTTATCCTACATTTAATCAGATAAGTTGACCTTATAAGGTTGTATTGGTAAAAAAACACTGGTAAATCCGTGTAAAAAAATTAGAACCCTGAGAGCGTAGATTTTGTTATTACTTAAGAACAAACCGAGGTCACAATTGGAAATGTTATGTATTCGATTAGATTTGTAGACTGAGTTTAAATTCATATAAAAAAGTACACCCCTAAGCGAGTTGATCTAAACACTGGGTCACAAACGGGAAGAGTGCGGTGGTTACTCAATTTGTAGACATAAGTTGGGCTGCTAAATCAGCGTAAAAAATATAGCCCTGGGGGCAGAAATCTTTATTACTCGAGAAGCAATAAACTCAGTACACTAATTGAATTCTAGTGCCATAAACCACAAAACGGGAGATTGTATATCCCATTTGATTTATAGATATTCGGTATATTGGTCGAGATCAGATTTAAATGGTTTTAAAACTATATAAAAATAACTATGACTCCAAGTGCACCAATCTGAGGATTATGGACCACAAACTAAAAGAGCGGGACTGCTGTTGCATTTATAGACATTATGTCATCTTGGTTAATTCTAGTGTGAAGTGCTAAATCAGCATAAAATATGACCCGAAGAGCATAGATATTTGTTTACTTGTAAATCGATCAGATTCTCGCACCATAAATCACAAATTAAAGGTTTAGTACAAAAAAAACTATGACTCTGTGTATCGATCACTATTGCAACCCAAGATTAAAATAGATAGATTGGACTATGATGTCACCGATCACAAACTAGAAGGGTATGGATGCTAGTGAATGCATCTTGATTAAGATTAGATTAAGTGCTAATAAATCATTGCAAAAGAATCATTATAAGCGAATAATTTATTTTTGTTACCCGAGTTTTAAATAAATAAGCAGACCCTACAGATTTATGGATCATAAAATGAAAGATTTTGTAAAAATTACGTTATTATAATTATGTATAGGATCAGTGTAACAAAATATAGCCCTGAAAGCATAGGTTATTATTTGGGAATTAATTAAGTCGGCGGATTGACGCTACGCTCTGACCATAGAACACAAATGGGAGATTATGCATCCATTGTAAGTTTACAATTAAATACTACCAAATCAACATAGAAAAATCATGTATCACAAGTTGAGAAGGCAGGACTGCTATTGAATTTATAAATATAAATCATTTTTAAGTGTAAATTAGTGAAGAAAAATTATAGTCTCGAGAGTATAGATCTTGATTATTCATTAAGAATAAATTGAATAAGCCACAATTTGGGATGTTGTGTATCAAACTTAGTCCATAGATATTATGGTACATTTTTTGGGTTTGGATTAAATTCCAGATCACATGCGATCAGATGCGACTGCTACTGAATTTATAGTTATTAAGTCATTTTTCTTATGTCTAGGTTTATGTGATGATAAAACAGTGTAAAATATACGACCTTAAGAGCATAGATCTTTGTAATTACTTGGGAGTAAATGGAATAGGTGGAGTGATTCTATTTTCTAACCATAGGCCACAATTTGAGAGATTATGTACCAAATTTAATTTATAAGAGTTTAAATGTAAGTGTCACAAAAACATTTTTATAATAAAATCATGACACTGGGCACATCGATCGCTATTATTAATGAAAATTGAAACTACTAGGTAGATGATTCAACTGCAATGTCAGATCACTAGGTAGAGGGTATGGATGCTGCTGAAACCATACATATCGTGCATCTTGATTAAGTTTAGATTTAAGCGCGAGCAAAATTGTGTAAACAATATAAGTAGATGCGAATCACAAAATGAGACTGCCACTGCCATTCAATTTGTAGATATAATGATATCTTAGATTTAGATTTGTCTTGGTAAATCAATTTAAAAGAATTATGGCCCTGAAAACATAGATTTTTGTTACTACCTGACAAGAAATCGAGTAGGACACAATTGGAAGGTTGTGTATCTAATTTGATCCATAGGTACTATCGCACCTTGGTTGACTCTAGATTTGTGGTGGTAAATCAATGTAAAAAAATATATCCTAAAAATTATTTCTTCAGAATGATTGGAGTAGATCACAGCTTGGAAGCCTGTGTATTCAATTGATCCATAAATATTGAGGCTATCACTCGAACCCTAAATTATTAGAAAAAAATATGATCCCAAGCCCATCGATCTGAAGATTATGAACCAGATTGGGAAGATGCAACTGCTATTGAATTTAGAGATATTGCGTTAATCCGAATGTGTTTAGTTTTAAGTAATAGTAAATTAGTGTATAAAAATATGCCCAAAAAAGCACAGATCTTTGTTATTACTGAAGTATAAATCAAGTAGATAATTTCATTGTATTTTCTGGCTGAAGTTCACGATTTAGGAGCATCCAGCTTACTTGATGCTTATTCCAGCGCTTTGGTTGAGTATAGATTTAAAAATATGATTCTACGCACATGGAAAATTGTGAATAACAAACAGAAAGTCACAACTATATATTACGGCATCTTGCTCAAGTCTAGAGATTATGGATCACAAATAGAGAGAGCGGCTGCTCCATCGGTATAAAAATGGATTCGAGAGCATAGATCGTTGTTTTTACTTGAAAATAAATTACGTGGATGATTTGATTCTATTCTTTGACTAAAGGCCCAATTTGAGATGTTGAGTATCTAGTGTCTTGAATGAGTTTAGAATTTATTGTTGTTAAAGCAATATAAAAAAATTCATGACTCAGAGCGCATCGATCTGAGAATTATTTATGGATATTATGACATCTCGGTTGCTTTTAGCTTGAAGCGTTGATAACCAGTGTAAAAATTTATAGCCCCGAGAGTATGGAGCTGGAGGGGTTGGGTAGGTATCAAATTTGATTCGGGGTTATTGTAGCGTCTTAGCATATAAAATAAATTATGACGCTGAGAGTATTGATCTGAGAATTATGGAACACAAATTGAAAGGGTGCGACTGCTGCAATTTGGGAGATTGTATATCCAATTTGATAAGTAGATACTGTGATAAATTATGACCTCGAGCGCATCGATCACGATTATTACCAAAAACGACTGAATTCATGGATATTGTCGGTCTTGATTAAGTTTATACTAAAATACTAGCAAATCTGTATAAAAAATAACCAACATGAGCATACAGATTATTTTTGATACTCCAAAACAAATAAATATGTAAACACTATAGCCTTATGTATCACAACTAAGAGTATGCCATTACTATTGAATTTATACAAGCAGCATCATCCTGATTGCGCTTAGGTTTAAGTGCTGGTAAATTAGTGTAAGAAAATATGCCCCCAAGGACATAGATCCTAGTTATTTAAATACTACTAAAAGAATGTAAAAAATGATGATCCGAGGATTATGGATCATAAATTAAGAGGGCAGTATCTCTATTGAATTAATAGATAATGTCATCTCAGTCGATTTTTGTTTGAAGTTATGGTAAATCAGTGTAAACAAATTATATTTTTGAATATAAAAAAATATGCCTTAAGTGCATCAATCATACAGAGAGTGTGACTGTTAAATCAACGTAAAGATATTGATTCGAGAATATAGATCTTTGTCATTACTATAGAATGCATTGTAAGTGATTGATTCTATTTTCTACCCATAGGACACACTTTGGAAGATTATCCATATCGCAGCGTCTAGATTGAGTGTATATACAAAAAAATAGAGCCTAAGCGCATCAATCTGAGGATTACGGATCACAAACTGAAAGGAAGCGACTCGCGTTGAATTTATAGGTACTGTGCTATCTTGGCTGATTTAACTTGAAGTATTAGTAAATCAACGTAAAAAATGAGCGCCTGGGAGCATAGATCTTTGCTGATACTTAAAAAATAATCTAGCAGATAGAATGATTCTGTTTTCATGCTATAGGCCATGAATTTGAAGGATCACACAATTGATACTGCGATACATTGGTTGAGTTTAATTTAAGTGCCCCTTGAGGGCACCGATCACTATTATTACGCGAAAGTGAAATTAATAGGTGGTGACTCGACTACAACGTCGTAGATCACAAACTAGAAAGGTATGGATGCTACTGAAACCATGAATATTGTGCATTTTAATTAAGCTCAGATTAGGGTAACTCCAAGAACATAGTAATTATATTATCCGAGAATTAACAAGTGCAAACAGAAACGTATTTTGGTATAAACTTTCTGTCTTTTATGGGATCGTTAGAACTTTTTACTCGAAGCTGGAAAAGCACCAACGCTTGATTTTCCCGGCACAAAATCGCCGGGCAGGTCAACAGGTTGTCCTTTTGTTTTTATTAAGGCCGGCCGGCCGCTAAGCAGCGCGGCCGAAATGGAAAAGCCGAGTCGCCGCCATCCCGAATGCAAATCAGCGTAATGGGTGCGCACAACAGCGCGCCGAAAATGAATTAACAGGGAAATCCGTTAATTCCGCGGCGAAAAGCGGCGCGGCCCGGAAAAATCGCGGTCGCGGAGTTCTCGGACCTCCCTCTCGGCGGCATTCCATGCAAATTGGATTTATTAGAAAAGTTTATTTATGAAATAGTTCCGAAACTCTATTAATCTTTGAAAATCTCCAAGGCCCCGGCGCGCGAAGAGCCCTAATGGAGCCTATAGAGATGTGCATATCGAGGTGAAATTGAATTCTCGAGCAGCGAAATTGAAACGCGAGCGATATCGGGAAAATTGCCGGAAACTTGCTGAATTGGTAATGTAAAATTGACGAATGAAAGGTAGAACTGGTATACGGCGCTTTCAGACGTGCGAAGTGCCTCAAAGTACATTTTTGCACCGCACACATGCCGACCCACGTGCAAGGGCCTAAAATAGCTGCACCGTGAAATCTCTTCCAATTTACGAACATAATGGAGTGTCTTACAAAAAACATATTACATTATAACAAGGTCTCAATAAAGTATTATTCAAACCGAGAGCTTAACTATAAAAAATCATTAACGAAGCAAATTTTAATTGATTGTCCCAATTATGTACGCTAAACAGGAGAAACTAAGGACAATAAGGGAACAATTTACAATATAGAAGAAATCCAACAACAAAATGAACACATACAACTAGAAAAGGACAAGGATGCCATAAAAAGGCCCAAAAAGGGTTTGATAGTGTTACAGGAGAAATGATGAAGAATATGGGCACAAAAGGAGTATAATGTTAACAAAAACATGTAATATAGTATAGGAAGAAAGAAATATACCAACAGACTGGGAGATAGGTGTTATTGTGCCAATATACAAGAATATATTAAAGAAGATTAGAACAACTATATAGGAAGATATAGTAAAAAAACTTGGAAATAAAACTAAACTGGGAATTAAAGTGAGAGAGAATTTAAGAAAAACACACGTCTATAAAATGACAAATTACAAGAGAAAAACCTAAAACTAAAATAAAAGAAACCAAAAATCATGTTTAGTGAAAAGTCAGATATAAAGATTAACATCGACCTAAATAAAAAGGTAACAGTACAAGTTAACATCTTCAAATATTTGGAAGTAAGACTCGAACATAAGGCAAATCAAAAATCAATGATAGAATAGAGAGTGCATCTAAGGTGTATCATAACCAAGTTCCTGTAAAAGCAAAAATGAATATACAGGAAGCCGTATTTGGACCTATACTAACATTCGGAAATTAAACCTGGGTGCTAACGAAGAGACTAAAGATCAAGGTCCAAATTACGAAAATGAAATATTTAAGATAGGTGTTAGAAGTCACAAGACGAAATCATATAAGAAATGACCCTAGAAGAGAGCAGTACAAGTGCAACTAGTAATAAAATGACTTGAAGGCTGCCATCTGATATGATATAAACGATTTAAGAGAATCAATGGGACCAGACCAGTTAAAAGAGCGTGGAAAACTAAAAGTTAAAGCAAGAAAAAACAACATGAAATAGAAACAGAAGGAGCTCACGATGAATCAAGCAGCAATCATGGCAAAGCTATTTTAAACAAATAAAAAATTATAATAGAAATTTGACTAAAACTTTTAGAAAGACATTAAAATCAGATCATTTCTAATACAACCAAAATAGATCTGAAGACTAAAAACAAGCACTACTAACCCTGTCGATGCTGAAGAGGCCGCCAGCCATCGTGGGGCTCCAGACGGGCTCGGCACTGTTCTGGTGCTTCTTCTTCTCCCTCTCGGGGACCGCGTGCCAGTTGAACTGGAGGTTCCAGTCGAAGCCGCCGACGTTCACGCCGGTGCTGTCGCGCCAGTGATACTCCAGGGTGGTGTCGTCGATCACGTCGATGACGGGGCACACGACGGTGGTCGGGTCGCGCGCGATGCGGTCCAGGAGCGGCTCCAGCCACCCCGTGGTGCACTCGCAGTGGGAGTCCAGGTAGGTGATTACAGGAGCCTTGGAATGTCTTGCACCTTGAGTACAAGGGGTTAGTCGTAGCTACAGCGTGAAGGATACGAGTAACCAGTAGCAATCTCCTTACCTAGCAGTCTTGCTCGGATCAGTCCTTCTCGTTTCGCCGCTCGCACAATCTTGACCCTGGGCTCTTTGCTCCAGTAGTCCACGAGCTGCTGCTTCAGGTGGTCCATGTCCGAGAAGTCGTCGACCAGGATGACCTCTTTGACGAGATGAGTCGGTGAGCGGTCCAGCACGGAATGAACGGTCCTCAGCAGCACCGACCAAGCCTCGTTGTGGAAGCAGATCACAACAGAGGTAGCCGGCAAATTGTCCAAATAGCGTCCTGTTTTTTTACACCTGAAAGGATGAAATCCACTGGTTAATTATACTCTTTCCAATGGTATTGTGGGGGTATCGATACTAATGTTACATTCATTCAATTTTTCCCCTAACTTATGTAATTTGTATGTCTTGTTAAAAAATGATCCTTCACTACATATGGTACCGCCACTACCAATACATTTTTTGACCTAAAGTTTCGAATTATGGACGAATTGAAGCCTAGTGCTATGGTGATTTTTATATCGTCTTATATTATTATTTTTCTGATTCTAATTAAACTGCTCGAAGCAGAAACAACACACATAATTTTACATACACAATCTTCTGTAGAAACGAATAAAAGCTCTCTGTACATAAAGCTGTAATAAAGCACATTCTCCTTTTATATCAAGGTAATTAACATAAAAATCCCATAATGTGCGAGATTAAACTTTGCAACTTTGTTACGATAAGAGAGCAGGCAAAGATCCACGCTATGGAATAATCGAATTAATGCGGTTTATGCACTTAGCATTCCCTGGTGCATTATCATCAGCACCAAACTGCATCTAATACCATTAACGGGAGCAGTAACGCAGCTTCTGCTGCATATTAGGAGCGACGCGCCGTTTCCGCCGAAACTGAGCAAAGAACTCTAGCATAGGATTTCGTCTCGACTTTTTGTGCGTAACACCAGCTTGAAGGCATACCGTGCCCCAGAACTAGAACGAGAAAATTGCCCTCGCATAATAACACCGCGTTTACTTCGGCGGTTTACGTCCTAATTATGTCCGAGTTTTTCCCCCGCCCGGCTTATTGCCGTACGACAGCTTCTCATTCACGGCGGATAAGTAAATAACAGTGTAAAAATAATTATCGTTAAGTTTTATCGGCACGAATGCACGCGCTGCATCGCGCGACGCGCACGTAAATGCACGCGCCCGCTGTGGTTTGCTCTTTAATGTCGAACAGTCGCTTTAATAATAAGCACTTCATATAACCGGGTGATAAATGGCCCTGGAAATGACGGCTAATGAAAACAGAACCGGCAATTTGCCGTAAAAAAGCTCCATTTCATACGAGGCAGTTGATTTTCCGTATTTTATGAAAGAGGGTTAGTTCTGTAAAGAGGGGGGTTAAATGAATGTGTTGCAAATAAATTAAGAAACACGAAGGTACGTTCAAGCGGAATCTTCGGACCTGACGGTTGGTGGGAGATGTCAGGTAAACAGTCCTATCCAGCTCATTTGCCTTTCAGTCTTTACAGAGTGTGCCGATCAGCGATACGCAATAAAATTTTGAATTAAATTCAAAAAATCCACAACCAAGAGACGATACAGGAAGGATGCCCTAGCGAAATCACAAGTGTTTATGCATTTAGAGAAGAAAAAGAGGACGTCAAAGATGAGCAATGCTCAAAGTACCCATCAACGTGTCATATTTCGGACATATCGCTAAGAAGAAAGCGGTTTTGAACTCTGAACGGAATCGGGCTCTGGCATTGATCTACTATCAATGAACTCGGACTCCCAAAATCCATTGTGCATGTCACGACGGAATTGTAGATGGGGAAAGTTTGTGCTTGTCTAATATTTTGAGCGACGATGAGGAAAAAAAACGGTGTACCGATTTTTTACGGGCTTTTGGATCGTATGAGAAGTGAGCCTGGTTTTTTATAGAAAGGAAGAGAACCGGCGATGAAACGTAGGCGTTTAAATACGATCCAATAACAAAAAAAGCTTCAAGTGGCGCACTACCCAGCTACCGAGTCTCCGCACCATTGCTCGAATGAGCAAATCAAATACGACCGTAATGCTCATTGTCATTTTTGACTCTAAAGGTGTTGCTCATAAGGAGTTCATATAACCCGAACATTTGGTCAACCTTATATTTTATGTGGAAGTGCCTAAACTGCTGAAAAGGAGTTATGCGCGTCAGCCAGGAGATCGCCCATATCTAGAATGCACCGAGCCATGTGTAGCTGCTAGGGAGAGAGTTTGTGGCAAAACAAACTACAGATAGCACCTGGCCTTAAAGAATCCCTTTTGCCTCCCCGACTGAAGTTCAGCTTGAAAAAACACCATTTTAGAACTGTGCAGTGACAAATGCTCCAAGAGAGATTGCAGTTCAAGACTTACAGACCAGCTACGGCGCATGCCAAAAAATTTCTTTATATATTACTTCAACAACATTTAATGATTTCTGAAAACAAACTTTTAGCATTATCTTTGAAATATCTATCCTAAAGATCTTAAAATCGCTGAACTTTTTGAGCACCACGGAGTTCTTGCCCGAAGTCTAACTTATTAGTTGTCTCTGTTGGAACGTATTTTCCAAAACCAAAACATGACAGAGCTGGTGCTCCTTTAAATAGGACAGAAAAAAGTTAGAGAACACCAATATGTTGTGAATATATAAAAAAATCTGATGGCCAGCAAACAAAAGACAAAACTAAATATTTTCGGCTTAATTAGACTGCATCGAGGATAAATAACAGACTGACAGACCACATTCTGTATTTGAATACCGAAATAATAAGACTGTCCAGATGTATACTCATTGGTTTACTACTTTAATCAAACGTTACAATTATTCTATGACGATTAATATTAGATATAAACATATTACGCTGGGAGACTTATATATACCTAAAAGTAAAACATTGTTTAAAATGCGACATGTGGAGTAGTTAAAATAGTTATAGTAAGGCTTTACGCCCCACGTAGGAGTATGGCCTACAAAGTGAGAAGTCAAGGCTCTGACATGTACGCTCTCATTGCCTGGTCGTCGCGTACCATCTCTGACACGAGTCTTCAACGACCGCATTGAATTATGACTAAGTAGAGCATTCGCCAAGTTTTGAGCGCTTTAATAGCTCGACTACACTAGCACTTTAAATGAATAAATAATAGTTACAAACAATTTTTACAATAGTTAATTTTATCCTGAAGTAGGCGGGAGGCGGTGCACAATACCAATATTGTACTCAGTGACGCTGGCCCTCGAACGACATCGCCGATTTTTATTTGCAACTGCCTTCCGTCCATCCAAAATTGTTTATGCCACTTCGAGCTGTAATTAAACCTTTTCAAAATTTTGAATGGTTTGACGCGCTCTGTAGCGAGAAACTTGATAATAAGAGAGTACCTTTTGTTCTGACATCATCGTAGTTACTAAGAAGCGGTAGTGTAAAATCTTGTCCCGGCATCTCTACTTCCATTCATTTCGAGAAATTCCTGTTTATATTTGGTTCACCCACGTAATTAAACATTTATCTGTTAATCATTAAAAATAAGAGTTCAGTCATAATAGCTATAATAGTTATGGCCAATTATACAAACTAATTGGAAGCTTTCAATTTTTATTTTGTACGGTTTTGTATGTTTGTCTCTCTTCCTATAATTTCTCTGCACCGTCCACCAACATGGGTATTCCGATAAGTTTTGATAATTGACTTCTAAACATGGAAATTTCGTTTAGATTTGAACTTACGTAGTTATCAGGAAATTTGGAAGAGATTGGAAAACCTCAAACATTTTTCGCCTTCCTCCCAAAATGGAGCACTTAAATACCTCTCGAGTATTACTAGTGGTGCACGCATTTTAATTATGTACAAATTAATTTTCTTTCCTGTCTCTTGAGAAACCTTTTCAAACTGTTATTTTATTTAGAATAAATACATTTTTCCATAACAATAAATGCATGATTCTTGGTATTCCTTGCTTTAATCAATTTCTTCTTTACGCGTTGGGTATAATCACTAAAATATCATTACCACAACCTTTTATATCACTTAAGTTTTAGGTTCCTCAAAATCTGTTTGTTATTATGGAACACCATTTGAACTTACCAGTAGTTTCATTGTCATGTGCATCGAGCATCCTAGAGCCATAGAGAGAGCTTGGTAATAATAACATTTATTTTCAGCAAAATGTAACACCTCCACATTTTACAATCGTTATGTAAAGAATTATCTCAATGCATTTTTTCTGAACAAACTGATTAGGAGGTGATGTTAAATTCGCCTCGAGCTTTGCCAAACCTTACTCTGATGGACTTTTTTATGAGGAAAAAATCATTAACAATCGATGAGCTGGAAGAGGTAACTGAAAAACAATGGTATCTTCTAGTTCCAAAAAGAAATGCTCCGTGACATCGTTAAATAAGTTATATCTTGGGACACCGTGCAGTAATTATTTCCAATATTCGTCTAGATTTCAAAAGTCCGATAAAGTACAGTGAAAGAATCGTAATATTAAAAAACTGGCCAGAACAGTTGATTTTAGCTGAAGCTCACAAAAATAAGATATTCATGGTACAAGGTGACTACTAATTAGAGTGTGCTTTTATAGGCGCAATCTCTAATTAATTTTTAATAAATTTTATAGCTGACCGTAAAAGTGATTGGCCACAGGCAGTATCCAAGATGATAGAGAAGGAAAATCCGGTTGACCAATATCAATGAGAACCGAAGAGAGTACTGAAGAAGTCTCGTGACTAGAAACGGTATCTATATCGCAGACAAACGTTTCCAAAGACACTAGAGTTAAGAGAACGTCTCAACAAAAATAATGAAAGGAGATTTGAGTCTTTTAGCTTACAAAATTCGAGTGCATCAACCATCAAGCGTTAAAGAAATCAAAGAGAGACATAATTTTGCGAAAACTTTGAAGCAAATGATCGAATCAAAAGAAATTGATTATCAATATATAGTTTTCGGATGAGTGTCATTATAAATTGGAAAGTAATGTCAACACTCAAAACTATCGGATATGGAGAATCGAAAAACAGAAATGATGATCGCACTCCCCTTACACTCAAAGCGGATAACTCTTTAATGTGCCATCAGCATAGTAGGCCCATATTTCCTGACAAAAAAAATTACTAGTGTAATTTATAAGGATCAGATTTTGGACAAAATTTATCGGCAATTCAATGAAACGAGAATTTTGGTTTATAAAAGATGGCACCGAGTTCATGGAACTCGGAAAATAGCTACCATGTCGCGTGTCTTTGGCTCGAATATCATTGTCTTGGATGCAAAGACGAAGACAGGCGGAGGAATTGGTTGGCCACTATATTCTCCCGATTTAAACCCCTGTGACTATTCACTCTAGGATTTAACAAAAAACATTCTTTATAGTCCACGTTAAGGAATAATAGAGAACATCGATGCCCTCAAAATTCGCATTAAAGATTAATTGGATAGAAGAGGAAAAATGCACAAAAATATTGATGACTTTATAAACTCGTGACCAAAAGTAAAGAAGATATTGAAAATACTATCTAGTCCTTTATCTAATCAATCAATGGTAATTTGGTCTATTTGAATACCTCAATCATCAACATTCAATTAATGGCCTACCTCTGTAACAAGTTGAAGTATGAATGCAATCAACAAACAAGAGCTACAAGTATCTTAAAAATAATCTTTGAGGTACAATAGCGAGTATAGTCACCGAAACAAAATGAATCGACGCGACCTTTTTTTTACGAAAAGAGTAGAGTCATTCAGTCAACTACCCTGAAATTCTTAGGGTTCCATCTTGACAATAAGCTCACCTGGCGGGAATGCATAATAAAAAAACAAATAGAACTAAGACAAAAATCTAAAATGACTAATTAGACGAAACTCCCAGCTCTATAGACAAGATACTGACATACAAAGCCATCATTAAGCCCATATGGATTTATGGGCTCGAATTGTGGGAATGCGCCAGCAAATCTTGGCATCTCGTTTATACAAATTGTTATACAGGAAAAAACATCAAAACACTTTGACAAAATAACCCACGACAATCTACTGCTAAATGAGTTATTCCACTATTAGAAAACTGAAGAAATAATGGTTAATCTGCAGTAAAGAGCACCCATCACTGAAAGTATACTCGATAAAAATCCATTAAATTAGCTTCGAAGATAATAATGTAGTTTGATTACTGATACGCAGTTTAATAAAAAAAAACTACCAACCTCGCTAGTTTTACCCTATGGACCGACTTCTACATGTTTCTTGGATTACAATTTTGTCTATGACAATTCTGACAAAAGTAACTTTCTGGAATGTCTCTTAGCAAAAGATCTTGCTATGGTTCTCCAAATCTGTCTTAAGTTTTGCGATCTTGTGGTGCAATTTCAACTAATTTATATCCGAGCTACACGTGTTTTTTCTGAACAGTGAACTCTTTTATTCTCGGATTGCGAAGATTGTAGATAAAGCTGCATTTGTAGATCATTTAGCGATTAATTTTTTGTGGAATAATAGAGTTGGCTTGACTTTTGGAGTTAATAGATGTCTTCTATAATTTACATAAATCTTCTAGGTTCTTTAATTTGTTTTGAAGTTTTCATATTACTAGAGAGATTCTACATCATATTGAATTATTATGGTAGAGGTATGAACGGAAGTCGGGATTATGGTATATCAAAGATGAAAAATCTTAAAGGATGTCGGGTTAAAGACTCTGGAGAGGCAGGCGTGTAAATAGCCGCTCTCGTGGATGCGGTGTGGGATACGATACCGATGCGGCTCGTAAGGACCAAAAAATGGAGAGGCAGGCGTGGAATCATAGTACGGCCCGTAGTGGAAGGTCAGCCGATAAGGCCAAATCGCCCCTTAAACGGCCGTCGCGTTAGCGGATGGGGGCGGCTACCGATATCAACCAATGAATTGCCAAATCGCTCACCTGAATCGGCTTCGGCTTCGGCTTCGTCGGCGATTCCAAGGTGGCTACCTCTGCGATGCGGATCTGGTATCTGCGGGATGTTGAGACACGACCAAATTGGCCGAGCTGCGATGCGTGAATATTTGCGGGGATGCGAAATGCGAATTTATGCGGACTGAGACACGACCGAACTGGCCGCGCTGCGGGGCATGAATGTGAATGTATGCGGGGATGCGAATGTATGCGGGGATGCGAATATGAATTTATGCGGACTAAGACACGACCGAACTGGCCGCGCTGCGGGGCGTGAATGCTCGCGGGGCGAAGCCCATGCCGTATGTGTGCGACGGCAAAACGTAGCTGATATCAAAAGGTCCGCATGCCGCCGCGATATAAAGCGGTTCAAGGGCGAAAAGGCCGCCACACCAGACTCCTTGACATAACAAGGAGCTATCAAGAAACTTCAAAAACGCTGCCCTAAAATCTTTGATAAAAAATAAAACAAAACTCTTGTCAATTTTTTTTAAATTAACAATGTCCTTCCTTTCTTTACTTTTTAACCTTTTAATTTCTTTTTATTCTTTTCTTCAGCTATTATTCAAGCAAATTTCTGCTTCGTACAATTTTGCCTTTGTTATTATCTTGATCTAAATTAGTATCTGTATTTCTGTTTGGTATTATATCGTTTACTACTTTGATGATTTTTGAGTAGTAATCTCTTTGAATTTCCTTTATCTTTTCTATTGTAATGATTTAAGTATAAACAGGGATTTTCTTTTTACACACCGTGAGCTAAACGCAAACGCGGCCTTTGGACTTTGTAGGTAGGATTGGTTGCAAGAGATTTTCCTATTCTTGTCCGTTGCATAAAGTATTGTTATCAACTTCTCGTGACAGAAAGTGCAAAGCTGTGCATATTTTAAGAAGACTCAAATATACGCGTGTGATAAACAATTTTTGGGTAGACGAGAAACAGATGAAGATGAAGATCACCAACGTTGTCCCAGAACCAGCGTGATTGAGGAGAATATTCGCAGTTGTTCGCCGCCTTCAACAAGTTAACAGTTACTGAAATTCAGGATAAGCTACGGCAGCGCTCAGATGATCATAAACGTTATTCTACTTTATTACATCCCCCTCTCTACGTTCCGAACTTAACATCTTACAATTATTTCATTAGAGTACAGAAAAAAAAAACACGTAGGAGTAGGAATTTCATAAAGCGTTCGTGGAAAACATCACAGGCATCTTCATTTTACCACAGTGAGATCAAACAACTATCTATCCGTTGGGAAAATGTTCTAAGCCAGGAGATCATGCAGAAAAATAACTTTGCATGTTTATATTCTAATTATGCTACAGTAAATTTAAAAAAAACTAGTCTGATTTATATCTGACTGACGCACGTATTTTTCTATTTTCCTGTAATAAAGTAAGAGTTTTTAACTGTACTTTTTGGCAATTTTAATTTTTTATTTGTTATGCTATTCATGTTTTTTTAGTATGTATACGTTTTCGGTTTATTTTTTGTTTGCTTATCTCTTAATGTCTAATAAGACCATCAATTTTATCCTATTGCTTACTTTGCTTGTTTTTAAAACCAGACAAGACTATCTCGTATTTTCAATAGATTGACGTCATCGTTATGTTATTTAAAAATTCTTGGTTTAATAACACCAAAAATGTATTTACCACAGCTCACCTCTCCTCTCAATCTCGACATACTTTAGTAGCGTAGATGATTTTGTTTGCACCATCTTCCATTCATTTTATATAAGGCTAATTTCGCTCCTAGATGTTGAGCCTAGAGCGACCGCTTCGTCGCCTACGCGCTAGCTGGCACTGCTACATAAACATTTTGAGATTACGTGCCGCAATTCAGATAAAAAACCAAAATTAAATGTACCGCGGCTTTATTTTTATTTTTAATTGTTGCGTTTTCCACACTAATGGGCCTCTTAAAAAAAAAGAAAAAGGATATAGACGGAGGCAGACAGTAAAATCAATGTTTGCCTGTATACGAAATAACCCTAGATTGCTTTAATTTATAATAAAGATTTACTGTTGCAGTATGAGAGCCTCAACCTTTCAGTTCGCAAGCCTTGCCCCCACGCAAAGCGTAATGTTGCCATTGTAATTATTTTACTGATGTAGTACATAAAAATGTGTATAATAATCCAATAGTTCGTTGCAAAATATCTAAACTTACGTAGGACTAAATAAAACCGTCAACTATAATGTTTTACATAATTAACAGACTAATGGAAATAAATGATAATCAAAAACAGAAAACCGATCAACCAGAATTAAAAAAAACTGCAAAATACAATGATAAAAGACGAACTTATGTATTTCTATAGAAGAAATAAACCTTCAGGTGAGCAAAATTTAGAAAACTAAAGCTGCATGAAAGCTTTTGTGTGGAAAAATAAATAATAAAAAATGCATAAATCGTTGATGCATCAACTTAACTTACACGATTTCACTTATGGACTGCCACATATGTAGAGAGCTTTATGCAATTTCATTATAAATATTACTATGAGTAACTGGAAACGACAATAAGGATAATTAATCTAAGCAGCGCTGCCGTCTGATGCCCCTCATTAGTAGTCCATTATCATGATTTACAGCATAGTGCGAGAGGCTTTCCCGATTAACAACCCTTCTCTTTCAACTCGCACTCCGTTTAAACAAATGCCTTTTTCACTCCTTCTAATACGACAAAACCAACATTCAAACCGAATGAAGAACCCGAGACAAGCTATTGGCACGTCCACAGCTCTGGTGGTTCATACGCAATAAACGGAGAGACTACAAGTATCATGTTTATTTTTAGAACCTGTCGATGCGCCAAAGGCCTTTTCTAATCAACAAACAAAATATTATATCTAAAGAAAAGAAATTAAAAAAAAATGACCGATCAAATCGATGATCACGAAAAAGAAAGTAAAGGTTTGAAGGTAAAGTCAAATAAAACTAAAGTTTAATTATTATAATGCTTCATATTCACCCCCATAGAGCAAACTAAAAGTATTTACTACGACTCTTTCGACCAAAATAAGACTTCAGGAGCGACATCAAAGACAAAAAGAAATTAATGCCCAAATATGGCAATTGTAGAGGGCCCAATCAATTTGTTACCAACTGTAATGATAATATTTGCTCACCGCAACACCAGTGCACTTTTAATTCTGTTCCCTTAAAAGCTACATTTGAGAATTTTTACAAGACATATAAACCCCCATTCTGTCCCTCATCAAATCAAAGTAAATAAAAAATTATATAATTTCTTATTACGTTTATTAATGATAACAACAATATATTTTTATCGATCTTTTATGTTTTGGGGGCGTTAAAAGCCCATGTCAATTGCTTTTCTGCCTTCTTCAGGATTTTTTAGACGTCATTAATAGCATAGTCGTAAAGATCCACAAACCTACTGACCTCAACCTGGTTTTGAATGCCACTTCAAGATCGCTGTTTCAACATTATCCCACCCAAAAGACATATCTCGATAAGTTTCTTGCTATTCTTTATTCGAGAGTTCCCGAAATCCTTTCAGATCATTTTCATGTTCCAATACGAGTTTTCCAATGTCATCTTCATTCAGTTGCCACAATTGCATCCATAATTTCAGGGACATCGTCTCCGTCCCCCTAACTGAAGAATAAACACAGTTTTCGCCACTCAGAATTCAAGTGTCACTTTTGACCACACCTTTTGAATGAGGCCGGACAGTTTCCAAAATATCAATTTTTTTCCATAATGTTTTTAATGTCATCGCAGAGGACGAAACCTCGCGAGACTGTACAATTCTTAAAACCCACAATTATCTGATCCATTGGCTGAATCACCAAAATGGCATTTGGAGGCAAAATTATCTTCAAGATGTTTTGAATATCCTGGGGCATTCTCCAATAGCAACAGTGCTTTTAATGGAAACTCGTTTATTTGAAAGTAATCTTTGATATTTGGGGCACAAACGTTAAACACCCCTCCGACCTCTACATCACTGGTAGTCTTTCTTTAATTATGGATTTTTTTAATGCTTTAGGGTTCCCAAGGTGATAGACAAAAAGGGATTTTAACTTCGGTTACAGTTTATTGAACTTCTCCTTCAGAAAACTTGTCTATTTTATACGATAAACTGTATTTGTCGGATTCTATGGTCGCAAGACCGTCGCATGCTGAATCCTCGTGAACCCCAGCCCGGCAGCCGCGCCGCCGCTGGAAATTGCAGAAAGCGAGCAACCGCACCAAGGCAAACACGCAAACAAGGAACAGCAGTAGTCTCGAGCATAATTCCATTTAGCATCTCCATTTTAGCCGCGCAATAAAAGCTCGCGAGTTGGAATCCGCTCGGAGCGGTGCGCCCTCCCTTGTCGTGGGACGGAGCGCGCCCGCCAGCGTGTATAAGTGGGGCTCACTTCATGTTTATCTTCCCGGCGGTTTTGCAATATCTGTTTTCATCCGCCGCTAAGTAATTTTCATTCATGCGCGCCGAGCACCCTTCCCGCGCTGCATCGCGCGGTTTCAGATTTCAGCGACTTCCATTAGGCTGCAGATATTGGGGATTTGGGGGATCGCGCGGAGAGCGCTCTCCCTTTCGCCTGATCCGCGGGGTGGGTACTCGCGAGAAAAACGCCGCCGCCCGCTATATTAACTTCGCGATGTGGGAAGTCGAAAAATATGGGGAAACGTCACATCTGCGGGTTATCGCTACTTGATGTCTGTTACGAAGCAGTTGAGATATTAAAAGAAACATCACATGTAAAGGGTGAACACAGCAAAATTGGAGTATCAAGTTGAGACAATTTAGAAACATATTTATTAAAGTTATATAATCTTTAAACACATTATTAGATCTTAAACTCCAAAATAGTTCTTCCTGTAAAAACATTACGGTATCCCGCTGCGCGAACGTTACGACGTGCTGGTGCCATCAATTTTCCGTAATGCCCAAAGTCACTTGGATCGGAACTTTTCGATCGTTTGGGCTATTGTAGCCTTCACCAATAAGCTTAGGTTCTGAACTGTTTGGTACATACTCCACACCATTAGCAGTATATCACTCTTTAATTGCCTTAGAGTAGTGGCACGTCGTGATATCTAGCCAAAAAAGTGGTTCAACATTGTTCTAATGCAGGAACGTCAAAAGAAATTTTTCCAAGATGTCCAAGTTGATAGACCCTGTGCTGATGAAAGCTCTGCTCTTCAAACAACAAATGCGCCTGGCTTGCCAGACAAGAAATTTCGTCGGAAATTTTGCTTTTCGCTTTTTTTTTGCAGTCCTCTCGAACGTCTTTCTAGCTCTGAGCAGTGTAGTAACCTTGCCCAGCAATATAATTGAAGTTGACGAAGCAATATGTCTCATCAACCATCACCACACACTGATAACATGTCAATAGATATTCGTACCACTTACGAGAACGGGAATGTGCTGTCTATTTTGCATCCCGATCAGGAGCTCTTTAAGCCATGTATCTTTTACTTTTTGCACAAAAGACTGCGACATTTTGACTTCCTTAGCTACCTCTCGCGAAGAAATATTGGGGTCGTCTTTACAAAGTTCTGGTCTGTCATTTCATATTCACCTCCACTTCCTAGTTTCCTTTCCAACATAAGTAGTTCCCTAAACTGTTTCAACACATGAACGACAGTAGAATTGCGAGCATTCGAGTTGGGATTCATTCTTGGCATAGGCACCTCATAAACTGCTGTAGTTACAATGTTACATTTAATTTTCAGTCCCCCAATTTCGCGGTGTTCGCCGTTTATGTAATGGTCATCGCAGGTACGGATGCAGTATCGACCCTACACTGCTTCATTACCAGTCTCGATCTCGTGCATGGATTTCCCGGCAGCAGAAGCATTACAACAGCTAATTTAGTTGCCCCTCGATACGGCGCGTGTCCATAACGGAAATTACATGTATGCACATTACGGACGGTTGATGGCTCTATTCAACTTGCGGTAATTGCTGCGAATCGAGCGGCCGCCGCCAACTTCAGTTTCCATCGTGAAACTTCGCTGAAAAAATATTAACGGGCTAATCTGCCATCGATTTGCCCGGGGGCGGGCAGACATTCGAATTTTCCACGAACATTCGCGCGCATGGAGGCGTGACGGTCATTACAGAAATCTATCAACTATTGTATTAATAGCTGCGCGAAGAGCAATTTGGGGCAATTTCACTGACCCAAATAATGCCCCGCACAAAGAACCGCGGACAATTGCGTGTGCGACAAAAGGGAAACTCGGAACAATGAATGTATATTGCTTCCCTTAAAAGATCGTAATTTTCCACGCTGCTGATATGGTGATTATTCTTCAATGATCATTATTTTCTGCACGAAATGAGATAAGAGAGATCAATTAGGAAATATTCGATAATGTAACTGACGCTAATAGCATTAAAAGTTAAAGTGTCCTTAAATAAATTTAAATTCTCTCTCTTCAATAATGTAAGAAATTAAATACCCTTGATATGGTGAAATGATAACGAGAGCCGAATTGACCCCTAAGCAGGCTAGTAATACTCAATACTGCTGGAAGACATTGACCAATCAAGCAACTAGAGATTTAAAAAAATTTAATTTAAAAAAATAAACTCAGGAGTGCCACTAGAGATGACAAAGTAAGAATCGTAACTACATATCCAACGACAAAAGTGTGTATGGCGTCTCAAAAGACAAGAGACCAGAAAATTAAAGCAAGTCAAGAACTTCGTCTAGGTTATATGTAAGATTTTAATCAACTTCAAGCCAAAAAAGACAAAACGGTAATGCTTGCTCTTCTCTAAATTCAGCAAGTCAGGTCTTGAACCTATAGCAGCCATTTCGCGTCATTTATTTTTAAAATCTTCCTTTTCGTGATCAATTTTTCTTCCATTTTTTCAGATAGTTCGACTACTGAGTACTATCTAATATCTTCTTCGTTCGTGTACTTCTAACGGACCACTAAAGTTAGATTTTTACAAATACAAACTGGAAAAACTTAAAAATTTAAATATCTTAAACGGCATATACATCGAAATCCAATGCTTCAACAATAAATAAAAAAATTGTTTCTATTAGAACTTTAGAAGAGTCTAAATATTTAAAAGAACGAGAATAAACTTTAAAATTTCCAAATTGGGGAATCAAATTATTTTTTGTCACTGTAAAGTCCTTAAAGTAATCAAAAGCAATATCAAAATTATTATTTTGTAAAAAAAAACAGAAGTATTAAATTACCTGCGAGGCGTTAGCTTGACTTCTTAAAAATTACCCTAATGCTATCTATTCGTACAAATGGACTTCCTGGCTCACTCTCGTATGCTTTTTTTAAAATTTAAGTCTCAAAACTTGCACAAGAAGATTCAGTACGCTAAAGGCTATTCTACAACTCTTCGAACAATATTTTATTCGTTTTAAGAAGTCATGTAATTACTTGTTAATGTTATAAAGGAACATTTTAAAGAAAAATCAATTATTTTGACTATATATGGGGCAAATATCACAGAAAGGGCATAACCGTCAAAACTAAAATCTTCACCGATAAAAGTTTTTGTTTCTGGTGCAACGTCAGTTTAACACTGAAAACTCTTTAATCATTTTAAATAGACGAAAAAGAACCACACATTTTCAAAATGGTCCTATCAAATTATTTTTTTGCCACTATAAAAGTCTGAAAATAATTTAAAGCAATTTCAAAACTAAACCAGTTTGTATATTTTATAAAGTATTAAACAAACTGTTAGATATTAGCTGAAGTAAATTTAACTATAAACCTCTCGATAGAACAAATTTTATTTTTTAAAGAGAGCAAAAATACTTTAGAACGGATAAAAATTGTGACATAACAAACAGCTATCGTGAAATCTTCTCCAAAACAGCTAAATGATATTTATTCTTATAATTGACTTCCTGGCTCACTCTCGTATATTGTTAATTGTCAAAACAAGGCGTTTTAGTGAGCTAAAGAATATTCTGTAAAAGTCACGCCATTGCAAAAACCTACCAATTTTCTAAAGTGACAAACAAACGTCTTTAGTGAGCTTCAAGACACAAAAAAAGATTACATGCAAATTATATAAAAATAACGTAACTAAGTATAAAATTACTAAGTTGTAGAAAAGTTCCTTAATACTCACGAGAAATTTGATTTTGAATAGTGAAAAGTTGAAGGACTCGCGGTTAAAACTTTATAAAAACTGACAGCAACTTAATATGAAATAAAATAAAATAAATGCTTTTCCAGTGCATAGAAGTGCTCGTGCACGACCGGCCAGTAAAAGTACCACAGGAAAAATAACTGTGAAGGTTACCGGTCGTCAATGTAACTTTGCGCGCACTGCGGGACACTGTCGCCAAGTTGTCCAGAGCGAATACTAACATATTTCCAACAAAATTAGTTTCAAATGGAGAAGTGTACAGCGAGTAAATGGGGTGTGGGCGTATTTACGAAGTCTTAAAGCAAAAGACTTTGATCAGCCATAAACATGCTTTATTCAACAAGATAACACCAACCACGGACAAAAATTTTGTCGCATTCAGCTTACAGCCCCAATTTTGCACCTGCTAACGAGGCCCTGTTTCGATTTATAGCGAATTTTTTGTGCGGTCACTGTTTTGAATCATTCGGTCAAGAATTCTTTTTTTCGAATTCCGCAGATTGGTACCTTGAACAGATTCGATCACAAAAATAAAGTTTTTCGAAAATGTTAGGGGATTATTTTTACAACAATAGTTGCAATAGAGCAATACCGTAGTAAAGACCAATAGAAAATACTGTAACCTTTTTATTTAAAGCTCCACAAAAGCAAAAAGATTGACAAAACTAACGAATGTTTGGCTGAAACCAAAACTTGATCTTTACTTTCATTTAAATTACTGTTTTTGGTACATTTTAGTCCAAAAACCAATCCCACCGATAAAAAGATTTGGAAAGATTCTACCGCATAGCATGGCGACATTAGTGTTTAACGTGTGAACAACGTGTAATCATCCGTTTTCTCATCTTGCCTGGTGAAACAACCTCGAAATTCATCGCCAATTGGGTGATACATGCAGTTAAGGCGTTATGGATATTAAAGATGAGCGTTCATGGCTGCGAAAGTTTAAAGAAGGTCGAGAGTTGTGTGATAATAAACCGAAGCAGTCTCGACTACGAACTAACCGGACCGAAACCATAAATGCGCGAGTAGAGCAAGTCCATTTTGTATGATGACCTGCAAATGTGAAAGTTTCTTCAAGGTGGGTCCGAGGAACACAAGGCTGCGCGGGTGACAATGTCTCAAGACATTCCGTGGCCGCTCATTTTCCAATAGAACCGCTGTTGCATAAGCGATTTTCCAGTGGGCAAAACACACCCTTAAAGAAGTGTTTTCTCTGCAGTCGTAGAATCATGACGACGACGTTATGAAAAATGTCTACATCTAGGCGGAGATTACTTTGAGAAGTAATAGAAGTTTCAAATTTCTTTGGAAATGTTAAAACTTGAAGGTACCTCGTCGTGTAAAAAAGTCAGATACTAGACAAAACATAGTCTAAACTCAAAAATATAAGCAAAAATCAAAAGCTTCGTATTCCCTTAATAGTCACCCCTATGATTGCAATTATTTGCGAGATGCTCCAAGTTATGAAAACTAAAATTTATCAAACGCACACAGAATTTTATTTGAGGGTCTCCATACTATCAGAATACCCCTATTGTTTATTTAATTGTTAGATAACTTTCCAAGTAACAAATTAAAAGTTATTTTAGCAAAGAACAACCCTTTTACACTAATTTTCCAGCGTTTGTTATCTAAAAATAACCCAGAATAGACAACTTCAGCACTGCAGACCGTGGGAAGCGACTGGGAACGAGTTTAAAGCTACTAAGAGACCGAGCTCCGGGCGAGCTCAACAGCTCCACAAATACAATAATAATGCAAAGGCTGCTTTAATATACATAGTTTCTGTGGAACTTAATCTCGATCCCGTAACCTGTGGCTTCATCGAAGCCGTGAATAAATAAAGGGCTCTTGCAAGCCAAAATTGCATTGAACGTAACTGCCGGCTGTCTAAAGGTCGCCTTGTTCCCGTGCACCACATGTTTGCTCGGGGTCGGTCTATCGATTAGGTATGGAACGCTCAACTTCTGTAATGACAGGATTCAGACAATTCCAATCAGTGCAATGATGGGCCTAACAATGCAGATCAGATTCGTCGAATTATCCGCTTAGAAAGTTAATAAGAAGCATTGGGAATGTTAACGATTTAAGTGTAGCCCCTAGTCACCCTAATTGATATATTAAAGAGTGCACCTTCATACCTAGACTTTGGGTAAATTTCAAATACGATAACAGCACTAAGAATATTTGGATGCCATATCCAAAATGCCAAGAATATTTTTATAATTAAATTAAAATAATGAAAAGAGATCGACAACGTCATGTTTTATACTACCAAATTCGTCTAAGACAAAAATTAAAAACGCAAGAAGAAAAATTCATGGAAATACGCCCTGAAAGTAATTGAAAATGCTTCTTAAATAGATAAAAGAGAAGGAAAATTTAATTAGACATGTAAGAGAAGAACATAATTTACCCCGCATCCCCTTTATTACTACAAATGTTCTTCGTAGCTTAATTTTATGCTGTTCTTATCGCCTCCATTATCTAGACCGCCAGCCGGCTGCGGAGGCGTTCATCCTTCAACTAACCTGCCAACTACCATAGTGGTAAGAATTGTCTCTGCTTGTCTAAAATATATATAAAAACATAGAAGAGTACTTTTATTTTCATGGAAGGGAAAGAATACGGCTACAGAGAAGGCAAAACTCCCTACTTATTTTCAGGTTATATAAGGAACAAATGATAAGAGAAATACAAAATTGATTCTTACAGGGTAAAAGTATAGAATTGGATGTTATATTTCAATGTGTTTTAAACAATAACCCGCTATATCCGATTAACTGTGAAAATACTATTCTTAAGTTCCCCATGATTTGAAAAATATGCCCGATTTCTTGGCGTATTGCAGGGTCCTGGGGTGACATTTGTAAACCTCAGTCTACAGATATTCCCATAGAAATCCGAGTGATATAACTGCATTGACAGATTAAGAGCCCACAAGGCATCTTACATAGCACTTGGAGCAAAACCCTTGCTATGTGTTGTCGAATCATTTCCACATTTCGATTGAAAAGGACATTGGCTTTCCTTCTTTAAAAAAATACAGGCCAATAAACCCAACTTTACTGACTCAGTCAACTCGCTCACCACATACCCATTCTCTGTGAAAAGAGCTTTCGTGGACATCTCGTGGGTTATCACTTCAATAACAAAAGTTTATTGACGTATCCCGATAAATGGAAATGCCCATGTAGCATGCTTTCCACTATGTTTCTACACATTTCCGGGCGATTTTCCAATACAAATTCGCCGTATGGTACGTTTAGATAAGCCTCGGAGACTACAGTATGTCTTACAACATCAATATTTTCTTACGACTTTCCTCCTCTCATTGCAGAACCAACACTACCGAAGCTTCCTACTCACAAGAAAAGCGATTTTTGATTGCGGATGGCGGCCGGAGGCAAGCGAGTCATTGTTTTCAATGTACGCCTCGACTACAGAAGCTCTGTGTTCGTTCTCCCATGACATGTTGACAACTAAGGTTCCATCTAGGCAAAACTTCCCGACTATCTGCGATTAATAAATCACTTTTCCCATCCTCAGACTACTCTTCACTTCATAACTTTCCTTTGAAACTTGGAGGAAATAAGGAGGAGTACCCATTACAAAACCGAAACCAAACAAACAATCGAGATTTTGTATACAACTTTTAATGTCTGTTCTTAAAACAACGTGTCCACATTTTCAAATGTAACTGAAATCTAAGAAATTTGGAAAAAACCTTAAGAAGTCTCAAGAGTACACAGGGCGTAAACAATTTGTGTTTTTGTAGAAGTCAATGACGTTGCCCGAGGACCAGCGTAAGGAAAATATTTGCATTATCCGCCGCTTTCCCGAAGACGACTGCTGAAATTGCCTCTGTCCCATATCGTCTGAAAAGACGCTGCAAAAATTAAGAATTTGTTCTGGACTACTTTAGAATACCCTCTTATAGTCCGGACTTATCTCCTTTCCATTATTACTTGTTTAGACCGTTAAACTTGAAGGACATAGATTTGACGACAATGCTACTGTTAAAGCGTTCGTGCACTATTGGTTTGTGTCACAATGACACCTAACTTTACGAGATTGGTATCAAAAAAATTACCTATCCGTTAGGAAACATATGTGGTTTATATTTAATTAATGTACATAGATAAGATTCAAACAATTTTACGGGCATTAAATTAAAATTTTTGGTTGTCATTCCGATGTTATTGTACGATTGGTTGCCTAACTTCAGACAAGAATATAATAATAATAATAACATTTTTGAAAACAATCCTCAAGTATATTTATAATACAGGGCGAGAGCAATATATTTTTTCAAATTAGAAACTTTCCATTCAATGTTTCATACATAAACGCAAGTCCTGGGGTTCCGTGCAAGCAACGCGTATTACATCCGCAGCAGCTGCAGCTGAGCGCTGAGCAAACAAACTGCAGCAATCCCAAAGACTAATGACAAACTTAATCTCGCCCCGATTTTCGCGCCGCACTTAGGGCACCCGTCCCTAAACGCGGGAGCCCTCGATGGCAGAAGGGCCCTGCGTTCTGTATTCCGAGCGGCGCTCGCCCCTATTAGCCGTTTTGGCGAGCACCCTGTATGCGCCTGCTTCCGTCGCCAGTAATCATAACCTTTCATCCAAGATTATCTGCACGATTTCACTCGGATCCTTTTGGGATCTCACAAATATCCGTCTGTTCCCAGCTCATTCTGACGGGAGAGATTTATGGCTGGGCCGCGCCTGCAGGGGCGACGGGCAGGAATTTTAAGGGGGAATTGCGCGCTCCGCCACGAGAGCTGCAGTTGTACCCTTTGGGCTGGTGTTTATTTCCTCCAGGATGATTAGGTCTCACTTTAAGCACCAGAAATAAAAGGCGGTAATTACATTTTTTCTGGTGATTTGAGAAGATAAAATCAAGTAGGTGAATATCCTCCAATTGTCTGAAGTATTATTTGATGGCCAAGAAGTTCAATAAAAGTGATGAAATTTGCATAACAATTAGAGAAGTGGTCGATGACGCTTTGATAATGATTTGGCAATTTAAAAAAAAGTCGTAAATGCGTAGATTAGTAAAAAGAATAATAGATGCAACTTGACTCTTCTTCCCATTATTGGATTTTCTTCTTATTTATCTTTCCCTATTGATTCTCATCTACAATTGCAATTATTGTTAATTTTGTCTTTAATAGATGTAGTTCTCTATGTTAAACCATATCATTGTTCTTCTCTGGTTTGATTCTATCATCCTAGAGAGTTGCATGTCTCTTTTTAAAGAAAGCTGAAAAACAAAATTTGTTCTGTGAAAAATGTTCATTCTATTTGGCAAATTAAAGAACATAAAATAACACAGCGTTGCAATAGTTTTAGGTAACAAACGGAGTCTATAAAATCTCCATAGCTCTAGAGAAATGTGAGACTCAGTAGTTTTGCTGAACACCCCCATGTTTATTATCGCTATATAGTAATAGTTGCATTATTTGAAAACACTTTTACAAATCAATTTATCTTTAAACATTTGTAGAGATTATCATTTTTTTTATTTTTTAGTTGTATATTAAAAGTATAAAGAGTGAATGTCAACTATAAGAACAAACTTCAAGATAAGATTCCTGATAGAAAAAGCAATAAAAAAGCTCATATAAACATGTGCTCGAAAATGTATGTGTTCCGTATTGTTCTTCATGGTGTTAGTTCGCCGTAAAAGTACTTAGTGTGTTTATACGTTCATTTTCACTTGTAATGGCCCATTACCCATACGAAGACAAAGAATTATATATAATAATCCAGTGTTGCAGACTTATTGTACATTTCAGAACATCCAGTGAGTCTCACAAGAGCGTACAGTCAACATTCAGATGCCGTAAACAAAGAAATTTCTTGAAATGCACACCAAAACCCTTTGCAATTTGCATCTCAGGTGCTTTGCTGAACGCTGAGCAAGCGATATTGTTTTGCAAGTGCTGTTTTTGCAAAAAAATTTGAACTAGTGTTCCTGTCACTAGCCCAGATGTTCTCAAATGAGTACTGTAACGGTAGCGCGTTACTCGCCCAAGCCTCCTAATTTCGTGCGAATGTGGATAATGCGATAACAGGAATCAAAAGCTGTAAACGAATTTCCCATATCTCAAAAAGGCACAAACCTTGCCAAAGAATGCTCAAGTTCGTCAAGTTTGGCCAAAACTTGCCAAAGAAAATATTAAAGGACTCAACGATAAAATGACGTCTAGGCGACTGGCAAAGTTGCATACCAAAAAGGACCTAGAGGGAGAACGTTTGGGGCAGAACAATATTTTGAGGGGGAGTGGCACAAAGCGTCTGTTTAGACTTTAGACTCTATGAGGAAAAAAACTACTCCAGTCTACTAAATACTTCGATAAGCTGCATGTTTAGGGTTGTTTCGGTGAATGGGGTTTTGAAACGTTACAGAAATGCAGAATGAAAAATACATGATGGTTTCTTCGAGAATGGTATGGAGTCGATAATGTGCATGGTTAAAAAAAATAAAACGGAATCGATAGATCAGACTGGGCGCCGAAATCTTCTGGTGTCAATCCAAATCAAATTTTTTGATCCTACACCAAGCACAGACTACAGAAGGAGGGGGCATATTTATAATCAGAAAATTATTGCTACGGATTGGGGAAATATGGTGCTATCTTCGTTTTATACACATAAAAATAATTCTAGAACTACCCCAGACCCTAGAACTTTTTGGAAATTATCAAAAAATAATATATTGTGTAGTACTTGGGCATCACTATAACATTCTTTTTTATGCACGGCATGATTTGCACAAAATAGTGTAGTGTGCACCAAAATATCCTATATCTCAGATTGCCTACTACCAAGTTAATTACTCATGCATCATACAATTCACACAATGACTGTATGAGACAATTAATAATAAAGACCTTGTACAACAAAAACTTAAAATACTAAATAAATACTAAACGGGTGAAGGATGCGACCAACTATGGACATGATAAACATCGTTCGTTATCACAATATTAGCTTGATAATTGAAATTCTTAAAATACCATCTGGAAGTTACATGTTTTCTGCAAACTAACCAGAAGCGATATTTTACTAATGACTGAAGTGTATCTCACAGGTAAAATCATATCAATTATTGCACGTTGTACTGAAAATTGTCTTGGAACAATGATGTCCCGGTATGGTCAATCCAAGAAGAGTCAGACCACATACGACCCAAAAAATCTAACAGAAAGTGGAGGGACTCGATGGGATCGAACTATTATCTGGGGTGGAGCTCCGCCTATAGTTTTCATTCAGCACCGTTTGTTCCTATCAATACCCCACCTTTTGACCGGATGCCACTTTCCAACTTCCAGGAACTAGAAAAAGAGTGTCATCAGTTCTTTGATTCCAAGCCATAAGAGTGGTACCAACAAGGTAGAGAAAACTTAGCTCGTAGATGTATTGTTACTATACAACATATTACCTAATGCACTTTCAAAAGTATAAAGGGTAAATGTTAACTATAGGAACAAACTTCAGGAAGGAAATAAAAAAGATCATGTGGATATGTGTTCGAAAATGCGTGTGCTCCATATTATTATTTATGATGTTAGTTCACCGTAAGAATACTCAATATGTTCATACGTTTCTTTTCATCTGTAATTCTGCTCGTAAGTGGACGTGTATTACTGAAATATGCCATTATTCATATCAGAAAAAAGCAAAGATGATTTACACCTATAGATAACCTGTATTACAGACTCGCTGTACATTTTCGAATATACAGCGAGAGTCTGACCTAAAAACTTCATGCAAAAACTTCGTTAAACTCGCCTACACCTTGCCAAAGGGTTGTTAAAGTGGGGCTCATAATTAAACTACTTTTAGAAAGCCGCGGCCTTGAAACGGGTGATTACCTGAAAAAATGAGGTTCGTGAAGAGAGCAATATTTTGGTGCCACTTTGCCATCTTTCAGGAAGTAGAAGAACGTCATCAGTTCTTTGATTCCAAACCCAAAGAGTTGTACGAACGAGAAACCTTGGCTCGTAGATGGGTGAATAATATACGACATATTCAACGAACTTAAAAAGTTCGTTGCTGAATTCTATATGTCTGTCTGTCTGTCGGTCTGTCGGTCCGTCACAAAATTTGAGATTTTTTTAGAATTTGAAAATGGATTCTTAACAGCTTTCCGACCAAACAGACAAACGAAAGATCACATATACACTCGTAGATCTATAATAGAGAAATCACTAGACAGGAACAAGAACATATACTTAGCTTTCCTGGACCTAAAAGCAGCGTTTGATCAAGTACCAAGAAAACACATATGGAACGCATTAGAGGAACTAGGAACAAATTCAAAATTACAAAGAGTAATTCGAAGCATATACAATAATGTGACGGGAACAGTTAGACTAAACGGAAAGACATCAGAAGAGTTAAGAATAAAAAAGGGAGTTAAACAAGGCGACAGCTTAAGTCCACTTCTTTGTAGCCTACATGGATACAATAATAAAAGAACCAAGAATCAAACTAGACCGACCAGATTAGGGTACCACAACCTAATTCCAGTTTACACACAAGACCTGATTTACGCAGACGATATTGTTCTAATATCCGACAAGGTAAATGTCTTACAAAGAAACATCCAAATATGGAATGCCTGCCTGCAAGAAAAAGGAATGGAAATAAACAAGAACAAGAGTAAGATTCTACACATCACAAAAGAAGAAAGAGAAGAAAACATAGACGTAAGAATAGGTGGACAACAACTTGAGATAGTAGAAACATACGAACATTTAGGAACAATGATAAATAAAGACGGGAAGATCGACCAAGAAATACGAAACAGAATAGCCAAAGCAAGTAGAGTCTACTAGCAAATAAACAACACTCTAGTAGGAAAGAAGGAATTAAGCACTAAAACAAAGCTACACTTATACAAAACCATCTATACACCGACACTCAATTATGGATCAGAAACGTGGACGATGCTGGACAAGCATAAATCCAGAATAACAGCTGCAGAAATGAGGTACCTCCGGAAGATAATAGGCAAAACCAGAAGAGATAGGGTACGTAACAGAAGCGTAAGGGACGAACTGAAGTAAAACCTCTAGTAGAAGAAATAGAGGAAAACAACTAAGCTGGTATGGACACCTGGTTCGTATGGGGAAGAAAGGATACCCAAGAAAATGTTAAATATGAGACCCGAAGGAAGAAGAAAAAGCGGAAGACCAAGGATCCAGTGGGAAGAATCAATAGAGGAAATGGCAAGGAAAAGAGGAAAAAACATCACTGAAATACGGAGAATGGCAAGAGAAAGGAACACCTTCAAGAGATGGATAAAAGACCCAACACCGTGAGGTATAAATGGGGACAAAGAGAAAGAAAAAGAAGAAGATTCTATAGGAAATTTTAGGCTGATTTCGAATTCGAAATTAAAAAATTTCTATGTCGAATAATTTTCGAGATATTCCTTTCGATTTCGATTTCGAATTTTGGGAAAATTCTAAATCGAAATCGAAAGGTCTTTTTAAGTTCGTTCTGGGATTGCTTACGGGGCAACCTCTTCGCCGGCCCCATGTTTTTATTTCTTAATGCGTTTTCAAAAGTTTAAAGACTATATGTTAACAAGTATCTATAATAGTGCTGAGGAATATCGAAACAAAAGGGATTATTAGCTACTATGAAACTTAATACCTTACGACGGAGACTAATAATCAGAAAATTCCAGATGGCATCGATTTGTGAGTTATAAAAGCTACGAAAGATTGTATTGTCACTAGAACAATCTCGAGACAATTCGGACTCCCGATAAAGCCTGCAATATTAGACTTTCGATTGAGACACGTGTAAACTACATTTAGATCAGCTAATCTGCTTAAACGGATTTTAAAAGTAGAGCAAAATCTTACTAATGCAGTTTAGGGCATTGCGAAAAAATATTCCAATACCACATAGATTAGAAGAGGGTACTTAGTACTCAGAACAAAAATCAAAAGTCAGACTTTTGAGAAAATAACAGTTTACAAAATAAAAAAAAAATTCAACCCCAGATCTTAAGAGATTAACACTTAAAGATAATACGCTGTAGAAACAACAGACTACTTTCTGGATGCACATTTCCAATTCTTTATAAAAAAAAAAACTTTACAATGCTAGAAATCAAGATAGTGACTAACTAGGCCAATGTGGATGTTTGAAGGATACAGTATTTATATTCAACCCTATATAAAGATTAAAATAATTTTCTAGGGAATAGAAAAGTGATAAAAAAACAGTGAAGAACAAAGAATAATCAATTTATTTCTATGAAACTTGGCACTACGTAAGCACAACACATAAAAAGTAAATTATTCGATGTAGCCTCCATTAGCTGGTACGGCATCGAATTTAGACCTGGTTCAGCTGTGAGCTGAGTTAAGCTTCTTGTTCATCTTTGTGATATTCTTGGTATTACAAAGTTTTTCTTCATTAATATTTGTCTCAACTTCCCTAGATGAACCAGTCAGAGAAATTACAGTCGGTGCTGAAGGGAAGATCAATGATAGTAGAGGCTGTTATGAAGCCTGGATCTTCCTTGCCTTGTAAGTCGATGTAGAGTTCTATTAGAACATCCTCTTCATCTCATATACGTCCAGTGTTCTACAACTATCCCAAACACTTTAATGGTACTGTTGGGTCTCCTCAAAGAAGTAGGGCATTAAAATACCCCTCCCTCTTACTAATGCAGAGGCAACAAATTCGGTACCCTGTCAGATTCAAAGATCGTTTTAGTGGTTCGTGTTCCTGCTCCGGATGAAGTTGTTTTCTTCCTAGATGAACTATAGAAAGTTGATACTGAAGAGCTTGTTGTTCAGTGTGCTTAAACCTTTATCTTTCTATCCACCTTGTTCTCCTCCTCCTCGGTGACTTCCAGAAAGATTATCCGTACCTACATCTAATTGTAAGAGAAGGCATAAGTCTCTTATACAGAATAGTGAAAAAATTCTTAATAAAAGGGCTAACAAACAGCCGCAATCGTATAAGAGTCTATAAACTTGTCGAACGCAGCGCGGTGTATAATTCAGGGGCGGAATACATAAAACGACAATTCCAGCAACAGCTGACTTCATGTGCTTTGCAAATTAATCATGTCTGCACGTATTGAGCCATTGGAGCCGGTGAGAGTTTGATTCAATAAAGCCAGTTAATTCCCCTCCCGTATATTAATAGCGTGTGCACACAAATGGTTGTCTGGGCGCGCGACGCCATTCAGCCCGTTCGCTCCCTTGTTTATGGCGAACTCATAACGCTAATAGCAGCCCTAATGGAGATGTTCGCGCGAGGTGGCATCTCGCCGGGCAATTTTCTGACGTTTTCGCGCGCCGCCCCCGGGCGCTCTCCGTGCAGGCGCCGGCTTATTATGGCCGCATTACGTATGCATGAGTTGATACCACCCTGCCGGTGCATTCGCGCCACCCCACGCGCGCCGCGCCGCTGTTTGTTTGCGGCCCTGATGAAGTCGAACATGCAGCGGCAAATGTATAGGCGGGCTTATTTATATGTTCGGCGCCGTTTTGCATGGAAAACATGGGCGCTTTCAGGCGGAACGACGCTCCGGAGGCGGTCGCGATTTTCGCCGTTTGCAATTTTCAGTTCTCTTCTCATCACAGATAAGGCTTAGGTATCAATACATACAATACCAAGTCATTTCGTACGCAACTGATCTTATGCGCAGAAGGGGCGATATTGGAAGGCTGAAAATTCACATAATAGAACATAGGCAATAACATAATATTAACGCCTACCTTTCAAAACATACAAATAGAAGATTAAGATTTGAAAAATTCTACAACTATAATTAAATTTTTGCTTGATCGTACTAAATAGACAATAACCGATGTTAGTTTAATGTTAGTTAGGCTCTACTGTTGTTATTTACTTGTTCGCTTCACGCCTGGTTCGTAGCTAGAAGTTAACGCGCGCTACGATCTACCAGTAAGGCGTACCATAATATAATAGGCTAGGTTGTAGGTAGATCGTAGGTAAATAATAAGCACGAAAAGCGTTAGCTCGTAATTTTAGCGGTCAGCTTTTTAAAAATGCATTGGGATATTTTAATATATGACAACGATTGGTTACGAGCGAATGCTCCTCTGTCCAGGAATCCAGGAATCTCACTGAAAACACCTAAATATATGTGACCTCAAAGAATTTAAGTTGGATGTTCGTAGGTTATATCGGAGTTTTTAGTCTCTTTTTTGGTAGTCAAAACAAATCAAATATATTTTTTACCTAAGCAGAGGGGAAAATTTCAATTCCTTACGTTATTTCGTTGTCCTCAGGCAAATGAAATACAGCTTCCTAGTCAGACCTCAAATAAATACTAATCAATAACTGCTTGTGTTTGAACAAATAGCATACACCATTTCATTCCATGCTCCTATGATAGATAAAGTACATAAGCAGTTAACATTAAAATCTGGTTATTTCAGCTAAAATTTTACTAACATAAATGTATTCGATCACTCATTTGGCGGTAGGGCATTTTTATGCTGCCAGAGTCCACTTCCAATGATAAATTAGAAGAGTACAGTTCTCTTCAAACAATGGTCCCATAGAGTACTAAGCACATTTTAAACACAAACTCTGGTTCACGTGCATTTTGGTGGCGTGGGGTTGATACATATCATACTCTCCTGTAACTCTAGATGGTCCGCAATGATAGAGAAATACCCTTGGAAGAGACTACTTAGATAGACGGGTTAAAATTATCCCATGGACCAACATAACTATTACAAGACAGAGCTAGAGGTCCCGATTTACTTCAGCTAAGACATCCCTTCAAGTTGTCTAGGGTGCCTTCCTCTTCTTCTTTATCTTTTCCACAAAGTTCTCTTACCCAACATGTTTATTTTAGTCTTTGGCGCTGTTAGGTTATCGAGACTTTTCTTTCCCTTTATAATACAATAAGCGACCAGAGATTACAAATAATCATTAGTATGCCAAGAAATTCATGAATACCTTGGAGCACAAAGTCGTGTATCAAAACATATTTGAATACTCCAGCGAGGTAAAGTTTCCCCTCTTAGCCTAATTCTAAGCTGTCCTATATATTCTGAGGGGAGAAAGAGGGAGCAATGCGACGCCATTGCGATCAATAAATGCCACAGAAACGACAAGAGAATTAGAAAAAGTCAAGATGTGCCAAAAAACCTAAGCTATAGAGGGCGTTTAAGAATCTACTCAACTCCCGGAAGAAGCAAATCGAATAAATAGAAATATAAAAAGAGGAAGAAACATTCAGCCAATTTGGCTAGCCTACTGTTACAAAAAGCTCCACGATTATAAAGGAAATACTATACTGACTAAGAAAGCTAAAATAAACGGAAGAAAAGGAGCAAATCGGCGAAGATGCAAAATTAGAGAAGAAAACAACCAAATCCATCACAACACAGGTAGAATCATAACGAAAATACCAATTTCCTGAACAAAAAACTTAATGAGGGACAACTAGAGCAACTAGTCAAAAATACCGAAAGCCGCATATAAATGCACAGATGTTCGGAATGTCGCAATATTAGATACTATTAAAGGTTGCGAAAAAAATAAAGATCTTCTCAAATCTGAAGGAATAATATCCCTTAAATCTAAGAGTATCATAATCATAAAAAGGACACCATAAATACACAATCGGAGAGACAGAAAAAAATAGAAATAACTCATAGATAAAACTGTCTAAACAAGGTTTAAACTAACAAAGAGGTAGAAGATGAAAGTAATGAGAAGGAAAGAGCCAAATGCTAATATAGAGCAAAAGAGCTAATATAAAAAGAGAAAAATAGAAAGAAACGAAACACTATATTTTGTTCAGAAATAAAAGCGAAGTAAATGTTTAAATAAGAAATAAAAATCAGGACGAGAGGTGGTTTACATATTAACGGAAGTTGTGCTCAAAAATCAGAATAGAAACCACCGAACAAGGACTTCATGCAAAAGCATTAATAAAGAAAGGCCGAGGTAAAAAAATGCACAAGTTCTGAACGTATGATCATTCAATAAAATCGTGTCAAGGTGAAACTCAAAAAAACAATGCACGCCGTAATGAAGAATAATTTTAACTGTTATGCAAGGAAGAAGAATATTGAACTGAACCTTGGGAATTTCAGGAGAGCATTAACATGTTCTAAAAGAGTATGGTAACCAAACAGCAATACAGTACTTATAAATGAGAGTCGATAGACGCATAGCAGCATATAACTTATAAGAAGGTGTAGCTAATGAGCTACTGAGCTACAGACAAACCTCCTATTGGTCAATAAACCGAACAAGAGAAATGTCGGCACAAATTGTGGACAGACAATAGAAAAATATAGCTTTTCAAATTCGCGACTTAAAAAGACATTAACACACAACAAAATGGTATGATAACCAAACGACTGTAAAAATTAAATATTTTTGCTTTGAACTACATTCATATTTTCATGTCTAATAATTTATTTAAATAAGGCCTAAAATAATGTTTTAATTACAATGTCTGATAATTGTCCATCTCTTGTTTCCTGCATGTTTTCTTTGAATCCTTCAATTGTGTTTTATCTTGTTCTCAAAATACTTCTCGTTTTTTTGGCAGTGATAAATTATTCTATTTAAGGGACTCAAACATTATCTATCATCTTACGGCATCACTTGCCACTAACAGTAAGAGAATTTACTGTTCTCACAAAATAAAATCTAATTATAAATTTAAAAAAAAACTTTGCGCCAAATTGTGACTCAAGGTAGGTGTAATGATTATTCATAAATAACACAAGAGTTTTCCTATTGCCAGATATGACAGTTTTGTCTATTAACGTACTAAACTAAGTCAAAAAGGGCCCAATCACTAAAAAAAACTCTTATATTTGACACTAAGTTGCAGTATTGCATTACTGTACTTCTAATAGCCTATAAGTTACAGTTTTTGAATCAACTAGATCTTGTACGGCTTTTGGTTCAAGTTTTTGTTTAATATAGTCCACAAAGACCTTTCGTTTCTCGAGAGCGGCGCCTGATAGAGGTGCTGAGATCCTCTTGCACACTTTTTCGACCCCTTTCAATATTCTTCGGTGTCGAAACAGTACGAGTATGGTTATGTCTCAGAATATCTTTAATGCCACCAGCTTCTTCAAACTTTTTCATCGGTTGACCACTGGTCACATTATTATATCCAAAATATTGCCTTATTTTCCATAAGGTAGCAATAATTGATAAAGTACTTTGGTACTGTAAAACAGTGAAACGCTCCTAGATTAATATACCACGTGTTCTTTACATAATCGCCATAAGCATGACTTCCGACCCTGAATATATTCAAAGTTGTGAGAAGTTCAAATCAGTCAGTGGTCTATTGTCCACCCTGCACCATAGAACTAATTTCAAACGAGCAATTTTATTTCCGTAACACGGAACAGTTGAACAAGTATAGAAAAAGATTTTGTCTGCGGTATTTTTAAATTAGTCACAGATCTTATACAAACATGACATCAGAGAATATGTTACAAATTAAAAAAAGTAGCTCATCTAGCTTTATATATCAGAAAAACACTTTTTTGTAAAATACTAAGAAAATGATCCCAAAAGATGTGCTTTAGGATCTTTAGAAAAATAACTATTAGCTTATAGGAACCCCGTGTGGAGAACAGCGTCTAAATCCAATGTGAAAAATTTAAAACGATTCCAAACTGCCATGATATGTGTGTAATTTGCCAGTAAAAAATATATATTCTATATTAGAAACTATAGTCAGGCTAGGTACCTACCCAAACTAATGAATGAGTAATCGTAGACTAAAACGATTAAAATTCTTCAAATTACCGTCAAAATCTTAATAATATCCAATTTAATACATCATGTATATATAGGAAATTGGCTGTAGCAGTACTCCACAAAAAGCAATGTAAACAGTAGTGTTACAGACACTATTCACCTATAATCCTATAAAATAATTCAGTAAGTCGATTGTATCAACTACTGCCTTTCACTTTTTTTTGGAAACTTAACTACTTTGCGTATTTAAATGCGTAGATCAAAAACGACAATAGTAGAACACCATGTGAAGGTATTTAATCCAATATTATTAATCGTTGAAGAAGAAACTTTTCTTAATATCAAATCAAGTCGCTTTAACACCTAAACAAAGACTACACTTTATGAATTGATTAGATTAGCACAGGTCATCAAGAAAAAAACATAATGTATGTAACCTTAACATTGTAAGACTGGTAGAAACAAGGAAAAATTAGCAAGAAAATCCCTGGTGTGGCGGCCTTTTCGCCCTTGAACCGCTTTATATCGCGGCGGCATGCGGGCCTTTGATATCTGCTACGTTTTGCCGTCGCACACAAACGGCATCTGGGCTTTTGCTCAGCCGACAAGTCTGCATACGCCGTCGGCGGCACCTTTTGATATGAAAGGTGCTGGCGAATGAAAATTGCCCGCAAAGACCTACCGCCAAGCCAGGCGCGAAGCCCGGCAACACTCGCCTTCCGCAGCGCGACCAGTTCGGTCGTGTCTTCACCCGCATAGATTCGCAACCCGCAGCGCGGCCAATACGGTCGTGTCTTAACCCGCATACACTCGCCATCCGCAGCGCGACCAGTTCGGTCGTGTCTTCACCCGCAAGAAACATTCGCATCCCTCAGCGCGGCCAATTCGGTCGCGTCTTATCATCCCGCAGATACCAGATCCGCAACGCAGAGGTGGCCACCTTGGAATCGCCGACGAAGCCGAAGCAGAAGCCGATACAGGTGAGCGATTTGGCAATACTCGTTGGTTGATATCGGTAGCCGCCCCCATCCGCTTATGCGACGGCCGTTTAAGGGACGATTTGGGCCTTCTCGGTTGACGTTCCAAACGGGCCGTACTACGTTTCCACACCGCATCACGAGAGCGGCTATTTACACGCCTGCCTCTCCAATCCCACATGGAGAACTTCTCGTTTTAGTGGGAAGGAACGAGACAAATTTCATAAAAATTGCATTAGCATACTGCTTATTATAAAAGTAAGGAAGAATCTAATATTATAGAGATTCCTGTCATACAAAATTATAACAGCGAGATTCTATACTCTTTACACGCCTGCCTCTCCAATCCCACATGGAGAACTTCTCATTTTAGTGGGAAGGAACCAGACAAATTTCATAAAAATTGCATTAGCATACTGCTTATTAGAAAGGTAAGGAAGAATCTAATATTATAGAGATTCCTGTCATACAAAATTATAACAGCGAGATTCTATACTCTTTATAGAAAGTTCAGTTACATCCGATGTTATGCTTCTGCTGCAAACTACAAAAAACCTTATACGACCAATCAGCACATACTTTCCAACAGATTCCAATTATCAATGCTAAGGTTCGGTGACAATAACACAAACGTAGAAAGCATAATGGAGAAACATGAGTTAGAATACGGGAACAATGGGAAAATCAGTGTAAATTTTCCCATACAAACAACAAAGAAAGAAAGAGAAATGAAGGAATAAATATTGATTGGCATGTGAAACCGCATAAAGGATAGATAGAAAAAGGATTAAATCAAAAATAAACACGACTAACAATAAAAAGGATATAAGAGATAAGACACAGATCTGCAATTCTTTAAAAATTGAAAAAAACGTAAGAAAGGCCAAAAGAATGTGGATCAACACCCTCACATTACAAATCAGTACAACAACAAACATTAAAAGAAATCTACGTTAATAAGATCAGAGTAATATATAAAACGTCGAAAAGAACACATACAAGAAATGTTAAGCATAAAAGATGATCAGGAAAAAAATAAAGACGATGGGGACAACATACAACTACTAACAGAGAATCTACCGATTAACATTAGCTCACTCACCAAAAAAGAAATCCAAGATGCAATACGTCAGCTCAAAAATAACAAAGCTGCCGACTCTGACAACCCCCCCCCCACCGATAAACTTTTTAAAGCGAAATCCACAACTTGTTCTAAATTGATCTGCCCTTTCTTCTAAAAACTAGGAAAGCAAATATTATCCCGGAAGAATGGAAGGAAGGAAGTATAATAGTGCTTCCGAAAAAGAATCTTACAAAATGTTCAAGTTGGACACCAGTATAAAGTCTGTGCTACTATAGGGGCTTTGAACGTGGGAAGTAATGAAAAATATAGCACCGAAACTTCAAGTATTCGCCAATACATTCCTACGACGAATATTAGTTACCTATTGGCCAAAACAAACAATAAAACAAAATTGAAAAGTCAGAAACAAAATAAGACCAGTAGAGCCCCAATAAAAATTTTACTTTTTTGTTTTTCTTTAAAATAATTTCGGTTTCGAGTTAAAACATAAAAAATGCAGTTTGTATCTAACTTAACCTTAACACACCAAAAATGTCACTTAAACCTTTGCAGAATGACAAAAGGAAATGCCAAATACCTTGAAATAACATTTGGCTCCAAGTTGACATTTCAGTTCCATTTGAAAGTTAAATAGTTGAATCTTTATAGGTCTACATAGTGCATATAATTTAAATACGTGTTTAAATTACACGAAGATGAATATTATAAAGCAAATACAAAGACTATAAATTTCTTTTACAAAAATAATTTTATATATCTCCTCCACTGGTGCCGATAAACTACTCTTTGGAGCACTTTACCCCACAACTCCTCTTGGACATGTTTAAAAATAGAACTGATAGCTCGAGTACGTGTAAAATAGATAGATAAATCCGCACAACCACAGCCCTAGGCGCTTCGATATTTTCTGGCGCTGGTGATGCAGCCTTACGTCATTCCCTCATCGACAGCGGCCGTCTTGCTTCACCATTCAGAATTTACAACGCATGGTAATCCGCATGTTTATGGCTGCCCTATTGGCGACATAAAATTGGAGACGCCATCCTTGAAAAACAAAGAAAGTGGGAGCGCTGCGCCGTTTGCCTCATTTCCCGAAGGCCGGGTCAAATATCAATCATCAATTTTCAAATTTAGCATTAAAAGAGCGGGGCAGACGTAACGGACGGATTGCGTCTCAGCGTCAGAACGATGTCTCTCTAAATAAATTAGTCAAATTAATTCGGATGATCGCCCTGGCTGGAAATATCTGCGATGAGCTTAATTAGGTCTAAACAAATGAGCAAGAATTGCTTGTCGCAAACGCGCGCGATGGACTCAATTGTCTGCTGTAGAGCTCAATAGTAAGCTTATGAAATTTGACCTCTTACTAGTGATCAAAAAATACCACGGAAAAGGAATTGAGAAGACTGCAGACTAATCTGAAAGTAACGATCATAAAACTAATTATTTTAACATTTATATAAAACCTCGTACATTCCTAATTAACCACCATATCAAAAACCACTAGTGTGTCACTGCTTACAAATCTTTCAGATGTGCTTTGTGGTGCTACGAATATTTCTGTTAAATGTGTGTAAAGATAATTTTGGGGAACCCTCAAAAACGATGCCTGCTCAAAGCAGCAACGCTACAGATGTGTATGTTTTCATTTAAAAGCGAGGGGGGACTAGCGACGACGTATTCACTTTCAGATTGTATTTTGATTGCACTCTCTTTGTCTTTAACATTAAAATGATTAATTAATTCTTAGCCATTCCCAAAATGATCTATAAAACCTCTACAGTTATAAGTTTAGCTCTTAGTCTTACTGTTCACTAATTAGCAGTAAATTGTATGTGCACTATCCCTAATTACAACTTATAAGACTGTAATCTTAATTAATTACATTATATTACAGCATTTAAGTCCATTATTCTGTAATCAGAGAAACCAGAATTTTGCCCTGACTATAACTGTTGCAGTTTTAATTTTGACTAACTTTAACAATTTTTACTGATTTCTCTCAATTGCTCTAATGACAAATTTTGTAGTTCTTAATATCTGTACGCATGGCAATGACAAAGTATTTTTAATTGCACTAATTAGTATTTGCGGCTCTAAAAACTACATTAATTACAACTCATCAAAAGTCAAACGCTAATCAAAAATCATTTTATAACTACAAGTATAATAATAATTATTAATTCGCAATAGTAGTGCTAAATCATTAAATTTTTTATTATCATTGCTTACCGAAGAACAGTCACTTCTTAAGTTAGTTACCATTTTAAATCTCTAATTTTTTGATGTCGAGTACAGTAGTAATAAATTGCAAAGCTTCTTCCTCGGTTACTACTAACTAATTAATAAATTTGATTACTACCAATTTCTTGAAAAAAAACTTTTCTAGTTTTACTATTCAAGAATTAAATGTCAATTATACATTGTACCATTCCTAATTACGAGTACTAAAGCCGTAATTTTATATAATTACATTACATAGTAGAATTTAATGCCAAAATTCAGAAGCCAAATTTGTAGTTCTTGATATCTATATGCATAACAATAACTTTTACTTACAGTTTCCTTCATTAATTAGTGAGAAACATCTGTGTGCAGTTCTTAAAATTTGCCTCAATTATAAGATACAAAAAAATTTACTATCATCATTCACAGTTCAAACTTTAATTTACAATAACTGTGATATGATTTCTGACTCACTGGTTAACAATTAACTATTCATAATTTTTAATTGTAATTACACCTTTGCAATTAAACATAATTAAGGCGGCATTATACTTGTGTTGTGGTTGTTCACTAGTTTTGAACTAATTTTAAGATCAATTTATAGTATAACAGTAATGAATTAATTAACTCAAAGATGTAATTTACTATAATTAAGCTTCTTATTGTCATAATTGTAGTTTTTTGATCGTTACCAGCATTACAACACTAAATTTAATTTTTAATTATAATTGTTGCCATCACTGCTGCTATTCAATAGTCAGACATTAATTTGCCAAAGCATTTCAAATTAATATTGAATCTTTCGTCGATAATAAAATTAGTAACACTGTTTTTCACTGTTTTTGTCAACCAACTGCTATTTCCGATTGCAACCTGGAGCTTTGAATAATCATAATGTAAGACACCAAAGCTTTTCATCGTTGGATTTACTGGTTGGCAACTGAATCAAGAAACTGTAATCTACAACTAATAAAACTACAGTTTTAAATACTACGTTAAAACGACACTGTTCCTCGTCGTCCGCTAAAATATTAACAAAGCGATAGTAACACTACAATTGATGTTATTCTGTGACCAGTAATGCATCGCCAATTATTAATTATAATTTCAAATCTCTAATATTCTGATATTGGGTATAATAGTAATAAATTGTAAAGGTTTTTACTCCGTCACCATTCACTAATTGGTAATTCTAATTATTCCTAATTCCATACATTTCTTCTAGATTTACTAGTCACTGATCAGCAATCAATTGTGTGTGCTTTTCCTATTTATAATAATTCTGTAATTGATTGCTAACTACAGAAGTGCGACTTTAAAATCAGAAGTTTGGTCTAATTGCAACTGCAACAATTTTACATTTAGCTAATTCTTCTACTGATTGTTGATTACAGTTGCCAAATTTGTAGTTCTCGATACCTGTAAGCCGAACACTAACACTGTACTTTTATTGTAGTCTTCTTTCACTAATTAGTGAAAAACAGTTGTATTTGTGGTTCTCAAAAGTTACAGTAATTGCAACGAAAGAAACATTTTTATTATCATCATTTATTGCTGAAATTTTAGTTTTTAGTAACTACCGACATGCTTCAGTTGTTAACAATAGACTGTTTATAATAAATAACTAATTATAATTATAAAATTTGTTATTTTATAATATTAAGTTGGTGTTAAAGCTTTTATTGTGGTTCCTCACTAATTTTCAACAACTTCTTCTTATCGGCACTCGCATTAGAACCAATTCCTACATTTTTAATTAGAATTGCCAAATTTATAGTCTTAATTCGTTATTATTATTGTTGCTCATCACTGATTCTTAAATAAAAAATACTGTCACACCGAATCCAAAAGCTGTAATTTACAACCACTAAAACTTTTAATTACTATATTAATAAGGATTGTTTGCCAAAATGTTCTTGTCTAATTAGTCACAACTCTTTATAACTCATAGAAAAGCTACAAATTTTTATTATCACTCAGCTGCAACTATAAAAATTATTGGTTTATGTAGTAACATGGCAAACAATGATAAACATTTTTCTTGTTGTCAGTATTTAATGATTACCAGTAGACTCTTGAAGTTATTTCCATTTGTAGTTTTGCATGATTCTAAGAATAACTCACTAGAATTTTCTTAGGGATCAATTTTAAATTGTAATTTTGAATAATCATATTAGTTAAGGCTGCCAGAAACCAATTTTTATTCAATTCAGTGATTCTGTAATTTTCGGATAATTATGGTAGTAAGACGTCGTTGTTAGTCTCTAATTAAAAATCGATTGTTAATTAATAGGAATTTAAATTATTCCCAATTGAGTTTACTAAAATTGGAATTTAAATTATTATTAACAGCAACACATTAGAGCTTTTTATTGCTGTTTTCATCAATTAGTAATTAATTTCCAAAGTTATTTTGAATAATTATAATGTTAATCATCATATTATAAAGCTACGGTTTCAGCAATTAGTAAAGCTTTTATTATCGTTACCCGACAAAAAAGAGTTAAATTGATGTATAAATAACGCATTAAAATCTTTTATTATAATATTCACTAATTAAACTAGTGCAGAATCAATTCTGAGTGCTGATCCTAGAAATCAATTCAATTGTAGCTCACGTTCAATGAACGCAAGTGTTAATTGTAAGCAAATAAAGCTACTTGTTAATAAATAATTGAACTTACTCCTAATTACAACAGCCAGCAGAATACTTTAAGTTTATTACTGTCATTACCGCTGATTGCACTCTGATTTCAGAAAAATAATTCTTGTAATTTTATTGCTCGCAATAATGGGAACAGTCAACACCCAATAAAAAAGATTGAATAACATCCAAATAAACCGTGAGATTATATTCCAAACGGTCTTCTCAGCAAATAAATTAAACGCCTAATTAAAATAAAAACAAGAGCAGTTGTGATTTCGCAAATGCCGCTGCTAGAGGTTGCTCTACAACTAAATAATTACACGAAGAACAGGACCGCCCTGTTATTTATTATTATCTACTTGTTAAATCACGATCGAGCAAATTAATAACGGTTATTATTAAATATAGTTTTCAGTACGCCCAATTGTTCACGAATAAAAAACTATATAAATGAGCGCTCTTTAAGAAGGTTAAACAAGGTTGATGGAACAGATTTTTATCTAATTAATTAATTTTGCCTAAGTTTTAACCAATACACAGTACTCTGTTATTATTAATGTTAATTATAATACTTCAATTTTTACTAACCCACAATGATTAGCTATTAGTTGGTAAGAAAAAATATAAGAAGTTTTAACTATACAAACTTTAAATATAATTAAATTAGCGGTTTCCTAATTTTATAAATAATTAAATCTACTGTTGTACTAAGTTAACCTCTTACAGCAACGGAGATATGTCAATTAAGAAGAACGGAGTTTGTTCAAAGCGATGCAATTAAAAGAGGTGGAGTCTACGCTCAACAAAGTTTACCAATTGTTTATTTGGAGCGTTAAAAAACCGCCAGCACTACTATTATTTTGTTCGTGCTAATCTTTCATTAATGTTTTAATGTTTATGTAAAGCTGCTGCAAACCATTATTTAGGTACTTACAGACAACTGACTGAAGCTCGTTATTGAAGAAGAACTTTTTATCACCACACCAAACAAAACGTAATCAATTGGGGCAAAATCTGGTAAATATAAGACAATACGGTACACCTTAAAGCCTTCACGGTGATAACGGTGTAGCTGGGTGTTATCATATTAAAACAACACGCTCGTCCCCATTTTCAATAGCGGTGTTGCTTAACACATCGACGAAGTCGTTTCAGTTTCTAACTGTAGTTTTTTGAGACGGGCGATTTTAAAATTCTAATTGTCTGCTGTGGTTAGAGACTCAAAAAGTTCAAAGAACGTCTCCGAAATCATATTGTACAGCTGCTCTCAGCTGCTGCGTGAATGGATCGCGGAGACCGGAGAGCGGAAATCGCGACCGTAGTTATGTGAGAAGAGTCAAGATCGGAGACTGTAGGGAGCAAATAATCATTCAAGGGTGTTTGTGATAGATTAAAAGCGACAGAGTAGTTATCCCAAGGTGCGCTGTAACATCTAACAGTAAGTCGCACTACCTGCTCTCAGAAGTATCAATGCGCCGAAAGATTTCCAAGTCGAGGTTTGGAGTTTTGTAAAGACGTTGTCGGCCAAGACCGAGATTTTATTCCGCTTAACCAAGGCACATATTAGGATTTTGGGAAACCGAAAAAGTGGCAGCGGTAGGACCAGGCCTGCCGAGACGGTTGCAATAGAGCTCGTAAAGAACCGATTACGAGCTAGAACAAGAGCAAGATGGGAGCAGAGATGGCAAGCAGCGGAGACTGAGCGATGTGTGCGGATATTCATCCCTGCGGTCGACTGGTACGACAGGTTGCGGATTGCCTTAACCGTCCAGCTTGTCATTGAGAATGGCAACTTTCGGCCCTACGTTGTAAGAATCCGAAAGCTGACAGTGCATATAGTGCAACAAAGTCATGCACGTCCTATTGACCCGAAACGTAAGGAGCAGACCAGAGCCCTTCTCACGAGTGGGTGGAAACAGTCACAAACGTTAGAAAAGACCTAAAAACTTTTGAGAGTGTATGAGTGCTGGATGGTGGGAGGTAGGTAAACCAGCGCTGATGCATGATGCAAATTAGAGAAAAAACTAAACAGATAGAGACTGCAGCGTAGGTTAAGACAGATTAGTCTGTTTCTGTGCGTAAAATTATAAATGTTAGGAGGATTGGGAAATATCGGCGTTCTCGAGTCATCTGTCCTGACACTAAGACACATGCCGAACCAAGAACATTGTGAAGTTCAGGTTTACAGTAAAAATAAAGAATGATTTGCGGGAGTATTTTAAAACAGTACTGTAAGGCGTAAACACAAGATAAATAAAATTATGAAGGATTTTAAAAAGCGAGAATCCGATTATATTAGAAAATTAGAACGTAGCAGTGAAAGGTATGGATTATAATTTACAATTTTGTACAAGGTATGCAAGAAGATATACCTGGACAATCTCAGGCGAAAGGAAAATTAACTGATCTTAATTAAAGAAAGACTAAAAACAAGTATAGAAAAAAAACTGAGTAAAACAAAATATAACAGAAGCATTTAGAACTAGCGAGAAAACGACAACAGAATCGATAACCATGGATTACAAAAGAAATAATAGAAATGATAAGAATAACACGCCAGGGCTAGATGAAATGCCCGCGGAAATGAGCAAATGCGTAGGTGGATGTATAATGAAACTATATAAAATAACATGTAAGATTATCAGATCCCAGAAGACTCCAGAAAGAATATAATGAATACCACCTATTATCTTGACTTCTCGCAGTTCAATACTCTTTACAAAAATTATATAGAGAAGAACATAAAGAAATATAAAAGAAAACTTTATTGACGATCAATTCGGGTTTAATAAAGGCACAGAAACAAGAAAAGTAATATTAGCCTTAAGGCTTATGAAAGAAGTGGAGCTCAGAAAAGATAAAAATATCTTTAGAGGCTCCATATATGCACAAGGTAATAGTGAGCATAAAAAATGGGTGCGCCTGAAGTGCACATTATCGCCATTTCTATTCAATATATAAAGAAGAAGCCTTAGAGGAAGTAAAGAAAATAACAAATATGAACATAAATGTATGAGAAGAAAATTAAAAATGTTAAGGTACGTTGATAATATTACTTTATTAGCGCAGAGCAAGGAACAGAAAAATCATTTAAATAACTACAGTATGATCAAATACATAAAAAATAAGAAATACAGAGTTAAATCAGAACAAAGATAAATCATAGAAGAAGTCTCATCATGGAGGGTGGAATATTTATTTAAACAAGGAATAAAATGCAAAGCTCAACAAGCCCGCTAATGAATATATAAAATTATGGATGAAAGAAGACATATCTATGGAACACTGACATACGGCTGTGAAATTCAGATTTAGAGAGTAAAAATTTAGAATGATTTGCGATAGTGCCATAAGGCAAAGGACCAGTTGAATTTATTGACATGCATCTAGATGTTAAGTCAATAAATTGTTTTGCTAAGAGGCGAGAATGTGGAGAAAATTGTGCATAAATCACTACAATCTTCAAATCAAGTTTGACATATGCTGGATGTGTTTTCCGGACACTCGTACAGTCTCACCACTGTTCTTATCGCCTTTAAACTCCGATCTCTAGTGAAACAGTTTGTAACACGGCTACTAACCTTATATGGGTGCCTGACGCACTCATTCCTTCCCTTAAATAAACATGATTTTCCGCTTTGCCCACAATTACATCCGTAGTATTTCACTACATTTTAATGTAAATATTGTCATATATAAATTTCCTAGTCGGTCGTATCATGAATCACAAGAAATTATGAGATAGAATTAAAGATAATGAGACTTTAAGCAACGATGTCGCCTAATCATTTCCTTTGGTGTTCTATTACCATGACGGCTTTCCTAATTAACATTCCTTCTCTTAACTTTGTTCAACTAAAACGACGACAACCGACATCCAGACCAACAGCAGCTCCTAAGACCATAAATAAAAAGTGAGAGTCCAAACTTGTTTTATTTCTCGAAACGTGTCCATCCACCCAAACTGCCAAAGGAGAAATATACAACGCTTAATTCATCAGTAAACCAGCGTAAGTCGTCGTTTTGCGACTGCTGAAGCGTGTAATTGAACCGAATTGAGGTTTTCGCAAAAATGGCACTAAAAGTAATTGGGTAGTGAATAAAATTTAAAGTCCTACATAGGAGATGAGGAAGGTAATGAGTCGTAATTCCAACGTCTACTTTGAAGGCTATTAAACGATATTTATCGTATTACGGACGAGGTTATCCCCCGCAGCACATCAATAAGCGCGCAGATAACTATATCGCTAGGACCCGGCAAAAACGTGGAACAACACATCTGAAACTAACGACCGACTCGCTTTTTATCTGATTATCGCCGATGTATTTTCCGGCAGCGGCCGGCCGTTCGAGCGCGCTTTTTCCGCAAATTCCAATCAAGGCAATCCGAGCGGAACGCGGCAAATTAGAGGGCTGGGATTCGGCGGGATTAAAGCCGTCGTAGATCACAATATCTAAATGAGAGGAAATCTAGACTCGGGCGGAATCCCGACGCTTACAACGGCAATCCGAGCTAAATGGCAAGGCGCGGATAATTAATCAGAATGTCTCGGCGCCGATAAATTCCGGGCGGCCGCAACGCGACGCCGACGCCGGCCCGGAACGGCGTCACTCGAACAGGCGCTAATAGAGCCGCTCTCGCAATCTACACTCAGAAATCGGAGAACAGATGAATTGCCGAATACAAACCGGAGCGATTTCAGCACAACACCGAACAAAGCGCAAAAAGGGCTGTTGTTTGTTGCGGCGATGATCAATGAGCCTGGAATCCAGGCGCGAGCCCGCCGGTAAGAACCGCGGCAGGCTCTTAAGAGGGTGCTGCTCTTCCAATTCCGAGTGTCCGCATCGTATGGGTTCGCGTAAGTGAAAATTTTCCATGTGGGTTTCCGGAGGTATGAATAATGAAATGAAAACGCAAGGCGCCGTACACACTCCGCTGGGTTCCCTTAACAACCAGCAATGCATCATCTTCGTCACAACAAGCGCACGCAATCTCGCGGCAATCCATCACCAGGGCACATTTCAAGTACAAAGGCTTGCGGTTGTTTTTCTCACATGTCGATAATCAGGGCGCTGTTAAAACCTTCAATTTGGCTGCCATCATAAATCTGTCGCGCGCGCGGTGTCAAAATATGAATTGTATGATAAATAAGCTATATTTGGGTTCTTTTATGCGGGCGAATTCACTTAACGAAGACATGGTTTTGAGATCCGACAAAAACGCCTTTTAACTGTAATTTGTTCATACACGAGGTCTAAAAAGCGAAGCCTTAAACAACAAAAGGAACAACGATGTGTTTCAATTTTGAATTCACTATGTCAAAGAGGGTTGCTCGTTTTAACTTAAAATTATTAGTTACGACAGGCATCAGTCAAGGATCACAGATTAAAAAGCTAGAATTCAATTTACTGACTATCTGCAGAAGTATTTCCGAACGCCCTGCGCCCCCACCTCCTAGCGCAACCGGCCAACACAATGCCCACTAGGAATCCAGCTGCGCACGTGCGCAGCGAACATTCCAGAAAGTTCCAGTGCGGCGCCTTTCGATGTTTCGCGAGTATTTTAAGTAAATTTGCATGAGTTATTCACCACTGTAAAAAGCGGAAACGTTACTGCATTAAAACGTTCCTGTAATTTTTAACCCACCAATAAAATGGTTTCTGTAGATTGTTTAAATATATAAGCAGCGAACTACGCGAATATTCTTCTCGGTCGACGATGATGACCTTCATTTCCAACTGTTTCTCGTTCTCCCATATTATGTGTGCCACGTATACACTCCAGTCTTTTCAAGAATATTGCCTTCGAATGTGTCTTTCAATTTGATATTGTAATATTAAAGCCGAAGCGCTCTACGTCCACCTAAAGCTTGTAAAAAAAATTTAGTTTATATTTGATTCACCCTCGTACTACACCAGTCAACAGGCCCATAGAAAGATTTTTGTACACATTTTGTTCTCATCGGAGAAGGAAGAAAAACTTGCGCCTCTAGAGTGAGGTATTGTTAAACGTTCGCTGTTTCTGCAATTGAAGAAGAGTCGGTTGGAATTTAAAAGGCTTAATATTACAGTCAAACCATCTACTCCACTCTTAAGGAGAGTGAGGGTGAATTGTCTGCAGATCAATGGCAAGTATAACACTTAAAAAAAAAAGAAACATTCCGATGATTAAAGAAGAAAAAGATACGGCCACCTAGCCATCTAGCGTACCAATAACTAGTATAATATCTGAAGAAACTGCTTAAAATGACTCCAGCGATAGAGTATAGGCATCCCCGGTTCAATAAATATAGAGAGAGCCGATTTGAAAAATAGAGAAAGCGTTCAGTTAAGAAATTTCAAAAATCACAATTAATCTTAATTACTTATTTTTTATTGGAATATAAATTAATAAAAAAATCATCTTCTGGTAAGTCTGAAAGCACAGCAGCTAGAGCAATTAAAAAACGTATACGTATAAAAATACAAGTAGATTTATGTAAAAGGGCGAACAAAGACACAGAAATATAGAAAAATATGCAAAAAATTATTTTTAAATCAGTTCTTGGTTTGGCCAACAATATCTAGAGAGATCATTGCCATGCATGCATCATGATGTAGCGTTTTTCAGAAAGGCAAGATGTAGAATATTTTAATGGTGAGCATTTCATTATAAAGTGTGACGGTGCGGAATATATAGCTTCGCTCGCGCAAACATAAACCTGTTAGCACAATCGAATCTCTGACAATCGAGAAATGGCGGGATATCCACAAACACTACATTGAATGAAAGAAGAAATACTTCCCTAAACGTCTAGTCTACAAAAATCTTATCAAAATCATTCTAAAGGCAAAGAAAAACCATCATGCAAAGAAAATTACAAAGACCAGACAGCAAATGACAAAAGCAATGATAAAGTCATCCCAAGCTTAAAATTCCGGAGATAAAACAGTCCCCCGATGGGATCTCCGTTCAAAGATAACTGGAGAAGATTCAGCAGTAAAAATAAAAAATAGCAATAGCGTAAAAATATAAACGCAGAACACAGAAAACGTACTAAAAGTAGGAAAGTTAGAAACATAAAATTGGAGATGGATATGGATGGTCACGATCAGGCGTCTGCTGTAAGTAATAATATATAGATAATCGAAGGAAGAGTGCAGGGATACTTCCAACACAACTAAATAATTCTTAATATCAAATTAAAAACAAAACCAACAGACGATAATGGTATATCTGCTAACTTCCAATAGTAAAGAAAAACAAATAGCAGTTAATGAATTTATAAAAATCCAAAATTCGAGAATATGATCGCCCTAGAAGAATGGAACGCAGTAATGGGAGAAATCTAGAAAATATTACTAAGGTATGGATTAGAAAAGACAAACAAGAGGTTACATAATCATATAAGAAGATACACCTGGACAATAAAAGGTACGAAAGAGGCTATATTTTAACAAAAAAACGTGATGATATTCGACGGTGTTCAGAATCTGGTCCTAATGAAAATTAAACTAATATTCAACAAAAGGAACATCCATGAGTAATACTAATAAGCTAAATGAGAAGAAACCACAAAATATTTTAGTAAGAAGATAGATCAAATAACCACCAGAAGTAGCAAAAAGAAGCAAAAACAAATAGAATAACACAAAATAGAGAGGTAAACAGAAACCAAGAAATCAAAAAATTGAAAAAGTACAAAAAGGTAAAAAATTAGACATTTAAAGATAACAATTGGATAAATAGCGATAAAAAGAAAAGGTGTAACATAGGTTCCAAACATGCAATAGAAAAAAGGACGTAAAAATACAATACCGAGCATGGAATTTGGCAGGACATCACGTAAATGGAAATAAAATGCCAGGACGGGTAAAATACCAGAGAGGAAATGACCAAATGTCTAGGTGAATGTATCGTGCAGGAACTATACAAATTAACGTGAAAGATTTGCGAGACAGAAAGACTTCCAGAAAACTGAACCAAGAATGTAATGACACCAAGCCGATCCATGTAAATGTAAAAACCACCGTACTATCAGTTTGACTCTTCATAGCTCCATAATTGTACACAAACGAAAAAAAAGGTTTAGTGCAGATTAATTCGGATTTTGAAGAAGAAAAGCCAAAAGATTTTGGATTGGAAAATATTATTCAGAACTACTAAAAACTATTGCAATAAAATTCAGACAAGGATTGTAATACTCAATCTACACAAAAATTAAACAGTTAACAACCAATTTTCGAAGGAAATAAAGAAAATAATAAATTTGAGCATAAATATACAAGAGAAAATTGAAATGCTAAGGTACACAGATTACATTACTTTATTTGCAAAGGGCAAAGAAAAAATAATCATTTAATACAATGACATGAATTTTCAATTAGTATGAAGACGAATATATACAAGAATTAAAACAGCACAAAAGATAAATAATGGAAGAAGTAAAAAAATTTCAATATCTAGAAAGTCTTTCTAAGGAGAATAGAATATGTAATCGAGAAATAAAGTATAGGGTAAAACACATGCTAATATTAAAGAAAATTACCCTCGAAAAAGAAGACGCACGTATGGAACACGTAATGGCGAAAAGTACAAGCACTTGTAACGTGGTGCTACTAGAAAATACTGAATATAAAGCAAGTAGACAGAATAGCAAACTAAGAGTCTTTAGAAGAGTAAAACAAAAGAGAAACTCACGGATGCAAATCAGGAAGAGAAGAACTATGTTAACAGGACACATCTTACGCCAGAAAAGAATATTCAAAACTATTATGGGAGGAAGAGTACCATATCGAAATGCTAGAGAAAAATAGAGAAGAAAAGTGTACAACAAACCATTCAACGGCCTGATAACTAACGCAGAAAGAAGAAGAAATGCATATTTAAATTGACAAAAAACAAAATTGGCCCTATCATCATGGCGAGAAAACTACTGATACAAAGAAATTAATGAAAATATCATTTAATTTAACTACATGATATGTAATTTTCTGTCTCAGTGCACACGATTAGAAGACTAGATTGTGAGAGAGTAAAGGTAGACATTTTTGAGGTGTTAAAAAGTCAAAAATCAAGAAGCAAAATAGAAGCTTTGACTTTATGTTTTTTTTTGTCCACCACTTTACTCAGTTTGACCTACCAGATCTTATTTAGTCACACAATAAAGGTTTTATCTTTAGGTTAATATTCTTAATGCAGCACATTCATTTCCTTGCGGGAGTCGTTGAGAAAAATGGCCAAGTAATTTTTGAGTAAAATAAAATAAATACATCCTGGAACTTTCTACCATTCATTTTGATGCAACTTTTTTGTCTTGTACTTTTTGGCTCGCTAAATTCTTTTGGTCCATATTTTCCTAGATCTTCCTCCGTTATTCTTTCCCTCTGGTCTTGCTTCAAATATCTGTTTCTGTATAGATGCCCCAATCACCCTAATTATTTTTCTTGTAACCCATCTTTCATTGCTTTTATTCCTAACGGCGCTCTCCCTATGTTGTGTTGTTTTCTCTTCAATTTTTCTTCAAAATCTCAGTTCCGCACTAGTCAACTTGTTATGTGGTTTAACTTGAATCGCTCACGATCTTCCATTCTTCTTCTATATATTTTTCTTTTGTATCTTGATTTATATCTGTAGCTTCTTTTTCCTTATCACTTTCTTCTATTTTATTTGATTGCCCCTATTTCTAGTTTCGTATTCATCCTTACTAAATAATAATCACTATCCATTTATGATCCCCTTTTTACTATTACCTTTTATTAGCTTTATACGCGAACGACTAATACAAAAACAGAAAAGGTATGGAGGATTTGATTAATCCTCATGAGGGGTGTTAAAGGTTTTAACTGGAGAATTTTCTTCTAATGAAGAAAATAGTTACTATGATTAAGATTGTTCTTATCGTTTCCTGTTAAGAAAGGGAAGCTTACTTATACAAGAAAACAAATAAAATACTCATTATCTCGTATTTAATTTAACCCCTATTAGTGTGAATATTAAAGCAGACAATTTTAGCTAATTTTAACATGTGTTTGGGGTTGCGTAGCAAGAAGTTTCCCTTTAGAGCGAAGTTAGAAGAAGCTACTTTTTAAGTTCGCCCCCATAAATTTCATCGCGGCAGCTGAAAGCTAAGCTCGGCTGGCAGTTTTTAACAAAACGCCCCGCATAAACGGGCAGAAAGCCGGCGAACAATGCGGCGGTGCAAATAAGAAAACAAACAAAGCCCTCGGAGCCTTTGTAATTCACTAATATTATTAGGGCGGCGTTTTCAAGACGGGGAGCCCGAATCCGGGCATTTTTGCGCAATTAGAAACTTCTGGCCGGCGCGCCATCTCCGCCTTAATTATTCGGAAATTATTTAATTTAATTAAATTAATTTCGGCGAGGCGGCGGCGGCGGCCGGAGCGCAGGGCGCGGAATAATTACGATGACAGAAACGTGCCCCGAACCAACCGCTGTCACAATTACAGCGGAATTGCGAAGGCAAGGATCCCGCAAACTGGCGCCCCTTGCGTTATTTAAACACACTGCTCGGTTAATTAGCCGTATAATAAGATTACGTCAGTTGATGGGATCGCTATCGCTCTCCCGGACGCCGCGCCGCGCCGCCACGGGACGCAGATCCGGGATACCTTGCGGTCTACTTGTTGTCCGTTGGAAATACGGCCCGGGCGCAAACAATACGGCCGAGGAGAACCCTAACCGAATTCTGCCCCGAGTTGGGAAGCCGCCCGCCGCGCGCCCCCAAAGTTTTGAGATGCGACTTTGGGGTCGGCTCTAACCTAATTTAACTCTTTCGCTGCCATAAGGGCAGTTTTATAGATGTTGGCTGGTTGGGGTGTTAAAAAGTAACAGCCCAGTGAATTTCACATATGTTACCAATCTATCAAAGAACCGAGAGCTTCGAAAGATCTTGACAAGTTAAATAATAATGTTGCCGGGTTGCTGTCCAAAATCAGAGTTCCTACCACTAGCTTATTACAGTCTCTTTGAGTCTTATCTCAGGATAAAAGGAAATGCGCCTGAAAACTCTCCGATCAAATCTGAAGTTCCACAAGGGAGCGTCTTGAGGACCAGTGCTATACAGCCGATATACCGACTAACAGGGACAGTGTTACTGAATTCTTCGCGGATGATGTAACTTACAAAATCACCCGGATCATTTAAAAACCTGGCTACGATGTTAGAAGTACTAGAATCAATAAAAGCAAATTTAAGCTATGTAGAAATCTACCATTTGGACTTTCGACATACTTGGAGAAAACACAGCCGAGACTAAAAGGTAGACAGACTTGAAGATTATAGAAATGTACAGGTTGTTGGGTAAAAAGTTCAACTTGTGCTTAAAAAATAAACTATTATTGTACAGGGCGAACAGAGCTCCGATCTGGAGGTATGGAAACAGAATGACGGGGATGTGCTGGCAAACCTATCGTAGCTATAATATAAAGAAATTAGTCCTAAAGCGCACTTTGGTATGTGTCCAACCAGATCCTTAAAGAATACTTACAAGTGTCCTTCGTGAAGGACAATAGAACAGAAATTCATGCGCAAGGAAGCTAAAGCTCCAATCACTAGCAGGGGGTCTCGTCACGTTACTAGAAGAGTGTTAGTACAATCTATGATGTAAATCCTTACACCTGAATCAGTTGACACGGCGTTTATAATAAGAGATTACAAAAAGTGTGATACAAAATCCAATCCAATTTGTACAAACCACACTGGTCATTCAGCAGGATGACCTCAATTTGAAGGGATTGACAAAGAAGATAAGAATACCAAACCAAAAACACAATTAAAACCAGAACCATAAAGACTCCTATGAAATCATGGAATGCAGAGTTTAGCCTACTTTTCCCAATAATACCAGTTACTAACTGCACTGAAAAATAATTGTTTTCAGCTCTTTAGAGGGCGAAAAGCTCTGAGGTTGAGATCAATGCGGAAGCAAGAAAAAAAGACGGGCCTTGCACTTTTATTTATTGAGAGTGAGTTTCTACAGTTCAGTTTTGCTAATTCTAAAGAGAGGAAATGATTTTTTTTAATTAAATAATTAAAAGTTTTGAGATTAAATGGACATTTCTTTTATTTTTCCTCATTGTTGTGTGAATGTATGTATATATTGTCTTGAAGCGTATGCATCTAACGAAAATTGAAAAAATCAAATAAATGTTTTGTCTAAACAATCGGCTTCTTTGTAATTATACGACAAAGACCCAGACATGCAAATATTTGGGGAAAGGCGGGTGAAACCGTAATCAGGCCCGGGCGATAACAACAGGACACTTCGGGAGATTGGCAGAAGTCCTAGGCAGTGACATGCGACAACCTGTGGAACAACGGCGGATTTGTGCCATCGAATTGAATTTGAAACATCTCCGGGCTTGCCAATAACCATAAAGATCCGGACGGCGATAGTGCGGCCCGCTCCAACAGGTCAATGAAAATGTCAGCGGAATAAATTGAATTTATTTCGCGAGTTTAAGAACGAGGTTCTCCCTGCCGGCCGCGGCTGCCAGATGGCTGAACAGCGAGGCAACTTCTGGTATGGGTCAAAGCCGGTAGCGCGGCTGCTGGAGTTCATTGGCACACCAGCCCGCTATTATTTCTAGTTACCCTATTAGCAATTACACTCGTGAACTATTTTAACCCCTTCCCTCTTTCAGAAGGCATACAAGCCGACAGACTCGTCACACTTCAAAATAGTTTCTGAAAAGATAACCAATTGCTGATTGCAAGTTGTCCCACCAGATCCCCAATAAAATATCCAGATAATTAATAACTCATTAGCAATTTAATGCTCTGAAATTCTAGAAGGTCAGTTCTAACTAATTTAAACTTGTCCGGTATGGTAATCACCTAGACGACCTTAACTAACAAAAACGAATATTGAATAGAGGGGATCATTGAACAGAAAGCTCGGCCAAAAACGCGGCAAGCAGTCAGGTTTTTGACGTCCTAGGCTAACAATTTAGCATTCGCCTTCACTCAAAAATTTTTGCGTTTTTAGGACATTACCAAAAAATTACAAAGAAATTGTTAACATTAATCTCAAAAAGTTTTTCACTCTCTTAAGAGCTGAATAAGATCGTCATCCACTGCAGTTAATAACTGTCGTACTTAAAAAAATTCTTAGAACGATGGCAGTATTGGGAAAAGTAGATTCTACGTCCCATGACTTCAATAATGCCAGGAGTCTTTGTGGTTATAATTGTGTGTTTGGTTTGATATTCATATCTTCTTGTACACACATTCCGCAGGGAATCTTTTATCTAAATCAGAAGCATACTTTTCCAGTCATTTTTGATTTCAGTGATTTTCCGTAGAAATGCGAAATCTTTGGGTATTTTTGCATAGATTGTTCTTGTTGAGTTTCAGAAAATCAGTTGCAGCATAACATGTTTCTATCATGAAAGACTGTTGCCCAGAATACTTGTAATTTACATCTTTGATTTTACCAAACAGAACTTTTAGCTTCCTCTTTCTTGTAGTGTCTGTTTTGTAGACTCAGTTTCACATATTAAATTTGCTTTGTTTTCTAACCTTGAAAACTTATCTTCGTTTCGAAGAGTGTTTATAAAAACTTCTTTCTCTCTTTCCAATATAGTATATTCACTTAATTATCCAGACTTTTTAAGAAAATTGTTTCAGAAACACCATTTAATACTATTTCAAGACTCGAAAAGACAAAAAAGATTTAGTTTTTCATATATCGTGTTTCATCACTATCATAGATAATGTGTGTCAGGGCATCAAGAAACTCCTGGTACTATTTATATGATGCTTGAGTGACATTAGAACGAGCATTCCATTTGTAGACAAAGTTTTTAAAGATAAGAAGACCTTTTTAAGGTGAGACTGTAAAGTTTACAAAACGCACAAAATAGTCGACCGGTCGATTTGGAATAAATCAACCAATTTCGCTTAATGGGTTCTCCGTTCATTTTATAAGACAACTGATTGGTACAAAACGTTTTTTGAGCGACATATCGTCTTTCAGAATTTTTAAAGTCAGAGCCATAGTCATCGTTTTGTTGAATGCCATTTTAGTTCACCAACTCACGAAATTCATAATTTACGCACCACAATTCCGGGTCATTGAATGATATAATTGGGCCCACCTCTTGGCGAGCATTTTCAGAGCTCCAAATCTCTTGCAGCTGTACATTTGGACTTAACGTCACTAATTTTATTTGCACCACTGTTGTTCGTTGTATAATTTTTCTATTTGACTGTCACGATTGTCCACTTGCTCCGTCTTATATTCAACAACGCGGTTCTATATCAAACCAGAAGGTTCTGGAATTTGAATTCAAAGGTGCCAATCAGTTCCTGAATAATTCCTGTTGCAATACAAATGTTTTTAAACATCTATTATACCTTGATGAACGATGAATGTACGACTTCAAAGTTTAATAGTTGTAGTCTATTCAAAGTTTATCTGATTGAGCTCACTTTTTTCTAAATTTTTTGCCCCCTAATTCCTGACGCCCCAAGCTGCAGCTTACTCAGGCCCTACAAACAATGGCCAATATACAAGAAAAAATCAACTGAAAAACTATGCCAATGGTCCCAGATTGCTTTTGCCATCCCTTCTTTTTTGAAGACAGTGTAAAACTGCTGTTCAATATTGATATTTCAATCAAAATATTTTCAAATGCAATTTATAATTGGATTAGACCCTTGCCATGATATATTTCTGCACTCCAGCTATATCAGCGTTAAATTATCTCTAAACCTAATACTCTGCTCTAGGTGGCATATCTGAGCGGAGTGACATTCAAGGCCTTCCAAGACGCGAAACATGCGACACGGTAAACGGCCGTAACTTCTCACAAAACCGAGACGCATATTAGGTGTCGCATTCGGGCACATTCACGAAGCCAGTCGCGGCGTACATGCTCGGAAGCTTTGCAAATCGTCACCTTGCAGAGGTGATAAGGGCACTTTCGTTTCGTTTCCCACGCGCTAGGCAAATACGCGCGCGTTTAATTAGTGAGGGGGGGCGGCCGGGCCCTGGGAAGCGGACGGTTCCCGGAGGATGAGCAGAGGTAGGCCCAAAAAGTGGTGCAATGTAAACTGAACGCAGCCGGGTGTTATATCAACAATGTAGCCGCGGGGAAGGGAAAATCGACATCTGCGTGGGGCATAAAACACGCGTTTTCATTTTCTGCGTGCTCTGAGGTACACCTCGGCGGTGCTCGATGCGGCTACCTAGGTAGCTGCTAATTTGCAAGGTAAATCAAGAATATACATGGAAACCATGAGTAAACAGCGGCAGAACTAAGAGAAAATACAAAAGGGGATTGGATAACAATGCATTTTAAATTTAAATTTCTAGTATCCATAGCCAAATACATAAGAGCATTCAGTCGAACTATTTTTTTAACAAATGTAAGAAAACACTGCCTTGTAAGGCTACTGTCGTCAAGAACACGGGGCACACTTTTCAAGTCGTCGTGGAGATCTACTACTCATAACTAAAGACAAAAGCCAAATGGGAATAATTATCAGCATAAATGATCAATACGTACAAGATTTCTTTCAAAGATTACTCCCTATCCTATCACTTTCATTCTTCTTCTCTTTCACCCTATCTAGTCCAGATTGATCGTATGACATGGATTTATATGAAACGTGTACATTCGTAGGCTTATTAAACAGAGTGGAACAAAAATGCCTTCCTAATTTTAAAGGAAAGTATTGAAGCGAAGAGTAGTCCGAGGGTGGGGAAAGTGAACTCATTAACCGTAGGTAATCGGCAAGTTTCGCCTTAATACCAAACATGTACTGAACAAACGAACGGAGAGCTTTTGCTATCGAAGCGTACATTAGGAACAGTGACTCTATTGTAGTCGCAACATATTTTTCAGGCACGCTCTTGTTATGGATAGAGAACTTTAGAAATATTGGTTTTGCGCTGAGAGGGATGAAAGAAAGACCCCAAAGTGTGCGAACATTGGAAACATCAATGCATTGAGACGTTTCATTTGTCTAGTCGTACTATACAGCGAATTTTGCATCACCACATTCGATTTCACCATACAAGATGGTTGTTGCACACGAACATGATCGTCTGGAAATATATGGAAAGATCTTGGAAAGTATAATCACATAACGCAAGTCGGGATGCGTTAATAAACAAAACTTTCGTTATTAATGTAATAACAACTCACGAGATACCCATGAAAACCTCTCCACAGAAAACGTTGATATGCGGTGAATAAAGATAAGTGTAATCGCTTCTTACTTTTTGAGGGAAACCAATGTGTTACTGTCACTTCTAATTAATATGTGTAACATTTAAACAGAATGAAGCCACAGCCTGCATAGCAAGAGATTCGCTTCCAAATGCTGCGTAGGATGGGTACCTAATTTTTAATGTGGTGACATCCCTTGACCAGCTCGCTCATCGGATCACACCCTATGTGACATCATATGGAAGTATGTCAAGTCTGAGGTTTACAAAAATCGCCAAAGAACCTTCCAAGCCCTACAAAATGCAATAAGTCAAGAAATCATGTCTATTCCTCAACATATCTTAAAAAGCGGGACAGAACTTCAGATGAAGACTTCGACAATGCATCAAAAATGAGGGACACCACTTAGATAAAACATACAGAAATAAAACTTGCAGTTCGGTAATTTCACTCTGTAAAAATTCTTCCTATCGTTTTTTCCTTGTTCAACATTAAAAAGGGAGTTTTACTCCACCCTATACATTAACGAACATGAAGTAGATGTTCATGTTTTAAATCCATTTTGATTAGATCAAAATTCTAATCATAATCAAAAAGCTTTAACTATATAGTAACCTTTAGCGCGGGTCATCCCGCATCACTCGGATTTTTTTACAAGATACGTCCGAAAAGTAATGAGACTGATTTTCTTAGTGCAAGCAAAAGTTGAGAGAGGAGGGCGGAGTACTCGAACTTGACGGTTGGTAGGGGATGTCAGATCAGCTCATTTGCCTTCGAGCCTTTACAGAGTGCAGATCTCTTGCAAAGTGGATTGCTATTTGAATGTCGCCTCACGAGTCTTCTAGTCCCTACAGTCAAGACCTCCGGTAGACTTATTTTGAAGGATACCGTTTTTGGACTGCTGAAATATGGAGGTTGCTGTGACGAGTGCTCTGAAAGATATTCCAGGCAAACTATAACGCGTAACAGAACTGCTGGAAAGTGTGTATAGATGCTCAAAAATATTACTTTGAAAAGTACTAAGAGTATATAAAGATATTTTGAATTATATTTTTCTGGAATCAGTCTCATTATTTTCCGCGCATATCTTGTATATTTCTTTCACGACACGAAAATTTATTTGTCTACAAAGAAGCTGCCAGTTCGTAAAGGCCCTAAGTTATAAGCCGACATTCCAAACGCCATTGTTAATAAATGTCAGCAGACTAAAAGGTAAACGGAGCTAGCCTATTCGATAAAAATGTTCTTCACCTCTGTCAATTTAATTTTTGACTGATTGACACCAATATTTCAGAACTGATCCACATTATGACCGAACATTTTTGAGAAAAAGTGACTTGTTCAATTAACGTTGACGAGTTGAAGAAAATACTCTGGTCAGACGAGTAAAAAATCCTACTCTTTGAAACAAATGGAGTAACACACCTCAGACGCCTTGGGTACAAAACATTTGATGTTAAGTAGCTATTACTGAAGCATAAAGGTGGGTTCATGATACTAAAGAGGGTGTTTTAGCAAAAATGTCGTAAAGCCCCTGCTTCGAGGCGAGGATAAAAACAAACACCTTAACGTCCTTTAGAACTCTACGCTTCTATATAGTAGTCAAATTCTCAGGAGCCTCGTATGTTAACAGAACAAGAAAGATCTCAGCAAAAGAGAGTTCAAGTGTTTTAATGGCCAATCTGGGAAAAAATTGATCGAAAGATGGTTCGACTAAAGGACGAATAGGGACCTATTCCATCAATGTGATATTACTAATCTAATCGCTTCGATACCACGACTTTGTCAGTGGTTGAGGAATCGCGCAAGAACATTTTAACCTGCACGTGCTCATTTAGTAGTCCAAATAAATGATAATTCCAAGGCGATACATCAAAATTGTGTAAAAAGGGTGTATCAGTGTAATCTAGAACAAATTCTGATTTTTTTGTCGAATTTGGGTAGCGGTGTTGAATCCGACGATTTTCATGACGCAGGATAATATCGTGGATTAGAAATTTGCATTTTTTTTTAATAATATGCGAGTTTTCTTTTATTCAAAAGTTAGCAGTAGTATGTGGGGTTCAAAGTGCGATATCCTTAAAGAAATTGGTATCCAACACTTTTTTAAATTAAAATATACAGTGGTAAAACATTTCGTAGTCCATTAAGATGGATGTCATTTAGCAGGTATCCAGTTATAGTATTACTGGGATAATTTTTTTATTTAAAGATTTTGTGGTTTTTAAAGAACTTTGTCGCCAAAGCCGCCCGATCTTACCCTCTACTTCATCAGATTTTTTCCTCTAAAACTAGCTGAAGGAAAAGTATATCACAGCAAGCCACATACTCCCACCTAAGTGCAAGAAAAAATTCCGAGGAAAATCGAGGGCACGACTGTCTTCTAACTTGTTAGTAAATATCTTCTGTAACATGAAAAGGCGTGCATAAGGACTAATAATAAACACTTTCAACAGTTCCTATGCGACTATTACTCTTCTTGTATATCGCAGGATAATAATGTATGAGCCGTTTCGACATTGTAACACTGCACATAAGACTAATTAATTTTTTGAGATAGTCACCGCCACCGTCAATGAAGAACACTATCAACATGATCAACGTTTTTCTAATGTCAGAGTTGAAAAGAACGAAACATTATGATTCTGTATAGTTTCAACAAGACGGAGCTATTGTTCACACCATCACAATTACTTATCATGACTAGATTACAGTGGTTAATTTCTAATCAACGCATATTCCGCTGACCAGATCTTTAAACCACAGTTCAGCATTTTTTCTTCGAAACCATTTCAAAAAATCTCTGCCAGCTAACAAACCACTGAGAAATTAAAAGCCGCGATCTGTGCAAAAACTACAACGATCTACAGTAAACGTGCTCAGGTAAAGTTATCCCGACATATAAAGCTCAACCCATTTAAAATTTTGAATACTTTGAGAACCATAACGAAAGTCAACCGAATTATATATCTTCTCCCATCAAATCATTCAACCATGCGATCTTTCTATTGCAAAGGTGTACTGCTTAATCCTCTAATAAATTTTAATTAGAGAAATTTGCAGTTCAGGAATGTAACAGTAAAGACAAAGAAATGTACATAACATCCTTTTTAAAATATAGCGTTAACATGGCTATTTACATGGAACCTTTATTTAAAAAAATTCCAAGACTAATTTTTTAATTCTTTACCTGTGATATTCAAATACAAGTCAGTTGATATGTGTTCTCAATAGACATGGCCTTGGAAGTGTTTCCATATAAACTCACTAGGTGGCAGAGCTGCGCTTAGCTACTCACTATTAGACTTGTTGGAAGTTACATGAGTGACGCGATGGAAGCATATTCCGAGCAAAGGGTTAACAATAGATTTTTTAGTGAAACATGGAATATAATAAAGCAAGAATTTGGTGACGAGGCATTATCGAGAAGACATGCGTAAAATGTTTTGAAAAGACAGAGATTCGGTGCAAGATTGGCCGTACGTCAACATCACATATTGCTGAAAATGTAGAACATATAGGGCATTCACTGCAAGAAAATCGCCGTGGTATCAGAAGAGATGAAATTGAATATAGACACTCGTGGAGAAAATTGCTGAACAAAACACACTCAAATAAAAATCAGTTGTAAGAAATCTTCCAGCTGAAAGCACATTTTTTGTTTTGGAGAGTGTGATTGTCTCTTTTTCACTACTCTATAGTGGCTCGTTTGGAATTCGAGGTGTAATGGTGCATCCAAGTTCCATTTCAAATAACGATCTGGTGTAAAAAAGCCACCTGTTCAATCCAGTAACGTGTCAATAGTCGTTTGCACATCTCAAGATAATGTCGTTTCTTTGGGTAGAAAACGAGAGACTCATCTCCCACCTGAGCATTGCCTTAGCTTATTTTGACCGTAAGAGCAAATTTAGTAGCTCTAAATCGAGAAGGCGGCAAACAATGCAAATAATCTCCTCAGCTACGTTAATCCTCGGGAAATGTCCTTCCAAAAATTAAGGGTGTTGTCCCAAACGGTTTTAAGTCCCTCTTTTCTGAAAAACGTTGCAAAATGGATGCCGACTAAAGAAGCAATAATGCAAAGTACCCTATGGAATAAGCCCCCTTCAAGCATTCCTATCTATAAGTCGCAGAGTCGGACCCTTCTCCGTTCACATTATGGAGCGTACAAAATTCCGGTTGACAATTTATTCATCCCCGTATCTAACTGCTTTCGTAGATAATATTATCATTCCCCTGCATTTTTGTGTTGCTAGTCATTGTTTGTTGTTATTGTATGAAGCGCAAGGTTAAATAATTCTTGTTATTGTTTACCTCTTTCTATTCCTAACCTTTCGATTGTTTTTTCTAGCATTACTTACTGGAGGTAGATATCTTTATTTCATTAAAAAAACAGTGTCATTATAATTCGTTTGGATGCAACTCACTTTATACGGTTGTATAAATACAATTTTTTCTTGAGATCTATCATGGTTCTGTACGCTATGGGGAGATTTTCTTAACGAACTCGTTCTTTCCTCTACTGGTTATTGGCAAGCACTTATAATTAAAACGGATTTATCTATAATAGACAGCATTAGCCTCTACACAAGCTTTAAGACGTCGCAAACGCTCGACTAATGCAGCACGCAGTACATCTATTGGAAAAGTATCGATTGCAGCCCCCAGGGCTTGCTTTAAAGAATCAACATTAGGGTGTCTGTTTTGAGTAATCTACGTCCTGTAAAACTGCCCATAATTTGTAATCCAATGGATTAAGATCTGGGCCACCAGAAGGCTAATACATTATTGGCCAGTTAAGTTTCAGTTAAGCGTGCTTTATGGGCGGGTACAGAGTTTTGCTGAAAGATCCAAGGCTCATCTCAAAAAAGTGTGTTAATATCAGAGGTTTTACTACACTTTCGAACCTTTTTGTTGGTACGCAACAGCTAAAGTTTTGACTACCTCTTCACAAAAAATGAATGTCAATGACTTCATTTTAGCACACTCCCTACCAAACCATTACAGCTGCTTGATGACGAAGTCTCTAAAGCCTTGGCCCTAGCTGAAATGCTTCTTTGGACGACCTAGTTTACACGCTGTCATTCTGTTTGATGACAGATTCCTCTATTGCAACATTTCTTTCTCTCCTAACTTTCTTTCAGCTTTCTGTCAGCAAACGTCCCAAAATAATCTTCTGCTTACGAAGAGAATTACGTTTAACTCGGGCACTTACGGATTTGACTCCCTGGACAGTCCGAACTAAACGTGTTCTTCCAGATTTTGGACTTAGAGGTTACACTTTTTTCAGCCCCACACTTGTGTAATACTATTACAGCAATACAGTTTTCTTTATCAACCCACTCCGTTGGTAAATAGCCAAATTTGACAAGAAACACAATGTAACTTACTACTCTAAACCTTGACAATTGCAACGGTAAGTTAATGGCATAGATGTCTTGATGCTGCGTGAAGAAAGAGTAGGTTTCACTTTGAAACAGTATTTATAAAAATACGAGGTAAACACTGACAAGAGGTAAGACTTCAGTAGGATTTTCTAACTCAAACTAAGGTATTCTGTGTCTATGATACTCATTTTGATCATTATAACTGCTCATGTATCAATCACCATGAATCAGATCACTAAAGTTTGATTTTATAATCCATATAAATTGACTAGCTTCCCTAGTCATATCAACAAAAAGGCAAGGCCAAACAAACCATTTTTGAAAACAATCGCCTAAAATGCGAACTTCACAAAATTTTGATCCTCCATACTGTGCTACAACCCCTCAAAGCCGCCCGGGACTTAACCAGACCGTTGAGCCCTCAACCCATACACTAATATTTCACAGCTCGAAAAGACAAAATTAAAGTGCGATTCGGCGACTTCGTTTTAATTCCCCCGAAGACCGAGCGCCTCAGCTCCGCGGAAAATTCCACCCTTAGAACGCCAGCCGCGTCGCGAGCAGCGCAAGAAGACTTCAGAGCACTTACCACTCGTCTCTGGGGTCCGGAAGAGTGCGGTGCACGCTGATCATGTCGCTGACGTACTGGTTGAAGGCGTTCTTCTGCCACCCGTCGTCGACCATCTTCTTGACGTCCCCTAGGACAAACAAGCGAGCATTAGCGAAATTGCGTGTGCACCGTCGCGCGCCGTAATTCGGCGCCACCGGCTGCCGATGGGCTGCTGCAATTACGGCGCGCGAAATTAACGATTCCGCGTCCCCGGCGCGACGGGGAGCACCTGGGACGGCGCATGTAATTAATCACAGTGTGCACCTACGTTCCCACTAGGTAAAAGCTTTAAGTGCTCCCCGGCGCCGTAAAAGGGGAGGCGCGCACAGCCAAGTGATGAAATTAAAATTGAAAAACCATAAAGGCGTGGAAGCCTAGTCTTCGAATGTACCCTACTGCTGGCTTTAGTTATTTCGTCAATGTGATAAGGAACGTCAAATTTCATTTATTTTTGTTGAATCTATTTTTTGTAAATTGAGCGAAACGGGGCCCTAAAATTATGACGCTAGGGTGCATAACCCCCTTTCCCCAAGATGTCGATAACAATATACTCGTGGAAAACCATAGGATTACAAAAAAGTTGAATTAACAAAAATTACAAGTAAGGAGAGAGGAGTAAGGAAAGAAAGTGAGAAAATGAGTGACAGAATAAGCATGAAAGTGAGAGTGGGAGATTGAGATTGAAAGAAAAGGTGACAGAGTTAAAGAGAGAGAGTGTGTGTGAGAAAGAGGGGAGAGAGAAATAATGTGTCTGAGAAAGAGAAATAGTGAAAGAAATGAGAGATAGTACTGGAGAGGAGAGGAAAGAGAATGAGGGAACGGGAGAGAGATAGAGTGAGACGGATGGAGGAAGGAAGGGAGAGAGGGAAGGAAAGAGAGAGAAAGACAGAGGGAGAGTTGGAGAGAGAGAGAGAAGAGAGGAAAAGAAAAAGGGAGGGAGAGAAAGACGGAGGGAGAGGAAGAGTTGATATACATCAGCTGATTGGAATAAAAATATATAAGTAACATAGGATCAACCTACTCATGAAATATTTTACGGAAAATTCTAAACAGGATGAAAAGCCAACTGGATATGTACCTAAGAGCAAGTTGTATTATAAAGTTCAAAGACTTCCATTTATTCTGAAAAGCACTTCGAATGAGGACAACATTTAAAACGACTGTACAAACTACATAATAAAGTGTGCAACTTCATCTGCCATTTTGTTTATAAGAACGAAATTTCGGAGCTTACATTTGGAGATAGTTTCCCTTCTGGTTCTTGTAAAGAAACAATAACGAAGATAGTCGCTGAAAGAAAATGGGACATTTAACTAATAACCTTAATTAAGAAGAATAAACATTTGGACATCGCAGATTACATTTATCTCCTCAATCAAGAATGTATAAACGCGCGACGACATTCGAATTAAAGAGAAAAAAAGAGAGGAAAGACACAAAGCATGAGTCTAGAAGTAAATGTTGAAATAATAAAAGAAGTAAAATTAACATAAGCTTTAAGGCCTAAAAGACAATAGAAAAGATACAGAGGAGGTAAAAGAATTGACATTCCTAAAACCATAGCTATAAAAAATAGTGAGGTTCTAAAGGACACCTTAGCACGAATTATAAGACAACTCAAATTTTATATAGCTATATCAAATACAAAGAGCTGGATATACATGTAAGTAGAAAAACTATACTTCGAATCCTCAAAGCGTACATTGCATTAAAGCCGCTCTTTTCAAAGAAACTCCAGGAATCTATAAACCGTTGCCTGCAAAAAGTGTTTAGTCTTCCGTCAAATTTTTAGAAGTAAAGAACTTATTGCACAACATATTGTGCAAATTATGAATATGAAACAAAATTAAGCAAATCAATACCACAAAGAAAAACTCTGAAAAATAAAAGAGAGCAAAATCATCATCTAGAGTCGCTCCTTCGAAGCGTCATTCTCTGGATGAAAACGAAAGGACATAATAAATTAATAAGGAATGTTAAGACTTAAGATTACACGGCTTGATGATGATGAAGAAGAACACCATTGGTATATACACAATACTCTTATCCCCATCATTTTACCATTCACTATGGCATTAATTGAGTCTTTTCTTCGCTCACTTGTATAATAATTTGTATCTACCAAAATAAACCTAAGGCCTACAAATTGTTGTTTCTAAACACAGTAAAATTCAATTCATTTTTTAATGCGATAAAATTTTGACAACTTCTTAAAGATCGACTTTACCCCTAATCCACTACTGTTATAATTGAATAAAATATTAAAATCTCCATTTAGGAAGAATAATTGTAAACTCCAAATCTTCCAGTTACATTTAGGGTGTTAAAAAATGATTTCCACTTCTTCTCACTTGTGTTGTAGATTGAAATGCGCACCCAGTACGTGCGTAAAGATAGACTATAGTGCCATATGGTACTGAAACAGACAGAACAAAAGATAGTGAGACATTCGTCCGGTGCTACGATTACAGGTGAGGATGAAACAAAAAAACATTGAAGTAGACAATCATAGGCAGCAAAAGACGGCGTGGTTTCTTTGAAAGGGCGATGTTAGTAGCTGTATGTGAACTACGTTTCGCTGGATATCGGAGTACCATGGGAACTTGTAGATGACAACCGTTTGTGCACCATGATTTCTTCCATACTTTCACTGCTCAGGAAGTATACCAACAAGAAAAGTTATATGGAATGAATGTCCTAAGAACACAGTCCAAGATTGTTTATGCAAAAACAAATAGAGATTTGCCTTTTGCGATTAGAAGGATTTTGATGATGAACCTGCTTGCGAGAGCTTTTACCAGCTTGTGATACTCCAAATATTAGAAGCAATTCTGGCGACATATTTAGCAATATTTCTAAGGAAAAAGGCCATGTCAGTTGCTACACAGTTGACACTCTGTATTGTTATCTCATGCCTCATCATGAAAGAGGCAGTGCGCGGAAAAAAATGACGAGGTTCAGTCGGCTGTATACAAATAGTGCTGTGCTATAACCAAAAATATGTTTCCAGCAGCTTTACTGAAACTTCCGGGCAATGATATTGAATGAGAGTGACTACCTCTAATAAAATGTATACTCACTTCTTCATAATAAAAGATTAGTGAGGAGAAAACAATTGTAGTAGCAATTATCTTTGAACTACTTTTATTATACACTTCAAGTCAAAATCAAATAAAATATTTGTTGATACAAGCGAAGCACCAAATTTTATTTTTATAACTTCAAAGTAAACAGCCAACATAATAGAGAATATTTTAGTCCTTTTGACACGTTATCTTGGCACCAAATTACTGAGGGTTTGTCATAAGTAATATCGTTTTACAAAATACAGCTTTAAAAAAAATTAAGAAAATTTTTTGCTTCAATGTTTAAATACGACCAGATATATTCCCAAGACCTTTAATCTTCGATTTGGTAACTTTGTTCTCACGACAAACCTTCCTGTTTCCTTCAAAGCAGAGGAATTTTGGACTGATAAATCAACATCTCTTGCTTTCTAAGTAAAGTATGTACAATTGAACAAACCAGGTAATAACCTAACAATGTAATATCTGGGTTGGATGGATTAGAAGTATGTGGACGCGCATTATCCTGCTGAACTGACAAGATGAAAGCAGAGCATTTGTTATGTAACACAGTGGACATTCATTTAAGTTGTCGAGAATATAACTCAATGTTTATGATTCGACTGTACGGAACCAGTTCGTGGTAAATCATATTTTCGTAATGCTACCATACACCCAAGAGGACCTTGTTTTCAAAACATTCACTTTTGATCGCAATTGGGAATTGTCCTCGATTTTTACCCGTCAATGTACAGATATATAGATTCAATTTTGAGAAAATGGAAAGTAAAATGTATAAATAGACTTGGAAAACCAATGAAGTACCAAAGGATTGGGAAGGCAATTTAATTATCCCAATACATAATATAGAGTGGTTTTTAAAGTTTATATGAAGAGAATTAAAGAAAAAATAAGAAGAACGATAGAAATAAAATTAGAAGAACATTCAATATACAGAAAGGGAAGACAAAGATCGGATAACATATTGATATTAAGAAATTCAATTGAAGAGAAGAATGAAAAAAGGAGAACAATTATATATAATTTTTATTGACCTCAGAGCAGTTTTCTATATAGTGAAATGAAGTAAAATATAGAAAATAATGGAAGAGCTACAGATAAAGGATTAAATAACTAAAGTAATTAAAAGAGTATATGGGATGGTAAGAGAGAGGATGCCAATGAATAGAGAATGATTCAAAAGCTTTGAAATGGCAAGAGGGAAAAACAGGGAGGCAGCCTGAGTCCATTTCTATTTATATTAATAATGGACAAAATAATGAAAAATACACGGTGCTTATAGACAACATTAGGATATAGAAATTTAATACGTTTAAAAATAAATGCCACTCCTGTATGCCGACGATATAGTTGTGGTAGCAGACATTTGGACAGAAAATATTGAAAAATGCAAATACATGATAATAAACAAAAGTAAGCGAAGGAAAAAAGTATCATATATAACCTGCAAAGGAATATTAATAGTGCTTTTAAATACTTTGGCATCATGTTTACACATGACGGAAAAATTGATTCAGAAATATACAATAGAACAGAAAAGGCGGTAAAAATATATTACGTCCTATACAAAACAATTTATGGAAAAAAGAACATAGAGAATAAAGTGAAACTACAGCTATACAACACAACACTATAACATATGCGTGAGAGTTATGGGAAACATAAAGGTAACACAAAATCATGGTAATCGCGGCTTAAATGAAATAACAAAATAGCGGGTAAAACACGATTGGACAGAGCACAAAATAAAGTAATTAGAGACTCTTTGAAACAGGAACTCCAATGACATAAAGTAAACGAGAGAAGGCTTAACTGGTTTGGGTAGATAGCTAGAATGGAGCAGAGCAGACTAGTAAAAAGACAATGGAAGACGCAGCGGAGGGAAGGACGATGAGGGAAATGAAAGAGATTGCAAAGAACCAAAATGCCTAAAAAACTAAACAGCTGAAGAAAGAAATAAACTCTTAAATCCCTAAATACTAAAAGGAGATAACGTCAAAAAGAAGATGAGGGTAAAATATTGATAAAACAAATCTAAAAATGTCATTCTGTGGCAGATTATAAGTTGAAGCTAAATATGATGTTCAAAGGTTTGTAAATTTTACCCACGGACTTGAGGCGATGAATAGTATTCAACAATTTTTGGGTATTTGTCTTCCAGGTTTAAGTCGGCACTTTAAGGACGTTGAAATTAACGTTGTGGAACACGAATATTCATTGAGAATTTCCTTTCCACATACATTCTTAACTACTTCCGTGATATTAAAGTTTTGTTTCCGATGATGCCGTAACAACCCACAGATCTCACTTTATATACTTTCGGATGCAATACCACGACACACCAGAAGAGAATTCCCGCACAATGCATTTAATCGTACCCTACTATAAACCCGTGCGGATTGTGTACTTCGCAATTAGCTTTGATATGTCTTAAGTAATGAAAACGTAAAATATATCACAAAAATTTGACATATTTACAAGTGCTCCTTAGTACACACTAAAGTGTCACAGCAAAATAGACATATGAAAGTTGATCATTCAAAAATGTAAAGTACAATCTGCGAAAAGAGTAAATTACCTTCAACAAAAATACAACCTTAGACAGAACCTTAGAAGTGTTTCCGTGTAAACTCACTAGGTGGAGGCGTGAGCTTATCAACCCGCTGTTCGACTTGTCACTGCATTCAGTTGGAAGTTAAAGAAGAGAGTTAACATTAAGTTCTAAAAAACCCCTAATGAAACATGAAATACCTAACAGCTATGTCTTTGAATAGCACAAAAGATTTAAGGGAAACATGATATAAGAAGAGTTGAAATTAGATAGGAATGTGTGTGCCCAAATTGTAACGATTTGCTACAATGAAAATTAATGCAAAAATAGTTCCTCGCATACTGACATAGGAACGGAAAGTAACTAGACGAACAATTCCTGCTGAATTATTGGAAGGGACAGAACTGATTCCACATTTTTATTAAACATATTGTCGAAAATACAAGTTGGTGCTATCAGTATCACCAAGAAATGGAGCACCAACTTTCGAAAACAAGAGATAAAATTTATCGCATTTTTTAATCTAGAGGTATGGTACACCATGAACTAACGATAAGCCAAAATGTTTACATTCACATGTAAACAATTGCGACGAGCGATTCGGCGGCGCCGCCCTAATTTGTGGGCGTCTGGACAGTGGTTCCTATCGCACGACAATGCAAGGCTTCCTATTGCTCCAGGCCAAACAGCATATATTTGCTTTACGACATTCCCCATGTCACTCGACCTGTCGTCGGGTAATTTTTGTCTACTTCCCCGTGCAAAAATGCCGCTGAAAGAAAAGCGCCATAAAGATATTGTAGAAATCCAAATAGTTGTGGTAGATGTGATGAAAGTCATCCAAAATGAAACTTTCTCTGCTTGCTTGCATGATCTATAGAAACATTGGCAGATGTGCACAGATAGTCGAAGAGACTCCTTTGACAAGACCAAGGACCATTAGACGGTAAGTTAAGAGTCAAATCTTGGAACTTCTGACAAAGGTTGTATTCTGCAACATGCGTGGAAGTATCATAAGTTAAGGTAATCGTGGTGCATCACCATAAGAAACAAGTGCGAGGCTATAAATACTTTTGTCAGCAGTGAATCAATTCAAAAGAAATCCCAAGACCTGGCATTGCCCAAAACCCACAAAACGAGTCCAAACGCGTGGCCAAGAAAAGTGTCTACAGAGTTTGGCAACAGACCAGATGACATTTAGCGGGTTTTTTCTGATTCGTTCTGGTTCGTTCAATCAATTGGATAATACATTCTTTAAACAAAATGTAAAAGATAAGGAAGTTAGCATAGATGTTATTTGCTATAGTGGAAGATCACATGTAATTTTGTGCGTTGGACTTTCACCTATTTTTAATAATAACACTCTCCCTTTAAAAAGAACGTTAGGTTCCTCAAGGGCGTACAACAAATTCAACCTTTGCTATAGCAGGAGCAGTTGTAGTCTTGAACAAAATTGAAAACCTACGACACCCAACAAAATATGGTTGTAATACTACAATAGTCTAGTAACAAAACTGAATTAGTGGAAGTGGTGATTAAAGAAAGTACACCCAATGACTCTATAGGTCTTTTGTGTTTAGTTCTCCTGATATAATATACAAGGTACGTGCAGACAGGAACGAGGCTGATTCCAGAAAATTCGTTTAATTGAATATATGTTATATATACACCTAAGATTCTGTAGCATCCTTAAACATCAATACATCTTTGCCACATATCGCCTAGAAATCTTGAACTAAAAACTTTTACAAAGTATTTGTCTCAGCAGCACGTAGAATGCAGCGTTAACTATCTCTCCAGGTAGTACAAACTCTTTACAGACAACACCTTTAAAGTCAAAAAAACAATGAGCATTGCTTTTATTTTTCAATTGCTCATTTGAGGCTTCTTTGTCAATGAAGCTGAGTATTGTACCATTTGGTCTTTTTGTTTCCGGATCGTAGTCAAAATTCACGTTTCATCGCCATCTGCTATCAATCTAACACTCATTGTCAGACGACAGTCCAAAACCGCTGCCATCTTAACCACATTATCTAAAGTGTGAGATTGTGAGAGGTTGATGTAGATTCTGCTCGTTGCTCATCCTTGGAGTTCTCTCTTCCTTCTCTGAACGCGTAGTTACATCTAAACACTTGCGCTTTCGATAAATCATCCTCCCCGTAGGTTTTTTGTATCACAGCAAGCATCTCGATCGAGGATATTTCTAATTCAACACAAAATTTCATTACGTTGTCATACGACACTCAAACACCTGTACACTTCACAAGCGATATGCACTTTGTAAAGGCTCAAAGGCAATGTTTGAATATTACCGTTTACCTGACATCCCCTACTTATCGTCAGGTCCGAAGACTCCGCCTCTCGACCAATCTGCTTGGACCAACACTACTTTTCAGCCGTACCTTGTACAGATTTTAGCTTTTTAAAAAACTCTGACAGTGTGCCTTTCTTTAAGACAGGAAAATAATTAGTACAGAAAATTTCGGACCTTACTGCGTAGAACAAATTAATTATTTAGAAAGCAGTAACTTCCAATATGAAATAACGTCATAACTCCAACAAGCACCAGATCAGATAAAAAACTTCCCCGAATAAATATTTAAACTGATGTTTGCGCAGCGACAGGAGGGAACAAGTATTTGCTCAGCAACAAATTGCTTCATCACGTTTGTGTAACATTCGGGTCCAAAATAAGAAAGACGCCTGAATAATGCAAAATGTGTTTGTAACATTTGTCATCAGGCTTGAAAAAACATATGCCCACGTATTATTGTTTTTTATTACCGAAAACAATATTTGTGCCACGCTTACGCAATTTTATTTATTGGTTCTTCAGCCATTCAATTATTTCTTAATTTTATTTTTAAATGTCTGCACAATGTGAAATTAATGCGTTTTTAATCAATTCTTTATCATATGCATAAACTGTGTAATTAAAGAAATGTAATTCTCTATTACAATATTGTAACGCCAAGCGTGGGGGCAAGGCCTGCGAACTGAGAGGTTAAAGCTCTCTCTGTCCGGTCGTCGCGCACCATCTCTGATGCGGGGCGATGTGGTAAGCAGCGCGCCTTAAACAACCGACATTATTATCCCTTGTTGATGATAATCATTAAAAGATATGCATTTAGATGATTTTAAAATTACGTACAGATATAGACTACACGATCTCAACAGTATATAGAGTAGTTCAGAAGATTTCCGATCGTTTTCGAAAGAAATCAAGACTAAAATTAAAATTTCTGTGGGTGGCTTTTCCTTAAAAGAGAATTAGAGTGACAAGCAAGTCAAACAACATTTTTTGGATAAAATTAATTTCATTTTGCGACACGATCTCCATTGAAGTTTCCAGTTTTTTCGAGCTGTCGGAAAAATATTTGTTTATTGATACCTTCATTAGACGATTTGGCCCTATTAAACCAAGTCACTAAAAGCTAAATTTAGAGAACAGCAGGATTTAAAATTAATTCAAACTCCAATCCATATGATCTTCATAGAAGGGTTAGTCAAATAAGTTTTCAGTTCTTCCAAGGCAAACTATTCTTGGATCGCTTGAAGCCAACTGTGGAGAACAGGAGAATGACAAATTAGTTCGAACTTCAGTTTGTTTCATTTTACCATTGCACCGATAAGCTTGTGCACTTTTGCGCGACAAAATATTGCTCCAAGCAGTTGATTAAGAGACCTTTTTAACTGAGCGTCCAGACCAGGCTTTATCTTCCATGCATGTTTAAATTTGTCTACTCAAATATGAATAATTTTCTACAATAGTATAAAATCCCCATATACCCGTCCAATTCTACTTTAATTTTGGTAGTTTTTCATTCCTATCTCCTTGACCACAAAACCATTTCCCGTTGAAAACTCGAGTAACAAATTTAAACGGGCAACTACAGAGATGAACGCCTTGCCAGAGATCTCAACTACTTCTCATGCAGAGCTTAAGTTGTTTTCTTCACTAACTGAATGTTAACAGAGTTTTGACAATCCCCCCGTGTATCCTCCATGCAAACTTGAATTCTGTGCAGTTTCTTCTTTTTCTTTATTCTCCCTTCTGTACACCTAGATACCTTTCCCAATTTCTCGCTTTTTTCTTTCCTTTGTCCTCCTTCCCATTTCCAACTTCCAATTTTCTACTTTCCATCTCCTCATTCCCTTCTTTCTTCACTCTTATTAATTCCCGCCTCCTCATTTCCTTTCTATATCTGTAATATTGCTACGTTACATGAATTTCATTCTTCTTTGCAAAGTTTTGGTGATTTTCCTTTGTTGTCCGACTTCTCTGAGCTACTCTTTATTCTACTATCATATAAATAAAAGAAAACTTCATAAATATTATCCACTAGTTCAACTTCCTACAAAATGTGTAGCAAGCTTTATAAATTCTATACGGTTTCTTAGTCTTCAATCTATTTTGACTAATTTTCTTCTGAGCACCTAAATTAAATTAATTCCTCCCTTCCTCCTCCCTTTCCTTTCTCATCCCTCCCTTCTCCAACTTCCCGTTTACGTATATGGTTTATAAGAGTACGCAGAACACTAAAAACAAAAGAATTATTCATTTTCCAACTCAATGAGCTTTCACAATCCACGCTCACCTCAACCACCTTAACAATCGATGGCCAAATACAGATATAAATTATGTTTCATTCCTTATGCAATGATACGTCACGTGTCTTAAGCGTCAGGGCGGCAATACCTCACCCCCGATTCACCTTCTTATTTTGAACAATGAAAACAAAACTTAACTAGCTTTCTTCAATTTTACGATTCAAATGATTTTTCATTGCCCTACCTTTGCTGCAACCACCCTAACAATCGTCAAGCACAGACTAGAAAACTCGTCCTCTTTTGCATCTGGTATTTCTGAGTCTCAACACAGAATCTTCATTTCCTACTTTTAGGGGATGATTTTAAGAATACAAAAACCAATTATTCTATCATTTAAAAAGAGTTTAAATCTTAAAATTCGTAGGTCTTTTGGGGACATAGTTTGGGAACGGCCTTTAAATATTTTTTAATTTCTTGCAACCTTCACAGTTCTCCACAGATTTAGAACAGACTTTGGCATATGATTCGTAAGTCTATGCCTAAACACAGTCCAAAAATTGAGAAAATCGGATGAGGAATTTGGAAAGATGCGACTAAATGTTTTTGATTCCTACGCTTAACTCATATTAACTTCCGATTAAATTTACAACAAATCGCTACATTACGTAACCTACTTGCCTTTTAAGGACAATAAAGATTCTTTGTTAGTACGAATTATTCAAATTGACTTAAAACTTTTAAAGGCAAACCAAGTAAATCCCTCGCGTTCTATAATAAATTTATGGTTAGCGAGAGTACTGGTGTATGACGCCACTTTTGTACTCTTAATTATCATCTAAGCATTGATTTTAGATGTATTGAGAGATGTACCCTAATAAACTTTTTAAATTGATTAATTTTCTGATGCAGATTATCTTCGGTAATATTTCTCTTTACGAACAGAGAATTGATGAGGCGGTAAATTTATGGAAAACATCGGTGGATCTGGTCTCGGTAGTACGACGGACAAGTGCAGCAAAGCAGTGTGATTGTATTCTATTTAACAGTGGCGCTTTATCATCTTGTATGTGTAACTTATGCGAGTAACCCTGAAAATTTGGGTTGCCACAAAGTTATGCGCGATCAAATGAGATAACCGCCTCCATCGCGTGTGTACATGCAAATCATTCAATAAATTCAATTAGTGTCGCCTCTGCAGTATCTGTCCTTAGTATTCAGTGTACCAAAGTGTCGCTGCTGTTACAAAAAATTATATTCCTTTGAAAAACCACAATTCGCAAAGAAGCAGTAAGGTTGAGATGGATCGTTGAAATGCTACCCTCCAACGCGAAAGAATTTCCAGCGAGTGTTCGAAATTTGAAGAGAACTACTTAATTGAAAAATGAGAACGAGGACACTATTGACCCCAAACTGCTTTACAATCATGAAGGAAAAAGACTGTGGTGTACAGACGGATCCCTAGACAGAAAAACCTAGAGAAGGGTTCCGTTAATCATAATCCTCATACAGATTTTGGAGTAGTTAGTAGAAGCAAAATATCTGAATTCCATGAAAACATAACGACTCATGTACTTCGTAAGTTACTACTTATGATTGCTGTTCACGTGGTAGACAGTAACATGTAGTATTTCCCACTATACCCGCCTATTATCTTCGGAAAAACTTATCTGAACAAATATACGAAAAGTACTAGTGATTTTGAGTGATGATCTGCCCAAAGAAAACATTTTTAATCCAAAAAGATTACTAATTTTCTAGGGCAAAATGCGAGAAAACAAACTAAGCCAATAAAATAAATATTCCACTTACACATTTTATATAGGCTCTCATCAATAAGTAAAAACCAATCAAGAATAAGACTGTTGGACAGTGTTACTACTGTCGGAGCTTTCCGCATTTTGTAATTATGCTATCCCAGAATGTGTCGAGTGCAAGAGTGATCAGCGCCTATATTTGGCAAAACTTGCTATCTCCAATGTTAAAAGAAAAGCTTCGAGAGAAGCTTCAGAAAAGTCTGGGAAAGCAAAGTTGCAAATATCCGACATTGCTGTAAATTCCACTTTAACTTGTCAAACTTTTAATGGAAGATGGCACCATTCATAACGCTGTGGATAAACCTGAGGTTTTTAAAAAGAGTTCTGATCAGAGTGTAACTATGAGGTGTAATATTTTGAGATGACATCAGCCTCAACTTAAATTGAAAAAGAATGACAGCCAAAAGTGGAGGAGGGCCTAACTAACAGAATTTCTAAGCACTGGTCCTGGTTTTATGAGGCTATTACAACACAAAACTGAGAAGTCATGTTTTTTGCACCACAGTCAACGAATTACCATAAGTAATCAACTATTGAAAGCTTGTTGACTGTAATAACATCTGATGCAAATGGTATTTGGTTTTTGTATCCTCTTACATCAAATATTCACAACTATCTTTGAACAAACACTGAGCGCTGAGGTGGTACTGTAATATAGTGCTCAGTTAAGTAAGAAACGGCGAACAGACGAATAGACCGACCGTACATAATAGGCTTTCAATTTTATCCTTTAGAGAAGAATAATAATTCATTTAGTACCTGAAAGAAGTGGTTCCAACCGTCTAAGATTGGCAATATGCCGGTCAATATTTTAGACAGAGAAAACCGAACATAAGAAACTGAAACAAATTTTGTCGCATACAATCAAAGATCATAAAGAAACATGTCGAGCCATTTCTAGGAGTTCAGACAAACTAGAAAAGATTCATATGAAGGACTCTTGGGCTCCCACAAACTTATAGTTGAGAACAACAGCAGACATTTGTTGTTTCTCTCTATTGAAGAAGAAAATTTCTTTATGCCAGATTGTAACCTGGGACAAAAATGTATTCCCTATGAGGATACAAAAGGGCAAGAATTGCGAATTTATCCAGATGAACTGCCAATCAGTACTACATAATCAAACATCCACGACAAGAAGATATTTTTGTGTATGTGGTGGGGTTGGCGGAGCGTTGTACGACTTAATTTTACGTGGTGTAACTAACCGTCGCGCATTAATAATTTGCTGGACGCAAAATCTTATACTGCAATCACACAATGCCAAAAGGACTTTGGAAACGATCACCAACGTGGATTAAGAGATTTTATCAAACCTGGCATGTTTGTCAAATAGATGTAACATCATTTGGCTGATACCCCTGTTTCACTTCTATCGAGGATGTCGAGAAAAATCTAGTTTAGTTTGTCATCTCCAAGCCATCATTTTTCCAAAGTGAAATAAGGCAGCTCTATGACAGAGGGTGCAAATGCATAGAAAGCGACTTTTTATAAATGAACAACACAATTTAGTGAAAAATAGATATCAAATCAAACAGTCAGGCAAACATGGTGAGAATATCAACAGCAAAATCGTAATTTGATTGATTTATAACAGAGTAGGATTTAGAGTTTCAATCAACCTGTCTATTGAAACATAGAACCCGCCAGTGGCTTTCTTTCTGTTTGTGTAGTAAGACTAGCGTTATTTCTCTATATTTAGTACAGGCAGGCAAAGTATATGAAGAATGTTTTGGTGTGCCACCTCTAAGAACAATTTCCATCGACTTCAATAGCTACGGCAAAAACTTAGTACACAAATGATGGTCGAGTCACCGACAGAAAGAAAATACTTCGGAATCAATTCTGATTACATATAAAACTAAGTAACAACAGTCCAAATGTCAGTACGAGAATTTGAGCTTTAAAACCTATAAAACTAATTTTTGATGAATTTACGACAATTTGGTACAAAAATTTAAAGAGTTGGATGTGTTTGATGATAAATAATTATAAATTTCAAAGAACATTGAAACGAGATTCAGTTTTGTAAATGAAACTTTGAGAAAGATCAGAGATGGACAAATTGATATAAACCAAGTAGCCAAGCATTCGAATTTGAACCAGTGAAAATCCCCATCTGCTTATTGTACGCCCACACCACCCTCAAGAGTAAGTGTGTGGTGCACAATCTTCTATGATGGAATTACAAGACTGTCAATAGACAAGAAGCTCTGGAAAAATTCATTTCTATCTCAACATAAAGAGGAGGCGTAAAGTTCTTTTGGTTTTAGCAAACTGGAGCATCGAACCTAAGAGAATATGAGTTTCCTCTCTAGTGTGTTCGGAAAAAAAATTCATCAAAGTTGTTCACCTGACCTATACAATATCTAAACAATGTTTCAGACATTCCTTGATATTTTTTAACAAAATGTTCCCATGCTTCATGCACTTTTCGTGGACCCCTTGGATGCTTAATGCCATGTGGGTCCTTAAACGCGATTTCAATTTCCAGTCAAAGTTGATGAAATTTTTAATTAGAATAAGATCTTCATAGAGAATTGGAACAACGTCTTTCTTGTACTTAAAGATTGTCAAATTTAAGTACGCGCAACTGAATATTGCCTCCGCTGCTGCGGATCAACATTCAATTGGCGCTTACGTGAAGTTCGAAGGTGCCATGCATAAAAACCCCGACAATCCCGACTTCGTTAAAACTTTTCGATCCCGCGCGCCGCAACAAGCGTATCTTCGCCGGCGAACGTGGAGCCGAGCCGGGAGCAGCCGCCTCCCGCATTAATATTTAAAGTATCCAATTTTAGAGGAAAAGAACGTAATTTGAGCCCGCGCCGAAAGCATTCCCAGCTTTCAATAAAATTTCCGCGCACAGAGAGCGGCTTTTAATATTCAGCAGGGCGCCCGGCGCCCCGCGATGATTCGGGGGTGTCCATCACGGCCGCGCGGCCGCTCGCGGGGCGCAATCGGCTCGCCGGGCGTAAATCGAACTCCCCTGTTGTTATCCATTTTTAAGCCGGGTTAAAGTTTAATCCGTCCCTCTGCTGCCAGCGCGGGGCGCCGCGGCGCTAACCCGGCTAGGCCCCGCCGCCCGGTATCGGCGCGCCGGAATTTATCATCTCCTCGTTCCCGCAGCCGTGATCCTTGGAGATTCGCCGCGTATATTGGCTCATCCGCGGCATCATCTTCGGGGATCCTGGCCCGGCGCGCAATTTTCGTAACAATATTATCTGCGTGGAAGTGGTGTTTGTACCGCGGATAAAGGCGATCCGAAAGAGCTTCCTTTCCGGCTTCGGGGGAAGCGTTAAAATGCATTTAGTTCTTCTCGCGCTCCTTCTCGTCCCCGGGGACGAGGGGAGCTTATATCTCGAACGCGCTGAAAGATATCTGCAGGTGATTGCAAGCTATTTTGGATTTTGCTCCGAAAATAGAGGTCGAGGCGTGTTTGGGTGGGTATCATCCCTTGACCTATTTGTAGGTGCTTTTTTATTAAATACAAAACTGATTAGAAAACCGAAAACACGGGTTCAATCTTGGGTCTGGAGAGCAGTCTACTTGCAAACATTTTGAACAAGGGCTAATAATGTGATGACATCGTATCGTATCAGAGATGGTACGCGACGACTAGGTAATAAGGGCGAATATATAAAAGCCTTAACCTGTCAGTACGCAAGTCATGCTCCCATGCAAGGGGTTAGAGCCTCATCATTATTAATGTGGTCAACCGGTTGAGGCATTTGGCTACAGAGCGGAATCCTAAGCTCAGATGCCTGGGGGGGGGGAGCCTACTTAGTCACCCAAAAGAATTTAGTACCCACAATAACTTCGCACAAGGGGTAATAATAGCAACAGTCTAAGGCGTAATACATTTCACACCGCGTAGTAACAAAAATGAGCAGTGGGGATAAATAAATAAGAACCTTAATCTATCACTTCGAAAAGCCATGTCTCCAAAGAAGCTAAATTATCAATGTCTTGAATTCTGTTCGAATTAAGATCAGAAATTTTCCAAAATTCGTGAGAGGTGATCTAATATAAGGGGCTGAGTAAGAACACATACAATTGAGAGCAAGCAAAACGGTGCGACAGTAGATGATAAGAGCAGCAAAAGTCTAGCGTACAGTCATCGCTTCCTTCGTAATAGGTCTTAGTAACAAAGCTCTAGAAGAAAGAGTTCTCTCACTAAAAGGTAGAATTAAGCAAGTATATACATAACTTCATTAGATAATGAATTTTAATTGGGCTTAAATGGATAAAACAAATAGTATCTCTGTTCGAGAAGTATCCAGCCATATTATAAAAATATATGATTAGAGTACGAAGAAAATGGTTCAAAATGTAAGAAACATCGTACGTAGTATCAGTCCCCCTTCATACACTTTCCCCACCGTCATTTACACTGTTCAAAACATTCTGTTGGATTTATGAATAACCGTCTGATTCTATTGCCCTGAATTTGGTCGATGGCATGAAATAACTTCCCTTTTAAATGTGATTTAAGTTTTAGGAACAAAAAATCGACAAGTCTATTCTTTAGAGTGGCCGAGTCACCTATCCGAGAAGATGTTTCAACAAAAGTTCTACTCGAAATACGAATAATAAACACTTCGTACTGCATTTGACTCATTGTATCGTTCGTGAAAGTCCTCTGAAACATCCTATTAGTTATTAATCCGTGTATAACTCCCAAAGATGTAGTCACTGAAATCATCCTCATTCACGCATGCGCAAACATTTTCATTGCACATGATGGGGCAAAACTCCCCTCCTCTTCATTTAGGTTGAATAAATAATAATCCCGCATGGCAAGACCATCAAGTTTATTTTCTGAATAATCTGCACGATAAGCACCATTCCCCTGATCAACGATTTATTTTCATCGTGGGGACAAAGACAAGAAAGAAAAGAAAAATAAGAAAGATAGAAATTAAGAAAGGGATTTTGGAAAAATATATGAGAGGAGTTAGGAAACTTGATCTGGGCAGCCATAGCTACAAGAAAGCAGATTTTTCCAAGGAATTAAATATGATTAAATGAGGTTCTAGCGTTTCATCTTGCAAAAATTTAAAAATGAAACCAGCATTCATAGTGTTGTTAAATATAAAGAAGGTGCCGAAAAGTGCGTCAAGGTTTTTTAGAAACTGATGATGTCAGAAGATTACAAACCAAAACAAGTGTTCAACTGCGATAAGACTGAGTTTTCCTAAAAAATGCCTAAAAGAACATTCATCACTAAGGAGCAAACGACATTACCAAAACACAAGCCATTGAGTGATAGACTAACTTTGCTTTTCTGTGCCAATGTCAGAGGTAACGTGAAGATAAAACTTCTGCAGGTTTGAAGAAGTGCCCGGGTAACCAGTCAGTTCTTCTTTAAGTAGATGACAAAGATTTTTGTTCCTACCATAAAACGCTATTTATAAGAAAAAGTTCTACCTTAAAAAGTTCTTATAACAGATAACACTCCAGCATATCCAAGCAGAGTTGTAAGAAAAGTTGTATAAAGAGTTTAACTTTATCAAAACTAATTTCTTGCTTCCTAATATCTACTACACTACTCTTACAACTAATTAATCGATATGTTACCGCCAACTTCCAAAAAGCTTCATATCAAAGTCCTTTCTAAAGATGTATCAACGTGACTACCATTAGAATTAAGTCAGGGAATCCTAGAAGAATCATTCCAATATTTCTCATTGTTTGCGTCAGGCATGAGAAAAAGATTCTGTGAGAATACTAAAATCAGCATAGACTGTGTGTCTAAAGAACCGTTTTAGAAGGACCTAAAAGTGAAATTGGTATAGCAGATACGGTTGTTGCCCTGTATGAGAGCATGCATATATTAATCTTGCATTCTTATTTCCACTTTATTCTATCTATTCTTTTCACGATAACTTGTTTCAAGCAATCCCCTGGTGGTCATTTTCGCTTTTTTAAAGGTGATTGGAATTATAACAAGATGATCTCCTTTAACATTGTACAACTCTTTCTTAAAAATTCTATTTCGGCAGCCAACGGTCTGGTTACCTCGTTTTGTTTTCCAAGTTTCTGATATATAAAAAAGTGTATTATAGCCTTTCGTAGTTTTCTTAATTCTATTTAGTTGCTCTACCTGATGTATTCCATTTTTTGGTTCTCTTTTTCTTGGGCATTTTTGCAAATCCTCACTTCCGTCAATTTCTAAATCTACTATATCTCTAACTGTTGCTGCATATTTTACTTTAGTTAGATTTTCAGTTATTCCAGTAGTATAGTAGAGTATGTAGACTCTACATTCAGTTTGTAACCATCCATATACGTTTACATTTATTTTATGCTTCTTAAATAAAGTTGGCGATAGCCAACATCCTTGTCTTAAAACTTGAATTTGTTTTAATTGGCAAGATAGTTCGCTGTTCATTCTTATTTCCGCTTCTATATTTACATTAAAACTTCCTATAATGCTAACAGATACAGCTATTCCCCAAAATTCGATAGATTTCTTGTAGCTATTGAGTAATAAGCTTTTTGTACGTCTGTTTAGCGTGTTTTTCTTTTCTATTGTAGCCTATTCCAGCCATTAAACTACTTTACTTCTCATCTATATTTATCTTTTCTTCTAATCTTTTTTTATAGGTCCAAACAGCTTTCCAACAGTAGCGATTATATTAGTGGTTGGGTAACTTCTACATTCTTTCTTTTACATTTTTCCACTCTATCTTCATTTGTAATTTTTATTTTGTTTAAGTATTTTATATTTTTTTTACCTTTAGTGAGCATTTCTGACTAACATGTTAGACTGATATATTTTAAACATTTGTACATTTATTCTAGTTCTGCTTGCTCGTCTTGGGTTCCTAGTTGTCTTCCTTTATCTTTACCTCCCCTATTCTGTTCTACTTGGTTGCATTTCTTATTGCATGCTTCGTTTTTTGCCCTGTTTATAGTTGCATTTGTTTTTGATTTTATCCATATATATTATTTGGAACTGTCTGGATCGCTTGTTATAAGCCATTATTTAGTATATTCTTCCTTTTCTTCAATTTCAGATGTCCACCAATCTTGACTGTCTTGATTATTACTTTGTACTCTCCTAATATTTCAAAAACTGCTTCCTTTGTAAATATTTTATATGTCCAAGACATTCGCTTGTTATAACTTGAAAAAGAGACTTATTGCGTCATGTTTGAGTACTTTCCCCTGATTCTTCATTTTGCATGTGTTTCTTCGTTATACTTCTATATTTGGTTTCACTAAGAAATGGTCACTTCTGAATTCCACCCTTCTATTTTTAGGTTAGTATTGTATCTGAATATCACGTAATCTATTATAGATTTCAGAATTTTTTCTGATTATATTTAAATGTGTTATCGCAATTTCCAAAATGCCCGTTGATTATACGAAGTGACTGTCTCACATCTTTAAATCAGTGAGGGCTCTTCCCGTTACCCGACTCTTTTTATTATTATTTATTTGCCGTTTCGGATTAAAACATACCTCCACTGATCTGTTTTCTTTTAGACCAGCCGATAAGTGAGAAATACACCATCCCAGACCAACAGGGGACAAAGGAGCAATAGGCAAAACTTTTAAGTTAAAATAAAAGCCACTTATTTACAGAAATAAATCTAAAATGCAATACCGTCCTCCAAGTAGGGGTTTGGGTTGAATCGATACTTAAAGGACAATAACCATTAACTGTAATACGATACCTAGAATGAAGAGGACTTTGAACATTCAAACTTTAAACAAAAAAAGCTCAAGCTTCAGTTTAAAAGACCATTTGGAAAAGCTAATGACAGTTACAACAAACATCACCCGTACTAAATTATTTAATTTAAGACAGTCCCTTCTAATTTCTTTTTTCATAAAATTCTTTTTGACGTTGCTTTAACTATTCTAATTGTTTAACGCGCCCCACATCTGTGGCTTGTAACTCCTTGCATTCCTAACCCAGGGTCAAATTATATTTTTTTAAGTGACTTCTAATTTACTCGTGTTTTGTAATATTGAAAACGAGTATTAAAGCGGGGTCAAGCAAAGTGACCCTCGGCGGAAAGTATTCCCAAAATTCAAACTCGCTAAGTTTGGAGCGCAACGCTCTGCTGTTCCAAAGTTATTTGACCTTTCTGGGTTCAAGATAATGTCCTAACGAAGATTTTCTACATGCATGCATGTTACTAAACTTTGGATGTGAATGTTGTTCGAGTTTCATACAAGGAAACTTGGCTTAATTTGCCATTCTGTGCGATGAATTTTACGTTTGCGCATTTTTGCATCCATCAGCGTTTTTGAAAATTTTCTATTAACAAATTAGAACAACTTTTAATTGACGCGATGGCCTGTTTGTAAAAAAAATTCAAAGTGATGTACTACGATGTGGATATGAAGAAAGACGTATTGGCGATAAGTTTAAAAACAATGTTATCAGTTTGCATTATCTATGTTAAATCGTTGCAGTAGATAAAAAAGCGTAATCCACTTGCTATTCCGATGTGTGGCACTTTAAAAGAATAAGAAAACGTGTCCATGTGGGATAAAATTGGAGCCAATGCAATGGCTCAACCGTCTTGCTTGTATAACTTTCCACAATTATTCCTTCTTGCCCTGCTATTTCTATATAAGATGACATTACAACTTCTGGCAGCTTGTACCGACTGGATAAAGCGAACCACTGAATGAAGGCTCAATGTAATTTAAGCCTGTTTCAACAATAAAAGTCCTTGAATCGGAGATTCAAGGATCTATGATGCATTAAAAAGCGTTTGGTTTGAGTTACTAAATGGATTTACAAAACATACTTAGGATCTTAAGAAAAAGTGTAATTAGGGCTTCATAATTGGAAGTTGATCTATTGAAAACGCTATACAATGGTTTATGGAAAAGGTTGTTCTACTCAATCTTCTATTGCCAAAACAAAAATAATGAAATGCCCGAAGTTTACAATATTGATTAATTTCGCAAAGATAGATAAATGGAACTTCATCTTGAATATTAAGATCTTGATGGACCATGGACAAAATAAATAATAATAGTGCGTTTATAACACTCCCGTGAGAGCATCGCCTGCAAACATTATTAACGATTAATGCGCACCATCTCGAATATGTGATCTTAGTCGACTATATTATTACCCCTTGCTGAAGATATATGAGTAGGCCACCCACCAGGCATCTGCAGCTGGAATTGAACCTGGGTTCATCCGCACCACTAGCGGCAATGTAATTAATGACAATAAATACACAATAGAGTGCAGATTTCTATAGATGAAAATATCAAAAATATGTGCTTCAAGCTAATTGTTAAATTAATTATACTATTATTACAATTCTCTCGATCGACCAAACAGAAATTATACTGTAGATCTTTGAACAACGCTGAATTTACATCTAAAAGAATTTTGCGGCATCTGTACAGGACTAAATGCTACAATCTCTACTTTACGATAAGTAAAAGTATTTTCATTCATTTAGAAGAATTGTTTTGAAAATAAAGGTACTTTTACAGAGGAGCGTGGATTCTGCGGCGTTGTTAGAAAAACTGAAAAAGGATGAATGAGATGGTGCTTCGTGTTTCGGCTATTGGTTAAGTCATAGACAGAATTCACTGTTGCTAAACAAATTCATGTTGGTTAGCAATGCTAAGATGACTGGTTTGAGTCTCAAACAGTAGAATATTCTTCAAAAGTTGAAGAATTTTTTTTACACGAATTATTAAATTTCCTTAATGTAATACACCTTTTATGTTGACGTAAGCAACATATCGTACTTTTGATATATTAAGCTATTAAGAAGGGCTTGGAAGGTCTCATAGCCAATAGCCTCTCCTCTCTTCTTAAGGCAAAAGCTTCTTCTCTTCAGGAAGGATATGATCAATTGTATCAAGAAATGCAGCCTCCATCGACAATTTTTATTGAAGCTCCCAGTAATCTCTATTATTCACAAAATCAGTAAAAAGTTGAAACTACTCAATAATTTCATACCTTCTAGATGCTTTCTAAAGCACATCACCTGAGCAATCCTAAAAATTTGGCTACCATTGTGCCCTACTCGCTATCAAGAGGGATAACAGCCCTGTATAATAAATATCTTCTTAAGCTCCCTTAATTGGTTGCTATTAACAAAAATTATTATCTTCTAGAAGCCTTAGTTCTTGGAAGAGCAACGACGCTGAAATAAATGTCAGTTTGAGTGCGACCCTCAACAACAGAAGAAATTCTGATGAGCGTGCGCCCTTTTACACAGCCGCTGCAAGTTGCAGACAGACTTTGAGCCAAAAGTAAACTTTACGAAGGTTCCGTTTATTATCTTTCGGTCAAAGCTTATGATAAAGTCCAAGGTAGGACATCTGAATTCTGCAAGACCAGATCATATCATGGATTTTATGATTATCCACTTCTGCACACTTGCTGCAGTACGAACTACTTTAGAAGAAGCTCTGTAGAACCTGTTAAATTAGAAACGTTAATAATCTTATCGTAAAAATAATCCTGAGCTGGTAGACGAGTTTCACTTGTTGCATATTGTGCAGGTGGGCACAATCAAGCAAAGACAAAAACTGTCATGGGCACTGTTTTAATACATCTTTTTGCCTGATCTTAAACTCTTAAGTTGAGTTTGAAGTTTGGAAGCACTTGAATTTTAGAGAGAAATTTAGGGGATATTTCTTCTGAGGGTGTCCGCCGCAGCTGTAGACGAAATATCCAGAAATGAGACACTATAACATACCGTTGGTCAAAGTATTGAAGGATTACTACTCGGGAAGCTATAGAAAGGATTGATCTTCACAGCTTAACTACTCCAGAAGTTTATTTTAATGAAGCTCTAGTAAAATGACAAGGCCTTCTTCCAAAGAGGTTAAAGAGAACCACCAACGAGCCCTTCACTTTGGGGATTAGCAAAATCATAACAGACTGACTATTAAAGTCAAGATCGCCGTTGAAAAAATCTGAAAAAACTTTATCTAGCTAAAGCCTTAATAGACACCCCCTATGGAAAGACCTTAATTGTCTATATCTATATCGAGGGCATAATTTTTATGAGAGCCTTAAAATAAAATGGCATAAAAAAGCATGAGGATATCTTAACTACAAAAATTTGAATCACCAGCCTTACAGCTACACCTTAGCCTTTTCATACCAAATATGTTGTCATAATTAATAATAAAGTACACGCAAAGTACGTAAAGTAATCGATTCAACAATAAAAGTTAATTAAATGGAATTTCCAGGAAAAAGAACAAGGTCAATGTTATTCTTCAGTAAAACTGAAAAATATTTCCATCTAATTGACTTGGTCTATCAGATGGCAAATTAGTTTGACAATTAAAGAGGTCCAAGTGACAAGCGGTAGCTATCAAACCCCCACTACTATTCACTTTACATTCTTTTTAGGATTACAATTTTTATCATTTCTAGTCAGATAAATCAAAATATCTTTTTATTCTGAACCAATCCATATATGTTGAGTACTACTGTAGTGCTGTTCTTTTACTCACTAATTAAATCCTTACTGCCTTTTTCATTATTTTATTCTCTTTGTAGTTATCGCTTCCCTTCACCCGTTCTATCGTCTTAAGTCTCATTGGGTTATTGGATCCAAAACGATCGAAGAGAAATCCATTGGTGCCTTTCCAAAAATTCTTTCCTGTAGATCATGTTTCACATAACATGTCACGTACTCCAAAAGGTTGAGATCAGGATAAATAATGAAGAGAAAGGAACATGCTTTTGAAGTTTATTAGGTTGTCAGTCAATCTTAAGCACGAAACAAAAGGGTGTTGAAGTTCTTGATTGATTTATCTAGAATTGTCTTCTGTTTTGCTCCCCTTGCTAACATAAATTGGACTGAATGGTGCCACAGCTTAATCTTAACTGCAGTACGACCTTTCAATTGATTCTAGTAAACAATTGAAATACTCGTTGTCAATTTGAGAGTTATAAGTTCTTCGACACAGCAGAATTTTTTTGTATTAATATGAATGGCAAAAGCAGAGTCTTCAGGGAAAGTAACCGTCTTTATTTCCTGGTTTGATATATCAATATCAGTCAAATCTTATAATATAATTGTCTTATCTCCCTAACTTTCTTTCTTTCTTTCTAAACTTATAATTCTATCTCCTTTTAGACGCTTCAACCGATTTCCTTGAAACTTGCACACCACATTCACAACTATAGTTGCTAATTCGGCGCAAAAAATCAGCCTTCTAACTTTAACCGTTTTTGAATTATTTAAATATTTTGATTATTGTAGCAGAAACATGTGGAATGTTCTACACGACTGCCTGGCATATAGATCAGGCTTTGTCGACGAAGCCTGCGGGGTCCCAGCTGGTCTTATATAATTTCATAAGTTTATTCTTCCGCTTCATCGGAGTTCATTTTTATTTTTAAGCTATTAAATATAACGTGCTCTTATCATTTCAAAATGTTCCTATGGTCTTTGGCATCTTTTGGAAAAATTTACTATTCTACCTTTGTTTTTCAGATTAAAAGTCCAAAAACTCTTTCGGTGTTTTTGTAATATTTCATGAGAAAGTAATTTTCATGTGATTGAGGAAGTTTGCTGAACATGTTATTGCTAAAATGGGTCTGTGTTATTTTTCTGATGACATCAGCGTTCCAACTGGCATGTTTAGAAAAAGTTATGACTTTGGATTTTCATTGGGTAGCTTGTAACCTCAAAAACTGTATAATAAATTCTTTAAATTACAGGTGATCTGAACATTTAGGTACTTAGGCACTATTAATTATTTGTGGAGACATTTCCCAATTTGTTTCTCTGCGTATCTATAAGAGTTTCAGCAGCACAGCTTGTTAAATTTAAAATCTGAAAGGCGCTGTCACAAACCATCTGTTATTTTTCCCGCCGATTGCTACGTGTCGTCGATTCTGCATCCGTCATTACACATTCATTAGGGAGCCACCCTAAAATTTTACAAAAAGTCAATCTGAAAGTTCAGCACTTCCGAAGGGTATTTACCTTCAGGGGCGGGAAGCACAGAATCTATTTTCGAAATCCGTAAATTATGGAGCTCCGTAAAGGTCTACTGACAGTTCAGTTCTTAATTTCGCCCTCGCAACTGATACATGGGCCCAAAATGCGCTGCTATTTTTATCTGAACTGTTTTCAGGCGCAATTAAGCCGCTGAACAAGTCTACGCTGGTTTTGTAACAGAAAATAAAACAAGCGGGGCCGTTTTCGAAAAATCGCGATGAAGATCCGATCCGACACGGAAAATGAGATCGGCCCCGCGCCCGCGTCGTGCCCACGCCCGATCAACTTTAATTCTGTTCGCATAAATTAAGTCGCGCCATTGCGCCAAATAAAATTTACGCAAATTCCATTAGCGCGATTGCAAGTTTCGGAGCGACCGCCTTCCACTTCGGACGCCTAAATTAAACGGAATATCGTATTCATGCCGGTAATAAAATCAACTTCCTTATAGCAACAATTAATTACATGGGCAGTTAAGTGTATTTATTGTAACAGTTAATTAGAGTTCGACGTGTATTTATGGCGTTCTGGAACATTTAGCCTGAAATGAATCGTTTTTGTCGCAGCTTCTTCTGCGTGTTGCCCCCCGCTGTTTGCTAAACATTTCGCCAGTTTATAAATAGAAAATGTTGCAATTGCAACTTCAAGCGCGCTAAACAAACTTGACGAATTGTGCTTCGAAATAAATCCACGGAGACTGATCGAGAAGTTTCAGGAATATTTCGAGTTTCAGAATGCCAAAGGGTTTGAAAGTAAATTTCGGTCACACCTTTTGCAAAATATTTTTCTGTCGATTTGGATAGTTTCTACAATTCTTGAAGAATCAATCTAATGGACTTTTATTTTTCTCGAAAAATACTGTCACCAAAAGATAGTTCTAAACAGCCCTCTAAGATTCAATCGACTTCAGTAAGGATTGAATAACGCAAAACGAGCGGAAAAGATCCTGCATTCACCACATCGAGAATTTTATTAGCAATTTCTGTTTTTGTACAACCTGGACACCACGAACACCATCACTTTGAAATTCCGACTGAAAAAAGCATCGGTAGAGAATTAGATCATCCCGTACCACATACAAAGCAAATTTGATTTTTGTTGCAGTTTTCCCTCAAAATTTTTATCTATAATTGAAGGCACAAACATTTTTGGATTTTTTATATTGCTAAAACCACGTTTTTCGGCAGATTAACTTGATATTTTGTTCCAACTTAAGAATATGACCCCCTATACAATTCCGTGAGGATATTTGGAAAACTGCATCGTTTAAAATGTTGGCAAAGCCATCTTTAAATCCCAGAAAAGCTAAAAAAAAACTTAAACACGGCCATCAACCACTTATGAAGCTTTTACCCCGCAAAATCGTATTAGCGATTCATTACGGCATTCATTAGACACGTTTCCCATTAACAGCATTTTTCTGTGCGGCGCGATCACGATATGCAGGCTTGGAACAATTATGCATTTGCATAGCTGAATATGCAGCAGCGCAACTGCGTACGTGAACTTGCTAAATATTAATGAGCGATGCATATTTCTGAAAATCGTTGCATAGCTCCAGGCAGGTACTGCCAAGTATTCCTAATAAGTATTTTTGCGATAAGGAGCGATTGTGGTTGTCTGAAATCCCCCGATAACGAGGCAAACGATTTAAGTGGACCGTAAGGTCGAAAATCGCCATTTAATGGATTCAGATTAAAAAATCGAAAAGGTGCTTAGTGGAAGGCTGAACGGGAAAAATTGTAACTTCAAACTTCAACCAAAACTAAACTACAGGTACACAATCTTGCTGTATGTTTCTCTAGTCTTAGAAGGCGTTTTCGAAAATAAAAACGTAGTTCTCTCGCCTTTTACTAATTTTATTGTTGTGATGTTCCTTTCTTGGCGAAAGGGCAATTTTGTAGCCTTGCTGGATGTACTGGAGAAGTATTCGACTCTTCTAAAGCACGGCCAACGATAAAACTCCATGTGAAGGTCGAGCATGGCTTTCACTGAAGCGTTCAGCTTCCGCGACAGTCTTCTGCTTCAAATCGGAATTCTGTAGATGCGTCCGTGAACAGCCTTGGCGCCGTTTGGAGTCCGAGCACGCCTTGGCCGTCCGGATTTTGCCGTACCAGCGCCCCAAAGAGTTCACGTGCAGTTTCACTGACCCACACATAAACATTCTCCGGATTTCTAAAGGCTTCAAATAACGCAAGCTTCAAAACGGCAAAAAATCGCTAGTTTCCTATGAGACGCTCAACTTTGAACCGACAATGGTTTTGTACGCAAGTCAACCGAATATTTATATAAAGCGTTAAAGATTGAACAGTCAGAACGACCCATCGCATAGAAGTGATATTAGACTCAATATGAAAGTAGTAGAGGACGGTAGCACCAATAGACTAATATGAATTGGTTTCTACTTTAATTATAATAAACACTGAAAGTAAATATTTTAAAAATTGATAAGAAGGCATGGTGAGTATCATCTAGAGTTACAAAGTCAACGAAAAACACCAAACGTCTAGAATAAACAAAGGCAGAAAGTTAGTCGACGAAATAAAACATAAGTTCTGGAAAAAATACGGGAAAATAGGCAAGAACTAATGCTTGGACCAGGAAAAAAAATTTGCCGGGTTCCCAAAACATATTTCTTAATCTTTAAATTTTACTAAAATCAGAACAATTGTTAAACCACATTAAAGTTGAAGTCGAAGTTACTATTCGAAGTTTTGCAACTCACATAGTAAACAAATTTAACTTGGTACTGTCCTAAACTATGCTACCCCAAAATAACGAGCCAATATTAATGTAATAAAAACACTTTGTGCAGGATTAACCTGGCAGCTGATGGGAATGCACTGTAATGCGCATGCGTCAGCGAATCTGCAAATTTTGTGTGAAGCTGGGACAATCATTTGCATCATGATGCGATTAATGCAGCACGAATAAAGGCATGGAGGTGCAAATAATTCAGAGGTGAACATGATTCTGATGTAACCGATCGATGTTTCGAAAGATCAGAATGTTGTTTAAATTAAACAAAAAAGCGATGCAGGTTCTATAAAAGAAAAACGGAAGCAAATAGCATATAACAAATAAAGTTACGATTCTTGAAATGCTATATATGGGTTTAGCTGTTGTGCGGAATAGAATCTGGACGATACAAGCACAGACAATTAAAAAAAAAACGTTAAAAATCGTTTAAAATGTGACTTTATAGGCGAATGATTCTTTAGACTGCTAGAGTTACAAACAAAGGGGTTCTAAAATGTATTGTTGGGGATGAAAACTCACGGACATCGTTAAAATAAGAAAAAGCGTCTATTTAAGACACATTCTTCGAAATGACCAATTACTGCAGAACACCAAGCAAGGTCAAATTTAAGGAAAGAAAGTTGCAGTAGGAAGAAAAAGTCTTGGCTACGAAACATCAGAGACTGAACCAACCTAACGTAACAAGTAAAATCAAGTGGTCATAAACCTTCGGTAGATCAAAAGAAGAAGACGTAGCAGATTAGAGGTAGAAAAGGAGAAAAGCTCGTTTTACGTTTCTCCAGATTTTTTAATACTTTGGTTTTTATGCTACTACTCTTCCTCCCATAATCGTGTCAGCATAACATGTAAAGCTCACAGTTTGTTGATACCTCCTCACCCCAGTAGTAAAAGATCCATAATTTTTCAAAACACAAATTTTAGGCGGGATCAAGACGATCTTATAAATCACCACAACAATATTTTTTGCTGGAAAGTAGATTTTAAGAAGAAGGTAACTCGTCTCAAAGAAAAGGTAGTCACTAAGGTAAAGAAAGCGACTTTGCTATTCCAGAAAACGAAGGTTCATCGTACTACGGGATTTATACGGCTCTAACCTGAGGACATATTTATTTTGTTTTGTAATTGGTTGCTTCGAGGAGTAAAATTCTGCCAACGACACCAGTCCTAATGTTAAAATAGGGGAGAGAGTACAAGATAAAGGTGGAGATGGGCAACAAAACTTGTGTTAACTTAATCAAAATTTTTTAAGAATCAATTTTCGTGTTAAAATTTGACACCCCATGCTCGCAATCACAAAATCATTTTTGATTTTCATTATCAACATTCTTATTGGACTAGTCTAAGATAAAGCACATATTAATAGTGGAAAATCACCATTTCACACTTCCTGATTATCATGTTTATGATGCTCTTGATATATATATAACTTTATCAACGGCTTTATATTGGTGATAATATTAAAGCTCAAACTGTTATGAAACGGTTATTGTAGGAAAATCCCAATTTTGGAACTAAACAACTAAGAACTTCTACTGATGTTGAACAACCTTCTCCTAAATCCCCATTGATACTATAAAATTTATAATCCATCGTGTTTAAGCACAACTAAAAAAAATACCTAAGCCTGAAGCCAAGGGCGTCGAGAGCTAATGCCTGGCCAAAATAAAAGATTTTTACCAGACCCCCAAAATAATTTTTTACAATTTTGCGCGTTACTAACACCAAAACAATTGTTAAATATTATACTTGAAATTAAGATCACTCTTTAAGTAACAAGCTGATGTTACCATAATCAAAGCAGATTATGCAACTGCGTTGTAACCTGGCGGCAGATGAGACTGGACTGTGATGCGCATGCGTGATTAAGGACGGCTTAAATTAAGAAATTTCCATCAAATGTTCTGCGAAACTGGAATATTTGTTTGCAGAACAATACGATGAGTGCAGCACAAATAAACGTATGGTACAAACGATTCAGTTTAGTGATCTAGGTTTTGGACGATCAGCAATTATAAGAACATCAGGAAATATTAAACTTGTACGGGCTACAATCGGCAAGGACTGACAGCCCACAGATTCCAAAAATTAAAATATGTTAAATTTTGAGAGTAGATCTATGGATGAACGATAAAATTCGTTCCGCAGCTACCGTTACCAGAGCGAAAACAACATCATGTTGCATTTTATATGACTTCCTTCATACTACTGCCAATAAACCAAATTTTTTCAGAGAGGTCATAACCAGAAATGTAACGTGGATCTACAGCTTAGCCACACAATGGAAGTCTCCTGATTTACAGGGTCCAAAGAAATGTATAAAGTCTCAAAGTCCTAACTTTGATAGAGACTGAAGCTACTTACAATGTTTCTTGGGTCTTGTACCAATTCTAGTAAGTCGGTAGATCTTTTGTTATTATACTTTCGTAACAGATCATATATTTCGTCTCCAATGGCATATCAGACGTTTTTTTCTTCTATACAAATGCAAGGAAGAATCATGCAAATTTGTATCAACACCAACCAGTTCTTTGAATTTACACGGAATCGAATTGGAAACTCATGGGACAAATTAAAATTTTATTATTCAGTATAAATATATCAGAGCATTTCCAGGCCTCTAGAAATCACGGACCTGGAAATTTTTTTCTTTCTCCCCTTTCTCTCGACAGACCCACCTAAAGCTTAAATCTAGCCTCAAACTTGTAGTACGTTTTCATTTAATAACTGATGTTTCTGATGCATAGTAGATCAAACATGAAGAGGTGTTTTTGTTAAACAAATCAACCAAAAGCCATTTTCCGCTGATTTTGCATCCAAATTTGATGGTTTGATATATCACGAGAAGCAGGGAAGACAACTTTACAAAAGATCATCAAACATCAACACTGGTGGTGTTGAATAAATCAAGATTGAATACAAAATTGCACTACAGTTCTTTGGATAGGTAAAGTAAGTTAAATCCCCAACAGCTTTAAATGGGTAGCAATCCAAATCTAACTCAAAAAATTTTAACTGTTTCCGATATTGAGAGTCATCTTCTTTCCTCCTTTAAATTTTCATTACGGGAAAGTATTAATCAAGGAAAAATGGGTATTAGTATCTCTTGATGTTAAATCAACACACCAATCTTATGGCATGATGTTTTTAATACTCCTATGGTTGCATGATCTAGAATATAGTCCCACCCTGCTGCTTTGACATCAGAGTTGTCGAATTTAGCACCGAACAGTTAATATCCCACACTTCTTTATAAAAAGATATTACTTAATTTTCCATTGATAAGTTACACAAATCCAATATTTTCAACTCCATAAATATGATTTAAAATAATTATCGTTATCTCAAAATGATAGAACATAATGTTCTTAGTAATATGATGTTTGCGATGAGTTGCATCGACAAGTCACATATCAGTCCATTACATAAAAGAAAACCCCAAGCCATCAACACTTTATTACTTTCAGTGTCCTGTGGTGATGAACCCCAGGAAAAATATTAAAGGAAATATTATAGCAAACCAATTGAGTCTTTACTTTTGAAATGACAGATTCGCGTCTTTTTTGATAACCAAAAATGTTGATTAAAAGAAAAATATTTTGAAGTTTGAATCGCCTGAAGGTTCTACCATCAATTGGGGTCTTTCCCAATTGGTGCCTTGGAACAACCCAATAATTTTTGGGTATGACTAACACTACTGCTGACGTCACTACAGCTAATTAGATAACCAGAAGGTCGAGAACTTACTGGTGAGGTTGGCCGGCAGCACGACCGGCTTTCCCATCTCGCCAGCCAGGCTCTGGGGCGCCGCGAGCACGGCGTGGTCGGACTCCTTCTTGGGGGGCTGCGTGTCTTCCTCCTTCTTGAAGGGGTTGGCGGGCTGCTCGATCTCGTTGGCCTCGCGAAGGTCGCGGCCCTCGCGGTTCACGTCGTTGCCGTGGAGGGACAGCGCGAGGCCGCCGGGCTCGGGGCGGTTCTCGGAGTACAGCAGGAAGGCTATCGTGAACCACGCGGTCGAGACGATCACGATGAGCTTGATGAGCAGGGAACGTTTGCGCGACAGCACTCCCATTTTGCCTGGTCTGCTCTTCTCGCGGACAGGTCGGACTAGCGGCGCGTGCACTCGCGCAGAGGAACGAAGTCGGCAGTGGAATCTGACGTGGGGCTTATCTCTTGTGGCGGTGTATTACAGTCATCTTGCATCAGCGGCGATTAGGTGCTGCTATCACAGTCAACTAGACATGATAAGGAATGATAAGGAATGTTCGCTGGCGAGCGCTCGATATGTCGCTTGATACGCTTTCGTTTCTTCTAGTCGTGGCCTGGCATGCCTGGAACAAAAGTGGGAATTAATTTCGCTCCCGTCGCAATTGCCTAACTCGACTTAACCGTTACCGTGTGACATTCGAGTGACGTTTCGGTATGCAACAGGATAGGCCAACGCGATTGATGTGGGCGCAAGTTTAGGCGCCAGCTTGTGTAAGACTGGTCTGTACGAAATATTTGCATATGGGAGCTTTTCAGCAAACAGGACGGCTGAGACACAGTTACTAACCGGTAATTCATTAGCGATCAAGAAATCAATGACCGGGCAACGACCAACCGAATCCGGTCGATATTTTTCCATACATTCTGCTGCCAAGAATCATCAATAACGTCTGTTTAACAAAAACTTCCAATTTACCATCGCACAGACAAGTAAGAAGTCAAAAAACTATGTAGAGGTTGCTTTAAGTTCATGTAGGTGTCAAATGCTCAAAAATTTTAGTACAAGAAAAATTAAATTCATTTAAATGAAACTTAGCACAATTAAAGTGAATAGTATTGAAAATCACAATATTGAAACTAACTACCCCCCCCCCCCATCAGCGGCCACAACTTTCTCGAGACGGCCAAGCCAACACAATTTCCTCCTTGTCCGTTTGTATCATTATCTCCATGATTAAGGCGTTTAAGCAGTCCTTGGTGTTATAATGACCTTCACCTGGACCATATCCCACACGTAGTAGTCGGAGAGATTGCAGTTGGGGTTGGTGGGCTGGTACAAATCGGGGAATCAGTAGTAACACACATTGTGATATGTCCATGCCTGGATCCTCTTTCCCTTGAACCACCAAGACTTGATCACTGTTTCCAGCATGTCGATATAGCTGTTGGCAGTTACAAAGAAATGGATTATGATACCATCCCCTTCACTGCTCATATGTCCACCACAAAGGCGGGAAACTTTGCATGCATGACGATACGCACTTCAGCGGTAGATCGTGGTAGACCCAACGGTCGTTTTGGTTATTTACAATCCTGCGCTAGATAAAGTTCTTTTTTTCCGAAAAGAATCTCGATAATCCAGCGATGTCGTGTTTGAAGCTGTTCAGCCGTGACTGAGTCTTAATTTCCAGTTTATCTTATTTTCTCAGTACAGTTATTGGTTCCACAAGACAAAATACTTGTAGTGCAGATCTTAGTGGGCTGCTAAACAGACTATCGATCTCGCCACGCCCATTTCTTTTGCCAAATCAGGCATGCTCCTCCCAGGATCCTGATCGATATTATCTTTCAATTCGCAGAGATCAGATCTCTTAGTATAAGTTGCGCTGTCAACAGCTACCTCCTCCTGATTGTCAGATTCCCTGTACTTCTTGGCTACGTTGTAAACCTGAGTCTTTTTGTAGCCAAATTACGCATTAATTTCTGTTGGCGATTTTCCAGCGCGAAGTGATTAAAGTATAACAGTTTTGCGGTCGTATCCTCGGCTCATTTTGTAGATAATCGTAAGTTGTTGATTATAAGAAGTTATATTGTTGCGCATGCGCATAAGACAGCTCTTCAGTGACTACTCTATACAAGACTAGACCTTAGTATATTTAAATACAAGAAAAAAACTAAACTGACTGGTCAGATAGTAGAAGAAAAGACTTCAATCAGATTTAACCACTGTATAAAGTGTTGATTAACCTTGCGTATCATACACTGAAAATTCACTAAATTTTAATTGTTAGGAAGTAAACGTACACCCAAACACCTATAATGGTACTTGTCGCCTTTTTAGCCAAATTAGTGATGGTAATCGATCGGTGCTGATATCAAGGTGCAATTGTTTGTCAAACGATGTACCCATTACCGCATTAATTAATTTAGGCGAATAATGAACCAAATAAAGACTTTCGTTTGCTACATTTGTCCCGTTTTCCTCATTTGCACCATTACAATTCTGACCAATTTCTTTCCGGAAAAATAAATCTGAAAAGGCACAGTTGTACATGATGCGACACACAACATTTGGAGATTTTATTGTTTAGCACAGTGCCCTAATCGTATTTGTACTTCAGCGTCAGATAAGAGAGCAGGAAAAACATGCACCGTGTTTTCCTTTCCGCAGTAATGCCGCAATTCGCGGGACTTCGCAGAAGTGTGTAACAATAATGGGATATATAAATAGCGTAGCGTCAATACGACGGCTCTGCGCTGCCAGTTAATTTGCAATTAAAACTTTGTTCCTTCGAATTAACATTAAGCAGGCAAAAATGTAAAAACGCGAACGAATATTGCTAATTATCTCCACAAGCATAAGGCGAGATGCAATCAGAGAATGTTTTTAAGGTCACCACATCTACTACCTCTATACGGATAATTTTTTGTTTTTGAGCGTGCGAGAACATAATAAAACTATAATTAAACTTTTGTATACTCAAGCTGATTGCGAAACTAATTGGTCCAATGTCGTCATTTGCAAATATTTGCTTGTTTTGTATGTGCTACTCTAATCCTCGAGAGCCGCCTGGAGCAACATAAAATGCTATAAGCGTGCGTGCGTACAACAGATAACTTTCGAAATTATATATAATATAAATAATCAGATCAACGGCGTGCTGTTCAAAATATTCCTAGAATTGAAAAAACTTTCCCCTAACTTTGTATACTTTCTTTAAGAACCATATCTAAATGTGATCATCGATACAAACTCAATTTTTTTTTTTTTTTAGAATCATAGAAGAAACTACAGTTGATGATTAGTGAATATCAACACTGAAGCATCAAGAATCTACTATGATAGCTATTGAAATTCCCAAATGTATAGTAAAGAACTGTTCAGAACATTAAATGTATTAGTAGATGAAAACATCCTTGAAGTGAGGAAAAATAGACATCTCATACATGGAAGATAGAATGATCTTGAATATATTAAACTACTAAAAGGGAAGAAGACAAACAAGAAGAGCAAAGAAAAGCTTATAATGGTTTTCACACGAATTCTACTGCATTAAGAAATTTGTGTACCAGATGTTAATCGACGAAAGCGTTAGACTCAATTAATGAAAAGAACTCTGAATCCAAATTAATTATCGGAGAAAGAAGATATTTTCCCAGAGAACTGCTCAATTACCAGATATCCTCAAAAGGTCTGAGTCTTCCAATAACTGAAACCGTCCCCACAGAGCTCAACTCTGATAACTTGTCTGTAATCTTCACTAAACCAATGGGCATATTATTACCTTAAAACTCCAAAATGAATACACGACTTAGTTGAGTGAAAATTATTACAATTATTGCAATACCTCACACGTGGACCTCGATAACGCTGGTTAAGCTTTCATGGGCACGATAACCAAGCCACAACAGCTATTCCGCCTCGAAGTACAACAAGCTGTCAAATATAAAATCATTAGGGAAAATATCCCGAAAAACTGCTAGAGACGCATCGGTTAAAACTGTACGCACTACCACATCTTACCGCTCCAGCCCAGATCCCAAACCATTTGGAAAGCTAGGAAAAAGATTCTCACCTAATCACCGATTGTCTCGTTTCTACAAATTAATACTTGCACTTACTCTGACGACAAAGGTAAATGCGAAACATTTAGATAAAACCTTCACCACAACAAATCTGGAGAATATCATAAACCACATCCATCAGATACAATAGGAAGCCAACATGAATGCTAATAACCAAATAGTGATCGACTCTGTTTCTCCATCTAAAATCAAACTACATCTCAAACGTTTGAAAATTGGAAGGGTACCAGGAATTGATGAAATAGCCAATATAATTTTAAACTACTATACTCAACGCCTACTCAATATTGGTTATTTTCCCATTACATGATGCTGTAATTCTAATTCCTCAAACTTGAAAAATTCCATAAAAACCCCATCCACCACCGACCTATCAATCTCCCGTCCATTGCCTCCAAACTTCTTGAAAGAGCTCTGCAATTTCACTTAAATCAGTTCTTAGGCCCACCCTTCTACAACACCAATTAGGCCATAAATTACCAGGTCCGGAAAATGACTGAAAAAATTAAAGAAGAATTACAAGCCCTTGATGGCGTTTGGACAACGGATTAATATGTACATTGGCAACACACCTTTTTACCTTCGCTGTATTATCAAATCACTCCTTACTAAACAAAGCAATTCATACTTTCTTCAACTCTCCACGTTAATATAGGGGCTCCCCAATGATCCGATTTGGGCCTCATATTATCTAACATATTCATATCGGATATCTCAAATACTCATAATGATTCCCCCGCCATATAGGCCCAAGATACTGCTATACTAACGCAAGTTTAAAGAACTATTGAATAACTTATCCTCAGGTTAAAACAAATGTTGCATCAAATGACCAAAAGACCCCGCCTCTCCAAGCTCATGTAAGAACAACATTCAATACCACAAAATCTTTCGAACTCTGCTGTATGCTTTTAGGGGATTTACTTAGGTAGAAAGCTCACATGCAGCTATCATACAAATAAAAAACTCTCAGAGGCCATACTTAAGTATTCTCTACGCAATTGTAAACAAAGTCACCACTTAAAATGCGGTATAGAATATTAATGTGCACTTCTATAATTATACCGATTATATCATCCATAAAATGCACCACATCTATAACTAATTTACATAAACTAGAGTAAAGTATGCGTATGATCACTAACGCTGAATAATACATACGTAACCACGAAGAGAAACCAGTATCCCCTCCATCCAGGAATTCTGCATTAAAATCGATAGAAAGTTTTATCAAAATATAGATCTGTGCAGTAGTGCAGCTTACTGTAACCATGCAGTAATTACGGTGCAAACAACGAAGTCAACAAGCGATGCATACTTTTTACTAAATAACTAACACCACTAAGTCAACTAATATTTTGGGTTAGAGGACCATAACTACATTAGTTATTTACAAAATATAAATAGCGTCATACATTTATGGCAAAAACGTAATGCTTAAGATCGCTCACACTTAATTTTCAAAAGAGAAAATTAAACGAGACCAGAAAAAGACAAAACGTTTTTGGATGTCTATACAATAACTAAACCGTCGATGCAAAAAAAGTACTTTAACTTCACTAACTTTAGACAATTTATAATGTTGAGATGACATTATACAAAACTACAGCTATAAATCGCCTTACAATCCTTCACATTCTATAAATGGTATGGATAGCTCATTTGTCTCTAAAACATCTTATCATTTTTTATTGTTAATTGCCATAAGTCAAACTGTTAACATATAGTTACATAATAAATGAGATAACGAACCCCATTACCACAGAACTCGACGAATTTAATCCAGTGATGCAGAAAAATCAGTTGGCTAAATAGTTATTTTGGAGAAAGGTTAGCTTAATGTTAGAATCTCGAAAAATGGCAACATCGTGGCAATTTTAATTGATTGCTTAACAACTTTCCCTTCATTATTGCTTTGTTCATGCAAATATATGGCTTTTCTACTTTTAGAATACCACAGTATAGATATTATATACACTGATGGGCTGTTGCATTATAATCACTCATCTAATCTAACATAGAGCCATCTTTAATTCACAAAACAACTACACCGCGAAGTTGCAATTCGACGAAATGTCAGTCGGTATTTTCAGGTATTTAGCACCAAATGATCTCATCCATTGCGAATTGCGTTTTTCTAAATCGAACTACAATTGAGTTGAGATGAGGTAAACTCGGAGACCAGGTCGTGATCTGAATGTGACTAAATGTTCTTCGATTCACTGCTTAACGATTCGTTTGGCGCACTGTATTATTGGTACCAGCCATCTCTCACCGTTTTGCGTTTGAAACGGATCCTAATATGGTCATAATCCCATCGTCGCCACCATTATCCGCACTCGGTCATCGGCATAATTCAACCAGGCGACTTTATTCTACATTCCCCCAGGAAGCAATTCAACAATTGTACAGAAACTGGAGGAACTGCTGAAATTTTATATGCACAAAAATGTTTTTTGTATCTTCTAAACTGATTGTATTAAATGGTCAGTTTTCAAGAAGAACGTTTCAAATAAAAACTGATAGCAGTAGAGGAATCATGAACAAAAGACCTCACTACTCTTTAGGGACAATATAAATGACTAACGTGGACTTTTCTTTTCATTCTTGCCAAGGTAATTTAAACCATTACGGAAAAAATATTTCCTTTGTTAGTGCTATTAACGTAGTAACAAACTTCTTTGCATAGTGTATCATATCGTCTGATCTTTTATCAACTTCAAGAGAAACATCGCGGAAGATCTCTAAAATACCCAAACGACTTCCGCTCATTAAAATGCTCATGATTATAACGTATACATTTTCTGGTACTATTCACACAGAGAAACTAACATAGATGTCCATGACATCCATTTTCCTAAATACCAGGCCCTAAAAAGCAAAACTGTTCCTAACAAATAGTGGAAATAGAGTCAGAGTTACGAGGGGTTCGAAGTTATCCACATTAAAACTTGATAGAAGTTACTTTACTGGTCATTCTTGAAACGCGTGCTATTCATGAGACAAGTGCGGCTCGTGAAACACCTGTGGCTTATAAAATGTATGCGGCTAGTGAGGTTCTTCTGAGGTTCGTGCAAACGCGTGCGGCTCGTAAGATGCGCGCGGCTCATAAGATGCGCGCGGCTCATAAGATGTGCGCGGCTCATAAGATGTGCGCGGCTCATAAGGTGCGTGCGGCTCATAAGATGCGTGCGGCTTATAAGACGAGTACGGCTTTGAAGACGCGTACAACTTTTAAGGCGCATGTGGCCCGTAAGACGCATGCGATTCATAAGATGCATGCGACTCATAAAACGCATGCGGCTCATAAAACGCATGCGGCTCATAAAACATATGCGGCTCATAAACACGCATCCGGCTCTTAAACACGCTTGCAGCTCGTAACACGCTTGCAGCTCGTAACATGCATGCGGCTCGTAACACGCATGTGGCTCGTAATATACGTGCGGCTCGTAAGGCTCGTGAGACTCATAAGACGCGCGAGGCTCATAAGACGCGTGAGACTCATAAGACGCGCGAGACTCATAAAACGGTGCGGCTTGTGACACGTCTGCGGCTCGTAAGACACATGCAGCTTTTAAAACGCGCACGGCTCGTAAGACGCGCGAGGTCTTAAGACGCATGCGGTTCTTAAGGCGCATGCGGTTCTTAAGGCGCATGCAGCTCATAAGACGCATGCGACTTTTAAAACGCATATGGACCGCCCTTAAAACGCGTGAGGCTCATAAGACGTGTGCGGCTACTGAGACGCGTACGGATCTTGAGCAACTCGTAAGACGTGTGCGGCTCGTAAGACGCGTATGACACATAAGACGAGTGCAGCCGGAATCTCGAGATGTGTGCAGGTGAAAGTTATGAAAGGTCAAATATCATTCATAATTTTTTTTTAACTTTCAACAATTAATTGAATTTTAACATTTTAATATCTTCATATTTATTATTAGGAATCTGAAAACTAACCTGTCAACACTTACATTAAATACGTTAGTAATTTGCAAAATACGCTGCATAAAAATAAGGAAAAAATACAAATACCAGCTTTCTTTAATAACGAAACGACTTGTAATTAAAAAACTAATTGCAATAAAGAAGCCCCAAGAACTGCGGCGAACCTCGCCGCGAAGATATTCCCATTAAACTAACTCCATTTCGCAAGTCTCATAAGCAGTTTAAGCCCTGTAACCCGCCGCTTTAAGCGCCATACGACGATGATCTCGCAATACATAGAAGCGGAATGCAAAACTACCGCTTACATTGCCTGCATCGCCAGGAGCGAAGAGGTTCGAGGAGAAAGGCAATCGCGTTGATTGGCCATAACCACCGCGGCCAGAAAAAGTCCGCTCATTAAAGATGACGGCTGCTCAAATCGCCGGCCAAGGCAAAAAGCGGCGGTAATTGCTGGAAGCTACCAGAATCATCCCGGCGTGAATTAGCAAGGCTAACCGCTATCGAGATAATTTAGAGGTAAACGCCGCTCGTTACGGATTCCGCTTTGTTTACCAACACGGCGCTCGCGGCTAAATTTTTCTGGCTGCTACTGCTGTCACAATTTGTAAATAATCCGCAGACAATCCAATTCGCCTAGGAAAACCGAACTGGTGAGCCGTCTGGAATGTTGCCTCCTAATCCTCTGGAAAATCGTACTCCGTCATGTTAGGCTCCTAATTATGTGAACAATTAGGTACAGATGATAGATACCGCTAATCGCCTTTTAACGGTTGCTCTACGGCATTTCGGCAGTGATTGATAAAGCCAAAGCGCTTTGAGGTGGCTATGCTTGACGAACTGTTACGTACAGCCTTCAATATAATCTAAATTCATAATAGATCTATGTTAATGAATTCAATATAAACCGTTTTTTTTTATTCTAATATTACAAAATGAAGTTGAATGAAATAGTTCGACATCAGTATTGTCGTCAAAACTCTGTCCTTGAAGAGTTTCTTTCAGTGGCCCAAATAAATGGACTATGAAGAGGGTATTCGGCGTAGTCCAGAATAAATCCTATTTTTTATCGAATTTAGGCAGCTGTGGGGAAGCAAAATAACTCTTCAGCTTTCCAGACGATATTAGAGTCAAAAGTTGATAATTTCAGTTACCTTTCATCGACGATCGTCGTCAAGCGAATATTCTCCTCGGTCGCGTTAACGTCGAGGTGATATTTTTAGCTACTTTCAGTCCATAAAAAATTGTACACTTGAGTCTTCTTAATGGTACTGTCATCAAACTGTACATCCCTCCCTAAAACTTTCAGAAACCGTATTGTTCTCCATTCACCATATGGCGCGTGAAAAAAAAATCCCGATTTATATTTGATTCGCCCTCATAGTAGACAGTGCAAAAAAAGGCAACCGTTTAGAAGTCAAGATAACCAAGAAAATTAAAAAATGCAGTTTTGGAACAACTTATCAAGAACTGTTGAACTGTTTCTAGCCTAAATAAATATTTTTTTGTTGACAAGTGCTTTTGCTATCACTTAGCGTATGTTTGACGAGTAAATGTTTAGTTTTTATTACATTGTGACTGGAAATATCTAGCACGTCATACGTAATTATAACTTTGGAAGGACCTGATAAGATAATATGATAAAAGTCAAATAAATGAAAAGTTGCTTTTTAAGCTACTAAAGTCGGTGATTAATCGAAAAATCTTATTACACAATGTAATATTATACAGTCTGTAACACTAAAGCGTGGCACGATGTTTTTGCCTGCCACCATTTTCAAAAAAAGAAGGCCAAGCACTTGAAAGATGATTTGCGCTCATTGTTAGTATACATCAAATTCTGCGGGATCTCTTCCAAAGGAAAAGTTTAGACAATGGTGAACAGTTTTTATTACAACGGTAGATTAAGCACCCTATTGGGATCCATGTGGAATTGGACTTCACCTACACTCTTATCGGTGAAAAAATGCTGCAACTGTAACAACGAATTAAGAAATGGTTTATTAAAAATGACAACTGCTAGGTTAGGCTCGGTTTTGAAGCAGAGGCGATCTTGAACCTCTTTCAAAGTAACCCGAAACTGGCAGTTTGTTTACATTTCGACAAGCTTCAAACCGGAAGTGAGCAAAAACTGAGGAATTAGTCTAACTAGTCTCATTAGCAACTCATTCGTATTCTATAGTCTTTCAAACCTTTATTTACTATAAATAATTTTTATCCCCAATATCTTTGGAGTCGCTTTCCTTTATAACTATTCTAAGATCATAACATTTCTACATCACGTAGGAAATTGTAGTCCTTAATTTTTTTTAACAAACTAATTTTTGTGGTATTTTATTTTTCTCTCCTAGTTACGTCTAGTAGTGGCAGAATATCGATACGTACAGTTCTCCTACTTATATTCGATGATGCAATCTGTCTTCAGATTTTATATGTTCTTTGCGGTTCTTTTCCAAATTCTGATCCCAAGCAACAATTTTCTTTTCTTTTCTTTTCTAGAATCCCAATCTATCGATTTCTTATGGTATTGTAACGTTGTCCTATTTCATCCCTTCTTCCAATTTTCTTAAAAATTTCAATATACATCCGTCTGCTTATATTCATCAAACTATCCGCCTTAAAAGCTATAGTTATTCCTCGAGGTAAAAATCATTTTTAAACGTAAATTATATACCATTCTATTTATTTGGCCTTTATGGTTATCATTTCATCTCTTATATCTTTTTCTCAAAACTATTACGGATTTTGTCTATTATGTTCTACTAAATTGTTTAATCATCCGAGCAAACGAGAAAAATACAATTCACAAAGATAGTTTTCATGAGAAAATAGTATTTACTTGTTGCAGACAATGTGGTTCAATAATTAATTAACTCAGGATGATCAACTTGTTTCCGTTTATATTTTTTAATGGTCTAGAGGTTAATTCGAGATGAAGGTTAAGAAAGGTTAGGAAAAATATCAAAAAGTCGATACATGACCATGCGAAATTGCTTCTAACATTTAATCAAAAAATACTTCAGAATCTATAGGTGAATTAGTCAACATTTAAATCATAGTTTATCAAAAATACGTCTTGAATACTATTACATGATATTTACATCGAGACTGGGATAGAAAAGGAGTAAAGGAGCAAAATGATGCAAGCAGCTTTATCTTGAGCTTAAATATAAAATAAAAGATATTTACAGCTCCCTTTCTAAACTCACTTCATATCATGGTACTAAGGAACAGAAACTAAAGAAAATGTAAGAGAATATTTTTGGGGCAGTATTTAGTATCTTATTTTACTCCAAACAGTTATTTTACACAAATAGTTTTATTCTCTCTCTTAAATATTCTCGTTGTTATTCAATAAACACCCCTCATGGTCGTATGCAACACCTGCACTCTTTGTTACAACTTTTAGAAGTGAGACTTCTTTGGATGTTTCTGCACACCTCCGATGATTCTGACGTAAATTTGTGCAATGCACCCTAAGTTGCGTATAGCACTAGTCTAAGTTTCTTTCTAGGGTCTGGCGCCCCAAAAATGCCCATACGCGCACTCCAGACCATTGCCAAGTTGTCATCAAAATAAACTGCAAAATGCACTGTTTCAAAAAGTGCAAAAGAGAGAAGGTTTTAAACGCGTTGTAAACGAGATGCATAGATTATTAGCGCAAAAAAAGCTTATCTCAAAATTATTTATTGCTAAAGTCATTCAAAAAATGGCAAACTTCAAAGAGTTGTAAGAAGGCGTGTAGAGGTTGTAGACGAGCCACGGGGTTCGAAAACGTTCTATGACCAACAACGAACATTTTCACAATATTATTGTTTTTAGTTCGTAAAATATTAAATAATTATCTGTTTTAAGGTGTGGTTTTTCTTACCAAAAGATACTTCTACTTCTCTTCATACTTAATTTAGAGATTGAAAAAAATATAACTTCAGTTACTTCTGCGAAAACTCTAATGACCCTAAGTGATCCTAAGTTATCTGACATCGCACAAACAATTGTGAGGTCGACATAATCTTTGAAATTAGTGCTACGTAAAATTAAAAATGTTAGAACATTTGCAGAACATCGCAAGATGTTTTAATGATTCTATACTATACAAATATACTATACAAAAGAAAAAACAAGTTTTAAAACTTGATTTTAGACTTTTAAAAGAATATTAGTTTGCCATATTTCATCATCCAATGTGAGGTAGATTTACAAAACAGACTCTATTATGTCCGGCTATATTTTTTGAATTATACGGAGAAGATAAACTGCCCTCTTTTGAAAAGTTGATTGTGAAGCAAAAGGTAATCCAAATCTTACCTCTAGAGACCTTTAGTTGCCAACTTGTGGACGAACGAGCAGAGATCTTTTGCTATGGCACACGCGCTTTCAACTTACGCCTCGGACTTCCGTTCTCGATTAAAAAGATTTTGTTGTGAATCGGAAATTACAAAAATTCGGGTTGTGTAGTGAGAAGGGAAGGAAGAGGACCTTAGCATGTTCAAACACTAAAAACATCCATGTAGTAGAATGTTCCATTTTACAATTTCCCAGGAGATCTGTGAGCAAACGTGCCGTTCGTGCGGTAAATTTTGAACTAAAACCTTCATCTTCGCCTATACAAGATGGTTGTCGTACAGGAACTTTCAGAAATTGATTAGCAAAATTCGCTGGAAATGTGTAAAAACATCTCTGAAAGCTTATTATTTGACGCAGTTTGCATTTCCACCAGTAGGGCATGGGTTAATAAACAAAACTTTCGTTATTGGAGTGATAACAAGGCACGAGATGTCTACGAAAAGCCTTTCTACAGTGAATGTGCTATTACTTGGTGTGCAGTGAGTAAAGTTGAGGTAACTGACCCCTTACATTTTTAGGGAGGGAAGCCGTTACTTTCAATTGATATGTGGAAATGATTCGACAATTTTTCGCATCAACAGGATGAAACCAGACTCCACATCGCAGGATATTTGCTCCGTGTGCCGCGTAAGATGTTTGCTAAACTCCGAATCATGCAACGCTGTGATGTCGCTTGGCCAGCCCACTCACCAAATCTTGCGTCTTATAACATCTTTCTATGGAAATATCTCAAGGTTGAGGTCTACAAGCATCACCTTCAGACACTCCAACCCCTATGAAATGCTATACGTCAAAAAATTAGCCACAGTTCTCAACACATCTTGCACAGAGTAACGAAAAACTTCAACGATGTGTCGAAAATAAGGAACATCATTTAGTTGATACCCCCTTTAAAATAATCAAATAAAATTTACAGTTCAACCAAAGAGGGAGTGAGTTTTGGCCCACCTTACAGATTTTATGTAAATGATTTACAGAATATTTAATAGAGAAGGTCTTAAAGATTCAAACACTACCGCCAGAATGTTCTTCTAGCGCATAGCCGTACATCATCAGTTATATTGTATGCACAAGGTATTTTCCATTCGTGAGTTTATTAAAACCGAATTAGAGTTTATGTACATATTGTCATTGTCTCAACATTGAATCTTCAACAAAGAAAACATTTGTCGTTGAAATTATCAGTTTAATCAAAATGGCTGCCTATATAAAGGTAAAACATAGAGCCAACTGCTTGTACCAAAAAAGAATATAAAACACATTAGAAAGAGCTTTGAGCATAAGTTAAGCCTGGCATGTATTAAGGTCCAAACCATACCACTCGCAACTGGTAGAGGCTTTTCATAGGAATAATACGCCAAATCGCGTCGAATTTCGTGGTAGTATTCTCCAGAAAATAAAAAATGACGCTTTACCACGTTTAATTTTAAAAAGCAAAGCCACGTGAGAAAGTAAACCGATTCAATACATCTACAAAATGTCAGAGCTACAGTGAAAAATTCATGTTTAAGGTTTATAGCCCTTCTTTTTTATATTTAGCGATGCTGCAAAATGAATAAAGATTGAGAATACTATATTTTTCAAGAAAACCGAGCACCACCACATTAAACATTATAATCTTTATGATGGTCAGGTTTAGTAAGGAATGAAGATGTTTGAGTTCTGGCTCTCGAGATCTCACACTTTGTGAGTTTTTCATAAAAGAAGCAGTTTATCCAACAATTTTGAACATTAAATATTTAAAAAACCTTAATGTATCTATAATAATATGCAATTTACTTCATAATTTGAATAAACTCAGACCACCATTTTGAATTGACCTGTATAACAGCAGAGAAAACCGAATGGTTCGTAAGTGCATGCAGCAAATTGAGTTTCCAATCAATATATTGCAAAAAGAAGAGATCAATATTTACAATTGAGCAAAGAATATTTGATACAAAACTACAACTGATGATCAAAGAAAACAGTAGAAATCAAAAATCGAAAGTGTCTTGGAGCAAACTACAAAAAAATATTGCAATATTTAATTTTTGATAAACCATGTAAAATAACAGAATTAGGCCGCCTCCATGTTGCGGATAAAATTCTTGTTTGTAAAAACAAATGTAGTTCTACATGTAAATGCGGCAGTCAGACTATTTTCATTACAAACAGCTGCTAATTAAAATAAACAACAACGTGTTACTACCGTTAAGTGGCAAAAAGCGGTTTTAACCTTAAAGCGTCGACATGTGCGATGCATCGAGATCGATAACGATTGATAATTAGAAACCATCAGCCGCAAAACACTTTTCGGTACAAAATAATCAGTCTCTCATTTATAAAAACTGAATGGCCTTAAAGATCGTTACACCATATTCAGAATATATCAAATTCAATTAAGAATCAATAACAAATTTGATTCAAAAGTTCAATAAGTCTTTCGAACATCAATCTTCAAACAGAAAAAGCGTCTGGCCTAGTGACATTTAAACAGATGAATCACGCAATGCAGTGTTCGCTAATCAGGCGAATTAAGCCGAGTTTGTATGAAAATAGCACTAAACAAACAAGATGCAACGTAAAAGTTAAACGAAGCAGGTACATTTCCTGTCTGTTCGAAACGACCTCGACCACTGCAAATTAAAATATAGAATTAGACGTACGTGGTCTGTTCCGAAAATAGCGGGCCAATATTAATATAATGAGAACAGTTCGGATGGACCGTAATGCGCATGCGTGAATAAGGACGACTTCACATGTAGTACGTAAGCGTCTAATTGTAATATCTAACAAAATAGAGCAGCCAATTTTTGCGTCGAATTATTCTTCTGTAAAAAAATTATTCGGGCAATTCAGAAGAATAAAGGCCTTGTGCAAACGATTGAAAGATGGCAAAGTTAAAAGTAATCCACGTTCTGGAAGACCAGCGACGAGCGAAACACCAACATCAAATCGCGCAGGTGACTTAGATGTGCCCCAACCTTTGAAAAAATATAATCCGGACTATTGACAAAATTCAGGTAATGCAACGAGACAGACTTTAAAGGTTTAAAAACAAAGAATAAAAATCCAACATTAAAATCTGAAAGATAGAACACGGGTATTTCTATTTTCCCCTAAGGGTTGAAATCACGACAATCAAAACCTAAGGCCACTGAATCTAAGTTTTATTAGAAATGTACAATGTGCTAACTCACAAATGCAACAAACTTGAAATTGTTAAAGTAAAACCGTCTGGCATTTGAAGCAAACATTTAATCTACTATTTCCCCAATACCGTTTAGATGACATTTGGATTTTAATAATGCTTTTAATGCAAGCATTTAATTCAATTTAATATGTAATCAAATATTTTGCCAATCCGGAAATTCTGACTAGTTTTTTGACATTCGATTTGGGACATTTGGGCGCAGCTATGAGGGCCGCTAGTTGATGGAATGCAGAGACATTAGATCACAGAAATATAAAAAGGTAAACTCACCAAGACGGAAGTTATTAGGTCGCAGACCAACTAAAACGCAGACCATTAGAACCTGGGATATCAAAGCGTGAGTCCACATACGTATGAGCCAAATAATTTTAGAAATAATAATAAACTAGTTTTGTGATACATCTCTATCTCTGCTTACCACCCTCCATACATTTTATATTAAAATTGATGCGATTCCAAAATGCTGCGACTAAGACAATCGCTTCATACTCTAAGTGCTGGTGCTGGCTACCCTCAGCGAAGGCTTTAGGTTTGTTCATAACAATATGAACAATGCCGTTCTCGTGAATAAGTAGAGTCGAAAATTACTTAGTCTACAGTTTGAATTGATGGATCTTCAGTCTTTCAAGCTCTCTCAACAGCGGATTTTATACTTTTATTGGTCATTAGGATGCAAAATCGTTGATGATCTCCCAAACGCAAAAGTCTTTTTCTTTTTCACTGCAGACTAGGCTTATGATGAAGTAGATGATTTTTGTACCAGATCCTTCGACAAAAGATATGATGGGCGAAGTATCATAGATTTCCTCAAGTATTCAATGAAAACCAATCTTTACCACAATGAAGAAGCAACAATATAATATAAAATAAAGCAAGTTGAATGCTTCTTTAACAGACCATTTCATCTCCAAGAATATGCAGGTTAGTCTGCGGATATTTGAAATTAATCCTGGATTCAAACCAACTAATCCGTGTAAGTCAGTAATGTTCCTTGTGTCATTGTAAGGATATTTCTCCCCAAGCTCAGGGTTGGTAGAGAATAGTACCTTTATAGAATTTAAATGTCTTTCACCAGATTCTCTAGCCTTTTCTACGTGTCTTAAAGTTTCTTCTACAGTCCTTCGCTTTCGTGGCTGTCAATGGATTGTGCACAGGAATATAATGACAGCAAAATTTTCTCCAAGTTTGAAAAGCTACCTCAACATCGCTCCTTTAAAAATATGAGCTTTCGGAGAAAACAGCATTTTTAATAATATTAACATCATTTCTGTTTACACTGCTAAGAACAATGCACCCTCTGAGTTTGCGGATACATTAATTTGTGTCTTTTTAGTACGCTTTAAAGTCTTAGACTTCTAAGAACAAAAATTTCTCTGTAATGTTGATCTATTAGCAATCACAATATAATTATACATTCTGTAGGCTAATTGTGGGACTTTGTAAGTAAACGGCGTGAGGAGCGTTGTGTTCATCCTCTAATAGATTTGTTACTTCGTTTCAATGTTCCTCCTTTTTTATAGCGTCTTTCACAAAGGGAATGCCCAAGTCGACACGAAGAGTTTGTTAGGCAAAACTATGGAGCGTTGGCAATGTTGAGAATTTTGGATTGGCATCGTTGGTTTATATCTAGCCAAATGGAATGAATAATAGTTTTGTGCAACAAATTTATTATTTAAAATGAGCTGAAACTGTTGTCCAAGGAGCTAGTACACGTTTTTAATTTTTACATTGATTGTTCTCTTTTTTTAGTAATATACCTTCCACTCAAACATCTGTATTGTAAGATCAAGTATTTGGTCACATCTGCTTGAGGAAGTTGGTTTTCTATTAGGCCTACGTGTTCTTTTATTTTTCATGGATGCTAAAACTAGATGTTCGTTGTAAAAGATAATTGTCGTGTCATCAGGAAAAGTTCCTTTGTCACTTTGATCAATAACAGGTATGTCCTACCTGTATAATAAGTATGTGGGTGGCCTCAGAATACTTCCTTTCAGTGCTCTGCTTTGACTGGCATTATTTCAGAAGTCGCATCTCCAGCTCTCGTTGGAAGATAGCGATGTTCTAAGTAGGATTAAAACAACTAGAAGTACTGATGAAAAAATAGTCTTATATCGTATACAACAACACTCTGCGAGAGACCTTGTCAAAAGTTTGAACAGGCTGGATGGTACATTTTATCTTTAATTGCTGTTTAAGTTTTATTAATTATTCAATAACACTGTTACACAATGGAATGTTGGTTCATCACACAGCCATTGCAGTCCACTGCAGGACATAGGCTTTCCTTAAATTCAATGGAGATTTGGCAATTAAACGCCACGCTTGCCAGGCGGATTGGCGAGTGGATAGGATGTATGGAGGATAAAAGTATGTATATTGTGGGTGGGATTAAGGTTGGGACACGACTTTTCCCCAGTGTTAGGAGGTGGAGAAAATCGAGGCTCGCGTGGGCAGGGTCGCTTCCCTGAAGTAGATCTATCCTCTATCGGAATCACAGAGGAGTATCTACCCGCTACCGAAAATGGAATGTTGGTTACGGAAATCAAAAAGAGTAACACCTATGCACGTATCGCAACATAACCGTACTCTTTCACCGTACAAATCAAGCTACATCTCGACCAACCGGCATCTTTTCCGTAGATTGATCGTCCCATCAATCTCCTTCTGAAAAACTACCAGACTTAAAAAGCTATTAGCGAATATAAAATTATTCAAGGCAAACTTTGTGGATGATGAAGATCTCAACAAGATTTGCCAACAGAGGCATAGACCATAACCCCTTGATATATCCAAAGTCATCTTCCTTTCATTATTTTACAAGAGAAAAAAGTTTTGAGTCAAGTAGAGATAGATTAAATGAGAGAGTCTTTTTAAGTACTTTTATTGCCTTAAGTGAACATTAGGATCATAGCGGAGAATAGCAAGGGGCGACTAGTTGTCTAAACAATACGATCAAATAGAAAATCTAGATGCAAAATATAATTTCTTCAATATGTACCCAAACAGCAACCAAAGCAATATTAATCTGTTGAGCGAACGGATAGGAACAATATATTGAAGTGCTTTTTAGAGACGATAGAAACAGTTCATGATATCAACACACTGATGGGAAATAGATTTTACTAGATTAAACAACCATTATCCACGGCAAATAATGGAAAGACAACAGAACCAGATAAGACATACATAGAAGTCTTGAAAGTTATCTCCTTCTTTACCGGTGGATTGACTCAATCAAGTATACAGGAGTGGCATAATCTCCAAAGACTAAGTCTAATTTTGTAGCAATACCCAAAACACCAACAGACAAAACTGTAATGAACACAAAATGATTAGCTTAATAGGTCACGTCCTAATTATTTTTGGAAATTATACCATGTGAACGAAATACCAGCAGCTCAAAATTTGCTTTCAAACACGTAATTGTTTCATATTCTAGTGCTTATCCAGAGCTACCGAGATGTAAACATTGACGTCTACGTCTGTTTCACTGATTATGAAAAGCCTGAATTTGACTGGGTTCAGAATGAAGAATTAATCGGAATTCTTCGAGAATGCAGATGGTATAGAAGAGTTATATGTTTAAAAGTGTTAGAGAAAAATATTCAAAGGTGTCCCTGACACACAAACAATATATAAAATGCAACGGCATTGTAGTTCTTCTTGACTACTAATTTCGAGGACGTACAAAAACTTCTAACCCCACTTGTAGATTGCAGCACATCTATGGGTCTGCGATTAAATGTGAAGAGAAGCAAGTGGTTAGTCGTAAGTAAAAATCGCACGACATCCAAGTCGTCTCAAAAATTGAAAAGGATGCGAATGAAAGAATTTCCTGGGACGCTCAGTTAATCAGAAAGTGGGACCCATCATAGGAGATACGAAGCAGAATAGAATAAGTGAGAAGCATATTTCAAAAAGTGTGATTTCACTATCTGTCATCCTTTAAAAAAATACAACATTGTTAGAAAAGTTCCAGAGCAGGGCTCGTAAAAATGGTCCTAAGTATAGTCAAAGCAGTCCCCTTGGTTATCTATGCACAGCTATTACCGTTTACGGAGTTCATAGGAGCAAGCAGAGGAAGCTAAATCCGGGATGCTTCTCGGTACATCTGTCACAGCTGTCTCATTTTCATGACGTTTCCCTTTCAGGAGAATTTTTACACGAAAAAATAAAAAATCACATGGTGATAGGTCGAGTAACTATGGAGGTTGTAGTAGAGCAGGGATATGAAATTTGGCTAAATATTTTTGGATTGCATTGTTGTGCAACAAAACCACTGCCCAGATGCCCACAAATAAAGACAAAAGTTTCTTCTTGCATCAAAAAAATGCGATCAAATTGCCTTTGTCTTCGAAAGTCGTGGCTCCACTTCTTTGGAGGTTAGTGAATTATCACCTCACCATTTGGTACTTTAGCACTTCTTTCAAGTGTCATACTGGGGTAGCACCAATTTTCATCTCCGGTAATAAAAAATAGGATAAATTCTAGCATTTTCCAACAATTCTAGTGTCTTTTTCTTCTCTATCAATACGTGAGGTACTATATTTGCATTAAGTTTCAGTTTCCCTGATAGTGTGTAAAATTCGGTGTCACACATCCCTATTCAACTTCAGCTCTTCTGGTGCGTACAATAATGGCTGACTTGTTTAATATTTGCAACAATACGTGATGTTAACAAGCGACAGACTCTGGGATCATCTTGTACTAAATCTCTCCTCTTCCCAAACCTTTAGCGTCATTCAAAGGCACGGCTTTTCAATAATGACTTGTCACTAATAGCTTGCTGTTTCATTTTCCATGCTCATTAGTTTTCCACCTAATGATAATTTCTGCTCAGAATCTACCTCCATCACATTACCATTGTCACTTCCAACTATATGCACCAACGATCCGAACAGTAAGTTGCTAAGCACAGCCCTATCACCTAGTGAGATTACGAGGACACACTTCCAAGGCCATATCTGTTCAGAACACATATCAGGTGACTAAATAACACCTATTTCTTGTGTCTGTAGCAGAAAATCAATTTTGTATAACATTCTGAGGCCAGCACCTAGCCGTCTGGACGTGAACGCTGCACCGTACTAAAAGTAAATTCACTTTATATTCTTTTCAATTAACTAACGATCAATTCGTCATTTTGTCATCATCATTAATTTCTTCCCCCAACTTGTTCGAGAGGGTACGCCCCGCATTTCCGCAACCCCAAACGACGTGCTAATCCTTTAGAAAGCGGCATTAATTCAAAAACTCCAAAATGGATGGCCTACATCACAACACGGGGTAATAAATCGGAGGAGCAGAAAAGCGGTGGACTTTATTATTCGGCGCCCCGTCCACCTTGCCGGCGGAGAGCGCCGCCGTCATGGATACGCTCCGCACAAAACGCGGCTCACTAAATACTATTTATCAAAGCGGCGAGTGCGGACAAATATGATAAATGGCGTCATTATACGGCAAACGTGAAATATGGCCGCCGGGAGAAGGGTTGACAAAGGGAAATTTGATGAGTTTCAGAAGCCGGCGCGGGGCGCCGGGCAGCGCACAACATAATACAGGCCGGCGGAGCTTACCTTGCGCCCACTAGGTGGCGCCATGCAGATCTGCGAGCCCCGGCGCGGAGTCGCGAGATTACCCGCATTTTTCACGGCGGCGCGCGGCCCCCGCTCCTTTTATTTTTGTCCAACATATTGCTATTTATCTTCGTTTGTCGCCCTAACGCCCGCGCAAGGAAAAATGCTGAGATGCTAAGGGAATGGAAAATTGGGAAATTTATCGCCGCCCGTAATAAAATACTCCGCACCGCCATTGCTCATTTCGCACCCTGGTGGCGGCTCATGAGATTTCGCGAGAGAAAAAGTATATTGTTCTCGAATCCCTCCTTTGCTGAATAATCGACGAATAAACTGCAGGAATATTTAAGGGAATAAATCAGGAAAGCGAAGTCGGCATAAATCAAACTGCAAATTGCGAATTCATATTTCGATCTGCGCGGAAAATTAAATGTCTGTCGAAATTGATATTACTCTACGCAGAAAACACAAATACGCATTTTTAATTAATTGTTAATACCCCTACATTAAATATATCCACTATAATATACAGGATGTAATGGAAATTATATTTATTTACACAGCATTTTTTTTAAAGTTTTATAAAATTATAGCAAAACATGCCAATGTTATACAAAAATATTAATGAAGAATGTTTCTGGGATATAAATAATAACATTTTCCTGTTGCACACTGCATGTTTTACTAATCGAATGAGACTTGTTTCAATTTTTCTACAAAAATGCCAAAAAAAGTTTCAAATTTGAGCAGCCCTGTAGATCTTTCAGTTATACCAAATGAGAATTTTGGAGGAGAAAGTGGCGGCGATTAAGAAAATAAAATAGAAGAACGGAGTTGTGATTCTGGAACAAAACGAAGGGTAAGCAAACTAATGATGGAGATTTAGCTAAAGGTGTGTATTATTTTTTGGGAAACGATCAAAATAAGCAACTCTAGTCATAATTCGTCACTTACAAGAGCGAAAAAAAGATCACCGGCCTAGAATTACAGGAAATGCCAATCTAGCAAAAAGTTCTGTCGATTTACCGAGGAAATCTTGGTTGTTATACATGCCAATCAGTATATAGGAAGAATCAAAAATTTTCCAGAGAAAGAGACTGTAAAAACCACGGATACTACAGAATTAAAGACTCTCACTGGATTGTTGTATCTACCAGCAGCTTCCATGGAGAAAAGGCAAATTCTCGAGGAACGTCGGAAGAGTAATATAGATAGAATTGAACATTTGCTCTCCGACGAATATTAAATGGATCAATAGTCTGGCACTCCACTTTTGCTTCTACGGTCGTGATACTACGTCAGTTAGAAAAGCAAAGATCAGACCAGAAATCTCTAGGTCCAACCCTTAAACCCCAATCCTTTTGAAAGTGACCTGACGTTGAATCTTCAGACATTTGAAGATGGTGAAGCGACTGTAGCTCTGAACTCTCATAGAGTTCCTATGCGCTTTAGGAGATGTACTCTCTGTGACTTCTCACAGATAATAAAATACCGAAGACAAATACTAAAGTCCAGTTCTGTACGAGATAGAACTTTTTGATATATTTTTGTAGCGCAACCTTAAACTAAAGCCACATATATAACAATATTATTGTTTTCTAGACGGGCAGCTCGCTGGTGGTTGGAAATCGGCTCATAGAGTGAAGGAAGGAGGTTCAAGAACCGCTTCAGCTTCCTTCGCCTTGTCCAGCGCCCTATAGATGTGAGCTTGCCAGGTCAGTTGGTGTCATGTCATGTGTCGACGCTTCATAATCATACATCAAGCTGTCCTGATTCTGGAGAACAAAGTAAAGCAAACATAACTACCCTTTACGATTCAACAATATTTGAAACTCATATTTTTGACATCGTCGAATGTAAGATATACCTAAGAATTAATTAGAACCAATACGGAGAATATGGTTCTTAAAACAACTATCCCACGACTTAGCAATTGAAAAAATTAGCCGAGAAAGCATAAAAATTGTTGGAATGCTCACAGACCTCTAAAAGAAGCTGAAAAGACTTCGTCTTTCTATAGATGAAAAAAAAATCATCCCCAGGACCATTAAAGAAATGTGGATGTAAAACTCGTATTAGAAGACTGTCAAAGTATTATGTTCGATTTTATTATTATGGTTGTTTGGTAATATCAATATGAAAAAAGTGTTAGTCTTTCAACAAACATATCCTTTTTAACTAACATAATTTAAGTAAAATTAAAAAGATTTTTGTAGTTACAGCTTTTTTGTAAAATGTGTCTGATGATAAAGAGAACTTTGAAGGATACTCCGTTACTGAAGATTCTGTAGAGGGCAATTAATTATTTTTATTATAGGGGAATGTTGATGTATAGAGACTAACCAAGCAGTTTTACCTTTAAATGATTTTTTGGCTTAACAATGACGGACCTACATCCAAGGTATCGGTTAGGCAACCCAGCAAACACAAATTCACTTGATTCTGTTAAAATTTGTCGCGCCATTGTTTTTTTATTAACATGTACATCTACCATAGAAATAATATTTTCTCCTGCTACATTTTACGTATTTTTTAAGTTACATCGTCATCCTTTCTAGAGTCAATACGACACACATTTCCTTTCCAGTTCTGCTTAGTTTGGTTTTGAAACAGCAATTTTCTTAGTAGAATTTGAGCATTCTTCAACGCAAAGCATAACCTAGATTTAGTTTTCGATTATTCTAAAATCGGTTTGGGTTCCCCAGCCAATCAAGAATCTCTTCTGCTGTAGACGACTGCGTAGAAAATGTTCATCAAGTTAGATACGATCTTAATGAGATAGCTTCTGAAAATTCTAAGACATCTAAGGCCACCCTCAGCTTATTTACAAGTCTTTGTTCTTTTCAAAAATGTTGTCTGCTCTAGGCATCATCTTCAGCAGACACACCTTCTTCCCCTCGGTTTTTCCAAATAATTTCTGTTAAAACTATCTCCCGTTTGGTCATTGGCATGTTCATGTTTTTGATGGAAGTTTCCGTTACCTTCGCGAGGATCAACTTCACTCGATCTTTCCCCTTTTCTATCCCTTCTAACTATTAGGGTTTCTAAGTGCAAAAAGGCTAGTGCTTAAAGGCAACGAGAAATTAAAATTGCATCAAAACACTTATTAAAGTGAAATTAGAATTCGGTAGTAGCAAAGAATATATTTGAATTTTAAAAGTTATCTTTACGGGATACAAGGGTTGGGTAAATTTAATTTATATTCATATACTTCCAACACTATTTTCTTAATAGAAGTGTTCTTCCAAAAACTTCCATAATACTTTTGCCTCACTCTCCACTTCACTTTCAGAAGTATTATATAATAAAGAGCAAATTTACAATCCCTTGTTTTGTAGTTCTATTACAAGTAGTACCACCATTTTAAAGTATGTTTTATTTTTATTCATTAAAGAAACGTAACAAGAGTAGATAGCCAAGAAATAATCGTTTAGGGATCACATACTGTATCTTTTTTATGTAATGCAGTTTCTATTTATTTTGATTAATTCATTATCATCACATTGTCGTCTGCACAGACACACAATGCCCAACTTCAAAGCTTAAAATAGGTATAGCTAAACTTTTCTCATATATAAGGAACCTGATACAATGCACCACAAGAATAGACTAATTATACCAATGACTGTTAGACAATATATACTAAAAAAGTCAAAGGAAACATGGCTTAAGAGCACACTTAACCCAATTAAACAAAAATAATTAAAACCAAACCACATTACCTAATGGCGTTTTACGTAAAATAAAAAAAATGAGAGTGGAGCCGTTCTAGAGCTTTGTTCCCTGAGGCAAACGCCTTGTTACCTAGGTGCTAGCGCAGTTAATCTTTATAAATCCTTCCTCCTAGTGCACTTGTAGTCATTCCATATCATCATTTTTTTAAATCAGGCTTGATGTAATTTTCCTCATAACTTAAACTTGATTATTTGAGACAAAAAATAGTTATCATCATTAAATTCAATGGTATTGTGTGTGTGAACAATTACGAAAAGGACACAAGGAGATTATCTGGTATCGTTGACAATAGAATGAAACACAAGACCACTGAGGTTCTTCAAACAGACAGAGTTAACTTAATGTCATGTTGTCTTTAAAGTCATGGACTTCTAAGCTTTCTTTCCGTCGATGAAGCTACATTTGAAATTTCACGTGAAGTTTCGAATTTTTGATTGATTGTTACGTTGCAAGAAGGCGTATCAAACTGCGCTCTAATTTTGACCAATCGAATATCAGCAGTGACTGTATATGAAAGAAATCTTATCAACAAAACATATTCGATTACTTTTTCAATTCAAAAAAAGGTTAAATGCATCAATTAATGGCAACATCAGTAAATCAAATGATGGACAAGAATCCTTTAATATCAAAGATTCAAAAAAGGAAATTTTGAGTTGAAAAATAAAACCGGTGGAAGATAAAAACGCCGATGAAGACGAATCATGGGCAGAATTTGAACGAAAATTTTTAACCTATTCAAAACAATACCTTGTCACCTGCATAATATTTGAAAAAAATTGGCAGATGAGTTGAGCATATATTGAACACGAGAAGATGCACAGACTAGAGGTGGCCTCTTCTTTGCTGCTCAGGCATAACAAGGATCTTTTTGAAGTAGATTGCGACCTGTGGCGAAAAGTGGATTTTGTACTATAATAGTAAATAAAGTCAATAGTGGGCCGCAAGGGCATCACTCACTATTCCTTCTTACAATCAGATCGTCGAGAGGGAGGGAAAGAGGCTAGAATTCCCTGGGCCCGCAGTTTCTAGAAACCCAGTCAGGCAACAAAGTATTGCACTTTATTTTAATAAAATTTTAATTTTTTAATTTTTTAATGTATTGACGTGGACGGTTTGATTCTGTGCAAATTCAAAGGTCGATTTATTGTCGATGCATACATAGTTGCACAGCTTTCTTTATATCTGCGCGGGAAGCATTTGAGGTGAAAATGTTAATCGTCTATGTGTTTACATGCAACAAAGCATAAAATGAAAACAATTTAAAATAATTTATTATGTGAGTGATACCTGCAAGCAACCTTGCGGTTTAAGATTGGAAAGGTCCATTGACTTCATCCCCGACGTATTATCCTCCAGGTTACAGATCAAATAAAGAAGGTTTAACAGAATACTTTAAGTCCTTAGGTTTGAGGTTTGTTTCAGGTGGTGATTACAATTCTCAACGACCCCATTATGGTTTCAGATTGTACTGTCCCATAGTTAGATCGCTGTTCGAAGTAATGAATGAAAACCATCGTACTCACCTATTCGCCGGTAAAACCATGTACTGGCCTAGGAAAAATCCAGACTGCTTGGATATCTTTATAAATAGAAGCATGGGTACATCTAAATATGGAGAAGAGCTTCCATTTGTGTTCTGAACACACATCTGTATTACTAACAAATTGGTGAATAATGATGTCCTCTTTAAAGAAATGGTAAAAACATTGAATGCGAAGAATATTCTACTTTAATCATAGAAAAAATATCTGAAAGGAGGTGGCTGCATAAACAATGAGAGAATAGGCGCTATAGGCGCTATCCCGAAGAAAAGCACGGATACAATAATGCGGATTGATTACAAAAATAAAAAACTTAAACCCACCTTGTAAAGACTTGACCATTGAAGCTACAGACTACTCATTTTTGAAGGCTACAAAATGTCTTAAGTAATCACAAAAAATTGTACCATCTATTCCAAAATAACTGAGTAGAGAGAGATGGTGAAAAGGCACAGGTCTTTGCTGAACACCTTGGAAATGTTTTTGAACAACTAGATGAAGCGCAAGCAGAAATACATAAAGAAATACTAAGTAAACTATATGAATGCACTTTTACCACTTATCGCTGCCGATGAAAGTAAAAATAATGATCTTTGATTTAATTAATAAAAAAGCACCAGGAGTGTTGTTTTTGTACTTAAAATGTTCATGTAAAAGTTCAAGAACAATGTGTAATCATCCGTAGTGAAACGCCCATTGAAAGTATTATGGTTGTTAAAAATGTGCGTTCGTGGGTGCAAAAGTTTAAAGAAGTTCGAGAGTTGTGTGACAATGAACCGAAGCAACCGGACCGAAATCATGATTGCGCAAGTGGAGCAGGTTATGGAAGACCATCGATTTGGTGTGCGTGATATCGCCTCTAAATTTGGTATTTCCGTAGGATCTGTGGAGTCCATTTTACATGATGACCTGAAAATGCGGAAAGTTTCTTCATAGTGGGTCCCACGAATGCTGACCAACGAACACAAGGCTGCGTTGGTATTAATGTCTCAGGACATGTTGACACATGATGCTGCCATTAATTTCCGACCATGAAGGACACTCTCCGTGGCCACTCATTTTCCAATCGAACCGTTGTTGCTTGCATCAGCGATTTCCAGTAAGCAAAACATGCCTCTAAGGAAGTGTTCTCAGCAATCATGGAATCATGACGACGACGTTGTGAAAAATGTGTACATCTACGTTGAGAAGTAACAGAAGTTTCAACTTTCTTGGGTACGTACTTTTTCAGAAGAAAATTGCATACCTTGGAACTTAAATGCACCTCGTAATTTCCCACATAATGGTATAATGGGTCTTATCTGTGTCACGTTCATCAGAACCAATTCTGTTCGATTTTTGAGAGATTTCGAAAGAAAGTTACTAAATTGGAGCTTTGTCCAACATAACTGCACGATTCTACAAATACACACATATAATTTAGAGAAAGTTCAATTCGTAGTTTTCGTGGTTCATGCAAATTTCCCCATCGCTGCTGTGCCGATTTCAAAAATCGCCGACCCGCCAATCAAACTCCCAAGAACATTTTAATTAATTCCGGCGTCGAGAGCCGAGAAGCTCCCCCGCCGCCGCCGCCAGCTAATATTTAAAACAAATTCGGGCCGGTCCGAAAGCTCGCCCGGCAATCGCGGCCGCCAAATAGCATCTCCGGGCCGAGCCGCCCTAATATAATTAGCGGGAACCCGAAGAAAACACGGGAAAAGTTGCGAAAAGCTTGTTCCCGCGCTTTAAACTTTGCAAGGGCCGCCATTAGGCGCCCCGGCCGAGCGCCGCAAATTTTCCCGGCGATAAATTTCCCGGCGTTGCCCGGAATAATTTGTCGCGCTCAAAAGGGTTTCCGGCAAATATTTGGCCCGCACGCATCGATTCCTGCCGCCCAAAAGAACAACGCCGCATCAAGTATTGAACAGGGGCGCCCTTTGATGTTGCGGGGATGGCGACAGCCACGCGCGCGTTTCCGGTTTTCACTTTATCTGCCCGGCGGTAAATCTCCGGCGCGCGACAAATGCGACTCCCACACGGCTTTCTGCAATTAATATGCAGAATTAATTGCATCGATTTTTTACGGCCGCTGTCGGATCCGGGCTCCCGGAGTGCAATATCATGTCGGGGAGGTATTTTTCTCGGCAGGTTGACATCAGCGCCTGCTGACGGACGATTAATATTCGCGCGGCCCGGAAATCGCAACAGCCGCGGAAAATCTAAACAACCGCCAGGAAAATATGCTCAACTTCTGTACGATTGTCGGAAGAGAGGCGGCAAATCGAAATTTGGTAGCGCGTTTGTGGACGCAAACAAGTAACAATTTATCGCTTGTTTTACACGTATCGTAAAAGAGGATGGAGTAATGGCTACATGAATACCCGACCTTTAAAGGACAACCGCTAAACTACTCGGCTCCTCGAAGGAGTTTCAATGACATATGCAAATAAACGCAAAGGCGTCGCGAGATTCGAATGCCTGCGATGTTACTCAACGTGTAGAAAGCCGTTAAAACGCCGTTTAACGAAATATCAAGGTATAACTGAAAAAATAGCAGACGCGATCAAATATTTGAAACATTTGACGTAAATATGCTTTTTGGATAAGACGGGGAGCAAAGATATCATTCGGATCGAATATTCGTGCTTAGAATAGACAAACGGGTGCTTTTACAACGTTAACAAAAAAAGCGCCCTCTAACAGAACTGGCATCTATAACCTATGCACCATGCATCAGAAGAGCAACAGTAGATCCAAAGTCGTATTAGATCTTTTTAATTTACAAGGCTTTTTTGAATTTAACAGCTTTTTTACGTCCCATTTCACAAAAACAATTTACTTTAATTCTGCCTCCAAATATATTTTTTGTTTAACGGCGATCTATTCCTAAATACAGAGCAATAAATAAATTATATACAAGAATATAAGATAAGTAGAGTAATAGTTCTTTGATCATTCTCTAAAAATACCACGAATAGGTTGTCGTCGACTAATTCACATCACGCACCCCTTGTTTTAGGTATATCGCCCAAAATAGTCTAAGAATCCTATCTGCCTCTGAAATACCGATGATTTCTGCTACTAGATCATTATAATATAATTATTATAACATAAAAAGAAGACTCTATTGGATTCTCGGCTGATAACAACTAAAGGTTTGCATAACAAAAACATAAATTTGGCAAGCTATCGGCATAAAATCGAAGAGAAGATAAATTAGAACGTCATTCTTAGAAATCTTAAGGAAATATGTGAAACATTAATAACGCTAACCAATATAAACATAGAAGCAGCGCGATAGGACACACCTCGAACGAATGAACAAAAACAAACACATGATATATTATTACAAATAAATAGGTTGATAGCAATGAAAAGAAAATCTAAAACCAAATAGCACCGGACTCAAGCACCAACAGATAATACAGCACTTAAAAAGGCACCTAATCACCTAAGATTAAAAATAAAAGAAACTCAAGAAAGGTATTCCAAGAATATATTACAAAGCTCAACAGATTCGAAAATTCAATTTGGAAGCCAAAGAAAAAACACAGAACGTGTATTACCTATCCGCAACAAAGAAGTGCCAGACTCTCATTGGACGAGAAGTAATGAAGAGATGGCGACTACGTTGGCTGAATATCTTGCAAAAGTATTTACTCCAAACTATGAAGATAACGAAATAGAAACAAATTTGACATATATCTATCAAATTCCACCATATGTTAAAGCAGCTACTCCAAAAAGAAATAGAAAAGAAAATTAACCATCTAAATCTTACAAAATCTCCAGGTCCTGACAACATAACACTCAAAATGCTTAAGGAAGTACCACAAAAAAAATTTCCTACTTACCTAATATCTAAACCTGGAAAGGACGTCACAAAAACGTCACATACCGACCAATAAGATTATTTTCTGTTACACAAAATAAATAACGACTCACTTACTGAAGAGTGGATGCCTCGGCATCGGTTTGGTTTTCGAGAAGACCGCCCAACAAACTCAACAAATAAGCCATTAAATTAATAAAACACTAAACAACAAAAAGTATTGCACATAAGTATTTCTAAAGGTAAGCAAAGCCTTCAATAAAATGTAGCACCATAGATTGCTATACAAAATCAAACAGTTCCTTCCTAAAACCATTATCGTCTTCTAAAATCATACCTGAGTGAGAAAGAATTTAGAATTATAGTAAATGCTAGCATCTCACCAAATCTGGAGATCCTCAAGATAGTGTCGGCCCCTTACTCTATGTATGCTGTACTCCAGACCTCCCAACAACAACAGACACACCACTGGTATAGTTGCCGATGATACGATTATCCTTGCAACCAACAAGAAGTTTCGAACTATCTACACGCTCACTTAAACCAAGTCGAAACCTGGATAAGAACGAGGAATGTCAGAATCAATAAAAAATCAACTTTACCATCAATTAAATAATATAGCAATTTCCATATCCACTCGCACAAAATATTTAAGATTACACATGGACTGCAAACTAAATTCGAAAGAAAGACTGTAAACAAAGAAAACAGATTGACCTGAAAGTAAAATAATTATACTGGCCCATTGAAAGTTCAAATTACTCTTAGAAAACAAGATTTTGATTTACAAGACCATCATCAAGCGAATCTGGACATTTGTAATTAAGGAAAACAGCATAAAGCATCACAATAAGCTGGAAGACCATCCTATTGCATCCACCAGCCTGTAGAAGGTTAAAACAGAAGTGGTCAACGGACCTTACAGAAAGAGACCGAAGCCTCGTTATGTTACGATAAGGAGCTATAAGCTTTAAGTCAACAGATTGGCCTACGGAATATATATTGTTATTCTGATTGTTAATAAATATAATTAAAGAAAGACTATTATGTTTTTCGATGATACTATATACAGCTTATGGGATAATATAAATAATCTTAACATATTTATATATGATTTCTAGTAATACTACCACTTTTCTTGGTACATGTTTAAGAATTTTACCTATAATGAGATCATGCCTGAGTCCTTTCTGTGGATTTATTGTTTTTAATATCCTCGATTGTTTTTCAAGAATCAAATGCTTTGACTAGGGTTATCTTATATAACATTATCGACGTAATTAATGCTGGATTCGAGAGAACAAGATATACTTACAAAAATTTTTGCCTTTTATGCATCTCCTTCTTTTCTAATTAGAGGTACTGTTATCCTTGATCTTTTAAAATCTTTTGTAGCCTTCCAGCATCTTTAAAGAGTGAGCTTATATGATGTTCAAATGTTGTTTTTGACTACAAAAGAGGTTTTGTGTAATCTACGTTTTAGTCTACTGTATATTAATTTGTCTTCATTGTTTCAGGACCTCTGCCATCTGCCTCGTGCTCTTCGCTTTTCACATACCAATTTTCGAATATAGAGCGGTATGTTACGACATTTTTTTTGCATATCAGATTAGTGCAGTATGTAGCCAGTAGCTTCATCCAGTTCACCAGTCTCTTTAATTCTGTTTCAAGTCTATCAGATCTTCGATTCGTTTTTTGAAAATATCAGTTCTTTACATTATTGGTTAATGTTGGTATATGTTCTTTATTTAGAATATACTTATAACTGTGGAAATTGCCGGGGTATGATCTGAGGATATTTCATACATGAACTCAACGTCTAAATAATTTCTTGTAATAACTTTGCGTACAAAGACTCTAATAAGCCAAACAATTTATTGGGGGATGTTGGCTAATAAGATGCTTTGCGGACAGATGGACTCAAAGAAACCAAATTAGACGAATACGTTGGATACCGATTTGATCAACTTTTTACCCTCAATAAACATCACTCGTTTCGTCACCTAAATTGGTGCGTTCAATCTGTTCGCATATTTACATCTGCTTAAGTACAGAGTAACAAGTAAATTATATACAAAAATATAGTAATCGTCCATTGACAATTCAGTAAAAAAACACAAGTTGTATTTGACGAATTCATATCACACATCTTTTGTTCCGTGTGCCACAATCTCCTAAGTCTCCTCTCTGGCTCTGCAAAATTGACTATTTCTACTACTAGATCACTTTAACGTTATTTTGTTCATTGGAAGTAGAGCATCAACATTCTTTTGACAATCTCGGTGACAAATGGTATGTTCAGATCATTGTGTAAGGTAAGGTTCGGTACGTACCAGGGGGCAATGGTAATATAAAATAAGATTTTAGATTGAATCCTGTCCAAATAGGTTTAAGTAAACATGTATACAACAGTAGCTTATACTCTATGGATAATTTAGACCTCCTTCCCAGTAACAGTGACATCCATATGAATTTTAAGTTAAATAGCTGACGTTTTGTTATGGCGTGATTCCTCTAAGTAACCTTTTTGGTCAAGTTGCGACCTTAAATATTGCACTTCATTATTTGCTGGTAGTTGAGTACTGTTAAGGAAAAATGGTAAACATACTATGCATTTTGTAGTGAAGGTAGCGTCTAGTGATTTTGTCTCATTTACCAAACCACTTCAGTAAAACTACTGATAACAAGTTAGTATCACCCGCAAATGTTGCTATAGTGCTGTTACTTGCTGTTGTTAAATCTGAAGTACAATCAAGAAGAGCGGCGGACGTAACACGCTTCCTTGAGACACTCCTGATTTTACTTCATGGCAGCTGAAGCAACTGGAGTTGTACTTTATTTGAATGTATGGTTCTGATGTGTACGATCTTAGCAGATGGTAGTGCGGACTAGGGAATTTTCCTCTGATTTTATGTAAAAGACCAATGTGTTAGACATCTATAACTAGGGCAGTATCGAGTTTTTTTTTGAGACTACTAAGGCTACTATTGACAATTCTGTGTGTTTGCTGTACAGTTGAGTGGCGTTCCCAAAAACCAAATTGGTAGACTGGGATAATAGTCGATAGTTCTTAATATATGAAGAAGGCTAATTGGACGATATATTGGGCACCATCATGTGGGAAAATTTCCAATTTATAGGATAATATGATGATCTCAGCATGCTATCCTCTTTTATCTTGATAGGTGTATAGATGCTTTATGTGGAGTTTTTTTTTTTTAATTTTCTCAACTGTTTCTGGAGAGCGGCGGTAAGCTTTAATTGAAAGTGACATTTGGCAGGATATATTAAGGAAATCTTCAGTAACATTACCGTCGTAATTAAAACTGGGTTCAAGCGATGTAAAAAATTTGACAAGTTTGCCGCAAAAGTTTCTGTTTTTTCTGCACTGCTTCCCGATGTAAAACCTTTTGTGGCGTCTATATCGTGTAATAATTTTTAAGGAAGTTAGTTTATAGAATGTTTAATGTCGTGCTTCCGGCTTCGTAGATGGTTTTGTTGTATATTAGTTTGCCTTCATTGCTTTGGGATTTCTGCCATCTGATTGGTGCTCTTCGCTTTTAAAAAATCAATTTTTGATTCTACAGGAGTATGTTATAACATATTTATTACTTCTTGTGACCGTTTAGGACCTGCATACCAGGGAGCCTCTGTGGTTAAGTAACTGGTAGTTTCATTCAGGTCATCAGCCTCTTTAATTCTACGTTTTGAGTTTATCTGAACTTCAATATAGTTTTGCAAAATGATCCAGTGCGTCACATTACTGATTTATGTTCGTGTATGTTCTTTATTTATAGTGTACGTGCTTGTTGTTGCAACTATAGAGGTATGATCTGAAGATATTATATAATTGGAAAGTTTGCTGTAATACGTCTGCGTACAAAGAAATTTTGCAGATTGGAAAATTTATTGAGTATGTCGGCCAATAATTTCGTTAACCAGTCCATAGATAATTGCAGTTAAGTTCGTTTATAGTCTATAATAAGTTTCTTCCTTTAAGTGTTATTAATATAGCTCTCCAAATGGTATTTTTGGCATTTCAGTTTCCTTCTATAAAGAATCTTAATATATTCAGATAGGCAATGGGTATATGAGTCATTAGGCATGACTTGGTATCTAACTTGATATTAGCCAATTGTATTTTGCTTTAATGTTGGGACGTTATGGAATATTGAATTGTGGATTATGACCGTTACACTACAGTGTGCCATATCATCTGGATGATTTACGTCGTAGACCTTATAATAGGGTATTTCAATTGTCTTCGTTAGTGTTCATACTTTTGCCGTCAGCTGATAGGTTTGATATTTATTCAAATCTGTTATGGTTATCAAAAGAGCGCGGTTCCTTTCCGATTCTTATCTAAGGAGATAATTTTAATAACTTCCTTGATTGATTCCTATGGGATTTTACTTGTTTGTTCAGTCTTTATCGTATCATAGGGAATTATTGGTTGTGTTGTTTTTATGTGATAGACTTGTTCACAATTCATTTACATTGTAATGGAGTAGCTGCATATTCATCGTACTGAATTGGATTTATTGTTAGCAGTTGCCTCATTGGTTGTTGCCGAATCGGTTGTTCTTGTGTGTTTAAGTTGTGGGGCGAGCCCACTGTGCAGTAATTTATTTGTGGTTGCGAAAACATTTTTATTTATTTATCAGTCATTTTGTCTCTTTGATAGTTTAATTGAAATACCGGTTCCACGTTTATCAAATCGTGGCTTGAGGTCAACAGTTCAATTTAATCGCTGTTCGCGGTTCACAACTGATAACACGCCGCACTTTCACTTTGAACGCTCCAAATTTATTCCGAAATGTCATCACCAACAGTCTTGACACAATTTCAAAAAAGATTTTTTTGAATTCCTCGCAGGAAAAAACATTATTGCGCCGTTTGTGTCAGGAAATTTCGCAGAAAAGATGTGTATGGAGGTCACCACCGCCAACAGACTTTCTCCGATGAGTGCGCTTATCGAGAAACCAAAAGTTAAGCGCAACCTAGCAATAATTTGAATTTCATATTAAAGTTGTGCAACCGGAACCGAAAAATGGAGTAACCCAGAATAGAAAATATGCATTTCAATTACAATCTTCAATATTATCATGTAATCTTCAAGCTTGCCTTACCCAACAAAACAACACACAGTGTTTAATTATAAATCGATAACGTCAAATATACACGATGAGCTGTTTTTAAGTTCACGACTGTTTTTTAAAACCTGGACTTGAAAATAACAAAAAACCGACAGGGCGACTCCCAGATGGTTAATAGTACATCTAACGTCCAAGATTAATTGTTCTGACACGAGGAGCTGGTCGGCAATATTCATTTTAACAAAGTCACCTTAGGTCGATGATTCACAATTTAACGTGCACGACCCGAAGAGGTATAACATTGAAAGGAGCTATTTTAGAAACCGGATGCGCAGATGTCAATAACAAAATTACCTGCTGGTGATATGCAAATTAAGATCACGAATCCCGCCTTAAAATTAATTAAACAAATCTAAAATTCCCAGGGTCTGAAAAATGATGTTTGGGGGAAAGCGACAAACCGCGTTAATTGGCACGTTTAAGTTTATCGTTCTATCTAAACAACTCAATTATATCGCTAATTCGCGATTTTGCATGAAATTTGATTGTTTTTCTAATTAAGGGGAAAGTAAAAACATTTTAATGTCCCTATGACGCATAAGTATTGTTTAAGGGTAACTTTTTCACATAAAACCCGCGTGAGAGCGCCTCCCCAGGTGGGGATTAACAGAATGCTTACTAGATATGGAGGTGGTATTAGGGGAACAAAGCACACGGAGCGGACCAAAATTGGCTGACAACAGGTAGCGCTATTATCCTTACAGGCTTGTCACGGGAACTCTACAAGAGAAGCATAATAATGAACTGCTGGCGATGGGCAGAAAACGGAGAGAAATTACTGTACTGCAAAATACATATAAAAATTGTTGGCCCCCAATTCGCGGCAGACTTTAAGTAAGCAAGAAGTGCAAAGAATTCCTATGAAAAATAAGCACCTGGAATATGAGGGGCTTATATATGGCTAGTAAACCCCACAATGCGGTTCAAGAAACGAATAGGCCAAACGTAGACATTTTGGAAATATCAAAGACAAAATGGCCAGGTTATGGAAAAAATAATATTGTAAATTATATTCTATCCGTAGGTAAGACAAATGTAAACCGGAATTTTTATTTTACGCGCCACGTGGTGAATGAAGACGCGCGCGGCTTCTGAGCGTTGTAGGTGGGAGTGCCCGAAAGGAATTTCCCTCCCTGTTCTACCTTATTTAATAAATAACCCCTCGTCCAATCTGCAACGAATTAATATCAAGTGTCTCATGACGGAGGACGTAAAACTGCGACAACTTTTAAGAAGACAAAGCATAGTCGGGGTTAAGGACGAGAGACAGTTGAAGATGAAGATCGCCATTTTCTTGAGGATGGCCATCCGTTAACAATTACTGAAAGTGCTCGCGTTCAGAATAAGCTACGGCAATACTAACATGCCCAAACAGCTGACAAATAATTTAATCTGTTCTAGAACACCCTCTCTACATCCCTGAGTTTCTAAGTCAAAAGATCATGTAGAAGAATAACTTTGTATTTTTTATAGTGCTTCAGTGAGTCAAAGATAATAATTCAGGCTTATACATCCTTCAACCACGTATCATTTTAGGTCATAAGTCGATAATTAATTTTGCACTCTTCTCAGGCCATTTAATGTTACTACAGTTAAAACAAGCAATAGTATTTAATTATTAAGTACATTTAAGCGTATACCCCTATGATCGTTCCGTTAAAGATGTCAAGCTACCTTACAAAGACATAAAGGATCTAAGAAAGAGTGTAAAAGAAAATGCAGTAGTTATTATGGGTAACTTTACTCCTAAAGTCGCCAAAGAAAAATTGAGGATTTGTGAAAATCCCAGATGACATTATTGTGTATAGAGGTATAGAAACGGATTAAATGGAATTAAAACAGACCCTGGAACGTGACGTAGGTTCAGATCACAATCCAGTCAGAGCAAACATTAAAAGCTCCAGAAAGATACATAGGTCCGGTCCTACATTAAAACAGATACGCGAAAATAGAAGGCTCCAACCAAACAAAGCGCCAACTAAATACAAACAAGGATAAGTCGCACAAGTAACACAATATAAACGAACTTGAATTAAAACCAACCATTATTAACACAAAATCCTATTATTGGACGAAAAGCTAATATTTAGAAACCCTGGATGACCTCACAAACTTAGTAAAAGAGGAAGTTATAAAAACAAAATTAACAACACCTAAACACATCACACAATATAAACAAATCGTTAAACTAAAGAAAAGCGCGAAATAGAAGAGTCGAGATGGAGGGCACTAGCTTATTCAAATTCAGAAGACATTGAAACTTACATATCTGAGTTGTTGATGCGAAGCTAGAAATAAAAACAAAATTTATCTAGCAAAGCGTGTTTTTGAAAAATATAAGAGTTGCTTGCTAATCGTAACCTTCAGCTTGTAACAAGATCCTAACTTCAGTCCTCTCAACGAATGAAATAAAAAATAAACATAAGCAATGCTGAATGGAGGCAATAACAACACAAGCAAGGGAAATGGAGGCAGAAACAAGAGTTACAACTAATTCACCCTAGCCGCGAGGTGTTAGCTATGGCGATCGAAAACGATCTTGTAAAGATACCGTCATGCTGCGCCCACACAAAACCAAGACAAAAATACACATTTGAAATACTTTTGGGGGTTATTCAAACATGACTAAAATTTCAGATTACAAAACTACTCAAACCGCCGTACTTGAATGCTAAAATGCCATCATTCAAGGCACGCGCTTCGCGAATAATTCAGGATTTATCAAAATTAAAATAATTGTGAAAAACAAAATGAATATTTTGAAGGCTTAAAGGAAACGGACGTACCAACAAAGAATAGTAAAGAATTTAGTAGAATACAGTGCTGAAAAATATTGGGAGCAGAATAAGAGAAGTTTTCTATCAAAATCTATGGTGGCTACCTAGTCTACAAGGGTCATCTTTGTTTCTGTGTTTCCCTAACATATTTGAAAACAAAGAAAACTTCTTCAGACGACTACTAACTACAACCTTAAAATCTATTGCACTACTCATATGTTCACTTACTCAAGGAAAAGGTTCGCCCATTCTCCATAAAGCAAAAGTTTCGCAGTCGAATAGAATGTATCTCATTCTATTCATTACGAGGTCTACGAATAGATTCTTCCCTGCAAACACCCATTGTGTACATAATTACGTAAATCACAGTACAGAAAATCAACTCAATCACTAACCCAACTAGTTGTTTGCTTAGTCTCACTCTACAATATAATATTTCCTTAGATGGTATTCTAAGATTCAGTTCTTCCGTCCAATTCTAGTGGTTTTAGTGGAATTTAGATATCCAATCATCAAGCCAATTGCAAAATGCAGTTTTGATTGCTTCAAAAGCCAGTCCAGTAAACATAAAATTATTCATTCCTTAATATCCTTAAATCTTGGCACACACATAAGACTACGTCTGTGGTTTTTAAGGGTAAACCTTCCCAGATCAGTTTGTAATTGATCTGGTAGCGCATAAATTTCCGCTTGTAACATTACAAACCATTTCCCCAAATACATAAGCTGGGGAGATTTTTAAAATGGTGCAACTCCAGTTCCACTGCCGGTGTCAGATCCATCTATATACCAAATAAATTTTCCTGTTCAACAGTGTCTATGTTCAAACTTTTCATTCAATTCAGGTTCTATTTTAAGAGATTTATTAAAATTCTGCCCAGTTGTCATGTCATTATTCATTTCCAGTAGTTGTTCTATAAGAATTCCTGTTATCCTAATATGACTAAGAGCAAGGCTGAAATGCCACTTTCAGTCTGATAGAGGCAATAATTATAGTTGGAGTACTTTATAAATAGATAAGGAACCCTTTGGAATTTACAAGTAACTATAGGTCTCACCACAGCGTCATTTTTTCGTTTAAAACTTTTGTATATTCCAGATTAGCCTTGTATTCAAAATTACACTAAGGTACTTTTAGCTTCCTAGCTCACTTGTAGTTGTTTATTGAAAAGATATGACAGTTTTAATTAGCCCGTGCTGAATGATGGATGCAGTAAGTCACGGTATTCGGGAAAACTTGTACTACAAGCGCAACTTACTGTATACAATTGTCAAATTGGAACAGCATCGAATTTCAAATATTTATGTTTGTAGCTAGTAAAGATGATGTTACAGGGTTAGAGACAGAAAGAAGAATAAAACAACTTTTTTCAATATAACAAGATGTTAGAACTAAAAGCGTTAAATAATCGGAATTTAATGATGAAAGATCACGACGAGAAAACCCAAAAAAAGAAAGAAAGTCAAAAAAGGTAAAGAATGAAGGCCATTATAATTTTTAATAAACCCTGGGTACAATTGTCTTACATCCTTAGTCTTCAAAAGATCCAAAACTGCAAATGAGATAACAAAAGGAGGGTAAGAAGATTCTACACAGAAAATACAGAAAAATTGCAAAAATAGTGAGAAGCAAACTTAAATAAAAAATTTAAAGATTTAAGTTCCATAATAAACAATAATTAAGAGATTCCTTTATTTTTAAAATCATAAGAGAAGAAAGGACAAATTTCAATATATATATATATATATATATATATATATATATATATATATATATATATATATATATATATATATATATCAATATATATATCAAATGTCAGTGTGACATGCCGCATGTGTTCCCAATATTTAAAGTCCAAAAGGGCCATATTGAGAAAACTGAGGCAGAGTAAAGCAGTGAACCTAGTAGAGGGAAATAGAGGAAGGTGTAGGAGAACAGGAAAACAAAAATAACGACGAAACAGTGAGTAAATTAAAGAAAGTGGTAGATAAGTAAGGTTAAGGACTGTGTGAATACAACTAAAAATCGCATGAAACTAGTATAGATAAGAGAAGTAAATAAAACTGGAATGACCTCCACATCAAAATTTTTTGGATAGGCAACACATTAAATGCCGAAGTATTGCAATCCACAAGGAGTAGTGTAAATAAAATTGAATTGTAAAATCAAGGAACGTGAAGGGGCTGTTGGTGGATAAGTGACAGACTTACGACGGGCAGACTGGGTTTGCCACTTTACGCAACCAACAGCAGACCCAAACATGAGCGAAATGAAGAGAATTGAGAAGATGTTCCAACAAATAGAGATGAACATGAAGCAAATGAATGATAAATTTGATGCTTTTGCGCTGGAAATGAACCAAGTTAAGGACGAAAATAAGAAACTAAAAGAGAAGGTGGCACAACATGAGGGAAGAATTACTTACCTAGAAAGAGAAACCAGGAAAAATAATATCATAATTAAAGGAGTGGTAGACGAAGAAAATGAAAACACGAACAGGACAGAGGTAAAAGTAGCTAATATAATGCAAAAGATAGGAATTGACATAAACTTAAAAGAGGATTTAGAACAAATAAGAAGAATTGGAAAATATATGACAGACAAGAAAAGACCAATATTGGTTAAGTTAATTAGAGGTAACAAAAAAATACAAATCCTACAAAACGCGAGAAAGCTCAAAGGAACAGATATATGGATTGATGAAGATTATACCAAGGAGGTAATAGAGGAAAGAAAAATGTTAATCCCACATATGAAAGAAGCAAGGAATAAAGGATATAGAGCACAGCTAAAATATAATAAATTGATAATCAATGATGAAATATACAGAGCAAATGATCTTGCAAATAAAGAAGAACTGATAAAGGAAGATAGGACTGAAAACACATCAATAAAAAGGACTGCAACAAAGAGATCACCGGAGGAACAAATTTCGAGGAACAATTAAGAAAAATAACCCGAACAGGTCAAAAACTAGTACGTGCAGATAAGCAGGGGATGACGGTAACGAAACTGGCAATGGACAAGGAAACGACATAAAGGATTGGAAACTTGGAGTATGGAATATAAGAAGTTTAACGAATAAAGAAGAAGAAGTTATATATGAGTTTAACAGAATAGGAACAGAAATACTGGTACTTGCAGAGACAAAGAAAAAAGGGAAAGGAGAAAAGATATTAACGGACGGACACAGACTAATATACTCCGGAGTGAAAGAAAATGCAAGAGCGGCAGAAGGCGTGGGATGCATTATAAACAAGAATTGGGAAGATAAGATCACAAACTGGACAGGGTGGTCGGAAAGAATCCTCACGGTGGAATTAGAAATGCAAGAAAAGAAAAATAACGTTAATTGCAGTCTACGGACCTGACGAAAACGAGAAAAAGGAAATAAAAGATAAATTTTGGGAGGATTTAGCATTAATAACAGAAAGAAGCAAAGGGAAAATATTTGTAGCAGGTGACTTCAACAGTAGAGTGGGAAGAGAGAAATAACACAGAAACGGTGATAGGAAAATTCGGCGAAGATAAAAGAAATAACAACGGAAACAGATTAATAGAATACTGCTCCCGTAATAACCTAATCATAACAAACTCATTCTTCCAGCACAAAAAGATACACACAATTACAAGAGAGGTTAAAAGCAGAAATGAGAGATCTATATTAGAATACATACTAGTAGAAAAAAATAACAGGCAGATGGTGAAAGATGTTAGAGTCAAAGAGGAGCGGAGATATACAGCGACCACTACCTATTAACGGGAAAGATAAAGAGACCTGAAAATCAAAAACAAGCAATAAGAGAAGAATATGCAGTTCAGAAAGAAACAATACGTATTTATAAACTACAAGAAACAGAAATAGCAAAGAAATACGAGAACATAATAAGAAGAGAACTACTACAGATGAAGAAAAGCTAGAACAGATGAATGTGGAAGAGATGTGGAAGAAGATAAAGAACACTCTAATAAACGCAGCCAGATACGCATGTGGTGTAATTAAGACAAATAAGCATATGAAGAGAACCGCCTGGTGGAGTGAAGAAATAAAAGACCAAGTTAAACTAAAGAAGAAGAGGTGGGCAGAATATTTAATGAAAAGACAGAAGAGGCATATAAAACATACAAAGAACAACGTATAATAGTAAAACATATGGTGACAGATGCGAAAGAAAAACGTGGCAAGACTTTGGGAAAAAGTTAGAAAAACAGCAGAGAGAACCAAAAACTATTCTATAAAGTTTTAAAAAACTTAAGGAAAGGGAAAACACCAGATAACACAGTAATAAAGGATAATAATGGAAAGGTACTGTCAAACCCAATAGATATAATGAACAGATGGAGGCAATACTTCCAAGAACTCCTACAGACCCAAGGCACGAATAATGAAGAAAATACACAGACAGAAGATAAACAACAGCATAGAGAAAACGAAGAAGAAGGTATAACAGAAGAAGAATTGACAACAGCACTAAAGAAAATTAAAATGGAAAGTCACCAGGACATGACAGAATCACTGGCGAAATGTTGAAAAAAATGGGAAAACAAGGAACAAAGGCGTTTTTAAAAATGTTTAACAAAATATGGAAAGAAGAGAGTATACCAAAAGATTGGGAAGTAGGACAGATAGTACCAATATTTAAGAAGGAGATAGGAAAATATGTAACAACTATAGAGGCATAACACTGCTGAGCATACCTTTAAAGCTGTTCGAACAAATAATTGAAGGTAAACTCCGAACTGTCATAGAACCAACACTAACAGAAGAACAGAGTGGTTTCCGTAAGGGTAGAAGCGTACAAGACCATATATTTACAGTGAAACAAATAATTACAAAAATACTTCAATACAACGAGAAAGCTGCCTTTGCATTTATCGACCTCGAGAAAGCTTTCGATAGAACACCCAGAGAGAGAGTATGGCAAAATTTAAGCAACAGAGGAATAAGCCCAAAAGTAACGAGAGTAATTAAAAGTCTGTACCAAAAGACAAGGAACTACGTGATAAACAATAACAGAACATCAGAGGAGTTTACTACAAATGAAGGTTTAAGGCAAGGAGGGTACTGAGTCCGGCATTATTTATCATCTTTATGGATGAAATAATACGAACATGTCACCAGAGGATCAGAGGGTTAAATGTAGGATATAGAAAATTACAACCTATATTTATACGAAACTGTGCATTTGCAGACGATATTATAGTAATGGCAGGAAGCGAAGAAGAACTACAACGAAACCTACTGATATGGAACGAAGAACTAACAAATAACGGTATGAAGATAAACGCCAATAAAACACAAGTGATGCTTATTGGGAAAGATCACCAGAAGATAAAGATGCAAATAAATGGAGAGGAAATTAAACAGATAAAACAGTTCAAGTATCTAGGGGTCACTATAGATAATAACGGAAGACAGGAAATAGACATATCTGAAAGGATAGAGAAATGTAATAAACTATATTACGCAATGAACGCAAATTTTATAAACAAAAGAGAAGTGACACAAAACCAAACTTACGGTTATAAAACAATCTTCAGGCCTATTATGACTTATGGATGCGAATCATGGGTATTGACACAAAAATGAAACTAAGATTAGAAGCCACAGAAATGAAATACTTAAGAAGAGTGAAAGGCGTCTCCTTGAGGGATAAAATCAGAAGCAGTCAGATTAGAGCAGAATTAGAAATTAACCCAGTAACAAGCTTCATTGAACAAAGACAATTAGCGTGGTGGGGCCATTTACAGCGGATGGATCAAGATAGACAAGTCAAACGAATATGGGAAACGAGAAAGTAGGCAAAAGAAAAGGGAAGACCACAGGAAACATGGGATAACACTATAGGAAAAATACTAACAAGGAAAGGAAAAACAGTGGAGGAGGCGAAAGCAATGACAAACAACAGAAAAGAATGGAATAAATTTGTTCATAACACAGACAATCCAGTTTAATTCAGTTTAATTAAGTTAAGAATGTAGATAAGTATTGTATAATGTACATACAAGCCAACACCAATAAGGTAAATGGCTTTTGATTATATATATATATATATATATATATATATATATATATATATATAAAATTTTTCTGAATGCTTTTCCGAGTATTTAAATGCTCTTTAATGTCTTGTAGTTCTTCATTAGATGACTTTAGAACACCGCATTGTCCTAAAGCTCAAAAACAGCCTCTACGAATTTCCGAGATACCGACTTTTCTAAGTATCTAAAAGTGTTCCCTGAAACTCTGTAGTTTTTCTGAATTCATCTTCCAGTCACTCAAAGATCTAGGAACATCCTGTTGGTCTAACAGCTCAAAAAGGACCAATACATCCTTCGCATTTATATAACTTGATAATCTTTTCCAATCATATATTCTTACCTAGGACTCGGGTTTGAGGTCAATGACACATTTGCCCACTGCGGATATTAAAAGTGCATTTTTCTCAAAAGGTTCTTTTAGGAATACCACCAAGTCCTATGCTTTGAAATGATTTTTATTCAGAGATCTTTTTCGATCTTATAAACATTAACTTTTGCATAAATCAATATCATTTAATAATCTTCTCGGACATTTTCGCTTTTGTGTCAATCTAATTTGTAATTCTACTTTATATTTTACTTTCCTTTACTTCTGTTTTCTTTAATTTTTTTCTATTATTCGGCATCTTTTATTTGTAACGTTTGGTCTCAAAAGTGTCATAAAGATATTTATTGCTACTTGGTGAGTGAAGCAATGTAAACCGGAATTTCTTTTTTTAAACGCCTTAAGCGTTGTTAGGATGCTTAAAGGATTCTTTTCTTGGGATGCCTCGCACTACCACTTTGTAGTCAGTATCATTTAAAAGCAAGTTGGTTCGTTACGCAACGGGCTATTAAGTTTCTTATGACAGAGAGGGAAGACTTAAAACACACTTTAGAATACTCAAGTGTGTGACTGACAAACAATTTTTAAGAGGCCGAGAAGCAGTTCAACATGAAAGTCCAACGGCCAATGTGACCAAGAAGGATGTTAGCATTGTTCACCATCTTTTCGGAGATTAATTAACGCTGGCTGAAAATCCTTCTAAAGTCAGAACAAGTTACGAAAGTACTCGGACAATCGGAGACGTTATAGCTTATATTTGTTCTAGATCACACTGGATTTATCACCCTGCGATTATCATTTGTTTGAATTACTAAAAGAAACCCTTGGAATCAAAAATCTCCTTTGGGATAATACACAACAAAAATGTAAAAATGAACATTGGATGGGTACAAAATAATTTGATTCGCCCACGTATTGCAAGAATATTTTATGAATCGAATCGGCCCGTCCAATTTAACGTTCCAATTACGTTTGGACTTGTTCTGGAACGCGACTTGTATGCAAAATGAAACTGAAATAAACTAAAAAGTAGAAAATTATAACCTTCATCATACCTGGCCAATTTCACTTTCTAAACCATGACAACAATTAACAATTTGAGTTAATTACATTAATGACCGCAACTGTGAAGTGTAAATAAGGAGCGTTTCCGAAGCAAGGCGAGCGATAAACGTGTTTGTTATTTGAAGACTTTATGGTTTTTTAATGCCCACCATAAACAATGTTATTGCAAACAGCAGCGGTTTCGGCTATAACATTTGCTACGATTTTAAACAAAAACCGTCCGAACGTTATCTCCACTAAATTTCCGTTTACCGGATAACGGTATACGAAGGTTGGGCGATATGTTATCGCTAATTGGCCACAAAGTTGAAAACAAATATTTTTTGCTTTGCAAAAAAAAGAACGATAATGCTGCATAATTATGGTAATTAATGAGGAAGTTGTAGGGTTAGTTAGTTGCACATACAGAAATTGCGACTACTAAATGAAAATATTTTTTATTAACAATGCATATTTCCAATCTACTCATTAAAAATTCAACTCTTCTAAGAGTTCTTGGAGCATTTTCTGATAGTTTTTTTGTGGAATTTTTTGGCTAGGTTGTGTGTCTTTAGCCATGTAAGAGATTGGCAGATCCGCGTGTGGCGTCTGTTTGTTTATATACCAAGAAGCATAGATTTCAATTCTCAACATCTTGGACTGAAGTTTTGCAACATTTTGGTGTTCGACGGTTTTGAACCTCACAATTGAATGCCATACGTCCAAATTGGTCTTATTGTGGTTTATAAAGCAGCACTTCATTTTCGAATGACAGCTGAGAGCGTCTTTGTATGGATGGGAGTCCTCCAAGTTAGTCATTTGTACAGCTAGAGACCCAAATATTTCGTTTCTGTGTTTGTGGATATGGGGTTGTTATTCTTACACACTTGGGACCCGATGTTGCGTTTGTTGGTTAATGTAAACTGTCGATTCAGGAAGAATTATGTTTGATTTAATCGCCCTGGGTTAGCATCAACTTTGACTCCAATTCATGGAATAGTTCAAGAGTGGATAACATTTGTTGGTGAAAAAGTAGCCGAATCTGTGATTTAAAGAGCAAAGGAACGAGATTATCTACATCCAGTCTACGAACATTTTCTTTTCAGCTCTTCTTGAGGAATTCAATATTTTTGAAATCGATTAGTTCATAAGATCAGCATTATTGTTGACCAATAGATTTGATTGAGATTACTGGGAAATTTAATTCGTCTAGTAGATAAAGAAGCCGGAGACTTGGGAGAGCAATAAAGATTAGTATGATGCTGGAGCAGCAGTTCAGATTAATTTGGTTTGCAAATTTATTTTTTATTATAGCTAATATAGTACACAATTATAGTAATCATGATTAACATTAGTATAGTGTGATCATAAAAATAAATTAATTGTTCTATTAATGGGGAATCTGCATCTTGAGTGTTATGGTTTGGTCATGTTGCCATTCTAAAAAAGGTAGAGCTCTATATACGGAGCTTAAATCTATTGCACTATTCTACAATGTTAGAAATTAATTGGTTAGTATAGGAAGTTCAGAAAATCTATGTTCAGCTGGAGGGGTATTTTGGAATCATTCAATTGCACCGGAAATAGATTTGTTCGAATTGAAGTTACTCTTTTTCAAATAATAAAGATGAATAAAGAATTCTTAGTATAGAGATTAGAAATCCTATTGATAAAACTACATTTTTGGATAACCTGAGTAACGCAGAGATATTCGTCTTAGTCCTAAAAAGTGTTGGGAAAAGATGTATATGTGAAGAATTGGATTTTTAGAAGTTTATTGTTTAGTGAGAATGCAGTAAATAGGGAGAATCAGTGAATTAATCTTCCCATGATGACAAATGCGGCTCCTAATGGCAAAACGTAATGGAAGTAGGCTACTACATAATATGAGTCGTATAAAATGATATCAATAGATGAATAACCAAGCGTAACTCCGATTAATCCCCCTACTGTAAATAGGAAAATACATCTTAGAGTTCATAGTATTTGGGGACAATAGTTGATCATCTAAAAAAATTTAATTCCAGCAATAGTTCCTACTTCATGATTATAGTTGCGGATATGAAGTAACTCGAGTGTCAACGCCTATCCAATTGTAAATATGTGATGGGCTCACACTACGAATCCCAGCAATCTAATTGCTAGTATTGCATAGACAAATCCAATGCAACCAAAAGTTTCTATTTTTTTCCTCTTTCTTGGGAAGCAATATGGGAAATTATTGCAAACCCTGGAAGAATTATAATGTAGACTTCTGGATGCCCAAAGAATCAAAGCAAGTGTTGGTATAAGATTGGGTCGCCTCCTCCAGCTGGGCCAAAGAATGGGGTAATAACGTTTCGATCTGTTAATAATATGGTGATAGCTCCTGCTAGTGTGGCTGCAGCTCGAATAAATAAAGGTATGCGACCAAAAGTAATACCTGTGGATCGTATATTAATAATTGTAGAGATAAAATTTACGATTGAGGAAATGTTAGCTAAGTGAAGCCTGAACATAAATCGACAGAGGATCCTCTATGAGAAATATCTGCTGATAGAGGCGAGTAAATTTTCAACAATTCTTATTAGGAGAAGAGTAAAAAAGGTGGGCGCAAGTAGGAAAGGGGCCCAAGGACGCTACCTTGAGGAACTCCAGCGTAAATTTCGTGGTAGTCAGACAGGATTTCAGCAGAAAGTAATAAGGGCTAAGAAGTTGGAGTTTAATTTTGTAAAGCAGACATTAGTTCCAAACACGGTCAAAGGCCTGTATCTAGAAATATCCCCAAGCAGTGCTTGTGCTCTTCTAGGCTCCTTGTAATTATGCATTTGCTGAACGCTTTAGTGTCCCGGACTAGTAGTCTGGTATGATGCTGTATGGCGATGTCATTTTTTAGCCGGTTGAGAGGTAGTTTTAAAATAACCTTGATAGTATAGGCAGAAGACTTGTAGGTCGATAGGATGGTGGTTGGCTAGGAGGTTTTTCCCGCTTTGGTTTAATATAATTATTTGCGAGAGTTTCCTATTAGTGGATAGTAAGCATTTGACTTGTGATAAGGTCGCGTCCCCGAGATTTGTGGTTTTTAATGTGTTATATTTCGTGTTTCACTTCTCTAAGCAAAATCGTTTTTATTGAAAGTGAGGGCTGACGAGGAATGGCTAGGAAATCTCTGACCTAGTTATCATTTGTTCCAGAATCTGGCTGCGTGGGTTGGAAAATTTGAAAAAGGTGTTCGGCGAATGTGCTCGATTTTTCTTTGTTTGGTGGGATAACAACTTTTGGTCTTTTGAATCTTTTGTGGTCTTCCAAGTTGTACAGCCCTCACTGGACAAGTTCGTAATGTATTTTGTGATTCTTCTTGTAAAGAAATAGTTCTATGGAGTTTTGCCCTTCCGATTTCCCCTTTTCTGTGACTAGTTCGCGTATATATCGAGGAACATTGTCAAGATGGTAAATATTCACATTTTTACTTAAAATAGTGGGGTTACTTTTGTCTTTCATTTCAGGCTTTCGTTAAAACTGGTTTATTATATTTATTATACATGGTGTGTTTACTGAACAACAAAACTAATGTTATTAATTTAACAAAAATTTATATTTTCAGGCCATTCTTCCTTCATTATGAAGTACAAAATAGTGGAAATAGTGGAGGAAACATGGTGAACAGTAAACTCAGAAACAAATTAAAATAAACACCCTATGAAACATCCCAAAAATACCAACACGAAGTCGATTTGCAAAGCCACAAAGGGACGAAATGACAGAAAACACATATACCGCCATTATGGGGAAGAAGCTAATACATTCGCACACCATCTGGTGAAAGTTTTTAATCTAAATTCTGGTGAAATAGGCGAAAAAACTACAAACGTCCCTTCAGATGACAATACCGATTAAGAAATTCACTATTAAATAAATTAAAGAATGATTTCATAACGCCAATCATACAAAAGCAACTATCTGAACAAGAAACTAAATTCTTACAACTCTTGTTCGATGGAATTCTGAGGCTAACCCTGGTCACTAAAATTCAAATTCGCTCAGATAGTTCTCATCCCCAAACCTGGGAAACCCCTTGATGGCAACCGATCATACAGACCTATCAGTCTCCTCTCAGTCATATCAAAGCTGCTCGAAAAATTACTTCTAAGACGAACAACTCAAACAACTTCAAAAGAAACAATTCTGCTCTGCTGGTATGTCAAACAAGTATTCGACAGTTTGGCATAGCGGGATACTGTACAAAATAAAGAAAGCGCTGCCCCACGAATTCCTTTCGTATCTCAATAATAGAAGCTTTCAAACTAAGATTGGCAACGATGTATCCCAGATAGAACAAATAAACGCTAGAGTGCCCCAAGGTAGTGTACTTGGCTCAATGTTGTACTTACTCTACACTGCTGATCTTACCATACAGCTATTCTTGCTTCAGAATACAGCATCAGTAATACTTCAACTTCACCTAAACCAAATTGAAAATTCGTTACGCAAGTGGAAAATTAAGGTCAATGAAGACATTAGTATGCATCACGTTTCCAACAAAACGTTCGTGTCCACCGGTCACCCTTAGACAAAACTGCCAGTCAACAGTCAAACGAAGTGAAATGCCTGTGACTTCATCTGGAAAGCTCATATCACCGAGAAGTGTAAGCAAACGGATATCAAACTAAAACAGCTGTACTGGCTTATCGGAAAGAAATCTCCCTTACTGCTAAAGAACAAAATTCTGTTGTACAAAAGTTGACAAACGGATGCCAACTATGGGGATGCGCCAGTAACCCTTCGAAATATGTCAAATGCGCCATGGTATGTGTCGAACATCATCAAACACCACGACACCCTGGAAACTCACCCAAATGGAATCATGGAATCACTGACAGTAGATCCACAAACCAGGAGACTTCAGGAGAAATAGCCAAAGGATCTGACTAATTAAATATGGAAGGACACTAATGACAGCTCTTCCAATGAAGTCCGAACCCCAATTAGTATTCTTACCAAATATTAGCTCATAGAGTGCATTATATTCTGATTACTGATAAAGTTAAAAAATATATAAAATTGTTTAGTTGTAGAAACTGTAAAAACTGTCAAGATTTTTTTAGATCGTGGATTATTTAATTACATACCAGTCAATGAAATACGAAACCCACAAGCTCCCTGGATTCCCATGTAGAACGCTTGATGTAAGGGATTCAAGAAAACCGAAATGTGCAGCACCTGGCAGCGCTAAATTTAAAGATCATTGCTGCTGCTTATAAGATCCATTAATCAGAGGCGAGCATAACGTCTGAGGCTACAAGTTCATTGGCACGCCAAAATCGGATGCAAATGCTCGAGATATTAATCAAGCGGCCGGGCAAATGGAAAAGAACAAAACCAGCGGCCACAACAATGGTCCGCTTTCTTTGCCCGGAAGGCGCTATTCGTAAGGAATTCCGGGCCGAAGGCCGAAAGCCCGCGCACTTCGGTTCCTTCGCGCCCCGATCAGCCCCCGGGGCGGCGATGTGTACTTTCAATTACGCGTGGATAATTAAATGAAAACGCTACATACCGCAGCCGCCACTTTTCGGAATTCCAATTATCCACGCAGATCTGTTTGCGCACGTCTTCCAAATTGAATCCGGGCCGGAATTCGCGCCCCGCACACCGAACTCCAATTACCCGCGCATCGCATCTGCAATCGCCGCGCGCCAATTAATTACGTCGCGATGCACGCTGCCTCGCCGGCTTCCCGGGGCCCTCTGCCGCGGCACATCCGCGGATATTCGTCGGAGCCGAGCCGGAGACCGCTCACGATGTTGTTCACCTTCGCGGCGTTTACGCGGCAACTAACATTTGTTTTTTGCAGACGGCTCATCGCCGCCGAGGCTGCGGCCCCCCGATCGGCTCGATCGCGCCGGGGCCGCGAGGTCGCGGGCCCGCTGCCGCATCCTCGCGCTTGCATAACGAGGAGGAGGCTCAAAGGGGCCGGCCGGGAGAAATGTCAACACACCTAGCGCCAGGTTCAAGGCTGCCCGCGGATCCTTCCCGAAGCCGAAATTAGCCGCCAAGTGCAAAAGTTGGGGCGATAAATCAGCTGATAATTGATGCCTGTTTGGCGAGATATCTTAGGTTGCGCGGACATATGGAACACCTCTAGCCTGGCAAGAGGACGATGACCGTAAAAAATCCAATGACCTGGAGTAGAAATCGAGCCCAGGCAGTGCTTCACAATAAGCAATCAGCTCGCTCAATTGCACATTTGTTTGCCAAAGGACCCACCAAAGCTGCCATTTAATACACTACGAGGGTCGAGTCAAAAGTCATGGCAACTAATTTTTCAAAGGTAAGAGATGGTATCACAAAATGTATGTCCACAACACAAGATGGTCCTGTGATGTTCTGTAACTGCACAGTGACCCGAGTAGAACAGCGTTCGTATATCAAAACCAGAGAATGACACAAATACCAGCGGAGTTGGTAGAACCCGTCGAAAATAGTCACGAAGTGGGTAGCAGAATTTCAGCGAGGACGCAAAGCAACCAGCGACCAGCAACGGGCAGTATGACCTATAAGCATGCGGACCAACATGTCAAATGCAAAAAACGATCACCTGATAGAGACCAACAGACGATGGACACTGTTCGAGTTAAGAGAGAAAAAGTGGCATCAAGAACCACACCATCCACGGGATTTGTAATCCTCATTCGTGTGCCAACCATCTACCACGTTGTTCCACACATCCGTTTTGTATGACGGTTGATCAACAGCTGATGCAATTGCAGAACATCACAGAGCCATATCTATATGTACACAGTTTTCTTAAAACATACTTCATTTTGTAATGCCATCCTTACCTTTGAAAAAATAATTTGCATGACTTATACCCTTGTATATGGTCAAAAGTATCTACAAGGTGGTTCAAATATGAACGGGATTGATTTGTATGTACACAAGCTGTGTGACTTTGAGAAAATGAAGCCACAACCGCCACCTCCCTCCTGCTCCGGTTAGAACCTGTTCAGTCCTGTTTGGGAGTTCCTAGAATGATGAGCGAACAGAACGTAACGCTGATAGATTTCTTAATTATTATGGCTGTACCAGCATGGACAGTATTATCTGGATGGTTGGTGAAATAAGTTAAGTACTTATGTATATTAAAGTAGGATCTGTCTGTGAAGTGAGTTTCTGCTATTAATAGTATATCAATATAGTTGTTATGAAGGAATATATCAACCTCCTGTTTATGCTTCAGAAGGCCATTGGCATTCCACTGGGGTATTTTTACAAAATTAAATTAATTTTGTTGTCCAGGGTTGAGAGCATGTTCAACACCATGCTATTTTGTTGCATTAGCTGCTGAAACATAGCCTTAAATTCATCTTCCGTTTACTGCCCGCACAACATCAAAAAAGAACATTTTCAGAACTTCTTCCGGACTCTAGGAACAAAATTTATTGTAGGAGGCGACTTTAACAGTAAAAACTCCCTTTGGGGATCCCGCATAACAACTACTAAAGGCAGAGAGTTGGCAAAACTTCTCCATGAGCAAAATTATTCTTTACTTTCTACTGGTACTCCTACCTATTGGCCTACCGATCTTCATAACGAATGGTATCTCATCACCATATATGGATATTGTCCCTAGCTATGACCTTTCCTCGGATCACTCTCCGATAATAGCCACTATCAGCTCTTGTGTCATACATAAAAAGTATATTGTTAGATTGCACAACAGAAAAACCGATTGGGAAGTGTATCAAAATCATATTAAAGAAAATATAAACTTAAAAGTTAGTCTCAAAACACCAGAAGAAATTGACGAAGCATTAAACAAGTGGTTCTGCATCCTTAAGGAGGCTGCGCAGTAAGCAACTCCTTCAGTGTATCCTTGGAGCTCTACACTCAACGTCCTTGTGGAAATTAAAAAACTTATAGCTGTGAAAAGAAGAGCCAGAGCAATTTGGCATCGGAGCCAAGCACCTGCTGATAAAAATACTTTCAATCGACTAAGTAACCAGCGGAAACAAAAAATTAAAGATGTGCAAAATCAATCCTTTCATGACTACATCATTAGTTTGAACAGATACGACAACTCAATCTGGAAGTCGGTAAAAAATGCAAGAAAGCCTAAAAACCAAGTGCCTCCCATATTTAATGAAGCAGACCCAAACTCTAGATGGGCCAAAAGCGACGAGGAAAAGGCTACATTGTTTGCAGAGTACCTTGAGGAAGTCTTCACCCCCAACAATGATGTAGTCGATGATGAGATCGAGAGACAATTAAGTAACATCACAACAAAAGTTCGAGGAATAACAAGTTTCTCTCCTAGAGGGATTCAAAAAGAAATCAAAATACTAAAACTCCGTAAATCTCCTGGCATAGATGGCGTGACTCCTAAAATGTAAAAGAACTACCAAGAAAAAGACTAGTGTTACTTACTTATATATTTAATGCTATCATTAAGTTAAATTACTGGCCCAAGCAACTGAAAGCCGCAGAAATCATATTAACACATAAACCGAGCAAAGACCTAAACAACGTTTCATCATATCGTCCAATAAGCTTGTTGTCTATAATCTCAAAAATACTGGAAAGACTTATATTGCAAGGAATAGTTGCTGATCCTAACAGCCAAGAATGGATAACTCAACATCAATTTGGCTTTCGTCAAAATCACACTACGATACAACAAATTCATAGGATCTGTCACAAAATTAATGAAGCACTCGAAAATAAGAAATACTGTACATCGGTTTTCTTAGATGTAAGTAGAGCCTTCGACAAAGTTTGGCACTCGGGCCTGTTATATAAGATTAGAACATTCTTGTCCGTAATATACTATAATCTCCTAAAATCCTACTTAAGCGACAGAAAATTTAGAATAAGAGCCAATGAAGATGTGTCTGGCATGAAACCGATCAAGTCCGGTGTACCACAGGGTCCCTTTTTATACGTGCTGTACACTTCGGATTTACCAGTAAATGATTGTACTACAATGGGCACCTTCGCTGACGACACTGTTGTCCTTTCTACCAACGATGACCCGCAACTAGCAACCATTACCCTACAAAATCATCTAAATCAAATAAAAGAGTGGACACATAAATGGAAAATCAAGATCAATGAAGATAAATCTGTACAAGTTAATTTTACCTTAAGAAAAGACCTTTGCCCCCCTGTTTATCTAAATAACATACAAATACTTACTTCATCTTGCAAAATATTTAGGGATACATTTAGATAATAAACTATCATGGAAACAACACGTGGTTAAAAAACGTAAACAGATCGATCTAAAACTTAATGAAATGCAATGGTTACTTGGTAGGAAGTCAAAATTACCACTTGAAAATAAGCTCCTTCTTTATAAAACGATCCTTAAGACAATATGGGTTTATGGAATTGAACTCTGGGGTTGTACCAGTCGTTCGAATATGGCAATTATACAACGAAGTCAGTCTAAAATGTTACGTATGATCTCCAATGCCCCATGGTATGTTATTAATGACACACTTCATTCAGACCTGAAAATTCCATATGTTAAAGATGTCATAACTGAAAAAAGTATTAAACACCACATAAAGCTAGAACACCACATCAACGCAGTCCTTAATCCCCCTCTGGAAATACAAAATAACCTAATGATCTAAAAAATGTCTAAGGAGGCCTTGTCACTGGAGAAGACCTCACCACGTCAATGAAGAGCTACTTAGTTCTTAGATCAACACATTAGCTCATAGAATTCTATTGTAAATTCTGATTGCTAATAAAATAAATAAAAAAAGAACGTAACGCGGAGCGTGCAACAACGCATTGTGATCAAATTTCTCGTTGAAAAGAACGTCCTGTCCGCTGAAATTCACCACAAAATCTAACAACAATACGGAGAAGAGTGTTTCTCACAAACCGTGTGTTTAAGTGATGAAAGTGCTTCAAAGAGGACAGAGACCGCTTGGAGAATGAACCGCATGATCGTCGGCCGCGAATATCCGTCACCGAGCCAAACATTCTTTTCAATTTTAAAAAATCGGTTTTACTTATTGCTTCACTGAGCACTTGTTTTTTCTTGTGATTTTATACTTATAGTCTGTATTTAACTTTCCATACTGCACAAAATGGGCTAGAATACGGTTTTATACATATGGTTATTTCCGTCTTTCCAGTTACTTTCTTTCTTATGAATGAATTATTTTTCATATAGAACAACTGTCATATTTTTATTTTTTATTTCTATAAAAGTTCACGTCAAACTATTTGAATGTTTTAACATTTCTTTCAATATTTCTGAATTATATTGTAGTTCTTGTTCATTTCTTGTATATATAAGTAGGTCATCAGCATTATTGCTATTTCCATATTCCCATATCACACTTACACCTTCCTTACTTACCCTTTCATTTCTTTTGTCGTCTAGTACAAATATTGAGCAGCGTCAGTATAAGAACTCCCCTTGTCGCAGATTTTCCTCGGTTATAAACTCTTCTAACTAGAATTTTCCACTTCTAACATAATTCCTTGTGTTTTTGTAGATTTTTATTATATTGTTTATCAATTTTTATCTAGTCCTCTGCTTCTTAAGCTCTCCCATCCCATATTATTTCTCTAAGTATACTATCAAATGCTTTTTTGATAACAATAAATGCTACGTATATTTTATTGTTTATGCTTTTTTCTTCCCCATTCCAAAATCCGCTCTGTGATTTTTCTAGTTGTTCTTCTATTACTATTTTTAGTCTTTTCTCTATTATTCTTTCTTAGATTTTGGCCATCACACTCAGTATGGCGATTCTTGTATACCTTCAACATTTTTTATTGTCTCCTTTTTTGTGTATAAGTAACGTTCTTCTTAGTTCCCAGTCCATTGGTACCGTTTCCCTGTTTTATTGTGAAGAATTGTTATCACTCCCAAGAAGCCTTTATTTCCTAAGTTTATTATCGTCTCAGACTTATTCCATCATGCCCGGCTATCTTTTCTCTTTCCATCGGTTTTGTCACATGTCGTACTTCTTCTAGTTGTATTCCCTGTTGGTCAGTGTTTTCTTCTTCGTTCTCCTCTTCGTTTGGTGTGGTCACTTGATCTATACTTAGTATTTCTATTCTTTACAGCACCTTATTATATCTTTTTCCATAGTCAATATTTTTTGTTCTTCGATTTTATATATCTATTTCTCCACCGATTTTCCTTTCTAAAATAATTTTTGATTTCCGTAGGTATATTTTTAAATTTTTATTCGTTGGTCTTTGTATCTATTATAATTTTCATTATTTCTGTTATTTAAGTAGATCTTCTGTTTCCGCTTTTTCAATTTACTTCTTTTTTTATATCCCATTCCACCAACTAGTTTGTTTCCTGGACTAGTCTATTTTTCTAGTTTCGCATGTTTCTTTTGTTACCTTTATTATTATATCTTTTATTTCCCCCGTGCCATCTCTAGTAATTCATTATTTATATTTCTTTCATTTTATTCATTTAAATTTAATTTTCTCTTTGTATCTAGCTGCTGTTTCTTCTTCTCGTAGTTTATATGTTCTTATTATTTGTTTTTCTTTTCATCTTGATTTTCCTTATGTTTTGTTTATTGCCCTTGTGGCTTTTTATTCCAATTTTGTAATATTCTCACCTTAGTATCTTTTGTAGCTCTTCTATAATTTTTATTTATTATTACGTAATATATTATGGATCTTCTCTGGTATATCTATAGATATTTTTATGTTGGAAGAGTGTTTGCTATAACTAAGTTGCGCATTATGCAAAAATCTGTTTGCTTTAAACCAATGTTATTTATAACATCTTCTTATAACTACTTCCCCACACGTGCATTAAGGTCCCCTATTATTATCAGACTTCCCTTTATATTTTTACTATTTTTTTCCCTCCTCACTTAGTCCATAAATTATTATTATTGTTGTTTCTACTTCTTTTTCTATATTTAATTTTACTACTAATGTTCTCTCCTTGATGTCTATCCATTTTTTTACACATTTAAAATTCCTTTGTTGTAGTTGTATTGGCCGTGAGTCGCTTTCGTTTTCGCCTATGGAAGGATCACCTACTTCAGGCTTCACTTTTCCAAGAATATGGCGTCAGAAGATAAGGTTTTCCCTCCTTGTTCTTCTTGTAAATAGTACCGCTAAGCTTTTCTCCAAGTTGATCTGAATCCGCCAACGATCAAGCTAAACCTAGAGAGTACTGATTCTTTTTTGCAGTCTTTCACTGCTAGATGAGACCTGAGCGAGCTAGATATTATCGCCATGTCGTCTATACGTTCGATTAGGATAACATAGATTAAATATAGACGGAAACAGCATGGATTTTTGAAGAGCTCCTGCTCGGAGTTGCCCCTCTTATGACCTCACCCTGCCGATTTTGACTTGGAATCTTCTGCCGGTCAAGAAGGACCAAATTAGATATATTATTAGCAGCAGGATGTATGCTAAGGTCATCTTGACCACTAGCCTGTTGTGCCATATCTTAATGCAAGCCTTAACCACGTCGAGGAATACAGAGCCGGTGACTTCCTTCTTATTGCATCCCTTGGTGATGCGTTTCATCACACATAGGAGCTGGAGAGTGGTAGAGTGGTCTTGACGGAATACAAACTGATCCTCCGGCAACAGCTCGAAGTCCTCGACCGCCGTATTTAGATGACAGACTGATGAGTCTGTAGTTCTGAGAAAAGATACCCGTCTTCCTTATCTTAAGAAAACTTACGACATCCGCTAATTTCCATTAGTGGGGGAAGTGTTGCAATCTCCAGATAGCGTTAATGTTCGTGATTAGATAGACACAACAGCTTTCCTTAGAAGAGCTTTGATGGCTAGATTGGGCATGCCAACTAGCATTGGTACTTTCCGATGCTTGAGCTACCGTATTATCTGAAGAATTTCTTCAATGGTTGTCGGCTCTATCTCTTTTGTTTCTTGATCCAGCAGGCGCTAAACTGTTGGGCCGACGAGGTCAAGGTGGCCTAGGTCTGTATCTTGGTAGTTAAAATCTCTGATTTCTCTGTCACTTTCTTGTCATGTATCGGTGGCATCAGGGATGACTTGTTGCGTAGCACCTTGAGCGAGTTGTCCTCTTCTACGGTCGGCCATCCTCTAGGTTCCTAGATTGCTGCACTCAATCATGCCTGATTCTTCGGATACGCTTCTTCAGATCTCGGTAAAGGAAATCTCCCCCATCTTTGGTAAGTGTTTTATGGTAGCTAATCAGATTTATTCTGAAATAGCGATTTCCAGACTTTGGATCGTTCCCTTCAGGTCCTCTTTTAAGCGAAAGTGGGTGGTGTTCACGTTTTGGACGTTTTGGAGTTCTCAGTGTGGGAAAACTAATACATTTACCAACAGATGCGCGGTTCAGCGTATCTGTAGCGTTAAGCCGTTCGGGGTAGTTACCTTATTGTTCTGTGCGAGGTGTTTCGGGTTGAGGTCTTCTGCCAGTACTGCCGCAGTGCTGTTTCGAAGCGTTTAGGTCTTCCGGAATCAATCATCGGCTACACATTAAAGAGTTATACGCTGCGATAATTTGAAGAGCCCTATGATCTCTGATATGGAGGCAGATAGGTGTAGCCCTTAGGTAGTTGGTAGTCGAAAGTTAGTACTCCGCTGCATGCGAAATCGGTTCTGAAATCTTCTCGAGATGCTTGGAAATTCATTACATACATTCGGGAATATTCTCAATTCTATGTTTACGAGCACGTTACTATGCCAACCATAATAAGAATTTGAAACCATAAAAAACAAGGCTAAACTAACCGCGCATGCAACGTCTTAAATGTAACAAATCTGCATGTAATGCTACACCTTGAGATGAAATAGAGTGATTAACAAATAACTAAGAACTAAAAGTGCCACCGTCCTATCCTGCCCCATTCGCAGACATGAATTTAGGAAGAGACTCCGTCGACAAGATTAGCTCTACAAAATTATAAGCATTCAGCGCCTGCGGCTGGCCCCTTAAATATTAACAACTAATAACCGCTAATGGTGCAACAGTGCACCGGTTTGCCGCTTAATTTTGAATAAGCCCGGCGTACTTACTGAAAGCAACAATTCCGGCTAACCATTATAAATTAGTGTATGTACAGCCGAGCACGTGTAGAGCGTAACGAGTTTCAAGTGCCCGTCTGGATGTAATTAATAATGCAAGAGCAAGGTCGTGTGCAGTATCGCTCGGGTTTAGCTGCTCGCAATGTCGTTCAACGGGTTCTGGCGTTTCTAAAGCGCGCCTTTGGCTCGATTCTTATTACAAATTAGGATTAAATTGGAAGCCAAGAGGAAGCAACCCCAAGAACGCGGTAGTGTTTTTTGGTAAAATGAAGGAACAGCGAGGTAATAACTGCCTCTCCCTTCACTTCATAATGGCAAAAGTGGCAAGGCGTAAAAATGTGTTGCCAAAAATTTCACCAAAATAACTCACAGTTTTGTTGAGTTGTGCATACAAAACGATCGAATAAAATGGATTTTGTTATAGTGATTCCACGAGCTTTTACGAACAAAATGACATCATGCCACCGAGATCTATCAATGATTGTGTCATGTGCATAGTAATAACGTTATAAACAAGAATAATGTGGATAAGAAAGGACAAGTAGACGCGCATTCTCTTTTGAATGATGACCTTGTTTACGAAGTTGTTTAATTATTTCAGAATCTACAAAATCAATTTAACATTCAGAAGTAGATTAGGTGACCATTGACCCTTTAAATTCTGCGAAGATTCACTACTTGGACCTTTTGGTGTGGAATAGAAATCTTCATTAATTCTTCGAAATTTATGAAGCCTGTAGTACCACATCGGAGGAAAAATATATGTGCATGCAGAAAACTTAAAATAACATAATACTCATTCTCCAAATCCAAAATGATTGCTAAGAAAGCAAAAGCAATTTTATTTAAATCTTCATTACATTTTTTATATCTTCTTGTTATTCATTGTTTTTGACACTCCGATTATCGATGTATCAAGAGTGTATATTTCAAAGCTGCATCATCTTCTCTTTTATATCTAAACACAGTAATTATTAAAATCTTCCACCCTGTAAGCATGAGAAAGGGCTGCTCGATCTATCAACAAGGTAACTAATAATCCTATGGGTCCATTGTAGTCTATTTACGAAGGCTCAAAGCTGCAAGAAATGTCGCACTAAAGTCCAGCAGTATAATTGATATCCTGCAGTACGAAAAGAAATCATTGGTCTTGTTCATTAACTTTCTACTCCTCCACCAAGACAATTGTAAGTTCCTTTTGGAGATGGATCATGGATTTCCAGTCGGGTTCCTAGAACAGTTCATCCTAACATCCTGCAATTGCATTGGGCCTATTACCACGCTACAGAACGGAATTTTCAATTGGATTCCGACCACACACGAACAGGCTAGTCAGAATTCCACTTTATCATCAAGCAGGGCTAAGTGAAATGTCTCGATGCTTTATCCGTATGGTTACAATTGGTGCGAAAGTTCTAAAGTTGCCCGTTATCTAAATCCAACGTTTAATGCAAATTCAAATGTCTCTGAACGTGTAGCTATCAGGTAACCTGCCCGCAAAACCCTTTAGAAATATTTCTGTTAAAACTCGATTTGGTATTTAAAGTCCCTTCAAGAATCAGCAGAAGTTAAAAAATAACTTTAGTCGATTAACAGAGTTTTTGGACGAAAAACCCCTACTAGAGAATTTCCATATATGTAGACAACATTCTTTAAGTGTTTCCTAGATTTTTATTGTTTTAGCACAATTTGTGTCTTGTAATGCATTAACACTTATTATTTTATGTTTTTTTCATAGTATCGAGGATTCGGATATGACTTCAGGAACTCCATTCGGTCAAAATTTCAATGAGTTGTTAAAACACTTAATGGAATAATCAAATTTAAGACTTAAAGGCCTCTTTTCAGCATGTGAACCCACAACGTTCGTCACATCAACATGGGGATGCCCCTGAACCATTTGAAGCTACTAGCCACAACAATTCATACTTTTAAAGACCCAAGTGACACAAATAATTTGTTGAATATGACTTAAGCATGACTGACCATATTGGAATTGAGAGTTCGTCACAATTGCCTTATTAACCCCAAATATTCCAATTCCTGTCGACGTTGATATTCTTGGGTCTAAACCCCCACCCTTTCTTCTCTAGGAAACCCTGCGACGACTTCCATAAAACTTCTGGCATTCTAGGTTGCCGCCGCGATGTTTCCAATAGCTCCCAAAAGCGTAGTAGTCTACACGTCCTGTAACCATTCGGCGATACCGGCCAAATCCTGGTGTTCGGACTGCTGTTGGAAATTATGGAGCTGGTGCCGAGGAGCTGGCTGCATACCACCGCTGCATACGCGAGACTCGGTATTGGCACTGTCTGAATGCAGAGCATAGGCTGAAGCTGTCTGGGTGGGGTTCGTGGCAGTTCACGCAGGTGTCGGACTCACTCCAGGGTTTCTTGCAGTCTACAGAATGATAGTCTTCGCCTCACATTACTCAGCGTTGTGCGTGCTCAAAGTGCTGGTAGATATGGTACAAGCTCACGAGTTTCCTTTTTCTTGGCTGTTTCATTCTTATAGCTAAGTCAAGAACGACTCGTCAGTTAAAGTTTGTTTTTCCCTTGTCGTTCCACTCAAACTCAATGAACATGAACGGCTTGGGGTGCTACTAGGGGCTTCCTCATCCTCCTCACGGTGATTTCACTCTTAAGCTTCTCTTGTGTCACGTATTCACAAACTCTTCTCATGATGCCGCGCGGTGGCTTAACTGTGTTTAACAGATGAAAATGGTGCTGAATCTGGGTTTTCGTTGGGAAGCGAATCGGTGGATAGTGGATGGATAAAAATTCTGTCCGCTACGTTTTTGTCTTTCGTGTAGAGCTTTCTTGACTGTAGCCCAGACATGCTTCTTCCGTAGAATCATATGAGGGATTCATTCTAGTAAGGAAGCGCTTATTGGACGGATTGGGGTGTCCTGGTGGGGTTGGAGATGGCGGGTATCTCTTCTTTGCAGTTACCTTGAAACAACAGGCAGTCGTAACAATAGTACGACGGCGGACGTGGCGGCGTTTGCGGATAGGCATAAAGCCCTCCTGCTCAGTGGAACCTCAGCTAGTGTTGGTGCTAGTTGAGTTGCTCTCCGGTAGGGGAAGTGGGGGTGGCTGCAGGAGATGATTTTCACGCGTCGGTGGTGACGGTGCTGGCTGGCTCTCAAAGCGTTGTCTTCCTCTAAAAGGTTGATCAGTAACTACCGTTCGTCCACACTCATGAAGGTCTGCTGAAGGTATTCCTCCTCACTCTCACTTAACATTACGCGAATCGATTACAATTTCTATTAATATATCTGTTGTTTAAGTTACTAATGTAAGACACAATTGGATGTTACAATCACAGTTCTATAAGAAAAATGAGTTTGTTTATTACTTTCTTAAATCTGCAGCTAGTAAAAGAAAAAGAAAATGGAGAGAGTCTTGCAAAAATTTTGCAAAGACATTCTGGTTAAAGCACTGCTTTCAACTCCAGTATGTTTTAGGTCAAGCCTTGATTCATTCAGAGTTCAATTTCCCACTACATTCACAGCTTCAGATGGAAACATGTAAATATCATTTTTTAAAGTTTTGTTAACCCGGAACCGGTCTACAGGCCAAACGGTCACAGATATCGCAAAAATCCTTTCGAATATGAATTCAGCACAGTTCAGACACGTGCAGTGAACTCTTCATGTTTATCTTCCAGTCTAGCTGTAAACGATCGAGTGAATGCCACTTCTGGTCGAGGAAATTTTTATGCAAGCGTTAGCTGAGACCTTTTACAACTCTTTCAATTACTTGATGTTATCCTTAAAGTTATTTATCTCAAAGCAAGAAATTGAGACTGACCCCCATAGAACTGTGGTTGAATTAACACAAGCGTGTACACAATACGAATCAAAACTCTTAACTAACCCCGCAAAGCTCAAAGAATAGGTTAAAGCTTTGGTGCCTTTTTAATGTTGAACCTTGCACTACAGGTTAAAATTCTTACATTCCCTTGTAGTCTGAACTAGGGGTGTAACGATTAGTAACCTTTTAAAAAGATGAAAGTCAACAAAAGCTTCTGAATGGAGTGAACCATTTGTTGAGTACTTTGGTACAGTTTCTTATTTACCACTTCGTCTATTGGACCATACAGCCATGAATTAAAAACAACACAACGTGAAAGCCTCGACTACTAGTGAGCACGAGCAGATCCAGCTCCAAACAGAGCAAAACTACCGGTAAGTTGAAATCCGGTCTCGAGCAAATTAAGAGGTTTATCAGTTTGTGGCCCGAGCCGCACAATTTCCTCGGCGCCGCAGAATTATTCCAGACGTAAGACGCCGTTTCATTTAACATGCAAATGTCCCGAGAGCGGCGACCGCTTTGTGAGCTTACGAAAATGCACAATTACATAAAACATGCCGGGAGGCTCCGGGGCAGAATGCGGACGTTGGCTAATGCATTCGTTACACGCTCCTCGGCGCGGACGGCTCTTTCAAGGCTCGCGCCAGCAAAAACGTCTTCCGATGAACGCACGGGCAGAAATAAACCGAAAAGGAAGCGGCCGGCGATCGGTCGTTTTTACCGAGATGTTGCGGTCGGCACGACATCAACAGGATCCCGGCTGCGTCCACGGAAATGCGCCTGCAACGTCTTTGTTTGGTTCAAAATTGCCCAAATGATGTCATGGATTCCAAAAAACCTAATGGTTGTTTATATGAAAAGCGCAAAGATGAGCAACCTCATTAAAACCGTAGAAGACGTAGTGGAACAACATACATGACAGTTACTAATATATTTGAGCAATTAGAGTTACTACCTAGGATATGCTCGACCTTCTAACATTTGCAGCTGTGCATTACTCATCAAGAGACACATTCGACTACATTTATACCCACTGGAATATTATGTCATCGGAGAGGGTGACCACAGTACTGAACAATCTCGAAAAAGGTTAAGAGTTGCTCACAAAAGTAGGTGGATTTTGCAACCCATTTGAGTCAGGCAGGTATCTTGTTTGGCGGTTTGGTTACCAATTATGTTATGATACCTGGGCTATCACAGGCAGCCGCATTTACTTATCAATTTTAAATTTAATATTAATCTTGGGCGAAGCATGAACTTGGGCACTTTATTAGCTAACACGTGTGTTGTGCGAGTGTGCTCCTAGATATATCGGGTGCAAGTCACAAACTTGTGACCCCAGGTCACTTAATAGTATCTAGTAATCTAGAAATACAAATTTTTAAGCACAAAATCATTGTAAATCTACTGGTAAAATGTTTCTTTCCAAGGTGTAACCTAAATGGCCAATACCACTTATTTCAGCTATTTAAAAAAATGCCAAGCTACCAACTATTGTTCTATTCATTACAAGAGTTTCCTTCACAACACAAACCAAATATAGACGAATAGCTAACTCTTAAACAGAGGTAAACTAAGAAGAGCAGAAAACGAATATGATTAGCCGAATCACACCTACCAAGGCAAAAATTGGTTAAGTAGCACTCTTGATGAAGATACATTTATGTTAGACAAAGAATCCCATGTTCAAGAACCAAAACCGTCACCTATCAAGTAGCAAGGCATTAATATTCGCTTATCAAGGGATTTCATAGATTTGTTGCAAAACGACAAGGATATTTACTAAGTAAAGTGCTAATGAATACCAGAGTGACATTTGAAGCACCACGTATAACACGAAACGTCCTTCGATGCATATACATCCAACAGTAGGGTTATGTAAAGAACTTTTATTGTAAAAGTGCATTCATTGGAAACAACTTAACTTCAGTTTGCATTAGAAAAACAATGAATCTATACCCACAACTAAGAAGTAAAAAAGAACAACCGAAAACCCTTAGAACACAGTATGTACCATCTAACATGACCCAAAAGTCCAAAAAGTGAATCTCGAGCTACAACACAAACCCGTCTACAGCAACTCAATATAATAGTGACATAGTGGAACTAAAATAACGAAAGAACTTATCAATTAAATTTACCACTTTAGTAAAATGTAACAATGGTTCAAATGTTGAAAATTGCTGTATGCTAAAAGTCATTCTAAAATACCAAGATTCCTGTTATATAGTTCATGATGGAACAGCAATTATTATCAAAAACGATATCGAAAATTAGGAAACATCTGCAAGCAACAACCGTGACATTGAACGATAACATGGGTTCATTAAATATATCAGCAGTTTGTTATTGTCTGCTTAAACATAACAACAAATGAATGCTATTTTAAGCCTCTTGAAACTAATTTTAGCTCCGAAGAGATTGGAATGCCAAACATCAGCATATGCAACTATGAAAGCAAACAACTTAACAACAATATCAGCTGGATAACCGACATGCTTGCTAAAATGCATGAAGAAAATGCCAGATATAAATTTTGGATTAATGTAGAGCAATACAAAATAATTTTTACCTAGATCTCCCATGGTATCACTTGCTAGTTATAATAATCTACTACAAAGACTAAAGCAACCAACATTACACGGCTACAACATTTTGTACGACAATATTGAAAGATTGCAGTTATCTGAGCGTATCATTGAAAAGTTGAGATACGTTAACCGAATTGACTAGGTCGATACCACATGCAGCCTGGATACCAAGGCTTGATCACATTTCCCTAACTACTAAAGTGACATGCCCTAAAATAATCAAATAAAAAATCCAGGATGAGAGGAAACAGGAAGAAATGATATATTAGACTAAGTGAGGGTAAATAAAAAAAAATTATGGCAGCAAAATGAAGGAATCCAAAATTATCTAAGCAAAGTATTCCTTAAGGAAAGAAGCCGGGGATGATTCACTTAAAAACAAAAACAACAAATGAGCAAGAAGGAGAACAGGAAAAGCAGCGATATTTGTGAATTATCAAGCAACAATTGTTCAGTCACGTGATATTGATGAGGCACAATAGAATACACAAAGGTTCTTAATGCGCTTTATCTGATTAAATATATTTTTCTTTGTAAAGTATTAGTCTTATTGAAATTAAAGGTTCGGCATAATATAAACAGGATTTAATCTGGAAATAAGGTGGAAACTCTACTTACGAAATGTTTGAAAACTTTAATGCCTTAATTCCTAGATAGTAGAAAGTGGGAAATAACATGATAGTGAAACCTTAGAAAGTCCAAAAGAAGTAATTTTTTATAGGCAGATACGTCTATTTTCATTATCAAAATTTTTTGAAAAATCGTTTTCAAAAGGACTACGAGCAACCTTAAAGAATAAGAAATTGATTCGCAATCACCAATTTGCTTCAAAGAACACCGCAGCATCACTGAACATGTAACAGGCATTTGAATACAAATCCTACTGCTCAATCGCATTTCTGGCTATTAGCCAGATCTTCGATAAGATCTTTTGTACAAACTTAAAGTTTAATTGATTCCAGGATTTGTTTGTTTTAGGCTATGCTACTATTGTGGTGATTTACCCTTGCATGTATTCTCTCCGATTATACCTTGCATTGTCGTGGGTTTTTCGCTAGTTCTTTATTTATTATTAAACAACCTACCCTGCTGCCGCTTTTTCCTGTGAAATTCCGCTATATATGGCCATATATGACCGTGCTGTAGTATTCTTTCTGCTTATTCTTTCATTTTCATTTAAATTATATTTGTTAGATTTGTCACACCGTTCCATATATCTTTATTGCTTTTCCTGTTTTTTGTTGTTTTCCTTGTTTTTGTTGAATTATCTGGCTTGTATTTCCACCTTTACATTCGTCATCTATGGTCCCATCTGCAGATATCCGGTTCATAGTTGTTTGAGTGTTTGACGTGGAAATTTTCTTTAAATTGTCGTGCTCTTCACGCCATCGCCACTCTTACCCATTAATTAATAGTTTGTCATAACCGACTTTCTTCGTTTTCTCTTTTGTTTTCCCAATTTTTTTGGATTTTTATTTTATTTTAGTTAATTTGAGTCAATACAAATTTTGCTCATTTTATGTTCCTTGTTTATATCACGCATATTTTTTTATTTATTTTTGTGCTTTATCTTTCCTGGTAATTTTTACGAAATAAAGTTCTCCATGACATTCCTAATTTTGTTGTCGTTATGAGTGCCTATATTTAGTTTCGATATTATTAACTTGCTTAGGTTGCTCCATTTTTCCTTTGAATTATTTTATTTCCTTCTACATATTTTTGTTGCCTTTCATCGTTGCTAACAAATCGTGGTTTTCTTTAGGCTCCTTTCTCATTTGTCTTAGTTCTTCTATTATGTTGTCGTTTTGATTTCTAATTACTTTTATAATATTAGTCATAACATCTTCAAAATCTTCTTTTCTCTATATCCTTTTTGTTAATTCACTTCCTCTGAAATTTTTTAAGAACTTTCCTGTGCGTTTTCGTGTAGTTTCTTCATCTGTATTCAATCGGTTCGCTGAAGAAGGCATATGATTGGAATAGTTGTCTAATATTATAAGTGTGTTTGTAAGCATCTGCTATGTGTTACTCAATGTACTGAAAATAATAATAATAATAATAAATAAATCATTGTTTATTTGCCCGCTCATTGAACATGCACATATTGCGCCATTATGACAATAAAATAGGAAGACCAACCCTCCCCGAAGCACTTCTTACGCCTTTTTTCCCCAATATTGTCTATAGTCCAAGGATTTTCGTACATATTTTGGCATTCTTCACGAATTCTTCACTGAACACATTTATTCAATTGATGCTGAGACTTATGCATGTCTCCCGTTTCATAAATATTACTAACCAATCGTTAGGTTGAGTTGTCCTATTGAAATTATGAGATATTTTATTCTTTTTGTGCAAATTTATCAGAAGTTATACGATGTTCCAAAGGAGTCGAATAATGGCGTCTTATTTCATAATTAAGATTCTCGAATACTGGCTAGGGGCAGAGAACTTATTAATTTTAATTTTTTTCTTTAAATTGATACTTTCATTTTCTTTATCTTTTCAAACATTGCCATTTTTTTTTGACTTTGGGTCTCATTTTTAAACAGATTTTTGTTTCAATATGTACAGATTTTATATCGTATTCTGTAGTCGTATTTTCAATTTTTATACTATTATAAAGTTTTATTGTCTTAATGTGTCTTCTTTTGCTTAAACGTTTGTAATAGTTCTGATGTGTTCAACGAGGTCAAACTTTATGTTGTAAAGGGTGTTTTTTAAAGCCCGATAGAACTTGAAAATGTAAAAAATAACACAAAAAATTAAATTTTAATCAAAAACATTTTTTTATTCGGAAAATCAATACAGGGCATTAACGTTTGAAAATGATTTCGGGCATATGGCTACCGCGGCTGTTTTTGACGAAGCGCATTTTGGGCCACTTTTTCGGGCATTGTTGGCCGTATGTCACGTATAACACGAACAATGTTGGCTTCCAAGGCGTCAATTGTTGCTGGTTTATCAGCATAAACCAGTGACTTCACGTGGCCCCACAAGAAATAATCGAGAGGTATCAAATCGCACGACCTTGGAGGCCAATTGACAGGTTCATTTCTCGAAATCAACTTATCGCCAAATTTTGATTTCAATAAGTCGATGGTTGTGGTCGTCGTATGGCACGTAACGCCATCCTGTTGAAACCACATCTTGCCCGGATCAATGTCATCCACATTTTCAAACAAAAAATCATTGATCATGGTGCGGTAACGATCTCCATTGACTGTAACGCGAGTTCCGGCTTCATTTTTGAAGAAATAAGGTCCAATGATGTAATGGAGTCTGTAGGATCTGTTGTGGATTGGTTTCACTCCATATGCGACAATTTTGTTTATTAACAAACCCGTTAAGCCAAAAATGAGCCTCATCGCTGAACACAATTTTGCGATAAAACATCGGGTCAGTTTCCAACTGCTCTAGAGCCCAATCGGCGAAAGAACGACGCATATGATGGTTTCGTGGCTTTAATTCCTTATACGGGTGTAGGCCAAGATCTTTGCGCACAATTTTCCACGTAGTGGACGGACAGAGCCCCAATTCCTGCGACCGACGACGAATCGATAAATTTGGATCTTCTTCCACACTTTCGTTTACAGCGGCGACATTCTCTTCAGTACGCACGTTCCTTCGACGTGTTGGTGTTATTGCATCATTTAGAGAGTATGTGGTATGAAATCTATCCACAGTTCGACGGATGGCTTGCTCAGATGGACGATTATGTGCGCCATAAAAATCACGAAGTCGTCTATAAGTTGCGCGAATCGATGACTGATTTTCAAAGTAAATCTGGATAATTTGAAGCGTTGTTCAAGCGTCAATCTATTCATGATGATTTGCTAGAGTATACTGATCATAAATGTCAAAAAGTGAGCGCAGTATGACAGTTCGTTTGACAGTTAACCCTTTTCGTAAGTTCTATCGGACTTTCTAATTGTTGCTTGTTTCTTATATCTTATGTACCAGGTAGCCCACTCAGTCATTAAATAAGAGCAAATGTATGACAGCTTTAATCTTCAAATTCACAGACTATACCGCCACGCGGGATATAAAGCCTCGCTATAAAAAACAAGTAATAGAACTTGTATTGAACTTTATTATTAAGATTGTTTTTCTTTTAAGCCGACTTCAAATGCAAATATACGATGGAAGCCGAAAATCGCCCCATCTTCCCCGAGACGGGAATCTGGAGGTTAAGCCTCGCGATTTAAAAAAATTCAGACAACTCGCAGATGTAATTAAATGTAGCTTTAACGGCGCTCGCAGGAATAAAGGTCCTTAATCAGTTTACGGCCCGAAATTGCATATCCAAGCGCGTAATTCGCGAAAGTGAGGCGCCGCGGGTTTTGCCCGCTTAAATATGCCATAATGAACATTTCTGAGGCGATTTTTCTCCGGCCTGTTTTTATTATTGCGGCGCGCTTGACGACGATTTGTCTCGCCCAATCGGTTGGTTCGGGAAACTGCCGCGCAACCCTTTCGATCGGAAGCGCCGTGCCCTTAATATTTTTATTAAGATTAATGGCGGGCCGCCCGCGCTGCCGCCTTCTTTGTGCGATTCGCGATATAAACGGTTCTCGTCTCGCTCGCGCCGGCCTCTGCGTTTGAATGTCCTTAGGCCGGAACGGCGCACCAGGCTCAAATATTTGCGGAAGGTACAGGGCTGGAAGCTTTCGAGTTTACCGTGTACACTAGTCGCTGAGCGGTTTTCGGTGTGCTTTGCCCGATGACCACTTCATTAAATTTAATATTTCGTTTCATACCTTCAATTAAAAGATGTTCCGCGTTGGGTTTGCGCCGAGCCCAAAAATTTTGTAAAAATTCGGAGGCTTCCAAAATAAAATATTAAAGTTGAGCTTTCATTGTTTTTGAGTGAATCAGATTAACATAATAACAGATTGAAATTAATTTTGTTTTGAATTTTAACCATTTCTTGACGACGTTTTTGGTTTGGTCATCATAGCTGAGTCTTCTACGAGAACCTTGAAAGTTGACATCTTTCTTTTGTATCTTTTTTATTGTTCTCAGTTATCGTATTATCTGTCTGCATGAAATACAAAGTTAGTAACTAAAACTTAAAAATTATACCTAAATTTAATGCAGAAAATACTTCAGTAGGCATTTTATTGAGTATTAGAACTAGACTATTAAGTCACAGTGATGTATGATTGTCTTTCAATGGGAAACCTTACTTAAAATTAGAAGTCCTGAAACTGAAAAATTATTGAATAACCTCACACGTCAACTGAAACGACAACTGGAAGTCTGTAAAATCCAATTCTACTTCAAGTATATCGCCGACATCGGTAGTGGCGACACGGGGATGTAGAAAACCACCAAAAAATCTTAAACCCCTCTCCCCCAAGAGATGCCAATGCTTAAATCAGACAATGCGATCTTCTACTCCGACAGCGAAAAAGCCTCGAACTCTCACTTACACCAGCAATCACCTGCACCCCTATTCAAGCGGTAAATGTAATCAACCACATTGAAACACATCACCCTGGCTACACTGGAAAACCCACAACTTCAAAAGAATTAGGTGAGCTTATAACGACCCTACCTAAACGCAAATCACTCAGTCACGACCTAGTCTTCCCACAGCTAACTAATAAATGCTTGGCATACTTAGTTTCCTTGATAAACGCAGCCTGATAATAGCTGGAAGCAATGCACCTGTTTTCATGTTTACCAAGAGGGGACGAAACAAGGAACATATGACAAGCTACCGACCAATCAGCGTATTAAGCATCTTCCCAAAGCTTCTCTAAAAATTATCTACGCTCCCCTGGCAAAAGCAGCCCTCACTCCGTATTCTCTCACTCTTTCAATTTGGTTTTATAACAAGACACTCGACCTGCCATCAACTGCAAAGAATCATCAGACTCATTGAAACAGTTTTCGCAAACAAATGTTACGCCACAGCAATCTTCTTGGACATCACTCAAGCATTTGACAAGGTTTGGGCAGAAGGTCTCAAATAAAATCGTGACATTCGTTAGCTCAGAGCCATCATCTTCTCCTTCTTAGACGAACAAACTTTCCTGTCCAAGTCAGCGCTGCAATCTTTGAAGCAAAAATCATACGGGCGGAAGCCCCCCAAGATAGTAACCTAGGTCCATTCCTTTATAATGTATACGCTTTCGGCATTCCTGAAAATTCCAATATCATTAGCAATGTACACCTACGAGCTATTGTAAAAAGCATAAACTTGGAAACAGCAATTCACCAATTGCAAACTGCAATGAACAAGGTCTACAGGTGCTTCTGAAACTGCAATATTAAAATAAATCTCTCAAAATGATAATGCAAGATCTTTCTCCTAAAAAGAATAATTTATCCACCCTCTATTAAAGGAATATTGATATTTTGGAATTCCAGAGATTCTGCAATCAAATATCTAGTAGTATATCTAGATGCAAGACTGAATTTGACCTTTCATATTAACCAAAAAATTACACAATACCGTAATAGACTACAATTGCATGGACTATCCTTCTACACAAGTCACTGCAATGCTCATTTGCGAGCTTTGGGGTGGTGGCACAGCAACACCGCTTCAAATCTCTTTGCAACAGCAGAACAACTGAGTTGCGAAAAGTTTATTAGAGTGCATTTCAATTTACTATCTCCGACTGCCAGTCTTGTAGGACTATTTGGTCCATCCACTTCTATGACAGTTCTTCAAAAAAGTCAATGGCAAGTCAGAAAGAGAATATAAAGCACGAATATTACTTAAAAATATTAAACTTAAATTTTGCTTTTTAAAAATAGTAATTTCAATTTCTGCATATGTAGTTTGAAAAGCATTTAATCTTTAATTGGATTAGACTAGAATAATGGGGAAACTATTAACAGCGGTCCTTCCGAGCAGGGCATTTCAATTTTGGAATTTTCGAAGCACCAACTTGAAGATTTCCCCCGAGTCATCCCTAGACTATCAGAAACAATAACAGTTTACCCGTAATTATTTATTAGGGCCCAACGACCGGGTGCAAATAAAAACGTAGTTTCTATCGAAATTAAGCTCCAGCAAACAAGCAAACAAACAGAAAACAAGCAAACGCAGCAGGATTCGGGCAATTAATAATGGATGAAAACAATAACGCACGGCCGTGTATCAGCGATATTTTTCGCGGCACGTTTCCGCCGTTGTATAACAAATAAAATTTATGGCGCGGCGTCATCGCTACATGCACGATTTGCTTTTACATCCGTCAGTTGCTTCTGATCGAAGCACTTCCAAGAATGCGTGCTTCGCCAATAATTGCATAATAAGCGAAAAATCACAACCGACTGTAGATGGCTTTTTACATCGACTAACTTAAATACCAAATGTCCTGACTCTAAGGCAAAGGCAAAGAGAACACTATACGAGCAGGAAGCTCAAAAATAACTTCTGTGGCCTTTTATTTTTCTGGCGTTAAGGAATATTAGAATATTGGGAAATATTTGGTGGATGCTCAGCAAGCCAATTTTCCATCAGAAAGTTTAAAATTGGTGTATTTTAATTACTAAGGAAGAACACTTTCCACGAGTCGTTCCCCAGTCTTCCCATTGACCGGTAAAGGACGCAAGCAACAGGTGTGTATTCTATCTTTTCTTTATTAGTAGCTTGTAGGAAATTGGGGGGGGGGGGTTATCATTAAGGAAAGGCGTGGAAGACAAAGGAAAGTTGTGAGTGTGACTTCGTTTCCCTTTTATCTACTTTTTTCCTAGCGCATTTTTTCTTTTGCAAACCAACGCCTACTAAACGTTCCTAGGATCGCGTAATCATATTCAGTTTTCATAAAAAAATCATATTAAATCATGATCAAAACAAATGGATCAGTAATGAGTCATAACGCAAAACCATTTAAATGGCTACAAATCATTAGACAGCTACAGAACACTGCATAGTGTTATAATATGATTATTCAAACGATAGATTCCATAGAGCAGAATTTGTGCAATTTAAAAAACATATTATAAATAATTACACAGCATTTGTCCTAACTGACACAATATAGTGTGCAAATGACGTTACTATTTCAGATACCTTTTAGCACTCTCCTATATTTAGATGTATTATTACTTCCCCAAGGTAGTTTATTGATTATTTATCATAAAATAAAATTATGTGCCAACAACCAGTCGTACACAAAATCTCCATGTGCTTCCTTTAATGATCTATACAAATGATAATCGCAGGCGATAAGTCCGGACTATAAAGAGGGTACGCCAATGTAATTTATAATACATTCTCATTGTCATGGACCTTTCTGACCTCAGAAGTAATTTCAGCAACCTCTAATCGACAGCTAGCCTTCGAGATAGAGGCGAACAATGCGAATATTCTCTTAACACACTCTGGTCCTTCGAAAAGCATCGGTAAATTTGACTTTAAACGCCTCCTCCCTCCAAAAATTGTTTATGTCACGTGCATTTTGAGGTGTTCTTAAGAGTGTTGTCCCTAAACTATGCCGGTTTTACGCTCTCTGTCTGAAAACTTAATAATTCGTTGCGCAACGGACTAAAATACCTTCTACTCTGGAATTGTAATAATGACTAATGAAACAGTACCTACAATACCTACAAGGCTCGGAAGCCATAATACTCTCTTCCTTCCAGTTTATATTTTATTCATCCTGATACTAAAGTAAGTGTTGGATTTTTAGAAAAGCACGTACATAGACATTTAATTTTTTTTAATCCAATTGCTAATGCAAGCAAGGAAAAACCACATAATTTATCATGTACGCCAATAGGTTAGCCAACAGTTATAAAATTGGTGTCTTGTCTGAAACTTAAATCAACGTCATGTTATTTTTGTTCGGTTTTAAGACGTTCGTTTGGTCCTCCTACTAATAATGGAAATTGTGTTTCTAAATTATCAATTAGACACGTCTTGCTACTTTTGTCCGGCTATAGTAAAAGGTGAATTTTCATCGACTTATTCTATGAAAATTCACACCTTATAAAGCTTTTTAAGGATTCTTCCTTGACACTTCTCATGGAATTCAAATTTGGTTTCACTTTTTATTGTTTTAATATTTTTCAGATACTCCATTGGATTCTGCTCCTTTTTGAAATTTTGCATATCTAAAAGATGGTGTCAATCACGTGAACATTTTATTGGAATATCCTTATCTACGTCCCCGGTTAATTACTAAACTTTTTTATTCAAGCAAACCGTAAACAAGTGCAAATTATATAAATTGCCATAAGCCCTTCTAAAGTAAAAATATGAACAATAAAAAAATTTGGGATGACAATAGCGGATGTCTTTCTTTCTTCTCTTTTTCTATTGATAAAATTGGTTTTTACAGTTCTATTTTCTAATACAGTTGTCCAAAAAAGTGATATCACATGTAGATTAAATCGAAATATTGGTAAGGCAGTTGAACGTCAATTACTACCACTCATTTGTGTACTTTTTCTTGCTTTTAACCATTATGCTTGCTGTAACACTATTTAAAAACAGAAAAAAATTGTCACAACAAAATAAACACTGAATACAGCAAGTATTGAAATCTAGAAGATAGTGTCAGCTTAAGCAAACTTATGAGTATCGAACATAAATACTAAAATAATTTCATTAAAAAAATGTAGATTGAGGCAAAAAAATATGCTGACAAACAAAAGGTTTGAGACAGACATAAGCTTGTGAATGGCAGCTTAACGAAAGTTAGAGTGACTGATCTTCTAATCAAAGTATTGTAGAAACCCTCAATCAAGAAAGTCTTAAAACATCGCATCATCTGTTCTTGGATTGTCAAAAAATATGTCTCCATAACATGTTTACTACAGTTGTGAGCAAAACATCAAGAATTTCAAAACTCCGAACGCAGCTTAGAAACCAATTCATGTTTTATTCTAAATATTCCAGTTATTAGATTACTAATATGTAAGCATAAAAACGAATTCTTACACACGTTTTCACATAAAACAAAATTTATTGGAACTATGACCACCAAGACAGCACTCAAGCATGTTTGTGTTGCCCAAACAATGTAAACTGATAAAATATTTTGCACGGACGCTTAAAATTATTAAAATAACTTATTTTCGCTGACGATACAGCTCATAACAAGTCGCTAGAGTTCCCGATGTCAATTTGCGCAATCGGGATATAGTTTCAGAAACACATGCCGGAACTGTACGGCTTTAGATAGAAAACTGGTGACAAGTAATGAAGGGGTGCCCCTTAGGTTCGTACTCCGGACCGGTATACTAGACGCTGATATACGTGTTGACTTACCACGAGAGTGCTGGATTGTGGGGTTCGTTGACGACACTCTATAAATAGTTTAGAAGCGCATTTTAAAATCCTGAAATTACGTGGAAACAAAGCGCTCAAGGCCCTTAAAACGTGGGTGGATATCGCAAAATTAAGATTTAAATAAAAACAGACCAAGGCTGTATTTTTCGTAACGCATTTTGCATAACCGCGAGCGCGTCTACTACAGGAATTACGTTTCGTATCTTGGAGTGGAGATCGACAATCGGCTTTGTGGTTTGTGACAAGGAAAAACAAATTTCCCATGGGAAGAATGCGCGATTAACGTGGGGTTTTTGCAGCATAGCGAGGGCTGAACTATTCTAAGGAGCAATATAGCTGGCAATGATGTACATAGCAGAAATTTGGACGAAAGGGTTTAAAGTCGGGTGCTTATAACACCGTAGCCGCAGAAATGGCGTTAGTATTGAGCCGGTTGTCGCTTTTGTATTTCATTTTATTCGAGGTGGTAGACAGAGGGGACTGACAACTGAGTTTGAGCAGCCATTGCGATAAGTAGTGGGGCTGCAACCAAGTGAAATTGAAGTAAAGCGGTCTATGGAGGAGACGGAGCACCTGACCGAGCAAAATGATATCCCATTTAGTGAAAAGTAGCGCGAGGCACGACAGCTCCACTGCTACTCGGATATATTTAAGGCAGATAACGGAAGAGCCGAAATCGCGTTCTTGGTTATGCGAGACAAACAAGAAGTTCATCATGAACCAGTTAAGCTCACAGACTGGAGTACTATTCTCCAATACAGAATGTCTGAGATACATCAACAAGTACAGAGTACTACTTGTTTTCATTAAACTAAGTTGGAATTTCGGAAAATCGTTGGCCAAAAAGACAGCAGCAAGAATGGAAACGTAGATTTTTGAGACGGTTTCAATGGGGCTCATAAAGAATCAGTTACAAACTAGTACGAAAGCAAAATGGGCACAAAGATGGAAAACAGTGAAAACAGTGTAAGATGCGCCGATATTCATCCCCACAGTCGGTACGGTATGACATACTGCTTAGCTTATCTCTGGGTACGGCAATTTTCGACCCTACCTCATCATAATTTGGAAGCTAACGGAGGACCAAAACAAATAATATGCTTAGAAAAGTCAAGTGTACTAACTGCCCTACTAACTGCACCGTAAAAAACCCAGGGCCATAGCAGAAAGGGCTCTCATCACAATCGAATTGAGATAGTCACGAAGCCCGGGAAGAGATGGAAGGACTGTAAGGACTGCGCGAGTTACGGTTTAGAGAAATTTGCCTCTTTAGTTCTGCACTAAGGCAAATGCTTGAGCAAGTAAAGTTTTTGGTCACGATAGAAATTAAGGAATACGGAATTTATAAAGAACATGTTTTGAGTAAAATAATGGCCAATACAGTTTGCACAGGTCCCACTTGGCAGTGTGGAAGCTACAAAAAGGACTCGACGTTCTCGAGGATAGGCTTAATTGTTGGCGCTATTCTCTGCTGGCATGAAACATCTGAAGGACATACGTGGATGAAGACGAAAATGGCAAGAACAGTCCTAGGCTTACTTCTGTACTCGGATAGCAAGTCATCCCAAGAGAAATATAAAAATACGAAAATAATGTCAACGATAGCATATGCAGCTCCAGTCTGGGAATACGCTGCTGTCTTTAGTACTCCATGGTTTGTGAATAACACGATTCTTCGCAGGGACGCAGGAATTCTCAATGCTAGAGAGACGAAGCAATGAAATTTTACAACATCCAAGGCCACCCCAATCCAAATAACAGGGGTCACAATAATTACATTGAAACAGAGCGTAACCGTCACAAAGTCTGAAAATTGTGATTCTTCCGTAAGGTGGTAACGGAAGCGGCCAATACGGCTTACCATACCTTCCACAAGAGGCTATTCATCAGTAAGTGAAGAGGATATAAGCCGGGACCCAGGTATTTAAAATAAGACAATGAATGAGTTCTTAATTGCTCCCTGGGCAGTCGTCGTCTCAATATATCCGCATGGTTCTATTTGAATTCAACGTTCGGCGACTGGTCAAAATAAGAAGGAAAACTAAATTATAGAAAAAGAAAAAGAGAGAAATGTAAAAAATATTTTACCTTAGTCATATAATCTTCGGGCAACGATTTTAAAAACCAGTTAGGTTGAGCACCATTCGAAGTTCATTTGCAGCCGCGCGCGCGCACGCACTACCGGAGAACTTCGAACCGGCCGCACTGATAATACAATCTGTCACAGGTGCTGCTATCTGACTGACCCAATTAATCCAGAGCAGCTCGTAATCTCGGCACCGGGCATTCGCGATCCGCCAAGGTGTGCGACATGCAAAGCTGCAAAAACGCGCGCAGCACACGCTACCGGCAGCGGCTACGTAATCAGCAATTTGTGCAATTAGTTTGTTTGGGCGAGTCGTCCTCGTCCCACTTGCGGCCGTCTGTTCTACGGTTTCTCTGAAACAGAGATTCCGCGCGATGTCTGCAACGCCGCGCGTAGAGCCGTGAATAAACACCCGATCATTGTTTAGCTTACACAAACCTGTGCCATTGCGAACGCAGAGTCGGCGCCTGTTTTACATCAAAGGCAATTTGTATGGAAATCAATCAAACGAGTTCTCGGATCTGCGGAATCCTGAAAATCTGTGTCGCGTTCTCCTTACAGGCCGGATTTGGCTTGTTGAACTTAAAGCGAAGAGCACATTTAAAATTACATTTTAGGGGGTCATGTCAAAACTGGACACTCGGTTGAATTAAAAAGGACAAATGTTGCGTGACTATTGAAGGAATGGGGATGTCAAGAGAAAGCTATGAGTTTTTGAGATTAGGGAACGATTAATCCATATTTTTGCTCTGTATATGACACATTGAAGCAACTTCTATTGAAATTCCTATTGTGTGAGACACTGGGAAACATGAACAAGAGCGACCAGATGACGAAGTTCCATCAATATTTCGGCCAACATTAAGGGTTTTCCACCAGCGGTAGAGTGAGGAAAAGCGCGTGAAAAGCATTAGGTTTTAAGAACGCAAATGCGAGAAGAATATTAACAGTTGAAATAATGCAAGCAAGAAAATCCAAAAACACACATGTAGCCAGTAATCTTCAAGGAAAGCGACTCCCATACTAAGAGTTATCAAACGGTGACTCAGCCCAGTCCATTGTCTTATTAAGTAAGGATATGCGAAAGGTTCATTTTATGAACACCAAGTAGTCCCAAGAAAATACGAGGGTTGGGGAGGGGGTCTTAAATCATGGCAATTTTTTTTTTCAAAGGTAAAAGATGCTGTCACAAAATTTCTAATGCATTCATAGTGCATGCCCACAACCAAAATGGCTCTGTGATGTTCTGTAACTGCACAGAGAACAATGTTAAATCAGTTGTCAATCAACCGCCGCGACTTGTTTGTGGTCCTGCATGTCGCCACCCTGCGGACTGATATTTGAGCTTTGGTTCATATGCTCTACTACCAGTCTGTTAGGTGGTCGCAGCATGTTGCATATCGCATTCACTTTTGAACTCCCATGAATGCATGTGGGTAGCCACTACGATGCAACTTTACAAATCCTGCGGATGGTACGTTTCTCGAAACTATTTTCTCTCTCTAACTCAAGTAGCGCCCATTGTTTGTCGATCTGCATCAGGTGATCAATTACCCCTGCCCATTGCTGGTCGCTGGTTGCTTCGCGTCCTTACTGAAACTCTGCTACCCACCTCGTGACTATTCCTGACGGCTTCTACCAACTCTAGTGCCATTTCTGCCACGGAGAACGGCTATTTTCATATACGAACCCTGTTTTACTCGGGTTACATCCATCCTGTACGGTGGTTGACTGGAAATTGGTTTAACGTTGCTCTCTGTGCAATTACAGAACATCACAGAGCCATCTATGAACGCACGGCTTCCTTGAGACACCATTACAAACACAGTTGCCATGAGTTACGCTCCAACTCTCGTAAATGCTTATTTTGTAACTTCCCTGTAACTAACCTGTTGCATTGAAGGCTTATTGGTATGTGTTCTTCAGTTTTTGTTTTCATCAACACCGAAGTTTATGGGTTGCCAAACTAAACGACAAATTTAAAACTCGATTATAATTAACTACGCCATGGCCAATTAATTTAATTTTGATTCATTGAATCATTAAGCTGCACGTCGCATGCACCTCATTAAAGTGTTTACAAGTCGCCTATAAATACATTTGACAGTATTTTCGTATCAAAAACAAAAACTAAGGAATTCGCAGACATTACCACATCACATTTTTGAAATGCTACAGGACTTGAACAAAATGCGCTTTAAGCATTGCAGTCAATTATTTTAATTACAACAAAACTGGGGAGGGGAAGGCAAAAAGCTCTGCTGTAAGTCCCAGGCCGACCTTCGTGACCTAACGAGAATAAGAAGAATCGCAGCTACTCCATTAGCGCATTATTAATACGGTATTTAGGACATCGATTGGGCTATCGCTTAGCAAATAACGGCCAAACGATGTGAAAGCCACGTCCGAAATATCACGGTTACAGCCAAATAAATCTTAATTAGCAACAACAAAAAACCTTTCGTTGTTCGGTTTGCACAACCGGAATTTGTTTGCAGCCGAAATTTCGGCTGGTGCTGACATTTTATGCCGCGGCGGCCTGCAGAAGGGCAGATTGTTGAGCCATTGCGAATTAATAGAAAACGCGGTTGCGGCACAGCCCGCTGAAAGGATAAACCGCTCGCTTCCAGCAAATAAAGGAAAACGGTGTGTTATGCGTAAAACGCGCGAATTGGGCAAACGTGCCGGTGAAATTTGTGGGGCTTTCAGGAACTGCCTTTGAAATACTTACACAATCGTAATTAGTTGCTGCGCAACAATGCTAATCCAATTTTCTAATTAAAAGAATAAACATCAAAATACAGGGTTGTCCAGAATAATAAAAGCAATTTTTTAGTGCTGTGCGACGATTTCTTCACATTTTGCTACAAACATAGTAATCCTTTTGTTCAAAAATGAAATTGCACACCAAGAAGTACTGAAATTTTATTAGCGTATTGAAACAGAGCACTAGCACCACTAGAGAGGATGAGGATCGCATATAATAAAGAAGTATGCCGCTCATTATCAAGATTAGTATTATGCTGTTGATCAGGGGATCTCCACACCTGAACACAATGATCATCTTCTAACTCTATATTCTTGTTTGCGTCAGCTGGGAACCCAGAAATGGTTCATGTGCTTATGTAGTAAACTGCATCTCCATAGGATCCGTACGTGCCTAGAGTATGATACTTTTTGACATATTTTACTAGTCTGTCCAGAGTCAGTTAACTATGTATGGATGTCGTCAAATGTTCACTGGCTGCTCCTTTCACCATCAGACGATATGATCATAATGATCTATGTAGCGAATTGTAAGGTGCATCGATCACATTATCCCTACAAATCTATAAGTTATGTAAATTGACGTATATATATTTGATGTATATCCAGCATTTTTGTCATTTACTACTGTTGCTTATGTGAGCTGGGATCGCAGAACTGGTTCATAGGCATATAAGAATTTTTACGTGTGCCTAAGTCATGGATTGAGTTTCCATGGGATCTATACGTGTTTGCAGCATGGCGTTTTAATCTTCTTTGCTGATAGTCTATCCAGAGTCAGTTATCTACGTGTGGGTGTCGCCACGTATCTGCTGCTATTTATACAATCAGACGGAAGACCCAAACGGTTCACGTGGCGAGTTGTACGACACGTCGACCACATTATCTCTTACGTCTGTAAGTTACGTAAACTGACGTCTTTGGTGTTTCCTAGGTCTGCTTAAGTCGTGAACTGCGTCTTCATTGAATCCATACGTGCTTAGAGCATGGTTTTTTGGTCTTATTTGCTAGTGATCTGCCTGGTCTGTCTAGAATCAATCAATGATATGTGGTGCCATCACGTTTCCATTTCTCTTTGTACGTCCAGACGGTATAGTCAGAATAATCTACGTAGTAGATCTAAAGTCATTCAACGATGTGTGAATGTTTTCACATGTATTCTACTCCCTACACATCCAGGTGGTATAGTCGGAACTATCCCCTTAGCGGGTTATATGACGCGTCAACCGTCCTGTTTTTAGCCTTCTTTCGAAGCCTGTAAGTTAAGTGAATAGATGTCTGGAGTCTAACCGACATTTTTCTCACTTCATTCTCTTGTTTGCGTGAGCTGGAACCCAGAAATGGTTTTGGGCTTATAGGAAACCCTACATATGCCTATGTCGTGGACTCGCCCTCCATGTATGTGACCGGTGCCTGATCATTTGATATTCTTTACCGGTGGTCTTTTCAAAGTCAGTCAACGAAGTGTGAGCGGCGTCAGGTCTGTCTCCACTGCTCTTTACACGCCCAGACGGTACAGTCAAAATCATCCACGTGGCGGGTTATAAGCCACGTTGGCCATCTTCTCTGTCTGGAAATTACGTAATCTAACATCTTTGGTATTTATTCGGCAGTTTTGTTTGCTTCGGCCGATGCTTTTCGAATGCATGGAGTGCCAACTGCATGCCGGTGTCTAAGCCCAATGATCTGTCCCTACAAGTTTACTGTGGGATGCGTGATCATACGCAATCGTCCTTGCTAAATTTAAATGACGACTTTACAGCCCAAGGTGTATTTTCTAACATTTTTGATCATCAACTCTGTAATATATAGATTTGCTGCTGTTTAACGTTTGCTAGTTTATTTAAAAAAAGAAGAAATTGAATGAATACTTTCATACTTGCCCATATTGCTCCACAAGGAAGTGGGATCATACATACTGACTCTGCAGAACAGATGTTTCTACTGATACTCTTAAATTGCATCCTTAAACATTTCAAAATCTTTTGAAACACCTACAAAGTAAAAATTGCGTACTGTGAGAAACTTCAGCATTTAATCGCATCGTAGCAGATGTCATTACATTCTCTTGAGATAAAAAACTAAAACCTCTTATTGATACAATCGAATTACTCGTAATGCTCCACTATCGGATCTAATGTTCCAGTTGAGTATATGTGATGCCCTTCTAATGCCATAGATTTGGAAAATAATACATCCAAGTTACTTTAAGTACTTCAATGAAAATATAGAAACTAAGAGGTTATTCCGAAAGTATCGAGCCATTTAATATAAAAAAATTACAATTAGACCTCGTACAGTTCTTTATGCGTGTCTAGAATTGTTACTTTATTTTGAGCATCCTATTTCAAATGCTTTTTAAAACGACGATGGCGTTATCAATAATACGCATAATAAAATATCAGGGTTTGGAAACTTAAGAAAGTTGAAAACGAACTGAAATTACTTTAGGTCAGATAAAAGAAAAGCTTATTGCTGTACTTACATCACTGAAATGTCGCTTAGTACTAGTTTGAGCATTGGTTTGGCACTGCTGACTCACCTGAAAAAACACATGATTAACATAGACGTTTAATCAATCACTTGTAGAGAAATTAATTAATTTGTAGTGATCGTTTTTTCTGTCAACAAATAGCTATACAAACACATAATTAATTCTGCGTCACTTTAAAATTGACAAAACGTTTTACATCTATGGCGTGTGATACACTTAGGTTTATTATTGTAGAATATCTTACAGAAGATTTGAAACGGTAAATAGATTCTGGGGAATTATTTTTGTTTGACGATTGTGTGATAAGTAAAGGCATAATTTTTATAACTCCGGGCTAGAACTAAATCCCAGGCATGTACGTAAGTCTAAATAATTCAAAACGGGGTTTTAAAGTCTGCTTTTAAGATTCTTAATCATGAAAACGACATTCCAACCATCGAGTAGTTTTCTCACGAAGATAAAGAATAGGCCACTAGTGGATAACGCTATGAAAATGCATTCATTTGCTTCAAAGTCTGCAGTAATGTTAACAGAGGCCTACAGGGCTTACACACCTCCATGCCAAGTTGTTAGAAGTTAAGAACTCGACTGAATCGCCTGACACTTTTAAAGTTATAAAAAATGCAGGCCACGTTAGGCAAAAAAATCAACTGTAAAGTGGATGAAAATATTACCTATTAAAAAGCGTTAGTAGCATAAAAAATTAAATAAAATATTTCGATTCACAAACTTATAGTAGAATTTTAGTGGAGATCCTTAAACACCAGACATTACAAATCTCGCCCTCATCACATACCAAAGCCATCAAAAACTGCCGTTTCAAACTGGCGACTGCAGGATCTGTGGAAGATACTTGTAAAAGCTGTTGTTCTTCAAGATTCACATAGAAGGAGTATGTGCAAGTTGTGCAGGAAATGTTCATCCAAAGCTTACAAACGATTGCCCTTCTCATCTGCTCGCACTGTTCGAGAGTGGCTCAACAGCCAATTATTGAACCATTAGTTGAATCTTCCCGATCTACGGGAATGACCAGAAACTTTGACCGCACCCCATGTAACTTTTTCTGTGGTGGTGGAAGAAGAAAGAAGTTTATTGAACAAAGCGAAAAACTTGGATCAGTTGGAAAGACGCATTCGGTACGTTTTGACAAACATACCAGGTAATTTCCTCCTGAAGTCAGTCGAAGATGTTCCAAACCACTGCATATACTGGTAAATAATGTACTAAAGTTGTACCATTATATAATAATAAAACTTGCCCCATCATTTTGGGTTGAGTACCAACCACTCCCTAATTATCAACTGTCGAGTAACAAACATAAAGAGCTTCGCGAAGCGAGAACTAAATCTTTTCTTTGATGTGGGAAAAAATGGTTGATATTTCACCTCATCCTGTTCTTTTTGTCTAGTTATAGGTTCTAGAATGTATTCGATGCTATGAAAGCATCAGAGAGTAAAGAATAAAGATTAATCCAACGAATAGTACGGAAGTTCTGTTTTCCACCACATTGAGACGTATCCATCTAACAAACATAGGATTATTGATTGAAAAAGAAATCAAATAAATGCCATAAAAATACAAAGACCAACAATCATAATAATCCAAGTTATCATGACCTGCCATATCAATAACATTCAAGTTTGCCTTGACACTTTGTGGTTCAGAAAAGATGCTAACATTATGAGCATCCAGTACGTCACAAGTTTCTCTGAAATCCTGTGAGATTGATATAGGAACTCGCCACAAGCAACTTCAGATTTTCATTCTTCGGGAAGGCAAACAAAAATAGCCTGTACGATTAAACATTCTTTCCATCAGCTTACCCAAGACAATTAAAGACAAGAAAATTAAAAATATTTCTTTGAGGGTATTATATTGACAAGTTAAGAGAAAGACATCTATCGTTTCTTGATTCGCCTTAACACCCAGATAAAAAGCTATAGTTAGCATAATACACATCGATTGCAAAGCATCCTGTTCCGCCAGTGTTTAACTATATATTTAGACAAAACTCGCTTTGGCGAAGAAAGCAGTAAAAACAGCAATTTACTTTTCAAAAAGTCCCGTACTTTCGATTACGATTACTGGGAACAAGTTTTGGATCCGGAACCAAACTTCCAACATATTCTTGCTTTGGGGTTTGATAGAGCATAAAACAAATCAACCCGTTTTTTCTATAAAAGCGAGGTTTTTTTCTGTAAAAATGCGTGACTTGATTTTTTTCAACTTCGAAGGGACGGGATGAAGCTTTTGTAGAGTTTTCGCAGAACATGCGTTGGAAACAAGCATTTAGAATTCTAAGGGACTTAAAACTAAAAAAACGCGATTCGAATCTGATACTTTCTTAGTGCAGACTTAAAGCTCTAATATGGGGCTATTGAGGGTTCTCTGTGCTTCTTTCAGAATATAAACTTGAAACAAAATTAAATATGTAACTTCAACAAGTTCCAATAATGAATTCTATTAGCAGAAATGGTTTCAGGCTGAAATTCCCTGAGCGCGCAGTATAAAGAAGCACTGGGTGATTTGCAGACAAATTCGTCCTTCTGCAAGAGTTAATTAGCGAGTCTTAGTTAATTCCGCGCGATTTACACAGCGACAAGCCGAAGCGCAATTTACAGTCGTCGCCGAGCGCCTAGACAACCCCGGCGCCCCGAGCCGAGCAAAAGCTCGCCACCCGCGACGCTGGGGCGCGACGTATTGTGGGGCCGGAGGCCCGACGCGGTTATGACGGCGAAACGACGCACCGAGCTAACGTGCATGCAGTTTCGGCCGGCTGCTAACTAGCAAAGTTTCAGGCAGCCCGGCGCTTCAGGCGAACTTTACACCTCAGGAACAATAAAAAGACCATAAATTCAACGGATTACTACCAGCTGAAGCTTTTACCAAATTATAAGGTCCGCAAGTTGCCGGCATTACACGCCAATTACTCTAAATTATAATTCATGCCTGCAGTCTAGTCTACAAAGTTATAATGTAATGTAACCGAATTACGTATTCAGCTACGTGATCGTTCGGTTTTTGCCGTGGGGAGGCTTTCGGGGCTGAGCTTAATTATCTAAGTGACAACTCCGGCAAGTTCGTCTGCAATTAACAAAAATAATGTTCGATGGTTACTTTTTTACACTGCAATTGTGAGTCAACTACTGGGATCCTCTTCACCTCCTCTTTCCTGTTAAATGTCGGAGTATACACATGTTTCTAAAGTGCCGGAATATTTTAGAGGCACCTGCCTTGTTCTCATAAACCTGGGGTTTAGTGCGTAAAGGGCACCCCAAAGAAGACACATTCCGAGCTTGCCTGTCTTCATTAGGTCAGCCGCATCTCGACTGCTCATTAATTTTGGTCTAAAATTTTCAGGAGTCAACCATGGTGTAATAATTTGGTTAGTTTGCCTTAATTTAGAAAACAAAATATAACCAACACTACGGATCTGTTGGAAAGAACTTGACTATTATTTTTGCAGTAAGAACGGTTTCTTTTGGATTTCTAAGCGTAAATACATCCGGCATTCCCTCTAACCGCAAGAATTTCAGATACAAGTTTGTCTTATCGCGCGCGATAACCGCGTGGCCGATATTCAGTGCATTCACTTAATATAAATAAATTATTAAAAACAAATAATGTTTGTGTTTAAAACAGACAACATATGCCCATTAATTACTGCCAGTCAACCACCACCACTATAACGAACAATCTCATTATCACAGCAAGCTGAATTATCTGGTGCCTCCCCAAACAGACAAATTTCTGGACAACACGAATATGCGATATGCAAATGATAAAAAGCAACAAAAGAGCAAGATATTTACCACCACACGTACCAGTTAAAAGAGGACAAGCGGTCAAAATAGTCATAAAATTCTTACATCACAGCACAAACCTAAAAGACATAGAGCATAGACCCTTGAACACGGACCCCAAAGCAGAAGCATCATAAACGGACGTTACAGAATTTCTAAAAAACCGTTGTACATGTTCTTTGCTGATCTACAACCAGCAAACAAAAATAAAGATTTGTATAAAATAGCTGGCCTCCAGAACTGAATAATACAGACAGAACCCTCCTGCACCATCAGAAATAGCATAATCCAATGCACCAGATGCCAACAATATGGCCACTTCAAAACTACTATAATAAACCCTACACTCTATACCATAAAAAGACAAAGAAAAACACCTGTCAAATGCGCTATATGAGGAGAAAGCCACCCTGCTATCTTTAAAGGCTGTAACCATTGCCGCAGCCTAGCCAAAGGCAATATCCACTTCATACACCGCTTAAACGTTCCACCAATACAAACCCAAAGTTAGGTAAAAATATTATTCCTACATCACACTCAAACCAACATAGTTACGCCGCCATAACCAGGAAAAACACTACACGTGAAGAAGATACATATTCCATACTACCAAATTCTTGAATGAATTTAAAGCACGATTTCATCAATGGACGCAACAAATCCGCATGGTTCTCAACAGGCTCATTATATAACAAAAAAATTAATTAAAAATGGCTAACTTGTCCTTCCAAACTATAAAGAAGCGACATCAAAACATTTTGCAGTATTTTTCCAGACAATTGAAACAAAATTTATAGCAGGTGATTACAATAGCAGGCAAGCCTTATTTGGCACAGGAATGTCAACAGCGAAAGGCATAGACTAGCAAAAGAACTTAATTCTTTATATCGACGGGATCTCCAACATATTGGCCCAGTGACCCAAATAAGGCTTCGGATTTGTTAGGCTTCTTTACCATCCCCGCCACACATGAACATCTCTTCGAGTTACGACCTCGCATCATACCATAGCCTCATAAGAGCAACTATAAATACAACTATCATCATTAAAAGACGGATCCCTAAACTGCACGATTTTAAAACAAACTGGGACACACACGAACAAATAATTTAAGGGAACACTAACCTACAAGTCCAACTATAATCATCAGAAGATATAGAACTCAAGGCAATCTACTTCAACAAGCGTCAAAATAAGCCACTCCCTATGTGAAACCTCCGAAAGTACTAATTATATCTTACCTGAAATTAAAAAATTGATAGCAGGAAGAGAAGAGCCGGGTCACAAACTAAACAGCAGAGAAAAATATAATGATCAGAGCAACAAATTAAAATTCAGACTACAAGAAAATAGGACCAACTCAAGAACGGAATAACTCCGTATGGATACCGACCGAAAATAATAACAAACCTAAATCAACCGTTCCTCCAATACGTAGATACTCAACTCCATGGGTAAGAGCGGAAAGAAAAAGCAGACCTATTTGCAGAAATGGAAAAGACTTAACTGTTCCCGTTCAAGTACAAGAACACATTACATTATTTATTCGAAAGAGATAATCGATGAAATCGAAACACTAAATTTTAAGAAAATGCTAGGAATTGACCTCATCTATCCAAAAATGTTGTTAGAGCTACCAAAAAAAAGGAAAAATAAAATGAATGTATAACTTTAATGTTATATTAAGACTTAATTACGGACCTAAAGCTTTAAAAATAGCGCAAATTATTATGATTCCAAAACCTGGTGAGAATCATACGGATATTGCAAGTTATCATCCAATAAGTCTTCTGCTGATAATTTCAAAACTCTTAAAAAAGCTTTTTGTCAAAAACATCCAGGAAGATATTACACTAAATTATCAATTTGCCCCCCAAGACAGCTCACCCACTAGTTCAGCAGTTTCGCATAGTCACCATACTAAATGAAGTATTTAAAAACTAAAAATACTCTGTAGGCCTTCGATAAGGTCTGGCACATTTGCCTACTTTACAAAATTTAAAAAATACCCCCTTTAAAATACTTTAATATTTTAAAATCTTATCTCCATAAACGTAAATATAAAAGGAAGAAGCGTCCAATTGATACCTTACACATTCTGGGGTATCCCAGGAAAGCATTCTTGGACCCCTCTTATATATAATGTGCATAGCAGACATATCAACTACAAGACACACAATTGCTACCTTTGCAGAATAAAAATCCTACTGTAGCCTCATCTAATCTACAAGAGCATCTAAACCTTATCGAGAACTGGCAAAAAATGGAAAATCAAGGTGAAGGTCCAGTCAACTTTAACCACGTTGCTCTGCCACAAAATAACACTGTCAAATACCTAAGCTTGCATTTAGGCCCAAAAATGAATTGGAAGCATCGCATAAAAAAGAAAAGGCAACAAATAGATCTGAAAGTCAAATAACTCAACTGGCTCATTGGTAGGAAATTACATCTGTCGTTAGACAACAAATTACTCATTTATAAAGCAATTATGGGGATGTGCCAGCAAGTCAAACACCGTCATACTTTAAAGATGCCAATCCAAAAACACTCAGAAACATAGAATTATATACCTCATAGAGACCTCAAAATTCCCTATGTAAAATATGTTGTGCGTCAAAGAACCATTGAACATCGCGTAAAACTGAATGTTAGCCCAATCCATTGTTTGCACCACTTATGCAACCTAAAATCAACAGAAGATTGAGCAGACTATGGACCTTTGAAAATTCAGAGGGGACGTCGCTGGATGGACTTCTCACCACGTCATTAATAGTACATTAACTTTCAAATGCATGAATTAGCACACTAACTTATAGAGCTAATAAAGTGGAAAAGAAGGAAAAGCACGGCGATGCCAATATCTGTGCCAATAACGATAATAATAACGAGCCAATTCTTCACGGCTGTTAAGAAATAAATTTTATTCCCATTTTCCGCAGCGCAACCTAAATTATTAATTGTTCGTGCGAGCGAAATAAATTTATTTTTTAAATTAATTTAACAGGTGAAACAAAGGCAATATTCGTGCTCCCATGGGTATCTTTATGCCGTTATTCAATAAGAAGGCGCCGCCCACATCCACATTACATGCTGTGATTGTTAAAAATGAATTTATTTCAATTGGTGCTTCTGCTAGACTTGAATCAGTCCAAGATCATCCTGCAAAAGTCCTAAGATTTCCACAAATATCGGATTAATGTTAGCGTTAAAAATTGTTCGTCACTTTTAATATCTTTACTTTTGAATAATCCAATAAACTAAAAAATATGTAAGAATCACCTGGAACTAAGTACATATTTGAAGAAAAATGGTTCTTCTCATCAAATGTCTACCAAAAGCCTACAATAAATCAAATGATGCGCTGATGTCTCAAACGATTTCCATGTCCGCTTAAAAAAATTTCGCTGGCTGATTAGAACCTACGCCTACGTGGACAGCGAGAGTAAGAGTATAAGGACATTTATCCAAAAATTCCCAGCTTCTTTTCTGAATAGCAGTAGCCGCTATCTAGGCAAATAGTCAGTTAAAATAGCCCTCTCGACTGGTAAAGAATATCTTCATTGTAAAGACGGCTGTTTGGATGCAGCTCAAAAACTTCGCTCTAGTGTCGTATGAGAAAGATCAATACGCCGATAGGGCGTTTTTGAAATTTTAGCACGCCTCCATTAAATTCGTAGAAGACCAACAAACTTTTCTAAAATCACATCTGCTAAACCATTATCAACCACAAATAGTCCACCGTTTTCTTGGTCAATTTGAGTATCTTTAATGTTCCCAATCTACCGCTTTATCTTAATAAAAGTACCAACATACAAAGTTATCTACCTAAACTCCTGATATTTGTTTCCAATTGGTAGAAAATTTTTTGATTCCGCTATCGTAGAATAAAGTCAATTGCGCCCAAACGTTTCTACAACAACGTTATTCTTAACTCTTTCAACTTTAAGGGCTACTTTTAGTAGTTCCAACAAATGATAATTGCAGACTTTGGGGAGGGCGTTTCAGTGTAGTCCAGAATAAATCCTCAATTCTTGTCGAGTTTTTGAGCTGCATGGGGTAGGATAACGTCTTGGACAGCAACCGTTAATTTGCCATAATCTTGGAAAAAGATGCGATCAATGCGAATATTCTCCTTGGCCACGTTGGTTTTCTGGCGCCCATTTTTAATTGCATTTTATTCAAGATTTTTTTATGCCACGCGTGCACTTGAGACTTGTTAAGGGTGTTGTTCCCAAACGGTGCCTTAAGTTTTTTTTAATTTGCGGGGAATCCTCTTTAGGCACCCTCACCTATGCCTACAAGCCACGCCCTTCTCTGTTCACTTCACAGCATGATTTATATATATATTAGAAAAAATTGCAGGAGACACGCTTAGAAAGAGATGGTTTCCTTTACTATTAAAAATATAGATGGTATAAACTAACTGATAATTAGTTAAAATTAAAGTTCAAAGTTCAGTATATAAGATAGTAACGTTTGGAGGAAAAACAATGGCAAAATATTATTTTTCATTTAATAATTAGTGGGCCAAATAAACGATAATCGCAGAGTGACGACTTCGCAGTGTACGAAGGCTGTTCCAGTATAGCCTAGAACAAATTTTTGTCGACTTTTGAAAACTGTATAGGGATGGGCGTTATTATAAAACGGGATAACGTCTCAGGTAGCCTGCAGGCTGTTCTCATTTCTTCCAGTCTCAGAAGCAGTTTCAGCAACCGCTAATTTGCGGTTATTCTCAAAAAATCGGCGAACAATTTGAATGTTCTCGTTCAAAATAATTTTCAGGTGACGTCGGTGATCTTCTTAGAAGAGTTGTCTTTTACGTTGGTTTTATTTTTGTTGAAAACCGCGCGAAGTTAAAATTGTTTCTTTCTGTTTTGTAAAGTTCTTGTAAACAAAATATTTTCCCTATCCGCGTTCTCATTCCATCTCCGTTCTTAAATTCAAAAACTACTTTGATAGAAGCGAGATATTTTTTTCGTTAGACTACACTTAAGTGCCCCCTTTTTTAATTATTTTTTTATGGCGTGCTAGTATACATAATTAGCCATTTTTTCCTGACATAGACAAAGTACTCTGGAGATCTTTCTGGTCCAGATTGTCAAGAATGATCAGGGCTCGTTTCAATAGCTTCTGGTGCAAGAGAACAGCTAGTCCACATTTGGAAAAAGTCCTCCGAGTATCTAGAATCCTGGGCATGCTAAGTTAGAATTAATATTTTCCTGGAAAAATGCCAAAACGGATGATAATGTAGTCACTGATTCGGATGAAGTGGATATGGAAATAAGAGCGTACTAATATCGTTCTCTTTGTATAATTGATGGCTTCTATGTTCATACAGTTGTCATATCCTACAAGTTGCTATGGTTTTTGGTCCGACCGTTATTGTCAATACACAAGCTTCATCTACATTTATAATGCGAATCTCAGTAACTTTCAAGTATTCCAACAATTCAATGTAGTTTTTAAAACAAACAGCAATATTAACTTGGTTAGAAAATCTTGCTCTTGTCAGGCTGACATTTTTTTGGTTTCTGTAATAACACTGAAAACTTCGGCTTGTCTAAGTAAGCTTTACTACCACTGTCGTAGCTTAGCTTAATTTTTTGGCATAATCAGATTCAAATGAACGTGTTAGTGAATACCCGCAGTTTTTAAAAAGTGGTTACAAAGCAAACGTTCAAGAACACCTTCTTTCCTTGATACTTCTGAAGTAGGCCACCCGCCAGGCTTCATAGAATACCGGGAATTGAACCCGGGTCCGTCAGCATTGCAGCTCGCCCCTCAACCACGGGAACTTCTGGTTTTAATTCTTAGCAAAACATATTTTTGCCATAAAAAAGTTATTTTAGCTATACAAGGGACGACAAGCCACAAATGCCCTACTACTTGGCAATAAACAATAAAATTCAGAATCCCTTCTAATCGGAAGAAATTGGAAGATTCTGAACAATTTTTTTGTTAACGACGCAAGAATCCCCTCTTTACGTAAACTATGCGAAACTTTGTTTGCTTGCGCTTTAGAGTTTAACTATAAGAGTGTACACTTTCTATATAATTGAAATATCCATTTCTGATTTCAATATTTGATAGTAGAACGTGGATTCTTTGTAGTCTTCATAAATAAATTTTCTTCAATAGAGCTTCACAAGAAACAGATAGTGACTCTGTAGAAAGTGTTATCAATTAAACGCTGGACTACTCAAAGTCACTGATGGTTGTTATAAAAGTTCTAGTTCTGACTACGAGAAAAAATGTTTCTCAGATCTATGAACCTCGCTTTTAGCACTGTCTCTTGGTTTAAATAGAATGCTTCAAAACAGCCCCCATTCAACTCTTCATCGTTAAATTTTCTACCACCAAGATTTTTCTTCAATTATGAAAATAGATAATGTGATAAAGCCTCAGTCCTTTGCAGCAATCTGGGAATTTTTAGTGTTATGGACAGAGGCGTTTGACTCAACTTATCACTCATATTTTCCCCGAGAAACCTCAAGCAATTTATACAGTAAGTTGACATAATTCTCTCCGTTTACTATTGTGTTCCTTTCCTTATGATCAATTGGCAAAATTCCCTTTAAATCCCAAAAGATCGTTGCCACGATCTTTTCGTCAATTGAGCCACCTTTTCCTTCCTTGGTCATTTTTCTTAGGGTCTGCTCCATTCCACCGACTCTGTATACTTGGGTCAAAATACAGGTCAAACTTTGCTGTTTTTGACCAGTTTTCAAAAGTCCAGATATTTTTTATGTGAAGATGACGTGATCTGACTCTACTGTTATTTTGTTTCTATTATTACTGACTGGTAACTTTCAGCGTTTACCCTGCAATTGACTTTTACAAGTAGCAGAACCTTGTCTGGGTCAACGATCACAATTCAATGTCCTTAACACTTTGGACAACTTCTATGGTGCACAGCTTAAACTTATAATAATATTATTTACAATTTTGAATCATTTGGTTTGTGTGCTAACGTATTTGTTTCACCTAATAACTGCTGCATAATTGGGTAAATATGCGAAACAGGAAGGAAAGATCTTTGCTGCGAGCATATTTAAATATAAATAGAGTCATAGACAGCACGTAATGATCCAATATCTTCAAAGGTGGAGTTAAATTTTAATTAATTCGCCTGAATGTATATATGGAATTGTAGGTTTATTGATTTCATGAAAGAAAAAATTTGCAAAAAATCAGCTTTAGTCAACAAGTAAAATAAAAGAGCACACCAATAAAAGTATTGATCATCGTTAGCTATAACTTTTTCCTATCTTTCTAGAATTGCACTTTGAAAGAACGACTGGTCTTTTGAGATAATCCATTGAGACCTAATTTTGGACTTTTTCATATAAGCTAAAATGTTGATTTGTCCAATGTGATACTGATTGAAGCAAGTAGTGATTGGAAGAAACAACACCATGGGTAGGGAAAAAACATTGAACGTGTTTTTAACCTGTTTCCCAACATGCGGCCAAGCGTTGTCCTGATGGAAGACTACCTTGTCATATCTTTTGGCTAATTTTGGAGGTTTGGCTTTCTACGCTCGATTCAAGTTAGTTAATTGTTGTTGGAAGAGGTCGTTAATGATCTTTTGACTCGATTTAAACAGCTCAAAGTTCAGCACGCCTTTCTGGTTCCACTAAATATAGTAATGCATTGCATTCTTTTGCTCTGGCGTCGATGTTGATAGTTGGACTGGATCAAAAACCAAGACAAAGCTTCCCTTTCAAACGTTTAAAAACTTCATATTAAGTAACACTTAAGGCTTCTGTAAGTTATTTTTGTATCTAACATAACATTTTATTAACTAGTTTTCCAAACTATACAAATTGATCGGTAAGGAATCTGTGCAACAGACAATTTTTCGAATTCCCCCCATTCAGCTAATTTTGGTGTCATCCCCTTGTTTGAGTTTCCGCAACGTTAGGTATGCGCAAGCAGAAGAGCAAACTTTCTAACTTCAAATAGATGGCAATTTATCAAATTGCAAGTTAGAAAAGGGGAGGGTGCAGCGATGTCTTTGTGGAACAACTCCATGTACAACCTAGATGAAATACGAAATGAACCAGCCCCAACAGCCGCTCTCCACTTTCTTTTCCGTGCCCAACCCGGAGGAAAGCTGCAGTTCGCAGTTCGCGGCTCGCGGCTGGCGACCGCTTCTAACACGGCGGCCGCCGCGGGTGCCGCGCTCGCGGTGTCCGCGTGGAGAGCGCCAATTGTGTAGGGCGCTCTTCCACCCCCGCTTCAACTTTCGACATTTGCAGCGGGGCGCTCTGGCTGCCGGCTAATTTAACACGAACATGAAACGCGCTGTAAAGTAAACCAAATGATAACGAGACGGCGCTCCAGAGAGAGCTAAAACTCGATGGCGTTTTGACTCGTCCGCTCGACGTTTACGATCCCGGAGACCGCCGCGAATCTAATCATCCGGCCACGTAGGGGCGCGGGAGGGGCGCCTGAATTTATGCCCTCAAAGGCGGATGAGGTGAAGCTAATAGAAACCCGCAATTTCTATCACAATTCTGCTGGCAATTTAAAAACGCCCGAGTGAAGTTGTAAAGCTCGGGACCCGGCATCAAGTAAATCCTCACTTCAAATCTTAAAAAAATAAAAAATTTCTCGACTACTATACAAAGTGCTTTCCAATTGTGCACAACTATGGCTTAATTGTACAATATTTCAGTAATAACTTCAAATTTATTAATCTGGATCATTCCTTGAATCTCAAGAAAAGAATTAAAAATTTTGGCTAGACAGTCCTAATTCCTAAACTGCAATGTAGATTTTCTCGGTAAAGATGAACTGTATGGAGGGTTTCTAGACTTTTTTGAACTATTTTGAGATGTGAGAATAGCACGTTGAATAACAAATGTAAAAGTAACGGTTGCAACCCCATTGAGAGTGAATTTAAATCCGTCTCCGCTAGGTAAGTGCTTGAGGTATCTGTTCCAAGTAACATTTTAAAGTTCACTGCACAGAATTTTGAAAAAGCGATAAGTCGGTGATTGAGTACCAATAAGGTTTACACGATGTCTTTTTGAGGCCACAGCTTCGTCTCTCAAACTGTCAAAATTTAAGAACCTTCTCGTTTTAAAGGTAAACTGTCTATCATACCCAAATTTGAGCTCATCATTGGGGTTATCGTGAAGCAAAGAAAAAATAATGACTAATGACAAGGCGTAGTTCCATCCATCCTTCAAAGTTTAAAACTCTACAACCAGAATCTGGCAGACTTTATTGGTCTACAACTAACGTATTTTAAGTCTGATAACGTGTAGTATGAAGCACGTAGCACCATCAATGGTTAAATGTTGCATTGCGTCATTCAAAAGTGACATGACAACGCATGTTTTCCATACAAATCAGGAAGCGAGCGCCACAATTGCCAAAACGAGCTTCCAGGTTCTGCTATACCTTTATATTCCCTCGACATGGTTCACAGTGGTTATCACCTAATTAGGGTCATGAAATATTCTTTTACGACGTCGTATCGTTTGTATTATAACGCAAAAAGCTATCTAAGCATAATTAGTTTTAGGAAAACCTTGCCAAGTTAACAGCCATTTGTCTCAATGAGGAATTTAATTCACTTATTTCTTTTCAGCTTTATCTTGCGTTGACATTTGAAAATATCTACGAGTTCTGAAAACCAAATGAGGTGTAAGTAAAAAAACAATGTATCAATACCAATCGGTAAAAAGAGTAGATAAAGAGAACAAAAATGGTTTTATAGAGAAAAATTCTCTTAATAACACATACAAATATAATACGAAGTGAAAGTTTTAAATGTCAGTAAAACTGCACCTTGCAGTGCATTTCGTGTAATTGTAAATTTTTGTCAATACTTCATATTGACATACTGGGCGTCCTTCGACAATTAATAAAATTTAAATTTCTTTAATAAACCCTTTTTTGGCTATAGCTCTTATCAATCAAATTCTGTAAATATGTTATGGTAACATGTCAAAAACGTCCCCTTTCCTCCTCAAACGTTAGTGGATGATAGCCACAATAACTCTTACGTCATTTAACATGTGCTAAGGTATTACGACGTCGTTTGTAGTTAAACCAATTGTAATAATTACATTTCTGTAATAAATTTATTCTTCGTGGTGAAAGAAGAGCTGTTGTACATCAATTACCAAAATGCAACTTTCAAACGGTTTTTAAGTAAGATATATAACAGGAACCAAGATTAATAAAAATATAAAAACCTAACCCGGTAAAAATTTTAAAAATTACGAATGCAGTTTTGTAAAGAAATGAAAGCTCAAAGGTCCCTTCTAATTCGTTCCAGATATGTTCGATGGGATTAAGATCAGGGCTTTGTGAAACCCATATCCATCTCTTCAAACCACGCCAGAATCACCTTAACTGTGTGGATAGAACAATTATCTTATTGTTACAGGAAAGGTTCTTTCGCGAACTGTTGTCAGAGAGATGGAACCACAAAGTTATCCAGAATATGTAAGATATATCTAGACGTTCATCCTTCCGGCTACAGGAACTAAGGGATCTAAACTAAACCACGAAAAACCCTAGGCATCATGATGCCTCCGCTACCAAACTTGACTGTTGGCACAATACACTCGGATAAGAAGCATTTCCCTAACATCTACCAAATCTAAGCGAATTTCCAGATTGTGTAGCGAGATTTGCACTATTGCAAGCAACGTTTGGTATTGATCGTGAATAGCCAGAAAAGCGTAAAAACCCGAGCTTCTCAGCTCCCGACAAACAGTCCTGCTGCTAGTGATGACACTAAGGATTTCCGATTTTTTATCACTACCCTCTTCAGAGTTTGGCGGCTACGATCATTAAGTTTACGGCCTACCGCTTAATTTCTCGACGGTTTCACATCCCAAATGTTTCCATTTCATAATGACTTCAAATACAGTTGATTTAGGCTACAGTAAGGCCGATATTTTGCGAATCGACCCCGCCGACTTTATTTAACGCTCGTGTATCGCATAGTCCTGTTTTTGTAGATCAATCTTCGTCATGCTATGTGTGCACTCAAAAATATAAATTGGCTATTTCTTTCGATAAGTTAATCCAACCTTCTAGAAGTCACTGCAGTCTTAGGATCATATCGTCAGTGTAAAAAAAACGTGGTTTACAGACCAAAATTTTGCCACTAATAAATGCCCTTAAATGTTTTTGGTTTAGGGTAAGCCTTATAACAGGCCAATATTGTTACAATCGCCCTTTTGTCCTTCATTAACATGTTGCTTTCTAGCCTTCTTACATAGTTTTTCAAAACAAATAAAATAGTGTTAATGCTTTTTTAATCCATCTGTATTATGTCTGCGCGTGTATCGACAGCGAGTGCAATAATCAAGAACAACGAGAATTGACACTGCAGACTAAAACACTAGATAATTTAAATGAGCAAATAGTAGAGTACATCAATAGCACATACATACAAGGTACATTAGGAAAGCAATGAGATTGGTTTTCTTGTTCCAAGTAGAAGGGATGTGGGGGGAGGGGGCAAAGCCTTTGCTATCCAGCTCATTTGCCTTTGAGACATTTCTTATGATACAGAGAGTCTACGAAAAGAAAGATCATCAACGTCTTATACTTCAAAAAGACGCAAAGAATTTTGACTTACGTTTGAGGATTAGATTGATAGCAGATAAAGTGGGACTTTCAAAATCCATTGTGTATGAAAGCGTCACGACGAAAGGTTTTGACAGACGAATAGAAGAAAAACCTTGTCTGTATTTCTCATAAGTTTCTAAAGCTTGTGGGAAGTGAGTTTAATTTTTTGAAGAAAGTGCTAACTGGTGATTAAACTTGGGTTTTTGAGTACACTCCTAGTGTCATAGTACCAAGTCTCCCCGAATAAAAAAGGCTTAAATAAGCAAATCAAAGACTAAAGCAATGTTAACTATCTTGTTTTACTCTAAAAGTGTCCATAAGAAGTTTTTACCACCCAGATATCGCCAAAAATTAGGTTCTTTATGCGACGCTGGTAGTGAGACAGTTTCTAGCAAAATAAACGCTCTCTCAATCTCCCTACAGCTCAAATCTGGCTTCACCCGATACCAGTTTGTGCAGGCTACTGTGGCTAGCATTATATAGATTCTAGTTCTAGACTTCCAGAAAAACTATGACGCGTAGCAGACCCGCAGGAAATGGTATGTTTATTCTCAATGGCGTTATTTTGAAAACTGTTGAAAGCATATAAACATACCTTCAATTAAACAAATCTTCTGAACTCAGTCTTGTTGCTTTTAGATGTATCTTATACACTTTATTTGCTAACGGAATGTTTAAAATTACACTTCAAAATGTGCAAATTTGCAGCCAAGCAGTGAATGGCGGAATGGTTAGTATTTTACAATAGTAAGTGATAGTGATGACGGAAATATGAAAGTATCGAGAACAACATCAAAAGTTTCTTGGTATATGCCCTCAGGATCAGCTGGACATGATTGCTCACCTCACCAGTGTACGAGAGCAGGCCAAGGACATCCTCCCCCGTCGAGTTTGCTGCCACCACAGCTGCCAATGCCACCATTAGCGCTCAGGTGTCACTTCCACCTCCCTTGTCGGAGAACAATACGTTGCCCAGCTCATCCCCAGCAAGGAGCAAAAATGAAGCCTGCCGTCTAGCCAAGGTGAGGATAAGTTCGCCATTTCCCCCGGCTCCGCCGCCTACTGCCACTACACCTTTGAGGTACTTGGTGAAATGCCTACTCGCACAGTAAGCCCCTTCCCTAAGAAAATAATTCCACCCGTGATCTTCAGGGTAAAGAAGCTTGGCTTTCCGTACGGAAGACCGTCCATGAGCGGAAAATCGGCATCTTGAAAACGAAAAATGTAACAGACAGAATTTCTATCCATATCGTTACAAAAGATGGCTTCAGGAGCTTGGCTCGCTTCCTAGAGGGGCGAAGATCAAGTTCCATTATCATATATTGCGAATATAAGCAATAAGAGCCGCAATAAGAGGCGTCCCTGAATACGTTGCCGAAGAGGATATGAGGCAGGAGCTCTTCAAAAATGACATTCTTATCCTCACAATGCGGAGGATGAGCAAAAGCTTCCGCCACCCAATGCAGCTCATATTCCTTAACTTAAGCCAAACGATAAGGCGATCTTCACGTGGAAGAGTCTTCAATGTGGCTGTTTTGGTAGAATAGCCACATAAGAAAAGTTAACTAGCCAGTGCCACCGTTGTCAGCGATTCGGGCATGCGCAACGTTGCTGTCGCGCTAGCCCAAAGCGCGTTCAAGTGATGAGAGACCTATCATTCCGGGGAGTGCAAGAATCTTCAGAGCGAGCCCTCCACCTGTCCAAATTTTCAAAGTAAATTATCAGCACCCTGCCTGATGACAACCGCTGGCAGGAGGAGTTCTGCAAATCTGCGACCGCAGCCAGCTCCACGGCGCTCTCAACAAAACTATTATAACGCGGACCCTTCCGCGTTCCTAGACTCCTTCAGCAATATCGTGGCGGCCACCTAGAACGCCCCAAACTTTCTCGAGTTGCTCATAGGGCTCACGTCCTGCAAGGATGACATCACCGCCATCAACGCCTGGGTCATCACACCAAGTTCCAACCCAGGGCTTTCCAGAGAAGAAAGGTTAAGGCTAAACCTAGGTACCTTTCATGCCAAGAATATTCATCTCTCGTCAGGAATGTGTTCTGTAATAAGGGAATTACAGTTCGCAGGATGATGCAGACAAATAAATTTGAGTTATTAGAACAGTCGGGTTATTTTCTGCTATTCAACTGAAATAATTTTGATTCACCAACAATTGTGCAAAGCTACAATCATTTCATTGTTTCCGATGAATATCGATTTGCTCAATGAAATCAAACATTGAGTCATCTTGTCATTTGTGGTATCTCAAGATCTACTTCTTACCATCATACTTATGCTACCTTAAAATTGTATTATCTGTTGCAGAGAAGTCGAATTGCTGCATATAGACTGGGCTTAGCCGAGCGATCCAATTCCTGACGATTCGCTAATGCGGCTGCCATTTTAATCCGGCCTCTCCCCAATTTACATTCGGTTCCCGAAAAGCCGCAGAATTATGTATCCCGGTTTTACGTAACACTCGTGCTCTTAATTATACACAGGTGTGCCACAGCCTTTAGCTGCGCCGAGCTGGCTCAATTATTCAGCGGGGCCGCCGTAACGTTTAATTATATAAGTGCACATAAATAATGCGACGGCGGCGCCGGTGATTAATTTATGGACCGATCGAGCCGCGATCGACAGGTGGCAGGCCGGCGGCGCGGCCGGGCGGCGTTCGTCGGCCGGGACGAGCAGTGACATTTGGATTCCGCAATGAGACGATGGCTGCGATAATAAACAAATTGTTATTCGACTTGGCGGCGGCCTGTCCCATTCTGCGGAAGATGGATTATCTTCGGGATTACCGTCGTTACCGCAGCGCGGGCCTCTGGTTGCACGGGCTCGGAGATAATAACGATAATTAAAGACAATCAGTGCGTTCAACTCAAACAAAACGTGAAACGCCATGGTTCATGACAATGTGGTGTTTCGTCACTTAAAGCATTTGTTATAGCACTCAAGTACAGTAGGTAAACTATACACAAGAACCCCCCCCCCCACCAAAAAAAAAAACTAAGAGAAACAATTGAAGACTCAGAACAGGGATTCAGAACAAGTCGAGGAACGGTAAATGCAAAATAAGTATCTGAAAAACACTGAGATACGTCTCTGCTTCGTATACCTGGAGAAAGCCTTCGACAGTACAAATAGAAAGGATATATGGAGAATCTTAGAAGAACGAGGTATAGATAGAAACTGATCCACGGGGTAAAAGCACTATACAAGAAAACAGGGAGCTTTATAAGAGTCAGATACATTCAAAACTACAAAAAAAGACTGCATACAAAACCGGAATGCATACTTAGGCCCTTGTTATTCTCAATCATCTAAGATGAAGCAAATAAGGAAAAATAAATAAAATCGTATAAAGTTAAACACTAGAAGAGGGACGATGTCAGGGTCTTAGAAATAACCTACCTAGACGACGTGGTCATAATTGCAAATGATGAGAAGACTTTGAATAAGAACCTAAAAACATACAACAACCTGGAGGAAAACAACATGAGCATAAACAAGCAATGATAATAGATAGAAATGAAAAGACACATCAAATAAAATTAGAGAAAACAAAGGTAAAAAGAGTAAAAAATTTCAGGTTTCTAGGCACAAGATCAAGAAATAACATTTAATACAATCGAAATCCAAATTCCAGCAAAAAATAAATCCCTAAAAAACAAAGATGGAAATATTTAAAAAGTGGCCATTCCAACCCTAACGTATAGTTCCAAGACATGAACCCTATCACAAAAAATATACAAAGTATATAAATGAGATTTTTCAAAATGATATAAGTTAAAACAAGAAAAGACAAAATTGGAAACAACACCTTTCGAGGTAAACTGGAGGTGAAGCCAGTAGAACAAATTATAGAACAGGGACAATTAAGATAGTTTGGATACGTAGTCAAGATGGACGGGGAGAACAATAAAGAAAGTATGTTAGACAAGAAAATGAAGGAGAGGTCTAGAAAAACATGGACAAAAGATGTAAAAGTAAATTGGCGAGAAACGAAAGAGAAAATCCCGGACAGAAAATAATTATATACACTCTCATTTACAGATTTCAGAAATGACTCACACTTTAGTAATCGCAGATTGAGATATAGTACATGCATAAAGGTGAATTATAGTACCACATCATGCGTAGGACTATGAATGCAGCTGTAGACAATACGAAAATCAGCGGAAGCAGGCAATCATAAACAGCGGTGAGTGCCAGATTTTGTTTAGAGAGAGATCTATTCGAAGTTAGTCGCCACGTATGGAATTGCTTGATATTAGAATTCAGGGAAAGATTGTGTTGAGAAAAGCAAATGCAACGGGTGCCCAGCAAATTCCCTGACTTTATAATGCTAAACAGGTGAATCACGTTTGATGCACTGGCGGATGCAACAGGTCTGTCTCGCAGATCCATCATCCATGAAAACTTGACGATGACACAATGCATAATGTATTCCCATACATTTAGAGCCCGGCAGAAACAGAAGAGTATGGAGGTATCCAGTAGTTGCTGCAGGTGCACAGTGTGGATCGAGGGACGTTTTTCGAATCCGTGGAAAGGAATGGTTCTACACAGCATTACAAAGAAAACTTGGGAAGAATATATTTCAGATAATGGAAAGACGAATGATAAGACGAAGTGCGAAAACTACAGAAGGATAACTTTGTGAAATGTTTAGTAAATTATCAGAAAAAAAGTTAGGGTATATACGGAAGAAGTAGATTCAGAAGAAGAAGATCGACGACCAGATTTTTACGACTAAACAAATCCAAGAAAAATTTTATAAATTTTATAATACAGATCTACATCAGTTATTCTTCGACTTCCAAGCATACAATTCAACAACAAGAAAGGAATTACATTAGACTTAACAAGATTTAAGAACACCAACAAAACTGATCAGGTCAGTCAAATGAGTCTGTCAGAAACGAAGGCTGAAGTAATAATGCGAATGAAAAAGGATCGTCCTGTAAAAATTGAACCTGGCAACCCTGTGTGGGAGGCTATGGTTCTTTAAAGGCTGCTAAGTCAAGGGTCTAAGGAATGGAAACACAGAAATCCACGGTCGGGATTATCTTTTGGGATCAGAAGAGGTCTTTGCTGACAGATTGGCTGCCTCCAACGACGAGTTGCAGTCGATTGCCTACAAGTGGTACGGTGCTACACTTAAAGAATGGTTTATAATGGTTTTATGGAAACTATTGAAGCGAATAGAGCACAGTCATTGAAAGGGAATTCCTTCAATAAATTACTTGAAAAAGTATATTCACACTTTTTCTCAGTACAAACGAATCTATGAAAGCAACCCTAACAAGAAACTTATAAACCTATAGTATATCCAAATTCAAGAAAACCAATAAAAACTTTCAACAGACAAAAAGGCAATTTTCATTTAATTTTGCATTAGTAAGGGTGCACTGGATACCATTTTTCGCAAAGATTTTGACAGATAGAAGATCCCTTTTTGGTTTGTGCTGTATAAGTTGATACACGATTATAAAGCAAAATGGATGAAAACCTCCAGAAATTGCATTACCAAGCGTTTTCAGGAACCGTACTTTCAGCAAACTATCGTCACAAGGGATGAAAGAAAGTTCGGCAGTTTTTTGCAATCGATTACTAAAGAGGTTTTTGGTGAAGTTTTTATGAACCTTATAGCGTGTATTCAGAAAGATGGTAATTATTTTAATGACCAATAAAGGTTTTTCTGAGGTCACTCACTAAATTTTTTAGACATCATTTTTGACCGAGTAACACTTGTTTTTTTTTTATATAACTTTGCATTTAATGTCAACGTTGGGACGTCATAACTCAAGAATGGATCATTGCCCCTTAAAATATTTCGTAGATATCAAAAACTATTTTGTCTCTTCTTCTGTTTACTACATCTTTCTCTAAGTTATCTTGTATCTTCACTATCAATTATTACCTTTCGCTAATCTGTTTAATATTAAATTAGTTTTAATCAAATATATTTTCGATCGGAAGCGTCTTTCCTAATGTGGGTCATCCAACTGGTGGGTTCGAAGTTTGTGACCAGGTTTTCATTGGTTCCTCACCGGGTCAGATACAAGGAAACCGAACCGAGTTTTTCCGCCGGCAAAATTTTAACTCCCGAAATACAATCGGCTAACAAAACGGCCCCCGGGAAGAGGAAAATCTGGTTGGCAAAATATCGAATCCCGCAATAAAATTGACTTCAACAAACGGCCACCGGGATGTGGAAACTCTTGCCGCCAAAGCAAAACACGTCGACGAACTCTCGACCAAAACGGTCTCGGACACGGAAAATTTAAAGCCGGTCGCCCGCTTTCTAAAGCATCACAACTAAAATTCAAAACAAAGCGAGCCAAAGAGCAAAGAGTCAGGCCGAGCCACGGCCGCAGCCGCTATATATCGGCGCACCGCGCAAGCGGGTAAATTTTTCGCCGCTATCTCGAATCAAATTAAAGCGCGTGTACAGAGGGAGCCATAAGACGATCGGCCCTAATTTAAAATCCAAATAAAGTAATTAGAAATTAGCGCGAATATGCATGTTCTAGAGTATCAAAAACTTCGAAAAATCCACAAACGCATAATGTAGTGGCTCATTATATTCTTGCATTTTTATATTGACTGATTAATTGTTTGTAGATTATCCAATTTTAAGTACAAACTTCTAAAACTTGCCTGTTCATATAGCTGATATTTATTTAAGATCTATATTATGGTTACAAATATCCTATGTATTTTAGATGTAAGTCTAATTGGTCTATAATTTTCCAGGATTGGTTTTTTATATTTTACCTATAACATTCAAACACAAGAATCGGGTGTTATTCAGTCACCTGTTATGTGTTCTGAATATTTCTTTAATTATTATTAAAAACAGCAACCAAAAATTACATATTCTATAAGCTATTTGGCTAACTTAGAATTCATTTATTATACAGAATTCACTAGTGTCCTGATGAGGTCTTCTTCATTAATCAGATCCCTGCTACTTTACTTCAGGTCTATTGGCCAGCGTCGTTTTAGCAATAGTGGTTATATGAGGGGATTTGTGTGAGTTGCTAGTCTGCTGTGGTGTTTATTACTTCTCTCTTGAATGACGTCCGTGATGGATGGTATTCGTAAGTCTTGATGGAGCGTTTGGTTACTCATATATCATGGTGGATCAACCATTGCTCTGATGATTTTGGATTGCGATCTTTGGATTATAGCAGTGTTTGATTTGCTGACACATCCCCATAATTCGATGCCAAATGTCCATATCGGTTTGATAACAACTTTATATAATAGAATTTTATTCTCTAGTGACAGCTTAGATCTTCTTCCAAAAAGCCAATATAATTCTCTAAAACGTAAGTCCATTTGTTTTCTTTTCTTCTGTATGTGTTCCTTCCATGTAAGTTTCAAATGTAGGTGAATTCCAAGGTATTTTACACTTGTTGATACCGTGTTCTGAATATACATGGCTTTGAAGTGTTTTCATGTAAACTCACTAGGTGGTATGGCTGTGATTAGCAACCCACTGTTCGGCTTGTTGATGCATTTAGTTGGCAGTTACACTCGTAACGTGGTGGACGAAAATTCCAAGCAGAGAGTTCTGCGTTAAGTTAGGGAAAATCGAGAACTAGACGAACAACTGCTGCTGAACTGTTGCAAACGTCAGAAAGTTGGTGCTACCAGTATGGCAAAGCTATGATTCACCAGCCTCCAAAAAAGTAAAGTAATAATTTTTGAAAACAAAGACAATGTTGAACGGTAAACCAAAACTTTTAGATTGACCTGCCGAAATATGTATGTCAGGAAATGTTGTCAACGGTATATCTGGTCTACTGCAGCCCCTACATTCCCTCGATCTGTCACCATGTGATTCTTCTTGCTTCCCCGTTTGAAAATACCGCTGAAAGAGCAATCCCGGATAAAGCTTTCTCTGTTTGATTCCACGACCTCCAGGAATCGTGGCTGCCGTGCATAAATAACTTAGGGAACTAATTTGTATTAGCACTATTGTAGAATTCTTCTTCTTGGTAACAATTTAGTAGTTCATTTGTTATTCTTTCCTTCCCTGATGCTTTTGTGCCTTTGAATAATTCCTTATAAAATTTAGTTGTATCTTAAACAATTCCTTTTCGCTTCCTTTCTTCCTCACTTTATGTTGTTAATATAAAATAAATATCAAAATCTTCTTTATTTAAAGAAAATTAATGGTCTATTCTTTATTATTCTCCCTTGTAACGTTTTTTATACCATAAACAAATCGTTCCATCTCTCCATCTTCTTTTTTAGGTTGTCCAGTTTTATTATCACCATAAACTTTGTATTATTAGCAACTCTAATGCCTCTTCTGCTTTTTCATAAAATAGCTTTAAGTCTACTTCAGATCCAGCTTTTGTGGATCCATAAACCTGCATTGATCTTCGTCTTCGTTTACGGTTTGCATTAGTCTTTTCAGCAGTATCTTTCAAGTAGTTTCTGTAAACTTGGTTGATAGAATTAAACTTTTGTCTGGTTCGCCTGGTTTAAGATTAATGTGACCTTTGACATCTTCCATTATCTGGAATAATGCTCTATCTTTGTCAGGCTAGTGGAAAATGTTTCCTATAGTATATTTTTTTTAAGAAAACTGGCGAAAACTGGCCCTCCAAATGATGCAAAGTATTCTATTATACGAGGCGCATTCATAAAGTAAGGGCCGTTTGGTCACAGAAAAAAATGTACTCATAAGAAACAAATTTTATTGTCATATTTAGTTAGGTACAATCTTACTTTACTTCTCTACATAATCGCCGTTCACTTCTAAGCATTTTTCGTACCGCTGCACCAGCTTCTTTAACCCCTCTGCATAGAAGCTTGCCGCCTGAGAGTTGAACCAGTTGACAACGGCGTTTTTGAGTCCGTCTTCGGTTTCAAAACGTTGTCCACCCAGCCACCGTTTAAAATGCAAGAAGAGGAAGTAGTCGCTAGGTGCAAGGTCGGGACTGTACGGTGGGTGGTCAAAGTTCCCAACGAAAATCTTGAATTTTCTCAATGGTTTTGGCAGCAGTGTGAGGACGCGCGTTATCGTGGAGGAGGATTATGCCAGATGACAGTTTCCGCGGCGTTTGTTTTGATCGCACGTCTCAAGTGTTTGAGCGTTTCGCAGTACACGTCAGCTGTAATTGTTGTCCCACGTTCCATGAAATCAACCAAAAGAACACCGTCTTTGTCCCAAAAACTGTAGCCATCAATTTTCGACTTGTGTACTGAGTTTGTTTAAACTTTTCGGTTTTGGTGAGGATGAGTGTCGCCACTGCATCGATTGCAGTTTTGTTTCTGGGTTGGCGTAGGATACCCACGTCTCGTCCCCAGTAACAATGTGAGAAAACAAATCATCTCCATTTTGTTGATAACGGGCCAAAACTTTCGTCCACTAGACATTATTTGCTCTTTGTGGTGGTCGGTGAGCATTTTGGTACCCACCTTGCACACAATTTGCTGTATGCGAGGTTTTCTGTGACAATATTGTAAACAGTAGTGCGTCCAAGTTGAGGAAATTTGTCAGCCAGGCCACTAATCGTCAATCGACGATCAGATCGCAGTGCTTGGTCCACTTGTGAAACGATTTCATCAGTCTGGATACTGGGCCTGCCACTCCGCTCTTCGTCATGGACATTTGTTCGGCCATTTGTAAAATAACGGCACCATTGTTTAACCTTTCCTTCACTCATAACTGTAGGTCCGTAAACCAGGCATAACTCCCGATGAATTTCAGCAGCCGACGATCCTTTTGCACATAAGAAACGAATCACAGAACGCACTTCACACTTGGCGGGATCAACGATTTTCGCGGCCATTGTTCTTTGCATTCACTGACAACAATACAATTTCAGAATCAAAACAAATGACGCTGTAGCTTCGCAATGAGTCAGTAGATGGCGCTGCAGTGGTAAAACTGTGCTTCGAAGCGCCACTATTTATATACATGCAAACGGCCCTTACTTTATGAATGCGCCTCGTATAAAGCCTTCTTTTTTAGATCTGTATCAGTTTAATCTTATCTGTACAGTGCTGTAAATTTCTTAACACCACCCTGAACATTTTTTCCTCCTATAAAGCGTATGTGAGTCACACGCTCTTGTGGTTACCCAACAATTTTTCGTGAGTTTATAGTACTCAACTGTTTTGTCCCCATCCAGTGTTTGGCAGTAATATTTTATTAAACTTCTATAAGTTGAAGAGGGGCTAGTCAAGTATGAAGAGTAGGGAAATTCTCATTTGCGTTCTATTTAAAATTGTTTCATCCTCCAAATTTTCATTTGAGGTAAGTTCGAATCGGTTACTGGCGCTGTTTAACAACTTTTTAGAGCGGTGACGGGCGCTTAGATTTGCTATTTTCAACTTTCTGGAAGTTGTTGAATTTTTTTAACTTGGGATTCTTTGCTAATATGCCAAACACAAGTGCAAATTAAGTAATTTATTTTTTCTATGGCAGGTTAATTTTGTGGACGTTCACTTGGTTGACTATAACGGTATTGTAATAATAGAAAATGTTGTACATATTGTTAGGTTTGTGTGTACCGAATATTAGCAAGTGTAGGTATTTGTTGTGAAAATTGTGTTAATATCGTAGGTAGTTGCAGTAATTTGTATCATAATAAATGTGTTATTTGCGTGCGGATATCGGAGGCTAGCGGTACTCCGTCCGAACGGCATTTTCCTCAATTTACTGGGAGTATCAAGGGAATCCGCTCTGTTCGAATAATGGCGCTGTTATTACTTTAACGGGAGATCGCATGCACAGAAACACAACTTTATGGAACGAAAGTTTAAAGTTTAATTAGCTAGCTTTGATCTCGCAAAAGCAAAAAGTGTTTGGCGCAAATTCACTTTGCTGCTTTCATATTAAATTACGTGCTAAATCACACTGTGAAAAATAAATTGTGACAGTTTTTTTGTAAATCACCCTGGAAAACACCAGAATGAGTACACACATACACTTACTTGGAACTTATATAGATGAAGAGGAATGTCGTAATAAAGAAAGCAAAAATAGCTTTTGTAACATAAATTAAAAAAAATCTATCTAAAAATCTAAGGATAGCTCTTGAAACAAGTGCTGAAATGTTATGCATTCCTGTCCTCCTCTATTGTGCGGAAACTTGGACCACAAACAGAGAATGAGCGTTTTCGAGATATGGATGTAGAAACAGATATTCAGAATTTCGTGCACAGATCACATAGCGAACGAGGAAGTGGTGGAGCGACCACAAAAACAAAAAGGAATTGTTGTTACAATCGAAACACGCAAGCTTGAGTACGTCATGAGAAATAGCAAATACGTCTGTTACAGGAAAAACTCGGGGCAAACAGAGGTCCACTATGCCTGACTGAAAAACCTTAGAGGCTGGTTCAGTTTAACATCAGTTCTTTTATCTGGCTGTCAATAAAGTGAGAATTGCCATGGTTATAGCCAACATCCGGAACGAATAAGGCACTCAAAGAAGAAGTCAATTATAATTATGCAACTAAACTTCAACTTCGATTACACACCGATGTGTAGTTTCTCTTTTAGTATCACTTTCAAAGATTAAAGGTCCCATAGATTCTATAAGAAACTCAACTTCACATCTTAACAATCTAAAACATCTTAACAAACTAAGAAACTGTTGCGCGTCTTTAATCTATACTTTTTTTACTCAACTTTTTTTATTTCTTTAAAATATGGTTATCGCTGATTATTATCGTGAGATGATATGTTGACTATTCTTAAACAAGTGACCAAATGGATACATTCCCTACGGGAGCGTCACCAGATACCATAATATTAAGTACGACTAAAATCAGTTCTCAAAAGATTCCCCTAAGCAGCTAATTTGAATTGGAAAGTTAAGAAAGAACTATGTACAACAGGTCAACAAAAATCACAAGAACCGAAATAATTATAAATCAAACGATACGATAGCAATTTGACTTAATCAGTTTTAGCATTTTCCTAAACTCAGAAACTCAATTAAAAAAATAAATTATCTTCCAACGCAACGATCATGCAAAACATTGATATCTACATAAATTGTAATCCAAATTAAACGCAGAATTTAAATTTTAAATGAAACGACTATAGATTTGTTTTTATGATCGATTTTTTATTGAATATTAAAGTACATAATTCCCAATTAAATACGGAAAATTATATTTGGCGGATCGACTGTTGTTTGAGCTGTATGGCAGGTTGTTCCATCCTGCTTTATGTATAATTACAGCATCATCTTCGGAAAAGTTTGGCCTGTCACACCACCTGTCCGAAATCCACATCAAACAGTGCATTTGCTTTTTGTGAGTTACGCCAGGATTTTTCGCACTCCAAATACGATTTTGTTTGCTTAAGAACTTACTGAGTTGAAAATGCGTCTTAAGGTTCAAGATAATTTTTTGAGTGTACTGAAAGTCCACGTGGTGATGATCAAAAAATGGTCAATACGTTCCTGTTCTTAGGTCAGTTAAATTTTATGCGCATGAAGGTTGAAAAATTAAATCAGCTAGGCAGCACTGGACCACTTTTTGGGAGACCGTAATGCTCCTCCACCGATCTAGGCTTAATATGGTACTCAATTCAAAATAATGTCATATAATTAAAATATACATGGAGTAGTTACAATAAAAACGTTACTACAGTATACCATAATTAAAATACTTTATATAATGTGTCAAAGAAGGCATCTTTATGCATTGACTATAGATTATTTAATTAAAATTCAACAAGTAAGAAGAAAAACAGAAACTAACTAAACTTGTTACACCTAAAAAAAATTTTATAATAAAAGACCATTGACTTCATAGACAATCACAAAAATATACGATAAATATTCTTGATACGAGAAAAATTAATTTTGTAAACTGTGGAAAATTGCATTTTTATTTAAATGATATATTTAACTCTTTAAATAGCCATGGTAATGTGGAGTTACATAATTTATGAGAGAGTTAAAAGATGCTGCTCATTTTGATTTACTTGGGCACAATAATGAGCAAGACTGCCGTAATTTGGGGGGATGGGATGGAGAACAGACAGAAGAAAATCTTCGCGTTACCCACACACAATTGTTACATCCATGTCTAATCACAGTTTGGTGCGAAGCGTAACTGAACGTTATTTTTTGACGATGACGTGGGAAAATCTCTTACAGTAATTGGAGAGCGATACTGTGACATAATATAAAACTTTTTGGCACCTCAAATTGAAGAACTTAAAAAACATATGATTTCAGCAAAATAGTGCGACATGCCGTACAGTGAGAGAGGCAATGGGCATACTAAAAATAATGTTTCCAGAACGTTTAATCGGCCGTTTTGTTGATGTGGTTTAACCCCCATATCACCAGATCTAGCTTTTCTATTATATATTAAAAATATATCAAAACAAGGTTTACGCCACCACACGAAATACAAGTGAAGAACTTAAAGAACTGCTGTTAAGGGCATCAAAATATTTATGTTTTATTTAAACAAAAAATATTTAAAAATTAACCAGTGAGTTATATATTACCCACCCGGTATAAAAAGCCAGTTTAAACTTTCAACATCTTATATTATTTAATAATGTGGAATGTAGAGAGTCAGCATCAAAAAGCTGTAAGAATATCAAAATAGTCGAATGTTTTACGCATCCTTTGATCTTAGTACTAATAAAATTAAAAAAAAAATTTAAAAAAGCCAGAATGATGCATATATAGCCCTAACTCTTTAAATTCTGTGGTAAGAGGAAATGAAAAAGGTATTACAATAGTGTAAGAATATTAAGATACAAGTTAGGTTGTACTAATTATTAATGACGACGTTCCAATTCCTTCAAATTTTTATCTCAGAGGAAGGTCATTCCTGGCGACCAACGTGTAGCTTTTAATAATTAATTGCATCCACCAAAAACTTGTAAAATCCTGTTCTTTTCTCTTAACAGTCATCTTAACCACCATTTTCCTATAAGCGCAATCAATGAGTTTGCAAACTAACAATACTTTAAGGCCTAACAAGTGTTGATTGTTGACTAGGCGATGTCATTGAATTGAGAAAACACACCTCACGCAGAATTTGGAAAAATTTTCGTTGTGTGGGTTCCTATCCTGTTGGAACCAAACATTTTCACTTGGAATGCATCATACAAAAATTGGCCAATCATTTCCATATATCGACTGGAAGTGACAGTAACACGTTGGCCACCAACTTTGGTCACTGTGCACTAATCATTGATAAGTTTACTATTGAGAGGCCTTACATGAATATCTCGTGGTTTATTGTTACTCCAACAATACGTTCGTAGGTTCTGCACAACAACTATCTTGTATGAATTTAAACAAAGGCCTCTGTGCAAAAGTAGCCGTACAGTACGACTAGGCAATTGAAGAACAACAGTATGTTTTCCAATATTGGCGCACTTTTCACTACAGAACCAGTGCTTCTGAAGGTCCTTACCCACAACAAAATCGATTTTCAATCTGGCACAGACGCCTGAGGCGCAAATTGAGAGTATTTCCGAAAAGCACATTGTACGGCGGCCACAATAGTCATTGTTCCGAACCTACAAGAACCTACTTTGACAACAAAAGCTTTTCGTTCGTTCATCCACGATATATTGATCACTAAGGACTTTTCAGGCAAAACTTCCTCACCCTTGAATCATTCTTCGCTTCTTGACCTTCCCTTTAGATTAGCAAGAGAGTTTTGCTCTACCTTGTACAATTTATGGAAGCATGAAAATCAATCGTGCTTATTAGGAACTTACTGGAAACATTAGAAACATACCAAAGATTAAAAAAAATGTGCTTTTAATTAAAAGTTGCCATTTTCACTGCCAAATTGGAAGGAAGTAGGTAGGAGGGCAAAGTTGGCTAATTTAGAACGTGCCACCTTTATCATCGTACTAGGGTGGCGTGAAGGTTTTGCAAACAAATTGTACTCTGCAGAAGTTGCAAGCTGCTTATGAAACACCTCCCATAACAAATTGCCTGCCGCAGCTCCTTCACAGGACACTAAACACGGCCGGCAGAGCTCCGCTAAGGAGCTAATGTTACATTACGCGGGAAAAACTTAATTTCCTGTTTAGTTCCTCCGCCCGCAGCGCCGGAATCGCTGCAATTTACGCGCGAGCCGGCGTCCTTGCGCCCATCCCTTGCAGTCGGCCGCGTCACGTCCAGCAGCACATCCTGCATTTGCGCCGCACGCTCAAAGACAATCTTGGCAGCAGACTAGCCGCAAGAACGTCCCGTTTGGCATTCGAACGCCATGATAATGAAACGTACTTGAACTAGGCGGCTAAACAATACGGCAGCAAGCGAGCATAACTGTGCTTATAGTACGATGAGCTTGCAAGGCCGCCCGATCGGACCGTTTCCGTCTTTCCGATTAACTCATCGCATAGCTTCTTACATAACCGACATGTTTAAGTCCAAGGTTGGTAATATCACGTTGGGATCAGAACTCAAAATTTTTTGTTGCCTGCTGACGCGAACGCAAATAAATAAATTTGATTTTAATTAAGTTGGGGAGAATGCGAGCTTTAGCTGTTTCAAACAATTAAAATCGCGGCAAGAGGAAAAATACGGTAACCCTTGTAATGAAATTCATCGTGAATAAAGTACATTGTAAGCGAACAAAGCGCGCTGAATTTTTGAACAATGTGTTCTGCGGAGATTGCTGGAGAGCATTTAAAACATGAAGAATCGCGCGGATTGTTCCGAAGTTGCAGAAATTAGCAGGCGCGTCTTAAATATTGCCAAGAGCTTTGAAAGACGCGTGAATGAAAAGCTCAGCATCGGCGGGGTTTTTATTTCCTTTGTCCTGTAACCTTCCTAGATCATTGATTCGGCCGCGGAAGGTCACGCTGAAGACAAGTCACGGGTGTCACAGTTTATGACAGAAATGGTTTACAAAAAAATGTTTATTGATTTTAAATTGAAACTATCACAATAACAGAAACGACAAAATGAATAGAATATACAAGATAAGTTTTCTAGCTTTTAAATGCAAAATCCTACGTCGTGCTATGTCGCCTAAGAAGAACCTACTTAGGGCGGAATTAAATGTTCCACGTGAACTCAAGAATGACAACACCATTATCGTCTTACCAACAGATAAAGCTAATGCCACAGTTGTACTATCACACTACTACGTGACACGACCAAACTGACAAAAGCTCCTCTCTGAATGACACCATCAAAGAAAGGCTAATAACATTATACAATATATATAATATACAATATACGGGCTCCCCAAAATACCTACAAACTGGCCGAATATTTACCCAGTCTTACCATACTTTGGACTTACCAGTAGTTACATTAAGGACTCCTCGCACTTTCTCAACCACCTTCTAGATATCCAACTGCAGGAGAGATATCTAATGGTTAGTTTCGATGTAACATCCTTGCTTACCAAAGTGCCAATTCAAGATTACCTGAATCACATGAAGAAATTTTTCCCTAACAATATCTTACAGCTATTTCCACAGTGCTTTATGCCCATTTACTTTGTTTGGCAGGGCGTATACTACGAACAAAAAAAGGAGTAGCAATGAACAGGTCACTTAGCCTTATAATCGCCGGTTGCTACATGGAGAAATTTGAAGATCAAAGCAGAACCGAAATTGAACGATAGTATTGCTTCTTAAAAGTACAGGTATTAAGATCAGAAAATGGAGGTTTACAACACATCATGCTATGGACTGATACCTTCATAAGCAGTCGAATCACTATCCAAGTAAAAAAAGAACGATTATGAAAACATTGATAGATCGAACACGATGAATATGTCAACCACAGTTCTTAAGTAAGGAATTAAAATATTTTGGAACAAGCCTTAGAAGGAATTGCTATTGGAGGGCAGAGATAAATAGAGCAACGAAACCCAACAAATGTGCACGCAACACAACCGAAATCGGTCACTGTAAGCAAAGCTCTTTTATCTTATTCTCACAAGGTAGAAACCACCTGCACTATTACCATCAAGATACAGGATCTTCTTCGACCAGCCCCTTAAGGACATAAGAAACCCACAAAATACACCAAGGGTATATTACATACGGGCCGAACAATTATCACCAGAATAAAAGAAGAAAAACGCCGCTACGCCTCAATTAATCCAAAAAATCACCAGTTGCCGAACATGCTTTGGAAAATCCATGGTCACAACATAGAGTTAGGGCAAACACAAGTTTCACCTAATTGTAGGAACTACTACCCGAGAAGCTGTAAAATTTATAAACAAAAATAATTTTAACAGGGACGACGGATTCAATCTACCCAAATCTTGGTTTATCGCTCTTAAGGAACAAAAACCAGACAGAAATAAAGTGAAAGAACGAAAGACGTCAGCAAACGTCGAGATGCTACCTGCAACGTCCCGATTGACGTCAACAGCTAGCTCGGTTAAGTTAGTAACTAACACGCTGACGTCAACAACGACCTCCCAATACTATCCCTACTACACTGCACGAGTATAAAAACGCAGGGGAGAGTCAATTAATTTTTAGATTTTCTTCTGAAGATGTCCATCGCAGTGTCGACGAAACGTCAAGACCACAAAATGCATTTCTAGCTTTTAGTTTTGAAAAAGAATAATAAAAGTCATTTAATTAATACCTCTCCAACTTTAAGAAACTAAAAATATAACTGCTTTAATTTCCCACCTGATAAGACAGCTCACCCGTGTCGTGTTGGCATCCTCCTCTATCGGGCGCCTCCCCAGGTGACGAATAGGAAAATGCCCATGAAACATGGTGGGTATCGGAAAATAAAATACCCGTGACTGATCAAAACTAGCAACATGTGTATTGCCTGACTCAGAGTGAGCGAGTTCACAACAGCGACGGTACTCCAGTGGAGCGGGTGAATTTCATACTGACAGAATGTATGTGCACCAAGGCGTCTGGCCAACGTGGTGTATTAGATGAAGTACTTCCAAGGTTAACATGAGGATACACAGAAGCAAAGAGTTCTCAGCAATCTTCAAGCTCTCGCGCAAGGTAGCGGACGGAATAGTAAGAAGGGTGCTAAAGAAAAGCCCACAAAACATCCACTAATCGTAGGAGATTTCAATGCGAGGGTAGAACGAAAACCTGAAGAAGAATGTGTTAGTAAATATAAGATAGAAAAAATAAATAAAAAAGGAAGTATGTTAATATAATTTTCTAAAACAACAGCAAATGCATGCTATGAATACTTTCTTTAAAAAGAGAAGATAAAAAAAGGTAGACGTGGATAAGTCCCAGCGGAAGAACAAAGAGTCAGTACAACTTTATCATATCACCACATAAACATAGTCAGAGATAGGCAAGTACTAAATAAAATAAATGCAGGAAGTGGCCACAGATTGGTCAGAAGTAAAATAGTCATCGATATCAAAAATAAAAGAATCAAAATCTACAAAAATAAATACCAGAACAAAAAGAAACCATATAACAGCAAACAAGAAAAAGTACGAAGTAGAAGTAAATACAGAACTCATAGAAGTGACGATAGATAGAAAAGGAACGAACAAAAAATAAATAACAGCAATCAAAATCACCGCATTTAAGGTAGCAAACAGATATATTAACATTACAAAGAAATTGATAAAAGAAAGAAGAACACTTCCTAAAATCAGGGAAGAAAATTCAGAAACTAGTAGAAATGAAAAAAAAATAGAAAAATTCGGCATAAGATGAAGATCAAAGAATAAATTGAAAATGGAGAAAACGAAACAATGGCAAAAAAATATTGCAATATCATTAAGAGATGCGAACGGCGCCTTGATTATAGACCAAAATATGATCATCGAAAGAGTAGAGTCATTCATTCTACAACGAACTTTACAAAGTAAAAACGCGAACAAACATCAAAAACAGCAAAGTTGAATTCAAGATACAATGATTTGATAAAAAGAACAGTTAATTATAATCGGTTACAGAGATAGCACAAAATAGAGACCAATGCCGAATACTTGCTGAAGTCGATATTAAACAGAAACAGGAAGATGTTTATTGTCTTCAGTGACAATTCAAAGATACTAAAACATCAGTTTTGGCTCTAGATTTAGCCACACATAATTATTTAAAGCGTCCATTTACCAAAGAAGAAGTAATGGTGGGTTTCAGACTTTAAAAGAAACTCGAAAACAATATCAGTCATTTAACGAATCAGGTCTTCAGTAGTTTTCTGGAGAAAGCCGTAGTTTAATAGCGTGATTTGCACGCAGCTTCGTCAATAATCTTCGTAGCTGACCTGTCATAATACTGGATCAAGCTTTTTCAAGTATTAAAGTTTTGCTTCATCATCAGATTCAGAAAAGTTGAGGAAAAAAATTTTTTTTGAAGGGTTTGACTGAAGGCCTAAGATAATTAACAATTTCCAAATAATAGGTTAACACAGTCTGGAGTATTGAGGTATTGAGGGTGTTTTTCTGTGGCATTAGCCTCCCGAATGATTCTACTAGTGGGATGGGAGATGGAATCGAGTATTTTTGAATTAGAAAAATTAATTTCACGACCGATTTCTGTTTCACAAGTGCCGAACAATAATTGCCCTTCCATAAACCCAAGGTATTTTGTAAACTTCTTGGTATTCGTAGAGGTAAACGCCCCCTAACTCAGCTATTTTAATGCTAATCGTAAAACCGTTTGTATATTTGGTTTGTTCAGCACGCGGATAATTTTGTGAGAAATAGCTCTAATGTAAGGCAAGGACGCTTTTACTTGGTCGTAAATTTTGGAATCTGTGTTCTTAATATTTTTAATCATGTGGGTTAAGGTTTTTTTATATATCCGTTTGTCGGTTCTTAGTGTCGCAAAGCTCGAGGAACTTTGCAATTAAGTGGATTGAGTAGCCCCTGCCATATTTATCCTGGCATTTGTGATGCCTTCACTGGGATGGTATATTATAAAGCAACATATATATCTGAAGAGAAAGCAAAAATCCAAAAACATAAATTTTCCGACTATTCTTTAAGCGAACCGCCTATCCAAGCTCTTGAAAAAGGTTTTAACCTTGCTATCACTTCAAATCGTGTCCCCACTAAACACATCGTATCCTAGATAGAATTCTATACACACAATAGTCAGCTGTGATACCTAAACCCGATATTAAACCTTCAGAATTACAAGCCCTAAAAACTCTAAGACAAAACAATAACAGAAACATTATAATCTTACCAATAATGTAACGCTAAGGTGAACGATTCTCAATAACTTAACAACTTACCATGATAAGAAAACCAAGACCCTCATTTCCGCGATATCAAACTAAGAAGATTCTCAAAATATTAAAATTCATAAAAAAATTATTTCTTATGACTTATTGTCAGTACTTTTGGTTCTCTACACATGAATGAGTTAAGTACTTGACCAAAATCCTTAGCCCCTTACTGAACAAACCTCATTAAAGGATAGAAATTCTCGAATTCTTTCTTCTATGCAAAGATGACCTAATGGTCAATTTTGCTGTTGTTTCTCCCTCAGACTTTGCAACTCCTAAAGACTAATCACAATCTAGAAGACGATAATTAATTAACCATTGCCTATCCACACAGCAATTTCAAACTTTTTGTAAATTATCAACAACTAAAGTTGAGTCTCTTATGGAATCTATGGGATATTCCAGCATTGAAAGAGACATTAAAAAAAAACATAGTGTGCGATCAGGATTTGGTAATTAACATTTTTTGCGTCGGATAAGTTTACTTGAGTAATTATAATTGACTTAACTCACTAAAGGTAAAGCATATAAAATTTTCAGTGTCTCTTATGCTTATTTGTATGTACCATAGACAGATTATATATTCTTTAATCAGTAACTATGCACGTAATTTAATATGAAAGCCGGGAAATGAATTTGCACCAGACACTTTTCGCTTTTGTGGAAACATAAATGCGCGCGAGATCATAACTACCTAATTAAACGTTAGACTTTCGATCCATAAAGTTGTGCTTCTGTGCATGCGATCTATAATTAAAGTTATAAGCGCTATAAGCCGCAATTCAAACAGAGCGAACTCTCCTGATGCTCCTAGTTAACAGAGAGAAGTGCTGTTTGCACGCAAGTAACATGTTTATTATAAACCAAGTACTCAAAACTCACAATTACTACAAGCAACGATGTCAACGCAAAGTATTTCCCACTAACGCAATACTACCAGCCACCACCAAGCCCACTCGCATACAGGAAACAAATTATTTAATTCAAGCTAATTAGCGAAGAATCCAAATTTATAAACTTTAACCACTCCAAAGGCAAGAAAATAAACAACATCCCATCATCGCTCGGGAATAATAAAAAACAGCGCCAATCAACTATAAAACCAGTAATCGATCCGAAGTCCGTCTCAAAAGATGGAGAATGAAAGAAATTTAAACAGTAGCACAAAGGAGACAACTGAACAACTTGTATTGTCTTTCGTTCAACACTTACACCCTCTTCAACTACTCGAAAAATGCTGCTGAAAAGACTAATGCACACAGTAAACAAAGACAGAAGTCAATGCAGGTTTATGCATCCACAAAAGATCTGAAGTAGGCTTAAGTTATTTTATGAGAAAATATAAGAGGCGTTAGAAACACAGACGAACTAGATTATGGTAATAATAAAATAGAATAACACAGAAAAGAAGATGAAGACATCACGACAGGAGAACAACAAGGAGTAGACTATTTACTTTCTTTGGATAGTGGAGTGGAAAAACGGACAAGGAAATCGCTAAGCGGACGATACAAAAAATAATCGTTTTATATTAACATTACTCAAAAATATTTTTACTAAAGCAGAAGTTCAATTTAAACAGAAGTAATAAACCAATTCTAACTTAGTACAGATAATAAAGCAGTAAAATTAATGGTAATACACAAAACAAAGAAAGAGATAAAACACTGAAAATGAATGTTACGAGAGCAGTTTTAAGAAGAGATAAGAAAAAATAAAATAGAGAATTCAGAATGCAAAGATCATTCAGAAATATTCAGTACACTAAATTCGGAATATTAATAAGAATCATTCTAACAAATTAACAGAATAGGAAAAAAATCAGAAGAGAGAAGCAATACAAATAGAGTAAGCTCTTAGAAATCTAAAGCCTGAGTTTCTAATAAATCGAAGACTGAATAAATAAACCAGTAAAAGAAACCAATGAATTAGAAAACAAAAAAATTAAGGAATGAACACGAAAAAGGGATTATATAGATCGCAGAACTTTAAAAGTCATCTAAGAGAACAGGAACAATTTTTTGGACAAGAGAAAAATTGGAGAACAATAAAAAATTAAAAAATCAATGAGATAAAGCTCCGATAGAAGATGTAATAATCAATAAATAATGAAGCTGTAGTAATAATAAAAATTAGTAATTAAGTAAATAAAGATAAAAAAAATCGTAAGCAGCATTTGTCGCTCTCGCTCATGTTAGGGAGTTTGCTTATTGGCACATCTTAAGTCATTTTCTACCAGTTGCAAAAGCGTTTGAACCAGTCGTAACCACATTTTCTGCTAATTAATATTTCATGAGCCTTCGTTATAGTTTTCCACAACTAATGTTCACTCTTTGCTCTATTTCACTGTAGCCTGCCTCTCACACTGACTATGTTTGACTACCCGTAACGGGTTTACACTGACAGTCACTTGTACTGCACGCTAGGTGGCACTTCTCAAAGTACATCTATGTAGTTTTGTATGTTACCATTGATATGTCGGACCATCCACCAAATATTAGCCTCACCTTCACGTGGTACACTCTGTTTAAAACTAACGATGCTCTGGCGACCAAGTATGTGCGGTACAATTCCAAGAACCGTATCAGAGCAAATGCTAACGCAGTCAACTTCAGTCGAGACAGGTCTGGGTGCTATAGTCAGCAGCCCTGACACCAGACTACGATACAGCAGGCCAAACACCTTCTCATCTGAAAGATGTTGATTCTAGAATGTCTTACAAAGAAATAACCCTGGAAAGAAGTCAAACAAATCGTCAACAACAATCTGATGTAGACACCTTGTGGATTCCCTATGTTTCGTAGTGACAGAATGGAACAAAAATTCAGATCATCTAATAGAAAATTGTCTTCAGATAACCACTAAATTAATACTGGAACGTAGCTAATGGAGATAAAAATAGAACTGCAATATCCGATACTAGGATCTAATTGGTTAATAATAATTATGATGATTTAAATGCCAGTGTGGCTAAGTGGTTGAGGCCGTTGGCTGCGGTACGGACGAACTCGAATTCAGTCTTGGGCTCCAATACCTGACGGGGTTGATTACTCAGTCACATATCTGCGTTCACTACGAACAAGGCGTAATCGTGGCGGTCGTTTAAGGCGCGGTGCTTGTCACATCGCCGCGCATCAGAAATGGTGCGCGACGACCAGGTAGTGAGGGCGAGTATGGGAGCCTCCCACGCGGGACCTTAGAGCTTCGCCATTATTTTAACACTTGCATCTTGTAACCATAAAAAAAGTTGTATTAAATTACTAGATCTTGCTGACCGATTAACATTGGCATGTAAATGTCAGTAAATCTACTATTGCTGTATGGCAAGTGGCGTCTTCCTGCTAAAAATACATTTGTTCCAGATCCACGTTGTCCAGTTGGTGGTAAAAAATTGAGTTATGATGTAACGTTACAGCATTTCCAAAGAAGTATAGAAGTAAAATAAAACCATACTAAAATATGATATTCTTTTTATGATGCTCTAAAAAGAAATTGACAGATTGTTAATGATACGGATGCTCAGCAAGCCTAAGGGTCAGTCGAGATTCGTAGTGATATAGCTTTTCGAAATGCTCAACGATGCCGGGTCGATGCCCCACGCTGACATTCACAAGGATTCAAGTTTCATCAAATTTTGTAACTAACCTTCAGAGAGTTGATTTTTTAGTGCAATATCTCCTTCAATTTTCACCACATTTTCAATGTATTTTAACAGTAATAAGTTCCTGTTCTTATGTGTTCGATATTTATTAATCGGAAAAGTCATAGATGACATCTGCCAAAGAATCAGGCAATCCGTTGTTCAATTTCATGATTTCTAGATAAAACACTACAAAGAATAACGCCCTAAATGACTTCATACCCATCTTGGTAGATTGAAAATATTGCAGTAGATTAATGTTCCAGACTTTAAAAAACGGGCTTGTGCTTTATAAAGAACAACGTATTTTCCACTTATCGCTTGGAGGTTTGAAACTTTCACCTGCATAAAATAATGGACAAACCCTATCTACCATGGAAGACTTAATCCTTTAAAGGAACTACCAGAAGAATGAAAACTATACGATGTTTCATCTCGAAGGGTGTTTAGCTTAGAAAAATTATACTGATCCAATTTCACCCAAGTCTAATTATAAGCTGAGGAGGTTAAAGAAGAAGAAAATTTTCTTTGCTTCATTCCTGTCGGAAACTTTTGTCGTTCTGGTCATAAAATCCATCATTACCGACTTTATCAACGTCCCTTGTACACCACAATGTGTCTAATAAATAGAAAAACGAGAAAACAATTTGTGCCCTTAAAGCAAATACCAGCCCCTCAAACACTCAAAACGCGATCTGCTCGTCCATTGTGTTGGCGGCTCAATCCCAAACGCGGCTATTAATCACAAAGCGGGCCTTATGAAATTTCATCTCGAGAGCCGCCTGAAAGCCTCGTTGTTAAGGTGATGGCCCGCATCTGACCAACTTTCCCGGCCCGCCGACTTTGTCGCCGTTATTGCCAGCAATCGCATGTTCAACGGTTTGCAGGTGTAATTGCGGCTCACAGTTCGCAGTGAGAAACGGACACTTTCCCTTTGATGGCTATAGTTTATAATTAAGGCAAATAACGCGTAATTCGTTTGATTGAAGGCTGCGCAAATGCCTGGCAATTACGTTGCGGCGGGTATTAATTATGCAGGCGCTATAACCCGTCGGGGTTTTTGAAAACTGCGCTGGCAACCATTGTGAAGATGGCCTTTTAAAAACTTTATTAGGTAGTTATTAAGTCATTAAAAGTCTGGACTTACATAAACAAATAGACAAATACAACGTGCTACTCAATGAATAAAAGCTATGCCAAATTGAAATGTGCCATTAAATGTCTCCTCTAGTATAACTATGGAATTGGTTCCGAGTTTACAGTTGCCACAAAGAGCTAAATTTTTGTGAGCTTATATTTGTGAATTTTTCAATTGCTCAGACTTTGAGTTAAATTTCACTTAAGAAGTTGGTGGTGAATATGTACCAAATGGTGAAAAAAGCTGCACCCCCATTCCACACACACATTAATAGGCATCATAGACCCAAATGTTGCCAAAATTCGTGAAAAAGCTTAATAATTCGTTAACTAGCAATTGGAGATGTGCGACTCTTGAGGTTAGCTAAGAATAGCCTTATTCAGGTGCGTAGGTGCGCAGATGCGTAGGTATTTGACTTCTGTAACCTGTGGTAGTGGGATGTTATTCATGGTGATGCTCCTTTGCATTGTGAAAAAGTGATGTGAAAATATTTTGTTTCATGTAGCTTTACTCTCCACTTTTTATATGATTTAGATGTGTTGCGGCATACTAGCAGCTACTACTTTTTGTATGTGTCTGAACATGCTTTGAAGTTGGCTGTGAGTGATTGCTCTTGGTGGACATATCAGCTATATAAAGACAATATAGAAGTCCTAGTACCCTACCCTGAGCTACCCCAAATCTAAATGGATGTAGTTTGTGAGATGTTGATCACATTCTTCTAAGTATGATTTCAGTATAACATAATAGGAGTGTGGAGGTGTACTTTTTAATTTAAAGGATCATCATATCATAATCAAAAGTTGCCTTTCGGAGGATTGATTGACATAATCGACTATTTTATGAGCTTTCTGTATTGATGAACGTTCTTTTCTAAAACCAAACTGATGGTCTGGCATTAGATTAAAATCTTCAATGACTAACCTAAGTCTTTAAGCGATCAGCTTTTCAAAAAGTTTCCCTAGTATAGATAACAGACTAATGCGTATATAAGAAGACGGTTTTCCTGGTTTTGGGATCAAGATTACTTGAGCCACCTTCCACTGCACAGGATAGTATCCTAATCGCAAGACTGTTGAAGAGATTAGTAAACATGACTATGCCCTTGTGAGAAAGTTCTTTAAACAAATGCCCTGTTGTTAAGTTGAAGCCAGGGGGCTTTTTTGGATTTAAATCATTTTTGCCTCATTTGACTTCCTTGGAGGTGAATAGCTTTGGTAATGGGGAAATTTGGTACAATGCTTCCAAAAACTTTTTAAAATTCTTCCTTGGGTGTTATAGCCGAAGATACTGGTCGAAACAATGTGTCTATTCGTGTCCAAGTATTGTTTTCTGTTCGCATATGAGGAATTGGTTGAGTTTGATGTTTCATTCTTTTCATTGTTGTCCATAACGTGTAAGTTGTGTTTTTGTTTTGAAGGTACCTCCAAAAGCTATTGTTTTCAGATCTTCAGTTAGACTTTTGAGATCAGTGCGTGGTTTTATTAAACAAGCATTTTGTATGTTGTCAAATTCTCCTTAGTCTTCTTTTTCAGCAATATTGGACAGCATTCTTTTTTCTTAGGTAGAATTTGGAGAGTTGCTTCCCAAACGGACTTTTGGATAGTTCGAGTGGAGTTCCCTAATGCTGATTCATATTTAATTTGTTCTCCATCAGATATCTAAAATGACATCAATCTGTTCTGTTGTTAAATAATTTAACTGGCCCTTCTTTTCAATGACTGCAATTCTTGTTGTGGTTATAACTGGTGGTGTATGGTCTAAACTAAGATTTAGGGAGGATACAATGTCTTGGTACCCTTTTCACAAAAAAGTACAGCAATCTAGAATTTTATTCAGTATGTAGGTTCATATGGTGACAGGTAATTTAAGTATAATTCTTAAATAACCTGTTGCAATACTCTTCCTCTTCCTGGTGCACTTATACGAACGTCCCAAAGGATATTTTTAACATTGTGATCTTCTCCTGTCATAAATCTGTTTCAGATCCTCGGAAATAATTGATGAAATCTTCTTTATTAGTTAGTGACAATATGAATAGGGCTTATCAGTATTCTATTTCCACACTAGTTGCTTGTAGAAAGTTTTTACTGAATTTAGGTGGTGTTTAAGGCTTTGCCTGATTAATATAACTATCCTTCCTGTGGAATAAATACTGCAGTTTTGTGTTTTAAAGCTGCTTGAACGTTTGAAATTGGTTTCTTCAATGAGTAGGATGTCTAAATTACGTTGTCTGAGAAGCTTCTGTGTCTTGCCAAGAAATTTAGTGGATGAACTTTCGTTTGCTAGAATTTGGTCTCTTTTTGTGACCTAAAAAGCAAATTAAATTTAAGGTAGGGTGTCTCGCACTACCGTTTCCTTAGTCAATATTGCAATACGCACAAAACGTACCCTCGTCGGTTGCGCAACGGACTATTATAGAATGTTTCAAGGCAAAGGCGTGAAACTGTCCGAAATTTCGAGATAACTTAACGTACAGTCCAGGGAGAACTTAAAAAACTCACGTATACTCGTGGTATAAACAATTTTTGAAAAATAACGATCACCGACGTCGCAATTTATTAGTTTCTGAACTGTTTGTTGCTTGGAAGAAGCTACAGCAGTGCCCAGGCACCTATAATTGGAATGAGTTTCTAAGACAGGAGGTTATAAAGAAAAATGATTCAGGTTGGCATTTGCTTCACCCTCATATAATAACTGTAATGTGATAACAATGAAAAATCAATTTAACAGCAGTACACCTATAGCGTGATATAGCGGTTTCATCTAAACCTAAACACAGTCATGCCGGATTTTGCACACTTCACGTTACGTCTGCTATTATTGGCCATAAAATTGCAAATTTTACGTTAATATTAACATAGCAAAACAAAACACATCGTGCGGTTATGCGAAGCGACTACATTAAAAGACACTAACAGTCATTTATGACGCGATTTCTTTGCGCATTACGAGAGAGCACTTAATTCTGTGCCAGCACAACTTACACCCATAGTTCGCGGCCGCGGTGATGCTTAATTCTTCCTGCTTCAGATCGCAGAATATCACAATAAAAAGTAAATTTAATTCTGAGAGATAACAGCAAGATGAATCGTTTTCTAAATTGCATCCTTTAAAATAAATTGTGATTTATATGACAGCGGCGGAGCACTTCCAGTAGCGAAATTAAATGTAGCGGTCAATAAATTTAATTTTAATTTCACAGAGAATTATGAGTTATTATAAGAAAACCAGTTACAGATATTGGATCTGAGTCAGTAGTTAGCTTGAAGCGTAGTGAAATATTGAATTTCTTTGCCATGGCCATACAGTTAGTAATGCGAGGAAGAAGAATTTTTACTTTATCAATTAAATCATCCATGTGATGTTCTAAAAACACAGTTCACAAAGAAACCCATAATATCAAAAAATTTAGGGTTTAGAAAGGTGAAATCAATTTTGAGTCTATGTGAAGCATAAAACTTTTGTGTTTTTATTATTAAAATATGTAACTTCGTAAAATAAAACCGCATACGTCTATGCGCTAATAGCCGTAGAAGAGAAGGATGTAACGAATGGATAAACGTCTCCCCCAGGTCAGCGTAGTCGCAGCTTTAAAATGTTGATAAATTAGTGACGGTCAAGCTACCTGAACTAAACTCAAATTACTCAAAATTAATAATTGAGTAAACAACAGACAATATTTTAGAGCGAGCTAAACATTCAAGTGACTTAAGGGGAATAAAAATATGCTGCCAGTTCTTAATGTTTGACCTATCTCCTGGGTTAAAGAGTGAGATACGACTAATATTCCTACAATATAGAAAAGAACCAGCCGCAAGTAGACGTTTAAGTAAAAGTGCCGTGGAAATAATTTCCTTGAATCAACATGTACTGGCGTGACATATAAAACACCAAATTTATTTCTAGTGGTAGTCGATATGAATCAAAAGAACCTTTTCCTCTATTAAAACTGTGTTCATTTGAATTTATATGAAGAAGAATTGCGCAGTTACGACGTACGCAAAAAGATCTAGAGAAACATCTCAAAATCATGAGAGTAAAATTGTTTTACCATCCCCCAACTTCTTTGAATTATAGATATTGTAACGAATCTCCAAACACATCCCATTAGAACACAGCCGCGTTTGATGTTCTCGGCTAATATAAAGGTCGTCGCCGAGCCGTCACGGCTGATCGGCGAACATAATGGCTTTTATCGCGCAAGAACTAAGACAATGCGGTAACGTCTAGATTTTTACTAGATGGTTCCGTATGATCTAGAGCTGGTTGTATAAATAAATAATTAAAGTTAGTAAATTATTAAATAAGTAGTTTAAATGAAAGTACGCGTGTTATTCACCAATTCATCTCTTGATTTTTTGATATTCTTTATGAGGCTAAGTTTTATCAAGACATGAAAATTGGTTTGTATAGATATTCACTTGCTTCGAGAAATGTGACCAGTATGTATAATAAACTTTAATATCTCCCAATCTTATTACATGCGTTTTTTTCTAGAACCTGTCTGATCTGATTTGGCACATTTAACACATTTTTTCACTTATTTGTAGTCATCATATTATAACATAACATTTTTTTCACCTTTTAATTTTTTTGATAGACCAAGAGTTTAGTCTTCAATCCCAACTCCTCTTTCGGGCCACCAAATTTTAAGGAATACTTTTAAAGATCAAGTCAGCAAAAGATCAATTAATTCAAAGTACATTAAGTTAGAACATACGACACTTCAACTTATCCCTGGTATATACAGTGGTCCTCAAAAGTTTGAACGATTTTGGATTTTTTGTTACAACTTCCCGTAGAGTGGGCTGAACCTTGTGATTTGCGCATATGTTGGGATGGCACTGAGTTAATTTAAAATATGTTATAGGTTTTCCAAGTTGGCGCCAAATTGGCAAGTGCCAGCTGCCGTCATTTTAGTCCTAAAAATACGGCGACTTTAAAAATTCCCACTCTTTTCTATTGGAATGTTGAAAACTCAAAAAAATCATCAAGACATGTAATAGTTGTCTTGTAAAAGGTTCAAGGTGGTCCAAACAAGGATGATTTTGTAAAATCCTGGACCGTCTAGCGCTGAGCCCGTCTACTAAACTAATATGACCTCGTGGCTTACAGAAATTCCCAATATAGTTGTTTGGGCAATTAGAATTTGTTTATTTTCCAGTATTATTTAAAATCAGGGGGGACGCTACTGAACATATCTATCAACTCTGCGTAAGTGCTAAATTTGCTCATGACCATATAAGCAAAAATTATAATTTTATTGTTTTACTACCTCGAGTTATATAATTAAACGCGCGAAGATGTCAAAAGGGAAGTCCTTTTCGCTTCTTCCTATCCCCAAACCCACCCGCTACACGCGATAATTGCATTTGCAGGCATAGAGAATATAGATATCAAAATCTGTCATGTTTCAGAAATAAACAAACCGGAGAAAGTCATGTTTATTGCACCTCTAAGTGAAAATGGAGTAATATGACAAAAAAAGCATTTCAACAATGCAGCTCAAAGTCTAATCAACACTCAATGTGCCATTATATCTAGACTTTAAAAATGGTTGCGATAGCATAGAAGAGTGTTATCCAAGACATCCAACTTGTTAACAAGAGCGACATTTTACTCTTCTTAACTTCTTTAATTGAGAAAAATTAGAGGATAAAGTATATGTTGACAGCAATTGGTGAATTGAAAACTGTTAATTTGTACTAATTGTGCAACCTTCGTCAGAACAGTTCTAAAAAATAATTTATTCAACTTATCAACGAATGGTCCTAGGCCTCGTCAATAAAGTTCCTTTCCAGCGTCATCTGAGATGCTTTTCAGCCGTTTGGATTGCTGTAATATCTTCATGACAAAAATGAAATATCACACAACAACAGGACGAATAAAAGTGGAAAACATTGTAAAGCAAGAATATGATGTTTTGCCAGATACTCCTGGCTTAGTAAGCCCCAGCCTTGTATTTTTATACCCAGAGGTCTACAAATCTGGACGGCGCTGCCAAATTGCTTGAAGCAAACATTTAAGTACGTCAATGTAAAAGTTTCGGTTTATTCTCCAGGAAGATATTTATGGATCAACAAACCTCTAGCATCAAAAATGCGATCAATATTGTGTTTCTCTTGAAGATTGTCTATTTATTTTTTGGTGATCTCGACATTCAATTAAGAATCATACTGGTAACATGAATAATAATCAACACAAGTGTAGGATTAATTTTAATCCTTTCCAACAGTCTAGCAGCAATTGTTTCTTATTTGTAGAACTATGTGGCTATTAAAACACACGGCTTTTCAATTATTTCCCGTCACCGTATGATTGCTGTATTATTCTGTTTCACCTTAGCTTAATGCAGAACTAAATACGCTAACGAGCTAATGAGTGGATTGATAAGTACCACCCAGTGAGTTTACATGGAAACTCTTCTAATGCCATGTCTATTTAGAACACATATCAGGCGACTGAATAACATCCATTACTTTTGCTTAAATATCTCAAGTAAAGAATTAAAAAATCAGTCCTGGAACTTTTCTGGCAAAGATTGTATATTGGACCGAAAAATAACTAAGGAATTTATGAGATATTTAATCATCCTGAATGACAGCCCATTACGTGTCATTTGAAAGCTTTTGGTTTTAACTAAATTGCTGAATTTCATTAGAAACTCCAAAGCCGTTACATGAATAGTCCTGCATTTCACCAGGAAATACCTCTGGCTGACACGGCCCAAGATCACAAGAGCCGCACGTGATTGCTCCTCTACAAACCAGACTTTCCTTCCGACCATCTCTGGCCAAGCGCCAAACACGGCGTTCCCAAGCGAATCAATAGGCCCCAGCCAGCGCTCTCAAAGGAAGACCATGTGGACCAGGTATGCTCATGCAGAGCCTGACCTTTATGCAGGCCGACCTTCGGCGAGGAGGAGCCCGACCTCTGCGCTTTGCCCCAACTAATCTCGCACGGCTGCACGAGCGGCAGAATGCACGACGGCACACTTTCCCGCCGCTCTTTGACTTTCAGCCGCTGCCGCCTTCGGACCAGCGAAGTAAAAGCAGCTCGAAAACGGCGGCCGAGGCGGAAATTTCTCCGGGCGGTTTGGCCGCGATTAGAAAGCACCTCGCGGCGGAGCGCGGATGCGCCGAAAGGGCCTAATTACGCGGGGAGCTAACGAATCTGCAGAAGGCAGTTTGGCTTCGAACACTGCAGCTCAGATTCCAATCGACGAATTTGCATGCAAAGGGCGAATCAACAGCTAGTTCATTTGCTTCCATTATTTGTGGGTTGGTTGCCAGGGTGCTGCAATTTTTGTTTTGCAGCTGCCAGGGCGTTTTTTAAATTCCAGCAACCAAAAAGTAAAAAAAATGCAATGGTAAACTGGCTGTGATTTCTACGAAATATTAGGTTGATCACCCACGTAGTATATGTAAATATTCTCTGACTTCACCCCTGTAATAGATTTCGTTAAATATTTCGGTAATAGCCATTCCCGTGACTCATACAAATTTCCAACTGCCATCTGGCTAATAGCAATAAATTATTAAGGAGAAATTCACTGTGAGTCATAGGTTTTCGATTAATCTACCTGCCTTGATCTTTTCAATATGAAAAAATCCTCCCAATCAGTTTGCATCTTTACCCATTTGAATTAATAACCATTTGTTGTAATCAAACTTAACTCCATATTATTCACTTGTTGGTATATGCCAAACTCCAGTCGATTTTGTTAAATCGTGACTAACTAAAATAGACCTCTTCACCACCATTCTCGCCAACTGGAAAGTCTGTGATATAGTTAGCTTTTTATAAGCAAAAAGACAATATCAACAAAGATCAACAACTGTGTCTTATAATTGAGAGTGTTGTATTATATTATTGGTAGGAGGAGAAAGTAAGGGGGGGGGAGTCAAAGAAGACAAATATGCTTCAGCAGGCAAAAGTTCACTTAGTAAATCTATAAATTCTAGATTCTCATAACGGGCATGGTATCAGATAACTGTTGGTGAGTAAAGATTACACAGTTTTACAGCTGATCAACACTTAAAGACCTTTGTTTATTAAATTGCAAATTTACAACTTACTCTTCAAAGCTATAAGTAAATGTGATCAATGTACGAGGCGCATTCATAAAGTAAGGGCCGTTTGGTCACAGAAAAAAATGTACTCATAAGAAACAAATTTTATTGTCATATTTAGTTAGGTACAATCTTACTTTACTTCTCTACATAATCGCCGTTCACTTCTAAGCATTTTTCGTACCGCTGCACCAGCTTCTTTAACCCCTCTGCATAGAAGCTTGCCGCCTGAGAGTTGAACCAGTTGACAATATTGTAAACAGTAGTGCGTCCAAGTTGAGGAAATTTGTCAGCCAGGCCACTAATCGTCAATCGACGATCAGATCGCAGTGCTTGGTCCACTTGTGAAACGATTTCATCAGTCTGGATACTGGGCCTGCCACTCCGCTCTTCGTCATGGACATTTGTTCGGCCATTTGTAAAATAACGGCACCATTGTCTAACCTTTTCTTCACTCATAACTGTAGGTCCGTAAACCAGGCATAACTCCCGATGAATTTAAGCAGCCGACGATCCTTTTGCACATAAGAAACGAATCACAGAACGCACTTCACACTTGGCGGGATCAACGATTTTCGCGGCCATTGTTCTTTGCATTCACTGACAACAATACAATTTCAGAATCAAAACAAATGACGCTGTAGCTTCGCAATGAGTCAGTAGATGGCGCTGCAGTGGTAAAACTGTGCTTCGAAGCGCCACTATTTATATACATGCAAACGGCCCTTACTTTATGAATGCGCCTCGTATTATACATGAGGAGAAGTTATCCAGCGATAACTCTCTTAGATAATAAAATAACTGTTTATTAATTTAAATCATCCGCAAGCCACTAGTTTTTAACCTTTTTGATTTCAAACTGAATGTAGAGTTGTCTTACTTCCTCATTGGGATGTCCAGGGAGCTGTTTATTAGTCTACTGATTTCTTCTTCAATGAGCGATATACTAGAGTTATTGTGCAAGGTCTTATTACTAATGTACTATGATGTATTACAAAATCGTTTTAAGTATTTTCGGTTAGACTTTTTCTATTATTTTTGGCGGTTTGGCACAACCCCAGAGTTGGACACCATAATCATATATAGACTTTCTCATGAACTTATATACTAGTGTTTCATTTTCTGTAGAGACCTATTAGCCAACTCGTTTGTCGAATTTTTAGGTCTATTTGAGTTTTATTCGCTGTGATGTGTGCTTTCCATGTGAGTTTTGATCGACTGTTAGTCCCAGGTATTTTACTTAGCTGTTCACTGGCAATTGTGTGTTGCTTAACGTAATTTGTGTGGACTTCGTGTGACTCTCCATCTATTCACCCAAACTTGTATTTGGTTGAGATGTGTTTGCAAATTAGTTCTCAGATGCTATTTGAGGGTTTTCACTTATGGAACATTTGGACGATTTATTATATGAGCGCTAAGCTTGGGAATAATAGGAGTGTGATTAATGAAGAGACCCCAGGATGCTTCTATGGCAACATAGTTAGGAGATACTCTTTAAGGACAAAGAAATCAATTGGGCCTGGAAGTTTATTTAAAATCGCTGGCCAATAGGTGGGTTGACCTATAAATAAATAAGAACCATTGAGTTAGTGACAGTTGGCGTACTTTGCATTCCAGTCCCCTCTGATAATGAATTTGTCTGCTAGTTGTCTGAAAAAGCGTTCATGTTCTACTGTACTAAGACCATATTTTGGTAGTTTATACATTGCAACAATATCAAAAGACCATGGTTGAGCATTGATATGGATCACTTTAGCCTATATTTTATCTATTTGATATTTAATTTCCTCTTGGTGTGATATGACATTACCAATAATTACCACGGTGCCATCAAGCGTAGGGTTATTGGTATGGTATATGGAGTAATGTGGTATTTTAAATATCGTTCTGTCAGTGAAGTGTGTTTCCGATACAAGTAATACATCAATTTTGATATATTAGATAAAATTTATTAATTCTGCTCTATGGTTGGCTAGACCATCTCCATTATACTCGACTATGCGGATTGATTTTGCTTCGATTACCGAATTTGTCTGTTACTATAGAAAGAGTGGAGTTCCATCAGCCGGCAAGAACGGACCTTACCGCTGACCGCCCTTTATCACTAGACGACATCGGTGAAACCGTTACATACGAGAGTAAGTACCGATCGCATTAGAATTCCACCGCTATACGTTAGTAAGGTCTAAATCAACACGCCACGTGCCATCTTGTGACGTCACTTCCCCAGCTGCCGTTCGTTATCTTATAACGTCACTTTCGCATCCTCCATCCACCATTTTGTCTTAAAACGTTACCAGCCTTTAGGTGAAGTGCTTTTCGACTACGGGAAAACGCAGACTTCTTTTGAGCGCTCTAACGTTTTTAATTAACAGTTTACACATTTAATAAATATATTTGTAATAATTAATTTAATGCCCTTTTGCTTGTTTAATTAATTACCGATTTCTAAAATTTTGAAACTGAAAATAATTTTTCTCATTTTTAAATTCTGTCTGTCAAGGTTTAATTTAGCCTTTTGTAAGTTAAATTTATTCCCCTTACCTTGCATGCTTTGTTCCCCTTTTATCCTGTAATAATGTAGGTGTTTTGCGACAACTGATTGGCTAATCCAAAAATTTCCGCAGTGCAGTGAGGAAGGTCTACCGGCAACAATGTTACGGTTACTTTGTTCTCAACATAAACAATTTTCGGATCACTATTTACGTGTGAGATTATGTACAATTTGGTTAAGTTCGGTTTACGTTTCGCTATTGACCTTACAGAGTTCTCATACACCTTTGTTATTTTCAATTTCCTTTTCCTATTTGAATGACAATAAATTGTTTAGTAGTACGACATGCAAACCCTTTTAAGATTTTAAGTTCCTAGATTTTGCGCTCTAACTTTTCAGACGGATGAAATGTCACATTATATATGTACCTGTATGAAGGTACTATACAAAATTTGGTTTTTTCGATAAAAGTATTATGTTATAAAAGTATGTTATAATATAAAGATTTTGACCAGATATTTCTCGCGTTATTATACATGTCATTAACAATAAAATGTTCAATTTCTTTGTTAAATGCAACAATTTTAGTTAAAAGTTTACGAGTTTCATTTTTGATCTTAAAAATATTTTAACTGCTAATTACTTAGAGGCATGTGTTTGCTTTACTGATATTCATGCTGTAAGTAATGATAACAGTATCCTTTTACACTTGCTTTATTATTTAATTTACTACTTTATAGTTTTATAAAACTATAGCTACACCAGTACTATATCTGAATGATAAAGTTGGATAAACACTAAAAAAGTCGATAGCAATACACAGTCAGCAAAAACGAGATTTTTAAGAAGAATAAAAGACTGCACAAGCAGATATTTAATACGAAATGAAGATGTGTGAAATGAACTGAATATCTGTGCTATAAAAGAAAGAATAGCCTATTGGAAAGAAATGTGGAAACAACACATTAATTAAATGGAAAACAAAAAAATTCTCAACTAAAATTCAAAAGGAAAGAGAAAGCGGTAGTCATAGACAAAGCTTGGTGAAAACGAAACAGGATTTAGTTTTTCCATTTTTTTCCTAACAATGTATTCAATTATTTCCTTATTTAACGACAGTTGCCTACTTATTACTAGCAAATTCTTAAGGTGCTTTCATATTTTTTTCTTTATTTCCGCACTCCTCCCGTATTTCGGGTATGTTTTATAGAAATGTCATTTACTTTGTGTCATCACTTCTAAAAAATTTTACTATAGTTTTTCATTTCATGTCCCCTTCCCCTCTCTACCTCAAAACCACCCCTTGTTTAAAACTTCTATTGCACACATTTTTTATCAATCTAGAGACACTTGAAGAAGCACCACTTTGTGTGCAATACACGTAACTATCAAGGTAAATTCGTTGCCGGCAGTCCAACGTGGTCAATGTAAGAAGAGTGTAGTGCAATGGCGTACGGAACGGAAGCCAAAGGCACAAAATATGTTGTTTACCGCTGGTTTAACCACGTTCGGCCGTCGACAATTAGAACTGCAGAGAATATCGTAAGACACCGTCCCTCCGAATTTGGATAGGCGAAAGATCTGTTCTCCGTTTGTGTCGCACAAGCTGATAGACAAACGAAAACAAAACTATCTATATATGTATATATATTTTCTGTTTTATTGGTTTTCTTTTATATATGGGGTACAACGGATATTATGGCACGATAATTGTCGTAATTACTCTTGGATTTTAATAAAATATGCGCCTACATTTATTGGACCAATGTCGCGGCTAAGATGGTAAATGGGCAAGAAATGTTAATAGAATTGGGGACAAGGACCTTAAATTGTCTTTGAAGTTGTTGCAACTTTAACAGGTCTTATCAGACTTTGATCAAATTCGGTGCTTATGTTCTTGGGAAGATATAACTTACGATTAGATTTACATCGAATCGCTTTGGGGTTTTGTCATAAGAGATTACATTACTTTATGATTTTAATTCAATTTAGCATGTAATTGGACTTAAATTATGCTTGGTAATGTCATCGGACCACATGGCTAATTTTCTTTTGGACGTACTGTTTAAACCGGAGTCTGCAGTATTTTTACAATTTTAACTTTGTTTTTTAAACGTTTCGCTTTTATGAAATGCAGAACTTAAGGACAGTTTTAACTGTAATTATTCCTCCACTTTCCTTTCTAATCTAGCCTTTTTTGACTTCCTGCGCTAGATACCATCGCAACTTTTGACGTACAAATTTTAAAAGTTCGGAAAATAGCCAATGCTTTTCAAATCAACATACCAATTGGAACGTGGTTGCTTACTGTACATTGTAAATCTTAGAAAAAATGTAAAAAACAACGAACTCCACCCATTTTGTTTTGAAACCTTTCATCTCTTCAATTTTGATAATTTATTTTTACAATGAAGTAAATTCAGAAAATATTAATTTTTTTTGGTTTTGATTATTGTCTTTCTATCTTCTTGTTTTTGTTAAAAATCATTTTTTATATACCTTGGCCAGAAAAAAAAACAAAAATATTGATCCTTGGTTGCAAACTCTGTACTTTGTTTACGAGCTTTTCTCGCAGCCTCAAATACTCTTTTCGTATTATAGAATTCTCAACTGTCATATTAGTCACCAGATTTTGGCTTCAAAAAAGGGCCACGCCAATAGTGATCTTATCATAAAGCTTTTGGCACCACATGCTTTTTGAAGATTTCGGTTTAGAAGATAAATATAGCTCAATCCCTGACAAATCTACTAATGACAGATTAATTATTCGCGATTGAAAGGTATGTACATTGAGACGTGAAACAGTTTTGTATTCAAAAATTAAGAAAAATTGGCCAAAAATATATCATTTTCAATTATTTGTCTGGCATATACTTCCTATATAACATAAATAATTAATCAAAATAATAATAATAATGGGACTCCAACGCCCTGCGTGAAAGTACAGCCTGCACACTGAGAGGTTAAGGTTCTCCTATGTTCGCCCTCTCTGATATGGAGCGCATTATTACCCCTTGTTATTTTGGGTGACTGAAAAGGGCCGAACTCGGATGGATTTTTTTTCTTGTGCGAAAATTGTTTTAACTGGGATGGACGAGACAATTTTAGGCTCATATGGTACCAAAAATGCAGAAATAAAGCGGACCAAACGTCAAATGAGAGATTCTAATTCTGAGCATGAGTTCAAGTAAACACTCTTTCGCCGTGAAAGTTCTGTATTAGAAATGTTCAAACGAGTTAAAGGCTGCTGACTACATTTTGAACCTTCGCGAGACATTCTTTACTTGGTGTAAACACGAAATGGGTCTACAAAAGTGGATATGGCAACAATATGGTCCTAGGGTTTACATGGTGTGTGATGATTTTCAGTATTTTTATGAAGAACCAGTTCGTACCAGTGATGGCCAACTTGTAACTCAAATTTCAACTCAAACGAAAATGTCTAGAGCGAGTTACAATTCAACTCAACGAATTAGAACAGCTTAACAGCAAAGCGGCGGCTTTGCTTAAAACGATAAAGTAGTGGATCAAAAATCAACAAGTCACATAAATAGCTCCATTCCACCATAAACAGACGTTCGTTTACGTTTGGAAAAAATAAGAAAGAACAAATTAAACTGGTACGCGCATAATGAGAATGGAACCAAATAGTCGCAAGAAAAGTAAGGAAAGTTGGAGAATCAACCAGAAAACAAAGAAGAATAGCAAGAGTAAAATGATGATCAAATTCGAGAAACAAAAAAAAATTAAACTGCTAATGAGGGATAGGGAAAAAACTGTCTGCAAGACCAAGAACCAATATCTAACGCCTGAAGTTCACATTTGTAGTGAAGAAGAAAGCTTAAATTTAATTCGCATTAAGAATAAAAATAGAGAACACTATAACAAATTAAAGAATTTAGTGCAGGCGTGGTACCACCCCAATGAGGATAAAGCCATACCAAAAATCGATTCACTAAAGGAAAGAGACTAGAAAACTAAGCAAAGAACGATCGTTTGATAAAATTCAAAATCAACACTTCGTCAACTTCGGTTAGAACTTGTCAACATTTAGAAGCTTATATTATAAGACAATATGCAACATTAAAATAGATGCTTAAAACCTACAAAGTTTGTGGGCAAAGGGAAATTTAGAAAGGGGTTGGAGTAATGTCATATTTGCTGAGGAGGTTTCTTTGGGCTTGACCTCCTTTGAAGTGGAAAGAAACTACTCTAGGGTTTTACTAAAAATTCTGCTAAACTGCAGGTTTGAATTTGTTTCAACGAATGGGAATTTGAATTTTACATCTCTTTACAGATATGGTTAAAATATATGAAAAGTGTCTGCTACAGCCTTCCCTTAAAATAGCCCTAATACCTCTCAAGAAGCAAACTGGCGTTTGGTGTATAAAATCAATAATTTAGAACAATACCTTGTTGAGGTTTCACCAAGACGATGCAACTACACAGATCACTAATCGTTCGCTATATACCCTCATCATCATCATATGTCATTTTCAGTCTTCCGAATGTTGGCGATCAGTTCGGCGATGTATTTTGGCCTTCTGCTAGTCTAAATATCTCGGATATTTCCTCTACGATATTACATCATACCCTTCAGTGCTAATTAAAGGATATGATATTTGTCTGCTTTCAAAATATGTCTTAAGTAAGGGAATTTTCGCGTTCTTACCGTTGTGAGCAATTCTTATTCTACTAGAACTTTTTGCACGACTTGTTCGTTTTTTGTGATGAAAGATCCAAAGAATTTTGAGTATATGACGGTGAATCCACGTTTCAAACGCCTGGATAACGTTCATTGTTGATATTTTGAGTGTCCATGTCTCTATATTGTATAATATTATTGATCAAATATAATATTTTATCATTAAGTTTGAGATTGTTGTTGAAAAAAAGAGGACATCCTCTTAAATAATGTAATTTTCCTCTTTATTTCTATGTCTGGATCGAATTGATCATTTATCATATTATATTTACATTATAAATGTTTGATGATACGAATATCTTTATCGTTGGTTTTGTTGCGTTCAAGTATGTCGATTAACTTTGTGTGTTGTAGTTTGCCAAACGCCTTTTCAAAGTCCACGAAGCACGCCGATCTATCATTTCTTTGGTCTCTGCACTCCTGTAATAAGAGCGTCAGAGTAAATAAAGCTTCTATGGTTCCAAAAGAGTCTCTATATTCAAATGGTATTCTTTCTAACTCTTGTTCGCATTTGTTTCTGATTCCGGTTGTATCATCTGGCCCGTTATCCCTGACGTCTCCGAATAGTTCTAATATATAGCCTTTCTGCGTGTTTATTAACTCGTTTTCGTTGATTTACGCTGTTTGTCAATATATGAGAAATTTATTTTGATCATAAATGTTTCTATTTCATTGTTATATTTTTTATCTTCTGTTGAGTGTTTGTTTTAAAAGATCTACTATTTAATTGTATTATAATAACTTACATTTTGTGTATTTGTTCCTTATCATTTGCCAACTCTCTCCCTTTCTATGATATAGATCCTCTGCTTTACTTCCCGAATAGTAGAGTGTGGTTTGGTCTCTAGTACAGATGCCTGCTCCGGGCCATCTTAGTTCACTTATCCTGAGACAAATCGATGTTTCGTCATTCCATTTTTTCTGCACGTTGTCTATTTTCCCATTCTACATTCCACGTAGCAATTCTGAAAAAGGAATTCATTATGTTGAGCCGGGAGATTCTTACCACCACTGCCATTATTCTTAGGTTTCGCGCCGTAGTGATGTCCTGGTGATTAAATTGATCCGAAGTGGTATCCCGTTGCCTCGTAAGAAAACAGGAATGGTAGTCATTGGAGGATAGGGCATGCCCCCCCTCCCCTAGTATTAAGAGGTGGGAAAAAAAACCATAAGTAGAAAACCTGAAGTAGAACTATCTCCTATCGGGATCATAGGAGAGTTTCTACTCGCGACCCGAACTGTAGCCCCTAGAGAAGGTAATTTGTCGAGAAATCTTTCCAAACACACCGAATTTTCTGCAGACATGTTTGGATGTCATTTGAGTTCATTTTCAACACTTGCAAGGCCAATTCGACGTGCTGTTGCTTTCAGCATCCAGTTACTTTTCAGAAGGTCTACACTTGTTTTTCAGTTTTTTAAATATTCAGAAGTGCTGCGAAACACACCATAAATATGTAAGGGTAAGAAAAAAAATCGCGAGCCTCTCCATCCCCGACGATCCGGACAGATCCGTTTCGCCCGGAAAATCTCTATGAAGCCGCAAAGCTTTGTTATTCCGCACACTCCATCGCTGCCGAGCAGCCGATTTCGTGTTATGGCGACGGCTTCGCGGCGAAAAAATTCCGGCCGGATTGCGTGGCGCGGGAATTCGGGGCACGTCCGGCAGATCTGTCTGCGCCCGGGGAATTCCGGCCACGTCGATCCGTTGATGGTCAGCGAAGGGGTTGTTTGCGTTAATGCCCGGCCGGGAAGAATGCGGCGCGAGTGGGTTTTCGGGGCAGCCCCGCGGAGGTGCCAGCCGATAATTTATGTTAATTCGCGCCCGCGCTGCCGCTGGTAATTTCGCAACTGCTAGAAGCGACTTCCAGGTTTTAACGCCGTGTTTGGCTTCCGCCCTGAGCTTTACGTAATATTTTTTGAGAAGAACTGTAGAACTCGGTTTCCTTAACTTGTTTTACACCCTAAAAGCCCATTTTTCAAATATTTCAATTTAATTCTCCTAATTCAGAAGCTAAATAAATTAATAAAATAAAAAAAAGTTTCGGTTAAATCAAATGGGAACTAAACATTATACATAGATTTTTTTATTAAAAAAATGGTAATAATTTCATAGGGTAATATATGGATGTGAGGAGAAGTCAAAGAGTTAAAACACGTAGGACCTAGGGTTATCGTGCTGAAAAGCGATGCCTCATTTTTCGTTCAATTAACGGTTTTACCTTCTAAAAGGAGTTCATAACAAATGGTTTGTTGGGATTGGAAAGGTGGGTCCCTTCAAACCCCTCTAAGACAACATCGCAAATTCCTTTGGACGAAAAGTGGGTCTCACTATTGTTAAAGGGTTCTTATTACCAGACCAAGAGCTTTTAATGTTAACATTCCTATAGAGCATCCAACTTCTAGCCCTGAAAAACAAACTACATATGGAAATGCGGATAAGAAGATTGCTTCCTGTTAAGTGATGCAAAATTTATCATTGTCTACCGTTGTTTTGGAAAGCTTCTAGGGTAAGCTGCATCTAAAATAACTCAAATCGATTTGCGTGCCATCACACATAGTATCACACCATTTATTTTTTAGTTTATAATATTGGTACCACCGATTCGAAACGTACCTTGTAAGACACTAAACAAGCAAAAAATTGGGCGAACACCCTTTTAAAAACATTATCGTCCAATTTCATTAAAATAGCCGAAATCTTAAAGACAAATTGTGCAAATAAATAAGAAGCTTTCGTTATTATAATAATAAAGAAAAATAAACTGTTGAACTTATTAATGTAATGGCGAAATGCACTGAAAATTACTGAAATGGCAGAAGAGCTGGGATTAACCACCTGTGATTCATCCAGGAGTAAATAACATTTGAAAGTATAATCATAGAAAATTACAGTAAAAAAATATATGGACTATATATTGAGTCTTATGTTAAATAATATTCTCAATACTCATATATGTTCTTACTTTCCGTCATGCGTCTGTTGTGAACAAATCTGCTAGCTGATCGACGCGCCGCTGCATAATCTACATACTGTCCCAGGAGAAGTCTGTTCAAATATTTTACGATGGATATCAAAAGGCGAGCTTCCTATCATAAATTATATATAAGCACGGTAATAATGCAACTGATCTGGTCTCTCCTGTCAGGATGGAAATTCTGGATCAAGTTAGATGACATAAAATTATTCGAGCTGGCGTCCTCAAAGCTCTGTGTTATTCAACCTCTACATTCGAAAGATACCTATGGCACCCTTTACAATAATCGTTTAATACGTAGATAACACAGCAATACAAACAACATGGCGCATTAAAAAAAGAATAGTACAGCAGGTAAAGAACAAAATCAATACTAAAAAGGTACTACTGTCCTATTTACCACCAAGAATAGTCTTTATTGGTATGATGGATGGACTGATACTCTGAAGAGAAGCCGCATTATTTTGAAGCGGCAATAATAAGATGCTTAATAACATGCTAAATAAGAAGATTGTCTGAAAGTTCTTCGTAGGTCGGGAGAATTAAGATGAAGACAAAAACCGACTGTTTTTCGCAATAAAATAATTCTCTATTCCAGAATTAAGCCCTTTGGATCGACTTCCGGGCGCTTCATGTTTTGCACGAACCACCATCCCCCACTACCCTAATGTGCCAGTCATCAAAAGTTTACCTCCAGTTTACTAATTACAGGCTACACAAAGGTGTCCTCGTAAACTAAACTCTACCAGTCAATTAACATCCACGCCAAGTCACCGTAAAAGAGAATTAGAAGCTGGAACTTAAAGATTCTCATTATCGTAAATGAAGTGAACCCAACGTCAACGCGGGTTGTTGTCGATCTTGCAATGAAAGTTGTTCGTCAAGGTCTACCGTGCCTAACTTTTCCATATCTTTCGTTCGAAAGGCTGTAATATGACGCCCAGATAACTCACCGATTCATCAGTAAACCCCTGGAAGCTTTATTTCCTCCAACAACCTGTTTCAACGCTCTTGATTAGCAACAGAATGTTGCTGTGTCAGATCCTCTTTTTACAAAAAAAAAAAAAAAGTAGCAAATTGTACTGTGTAATAAATAAAGAGCCTAACTTGTATCGTCGACCATTTTACGCCTAAATAGATTTAGATGGAGTTCAACGACAATTTTAATTCGCTAAGCCTAACGCGAACTGTTTTCTGGTGAAGTAAAAAAGTGCATTAGGAGATCTTCTCCCAAGACAAAACTACCAACACGGCCTATCAGCACTAGATGACAACTGTGATACACAAAAAGAGCTTCCAGTTCAGGAATTCACCTCTGAGCGTACTTACGGAGATGACCATAGACGTTATCAGAAGGCTAAGAGTAAAGTTCTGGTATACTTGTCATAATCCCACGATTTCTTTCACTGTTCACTGCATGCAAAATGTGGCGTGATGGACAACTCAAGAAAACTAATGGGGTAAAATCGATAGCAAAAGACTTTGTCTCGAAACTAACGAGGGGTCTTTTCGTACGATAGAATATTTTTTCTTCCCGATTATTCGTCTGCTGTGATTGGTCGCTGTGGAGACTATCCCGGTTTCAAACGTCTCAACAAAAAATAAGTGATTTGCTAAAAAAGTTTCCAAACGGTTAAAACACACGAGGGAATCTGATAGGTGGAGGGAAAAAACAATTAGCCTATATACAATTAACTGCACATTATTTATATAAACAATTCCCGCTTAAATTCGCCCGCTTGCTCCACTGAAAATAGGAATAGGCGTTTGAATTTGGAATCTCCCCGGGCAGTCCGCCGCGGTATCCATTTTATTTCCCTGATATGCCCGAATAACCTCAAACCTTCGGAAGCGAGGCACCCGAATCTTGTAAAAGGTTCGCGAACCCGGGCGCGTCATCTGCATTCCTAGGTGGGCCGGGAAACCGAGCAGATGTCAATCAGACAGGCTACGGTGGGCCTTCGGAAATTCATTACAATATGTTGGCTGCTTTATGCAACAAAAAATATATTGATTTGCAACTAATTTAATTAAGAATTAGTTAACCGCGCGCCATTAACATTTTTGAATACTTTGTTTTCTCTATTTAGCATTAAAAATTTTAATACTTGCTTTAATTGTTGATATCTTATCTGCTTGGGAGATTATTTTTCAATGAACTATGTGACCACCAATTTTTCTAATCCTTGTTACAAGAACGTCACCAAACTAAACAGTGAAAATTTGAGTCACTTCATTATAAGCTGAGTATAACTTTGGGGCAACATCAATCGTAACATAAAATTAGTGGAGGATGGCGAGCAAAAATGGAACTGACGGGTAGAACTAGTATTCCCCCAATTAAAATTTTTTTTAAGCGCTGGCCTTGATTAGTAAAGTATATTTCAAAACATTTTGTTTACCAAATAAAGCACATGTTTAGCTAATCAAGCATCAATTTCAAGGTTAACTTGTATATTTTAACGGCTTGAATGACACGTATACTTGGAGTTGTACAAGCTCAAAAATTTGAAAAAATAAAACTGTAAAAATACTACCAAGTTTAATAAGCACCTTTCACCACAAGAATGCTAAACATCTAGTAATTCAATGTTAATAATGTAATGTGGTGATCACACAATTGTCATGAAACACTACAATAGTAAAGAAGTTAGCGGGAAAAATGTTTGAAGGCACGTTAAACGTTTTAATTAATGAATTCAGACACATGAAAACAACTGTACCCGCTATAATTAGAAAAACAATTCATTGTGACTCATAAACTTCAGAGCAACATACATAGGAAAAAAACTAGTGACAAAATGACCATATATGTGGTATACTTTACCAAAAGTAGTAAGAAATAATTTATAACGTCCTGTTTCCACAAAAAAAGATAAGAGCTAAAGTCTAAAAAGTTCGGTGAGTGTTATCAGAAAACAAATAAGATATAAACAAATTAAATATTGGTCTTCAAAATAGTCGATGTTTTTCATAACACTTTTCGCAACGTTCATAAAGCTTGTGAAAGCTGCAACATAGACCTGTTTAAGAATTGATCGCAGAATCGCTATCACACGTTCTTGGATTGGAGGAACTTCTGCAAATCTTGACCTTAGTTCACAATGTCACCCATTTCAATTGTGAATCATCTATGCTACAGGACGTAAGCTTCAAGAAAAGACTTCAGCTTAAATTGTACCTTTATCAAAAACATGTCAAATTATTTTGGAGAACACTGCAATTGATACAGACATTCACTAATTAATTAGCTAAAGATGGCTACTTTGAACTGCGATTACTGGTTTGTGTTTAAAGTGCATCGCTGTGGCAAAAATGGGGATACTAAAATATATTTCAACATTTTTTATTTCCATTGAAATCTTGCAACAAAATTCAAAAATCACGCGTAATTCTATGATACATACTCTTGGAATTCATCTTCTTGCACTAACCAGCTATTAGCACATAAATTGGCATATATAATTAGGCAGACAATTTTTGAAACTGGCAGGGTTCTAGATTTCCAAATATTATGTCTTTTGCGATAATGTGAAATTCTTGTTAAGATGAAGTACCATATTATAATTAGCGATTTCAATAAATTCTTTAGTAACGGAACGATTAATGGAAATTAATGTCGATTTGAATTTGGTGTACAAGTTTGGAGGATAAATCAGTAACAGGTCAACTATTGGATTTTGACGACCAAACTCTTCTGGTGGGTCTGAAAAAGGATGAAAGTTTGGGAACCAGGACGCTGGCTAAGGATTTCAACGTCAACTAGGCCATGAGCGTCCACCGCTTTAAAAACTGCTGACCAAATGGGCAGCATTACTTAAAACTGATGGTGATTAGTCCTCAGGATCATCATTGTACATAATTTAACAAAGCTATCATAACATTAAATATTTAAAAACTTAAATATCACGAATTGAATAAAGCAAATCAAATTAACCAAAAAATTTCAATTAGGAAAAAAGCACAATAACATGTATCTTGATGGAAAGAATGATTCCCTTAAAGAAATGACGTGCCAAGATATAAACAAGAACAAATAGTAATTCTGAGCATAAGACTTTAGAAGTTTTAGTAGTACTATCTTCTATTTTAATACAACAAAAACCTTTGGATTAGAAGTTTCTTGGAAAGGTGTGAAATACCATGGCACAACAAAAGCTACAAAAGAAACTTAAGAGAAAACTTGAAACAAGAAGGAAGTGCATTCAAATGATATAAAAATATTGAGTTCTAGAAGGTTTCATTCTTCACTAGATATTTAGAATATATTAAATATAGCACAGATTATCTTTCCAAGAAGTTCAAAATATTTCTTCATAGCTATCATTAAGTAGCAAAACCTATGTGAAACGTAACTGTAAGGTTTTTAGTAAATAATGAAAATATCTTTATCTGCTGTTCTGTTTATTAATTTTTCCTTTTGCTTTACCTAGAGATTTTTGAGGTACCATTTTTATATACACTTTCCACTTCTTGACCAAAATTTTATGAATGGTGAAACGACTTAAACTCAATTTATTCCCTATATTAAATTCCCTCGTGAACGATGTTCTAATTTTTTTTCGTTTCTAGCATCGTAAGTCTTTAGGAGCATGGTTCGTCTTATACACACTTATATCTCTTCTTCTGGTAGCACATAGCCATGGTGTTATTTCTGAAATGTATTGTTAGTACATCCACCGATACAAATTGTTATAGTAAGTCTTGGAAAGTATCAATGATACTAGTGACAATAACGATTGAGGAGATTGGAAGTACCCGGTTATAGCTTTTAATTTCTGTTATTTAGATGCTACCTGTTATAAAGGATGGTTAATTAGTCGTATAATCAGAATCTTTAATGTTTATGATATGTATCTTTATTGATATTGTACATATGGAGATACCACGGATAGATATACTTTTGTAGTCTCGAACGTAGTCGCACGAAAGTAAAAATTAGTGAATTGTCAGTAGTTTTGTATCGCGATTGTTCTTCATAAATTACAAAGCACTAAAGCAAGTTTTTGATGTTCCTGGGGCTATTGATATGGGTCTTTTCGGCTCATTCACAGATTAGTAAGATGGTTTATTGTCTTTTACAAAGCATACTCGTTCCTAATAGGAGATAAGTTATTGTATTATCAGTAGTTTTGCATTACAATCGTTATTTATAAACCACATAGCACCTAAACGATATCTTATAACTCGGTTTTGAATGTCTTAAAGCTTGTTGGTATTTTCAGAGTGAAATCATACACAACGTGACAATGCAAATCAATGTCTTATATAAGACAATCTGGTCCTAGTGGATTGTTTCTTTCTTGTATGGAAAATGGAGCCGCACTCCACCACATCAGCCTTAATGATTTGGGAACATTCGTCATCACCGGTCTTTGTCTTTGGAAATCAGTTTCTATTTTAGTCTGTTCCTCAAGTAAGGAGATAACCAGGTTTCGTAATTTGTTATAAAGCTGTTGAGAGCCAGATGTTCCATTTTCAAATTTATTGAGCATCTCATGGCAACACGAAACGCGCCACGCTATTTGTAGTCGGTTAAGGTATGGAGTATCTAAAACGAAGAAACTGTTCTTGCTTGAAAGTGGTTGGGTAGAATATTTGGTGATAGGTCATATGTCTGTTGAGTTCGAGAATCCGCCTGACAGCAGCGATGTTCTTCTTTGTAAGAAGTGACGATGGACGCCTTGACCTCGAAGCGTCTTGTAGACTAATGTTTTTTCTCTGGAATTCCCCATATCACCTAAATATGGGCGTGCGATGAGAACAATAATCTTCCAGTGCAGGAGAGATTGATTAACACCTGAACAGTGTGTAAAATTATAACGAAAAATTAATTCATTTTTGACCAAGATCATATTTCGAGTTCTGCTGTTACCATATAGGAGTAACTAATGCAGAGGTCATTCTACCTGCTGCAGTTTTAATATACTTGAATTTGTCACAATGTGTAACGTTTGCTTGAGCCATACTACAAAGCTTTCCTTTGTTAATCGTCTCCTCCATCTGAACTCTCCAAATCAATTTCTTCTTCGTGGTCACGCTGAAGAAAGCATATTACATATACGTCATCTTAGTTGACAGGATGTTGATAGCTTCAATATAGATTTTCCTAGCACAAGCCTCATCATTGGTGAAGGTACCACTATATTATACTCGTATTTACGGTTTACTAATTCGATAACGTATTCTAAAATCGGTAAGTGATATAGAAGACTGCTTTTGAGATTCATCCTAAAAGAACACAAAAAATAAATTTTCATATTTATTTCCCTTTATTTTTCTTCCTGTTCCTAACTGAATTATTTTACTAATAATATACCCACGTCTGAGTAATGAATAATTTGTTAGTTTAAATTCCTGATACGACAGTCACGCAATACCGATTTGTTCTGTTTTGGAATTACACAGGCACTTTACCTTCTAATTAGAGTCAAGAACACTAGTTCTCGTACTAAAATATGTAGTGATTAGTAACATTTTGTTGTTTGTGCGCGAACACGATTTTCTACAATAAACCATACAGCAATACATTGAATATTCAAATAGGCAACAGCGTTGCGGCAATCAATTTCTAATTCGCCGTTTTGAAATGTCACGTTATAAAATGGGCCGTCAAGGTTGCGCTTTAAATTTTGATGAATCCATTGAAAGGCCGCTAAAAGCAAATTGACAACGAATTATGAAGCAGACAGGACTCGGAGACAAATTATTCCAAATATAGCTGTATTCATTTACCACAAAAAGCAAAACATGGGAAATTTCACCGCTGGAATGTTATTGTGCCGAATACGTTGTGTAATAATCGTTTTTTCGTGGAGAAAGCCATCAAAGGCAATAAAGAATTTAAATGAGCTATTTGAATTTCATATTTTTTATGTAGTCATTTGCAAAATCATCTGCGGAAGAGGTCACAGAGTAACTTGATACGAAAAATCAAAAAGTCAAAGCTATACAGCACCTATGAGGATGGCGACAACAGAAAATTGGGTTAAGAAAAATACGCATATAATGAAATGAGTTGGTTCTCTTGGTAATTTTGGTTGTATTACGTTTGTGGCAATTATTTATTAACGAGACGGTCCTGTTCTAGTACATTTTAAGATTAAGAGTTTGTCTTGCATGGTAGGTACAGGCAAATGTAGCAATATTAAGTTTCCAATAAATTTAACTTGTAAGAAGCGATTAAAATACATGAATTTGTTCTCTAAAGGTTGGGGTGTACAACTTAGGTAACTCTTTCATGGTACACATTTAAGTCACACGTGTGCCTAAAATGAAAAGCGCAGTAAAGTCATAATTTTATACCCTTTTTAGTTGGTTTAAATGGCCCTTGAACTTAATACCTTGTTGAGGATCGCTAGAAAAATTTGTTTCAGAATCCTCACTCTCTTAAGTTTCCCCTTTCAATATTGAGGGTTTTCCACAATCTCTTTGAATATCCTCATGCTCAACTTCAATGTTTGTTTCACTATCACTGAAACCGCTTTACAATCTTCAACAATGTCTTATCATCTGAGACCGAGAATGCAAACGTCATAATGACGCTTTTCACAATAATAGCACTGCGACTATCTAACGACTTTCTTATTGCTAATAAATAATTAGAATTAAAAAATGTAGTGGCTGTCATTAACAAATATGAAAAAGATTTATGTAAGTTTCTTGTTCTGTTGCAAATATTTCTAACCGTAGAAACATCTTCATGTAATCTTAGTCCGCCGTACTATGAACTATTAAAGATTAGTATGACGTAGTAAACAACCCTGACAAATGCTGTTTCTGACAGTTTTTATGTTTTTGAGTTATCGAATCGCCTACAGCGACCCTTAAATCTCTGCCAGAGAAGGCCGAAGCGATAGGCGCAGTTTTACATTCCAAAACAATCAAGCAACTGCTGTAGTTCTCTGGAATGTTGAAATTTACTCCAAAATCTTGTCAAATGAAAAATTTCAGTAGCAAAAACGACATTTCAGCTTGGTTCCAGCACCACTTCTAATTCACCCTAGACTTAATGCTCCACTTGAGTTGTATTGAGACTCTTCAGATTTTATCATGAGCGCAGTTCTCCAATAAAAGACCAACGACACTGTTTACCCTCTTCGGGAAGCCGAGTTAAACGCAAGAATGCAATCTGCCATGGAGAATTGCTAGCTGTGTACAGAAAATACTTCCGCCACATGATAGAAGCACGTACGCATTTTGCAAGGACAACTATTCCTCACCCCAGTAATTTACCTATCTGGACTTTATCGCCCAATTTGTGAAAGATATTTGTCACGTCTCCAGTGAAAACAACGTCGTCGTTGACACCCTCTCTCAGATCGAGGAAATCAAGCCCAAGTTGGCTTTTAAAAAGTTAATTTCTATACAAAGAAGCAATGTGGAATTATAAACACCCTGTGCTAAAGGAGCATCATCACCACAACTAAAGTTTATACGAGTTCCCGGGGAAAATATTATTAGTCTGAAATGTATCTACAACTACAGCTTAACTATTCGCCACAGTATACAAGTAGAAGATCACAAAGCTTCAACTATCACTCACTGGGTTGTACACAATTGCAACCGACTAGGGAAGGAACTTCAAGTTTCACCTGTTTAGGGAGCTAAATCACCTGTAGATACGAATTATCTCATGACTACGGTTTATCACCCATCAGGTAACTTGAGACAGCCAACTCTTTGTAGACCAAAGTACTATCTGGTGATGGTTAAAATTCATGTGACAGTAGCAGAGACGTTTTACGCAGAACTACTTGGCTTCACGATGATTTTTGGCACCTTTAAATACGATAGAAGAAGAAGTTTTTGCGTTGGCATGTCCAAAAGCTAAATGTTGCCACTCAATGTTGCCAGACATCTCTCATTAAGGATCTGCAACGACCAACCACGAATTCATCCAGGACAGTTCATTAAAGATGCCATCCTAATACTAATATAGAGGTCCACTGAGAATGATCTCCGGATCGAACAAAGCCTTTGTAGTAAATATGAGAGGATATGAGATCACCGATAAATTAAGACCACCTTACGGAATACAAAATAGCGACCTCAGTGAAGATTGAACCATAAAGCAGTCCAGTGTGGTAATTATATTAAAGGGCCCGGGTGGCTGAAACTTTCAGCATGCAGTTGCAACTCGGGAACCTCTAGCGAAATGATTGAAGCGATGGAGGCAGTTTCACAGCCTAAAACAATCAAACGACTGTGGCAGTTCATGGGTATTTTAAATCTTTTGTAGGAAGTGCGTTGATCTAAGTATTTAAGGTAAGGCTAAAAAAGACTCACCCCAAACCCAATGCTCCACTTAAGTTAGATGCTTCAGATTTTACCATTAGCGCAGTTCAACAGAAGACCAATGTTTTCTTCTGCAAGAAATCGAGTATTGCCAAACGCAAATATGCAGCCTACGAAAATTACTGGCTATATAATAGAAAATAAAATAAATTTGCCACATTGTATTTACAATAATAAATGCATAATAGTTTACATATGTGGACTTCTATTCGTTACGTTTCTGAGAAAAATAACACTCATCCCCGAATAGAGAAAATCAAGCCAACATGGGGTCTTAGAAAGCTAATATCTCTATAGAGAAATTAAATACGCTTCAAGTTTACTTTTTACGAGTTCTTGGGGAAGACATATCGTTAGTCTGCGATGTATCTACAATTATATCCAACAAACTGTATGCCTCTAGAAGATCAGGAGACTTCGACTATCGCTCGAGCGTTCTATGTTCATTTTATTTCAAGATTTGGTACACCAATTCAAGTTATCTGTCAGTCCTCGATAGAACAAAGTAGTGCCTAGGGTGATGTTTTGTATCTATGTGGCGTGGAAGAGTGAATTTAAGCAATAGTAGCAAATATATTATACAGTGTTTTTGTGTAAAGTTACTAACATCTGTTACGACTAATAAACGGTGCCAGACATAGCGGCAAAACAACATTCGTCTTTATTGATCTTGCAAAAACCGACCATACTTTGACTTGAACGATAGACTAAAGGAATCACCCATCAACCTTATCAATTTCCAGATAGGATAAAACCTTCGTCGACAGATTAAAGCTGGCTTGATATCCGAAACAGCAGCCGCAGAAAAAATTGCGGCACAGAGTAGCCCAGTGTGGTATTACCAAGTGAACCCCCAGCAGATCCAACCCGGAATATCCAGATGGATAGCTTATAAGATTAAGAATATGTGGCCACGTTTCAAATCGACTTAAAATGGGATTCTCGTAAAGAGCAATTATTGCCACACATATAAATATTCTAGTTTAAATATTTTTTAAAATAATTTCGTATGTAATCCCAGTTAGTCACACGATTCATTTGAACAGCGGCTCTTTCAGCTGAGATCCATTAGCAATCTATTACCATGACTCATGCCTAATGCGGCCGGAATTTCACATCCCTTCGCCTTCAAGCCCCACGCTGTTCGACCAACAACTTTTTCTGGTTCTTCTAATCCTATAAACCCTGACATAATGGGTTCCCAAAACACATCTACACACCGAGACAAGTTTCGGTACCAGCCATCTGCTCGTCGCAGCTCTGATGGTTGTACGCAATAAACTGCAAGATTACAAGTATTGTCGATCTGAAAACATAACCAAAGACTACGACATAAAGTTATTTAAGTTAATAATACAATTGTCACTCTATAGAGCAAATCTAAAAAAACTAGGCGCCATTCTTCAGCGTACGCGCGGGATTTCCCGTTATTGCAATCGCGGCAGAAACAGATGGCACCACCTCGGCGACTCGGGGCCATTTGCGTTCGTATAAAGTCTGATTTAGACAATGAGCGGCCCGACCGCCGCCTTACGACGCCGTTGTGCGTAGTAGCGGGGGCGGCGGCCCGTTATGTAAATAGCCTCTGATGCGGCGCTTTATTTGCGCGATTTTCGGCCGAAATTACTAGCCGGTGGGGTTGCGCCCGGAATCGCCCGCGCCCGTCCCGATCGTTACCGGCCGAATTCTGAAAACGCTCCGAAATTAATTCGCCCCAGTTACCTGCTTTAAATAGGGCCGCACTCCGGCGCCCCGGCATTCTAATGCAAATTTTACGACGAGCCGCAGCCGCCCGTTAACAAGATTTAACGACCAGTCTTTCTATTTACATTGTATTACGTCTCTGCATAATGAAGGGGCAAAAAGTGTGTAACACGGTTTCGCTCAATGGGCCCACGATTGTTCATGAGCGTGCTTAACGCCCTAGAGCTTTCGAAAGCCCTGCGTTATGTTCCTTATGAGCTTTTTCGAAAGCACATCAGCATCATCTGTCGAATGGGGTATTTGACGATTGTCCTAGAAAACTCATACCACCATGTTACGAATCAAGAAAAAGGCTAGTGCTCTAATTTGGTCAATTAAATAATTACCTAGCAATCACTGGTAATAAGTCGAGTAATGATAAATTACTGTTCGCGATGCGTTTGGTAAGAAGTGAGGACTCGCCGCTCTTCGAACACACCGCCAGCAGTAATTTATCATTGGACAGCTTATTACCTGTAATTACCAGGTAATTATGTATTTGGCCAAATTACGGCACAAACCTTTTTGTTTTAAATTTTTCATCCAACATGGTGGTATGATTTTCCTGATCGATCAACATTTTTGTCATAATAAGGTGAAGAATGACACCATCGAACTTTAGAAACGTTTGGTTTTAGGTGGCAAATTACCCATTACCACATGAGAGAGATTGGGTATGACAGATGTCCGCAGGAATAAAGTCACAGTTTTCCCTTAACTACGATAATTAGAACAGTTTGGCGATGACGATTGTCTGTACCAGTATGACAATGTCACCTGTCATAAAGTAGAACCTGTAAGGGAATGGTTGGTCAGCACAAAGTTAAAGACCTTACTAAACACCTTTGGGATGAAGTAGAAAGCTTTGCGCCAAACTCCAACGATCTGCAAGGTGAAACACTCTTTACAGCTCTCCAAAAACAATTTTTTAAAAATATTTTGATATCTAGTCCCCCGCGCAGAATTAGGGCTCTTATCAACACAAAGGGTATACTTAATCCTATCTTTGCCAAAAAAAGTTTCAGGTAGGTTTTTTCTTCAGCCTTGTAGCGCCCAGTATTTGAGCATAGGCCTCTCTTTTTGGGGGGGATTTGGCAATTAAACGCCACGCTTGCCGAGCGGGTTGGCTTCAGGTAGGTTAGTAAAAAATAATTCGTTCAACTAATCAACTAATCGTTCTAGGTTTTGTAAAGTAGTCCTTTTGGCTATATAGACATAGCCGCCATCGTTTCTGAAGGTCATGGAAGCAAGCAAAGAAAGCTTCACCCAGAGTGCTTCTCAGCAGTTTGGATTGCTTCAATATCTTCATGATGCTTTCCTTCAGCGAAATTTTCATACCGAGAAACCAAAAAAAAAAAAAATAAATACATGGCAGCAGGCCAACCTAAAAGTTTTTGTCTATTATTTCTTCTTCAGTAAAATATCCATCTCTAGTATCAAAAAATGCACCAACATTGTCTTTGGTTTTGAAGGTTGGCTGGAGAACCCTGACCTCGACTTTTGCGACTTTCGCGCTTCTTTTTAAAGTCATACTGGCAGCACCGGTTTTCATCTCCGACAATAACGTTTAAACAAAATGTGGGATCAATCCTGATCCTTTCCAACAGTCCAGCAACAATTGTTAGTCTGGTTTCTTTTTGCTTTTCTATTAGTGCGTCAGGAACTATCTTGCATTCAATTTCCCTTTTCCTAAATCGTTGTTTAAAATTTGGTGACACACATTCCTACAAATTTCAGCTCCTCTGATATCATGCCACAGCAGTGTGACGATTTTTTTGCAGTAACTGGCTCACACGTTCTACATTTACAGTAGTATGTGATGTTGACGGGCGGTCGACCCCGTGATCGTTTTGAAGTGAATTTCTGCCCTCCCGAAACATTTTGCGTCATTAACAGACGCAGTGTTTCAATAGTGCCATGTCATCATATATTTACCATATCATTTTCCATGTTTCACTAGGGAATCCTCTTAGCTTAACACAGATGTGTGTCCATCATGTTACTCGTGTAACTTCCAACTAAATGAACCAATAAGCTGAACAGTGGGTTGCTAAGCACGCCCTGCCACCTAGTGAGTTCACATGGAGACACTTCCAAGGCCATGTCTATTCAGAACACATAACGGAAGTCTGAAAACACGCATTTTTTGTGTTTGAATATCACAGGTAAAGAATTTAAATATCAGACCTGAAACTTATCTGGCAGTTTTTATATTTGGGATGTGTGAACTGAAAACTTTAAAATAATGATAAAAATCTATATTATATAGGTTGCAGCACAATGCAGACAAACAGAACGCGGACAATATCAGTTTATCCCCACTTGAGACTTAAATAAAATAAAAACAAAATTACATAACTCATTAAAATTCATGTTGTAGGTTTGTGACTATATCATGCGTATGAATTAAGTCGGGAATTCAAAGATAATACGACTCGTTGCAAACGCTTAATGCTAGAGTCGGACACATCAATTTATGACGTTAAGAATTCATTGCAGTATTTGAATAAACACGGTTATCACTGAAATTTGTCTTGTTTTTTGCTCTGTTTATAAAACCCAAGAATGTGTTCAATTTTTTAAATTGTAGGAAAGTACCCCAAATAGCATTAAATCAGTTTGTTGTAGATGCAAAACGCTTTATTGGATCATGTTTTAAGATAGCGTTGGAGATATGGTCATAATCGGGAGCCTTTTTGAGAGGAAGATTCGTTTGGTGGTATAATTTGAAGTTGGTAGGTTGTTGCGTAATCGTTTAATTTGGTTTAGTTAGCAGTATTTGTACGGAATCCCTAAATCAATTTTGAAGTACCACCGTAATCACCTATAATAGCGGTTCTGTTAAAGTAAAAAAATCTGAATCATATCAGCTTCACTGAAAGTTTTATTTAATTGTTTATATGCACTAACTGTTCTGTATTTCATCGATATTGTCTCAAAACTACTGGTAATATTTTATGATGTTACAAAAATTCTAAATTCATTTATTGTGAATCAATGACTCTTAGTTGCGTTTTGTTATTGATATACCAATTAAGGATTATTAAGTTTTAGATGGTATGGTTTAACTAAACCAGATTAAGGGATTGGAAATATCCAGACGATAAAGAAGGAACTAATTTGATTGAAGTAGGCAATGATTCAACCCATGTTGTTAAGAATAAAAGAGTAGTGGGCTAGTTCTGTGGTGATCGTGTTATCCCATTGTACAGTTTTAGGGGGTTAAGGTGCTGAGATTGACTATCTTATTGGTGGGTGGTATGGGCAACCTCTGTAACTTACTGGACGGTTTCCTCTGCAGTTTCTACAGCATGGTTTTCGAGCAGCCTGTTCTTAACATGCATTTCATGGGTGATCATCCAAGTATTTTTTTGAATTTGGGTGACATTTTAAACTTTAGTTTACCTTTTGCCAATACCACAACTACAGCATAAAACCTACGAACGATAAAACACAGTAGCATATACAATAATTAGACGTTTTCTTTGTTTAATAAGCGTATAATGTTCATTACGGGGAAATCTTGTCGCACTTCATTAACCATTGCAACAGAAACCTGAACTTAGATTTCGAAAGGCACGAAATCTCCCCCTCCCCTCCCCCATTATTCATATACACACTTGACTAATGCACAGTAATCTTCAATGGAAGTGAAGTCGATTTTAATATATATGCCACCAATAACAGTTGCGAACTCGTGGTTTTTACATTGTGCAGAAGTATAATGCTCGAAGTTTAACTTGTTGAAGCGCTTTGCTGTTTCATTTATACGTAGTGTAAGCTATGGCTACTTCCAATCCTTAAGTGAGTGAATAGTTGCATTTAAATATCGTTACTAAGAATATTAACTCGATCATCAGAAAAAGTTATTTTAACAATCATTTGCTGCCTAGAATAGAGTGAACAAAACAAACGCAAACACTAGCTTATTAAACAAATCAGAGAGAACTGTAAGAAATTATTCATAGAAAGACAACTTCTAGCATATTAAATATAAAAACCAAAGATAATACTAATGAAAGGTAAAACGCATTGCTTGAAGTGAACGCAGGTACTCAATTACTTTCAGTGACTGTGTAGGCCACCCGTCAGGCATCTGAACACAGGATTAGACTCGGATACGCCCCCACCACAGTCAATCGTCACACCGAAGCTTACAGTAAAAAGATTTAGAAGAAAAATATCAATAGATAAAAATAAAGTTTCATTATTTAAAAAGAGCAAATTAAATATCAGAACCGAAAGGAATAAAGGAAACGAAAAAAGAAAGTATAAAACCAAAAATTTCAAGGTAAGATAAAATGTGCAGACAAAAGTACGGCAAACGGAAACTAGAAAAGAAAGTATAAAACAAAAATTGCATGGTAAGATAAAATATGCAGACAAAAGTACCGCAAACCGCGAGTTATTCTGTTCCTTCAACTTGTCCTGAATGAGGTTCAATAACATTCATTGTCAGTAGCGAGAAACATGCCGTGAAGGCATTATAAGCGGAAAAATGTGCGCTCGTGTACGAAAGATCGTGGCAACCTCAATCACGCATTAAATAGCTAGACAAGTGAGTGGGAGTGGTTATGCGGGACGCTTGTGGAAAAGATCATCTCCAGAGTCGGCACGTTTAGAGAATTTGTGCATTATCAACAGCCGCTATAGATCATGCTATTCCACCGCTATGTTTTTTTAAAACACAAAGAGATGCCAAATCAATTTTAAATTCAGGGCAGCTTAAGATAACGGGTTAAGGCAGTGCAGCAAAAAAGAGGGATAAAAAATTTGCAACTTTAAATAATTATATTAATCACTGTCATAATTTGCCAAAACAATCTTTTAACACGGATGACAACATCCGTAAGATGCATCATTTTACTACTAAGAAAGCAAAATACCAAGCTAAATCAAATGGAATTATTCTTTTAAATTTATTAAAGCCTGAGCACCGACAGCTTATTCTGACCTCAAAAACAATTTCAGCAACCCTTAATAAGCGGTGATCTTTGAAAGGAGACAAACAATGCGCTGGCCTTCGGGCGACGTCGATGTCTTTCAGTTTCTATTGCTATATGTGTATACTTGAGTCTTTCTTAGGGTGTTTTTCCAAAACTGTGGCTTAGTATTCTCAAAATTTTGGACTAAGAAAGCTTAAGTGCAATGTACGGTACAGGGGAATTCCCTTTGGACCATCATGGTTTACCACATAGCGCGCAAAAAATAAATTCCAGTTTACATTTGATTCATCATCATAAATTAAATGTGCAGTTATCTCTTTAATGTCAATTTAATATTTGTTGATTCACCCTAGTGAAAAAAGTAGATACGCATTGTAGGGGTTTTGTTTTCACTTCATTTATTGTAGTTGTGGGTCTAACCAGAATTTTACTAGATCCTAGCGGTGGTGTTACAGGAGGTTGCTGCATACGTGAGAAACATGGTATAGACAGCCGTATACTCCGGGAATCGTTCGTGAAACATATGTTCTTCACATACTTTCAACAGCTTCTAAATAGTTGTGGTTTTCACATATTCTCCCCCAAAAAAACAAATAGATCGGCGATGGTCTTGCAAGTCGATCTTTATCATATTCTCACCCTCTGGTGATGAGTACAAGCAAAGGCATCGTATATTTTCCGTCGATCTTCTTAGCTGCTGTTTTTAAATATCGCAACCGAACCTTGCATACCTTTTTAATATGATCTTAAACTTTAGACACTCTACAAGAATCATGTCTTTAATATCCAAATCAATATACACGCTTGCTAGCCAAAAATTCTATTGGACTTTTCCCTGAACAATTGCTCTTATTTTTTATCGACAGTTTTTAGTTTATGAGGATATTCATATATGTTTATATATTGCAGTTAAGGGATTTTGGGATTTGGGATAACCTAAAGCTCCAGGTAATCTACAATAATAGTGTTATTGGTGTCATAAGACAAAAATTAAAAATATTTTAAAAATAAAAGGACCAAGAAACGCTTATTAAAATAAAATTAAGACATATATAGATACATAGTACATACATACATACAAGTATTGGGAGTATTTTCTGCAATAACTTATATGAAATTACATAAAAAAAGAACCAAACCTTAATATAAAATCGGTTGTCTATTCTAATTTAAATAACTTTGTTGTCCCTTTTATTAATTTCGAGGTTTAGTTATATATAATTCTTATAATATCCCTCCCTTCGTACATATTTCGTGGTAGTTTAACTGTTTTTTTAATCGCAAATTTTGTATTTTTTTAAATTTATGCTCCTTCTGTATTCACTAGTGTAGTTAACGCGTGCGTGCAAATTACGTGCTACAACTCCAAATTCTATCTTTATTCACTGGGATTACATCGATTTAGAAGCTACATAGCAGTTACTAGTCTTGAAGAAAGTGGCAGTTAAACATGCTCCTTACTTTTGCTCCCCACAAAGGCAGCAAAATTTAGTTAGTCAGCGACGACTTTTCCGGAACGAGGTTCGTGCATTAGAGCCTCATTTGGTTTATTAGTTAATCTGTCACAAATTGTAAATCCGGAATTTCAGAGCAAGAGCACGTCTGTACCGCTATATCACTTTGAACGTTCACATTTGCATTTTAAATCCTAAAGACACAGTTCTGCGATAAAAACGCAAGCGTAAATATGTCGATGATCGCCTCCCGACAAAACAGGCCAAGGTAAGCGGGCGCTTTTACTCGTAAGTTGTCGATTATTTCACTGTGCTCTCAACGAGTGCACTATTCAGATGTCCGACTAATCAAACATTAAATGTATCTAGTAAACATAGGTTTACAACAATCAGCCTCCTTATCCGTATCAATGGGTTTTACCCATCTTAACCCAAATAATTTATAATAAAAAAATGCTTTTCCGTCCGCAACAGCATTCATGCCTGCATTTAACCAAAATGATGCATTGTGGCTGTGACACACGCACTACGAAATCAACACAACAGTTATATCCAAGGTACACATAGTATGTTTATGACACTCGTCAATAACAACAATAATATAAATAAAATTGAGTCAACTATAATAACGAGGGCAAAGGGGGCCAAACCGCGGCCAAGATTCATTTATGGCGTAATTAAATAATTAAACTTTCATAACTCGATTCCAACTGACGACACACAACAAGAATTAAAAGAGGTTAGTCATCAAGTTCACAAAATACTAAATATAAGACACAAAATAAGCAAGGATGTTCTCTCTACCTAAATATGAAATCTTCAGAAAACAACCACAAAGTATTTGAACTGAAAGTTATCTGTGGAAGAAAAATAACGGTCAACCCCCTAGAAAAACTGAAACTAGATGCCAAAACTACTGACACTCCAAGGCATCCTGCACTAAGTAATTCAGTTGCGTGAGGACCGCACAACGCATCAACAAAATTAAAATAAATACCAGCAAAATGCGTTCTTTGCCAAGACGTACATCCGGATAACCATGAGGGTTGTAAGATTTATCAAAACTATGCCTAGAAGTAAATCAAGCAACCCACCTTTACGTAATGCATAATTATATTCCAACACTTCTCTTAAAATCCTTGTTATCCTCCACACTACCAAAATGCGGCTTACTCGCGAGTACTAACTAAAGCAACAGAAAACAGTTAACCAACTTCAAGATTATGTTTGCCAAGATGGTGTAACAGAGCAACACGATATTAAATTTATTAACAAATGTTGGCAATAAAGATTAACAATTATTTTTCGAAGCAGTATTTCATATATTGAACTATCTTCAATAGGCACATTTTTAAGCTAGTAATGTACTGTTCACCTTTATGCTTTACATGTATTGCCTTATGTGACACAGAATATCAACAGAATAATATAGAACTTTCTTCCATACCATAAATTAGGTTTATTGCTTGCGGGGACTGAAATATAAAGCATATACTTTGGAAGTGTTAATTAACCCTCACCAAAAAGCGTAACCTATACTGCGCAATAAACGATAAAACTATTTTTTAACTGATAAACTTATCTATTCGCCCACTAAACCTCAAAAAATCCCCGACTGTCTTAACTTTTTCATAGTTGCAGACATCTTCGCTAATTACTTTCTTGTTGAAGATAACTATTGATCACTATTTAACCACTTCCCTCTGTTATAATTACCCTAGGCATAGAAGTAATACCCAAACCACTACATCCCAACTTGGCCATCTAACCAACAGACTGCGAGCAATTTCAAGAAACTATAAGTTTAAAACATCGCATTAAAGAAGCTCAAGATCAAGATCAAGACAACACGGCATTAATATTTCACAGAACTAATTCAAAAAGCTGGATGATTCTTTAATCTAAAGTAAGGAAATAACAAAATTAATTAATTACGGAGCAAAGGCAGGCTGCAGAAATATGGAATGGAACGTGCATCCTGAAAATGAAGGCTTAGCACATCACTAAAAGAGCATAAGAACACCACAAAACTAAATAGAATGGGCATGATCGAAAAGCTAATATTTTGAATATCTGTCAAATGTCTTCTCGTCTTTTAAAGCAGTAAATCAAAGAACTGAGTAAATAATTAACTTCTTGGATGTCCCTTATTAATTATCACCTCGTATTAGACACTACTATCACTAAAGTAATTACGGACATAAACGCTCTAAAAAAATATAAACGAAGGTACGATTTAATCACAGCACATCCCGTCAGCCGAAGTTCGTGAACAAATCCACCTTACCAATCCTCGGAAAATCCTTGGACATTATTTGGTAACAGGAGAAGTTTTACAAAAACTTTCTAGAAAGCTCTAGTATTACTTGGCATTTTACGATTGTTACTCCACTGTACACTAAAGACACGACATAATCACTATGATTAGCAAACCATCAGTCTCTTACGTTTAATGTCCAAGATACTTGAGAATTCAAGAAACTCCAAACCTCGGTTATCAATCCAACCTATCAGTTTGGCTTCAGACATCATTACTCGGCTATTCACCAAGGAAATCGACATAATACTTATATACAAAGTCATTATAAAGCCAATCTGGACGTACGGAATTTAGATCTGGAGTAGGGCAGAAGCCTCCCCCACCAGAATCCTACATAAATATCAATAGAAGATCCTTCGCGCAATAACAAGTGCTTCTTGGTAGGTCACAAATAAAACCCTTCACACGGTTCTAGAAATCCCCCACGTAGCTTCCGAAATTAAAGGTTTGCCCGTGGGTACGCAAATGCCTTGATAAGACACCCAAATCCATTTATAAATCAGTTGTACAATCAACCGACCAACATCAGAAAACTAAATAATAATGGCCACAAGATCTATCTTTACAACCACCCAGGACTAGTGATGATTCGGGGGAGGATGGTACTGAACGGATCCTTAAATGTTATGTAAACCTATATCAGATTTACGTTTTACTCACGGCTGAGTAGATGGTAAATAGGCAAGATCCAATAAAAAAATCACAGCACAAATACTGTTCATATTAAAAAAATCGTGTAAAGCTTGCACGAATACTTCAGGAACTAGGTATGAGTATCCTAATACCGAATCACAATATAAGTCCATAGAATCGTTAACTAGATAACCAAGGGCCTTTTGAGTGTTAAATAGTCACCTATAAGGTGTGCCACGTAGGCTACCAAATAAACAACTACTACCAAGAGCTGTTATTTATTAATATAATCATATCTCACCAATCGTTACTTGGTACTAAAATATGATAACTAATTTTCTGTGTAGCATCCGATAAAAGCGTTTTGGGTCCTTTCCTGTATCTACTATATGCCACAATCGCTATTTTCTATAAACAATGACACTTGTTAACAGCCTAAATCAATGGAAAAAACCTAGTGAAACATAAGTAAAATAAAACATTCATCAGTTACCTTTACGACAAGAAAAGCCACATGTCCCCAATAACATTTAAGAGCATCCCATTGTCGAGTAGAATAGAAACTAAATACCTTAGACTCCATCTAGATAAACAACCAACCTGGTATTCCCATTTCAAAACAAAAAGCACACAGACGGGCCTCAACTTCAAGAAAATATTATGACTCTTTGAACGTAACCAAAACTTTCAATGAAAAATAAGGTTTTGCTATATAAAACAACACTCAAGCCTATGTAAATGCATCTAGGTTTATCAGCCACCAAACTCTACAAGATGCTTTAAACATTTCATTTGCGGTGAAAGTGGTGGGGAAGTTAGTGACATTCTACTTTGCAAAGCTATGAAGCCATGAAAAAATCTTGGTCAACAATTCTTAGACCCATTGCCAACACAATCGTCTACAATCCCTGTCGTCCCGATAAAATCTAGGAGCATCCCCGCCGGATGATGTCTCCTAAATGTCATTCCAGTCCACTAACCTAATACTCTTTTAGATACAATAGAGTAGATTGCAAATTAGCAAAAATATCACTTTGAAATTTCGAATGAAATTTGTTTATAAAATTTTTACGCATAATGTTTCATTTTTGACATACCATACTTATTTTCTATCGTATGACATATTAAAGGGACGTCAAATAAAACCTTAAATTGAGTTTTTGTTGTATTTAATGCCAATTTCTCGGAGCATGCGCAGGTATAGTTAGCACCATGATCTTCATTTTCACTTGGTAGTTTCTTCCATTAAAATTTCGACTTCTATTGCTGTAATAGATCTTGATGACTACTTAGTCGGGTATATTATAAGATTAACTAACATATCTCATCCCCCCGCCTTCCTACCAAACGAATTGTGTAACGCTTCCACTCTTTGATTCTTCTTATCTTTCTTTCGGATACTAGCAACTTTTTAATCTTTAGCTTCAACTAACAAAGACTGTAGCTATGTCTTTATCATTTTATCTGTACATAATACTCTAACATCACACCCTTCACAAACCTCACATAGCGTCCAAACATGCGTCTTCTTGATAATTTTGGTCACTATAAGCATATTAGAGACGGTTTTAAGTTTTTTTTTTGTCTTCTACATCTTTATATAAAATTTAATTTTCGTCTTGCCACTCAACTTCAACGTCCATTTTTGCAAGAGCTAATTATGATAGTAGGAGCAGTAGAACCAGTTCAAGGCAGAATATTGTAATCTGATTTTTTTCATGTAATTCAGCCTTAGAGCTAGAGCTTCGTCAATATGACGAAATTACACAAACTAAGCTCCCGGCGTGTCGTTATCGGCTTCTTCAAATGACTGATTGTGTGGTTTAATCTTTCCGAAATTTTCAAAATTACGCCGTTAAGGCACAAAATTAGCTGGATTAAATTCGCTGCAGTTCGCGCTTCCGCACAGGTGACCGATCCTGCCGATATTAATTACAGTCTGTACCCTATGTACAAATATAACAATGGGTAATTACATGCCGGATTGCAGCTGGTTCGGTTCAAACAGACTAAATGTTTAAACTGGTTAACAACTGGAAATGCCACTTCAGCTTGCCTGACAAATGTAATATTACTAGATTGCACACGCCATAAAAAGCAAATTCGAGCCTATCTAACCTGTTGTTTTTCACAAGCAGCACCTCGGCGGTTATTATTGGCACGTTTCATTTAAGCGTAACTGCTGCATGCCATGCTTCGCTTTATTACTTTTTGAAGATATCACGGGAAGATATGATGCCTTTACAATTTACACTTATTAAATACGAAACGACCTTGAAGTATAATGTATAAGCAAATATGATGTAAGAGGGAGTTGACAAGGGGATAAAATATTGTCTAAACCATTACCATTCTTCTAGTTATCATAGACACGCATAGCATAATTTTTTTTACATCTTTCGGTGATATCAAAGGTGGCCCAAATTAAAAACCCGATTGGAGACTAATAACGTTATTCCAGTTTGGATTTCGAAATTCTCATGCAACAACACAGCACTTAAGCTTCTGAGAATCGCAGAGCTGGTAAAAGGAGGATTTCAAAACAAAATACACACGTTCGCCGTACTCGTAGATATGACGCGGGTCTTTGATCGGATCTGGACTGACGGAGTTATTCATAAAACGATAATAACGAATATTCCACCATATTTACTAAAGGTATTAATCTTATTACTGCTCAAGGACGAATTAATTCCTTCACCTCTTCGGTCCGTTAAATTAATGATGAGGTCCCACAAGGATCAGTTTTGGACGCAACATTTTTTTATATATTTATGTCTGATGTTCCCTCCTCATCTGGATAAAGTCTAGCTATGTATGCCGATGCCACAGCGACCATCACTCGAGATCATAATATTATTGCAGCCTCTAATCTTCAAGAAGACCTCAACCCACTTAACTTATAGTTATGAGGATCATGAAAGCTAATAAATATTAATGATCTCCCAAATGTATTCATCGCCAATACTACAATGCAGTGGAACCCCGTAATGCAATGTCATGGTTTATATTTCGATAGAAAACTAAATTGGAGTTTGCACATTAATAAAAAAACTCAGTCGTATGCAAGGCCGAGTATGGTGTACCTATAATAAACAAAAAATCGCCCCTGAAAACCAAATGTGGGATCTTAATCTACATGTGTTCGATAATTCCTAAAGACCTAAATAAATTCCAAATTTTACAAAATAAAATTCTGAGAATGATAAGTAATGCGGAATGGCTTGTCAGAAACTCACAATTGCAGCAAAAAACTGGCATACCAGTTGTAACATCATCTGTAAAGAATAATATCATCTGCTCAAAGTTTAGATCAAACAGTGACTGGATGGGAGTGCACGAGGATTTTCCGAACCCCAAACGCAACAATTTTGTTTATTTAAAAACCCATTGAATTGAAAACGTACCTCCCTGATATAGATGATTTTTCAACTAAACTGAGAATCCACTTCATGACACTCTAAAAACCAGTTAACTGTAGAGAGTAAGAATGGTCAGCAAGCTCGAGCTCTTACGTCAGTTAAATTCTGCATGAAGGTGCAGGTTTTTAGTAAGCATTCGTTGAAGGAAGCTTCTTGAATGCCCAAAATGCCTACATTCTAGCATTCATTGCCGACCCAAATTCATCAAAACAATTTTCGAAAAGTCGATTCATATGGTGCACTATTTTGACTATTTTCAGCGAATTTGCAATGCGTTTTAGTAATAAAAATTCGCCCTTCCATCGTATAGCGTTCCATTCCTATTAATCGGAAGAATGCTAGATGATATCTATTAAACTACGAGTTGCCGATCTCAAAGCAAAAAAGTTTAAAAACGGCATCCAATTTCGACCACCTTTTAGTAGGGAAACTTCACCAACTTTGAAATATTAAGGGACTAAGGGCCATAAAAGGTTCTAAAACTCATATCTAAGGTAATCCAATTTGAAGATTAATTTTGATCATTTTGCAAGTGAAAAGATTTTGATGAAAGTTCACTATTTACTCATATCTAAGATACATGCTTATGGATGATATCATTTTCTTACTCCTTATTAAAAAACATATGCGTATTGATGACTTTCCAGCACAACTTTTTATTTAACGGAAATGAATAAACAACTTGGTCATAACTGTGCTAAAACTAATAGAGGAATTCTTTGTATTAAGCAAAATGAACATCACCACATGCTATGGTTCAGTCTAAAAAGTTTGGAGTTGGTAAACCTAACCAAATCCTTCTTGACATTTTCGACAGAAGTGAAGTAGCCAAGTGATGTGAAGATCTGAAGAAGTGGCAGTCTGAATGGGCAAAATTTGGCCAACTTGTTGAGTGTAATAAAATCTCCCAACCAAGTCGTTGGTAGTGTCCCAAAGTTTATTTTGGAGGCATGCGATAACACACTGTCCTAAAGCTTTATTTCCTTTCATTAATCCTAAGAATCATGTGCGGGGTCTAATAGACCCTAGCCGTTTTGCTTTTGGTGAATATATTGGTAATATTGCAGTGATGCGCAAATGGTCACAGGAATTCTTAAAACTAACGTAGTTTAATATGACTTTTTATTGTACCCCTAATGGGGTTTATTAAAAATCTTTCGATTATACTAGATTTGTTTCGATGTATTAAGCGTATGGTCCAACATGTTTTGTAATTAGTGGAGTTCTGATGACATGCACTGACTTGCAAAAAGTTAGGAGGGCTTACCCATCACTTGTAGAACTGTATAAATATCTATCTGGAAATAGGCACAGACATATTATTCGAGGTGGAGAGATTTTGCGGCGTGGGCTATTCCTTTAGTCAGAGTGTCGAAAACATTGTGGTAGTGACACGAAAATTGTTAAAATTAGATCAACAGTAAAGTGTAGATGTGTAAGACCAACAGGTGATAATTGAAAGCTTAGATTCCGAGAGCAGTACAGCCTCAAATTCAAACGGAGGCCCCGAAGAAGTAGTTGAGATTGGCGCAGAAGAAAGTAAAGGTGACACAGAGGACCTTCAGACAGATAGCGACGAAAAGACTTCGCATATGCAAGCAGTAGGTAATTCTGTGGAAATGATGAGGCAGTCTAATCCTTTAGCACAAGACAAGTGAATATACAACCTAGAATTCTACGCAATGTTCGAACTATGACCAAAGAGATGCTAGAAAAAATCTGTTTGTATACAAAAAGAGAAGAGGAGTCTATGAAGCAACAAATAAACAGTGGAATAACGTTGATGTTTTTAAACTGTAGGTATTCCTGGCATTTCTAATGCAAGCGGAAATTTGCTAAATCCTGGGATGTGCTTGTAATGCAAGTTTTTCTCAATGATCGTTCGGATTGTATATACCGTGCAATTATAGTTATAAATAAATTTGAAGTTATTAGAAGATTTTTGAGGTTCAACAATAAGCACACAAGGAATGCGAGTATATATGGAACTTGATGTGGTTGGGTATGCCATCTAAGTCAGCAAAATACGCCATAAAAATATTGTGAAAGTGCGGGTCCACAACAGGGTGTGCCGTATTGAGATAAATTTATGTCCAAAAGCAACCGGCCCAGTAAATACAACGCGACTCAGCAGCAAATATCATCAAATACCTAGTTTTCAGCATAGTAAATTCCACAATAGGCAGTTACGTTCAAAATAAAAAAATAAATGCGTTGTGCTACCGAGCAGTACACATTATGATTCAGCAGTTGACAAAACAACCCCGAAAGAGAAGTCACCGATTCTTTTAGACTATAATCTTGTCTTATAATAGCAAAATTTTGTGTTTTCGCAAGTAAATGCAAAGCAGAGCACACCGTCTATTGTGGCCTGTATGTACTTACTGGTAAGCAGATTACTGTACACTTCAACCGGAGGTTTGAATTTTTATAACGCAAAGAACAGGCTAAAAGAGCGCCGTTTTTCGACGACGAGAATCTTCCAGTATGAAGAGATGTAGAGCAGATCTAATGGATCAAGTGGATCAAGTGAATCAAATGGCAACGACGTATTTCTATAAAAGTTTGCGCTATTCTGTAGTATCCCAGATGTTACCCATACCTTATATACACAACAATCTTCACTTTCCAATGGAGAGGTCACATAACCGACGTTTGTTTTTTTTAAAGAGTTGTGTTGTGAATTAGTATTTCCGTACATGAAGTTAAGGTCACAACAATGAAATATAAAAAGAAAACAAAGCAAAAGTTTTTAACTATAGAACTATAGGTGATACGTAGACCGGAAATTAAAAGAAGATATTTCTGCTGTACTCGCAATAATGGAGAGGTAAATATAGAAATCAGTTTGATGGTGGTTTCAACAAACTTGAACTGCACCATCATGGATCGACAGTTTGAGGAAATGTAAGAAAAAAACCTCCATGGGTCGGACCACAACACCCACTTCTTCATGGCGGCTAACAATTGAAAAAATCTAGGATTTCGGAAATGGTAAGAACTAGAAAGATGCGGTTTTCGCCGTTCGGTAGCCTCGAGTATTTTTAGTAAAACAGAGTTATCAGTCTGACCAGAAAAAAATGAAGAGTGCGTCAGAAACGGGTTCGAAGAAAACTCTGTATTTCTTTTATTAAACTACCCCCTTAGACTCTCTAGATTTTAATAAAGATATGAAGATGTCGGTGATGTGTAGCAAGTGTCACAAAAATGTATGTTCTGAACACGGCGTAATAATTTGTGATTTGTGTAAGGTGTAATTAAAGTGGCATTTTAAATATTCCCTTTAATAATAGCTATTTATAAAAATTAAACAAAGGCGTTTAATTGGCATAATTCCTAGCATCAGTAAGTAGGGGTCAGTCAGACCCCAGATATGTGAACTCGTAAAAAAATCGGTTACGTATCCAAGGATTAAGATGCATCAAGTACTGCAACTCATAGTTGATTTCGCCACATGCAGTACAATACGCCTCTTCGAATTCTCACCAATTTCTTTGCAGATCACGATATGATGCAAAAATTTTATTTTTAATTTGGAAATCATTTGTTCTCAGCTGTCAGTTCGTATGAATACTACACAACTTGCATAGATGTTTGGAAATGGCTTGACGTGTTACTGTAAGATCCTTTAGTAGCTTTGAATATGTTGAATATAATTTGAGCTCTAAGGTCTCCAATTTTTTTTCTTTGCAGCGAGAGTAAGTAGAAAGATGCGGTTAATTTTAAAAGACGGGGAAAATATTTCTAAATTTTTAATATAGATGGCAACAGCATACAATGTACACAGGTGGAATTACCGCCATTGCAGTGAGTGTGTTTTGTATACTCCAAATGGCAATGTTCAGTGTTCAAGAATAGCGTGTAATCATTCGTTTTATCCTTTAGTAAAACGATCATCGAAATTCATGGTCAATTGAGTGAAACATGCGGTAAAGGCATTACGGATGTTAAAAATGTGCGCTCGTGAGTGCGAAAGTTTGAAGAAGGTCGAGAGATGTGCGACAATGACGCGAACCAACCGGGCCAAAACCATAATTGCGCGAGTGGAGCAAGTTGTTATGAAAGTCCTTCGATTAGGTGTGCGGGATATCGCCTCTAAACTTGACACATCCGTAAGATCTGTGGAATTCATTTTGCAACCTAAAAATGCGGAAAGTTTCTTCAAGGTGGGTTACATGAATGCAAACACATGGCTGCGCGGGTGGCAATGCCTCAGGACATAAATTTCCGATCAGGAAGGACACTGTCCATGGCCGCTCATTTTCCAATTGAGACTCTGTTGCATCAGCGATTTTCCAGTGGGCAAAACACCCCCCCTAAAGAATTGTTCTCAGCATCCATGGAATCATAACAACGATGTTTTGAAAAATGTGTACGTCTAGACGGACATAACGTTGAGAAGTAACAGCAGTTTCAACTTTCTTGAGCAAGTAGTTTTTTAGAAACAAGTTTGGAGAGCTTGGAACTTGAACGCACCACGTAGTATAATCCTCTTCCAAAAGTTGTTTCAGTTCCTTATTTTCATCTTCCTTTGACTATTCAGAAGGTTCGGTATTATGTTGGTCAAAATTTTCTCTTAAACTGAGAACTATTTCTTGCAGGTACTGTAGAAAACAGCATTCTCCCCTAAAATTCTAATTAAAACGTGTTTGTCGCGCAACGTTGCTTTTATTGTTTATTTTTAGGTTATGTTGATAGAACGGACATCTCTAACAGTGCGTTGTAAAAGTGATATATGGCGCTTCACAAACAATCATTAAAGTTGAGATATTTAACTTGTGCATTTAATAACTTTCAGTTTATGTTTCTTTTTTTAATTTACGTTTTATTTTCAACCAAATTAAACTTAAGGTACAACTTATGTTTTAACTAACCAAAAAATTTTGCTCCAAACCATTTTCTGCCAAATGTACGAAGTCCCTACATATCAGACTTGGTCCAGAGATTATCATTTTCCCCTAAATTGTTAAAAATGCAACACTCGGGGGTGCAGCATTTTCAGGCGGCATACCGAAACACACGACCATATTCAGCGCGCGAGCGTGATAATGTAATTACAGCAAATCGATGGCCATCCCCAAGAATAACGAGACTTTCTCGTGTAGAGGCGGCGAGTAAATTTCGGCGCATTTCATTCCGGGCCGCCCCTAATCGCCAATCCGGGCAAGGCCGGATTATATTTTTTCCGGCGTCGGGCCCTTCCCGAGTTCATACAGCCATGTTTACGGTCCGAGTCCATTACTTGGCGCTCGCTGTGCCGGCGGCGTTTCCTTTTAATTTTGCCCTTTATTCCCCGCCGAATTTGCCCCGACGCTCGCGTGCGGCGTTATTCGGTTTTAATGAACGCCGACTGTAAGCGCGGCGCGGGCCCCCATAATCGGCCGCCAGATTTCCCGATGCAGCGCCGGCTTTCCAGATTTTTTAACACCACGCAGCCCGTTACGGCGGCGCGCAATTTTCTTGAGATACGACCTCAACCGTTCGCAGTTTAATTAAAACAACTGGATGCTGAAAATACCTATCGCTTTGCGCTAATTAAGGACGGCTCTCCGACTGCGTAATTCTCTCATATTCAAGATAAAGTAATGTAATTAAAAAGTGATCTTTCTCACGCCTCGTCCGTGATTTATATTTTAATTAAATTATTTGAGACGTGGGGCGCTGATTAAATTACCGATTAAAAACTGCGTCCGCGTGCCTCATTCGAATTGGAATGTGGAGGAAAGGGCAATTAGTAATAAGTCGCAGTATCTGGTTGTTGCTTTAGCCACACACCTTGCGTGTTATTAACAGTCTTCTTTGAGCTGAGCCATAAAGTGCCTTAATGTTCTAAATTCAACTCAATTAAGTGAAGTAATTAGTTCAACTACAAATTTACTAATTGTTATGCATTAAACGTGCACGAACGACTTGCCGTTACCACTGCCTGATACTAAGAACTTGTTCTTGAACAAAATACGATTTTCTTTTTGGTTACACTCATGTAGATTAAAATAACGCCATTTAAAAATGATAAAAAAACGTTCGTCACAATCTGCATGAGTAGTTAATATTTTTTTGATCAAAACATAGCTAAAAAGATTTTCGTCTGTTGTCAATAAACATTTTTTTTTACAGAAATCAGTAGAAGACACCCACGTTAAAAGAGCTGAACATCCCTCGAATTTGAGCACAAAATTAAATCCAATTAATTTAAACTTGTGAAAACAACCCTTTATTATCTTCATCGGGCGAGTCCCCATGGCGACTGGAGAAAGCTCGCCGGTATTGCAATTCAGCAATGTTGAAGGGTTGTGATTCAATCATTGGGACAGCACCCTAATACCCGTCAAAATATGAACTGGTAAAAATCCCAATATGAATCGGCCAGACGGATTGATTCGGCGACGAACAAAGCTAACAGAAAAGTATAAAAATAGGAACGTGAAATGTGCAAGGTATAAAAGGAAAGTAAAAGAAATCACTATGGAAACAGAAAAAAAAAACTTGCAACGAAACCCTTACCAACATTTATGAAGCATGAGATATAAAGAAGCATGAGCAAAGAGAGGTGTATTTATTATAATGAAAAAAAAAATTAAAATATAATATATAAATAGAATAACAGAGGGATATAAAATTACTATCTTCGCCAAGTAGTAATAAAAGCACAATAAGTAAAGGCGAATAATAGAAGAAGAAGACAAGAAAAGAGAACATATCATATTAAGAGACTAGCATGCCAAAACAAGCAGAAAGAATGATGACAAAATAAAAATAGTAGAACCATAACAAATTAATAATGGTTTTTACCAACATAAACAACTGAAATCTATAATAGACGATATAATAACTCGTCAATACTCTTCATTGAAAGGTCATGATGTATTAGCTTATAGGAAAATAGAGAGTGTAGTGATCATCACTTGGTTAATAACATAATGTTTCCGCCCGGAGCTACAAATAACAATAAAAAATACTCAGAACAAGAACATCAACAACAACACAAAAATGAACGACAAAAATACAAAGTGGAGTGTTTCAAAAACGAAAATACATTTTCTTTATATAAATAATAAAAAAATATAAATATAAAACTAATAGAAGATGAAAACAATGATAAGTGAGTAATTGTACAAACCATAATAAAATCTATACACGAAGCGGCAAAATAAGTAGACGGATACAGAACGAATAAAAAATATGAAATTAGTCCAAGGAACAATGACGAAATAGCACATGTAGTGCAAGATACATGCTACTACACTATACTGATTCTTCCTTATGTATCTAACAATCCTAATCCAACTATGGCATCTAAGTCATATTTGGAAAGTTAAAAATTACATTTGAACACAACTGATACATTTGAGCATCTTTAAGTAGATTTCGTCTTGAATAACACAGAATGTTACTTCTTCTTTAACGTCAATATTACACAATTTCATATCTGCGTCTCTTCTAGATCAAAGCAGCAGAATTTTTTGATTTTAGAACATACCTATCAGTCCAAAATGCTAGCGTATTGTCCTATACATTGTTTGAGCTGGTTCTCATGGTAAAAGACCATAATATATAGTAACTTCTCTATTTTAATCATATTCTTGCTCTATGGCGTTGTCTTGTTCCAACTGGATTTTTTGAAAATGTTGACAGCGTTGGTAATTACACTATGATGTCGTAGAACCCTCTATCAAATTTATAGATAAGTTAACTACGTACTATTAAATAATTTTTACACTCTTTATGTTCTTAAGATCACCTCTTCAACAGTAGTATCGTCTCATATATTTAGGGCGTTCAAAAATTATTGGCTTTCCTGCTCCCCCTTCCAACATTTGTGTTACAGATTAATTGCGCGCCCAGTGCGTGTATAAAGAAAAACTAAGATACTACGTTATACTGCCAGTTAGTGCACAGTTGTGAACACCGTAGCGCAGTCGTTTAGGAAGAAGAAAGTAACTGTTCTGGACATCCATACCAGATTAATAGTCTTGAGTAAAAACTCCGCGTCAAATCGCAAAAGCGCAGCAAAAATATTATTGAGAAAGACACTTAATCACATTGGAATTTGCAAAGTTTAATTTTTATGATAAAAGTCTGTGTACATCGAGCTTCCCATACTTTTACTACTCTGTAAAAGTAGAAGTAGAAGTGTATTCGGAAACATTTTGATGTGACCAAATGAATTATGGTTCTGGCATGAGACGTCAATAAGGAAACGTCAGTTTATGAAGTGGTAGCACAGCAGGGATTGTTTCTTCTAGAACAAATGCTCTTGGTGAGCGATACTGGAAATCATTGAAGCAACCCATGCTAAATGAAGACGCTTCAACATACCCAAGATTACATGCTTATGGATGATGATCACGTTGCCCTAAAGCTTTATTTCAGTTTTGTATTCAAAGCTTCATTAACCTTACGATGCATATGCGGGACCTAGTAGACCCTATCTGTTTTGGTTTTGCTGAATATATTTGTAATATTGCAGTGATGTGCAAGGAATTAAAACTAATGTGGTCTGATACGACTCAAACAATTGGCCAAAATTAAAAATTATTTTCGAGAAATTTCTCTTTGATCGTTACCCCTAGTTTATATATGTGGGGTCTATCAAACTTCTACCTTTTTCTATATGTAGAACCCCAAAGTCTTGATAATTTGATCATGCATCAATCCTAAAGCGTAGATGTGTGAAACTGACCGACTTTGTTTTTAAACAGGTGATAAGGCAATGAGTTGATAATTTCGATTCCGAGAGCAGTACTGCGTCAAGTTTAAACGGAGAACCCGAAGGAGTAGTTAAGACTGACGCAGGAGAAAGTGAAGATGTCATAGAGGACCTTCAGACAGATAGCGTAGAGATGTTGGTGTGGCGAACCGCTTGTGTATCGTGGCGGCATGCTCGTGGCTTTGATATCTGCCGCCACGTTGTGCTATCGCACGCAAAATGGCATATGGGCTTTTGCTCAGCCGGCGAGTCTGCATACGCCGTCGGCGGCACCCTTTGAGGCGAAAAGTGCTGTCGAATTAAGATTTCCCGCAAATGATCTACCGCTAAGCCAGGCGCGAAGCCCGGCGACATACTCGATCCGCAACGCGGCCAATTCGGTCGTATTTAACCAACTCGCAGATAACTACCCTGCAAAAAATACTCGATCCGCAACGCGGCCAGTTCGGTCGTGTTTAACCAACCCGCAAGAGATATATTCGACCCGCAACGCGGCCAATTCGGTCGTGTTTAACCAACCCGCGGTCGTGTTCCAGGCACGAAGACATCGCAACAAGGTGGTCACCGTGAAACCAACGCCGCCGAAGCCGAAGCGAGCCGAAGGTGAGCGATTTGGCAATTACTCATCGGTTGATATCGGTAGCCGCCCCCATCCTCTTTCGCGCCGGCCGTTTAAGGGACGACTTGGGCCTCAACGTTTTATTTTTCAAAACGGGCCGTACTTAGTTCCCCACACCGCATCACGAGGGCACGGCTATTTACACGCCTGCCTCTCCAGATGTCACATATGCAAGCAGTAGGTAATTCCCGTGGAGATCGCACGGCTCCAAGCGGGTTGATGTGGCAACCTAATTATTTGACACAATATAGCGAATATACAACTTCACGTAATGTTTAAACTGTGACCCCTGTTGATCCCTAAAACTTGTTTGTAACCAAAGAGGAGGTAGAAGAAATTTGTAACCAAACAAAGAGGAAAGACGAGTTTATGCAGCACCAAATAAACAGTGAAAGAACGTGTAGGGAGCTTTTTGCCAATTATCGTTCAGATTCTATATACCGTGCAACTATAACTGTAAATAAATTTGAAGATATTAGAAGACTTCTGAGGTTAAGCGCACAAGAAATTAGGTATATATGGGGCATGATTGAATACGTGTTCAGTGCGTGCATAAAGAAAGACTAAGATATTACGTGATACTACCAGTTAGCACACAAAAATAAACCTAGTGGGTTATTCGTGCAGTGCTACGAAAGCTATTGTGAAAACCATAGCGCAGTCTCTCAAGTAGTGGCATCCTATACCCAAGCTAGTAGTAGCTTTACGGTAACTGTTACGACAAAAGTTCATAAACGTTGCTAAGAAATATTTCTACAGAAACGTGTACTCATTTCTCAATAAAATATTGGTAGTGAGAAAACAATTTTAGCACTAATCATTTGGATCCCTCCCCTCCCCCTAAGTACCGCTCATGTTTTCATCAATAGCAGAACAAATAACATAACTACTCGAGTTTTTCATGCCTCTTTCTCTATCAAAAGTTGGACAGCTACTACAATTTATTCCGTAAACAAATTTTAGCTTTCAGTACACTATAAAGCTTTTAGTCTTTGATTATACTTATTTAGTGTGTATTTATTCAATACACTGTAGTTTTCATAGTTGACATGTTATTTTCTCAAAATTATTCTTTTGCTAAGCTTGAATTAATTTTGTTCGGTATTGTTTTTTATTATTTAGACTATTAGCAGGGCCTTAAATATATTTCTATCAAAAATGAAATTGGAGGTGAAGTATGAAGCAAGTCGGAGCGTTATCATTATTTTTTTTATTTATGCGTGGGAGACTTAGGTTGTATTGTCATCTTTGGGAGACTAAATATCAGCGTAGATTCTACTTAATGCAATAGTACTGAAAGTTATTGGTCACTAAAAAAGCAGTCACCATGTCTTTAACTTTGTCTATCACGGTACCTTGAATGGCTCCCAAATTTCTTTAACGATGTCTTCAAGCAAAACTTTAGTTTGGTGAGCAAAGAGAACATAACAATTGTAATTTCTAAGACTTCCAACTGATCTAACACCATATTATACTTTGGAACCAACTCTACAGTTTTCAACTGGTTCCAGCGAGTTCTTTGCTACGTTAAGATTTCTTTACAATGTTGATTACTGGTCTGGCGATAATTTTCTGCTATTTTGAACACCTAAAATAGAAATAAAAGTATTCTAATATAATCACTAGAAAGTTAATCTATGAATCAAAATGCCAATAAATTGATTACAAAATTCTATCAAAATATCTTGCGTTTTCACTTACAAATAAAAATGAAGTTCGAGCAGTTACTGCAAAGCAGACTTGCAAGAAAATCAAAAACTATTGAGAAGTCATGGTCTTCATTTTTCACTTTGGGTGTCAGAAGAAATTCAACGTATTCGTAAATTACACACATTAAATTAGTTTTGTATCAGTTAAGATGGTGATACGGTACTTTTTTACATTAAATTATTTTTATTAGTTGGTGCTACATAACATACTTCGCCATATTGAGCTCACCAATTTAGGCGGCAAGATGAGTGATCTTTATTAAAGGTAAAAAGTTGATCAAATCGATATCCAATGTATTCGTCTAATGTGATTTCCATGTTCCCAAAACCCTATTATTAGCCAACAAACGTCAATACATTCCTCGACCTATTAGATTGCTTTGTATGTAAATGTATTGCAACAAATTATCTACACGTACGAAATATCCTTAGATCATACCCCAGATATTACAATTATAAATTTATATATAGAATTAAAGAGACTGACAACTAATCTAAGAGTTTGCCTGGTATTCGACTCCTAAATAATCACGAGAAGTAAATCAATCCCATACATGGCCTTCTACATTAGAGGATTGTTGTGTGGAACGCGAAGAGCGCGGAGCAGACGAGGGAGGCCCCGAAACAACAGACTCAAACAAAAGATACGCAAAACCTCATCCGAAGCTAAAAACACGGTATTTGAATATTATATAAACTCATTCTCTAAAGGTAATCACACGATATGGAAGATTATAAAAAGTTTTAAAAACCCAAGCGTAGAAGTACAATTAGAAAATCGAACAGAATCTGGGCGTTGTAGAAAAGGCAGAAATATTAATTATGACGGCAAATGTTATTAAACATTCCCCTAACACACCCTAGCAAATATGACTCTCAAAGATCCTCTCCGCGAGAAACCCTTAAAGAAATTAAAAAATATAAAAATAAACACAAATCACCTGGGAACGACGTCATTACAGATAAATTTCTTAAACATCTATCAAGAATAACAGTAGTATTACTAACAACCATATATAATATTATGTCGAGATTATCATATTATTCTATGAGTTGGAAATCTGCCCATATTACTCAAGCCAGGAAAACCTGTTAATGAAACAAGCTCATATCGTTCAATTAGCCTTTTCCATATTTTATCTGATGTTTTCGAAAACTGCTGATGAGAAGAATTAAAATTGTTTTAGAACTATTACCAATTTGGGTTTCGGGAGCTCTACAGCAATAGTCTCGAGGAAAAGAAACTGTGTACTGCTGTATTTCTATATGTCGTTCAGTCTTTTCATAAAATTTGATACATAGAACTTCTACATAAAATCAAAGGCATTTCTCCTAGTTATCTGCTAAGCTCGTATACGCCACAACGATGCTTTCGAATAAAATACAACTCCTCTTACTCCAGCTACCATTAAGTAAAATCAGGAGTGTCTTAAGAAAGTGTGTTAGGTCCGCTGTTCTATTTGATTTATACGTCAGTTTTACCAATAGCAACCAATACCACTATAGCAACATTTGGGGATGATATTGCCTTGTTATAAGTAGATAATAATCTAATGCCTCACAGAACCTACAGCATCACTTGGAAGTTTTACAGATAAAGATAAACAAGACAAAAGCAGTACAAGTTAAAACAATAGTGTGTCCGTCATTTTGCCTTAAAAATATTCAAATACTGGTAAATAATTAAATAAAATACTTGGGATTACATCTTGACCAAAAACGTCAGCAAATTAACTTAAAATGTCATGATTGTGGGAAGAAGATCCAAATTATCAATAGATAATAAACTATTGTTACACAAATATACCCTAAATGCTATTTGGACTTACGGTATACGATTAGGGGGTCTACGAAACCTTCAAATACAAAAAATTATGCCCCCCCTGGTAAGTACCGAACTGTGCCCTACACACTAATTTGAACATCGCCGAGGAAGAGTAGAAGAATAAAAATTATCTATTCTCAGAGGCACAAAGGATTTAAAGTAAGATGGGTATATGATGTGAATTAGTCAAATACAACCTATTCGTTGTATTTTTAAACGAGTGCTAATAGATGATTACTGTAGGTATGTTATATTTTTTTATACATTATTTACGAGTACTTATTGTTACGCATTTAAAAGAAATACACTTTTAGGAAAAAATCGAAAAGCGAAGAAACGTTGATGTAGAATTTTGAGTTAATTGTGATGAAAAAGAAAATTTAACTTAAGCTTAGATTGTTGTTATAGCTTTATCATTATTATTTATTTTTTATATGCCACACATTTGTATAAGCTTAAATTAGTAACTAAAATTGCCTTTATCACCATCAATCGCGACCGTAAAAGAAAATAAACAAATAAATACCCATTCAATACATTTCTATGCAGCAAAAACTACAATGGAATCGCATTAAAAAATAATAAACAGAACTACACTCACAAACCTGAATTGACAGCAAACTGCGTGCTGGCATAGCGATGACTAAAGAAATTCGCCGAGATGCGCCGTAATGGGCTAAACACAAAGAAATCCTTAACATAATACTAATGAGTTTGCAAGATAGAGCCCGATTTGATGCAATGATATTCAGTGATTTATGAGCAAGTGCCGCGATAGAGCTTTATCCGCATTAATGGCGATGTAACCTTTAACAAAGTTATAGTTTGATTTATGCTTTCAATTATAATTTAGTCTCCGGGGCGGCGAATCGCTTCGTTCTAGCCTGCTTAGGGGCATTAAAAACGCGGATAATTAAAAATCTCAGGCCTGACAGCAGCCGATACTGATTTTATGTAGCAAATCGCAAGAGCATCGCGGGCTTACAAATTATAATTTCAGGGCTGTCTATTGTTAATTGAAATTGCCGATCCAGGCCCGATAAGCCGCAACGGCGTGGCAAGTACTGAAATTTGAAGGCGATTTTTCATAAATAATTGCAGTGCGGAAGGAACGTGACCCATAATCAAGACGTTGAGAGGCAGCAAACTAAGCCAGGGCGCAATTTAAAGCTCCCGGAGTGTTAAAAGGCTTGTTGCTTATTTTATTCGCCATGTAATTTATAGTTCCAATTACAATTTTATTTCCCGCCATGCTTTATAACTTTCGGCGCGCAATAAACATGAAAACTTCAGCAGTTTTCCTTTTATATTTCTTGCTTTTCCTTGGGATAGCTATGGTGTAATTAAAAATTGATTGACAGTTTCAGAGCTTTAAGCGCTTTGTTACCGCTGAGACCTCTTTTGCCACGATTTTTAATTAATTTAAAGTATTACATTAATTCACATCCTATTAAATTTACCAAAAGTAAATCGCTGCGTTTTGGAGCATTGTATCTAATGCAAAAAGCGGTTCCGCTCATTCGTTATCACCCATCACCGGAGTGCAGAGGAAATATCAATGAAGGTCAAAAATCCTGCTCGAACAAAATCGGTTCTTCGTTTTAAGTCAATCCGGAGAATTCAAAGATATAAATACACCTGTTAACAACCAAACTCTCTACAAAATAAAACCAAAGATGTTTCTGCTTTTTCTCAACATATACATTAGAAGTCATAAAAGACATACAGTACCTTAGAAGTCAAGGCTATGGTCATCCTAAAAGCTATTGTGCCCTTTCTCTCCCTAGGTGGCCACCTCTACTGAAATTGAAGCGACTTCCCACAATACATAAACTGTGGCGAAGTGAAGCAAATAGAATTAGAAATCAGATATTCTCAATTCTCCTTAACCTCATAAAACCCATATATAATGGCACATAACCAGATGCTTATTCAAAAGATCAAAATCCAATGTTCCTTGTCAATTAATTCCTTAGCCGGACACCAAATAGACATTCAATAGGCTTCTATTACAGGAATCGCTTGTCATCAAATAAACAATTGTCAATAACAACATATAAAATATAGAGAGGAGAGAAAAATGGAACTTTTGCAGCTGGAGTAATGGCGATTTTGGTTAAAAAAGGACTGAGCTACAACGAACTATCAGAGTAGATTACACAAACTTAGAAACTGTGAAAATCCATGTTAACTTTCCAAATAGTGGGTTATTTAATCTTATTTGCGTTTATAAAGTAACAAAATTTGCTTGAATCGTCCAACCTACTCTCGTAATAACCGATCCAAACCGCAACATACATCTTGGGATGCAAAGTGGTTACGCACTTGAAATCCAAGCACCTTCTGATTATACATGCGGCCCATGCATACTTATGAATCCGACACCCTAGATATTGATATAAAAAAATCTTAACAAACTTGTTTATCAAAACGTTATTACTGAATGACACTCTCATTATCTGTCTGTAATCGTTACGTTTAAAGTAGCAGTCATTCAATAAACATAAAATGGTGTAATCGACTGAAATTATTTTACACATGACTGCACAAAGTACCACAACATACGTTGATAACAGAAAAGTTTAGACCTCAACAGATCAGTAAATCCAGCAACTATGCCAGGATAGGATTAACCAATCACTGCTTACCTCCAAATTACATGCTAAAGCCAATAAAACAAAAAAGTAAACGTAAATAGTCGCTTATCCAAAATCTATTAACTAAAACCCTATAAACCAATTGTCCTTCAGAATCAAAAAAGAACTCGATACACTTAGGATAGTCCTGGAATGTGGAACGAACACAGCTTCTTACGTAACTGAGGAAGACCATGGTTTTCCACACCAATCCGAAAATAAATTTAAGCTAGTGACCAAAAAAGTTTAGAATATTATTAAAATTTACAAAAAAAATACTTGGATCCCATCAGATTTCCAATTTGATTCTTAGTCCCCCCTCCCAAATAATTGGCTTATTACGAAAGTTCATTCAAGGCTAGGGATCTTTGCTCTTTACGTGGAAATATGCTTACCAATAAATACTTTACAAAAGTGGAAAATGTAAGAACAATTTTCCGGTTCTAAGCTAATCATTCTGCTCTCAACGTTATCCAAGGTTCTATAAAATATGTTGTAGTTCAGAAACAATAAACAAAATATTAGCACTAAACACCGTACCAGCATTTCAGTTTGGTTTGAGGCGCGATAATAATTCTCGCTAGAATCAACTCCACTGATTGGTTAATACCAGTGAAATAGGGTTCTAACAAAAGTAATATACAGCAATCCTATATTTATACTTTTTTAGCCATGTTCGCGTCAATCTCAAAATTACCTTTAATTTTGAATTTTTAAATTAAGGCCGGCTATATTTTGGTTCCCTCTTGTACGTATTTTAAATTTGAGGTATCAGCCGAATTTGTCCGAGCACGCGTTGCGCTGATATATAGACCGCGGTTGGGCCGCGGACGGGCAGTTCACTTTTCGTTCGCACTACGCCTTTGCCTTTGTTCGTTGGCACTTGGCCTTTTGGGCTATGTTCTCGCAGGCGTCGTGCTTTGAATTCAGTTTGTGACAGAAATTTTTTCCGTAAGACGAGAGCATTTTTTAACCGAGTTTTAGTTTTCTGCGAGGCTTTTTGTTAAAGGGTAATTTTCGGGGTTGAAATTTTGCCGGTAAAAAACTCGGTTTATTTTCTTTGATCTGGCTCGACGAAGGAACCTTTGCACCAGGAAAGACGCTACCGTTTCGGCTTCTACTGTGCAGATTGGGGTAACTTGTCCTATTTTTATCCATATCCTTCTCCTTTTCTTCTGGAAACCCCAGGACCAACAGCAGGGAACCGATATCTGCGGGAAAGCGCCGTTTCCACAGGTTACTGTTTAACTTTAGATTTGCTTCAAGTTCCTTTATTAAAAATTTAAAATTACCTATATAGTCCACTATTCCGGCCGCACCAAGCCATTTGACAAGTACAAGATCCTACATCTAAAAATGTCAGAATACTTTAAAGCAGTCCTCTTTTCCTTCCTTGACAACCACACATTTTTCGTAAAAGTTCATAATTCATTCAACATTTATATGCATTAGATACCACCACATTAAAGAAACATAACTATGCTTACTGACACCACAACTCTCCTAGCTCAAAACAAAAACTTATAACCAGTCATATTACAACTTTGATTAATAACTAACAGAATATGCAAATGCTTTCCAGATTAAATCTCAAATACCTGACCTTCCCAACTCTTGGATCATCCCCCAGAGATGATGAGGTCCCCTCGACGCTCTGTACAACATTGTATTTTGCTGAATTGAGTTTCTAAATAAAGAAAGAATGATTGTAGCTTTGTTAAAAAGTAATGTTTCTTTGTTCCTTTTAAGTTGGGATCTTCAGAAAATTGTTTAATAGTCCGAATGTATAGTTAAATGATAACCAAGCGATTTCCTAATCTGCGCAAATCACGAAGTCGCAGTTGTCCCCAAAAACTAACAGTTCTTACGAGAGGCGGTGTTTGGAAATTTTGTGGTTATCCAAACGCTGGTCTTGACAAAACCATTTCGTCACTTAACCATTAATAATGGTGATTCTCAACAAAGGAATTAGTTATTGATACGGTTGTTAAGATTTCGACTATATTCCAATAGAATTAAGAACGATGTCGAGAACTTTCACTTCCTCTCTTAGGCTCTCTTGGCAGCGGTATTGACTTCGGAAGGCATTTTTTTGTATTTGTGTTGTAAAGGTCGCTATAAGCTTGTAGCACAACTTATTGCGGCTTATTTATGCTTATTTTGGCTGATCCCTTTTAACTCTACGAGAAAAAGGTCTTCCGGTGTGTTGACCAGATGCATGCCTTACATATTGTGATATAGCACGACAACAGAATTGGCCATGTTTGAAACTAAGACTATCTGACGGTCTACTATTTGTAAAGTTGTTACTCAGTGAAGAAAACTTGTATAATAAACAATGGATGTTTACAATATACAATGCAGTTTATTTCCAGAAACATCAAAATAATACTACCCTATCAAAATTATGGAAATTATTCTTATTTCTGAATTCAGAATATTTTCTTTTAACAGGTGACATTATGGTCTGAAGAGGCTTTTTTGAGTAGTGGACAAGTGTGATTACTCAATTGAAAGCTCTCTTGAAAAGTCAACGAGATATTCGCTTTTGTAACGTTCAAATGTTGGAAAAGACTCTTATTGAGGTTTTTCTTGATATTGGTTTATCTGCAGCCTTCATTTTTCATGTTTACAAAAAGGTTGTACAGAAAAATCTTGAGAGTCGGGAGTACCTAGGCTAGAAGCTTTACTAATCTCGCTAAAATTTTCTTCTTCTCTGGAGACTGCATACGCATACATACTTGCAGTTGCATTCTGACCCTGCAATTTGGCGATATATTCATTAACATTTTCAGTAACAGTTCTGCATACACGTGATGGATGCTCAGAATTTATGACTAGCAGCAACTGTCACTGAGAATTTCAAGACAAAATGTTCGACCTGGGCTGTATTTCCTGTATTTAAGATTAATATTGCTTTTGGAGTAATACAATTGAGAAAGAAAATTTTACGTCAAGTAGAGGCGAAGACGCTGAAAACTGGAATCCTCTTACCTTTTCGGTATTTTCACGAGTATAAAAATGTCCACGATCCCGTTAATCGTGAATACTATCTACGTCACTCAACGATTATTCGGATTGAAATTAAATCTTCAAAGGCGGAACTAATACTTAAATTAATCTATCGCCGTTTGTAAGTGGAATTAACAAGGTCTTTGGCGTATAATGCCGTTTTCGCGCTCTTGAACGTCACTACAAGCAAGTTGGTCCTTTCGTATGTGATTTGTATGAGCCAACCTAAAAGTTCAGATTTCCACAAAGCTAAGTATGCCATGCCTATCCATTAATATGGATAATTGTTTCCATCGTGCATGTTTGTGTACAATTTCTAAAAAAATCTAATGTAATGTAATGAAATCACTCGCAGAACGCTTATTAAGAGCAAAAAAAACCCTACTACTAGCATACAATTCTCTTTCTCAAAAAAGTCTAAATTCTTAGAAGAAAATCAACATTGAGATGAATTGTCAAATAAGAACTTTGCTGTAATTGACAAGTAAAAACGAGGACACAGCTAATTTTTAAGGTCCTTCTGTACAAATGTTTTGCAACTGTAAAAGAGAACTGCTGTAAAGATAGACCCCCAGCCAGAAGTCAGAAGCGTTTCGTTTGTCATCCTTCAGAACATATCATAATCGTCAGACTTTTTGCAAAATTCAAGAAAAGACATGCCACAAAAACAAAACATCTTAAGGACTTTATTAGCATTTACTTCTATTGTTGCTAAAATTGGCAATATTTGATACTACACCAACTCGCTACCCCCAAAAAAGTTTCTCTATGAGGAGAACTGGCTACTTTTAATGATGGTCTGGTTAATATTGTAGTCAACTATTGTATAGTGCGTTAAGTGCGCCAATGATCACCGCTCTGGAGACTGTGCTAAGAGTTGATCTTTAACATCTATTTAAAGAAAGTATGTAAACCATCCTCATCATTTATTTTAATGGAGACCTAGTAGAGGTGCGGTTTGCGTTGCTACCAACTCTATTTACATTAGAAAGAAAGATATCTTCTGTATCAAAGAAAGGACAATTTATTTCGAAGAGAAAGAGGAAGAACAAAGGTTCTAAATGATTTAGAACTTTGGATGCCATGATCAGAAGGTTTAAGAACAATATAAATCCATAGGTGGTCCTAGCAGCTAGGTACATTTTACACCTTACTGTACAGGATAAAAGACGTTGCATGTCTACTTTAAAAGGCGCAGCTGGCGTACAAATTGAAACCGGCAGATTATCGGTTTTCCAATAAACAAAATATTTTGGACGACATCAAAACCCACGAAGGGTCTACCAACGTGAAGTGCATCTTATAAAAATAACAATTTTGTGCGGAAAGAGTTCTTGATCCGTACTTATTTGAAGATAAGGGAGAAAACAATATATTTGTACTTCTAGGATCCAATCCTTTCCACTTCACCCAGTTATTGAGTGGATGTTACCTTTTCAGGATCTGGGACAGAGCAAAGAGAATGCATCGTACTTTCTGCGTTATTGAATGGTTTAGTAGCTATCGTTGGTGCAAATTCACTTGGTATTATTCAAGTTAGATTTGAAAAGAGTAGTGCAAGTCTTCTGAGCTAAAATGGAGTTTTAAACTTTACCAGATGAAATCAGTGAAAGTAACGCCTGAGATAACGATGCATTAGTCCAAATATTCCTAATAGCATTGAGATGCACTCAAAGGTACAGTAAATGTGGGTATATCTAGGGTTTTTGGGTCATATAAAATGTAGGAAGATTTATAAGAATTTATCCCATATTTCAGAAAAAGAGGTTTATCTTCTAACGCTTGACTTTGCTGGTCAAATTAAAGACAACTTCATAAAATCAAAAGCAATTTTAGTTAGCCAAATATGAGTCAAGCGCATCTTTTCGTACTAGCAACCAGATGAAAAACTTGAGATGTCTGAAATGTATAGTACTTAAGGTAGTGAAACATTAACATGAACATAGAGCATATTAGTTCGTAGTTTTATTCCAATACTTTACCCTAACAACATTTTATAACTTTTTTGTCCTGTACATAAATTCACTGAATAAATTACAGAAAATGAGTTCAATTACTGCCGCCCTACTTGGCTGTGAATAAGGTCAAACAAATCTGACTACAACCCATTAGTTGTAGGTATAGTAACTAATAATTGAAATGTAATTAGTGGTGCTCCTATGTTTTGGAACCACTATCGCAAACATATTTAGCTTCAGTCAAAATAGAGCAGTCAAAGAGCTGTGGAATCTGCAGAGACCATATAACCCGCGCACAATCTATAACTGCGGGGCACTAAAGAAACCAAATGGCCAAGCGACCTTCGTATATAATTCGGAGGTGTCCCCAAGAGACTCTAGAAAGTTTTTAGACAAAATCATTCAATCTAAACTGTTAATTAAACTAAGCATGTAGATGCAACTATCTTCTGTACTGCGTATTTCGTTATATACTAACATCCACTACTAATACGTTAAATAAGCTAAGTACTATCAAAATAATGGATTTCTACAACAGGAACAAAGTTGTTGGAGATAATCACTATAATTCTAAAGCTGCTTTAAGCGCTTGAGAAGCAGGCTCTAGTTAGTGGCGCAAGAAAGAGGATGCTCGCAGAACAAAGGGCAAAAACGAGACAGCCGTCCATTAAAGTGCATTTAATAGTGAACATCCGGCCAGGCTGGCGTTCGCTAATTAATATCGATTTAAGATTCGCTCAAAGCCCGCCTTAATTAACGCTATTAGAAACGTCAAAGCAAGTCGACGGAACGGGCCAGCGCGGCGGAACTCGATGCCGATCGCTTCTGCTCGGCTGAGCGTTTTGCTGAAAAAGCTCTTACCTTTCCATTCGAAGTGGGGTTCTAGGAGGGTCCAGTCGTTATTTGTTCCTGAAACAGAAACAGCAAGTGAAAACTAGGATTTTATTTGGTATACGCGGTAGGATGCGAAAATTCCTAACTTAAGTTGCGATTATGTTCGAAATTCAAGTTGGACTTCAAAAATTAATTTGGTCCTGAAAACCATCGAAACAGCTGCAGCTAAAGATATTAAACTTTTTGAAAACTGAAGTTAAGCAGATAAGAAAAAACGAAGTTTACAGGTATAATAAAACTGTTGTAATTTCAGTTTTCTTTTTATTATTTGTATGATTTCTAAATTCCTTTCTTTCTAGTTATTACGATATCAACATGCACGGAAGCCAAAAGTCTTTAAGCTTATGTTATATCGTCCTAATGCTCATTATATTAGTTGTTTTTTTGTATTTTGTATTCTTTTCATCATCATTCTGCTAATTATATTGAATAATAGTTCAGTTGACTTTCCTGCTAGATAACTTTCATTTGATATATACAATTCGTAATTATTAAAATTAAAAATAGTGTGGGCTCTAGTGCCTAGACGGTGAGATGGTTGTCTTAGGGTGCAACACTCTGGACAGCCCCAGTATCAATGAGAAGTTCAGAGGCGAGTTAATTTCCAAAGCTTTAAAAGAGCTGGTGACGTAAATTTTTTTGACTCTAGAACTGTATAATATATTGAGATGCAAAATTGCATATTGTAAAATAATCAATGTTACATTTATTAACAAAAGGCTAAAAGATTTTTGTAAAAAAAATTGCCTGAAAAACAGTGTCGTAAAATTAAATAATCCAAAAACTGTTCCTCTAAATGCCTCAAGTTGTTATATTTCACGCCCACCCTCAATTTATATAGGAACCTTTAGTTAATTTTACACAAAATAAGAGTTTCTGTGTGGTAGCGAAAGCAGATAGACGTGTGCTCCGTGTATAATATTGTATTTGCGAGTAGTGTAGTATTCAACATTAATTGCGGTGCCATGTTTAACACCACAGCCCGTGTATAACACTGGGTTGCGATAAAAGTTTATAAAACGAGTGACTCTTACCACAAAGTGACTATAAACGAGAAAAATCGTCAACTCGCACCAGCCCTAGTGAGTAAGAAGGATTTAAACCTGCATGCAATAATCGTCGCGTCTGCCATCAAGCAAACGTGTCGATGATAATACCTTCGCCTCAAGCACCCATAGTCAGCGACAGGTATGAAGAAGAGCCCTAATCCGCCCGGTAAAACCTTCCTTACACTAATCCACTCAAAGGAGAGAATACTTCTTGTTATTTTTCTGGAGATACAAGTTTGGGCTGCAGTGAGTAAGACCTTTCAGGACCAAAAAAGGTAACAACGAAGCAAGTGATATCCCGATTTCAAGACTGTTGGTGGTTAACTTGTTTCTTGTCAGAGACAAAGATTCAGCATTACTTTCCTTTGTTAGAAGCAGACAAGTCTCTCCGTGCAGTTACCTCAGAGAAGAAGCTGAAAACGGGAGGAACTCCCGGAATAAGAAGGGGCAGGGAGGGCAAGATCTTTAAGCGGTGCGTTGTCCTCGATTTGGTTTATAAAGTGGAGCAGGCAAAAAAAAAAGAAAAAGAGAAAAATGTCGTCAGCCAGAATCACCAATTCTAGCACTTTAGTCGCGAGCAGTGCTGTTGCAGAGATAACCCCGACTGCATAAAGTGTAATGCGGATCACCACTCTGGTGATTACAAAAAGCACCTTTACGGAATCTCCAAGCTAACAATTCGCCAAGCTATAAACGCTCCAAGTCATTCATTCGCTAAAAAGACTCGCTGAAATTCCCTTGCACCCGTAAGCTCCTCGGCGTATGCCAAAGCTCGACTGTCAAGATCGAACCATCATTGCAGATTGGTCTTAGAAAGTGGAGGCCCCTACATTCTTGAAAGCTATCAAGAATGCTTCTTCTGGCATGCTAGAAGCGCCTTTATAACACACCAGCTTTCTAACACTCAACTTTCCAGGAGAAGAAAAAGTAAGGGGTTAGTTTCCAGAACCTTGTACCATATATGTCAATATCAAAATACATACAATTAAGGAAAAATTAATTCCAATACTGTATGTAGATAAGAAATCCTTCGCAAGTGCTTGCAAGGATATTGTAGACACTTCAAGGTAGTAATTTAGACAGCTCTTTGGTTTGGGTTATTGTATTCTTGGTATATTATTCCACAGTGGTTCGAAAAGCATTTTGAACACTGCAACCCTTCCGTAAATATTTTTGAAAAATATTTTTGATACTCCTGTGCTGTTGATGTACTCTACTGCTTTAGGTAGGCTCTTCATAATTTCAATTAATAACCAGACAAACTTATTTTTGTAAGTACCCTGTTGCAAAATAAAGGAAATAAAAAAACAAGAAATGCTCAACCGAAAAACCAAAACGGTATCACATAGAAGTAGTGTACTTTTAGAAGCAGCTGTTGCTCCTGCAACAAATGGAGTTATAAGCCATTGATCTTTTTGTCACACTACCATCCTCCAACAAGGAGAAAAATTCCTCCGTAATCCAGATACTACATGGCACCAACAATTGTCGGTCATTCTGTTTGCAACCAATACTGTCCATTGTCAAAACACCGATCGTACACTCGCTTACTTAATATTCGACATAAAACTTCACCCTAAACGACTTCACGCACGATCTGTAAAGCATATAGTTTCTGACTTGCAGATACTCTTCTAGAGAAATGTAGAAAAGGAACAAGTATGCAGCAACAAAAATGTTGATCAACATAGGCGAATAAGTACAAACTTCGGAAATCTACTTTTAGTAAACAATACATACCCCCCCCCCCCCCAGCAGCGCAAATAATTCCACAACACCTTATAAAATATATGCGAAAACTAAAAAACTTCATCACTATTCCATTGTATCAATGAAACGACAAGGATGACTCTCCAAATTAAATGAAAACGGAACCGATGCCCTAATAACGCAGGATTAAATCCCTAAACGTAAATACGGTCTGTGTTGTTGTGGATCCTACTCCCCTAGATAGATTTACCACGTGAGAGAACTCTTAAATTATTTTTTTAAACGCCCCCTTTTGAAATGAAGAAAACGTAACTTGTGCAAAAAACTTAACTTAAAAATTTAAATATTATTTTGGTAGTAGTTATAACTCCAATAAATACCATGCATTACTTGGGCAAACAGTACATTAAATCTACAGCATGAGTTTTGTCAAAAATTAAAAAGTTAATAATGCTCTAATTTTTGATTAAAGAAAAATGAGATATTCTGCTCAAAAAAAAATCCCACACTACCAAATATCCCAACAATTTTTTCAATTCTAGGTGTGACAAAAGAAACTTTATGCAGAACTCACATACAACTGTTTATATTGCACCTGGAATTATAGTTTTGAAACTTCAGTGATTATATAAGAATTCCCTTCTAAATGTTATAACGATAACACTCCTGAACCCTACCAATGTTTACATTTTCATGATCGAGAACCTAGTAGTAGCCTTTTTCTTGAAATTTTGCTTCGCAAAATTTATTGAAGCAGGCGATAATGCTGCGTGTTGCTTCAAAAATTAATATAAGAATATTCATGATAAATTTAAAGGGTATTCCACAAATAAGCTTTTATACGAGTTCCTCACTTTTCGCTTTCCCATTTTGCAAGCAGTTCTGTTTCTGATTCTGAAGACTAAGTAACTTCACACGTTTTATTTAAGATCCGCCTTTTTACTCCACGAAGACTGAATGTGAAGCCATTTTATGTTTGTATTTGCGTTAGCTTTGATCCAATTAAAGAGCCCTGCTTACGATTCTAAAAGATCTAGTAGCATGTAATTTTTTATATATAACAATATATAATATTCTACCCTCATAAAGCTAGTGCACATTGAGTCCTGTTTTATTAATTATAACATTTTAATTATTAACGTCCCTCAATCGCCAGAGTGGTCCCGTGGTTGAGGGGCGGGCTGCGATGCTGACGGACCTGGGTTCGATTCCCGGTGCTCTCCGATGCCTGGCGGGTGGTCTACTCAGTCATTAAAAATATTTGAGTGTCTGCGTTCACTTCAACAGGAGGTAATAATGGCGGTCTTCTAATTAGATGACCCCGCATCAGAGATGGTGCGCAGAAAGAGCGAACATATGAGCTTTAACCCCTCAATTCGCAGGCCGTGCTACCACGCGAGGCGTTAGAGCCTTAGCATTAACATCCATCAAAGTTAAAATAATAAATTTATTTCCTTTAAAAATGTAGAAGTAACAAAAAAAATAGAGGTGGAGATGGAGTGGCAAACCAATGTATGGCTAACAAAAAAATTCCGCCTCTGTTCTGTTTGTTCATATTGTTCAATTAGACTTTTCTATCTTACATTTTTACCAATTTGAACATTAAAGATTTTCGTAAAAATAGGTTAAGAATTTTCTCTCTTTGTTTTTTTTATACGATAATTGTTCTTAGAAAAACATGAACATAATTTAAGATTATGAATTATTTAAATATTCACATAAAAGTGTAATTTGATTTAGTTTCTTAATACAGCGTCTTCTCTATTAACTATTAAATCATTCTGATCGCCTAAGGTAAGAATGAAGAAGCCTAAAGAAAGAAGAAAACAAGAACTGTCAAAGAACATTTTAAAATCTTGAAAAAGGATTTAAATTACAAGTAGAAAAATGATGCAGCAATTTAAGACAAGAAGTGCATACTTTGTATGATTGTTTGATAGAAGAATTAAAAGTAACAATATGAATACTTTAAAAGTTTAAAAAACATATTGAAGATACTTGGAAAATGATACTTTTTTAAATAAGAGTTGGAGGTAAGCGCAAAGAGTAGTCTACAAGTAAATAAAAATAAACGGGGAAGAAAATATCTTTCTAGAAAATTGTAGCCAGTCATTATTCGTGACTAGAGGAAATATCTTAGAAGATTTAAAGAAATGCAGTGACTGATGAAAAATGGCTATCACAGGAGTCATGGCAAAAGTAGAAAATTAATACGAAACTAGAGAAAAGAGACTGTAATGGGAAGAATTTGGAGTGCTGATCCCAGAAGTAAGAAAGGATTTCTCAAGATTGGAAGATGATTTTTGAAAAACACATCAAAGAACGCTAAAAATATTGAAATGAGAACTTAAATGTTGGCGTCGACATTAAAGCGTTGAAAATCCTGTCATTAGCGTAATCACAGTAACGTAATAAATTCTTTCCTCTTAACGGTCACAGATAATCTATGTTCTAGTGAATTAAACCTTCCGCAAGTTCGGTATCTTCTCAACTCCTACAATTAGTTGTCTTCATATAACGGCTGTCGCTCATCTAGAAGTAGTTAATAACACTTTTTTCTAGATATCGTATAGATGCTAGGAAAAACATTTCGCAACACAATTAAGAAACTTTATAACAACGTCACTGCTCTGAACTTACTGAAGTAAACTGGACACTTTCTTTCTTAGCGCTAATATCTGTCACCCTGTTATATAAGTTTCTTATGTGGGTATTGCGATCCTGATATGGTAGTACTATTGTGCTATTGTTCCCTCTCACGAGGAAACGAAATTTCCTCCTAATCCCAAAATAAAATCGCAGTTTGTTTTGGAATAAATCATTCTGGCTTTGGTTTCTATGGGGAAACCTGATGTGTTATCATTCCACATACTGATGTTTCTTTTCCGGCATCTTACATCAGAATCATCGTCTGCTATGACTAGGCTCTCAAAGAACGTCTCCGGATCCTTACTGTACAGTTTTAGCACGTATTGGCATACCTCCATAACATGATTGAATCACTTCAGCGACTCACAGTATCACTCAGTGATAATGCTCTCACGAGAAGGTAGCTAATCCGTTGACAAGATTCCCTCCTGATTCCAAAAAGAATCAACACTTGTTTTAATATAAACATCCTGGACCTGGAAATGTCTGTGCAATTTTGCCATCGCATCGTCAGTATCAGTACATCACGGCACCACATGTAAACAACCGAATGAAACTTGTAGCAGTACTCTTTATTTCTCAACATAGCGTTGCTATATACTTCAGTGAGTCACAATACCGCTCACTGGTAATATCTTCACGAAAAGACAGCTAATTCAACAGCAGAATCCCCTCTTGTTCCCAAAAAAAAACAATCGCAATTCGCCTTGTAATAAAGAACCCTGATTGCGGCTTCTTAGAACGTAAATTACCAATGTTTTGATATTTTGAAGACTAGGTTTTTTTTCAGAGTGTCATGCCAGAAGCCACAATTTGTCAGCTGTCACTAGACAGTGAAAGAACGTCTTCAAATGTATGCTGTACAGCTGTATTATCTGGTAGAAGTATACCTCCATTTCCTTCTATTTTTTCTAAGCAGTTAGAGTATGGAGAATCCATTGTGTACAGACCTTTAACATCTTTAAATCCATACAAATAATGGTGCGAAAAATATAGCGAAACTGTGCGTATCTGCTGGATGGCTACTGATTTTACTTTTCTCAGTATAGGCTAGAGAAGCTCAATTATACAACTAGGTGTTATACTACTACACTCAGATATTAACCTCGTAAGTCTCTTAAAAAAAATACGCTTCTATTATCTTCCGTTTTGTCCACAACTGCACTCACAGTACTGTACGAATAAATCACTACTTTTTCTTGTAACTGCGACATAATCGGAGTTTAGAAGGGACAGGGTATCATTCACATTTTAAAGCCTTCAAATTTTACTATTATAATAGCTTCTTTGATAGAACACTGAATAAATAAGTAAATAAACCTGCATAAATATGCGTAGACTTCTCAAAAAGCCTTATTTCAAAGTATTTATTTTAATGAGCTCGCCGTTTAATAACTTCAAAACAAAGCTTATCTGTAGCTAAGGCATAACCGAATGAATGAAGAACTAATTCGGCGCGTTACATGGGGGAAACGACCCTAAAGTCGCTCCAACGACCTCGAAAGCCGTTACCGGAGGTTTTGTTGTGCTTCAGGTTAATTGCGCGCGAGGCTTTATGCCCCCGTCTAATTTAAATAGTGCGTAATTAGTACAATTCCATAAATCCCGTCTGAGCGCGCGCAGCCCGCGCAATAATTTGATATTTGGATGAGGCGGAGGGTGCGGCGCCTCACACAGAGCGCCCCCAGTTTAATTGATATCGGAATATTAGATTAACGACCCTCGTATGTGAAGTGCGGCGCACAAAGCCGCGAGCAGCGGTTCTTAGCGCAGGCACGCAAATTAATTTATTGTAAAGGCGAGTTCGTTAGGGCCCGAATCGCGCGGAGCCGCTGAAAGGGAAATTCGGCTCGATAACGGGCAGGGCTTCGTTCGGGAATTCATTCGCGGGGATTATTCAGGTGAGTTTATCTTTACGGGCGGCGTTTATAGCCAAAAAGAGGCGAAATCGATCATAAATGCCTTCGATAATAAAACGGGAACTGATTTCTTTCTCCACTTCGTGAGGGCAACTAAGTCTTAGATGGCTCAAATTAATGATTCGATAAATTTTAGGCCTGTGGTCTTACCACAAAATATTTCCAACAAGAGTTGAACTACTCAGCGCACCTGCTGTCATTGTTAACAATTGTGTCTGTTAAGACTATATAAAATTAATTAAAGTATGGTATGCCAAGGCTAACAACTGTGTTAAAAAAGCTTAGTACGGCAGCAGTGTCAGTTTAAAACCAGTTAACCATCTCGAGTCAGAGTGGGGAGGATTAGCCAAGAAGATTTAGACAAACGAACAGAATATGGAGTACTAAAAATCCACATGTTGTAATGCAGCCCCTAGACCAAAAACGACTCTTAAGAGATAATGGGCTTTTATTTATTGGGCGATACACTACTGCACAGTTCAACAAAAAGCAACTTTAAAGTTCTTCGCAAAATTAGACATAAGGGCTAAGTGCTCAAATTATAGTTCATGCATTTGCTTAAAAGTGAGCTTAAGAGCTAAAAGAGATAGAAGATACCTTAAACAGTTTCATCAGCTCAATTAAAGAAGCAGATCAACAAGCAATACCCAGACAACTCAAACATTGGATTACAAAATCAAGAAACTGACAAAGAACTCACAGTCCAATAGATAAGAACATCCTTAACAGACTACGCAACCCATATAGAATTGAACTCAAACAGTATGTATTAACCTTAAACCGATTTTGCCAATATGGAAGCCCATTAGGAACACAAGAAAACCGGTAATACCTAGTTTTCCAATGCTCATAAATTTACCAGTCAAATAATATTGAAGAAAAAAGCGACAAGGAAACTGCAGATGCTTTTGTATATTATCTTTGTGAAGTATTTCAACCGCATGATAACGAGGTTGATACATAAATTGAAGAGTATCTACAAACACCATCACAGACAACTCAATCAATCAAAATTATCTCACCAAAAGAACTTGCAAATGAAAGCAAGCTCTTTAATATAAAAAGCACCTGGTATGGATATTATCACACCAAAGAGGCTCCAGAAGCTTCCGCAAAATGCAATATTTTTAATAGACAATTAAAAATGGCAGAGATAGAAAAGCTAGTCAACTCCTATCGACCTATAAGTTTATTCATGTGATTTCCAAATTATTGGCAAAACTACCGTCCCACAGAATTGACTCAGAATTCACACTGAATAACTGCCCTGCAGTATTTTTAAATATCAGCAAGACATTAATCATTTAATATAGCTACTAAGGCGAATTGCATGCATTTATGTTACACACAGAAGCAGAAGAATGTATTATACTATCATTAAGATTATTCAATGCATATGGGAAAAATATAATGAGAAGAGCTTTCGTTGGTTTTCATGGAGGAATGTCAATTAATGGAAATACATTCATCAACCAAAATATTGAGACATGAAAAATTAGAAATTATGAGCAAGAAGTAAATAGCAGCAAAACTAATAAAATTATGTTAATCGACAGATGAAATACGTTGCCAAGAAGGGAAATTTGAGAAAATAAGAAAATATGCATACTTAGGATCGATTATAAGTAATCAAAAATCAAATTAAAAGACCAAAAAATTACACCGTTACAATTGTGGTAGTTTGAACACTTGTATTTTTAATCTTTCTATACAGGATGAGAGATCAAGAGCAACAATACTATAGCGCTTTAGACATAGTTAGAAAAGATAGAGATAACCAACCAGATGTCTAAACCATGTTAAAAACATTACAGGGACTTCTCTATAGAATGCGTGGAGAAAAAATCAATATGTACATTCTGAAATTAAATCATAAATTTCAGGCTGTCAGACATAAGTAAATGACCAACTTTGTATCAGCTCCAAACCTAATATACATTTTTTTATTGCTGGTTGTTCGTGGTCTCACATGTCAACATGCCAGCAAAGTAGAAGAATAGCAATAAACCTAACAGGACTCTATATCCATTCGAAGAGCATCGACGGCATAGTTAAACGTATAACCCCGTAGTGAGCTGATGATATCGCAATAGTAACCAGCAATATTAGTATTTAACAAACTCATCCAAACATACAAAAATACTTATACATTCTACAAATATAAATTAAAAAATGGAAAGTTAAGATGATTTTGATCTTTTCTTAAGGTAAAAGTTAAATACTTAGATTCTGATTCATTTATCTCGACTTTCCATTTTTCAAAAATCAAAATCTAAGCATTTCACTTTTACCTTAATGGTAATCTAGCTCCTCATAAAAAAATGTGGTATCACTGCATATACCACAAGAAACTACAACAAAATATCTAAGTCCACATTTGGACAGTAAAACACACATTTGCAAGAAAAGGATACAAATAAATTTAAAGACAAAAGAACTTAGTAGGTTTATAAAGCTATTATTATCAAATTAATATAGGCCTATAGCATGGAACTTTGGAGATGTACCGGCAACTCAAACATAGCAATCATCCAGAGATGCCACTCTAAAATATTAAAAACTATTATTAACGCTCAATGGTTCGCCACTAATGAAACGGTACACATCGACTGATAGAAGTGTAAATCACAATACAAAATTGAAAACCTAACGCAAAATCATTCAATAAGAACAATAAATCGACGATGGCTAAGAGGCTTCATTGGATGAGGTGTCATTATGTCAGCTGGTGCACCCTAGAGTAGACCCCAAGCCAGTCTATTAGCTTACAGAATACCTATGTACCAAATAAATAAACAAATAAAAAATGCTACGAGATCAGCGACAAAAATTTTGGTCCAGCTATATTCCAAGGGTGATAGAAATAAATAAATAGGGTTATTTTTCAATGTAGTTTCATGTATTTCAACCCATTTGTTAAGACTCGAAATTAGGACTTCAATGACACTAGAAAAATACCCTGAAGTTTTATCTGTAAAATGATCCGGAACGGCCTCTTGCAACTCTTCATCGTTGTTAAATTTTCTCGAATGTCTTTTTTCAGTTTCAGTTTTGAAAATTGACAACAGTCGCTGGAGCTTAGGTTAGGCTCCAGAATGGACGGAGAAGCCCAAAAGCCACGGTTCTTCGCAATAACCTGGGCAATTATGGCCTTAGGGGCAGGCAGAGGCGGGCCATTTGAATTAGGCACTTCTCTTTTTTGATTCATCTATTCACCAGTGTGCTCCTTTTTGTAAAATTCCCTTTAAATCCCAAAAGACAGTTGTCATGACCTTATTCGAAGATTAAGCCACAATTGCCCTCCAGCTCTACACTCATTCCCCTGGCTCTCTTTTTGCTAGAAGGCCCAAGTACAGAATCATCTTCTATAACATTAGATAGAAGAACTTTTTTTATGACAGAAATTTAAAATTTTTAGCGTCACACAATGCATCTAAGCTTGCTAATAATTGGTTTATTTTGAAACGCCTTAAGTTCGATATGGGCGACGTTTTCTCGCGAAAGCAGTGCAGGCGGGCGACCTACACGTGGTTTGTCTTCGACGTTTTCTCAGTCCAAACAAAACTGTTTTGCTCGTTCTTTTAGAGTGAAATATGAAGGCGAAGATTTACCATACACGCCATCCAAATCTCGTTCAATATCACTGAGATTAAGACCTTCTTTAGTGAGAAATTATTAATTACCAACTCGAGTGACTGTTGTTACGTGATCGACCAATCGGCTGTTGAAATTTTTACAAACGTTCAACCAAAGATGGCGCCATTTGACACTGCCGCCATTTGTTTTTATTATTACTGGAACATTGTCAGACCGACATTTTTTGGCACTTACCTCATACTTATTGTTAAACTTCATCGAACTTGAGAATATTTTAACCCAAGAAGTATTTGATGGTTGGATTATAACAAGGGACACCTCGGTGGAATTGATCGACCTATTTTTTGGACCCTTTGGACTTATGCCTATGGAATTAACAATAAAATAGTTGACGAAAAACTTCAATACATTTTAAAACAGCATCACTCAACAGACATTCTAGTCCAAATTATCAAGCATCTCATGAAGAGACTCAATTGGACCTTGAGTCTTGTAAAGAAATTTTTGAAAATATGTGTTTTGTACTCTACACGTTATCTTATTATAATCCTTTTATTCTGTTTAAATAGAATTGGTTTTAATGCCCAACTTAATACTCGAAAACATGTGAAAATTAAATTGCACTTGGATAATCCCGCCCAATTTGAAGATAATAAACTTACAAAAATTCAGGTCGTGCCCCATGACAAATATTTATTCGCCTTTATTCGCCTTTATTTGCAAATCCTTAAATACAAGTCTAGTAATGCCACTGAGCGAGAAAAGCTTCGTCGGCTCTTATAAGGACACGCTGCTTTGGAAAGCGAAAAGGCGAGCGTTAGCGCGACCCACAAAAGCAAATGATTTCTCTCCGTGGGCAGGGGCATCTTCATCGGTGCCACGGCGAATATTTTGGGCGTGAAACATGAATCATGCATAAATTGTTGCTGTCCTGCGCCTGATATCGGGGCTACCTTTGTCAAGTGATTTATTTCGTTGTTATGCTGCGCAGCCCGACGAAAATAACTATTTTGCTTCACACTTTTTTCAGAAATAAGTAAGAAACAATAAACTTGCATCTGAAAATAATGATCGAAATATACAAGGTGTCTCAAAAGTACTAACAATTAAATTAAACAAAACACAATAAAGTATTTGAGGTCTGAAGTATAAAGTAGATTTTACAAAGAAAACTTGTAGTCCTACATGCCCATTCATTTTTTCATTTTTTTATTTTCTATTGGTAAGCACAAGCCCGTATAGTTTGGTCCTCTTTAGTATTCGGACAAGATGTTGCATTCTCATGAAGTAAAGTTGGTCTTCATGTTTATTAAAAAATCCTTCAATCTCATCTTTAACTATTGGAATGCCAAGATTTCGATGTAAGTCAGAGTTTCTTACGTACCATTTAATGTTGCTATCTCTGTCTGTATATTAAAATATTATTGTGTATTTATAGCTTGGAGTTTCTTACAAGAAGTCAATAATACCGTTTGTATCGCAACTCGAGTTCGCTTCTCTTCTTGTTCACATGACATTTGGAGACATGCCTAAATATTTAGCATTATCCTCATAGGGTAGGATGATACCATTAATATCCAAAGACGGACGGTTAACTAGCTTTTTGTTGATGAAATTAACATGAATATATTTGAGCCTGTTGAGCTTAATCTTCCATTGTTTGGTCCAATCAAGTATTACGTTACCAGCTACTTGTAATCGTCTAGTCCATGTATCTTGAGCTTTATCTATTGCAAGAAATGCAGTGTCGTCTACGAATGTCGCTACAGAGATCCCTTCCGATGCTAGTACAGCATTAAACCAAAGACACTCCCCTGAGGCACCCCACCCTTATTAATCTCAGATCAGAATATTCACCTTCCTGCTTAATTCTGAAAAGTCTCGCCGAGATGCACTACATATTACTTTAGGAAAGCTTTAGGAAGGATGCAGTTGGTCGGTGGTTGAGTGCTTTTTCCGGAAGCCAAAATGGAAATCTGAAATTAGGTTACCCCTTTCTATTAGTGTAGTAATTTTTCAAATAATTTTTTAAAACGATCAATAGCGAATAAATAGATCTATAGTTTTATGTATATTATAGTCTTATTAATATAATTAGGCGGCTTACTTGGTTTAGCCAGCATGATAACTTTCGCAACTTTCCAACTGACAGGAACATGTTTCAGTCTAAAGACTGGGTTGAAAAGGTAAGTAAGCATGACTATACTTTTCCTAGGCAATTGGTTCAAAATTTTCCTGGTGCTTTTTCCGGTTTAGAGTTGTTCGGCAAACAAGTCTACTTTTTTCATTATTTCTAGCCCATAGACCATTGCTCTTTCGGATAGGAGGAATTGAAGTTTTCCGACGTTTTCAAACTGACATTTAAGTTGGTGCTCTTCTGAAGATCAAGCCTACAATTTTCCCAAACAGTGCTTTTGTTTATCAGTACAAGTCAGGTTTCTGTTTTTTTAATTATCTTCTCCCTTAACATTAGAATCGCCAATTCTTATCAAAAAGGCATTATCAAATTCAGCTTTAGCTTTAAAGTAATAAAGTCAGCAATTTTTTTTTAATATTTTTTCAGTTTGAGGTCTGAATTAGTCAAATGATTCTAGAGTGGATTAAAAACCAACCCAAAGATAGGCAAGCTGCACCATATTTTAACAGTTCATAATACTAGGTTGCAAGTTTCAGAAAATTATTTTTTTGATTGATGGATGCTTTGGAAGATACCTTTAGATGCCGTGATTTGTTAACTGAATTTAGCATCTTACACACACCTGTCTGGACAAGACCACGAAATGATTAAAACACAAGTTGACAACCGAGTCCAGATTTGTGGCCAACTGCCGGAAAATCCACTGGAAAAGTGGTTTTGAAAGTGCATTGTGATCGTTTCGAGCGCTGGTTTTTTTGGGACCAAAATCCGATTCCATTAATTAATTCGATAGAACCGTTTTGGCAATAAGTTCATGATCTTGGTTTTGGTGGAATGTTAATGAATTGGTTCTAAATGGAAAAGCTACAAATGTCAAGCTGTGTAGCTAGGAAATAAGGCGTATTTACGAAGTCTTAAAGCAAAAGTATTCGATTTTAACCATTCTCAAGCGAGCTCTTTTTCAAGAAGACAACGCGCCCACTCATTAGGCTACAACGACCACAGGCAAAATTGATGAACTAGATGGAATTGGATTTTATCGCATCTAGTCTACAACCTCGATCTCGCACCTTCTAATTACATCTCATTTCAATATATGGCACCTTTTTCACGCGGCTATTGTTTTGACTTATTTAATCAAGTTGAGGGACCATACCAAGAATTACTTATTTTACGCAATAGCTGTCTTCGACATCCATTCGTGCATAACAATCACAATTTTTGCAAGTGTTAAGGAACTTTGATCCTACTTTTTATGTTTAGAATTACAGCAAAAGGTTTAGTCTTTATCGTCTATGCTAATTTACATGCATATGGTTTTCTAATATCTTCTCTAATGTTCAGAGAAATCAATTTCTACCTGATTATAACAATGTTAAACAACTTGGTTAATCACAGCCAGCGTATTCGATATCTAACGTCAAAATCATTTTAGTGATTTGAGAAGAGTCAAGAAAATCGGCGAACAAAAGCAACTCAAATTTTAAATCAAACGGAAACTAAGAAATAAAGTACAAAAAATATCTACAACGCACAGTGACGATCACTCTAGTGATGGCGCAAATAAAAGAAAAAGAATATCGGACACAAAACGAATCAACCAAGAAGGAAAAAATGATAAAGTAAAGGATCAATTATAATGATGTCTAATACGGCAAAATTAAGACATTAAGAAAAAGATATGCACTAAAAAAATAAAGAACTATGCAAAGGCAAATAAGAAAGAGAGCACAAGAAGTACAAAATATCGGGAAACGAGTTAAAATTAAATACTCTAAAGTAGTAATACATATAATAGAACGAAAATGAAATACTGATAAAAAAACTAAAAATTAAAAGGGCAAAAACTAAAAACAAATGTAAATAAATGAATGGAAAATTAACAATCACTGGGCAAAGAAAAAGGATACGAATATCACTATTTTACGTAATGTAGGAGGTATATACGAAAAAGGGGCTACAAAAATCCAACAGAAGTGATAGAATTGTGTAAATTAGATCTAGCGGAGGTCCGAGAAAGTAAATTAAAAGATACTAGAATTTTTAATGCTGATAGCCATACCACGTTCAATAGTGAAAGGGCGAGTAGATACTAAGGAGTAAAAGTACAAGAATCTAGTTATAGGATTTATAAAGTTAATAAAGATAGAGGAAGATATAAGAAATTAAGGATGTTTTAAATGAAGCAAAAGATAGTGAGGAGAAAGATACATTTTATAAAGAATTAGATCATCCAGTTGAGGAAATACTTAAATATGATATAAAAGTTGTAATTTGGTACCCAAATGCACAAGTGGAAAAAGAACAAATATATCAGAAGGCCGGTAGCCCTTTCTTCGGTCAAAAGATACAAACAACAGCGTGGGTATTACCTAATAACAAAATAGGGAACTAAGTAGACCATATAATAATAGAAAATAAACAAGCAAGAGCAATAAGTGACGTTCGATCCTATAGAAAGGCAAACACAAACACAGACCATGTATTAATGATAGCAAAAATAAAACAGCAATCCCACCTTCAAACAAAAAGACAGTATCGAAATGGAAGTAGTTTGATATAAATAAATTGCAAGTGGAAGGGATTAAGAGTAATTTCTAAAAAAAATGGAAAAATAGAGAGTTAAATTCACAAAACCAAAATATCTAAAAAAAGCACTTGACATTGAATTATTTGACGAAAATTGTAATGAAATTAGTCAAGAATAAACTGGATAAAAGACAATTGTTCTTAAAATAAGAGTAAAACCTACTAGAAGAAAGGAAAATGCATGAAACAATTGAAAAAATAAAAGAACATTATATAAATAAAGAAATTTTTAACAAGAAGCAAAAATAAATTTATGCGACCGTTCTCAGCAATGACACAGTATTACAAAACTAAAACCAAAAATAGCAAGACCAAAAACAGGAAGAGAAAAATATAGAAGAAAAACCTCAATTCTAACAACATTAGAAGAAGTATCTGAAACATAAATAATTTAAGCAATCAGGAAAATAAAACATTAAGGTCCCTGGGGAAAATCGTATTCCCGCAGTAATCCTGAAGGATGAAAGAACAAATCTACTAAGGAGAATAAAACATAAACTAAAAAGAAGAAGAAATACCCAACCCATGGACTGCAGTAATACTATATTTCATATACTATACAAAAAGGAGAGAAAATAAAGTAAAATAACTATCCTGTAATTATTCTGCAAGACATAACCTGTAAGATATTAGCAATAATATTAAGAAACGAAGTGTGGATAATATAAGAAAAGAAACTAGACGAATACCAGGGAGGTTTCAAAATAAAACGATAGACAGTGAACTAAAGCTTTAGATCTCCATATTATATTTATTAACTACAAGAAAATCTACGATTTATTAATGAGAAATAAATTATACAGAGCTATAAAAAATTAAAAGTTCCTCGAAAGTTAATTAATCTAATAAAAATGTTCCTACCGAAGGCAACTTGTGGAGCAATAGCGGAAAGAAGCCTGTTCAGAGATCTTGAAAACTATTATAAGCAAAGTATCTATCCAGGTCAGCAATGTACCAATAATAAGATCAACTGTGATGTATGACTGAAATTTGGACACTCAATAAGCTAATGGCAACACATTTTGAAAAAGCAAATTTTGCAGAAAATACTTAGGCTGGAAAAGAAGAACAAACCGGGAAATCGAAGGAATTTATAAGAATTCAAGTACTTCACATGTAGTCAAAGTGCAAAGATTAAGATGGCTGGGACATATTATACAGATCACCAAAAGAGTATTGACAAAAGGAGAGGGAAGCAAAAAATCTTAGTAGGGTGGTAAAAGGAAGCAAAAAATATAATGAAGGGAGAAAAAAATTGTAAAACTTCCGAAGCTGTGAGTCCATCTGATCTGGCAAGTTTTAATCTTCGTGAATGTTGTCGACTTTCAAGGACTCTAAAGGCTCCAAAAAAACTTCTCTGATAAGTGTTGCCCCGAAACTGAAAGGATCTGCGCACCCTGCAGTTACCTTGGCAAAATTAAAGCCGATCCTATTTACATTTTGAATAAATGCCACTTCAGCTGCCATCCCCAGCCCTCGAAAGCTCCGGTCAAAGCAATCTCTGAGATTGCGCTGCAGCGGTCGGGCTTCCGAGCAGAAAGTTAATATTTGTTTTGAAGTGGCTCGCCGTGGATGCGGAGCCCGGCGGAGGACTTAATCTTCAGCTGGAGCAACCGCAACAGGCCTTCTTAAACAGCAGCATAAATTAATTATCCCGGTTAATCTTTCAACGTCACCGAATACAAGGAAAGTTCTCGCGAGCTTTGGGCCGCCTGCGAAAGCGCCGGAATCGCGATCCCGCGCAGCGTTTTTCAGAGAGAGACAAAACGTTCCTGTCATTAACCTACAACGAAATTCTTTTGGTAATTCTTTTGGTAATTCTTTCTGGCATCTGAATAAAATTAATTCTTCAGGCATCAAACCACTGTTAGATATTTTCAATGCTTAGACAATAATATTCGCTGATAGTTTATATGTACAGAATAAGTCGGTGTTTTAAACAATTAAATTAAAAACTTTTACGTTAATCTCATGCTGTAACTCAAAAGTGTATTCAATCTTTAAAAAATAAATTAAATTAGGTATTTTCAGATTATAAAAAGTAAAACATAATTTCGTTTTAAAAGAGCTTAATGGGAACAAGAAAACGAAACAAAAACACAAAAGTTTCAACCGTAACTCTTCGTAGTAAATGCTAAATGAAACAATAACTGCACTGTTAGGAGATTATTTCTTTAGCGTAAATCGGAATACTTGGAAAGAAAACTCTCGTGTAATACGAATAAGCTTTCGAGTAGATTACGAGAAATATATGGGCGAATCAGACGTAAACCAGAATTATTTATTTCAACTTGTTGAATTATTATAAAAATACAAACATACACAGTTATATTAACTATACAGTTCCACAAGAATTTTTTTTTGTTGAGTTTGGAGTGTCTTTTATGATAATATGCAAGTCAAGACGTTAACATAAACAATTTTAGAACCTCCGAGACAGCGGCAAATAGTGCGAATGTTCTCCTTAGTCACAATGGTCCTCGGTAACCCCAAAATTGATTGTCACGAATACATCCAAACCTCCCGAAGAGTGTCTTAAGTTTTCAAAAATTTGGAGAAGTTTAAGAAGCTTTGTCATCAGAAACTTGATAATAATCCGTTGTATTATGGACAAAAGCACCCCTTGCCCTTAAACTGTTCAAGTATATGGAAGAATTTATTAATCTGGACAGCTTTAAAAATGCAATCAAAGAACGGCAAAAATGGTAGTGAAAGGAAAAGACTGGATTCCCCAGTCAAGGTATACGAAGAAAGAATTTCATAGGCAGAACAAAACATATAAAGATCTATAGAGAACACGATAAAACTGACAAAATTTGCTAGTAGGAGCCCTTAATAGAAAGAAAAAGATGCAGGAGTTGGTTGGCACAATTAAAATAAATTCAGAAAAAAATATAACGGATATGATAAAGACCTAAAAACCTCAAAAGGTAACGACAAGTAGATAACGGGAAAACAACAACCAGCAAGGCTCAAGAAAGAAAATTAAAGTGAGATTAAGAAAAATTATTACATACAAAGAAATATGTAGAGATGGCCTAATACAAAACGGTAGTGAAGATATATAAGATAGATAGATACGATAACAAACAACATAGAGAAATAAGACTGACAATAAACAAATTACCCGACTAAAACATAGTCTTAAATCAAAAAAAAGTCTAAAATGACAAGAAAATGTGGCATAATAAATTATTACAATGGAAAACGAAAAGATAAGGAATAACTGAATAAAACTAAAAAAGTTAGAAAAAGCAATTAAAATAACAAAGAGAAACAGCAAGAATAATATTTGGATAACCTCCACCGATATAGATGAACAAAATAGATTAGGATACTACATGAAGTAGACACGAAAAAGATAAATAAAATGAAATCAATAAAAAAAACAAAGAATGAAAAAATAAAAATAACCAATAAGAATAATCACCGATTGTGCCCCAATCACAGTAGCAGGAATTGAACCTTTCCAAATTAATAACTAATGAAGAACATAGTAATAATAAAAAAACGTGATTATAAAAATTATCTACACTTACATGGATCTTTCTTACCCCTCTAATATTTCAGCGCGATAAAACTTTCGGTCTCTTTTAGGAATATACCTAGGGTTCAAGGTCAATTATTTATCTGTTATTTATATTAATTCTCACGAGTAGGGCGCTGGAAAATTACTGACACTTCCCTCCAAATTCCAAAAATGTTGGACACTGAAATGCGTGATCATGTAGACATAAATTATAGCGCCATGTGCGCAGGTGCCCGGTAAATATATTATCTACTTGCTAATAACAAACAGATAGATCATATTCGATGCACTAGTGGATGATGCAACAAGTCTGCGTTGGCAACTTCGCATACATCTGTGAGGATTTTAAGATGACAAAGGTTTCTGCACAATGAGCTGTGTGAAGATATGCTAACAAATACTGCAACAGTTCAGCGTGGATTTGGAGATATTAATTGAGTATTTGTAAATCATTGTTCTGGTACGAGACGTCGAAAAATAAATGTCAGTCTATTGAAAGGATATGGGATTATTTATTTCAAAACAAATGGTTATTATCTTTCCGATTTTGTTGATAGATCAACTGCCTCCTGGTGAAAGATTGGCAGCAAGCGGTATTACGAGTCACTAAAGTGATTCCATTGACGTATTTAGCAGCTCCACGTCGTTTCTTTGTTTTGTAAACCGGTGCAAAGTCTTACTGAAAGACTGACCTCAGAAAATCGTGCAACTCAGAGATTCCATACGCGCCGGTCGAATATTAGACCCCCTCTTCACAAAAATTAATCAGTCACTACATCGTAGCAAATTCTCCACCACACCATTACAGATGATAGTCTCTAAACCCTTGTAAGTAACTAAAACGCGTCCTTGAAAACCGAGCATGCGTCCTTCCTATCATTTTTCTTTACTATAAAAATGTTTTCCTCATAAACAGAATTTTTCTACGACATTCATATGTGAAGTCAGTCAATAATCTCTGATTTTTCTCTTCTACCTTTTTTAAAGCATCTGTCAGCAATTGTTTTGCATGTCTTTTGTAAGTAACTAGTCCTAAATCTTGTATGCTAGACTTACACTGACCTAAGTGTGTAAGCAATTAAAAATAAATGTTGTCTTTCAGTCACATTACACAATTTATAGTCTAATACAGCTGAATTTGGAAGGATGTAGAGTTTTAAAAATAACATTTAAATGTAACACATCGACACCATTACTTCAAAAATGGCAATAGGCCACCAAATATCACTAGTCACACTGTGTTGCGTTATGCTCCTTGTTCATTGGTCATTTTGCCAAGCGACTACGCTCAATTTGACGCAATTGGAGAGGCAGCGTGCAGTATAAGTTCAGCTCCAACAAAGAACTTCAGTCGACTATCCACAAGCCGCGACTTGCTACGTCCAGTAATGGGAAAGAGCATAGACATTGAAGGAGGATATCTGTATATTCACTTCTTCCTAATAAAAGATGAGTGAGAAGAACAATTGTAGTGCTAATCATTTTTGACGTTCCAGATAAATAGACAGGAAGTATTAAATAGTCTAAAGACTTCAAATCTACTTCCTAAATGAACAAACCTTATAACTATAACTTTAACGAACACAAATGCAGTAAGTAATTTAGAAGTTGGACAAAGAGATGCATCGTGTGGTTGGTTCTTGGGTTATAAGGCCGTAGTCAAAATTCAAAAACTCTTGACGCTTCGTCCACAACTCCAGCAGACATCTTCAGAAGAAAATCTAAAAATTAAGAGACTGTCCCGTGCGTTTCCGCTTTTATACTCGTGTGAATATGGGAGGGATGATGTTGGGGGGTCGTTGACGTCACCGGGATGGTAGATAACGTGGTCGGGCTAGCTGCTGACGTCAATCTGGTCGTTCCAGGTAATATTTTGACATTGACGTCAGCAGTTTGCCCGATCATGTTATTTACCATCTCTGTGACGTCAACAACGCCCCACCCCCAACAGCATCCCTAGCCATCCCTAGCTAAGAAAAATTGTTATATTAATAAAAAATTAAACATTTTCAAGTGTCCAGGAACATAAATTAATAATAAAGAGAATAACAATTTCAATATAGGAAAAGTAATATAAGGGAGCTGTACTTTTTATATTAAAAAATAGACAAGATTAAAAAATGGTTGGATCGAACATTAAAATTTATTTGAAAAAAATTATGCCAAGAAAACCGTATAACAATAAGAAAAATACTAAGTTCGAAATCTAGAGAAAATCGAACGTGTGGAAAGTCAAAAATAAAATGATATGATGAAGTAGAAAAGTCCACACCAGATAAAAATTGGAGAAGAGAACTAGCATATTCGATAGAACAATTTGGGGTAGATGCAAAATCACACAGCAAACTCTAAAAGGATAATATTAAAATTTAAGTAAAAAATACACCCTAGCAAAAAAATTAAAACTTTAGTATGAAGCAGTTGTACAGTATTAAGAATGAAACCTAGTGTTCTCATTAATGTTCTATGGAGAATAAGTTAATATAATTTCATTGGAGGTATTCCTCTTCCATGTCGGTGTGCCTTTACCAACCCTTCGGTAGTTCCTATAAAGCTGTTGTAAACCATTCTTTGGTTGTAGTATGACATCACTTGTGGGCAGCCTGCTGAAGCTCGTCGTTAAAATCGAATTAACAGCATAAAGTGTCATTATACCAAAAAGACCGCAATCGCTCGGTCAAATATTTGAAAAATGTGAAGCGGGAGACGGTGAACCTGAAACCCTTCAGGATAGTAATGGTGTGGTTATTAACTTGCAGTATATTGACATGTTAATGCAACGCGTTGTGTCTTGACTAACTGTGATTCGGTAAATCAGCTGAATCGTTAGTAATGCTCTCACGATATAGAAGCCAATTTATTGACAAAAGATAATTGCCATTTGTTTTGGAATAAACGATCCCAGCCCTGGCTTCTTAATAAAAAAAATTCTCATATATTCCGATTCCATAGTCTGGCACCTTGTAGCTAAGCCAGACACTTGCTTCTATTGAACAGCGAGAATATGGGAGTCCGTTGTTATCTTCGATTCTTCATGAATAATGGTATACACATTTCTATAGAACAGACCGTATTCATCAGTGCATCGGATTTTTTTTATTAAGGAGGGGTTGCCCGCAAAAAGGTATTTTTGGCGTCCTAGGCTGACAATGTTTCACCCGCCTTTCCCCAAATTTTTGCAAGGTGAGGACGTGGAACAATTCATTTACAAATGATAACAGCGGGATAAATCGGCACGGTGACCTTATGAAAGTAAGATATGCAAAACGATCCTAAATATAGGCAACCAAAGGTACGCTTACAGCTCAGTCACGCTACACTTCATATCAACTTTTTTTACTTTCTGTTCAAATGTGTAGCAGATTAATGCTCTTTTAGAGCAACAAGCAAGTTTTATCTGCAGTTTGTTACATGTGGTAAGTTTGGATTTGCATCCAATTCGCCAGTTCATTTCAGCGTCAATTTTTTTGTCCAGGGTTATTCCCAAATATTTTACTTCATTCTTAATTGTTATCTATGGCCCGTTTATTGAGACTTCAGGATAGTTTAATTGTCGGGTTGTAAAAATAATTTGTTTTTTCTTAGTTTACTTTTTTGAAGCATATTGAAGTGACATTAAAGATTCTCGACAACCTCTTAATGGTTTTCCCTTATGGCAATTACAGCTGTAATTTCTGTGAAGGTAACATGGGTTGTACTGTTTGTGGTTGGGATGTTGGCGGTAAGCAAGAGGTATAAAAAAGGACCTAATACGCTACCTTGAGGAACACCCGACTTAATTGGATAGTACTTGGACTTCTTGGTATTAAATTTGGCTTGGGAATATCTGTCAGTAAGATATGATTTTAGTAGAAAAAAATAATATGTAGGTAGAGTAAGTTTTAGCTTGTATAATAAACCAGGATTCCAAACGCTGTTTAATAACAAGAAAGGCAGCCATACATAGTTTTTTCCTTCGGGAATATCTTATGGCAGTCGGTATTTTCTCATCTAAGATAATTTGAAAAGAGCAAAGTAATACGGCATGGGGTGTTCAAGAAATTTTTAATTGTTGATGATTTCCGATAAACATTCTGGGACAATTGGTGCTTCTTCCTGGTCGGTTCTTCCCCAAGTGTCATCTTGTTTTCTGAATGGAGAATATGTGGGTTGTTGGTCTTTTGAACTTTTTAGTTGCTTTTGATACGGTGTGATTTTTCTCTGATAAGTTGCTGGTATAAGTTTCAAATGTGGCATTCCGTATTTCTTAAAGAGCTGCTCTTAGTCTTCTATTCGTTTACGTCAACGAGATTTCGGCTTCTCTGCCAATTGTATCTTTTTTCGGATAAATAATGGAGCATTGTCTGTTATTTTGTTGTCTCGTGCTGTAGTTCAGTTAAACTTTCACGATGCATCTTGGATTAAACAAGTGATGTTGTGTGCAGTGGTATCAATTCCGTCGGGCCCTTTAGTTCTAAGACTAAGATTGATGTTTTGCTCAATGTAGGTTCAGAAGTAATTCCAATTTGTTTTAGTTGACGTCAGTTTAGGAACTTCAGGCCCATCATGGCAATAATGAGAGTGTAATCTGTAGAGAGATCCCAGTTTAATTCAACTTTAATTAGAAATCTTATTGCGATTACTTAGCCAGTACGTTGATTCGCCAGTGAAATGGTGGGCGAAGCCTTCTAGTAATGTTCTGCATTTAGGAGTGGTTCTCCAATCTGTGATATACCGGATAATGCGTGGCTTTTGTCTTTTTCAGCACAGTCCTTGCAGCCTTTGAGCTCAAATATCTTTCTCAAAGAAACCATGCTGTCCATCGTTGCCATTGTTTGTCTGTTTCCATAATTTTCCGCATTATCCACAACTGAACTCGCGGTATTGCACAAATGACTCACTACCTTTCCTTCTGTGCGTTGCTGCAACGCCATTTGGCGGCATTACGTGATACTACAGTCTCCACAAACGTACTAGAGGCACACTTCAACATCTGATGGAACTAGTCTTCAGAATAAGCACCGATCGTTTAGAGCGCCCTGAATAATACCACGGGATTATGTAATTATCACAGAAAAGAAAGGTTGCAACTGCTGTTAATCAAATCTGACTTGAACCATCATTTCCTTTAATAAGGTGCAAAGCAAGAAAAAGTCCCATAATGAAGTGTAGTTACATTCCCATACGCCAGCCGGCCGACAAAAAGCAAATTACCGCTGATTACTCCGCAAATTGGTCGCCAGAAACAAGGAAGTTGAAATAGCAGCAGGCGGCGTAACGAGACGCCAGCGCTGAACGCGTAAGGACGCGGAGCTTCCGCCCGCCGAACGCGGTAATTTAGCGAAATTGCTTCCGAAATAATAACCTTTTTAATCTATCCGCGCCGGGCAAGATCCAGGTGGATCTCGGCGTAATTTTCCAGCGCCGTACCCCTAGAATAAACAATTCGGCCGCGCTCCCGGCCCGGCGGGTTTATGATTTCGCCCTTCCGGGCCAAGAAGTGCGGCGCGCGCCCTTGCGAAATTTAATTCGCTTATTATTAGGGATCGGGGCCGCGCGATGCGAATGCTAATGGGCGGCGCGGGCGCCGCGCGCCGCCAAAAATGTACTGCTGATAAGGCGCGCTACACCTTGAGCATTATTACGCCGAAATGGGAATTCGCTTCCAGGAGTCTTTAAAGCGCCCCGGAGTCGGGCTCCGTTTTGAGAACGTGTTCCCCCTGTTAATTTCGGGATTTGGCTCTGAGCCGAGACGAGTGCTTTTTGGATGGAGAATTTAATTAACAGAAAATGCGGGGTGGTATGAGGAATTGAGTCACGATGAGCTACTGAAAGAAGTCGGTGGAAACACAAATTCGGGAAAGCACCTTGAACGTTGTCTATAGAAATACTGCGGTAGTCTGGAGATTAGGCTTATCGCGGGGACGGTCGGCATAAAATCTCCAACCTTTCCTAATCTTAACTACAACTAAGCAACCCTTAAAATGGCAAGTACTTCAATAAGTTGCTAATTACGAGGTAAAGGTATTTTCTATATTCTAGGGGAGATAAGAGTAAAACAGTAGAGTTATTTTTCAATATAGTCTTCATGTATTTCAACACATTTATTGTATCTTGAAATTAGTTTCATTTCCAAATTCTCCAAAACAGCCTCCTGCAACTCTTCATCGTTGTTAAATTTTCGTTCAGTTTTGAAAACATATAGTAGTCACAGACTATCTCTCGTCTGTAGGGTGGGTGAAACAGCTCTTCAAAGCCATAATCCTTCAAAGTAACCTGGACAATCCCCCCCCCTACCCAAAAAAAGAATGTTTTCATGATCTTTTCCATTGATTAAGCCACGTTTGTCTTCCTTGGTCGTTTTTTGTCCAATTTATGCCACTATATTGATTGCATTTTTGCTAAGAGAATACAGAGCCATGGTTTGATCCTCTCTAACAATGGATTAAAAAACCTTTTTTTTATTGTTAAAAGGTTTAAAAAATTTTCGCACCAACCTTATTAATATGAAGCTGTGCATGGATAAACGAATGTATGGGAAAGTCTTACTTTTGTTGATAATTATTTTATTTTTAAACATCTATCTTACAGCACCTCATGCTCGTCAAGAATAACGTTTTCTTCTGAAAGCACATGAAACGACCGATCTGCACACGGTTCGTTCTCAATGCTTTCTCCACCCAAACGAAATTGGTTTGCCTAATCCTTTGCCGAAAAATACGAAAGCGAAGAATCACAGTACGCACCATCCAAACTTCCTCGGTGAGAAATTTAATCACAGTCCGGTACTCCATTTTCAACATTTTGCAAAATGATGTGGTACTACCAACTTAAGTGAGTGTTGCTACACGAATGGAACTAATCGGCTGATGAAATTTTTATAAAAGTTCAACGAAAGATCTGACACTATCGCTACTTTGTGTTTGTTAGTATTAAGCCACAAATTTTATGCAGTTACTACGTATGTATGTTTTTACAAAAATTAAATTACATTGGCTGTCTTCAGTTCCTCGAAACCTTGCGTAACAAATATTGTTGTGAGGGAAATGATAGACATTTACGTAATAATAAAACATCTGAAAGAGATAATGCTCAACGCAAGCTTCTAAACTTTGAAACGCGACATGTGGTTACTAGTAACAAATTTACCGAAATTCAATTTCTGAAGGGCTATAGAAATTGGTCGTTGAGCTTTTCTTTTTCCGTCCCTAAAGAAGACTTTTAAGAACCAGCAAAATGAATCAAGTAATCCTGCAGTGCGCTGTGATATGATAAAGAGCCAAGAAACAATCCCAAAGTACACACAGCAATAACGACTAGACATCAACAAGATCAGAGTCTCGATACGACCAAAATAATCTTGAAAAACAAAAAGAAAGACAAGCGCTTAAGTATATAGAATTTTGAGAAAAAACAGATGAATAACACGGTAACTTAGTTTTAAGCCTCTCGACAATCTAGTAATGAACAGCGGCTTGAAACCTCAAATCCAAAAGATGCCAAGCAAATTAAGACCATAAGTATATTATATGGTGTATCTTAGGTCAAAGTTTAATACCTGAAAATCTATTATGTAAGCGAACTAGAAGTGTTCTTGGACTAGCACATTATCTGATGCATAAAATATCAGAGAAAAACTTCTTAGACTTAAGAAAATTCTTACTCCCAGTAGGAGACGAAAAATGTTTCAAGTCCTACACGAAGGCATAGGTTCAGTGTAATCACGCTCTAGCAGATTTCCCAGCGTATATCAAAATCTGTTTGATTCCAAAAACAGCAAGGTTGGCATCGTTCGTAATACTACTTAAATTAAAATTCGAAAGAGCAGAAATTTTTGATCTTAGTGACGTGAACGGATTACACGGTTCCTTCTAGCATCCTAATGATCCTTCCCAAAGCAAAGATTCTAGTAACGTTGCTGTCCAAATTCTCTATAAATAATAAGGATAGCACATAAAATCCCCGAGCTACCGGTTCTCCCTGAAAAAGCAAAAGGGCAGCCAAATTTGACGTATAATTCGAATCCTTGATCAGAAATTCAAGAAAACCAGTGCAAGTGGCCTAAAAAATAGCCCCTTTCACATTTATATGCCAGTGGAGGAGAAACTAGGGTTTGTACTACTTACAAGGTGCGAAGCGCCTCAACGCACACCGCTCGAAAACTTTACCATCTCATGTATAGAAGTATACTTTAACAAGGCCGCGAAGCGGCCTTTATGTTATAATCTAGTTTGTAGTATCTCAAAGTTGCAAGTAAAAAAATTCTACAGTATTCAAACAATAACAGTTAAGAAAACTCCCAGAAGCAGAGGCGCCAGATGACGTGAGATAAGGTGGCATGCGGACATTTTGATATCGGCTACGTTTTGCCGTCGCACACACATACGGCATGGGCTTTTGCCCCGCGAGCATTCATGCCCCGCAGCTCGGCCACTAAGGTCGTGTCTTAGTCCGCATAAATTCATATTCGCATCCCCGCATACATTCATATTCACGCCCCGCAGCGCGGCCAGTTCGGTCGTGTCTTAGTCCGCATAAATTCGCATCCCCGCAAATATTCACGCATCGCAGCTCGGCCAATTTGGTCGTGTCTCAACATCCCGCACATACCAGATCCGCATCGCAGAGGTGGCCACCTTGGAATCGCCGACGAAGCCGAAGCCGAAGCCGAAGCCGAAGCCGAAGCCGATTCAGGTGAGCGATTTGGCAATTCTTTGGTTGATATCGGTAGCCGCCCCCATCCGCTAACGCGACGGCCGTTTAAGGGACGATTTGGCCTTATCGGCTGACCTTCCACTACGGGCCGAACTACGTTTCCACACCGCACCACGAGAGCGGCTATTTGCACGCCTGCCTCTCCATTTTTTGGTCCTTACGAGCCGCATCGGTATCGTATCCCACACCGCATCCACGAGAGCGGCTATTTACACGCCTGCCTCTCCATAAGGCTTTGTATAAATTTAGCAGCCTCATGATTTTAGAATCTGAAGGAAGAAGCAACAATGTAATTTATTTATTAAGTCCTCGAGTAAACAAAATTATTCATCAAAACTTGTAGACACTTATTCTAAATGTGTCCTCACTAAATAAAATATAGCTTTGAAGGACCAAATACCTATAATTAAAGTTTTGGCGATCACGCTAAAGTTAGGGCTTAATATGGCTGCACAGTACACAAGCTAAAACTAACATAAACTGATGTTTTACTTCTAGAATCAGCACAACCATATCACTCTTGTTAAAAGGCTCAATTAAGATCGTATCAAAAAATTTTGAGTATAATCAAAGAATTTCATACAACCAGATTTACCAGATTTTAAGATTTAAATAATCTCTCACGATGTTTTAGGTTGGTGCGAACTTCCATACTTGCATCTCATCAGTGTTTTGCTTGCTGTTTACAACTAAATCACTGTTGACCTCAACACTTGCATTGTGTGGTGCATTTATAAAAAAATTCGCCAACTGGAGAAAGTGTCCTCTATAATAAAAAATAGCGTAAAGTGCTAATAAGCTTTTTACTTTTATATCTTCTGGCGCGTTAATTCTGAGGATTTGTTAGAAAGTGACGTTTGCATTGTTTGCGAGCTTTTAGTCCTAGATAAATATGAATATGATGCCGTTATAATTCACTTCTCAATTATCACTAATACCACGGTGAGTTTTTGACTATCTGGTCCTCTTTGATCCTCTAGTAAATTTAGGGTTTTTCCCTTTACTTATTTTTGTTAGTTTTAACCATTTTAGGCGGATTTCTTCAGCAGTGCGTTTGATTCTACCGTCTTAATAAACATTCAGGAATAACCTTTCCGTATAAAAGCAGGCGCTTCTACTTATAGCAGTCATAAATCGTTTTTTGGAGTTTATGCCTAGTTTGTTCATTCAAAGTTTTGCCGCAAATGCAGTACATGAACTGCTTTAGAGATTTTAAGCTTCTAGAACAGCGGGTCCAAATAAGATTCGCTGCGCTTCTGTTAACCGAATAAAGTCGCACAGATTGGGAAATGAGGAAAGAGGACTGTAAATAGCCCAAATAACAGAAATTGAAAAGGTCTCGTTTGACCCGTTCTATTATACAAGCTAAATAACAACGCCCCTTTTACCTGCCCCTTCCTGACAGAGAAAGTTGTTCACTTTAAACGCCAATTGTATAGATGTCATAATACTTCCATCAAATATTCGTTTAAGTTTTGCTATAATTTCAGCTTCAAACATTTCTAATTAGAACTTTTTTTAAATTTATACGAGTGTACACCGATCGCTATTTTAAATTTCCTTACAAAATGTACACTTACATACTGCATATTTCTCTTTTAGTTTCTTGTGAGTAATGTTGCGCCATAAATCACGATGAATTTTTATTCATTAATCGTCTTCACCGACAATATTTGAATTACAGCAATCTTGTATTTCCAATGAGCAGATTTTACTGTCATATAATAAAGTGTATAACCTAATAATTTTATAGTGCAAAAATACATGTCTGAAAAATCTCTCAATCGTCAAGGAGATAGGATGTCTCATTTACTTAGACATAAATGTCATGAGGGGCTTAAAAAACATTTAGATCGGGTCACCCAAATCAATCGATTAACGGGAACTTAACTTAATGTAGTATATTTTTCTTAAACCTAACATCTTTGCCCACGACGCAGCAAGAGAAACAAATTATTTCCATTGACTAGTCCTGGAAAGAAGCAATACAAGTTGGGATAAAAATTTCAATAGTAATATGAGTCTGGCACACGCGCAAGTATAAGAAGCTCCACCTAGCCGCGGACAATCGAACTTATGCAGTGTAAAAAGGCCACAATCTAATGGAGCGAGTGAATATCAAGATCTGATAAGAATTGTGAAAAACGACGACGGAAATGATTAAAATATTGGTTCAAGTGTACGATGCAGAAGCCGTGAGTAGAAAATGTGTTTACGACTGGTTCAAAAACTGGGGCGAAAAGAACATGATAAACCACGTTTGAATCGGTTGTTGACATATGCGACAAATCCTGGCACGAAGTCGATTAATAGTGGAGGCATTTTACATTATCAAGAACACGGCGAGTATCATCTTACTCGAATAATTGGGTAAGCGGAAGATCTGTCCCCAGTTTGTGTCACACAAGCTGATTGATACTTTAAAGATCCATCTTTTCTGCCACACGAAGAACAGATAATACAAAGATATGTAAAAGCAATTCTGCAATCAATTCCCAAAAGAACCTTTGCTGGCAGTTCGAAACTCAGAAACCAATAATGTGTAAACATTCAAGAGAACTAACAAACAAAATTTTAACTTTCAAAGAGGTAATTCTCATTTAAAGAATTTTTGAGCCAAACTTTCAAGTGACTAAAATATAATATTCAACTATGGCGTAGTTTATAAGAATAAAGCTAGAATATTATTACCACTATTATTGGCCAAGTAGATCTCAGCGTCGTGCAAAGGTCTTTTTTTTTAACTACACCATGTAGTTTTCATTTTTATCTCCATTAATTATAACGGGCAGATCTGCCACTTCGAGGATTTTTGCCTTCCATCCTTGATTTGGCCTCCCCCATTTTATTTATCCTTTAAAGTCTACTTAATGGCTAGTTATCTGAGCCTTTTTTCTATCGAGTTTGTATCGGCATATGTTCTGTTTCGTTTCACTTTTTCTTACGCGCACATACATATAGCTAGCCAGAGACATTTTGAAAAGCTCCATCTCGCGTAGAGTACGCATAGATGTCAAAGTAATCCTATTGCAGGTAGTCGAACATAGCGAATCAGAGCGAATCATAGCTGCAAACTCAATGATCGAGCAAGTGCTGGAACAGGATCGATGGCTGACTCTACTATTGATGACGGGAAAATTGGGAATTAAAACGAAGGCACAATGTGAAAATTTGGGAAGCTGGAAAATCTTTTCGCAGTATGTGCTACACACAAGCTGACAAATAACCAAAAATTAAAACGAACAGAAACGCTCTGAAGATTTCATTACTGTGCGATTAGGATCGATCCTTTTTGTGAACCCTCGTTACAGGGAATCAGACCAGACATTACTAGTTCTATTCGAAATCCGAGCGTCTTGGAATCGATTCCTAAAAAGTCTTTTGCTAACAGTTTATTATTCTGAATGCCAACAAAGCTAATTTATTTGTATCTTCTGTTTTGCTTGTTTTTTAACACCATTCACTAGTATCTTAGGCGCATTCGTAGATTTTAGCTGGATAACTACACTATCAGTAATTTGTTTAGTTTCTAGGTCTTCTCATCTGTAAACATACATATAATTGATGAAAATCCCTACCAGTCCAGAACCTCTAGAAGCTTTACTTTGGCCTGACTTTGTTTCAGCTCGTCTTAACCCTTTTGAGCGGACGTCAACATAGAAATGTTAAACTACTATTAGAATTTTAAATCTAATATACATCTGATGAAAGGAAAAGAAAGTATTCGATAACATCAATGGGGTTATCATAATGGATTATAAGTAATGGTCATTTTCTCACTATTTACTACACTAACAATTAGTGTCCAGTTGCAAATCATCCATAAACATACAAGCCGTCAATAATTTGCATTCTGACTGTTTTATTCATATTAAAAACTCTTAAAGTGCTCTACCTAATCACCATAAAATAGTAACCACAATCGCAGAATTTTTATTAGCCCGCCTCTAGTGTTTTACTTTCCAAACAAAGACGAATTGTAACGAATCGTAACAAGCGAATTAGCATTGTAATTCCATAAATATTTAAATGTGCGGCACATAAACAGGGTGAGTTAACAATGCGTCAAAGTTTGATGGCTTAGGATGTAAATTATAAGGAAAACAAACTTGACTCGTCATGTCAAAAGCAGACTTGAATTACTTGAACGGAGCGAAGCCGTGAATACAAATACAGCAAGCAGGGCACTATTTGCAATTAAAATCAGTTTAAAGAATTGGCACGGCAGAATTTGTAAATCCATTCAAGGCGGTTTATGAAAGAATTTGCGCTAAAGGGGAGTTCGTTAAGGCGGCGCTGGCGGCGAAAAGAAGAATTCGCGCAACCCGCCCGCCAACACTATGAACCTAGAACTTCTAAATATCAGCCAACAGCCGACACTTAAACCATAATTACACATGGAGGAATATCGATGCTCGCTCAGTCGCGCCTTTGCGAAGTTTGCTGCTCGCGTGCAGCTCGTTTTAATTACAGGGGCAAAAACTCCGAGATGCAGATAAAGACGGCGGACTTTAATTGAGTTTGATTGAACTTTATTTAGCTTTCGCAGAATTTTATCCGAGCGTGAAGTACTTAACTACGAACAAAGCAAAAAATCCAGAGCAACATCGGAGAAAACTTCGCACAAGCAAAGATGCAACAAAGAAGGATTTGAGAAGTCCTTCATCAGCGAGCAACCCTGAATGTACTTCAATTTGATATTTTCAATTTCATTAGAAAAGCCTAAAAATCTAAAAAAGTAATAAAGCATTAGTTATAATTATAAAAAGATCAATTTACTACACATTAAAAAACTGCTATAAATTTAAACCAAATAAAGGTAGTAGATCAACGTCATTTACAATATACCAAAATTAAAGTGAAATAATAAAAACAGAAGGAATAAGCAATAAACTCTGTTCTAGCGGATCTCAATTTAGCAAACAAAGTAAAGCAAAAGGAAGAATTATTTAAAAAGATCAAAAGCGTATTTTGGATAAGTTGTAGAACTATGGTTTACATCCAAGAAAGTCTACCAAACTCCCAATGTTGTGGAAATTAAAAAGCTTTATATATGGGGAAGTGACAGTCCAATTCAGTAAAAAAATTGTGAAACCATCACCGTACGTGCATGAACTTAACTAGCTCAACAGACGATGCAGATTCTTTACACTTAAAGGTCCTTGTTCAAGGTACTTTGTTATTCATAAATTAAAAAAATATGTGTATATTTAAACTTAAATAAAATGAGGGTATAAACACAAAAAGTGGATGGGGTCGGATATCAACGGGCCATAGATCATCGCGTCTAGTAATTTAGGCTCAAAAACCGCCAACCTAGAGGTCCACGCTTCTTTCGCTGGAAATTTAAACAATTACAAAACTTAAAAAATGTAAAAACTAGATAACAATAGTACTGTCATTAAAGATTAAGTTTTACTTAATTAAAAAAATTCAGATAAAACAAACTGCAAAACAAGGAAGAATAAGAAATCAAATTTAAACAAAGCATAATTTATTAGCTTGCCATAAAGGCAGATTAATTTAAATGATTTCCAAGTGCCAAGTCCAGATGAGAAAAGAAGAGGGGGAGAAGTAACAATCTCGCAAAAAACAAAATTCTTCTATAAAGGCTCCTAACTAGGGTACATACAAAGATATCTGATCAATGGTCCCCAAAGTAACAGACATAGTCTGTCAAAATTTAGTCAAATGAGCAAAAGAATTGGATATATCCAGAGAAGATTGGTCTCTTTAATCACGGAAGATAACCAGTCTAGAGGAACAAAATCTGGAGCAAAAATCACCTTGTTCTCCAAGTTGGGAGTTTAGGTGGCGGCACTGTATCCCATTTCTTGGAAAACGTTTTGCTTCGAAACAGAGCGGATCTAATCGACAACGAAAATTGGTAAAGAAAAGGACCATGAGAATATATACATAGAATATACGAGGGATAGCAATGAAACCAGATGAAGTATTCAATTAAATTGAAAAGGAAAAGAAACAGAAGGAAAACATCAGCACACTCACATTTACAGTGGTGTGCTAAAAGAAGAGCAAGCTTCTAGTAAAAAAAATACAAAAGCCTAGTACAAATAAACTACCGTATCCTTCAAACTCAATTGGAACTCAAAAGTCACGTTGCCGTTATCATAGTTGTATTTGCTTCAAATTACGAGACTGAAACTAAGAAAAAGCATTTTTAAATAAAATGTCACTACAGAAAATAAGCAGTCAAAAAGGAATTTTTTATTAAATAATTCTAACAAAAATTTGAAAGCGAACAAATATCCGTATGATACGACAATATAGAAAACTACTGTAGATAATAATGGAGAACGACTTGTAGAGACGTGTCGAACAAATTCTTTAAAAACAACAAACAGATAGTTCAAGCACAAAAAAGTACAAAAATACACATAGATACAACATACCCAACAACTGAAGTCCATGATAGATTGTATTATTATTAACAGATGCATCTTAGAATTTTAGACACTTACAGGGTTAAACAGACCCATATTGAGGCATCATCACATTTTAATGGCCAAAAATTTATCTTTCTTATAAAAATAAATAAATAAATAAGTCAGACAAGCGCAGTCAGAGCAGAAATGCCAAATAGTCCCCTACCATATCAAAATTTTGAAGATAATTCCTATGCCAACTTAGAAATGGTACTAAAACTTGCTTACACTCAAATAGATGTATTGGCAACATGAGAGCAAACAAAGGGGGAAAGTAATAAAGAGCTTGAGAAATAAAAAAAGGAAATCTATAAGATGTCGGCCTGAAAAAAACGGTTCAGAAATAAACAAACACTTCTTCGAAATGCTTTAGAATGTGGCAAAGCGTTAAGGTCAGGCAATATCATTGTGAAGTTCAGTAAGGCAGTCCTAGATATCTTGATGAAGATACTAGTCACAATAATAATAATTGCCTGAATCGAGAAAGTGCCTCTCAGAAATGGGAGAAAGCGGTAATTTCATCTATACCTAAGAAGGATAGTAGAAAAAATTGTAAGAACTATAGGGGCATCAGAGTAATATGCATAGCTGTAAGACTTAATGGAAGGGTCCTTACAAATACAAGAGTGAGAGGAACACAATGGCTTCAGATGTGTTGAACGAGGAACAGATGTCGATCTTATTTCTGTAGACTTCTGCAGAAAAAAAAACCTATCGTCAGTTTGGTTTGTCGATGTTGTAAAAGCTATAAATTGCGGTTGTATAAGCTCAATGAAGGTTGTAAATAAACTTTGTTGATTATAACGTAGAGAAAGCACTGAGAAAAGATTATTCGCCTGGCCCTCTTCTGCTAAAAATTTACTTGAAAGTAACATTAGGAATTTTAAAACAAAATGCATCCAAATATATATAAAAATCTTCTATTTGCTAAAATTAAGTATTGATAGCTACCAACAGTAAAGATTCCAGCTATATGCTAGAGAAACTTCAAGGAGAATGTAGCAAATAGGGACTAACAAAAAATACAACAATACATGGTAGTGGAAGATGATGTTAAATCCGATTTAGAGGGGAGCAACTGTATATTTCGATGAACGGAGTCGCCAGGACATTATAAATAAATAAAATTGGACAAAGTAACCGTTTTATTTAGCAACTCAACTCCCTACTTTGGGGCAGAGAGATTTCAAAGAAAATCAAAACAACCAATTATAACACCATCGTGGAAAGCATCTCCACATATGGCCCGGAATCCTGAAAATGAGAAAATCAGGGGACAGACTGAAGACGGGCCGCGGAAATTTAAAAATTAGACCGCATTGGACATAAAGAAATAAGGAAAACAATTAAAACGATAAATGACAAAAAAATTGCAAAATTAGTCACCACCAAGACGGAAAAAGCGTGAAAAACCATCAAGGAACTAGAAGTTAGATGTTACAGAAACCATGGTTTCAAGAGGTTTATAAGCCAGCAATTAGAAAAATATGCATTTGTGGAAATTGAGAAGTAGAAGCCGATATGTACATACATATATATATCGAAAGTTCAGCTACCCAAAGTTCGCACCTTTCTACTCACTAAATTGAAAAATATCCTTCAAAGCAAAACCCTGGTTTTGTAAACCGTAAATAAAATGTGAATTAACGATCTTAAAGTAAAAAATGACAAGCAGTAAAAGCAAAAAATAGTCATATCTTGAGCTTTTAAATAAATTAAGAAAATGTGGTAAATTTCGCTTCAATATGTCCATATTCTTCAAATATTAGCTCAAAATTTAGAAAAATGTAAAGCGTAATATTAAAAAAACTTCTCATAAACCATATAAACGTTGGAAATTACATCGACATGCATTTAAGACGAACGCTCAATAAGGAACTAAACCAGGAACCACAACGAACAGAAATTGCATTAAAATAAATATTCTTGTTCAACCAAAAATGGAATAAGGGATTTGTTGCATTCGAAAAGGTGGCCCAGACAGCTATAAAATTTATAAACCGCAACCTATGATAGCCTCAAAAGAAATAAAAATAAAAATTTACTCCAAAAAAAAGAGCAATGAAAAACTATAAACGAAATAAAAGAGAATACTTAGTAAAACAAAATTAAATCAAGAATGATAAAACAAGCAAAGAAATACGCTTAAGAGAGGAAACCGAAAACTAAGAGAAAAAAAATATTAAAGACCGAACTAGAGAACTACAAACAACAACACAAATGCTGAAAACATAGAAGGAGTGCTACGGAATAAAATTTGAAGATAACAGAAACTAAGAAACAAATAACAGATAAGGAATAGATAATGGAAAACAGAGCAAACACCGAAAGACTTGGAAAAGAACATCTTAGTATTTATACACGAAAAACAGAATAATATACATATCGTAGTGGCATTAAAAACAGTACTAGAATAATAAAGAGGAAGGTAGAAGACTAATTAGAAGAAGAACAAGCGGCATTTTAACTCAAAAGAGAAACAGTGAGATAAACAGTAAAGGCCATGATTGAAAAAATATTAGAAAAAGAAGATTATACTGTCCCTATACTTAAAAATAGCCTTCAATCGAGTACTACGTAAATATATTGCAAATGGAAAGACACATTAAGCACAGAGACAGCCTAAGCACACTCCTGGTGACACAAGATGTGATATATGCTGATGACTTATTAATTACGACAATAATTAGACCAACCTCAGGAAAACAAGTATATCGAAAAGACATTTAGAAAAAAAACAGATAACAATTAATATAGAGAGAACAAAGATAATGCATGGCACAAAAAAGAAAAATAGAAAGAATAAGATGTGCATATATATGAATATCTGGAAATATTGACCAGTAAATTCGAAAGAATTAGTCAAGACTTCAAAACATCAAAAATATATAAAGTAGAGGACCGACTGTACTGTCAAACAATAAACATTGGTTTTTGGGAGACAGAGTGAGAAATAGAAGTATACTAAAAGAATTAGAACTCATAACATTAGTAGAAGATATTAAATAAAACAACTGTAATGATACGAGCATTTGAGATGTGAAGGAATAAGGACTAGATGAAGATCTGAAGCGACAACGTAACATCCAAGAAGCAAGAGGGTAGACCTTAGCATAGACACATACCTATGTAAGGGATAAAGAAATTCAATGGCGCAAATTCCCAAACACCACAAAGTACAATGGGTGAAGAGGAAGTAAGTGAGTGAAACTCTATTGTGAAAGTTAAAATGTAAATTTCATCTCCAGTCTGTAATTTAGCAAAAATATTTAAAAGCCACCTATTAGACAAGTGACATTTTCAAAGTAATTTTTTAGCTAATTCAGGTGTCGATGTATAAAAGAAGCTTCCCGCTAAAGGTTAAGATAGTCATCTCGCTTAATTATTTTTGACCATGAAAAGCAGACCTGGTCCGCTTAATCTTCTCGATTTATCGGCTGTGCTAAGTCGGCCAGTGAAACGGGTAATGTCAAGGCGCTTCGCACTCTCGGTCAGCGAGCAGAACCTTGTCCGATACTCGTATGGACACGCAAGACTACGCTCTACAAGCGAACGCCGCAAGTTGTAATCAAAAATTTGAAATTCCATTAATATATACAGGCCGTTTAAATTAGAAGTGCACGAGCCGCATTCCGCGGTGCGGAAAATATGAAGCCGCCGGATTAATATGCAGAATAATTTCATAAGCGACGGCTTTCTCGGCCGGCGGCGCACAAAATGCGCTAAATGACTTTTATAATGGCTCTGGGCTGTTGTCGCACTAAACTGTGCTTTAGTGCACTTGTTTGCATATGCACTCGCGTTGGATTAACGCTGCTTATATTGGGGATTACTTGCTATCCACTTTGGCACGTCCAAAAAATCGAAGAACTTCCATGTACCTCATTTTTATAAATATAAATAAACTTTTTTTATTCATATGTAAGTGAGCAACTAATTCTCGACCTCTAACTTAATAAAAATAATAGTATTTATCCATCCTCTTATATCGTGCTTGTCGCATACCTCTAAAGGAGCGCCACCTATCAACTTTACAACGTACTATAGAACGCGCCTGCCCTAATAATATAACCTAGAGATCAGTAGCAAAAACAATGTATCGCGACAAGCAAGATCTATAACGTTGCTGCCTTTTCGCGTTTCAAATGGAAAAAGATAGCAGTAAAGTCTGGGTAAGTGGAGATCTATTAGAAGCAGGAGATCAACTAGAAATCGGGCCGAAACAAAATATAATATAAAGAGCCTAAAAGAGAACGCAACATTAGCAATACATCAAAGTAAAATAAGAAAAATCCTAAACCGAAGACGAGTAACAGAAGCGGGAAATAATGATGTGACGGTAGAAGAAGACCCACAAAAGACTCAATATGAAGAAGCCAGAAGAACAATAAACAATTTGCTTAAAAGAAGAAACTTCGAAAGTAACAACGTCAGGGAGACTTACAAGTAAATCAACATCTTCAAAAGCGCATACAAACCAAACACCAACCTCGAGGAAAGACGGGCCAAATCGTAGGCAGGGAAAAGTAAATCGAAGTGAGATGGAAGGGATACCTCGAGAAGCTGCTAAACTCCAACCACGAACAGTACCCGCCTAACAAAGATGGAAGAAGAACAAAACACACAGAAAACAAAACACCCACACGAGAAGAAGCTGTGAATGCCAAAAAGGCAATAACCAGTAATAGAGCACCTGGAATTGACAAAAAACTATTAAAGTATGACAGCCCGAACAGCGTCGACGAACATTTAACCAAATAGCAGACTGTGCTCATGATAACAACATGCTTAAAAAAAGTTCGAGCCAAAACTGAATAAGGGTGAAAGCAAGGTACTCATAGAAACCAGGAGTAATAAAACAAGAGGTGAGAACAAAATAACAAACGGAATTCCGAAAAAGTGTTAATTACTATCCATATATCTAGTTGCCAACGTCTTTAACGAATCGAACGAAATGAAGAAGATACAACAGCGTATTAATAACGTAATCGTCCATATTTAAATCAAGCGATGTACACAAAAAAAACAAAACTGAGATTCTACAAAACTGTACTTACACCAGTATTGTATTATAGAGGTGGAACAGAGATATTGTCACAAAGATAAATGTATTCTACTAAAAGATTTTGCTGAAAACCAATTAGAATCCAACTTATTTCAATATAATAATAAAATTAATCTTAAGACTTAAATGGACTGGAGATGTTCAACGAATAAGTAAATCAAGAATAATAAAGAAGATTTTCCACGAAAATCAAAACACACAACCACTAGAAAAACCAGGTGCATGTTGGTAAGATGAAATGTAAAGGAACACACAGACCATGCTGTCAACCAACATCTAAAAAGTGGGGGCTTTAAACAGGAAAAATGGGGGAGGGGCTGGAAAATTGAGGAAGTCAAGATTCGATTCGGACTGTAGCATCGTTAAATGGATTTTTAGAAGTGGTTTTAATAATTTAATATTTGAAACTTTGACCTGTACAACAGCCAACAAAATTCTGGTGGGACACACAGTCAGATCTCGCGAAGAAACTTGGAATAACGCATCAAACTGGTTCTAAGCACTTACACAACTTAGGAAAAATTCTCAAGGAAGATCATTAGATAACCCATAAACTTAACGTTGATAGTTGTTCACTTCTGTGGAAAATGGCGAGAAAAGTCTGGTTGAGTTTTTAAACTCCAAACCACCCTCTTTTTTGAAGTGGAATTCGACAGCTCCATAAAACATGACGACAATGCAAATAAAGTGAAGGAGATTATTTCAAAAATTTAGTGAAAGAAAGCTGAGAAATAAGTTGCGCACCTGATAAATTTGGTGAACTACAAGATCCAACTACAAAGCATTTACACTGATTTTTTTCAGAACTCCCTCCGACTTCAAAAAATTTGACAGAAGAGGATTAACTTTCGTTTTCTCTTCCATCTTTTTTAATGTTACGACCATGTGCTCATTTCTTTAAATCTGTACTTTCTTTAAATTATGTCAAATATTAAATCAAATCGTGACATTCTTTGAAATATCCTGTAGTATGTAACATAAAAACTACTTACCTAAAATGGCTCGGAAAATTTCAAGAGAAAACAACCATTCGATAGAATCCAACTTATTTCAATATAATAATAAAATTGAATTTACAGGGAGCTAAAAGTACATGGACAAACAAATGAAAATTTACAACCACTAATTGGATATTTAAAAACTCTTTTCACAAACAAAAGAGCGGAAGCACACCAAATGTGTGGAAAAGCGACCTATAGATCTTTTAGTAGGATAATCGGAACAAAAGTATCAAGCAACTTATGGGGAAGTACAGAATTATGTTGAATCATCTATTGTAATGGGTACATATAGCTCTAAGCCCTCCTGTCAAAAAAAAACTACAGCATTATTTTCACCTGAGAAAGATTTGAATGGAATGATATATAAAAGGAATTTTTTTTACTTGCAGTAGAAAGGCGCGGCTTTCGAGTTTCTGCCTTTAAAAGAACCTCCGCTGCTTTGGTCAAGAGATATCCTCGTCCAGTGAGTAACGGGTTATCACATTTCTTAGGAAAGAAGATTTAAGACACAGTTCGGGAAAAGCACTCTTAAGAAGACTCAAATGTATGCGTGGTATAAACAATTTTTGAGAACGAGAAGCAGTTAAAAATGATTATCAATGTTGTTCACAAACTATTGTAACTGAAGAGAATATTCGCCACCTTCTCTTGCTGATAACATTACTGACAACCTTGAGTTTTGAAAAGTGTTCCAAAGATAGGTTTCTCGCCCGACCCATTACAGCTGTCCAAACTCAATAAAAAATTGAAGATTTGTTCTATACTACACTGGAACACCCTTGGCACGCTAGGGACTCACCACAATGCAATTATCACCAGTTTAGATTACTGAAGGAAGCACTTGAAGAAGAAAGTCACAAATTTCCGACAGAAGAAACGGTTATCTATCTCGTAATGTTTTGGAAACTAATAACCATAAGCAGATCTATAAAACCCGTAAAATATTTTGCTTCTATGAGAATCGGGCGTTTTATCCTGAATCATATCAAAGGCTTAGATCAATAACGCGTGTCTCAGATCATCATAATCAGTGACACCGATGGTCGATTTGCACATTACACGGTTCCAAAGTGGCTGAACAGAAAGATCTTAAAGATCAGCGGTGTTCGCACTTTTGCTCTTGGACAATGATAAAGTCCTTCAAATTATAGGTCCTTTTGCAAAGAAGAAACTCCAACCTCAGAGCAATTGTTTGAGAATATATTTATTAATTTCTTTTATTGAACATTTTGCATATACACGGCTATCTACGTTGTACTGCTGACAACTAGCGTTTTATTATAGAATTATCATTCTAACTTCTTCAAATTATGTGAAGAAATCACCAATGGCATTTAGACGTTGTAATACTACTCTACAGATTTTAGGGGTGGAGATGACTATTAGTAAAGGTGGTATTCCTTTTAGACTGATATAATTGGTCACAATCTTTTTAGAAGGAAGAACATTTTACATTCAATCGAAGAAGGTGCTGCCAACAGCAAACTTTTTTCTTTCTTTTTCTTCTTCTTCTTCTCACTCTTCTTCTGTGCATTTATAGTTATAGACCTTATCGCGTTTGGGGTCTTCTTCTTGATCATCTGTCTCTTCCTGGTCCATTTAATAAAATCTCTATCCATTTTTCTTGAGATCTCGCTATATAATCTGCCCATTACCATTTCTGTTTTACCATTCGTCTACCTCTGATGCACTACGTAACCGTATGTTGCCTTTTTTGTTTTTTATAGTACCTCTAGCATTTTACGCTCTATAGTCCGTTAGGTGACGATCATTTTATTGATGATGTTAAAGGTTCAAGTTTCTGTGCCTGGGTAGTCTACTCGGTCCTTAAAAATAATTGAGTACCTGCGTTCACTCGAACAAGGGGTAATAATGGCGGTCGTCTAAGGCGCGGTGCCTGCCACATCGCCCGCATCAGAGATGGTGCGCGACGACCAGGCAGAGAAAGCAAACTTATGAGAGCCTTAAGCTCTCATTTCGGAGGCCGTGTTTCCACGCAGAGTGTTAGAACCTTACCATTACCACTATAATGTTAAAAAATGACCTAGATATGCCCAGTTTATATATAATAAATTATTTTCTTTAAAAGAATTAGCCCAATATCTTTTATAATGTTAATTCGTAAAATAGAGAAAAGAAAAACAGTAATTTTGCACACTAAAAAATATGTTTTTTAAAATATAAAAATTAAAAAATTTATCCTAATATTCCCGCTGCTAGTATAATCAGAGCTTAAAAAAATAAAATATGTTTATTAATACACAGGAGAAAAACCTAGAAGGCAAAAACCTGCAAAATTGCATAATTTTTAAATTCAAATAACAAAAAATATAGAAATTTATGAAAGATTTCATTTTAGTTCTCAAAAAACAGGAAGCAAAACAGAAGATTCAGCTTGAAATCTAAATTTAGAATAAAATGTTATATTTGGATTAATTGTTTAAGTGGATCCAAAGAATTACTTAAACCCCACAAAACTGCAGTACTATGTACATAACAGTAATCAAACGATAATAAGACTTATTTACGTAATTACAGGGTAAATATATTTTGAATATTAAAAGTGGATCTGTAAAGGAAAAGATATTTAGAACGTTCATACATGATTGGCACTCCACTTCGAAATTTCAGTCTAGCAGAATAAAATGCGCCTTCAATGCGTATGTGTAGATAAACTACAGTGCCACGTAGTGTCATGGAAGGAAAGATAATGATTTATTCGTATAGTACTCGAAGTGCAGCTGTAAATAAAGCGAAAAACATCAAAGCAGACAGTCATAGATATCGTGGTTTCTTTGGATGAAAAGTTATATCTCCGGACATCCATATGAAGTGTGCTGAAAAATACAAAAGCCTGGGTCTTACCGAACGACTATAATCCATTTATGGTGTGCGATCTAAAGTTGTTGTCCGACAACGAGCTTCAATTGGGTGACTACAAGGTGGCAAGACATCGCCAGGATTTTTACTTAATTATGTTGATGTATAAAAGACCTACCTTTTCTTGAGAACGTTACCACTGTGTGATAATCTAAAAGTCATTAAAGCAATTTTGCCTACATATTTAGCAACGCCGTCACGAAAAATAGGGGCGCGACGCGTTGCTTCAAAATAACAATACGCGGTCACGTGCAAATCGCCATACCGCTGCCAACCCGCAGAACCTCGAGCTGCCATGTTCAGTAGATCTAGCGCCGAGCTACTACTCTCTGGTTAGAATTCAATCATTTGCCTTACTGATTCGAGTGGTACTAAAAAGTTTCCCAACACACACTTTTATCCCATCCATACCAACCAACCAAAGGTTTCTCAACATTTCAGTTATAATAAGAAGTAACAGATCGAAGTTTAAGAACGTAATGTTACCATAAACACTTCTACCAACTTTTGTGCGAATTGTACCTAACCGGCTGAGAACGTTACTCATTTCAGAAGTAGCATATTATGAGCAGAAGAAAAATTAGTTATTATAGAATGAAGTGCTTGTAAATATCGTGTGGTAGTTATTACCCTTCACAAAACAGCATTTCAGAATCCGAAAATTAACATGGTATTTGCCAACAGCTTCGTTGGAGTAAGGCTATCGATAACCTTCCAAGGAAGATCGTACCGTGGTGGTACTTGGGGCAAAATTCAGGTCATTTTCTCACTCCGCAGCAAAAGTTCTAGAGAATGTTACCATCTAAACTAAACACTTTCGTCAGCGTTATGCAAATAATAGGTATAAGATCGCAATTCAAGTATTTTTCGGGCTTACAGGAAGCTCATGAGCAAGCCTTCATTAAGGTTTAGCGATTCATGCAAAAAGAGGTGAAATATTCGTCAAAGTGTATCAAGACACTGTGTTGGAGTCTTGATCAATTATTACCAGAAAAGAAGACCAGGCAGAAATGGCTTTGGATAATAGTCTTGGACCTCAATTTTCTACATAAATACCATTCCAGAAATACCATGTTGGAACCCTTGGAGACTTAGGTACCGTATGATTAATTCTTTTGTGTTCGACATAGTTAGAAATTAATATAAGTGCCCCGATAATACATTAAAATATACGTAACAGCATTTTCAAAAATAAATTAAGTGTAAAAGGTCTGTTGTGACGACCAACATAGTCAAAGGCAACCAGAACTAACCAAAAAGTGACCAAAAGTCCCTCGTTTCATATTTGTAGGTGGCTAAGTAAGGTAATTAAATTGGGTGGCAGCATTCATTAGAAATGTATTAATCAAACTACCGAGACCCATTTTGCGCACAATCGTTTATCGAAAGCCGTAAACACCGCAACTCCTTATCTTCTCGGTGGGGCGTTCGTCCCAAACAATGCGATAGCGCGAGTTATGACAATCCCGAAACGGCAGCACGCCCCGATTCGTTCCGGCATCGCCGCCTCGCCAGCCAGCTCGCTCCCAGCAAAAACTAGGAAGTGCTTTACGTGTCAATTTCGTCACTTAGGCTTTATCGCCCAATTTGTCGCGGGGATTCGTCACGTGTTCATGCACTGCCAATTGAATTAGCGCCGAGTGCCGCGACTCTACAGTTAGCTATGTAGATAGAGCTCGGAGCACTAAATTGCCATGGTCTCCACCTTCAGAAAACATCATTACGTTGAATTATGCTGCACTTGCACGCATTGCCGGCGTAATTGGAGATAACGCCTTCCGCAGTTGTTTCGCGTTTGCTGCGAGCAACACGTTATGAACCGAGTGTTCGAGGGAGAGCGGAAAATTAGCCATTGTTACTAAGAAATTGGGTTTTTGCAATTAGATTAATGATCGATCATATATAAATATAAAGGACTATAATAAAAATTAATAAAAGAGCTCTACTGTGGCTGAGTGATTGAGGCTTTTAGCTGCGATGTAGACGGGCTTGGGTTCAATACTGGGCCTAGATGCCTGGCGGGTGACCCAAAATAATTGAAAACCAGCATCCACTTCGAACAAGGAATAATATAGTCGTCTATATGATGCCTGCATCATCTCCTCGTATCAGAGTATGAACATATGCGAGCTTCAACCTTTCATATTCTTTGTATGGTTTTAAACCAAGTCTATTTTAATCAGTTAATGCCTTGAGGACATCGGTAGGAATTGTTACAACCAAGATTCGGACAGAGTTAGACAGTTAAGTGAACAGCCAAACTTTACAAGATGACTGTTGGCAAAATCGAGACTAACTTGCTAAAAAGATCTTTATACACTACAAGAACCATAACACGCTATTGAAATAACAAAGTCTACAATAAATAGCTGGACAACGAAGAAAACACATATGAAAGTAAACTCGTTTAAAAATAAGTACCCGTAAACTTATAAAAGAAAAAAACAGCATATAATCTTTGATTCCATAAATATTCATTTAAAATAGAAAGAACCAAGCGAAACAGCTTCAGTAAGCGATTTGATTTTATTTCCAGAAAGAACAAGATCTCTAACACTAATTATTAGGTCATATTCTATAAGCCATGGGGTTGAAGTACGGGAAAAAAACAAATACAACTCTTTGAAATACTATAAAAACCATACATATACCAGATGTGTAAATCTGCCATAGTAGTAACAAGTCAAGATTTCTATTTCGCAAATCTCCACTGAAATAGTAAATATCTTCATTTTATTCCTATTTCACGTTGATTAATTCTTTTATATTAAAAAATTATTCTCGTTGAAAAAAGATCCCGAACGACGTTAGTATCTTTAACTTCTTGAATGTATTGCCCATAATTAGTTCAAACTACGCAAGAAACTAAATTACGTTACTAAACTTCTCGACTCGAAGCAAAGAGATAGAAGATTTTAAAGATTCAACAACTAAAATGGAAAATAGAGGTTGAGAACAAAGCATAAAACACAATTCCGATATAAGAATCATAAATAGACAACACATTCACAAACAGATCAATAAAGACCTGACAATCTAGTTTACTAGAAGAAAGCGAAAGAGAAGAGCAACTGGTTATCAGCATACTCAAAGCAAAGTTTTTGCAACAATAACGTATCACGTAGAGAAAAAATTAAAAATAGAGAAAACTAATCCCAAAAAGGAATTTGAAACTTATCGAGGAAATGATAGGCATTGGACAATTTTATGATAAAAGAGGAATGAGAAAGAAAGGGAAGAGGACCAGCAAGAACAGTCAAAATAGATAAGGACAAAAAATATAATTTAGTAAGAGTCCTCTAAAAAATAAATTAACAATATAAGACGGAAAGTAAAATAAGCTGCCCACACAAAAAGCACCAACGGTTGCAAAGGTAGAGTCAAATAATTAACATCAGCAGCACTTCTAAATTTTTCGGCTATAGAAAATCACCCTCGTTTAGAAAATATCTACTCTGTACAACAGAAGATAGACCCTATCCTACAAGGTCCTAATTTCCCCCAATTTATTACGTAGGAGTATTCTTAATCAAACTTCAACCTCTTCTATTCCTGGTCCCTTACCTTTCCATATCTTATTCAATTGAAAAATTAAAGGGAAATCAACCTCAATTTCCATTAATCGATCCCCAAAAAGCAATTAGCTCTGCAAATCAAAAGGTAGAAACAGTTCTCCAATTTTATTTCTGGGGAGAAATACCGAAATGGAAGTACAAGAATTCCAAAATAGGAAAAATTAGTTATAAGAATATTAAAGAAAAAGATCCATAACACCCACAGAAATTTCAGAAATTCACCAAAAAGTACAAGAACACTTTTTATATTTAATACGGCATACCTCCTAAACAAATTAATCGGAAAGTTTAACAGAATAGACTGTGTAGTATCCAAACAAATTAACAAATATATATATAATAACAAATACAAGAAAGCATTCCGAATTGCCAAAATATGAGGGACTTTCTTCAAGCCTCTAGCATACAAATAGAAGATTGGCACGGCACAGCACTCTGGTAGTTTCTTCGGTCTACTGTTCCCCTAACTATCGACACAACAAAGAGAACTTTAAAGAGTTTTTCACATCAGTTGGAAACCGCTTCTTGTCGGAAGGTGACTACAACGCCAAGTACACGTATTGGGGTTCGCAACTCTCCCCTCTAAGTAGAGGAAGAACTCTCATCAAGTGACGCATGAAGAACCACTCTACACCTCTCTACAAATCAACCTACTGGCTAACAGACCATGCAAAAATCCCTGATTTCCTGAACTTCTTTGTGACTACAGGAATCTCGCTAATCTGGATCTGTCGTTTGACCATACCCAGGTGATAACCACTGTAACCTCAAATATTATACAAAGAAATAAATCTCCTGGACAACTCTACGCAACTCTAAAACTAACTGAGAAAACTTCAGACAACAAATCGATAAAAAATTAACCGAAAGGTACCACTCGAAACAAGAGACCAAATCGAGAACGCATTTGAAAATAATACAAGGTGCAGCATGGAAAGCGTCGCCGAACCGGCGGTTAAAAAAATACGGCAACGGAGTAGATACCCAGAGGACAAAAGAAAATTAAATTGCGCCACCAGAGAGTTTAAAGAATTGATACGGACTCTCAAAAACGATAACTTTGCCACATATGTGGAAGGGCTATCAGCTTCATATGTTACAGGCTATTCACTCTGGAAGGCAACAAAGTCCTTTCAACAGCCAAATCAACAAGTGCCTCCTACACGCAAAGTAGGTGACTCATGGGCGCGCAATAATAAAGAAAAAACCCAAGTTTTTGGAGAACACCTGCAAAATACCTTCCAACCAATCCCAACAACAAGAAGACCTGTAGAAGATGAGGACAGAAAAGAATACCTGGAACCTCCTATCAAAATTCTCACTCCCAAAAAAACAATTTAAAATGGGAAAAATCACAGAAATTACAAATTCACTAAAACCAAACAAGGCATCAGTGTGGGGCATCATTACTGGCAAAAATTCAGAGCTTCCAAAAATAGGGAGGACAATGCTAACCACCATATACAACTCCATCCTCATAAATGGGCTCTTTCGTCCGAATAATATAAAATAAAAACCAGGTAAACCCCCAAACAACGTCGAACCCTACAGACTCATCAGCCTCTTACCAATATTATCAAAACTACTGCTGAAAAGAATCTTGATGGCACACCCTGAATAAGACCTATTTCCTGACTACCAGTTCGGCTTTAGAAATAAACACTCTACAATAGAACAAGTTCACAGAATTGTAGAAGTCATAAATAGCATATTTGAGAAGAAAAAATACTGCATTGCGGTCTGGCACGAGGGATTCTTGTTTAAACACAAGCAGAAGCTACAACATCCATATTACAACATATTAAAGTCGTATTTGGAAGAAATAAAGAACAATCTGAGCTATGAATACCAAGTACACGCCGGCGTACCACAGGGAAGTGTCCTGGTGTCTTCACTATATTTTATTTTCATCCCCGATCTATCCACCAATAGCGTAGCCACAGCAACATATGCAGATGACACAGTTATCCTCTCATCGCACTCAAACCCAGTCTAGACAGAATATAACAGTGGCTGCGAAGGTGGCGCATCAAAGTAAACGAGAACAAATCCGTCTACATAATGTTTAATGGCGAACAAAAAATCATGAAACAAGCAACAAATACAATGCTAAAACTCCGAAAAGAAAAATGCAAATCATATATAATTTATAACATCCTAAAGTAAGCAAAAAAGATGAAAACATTGAAACTACATGGACTAAACATGAAAGAAGAAAAAGTAAAATGCCGGCAGATAAACTAAGAAATCCAATATGCTTACTAAAAAAAACAACAAAAATAAATATTTAGGAAACCTGCTCAAAATAATACTAAAGATCTGTAATAAAAAATTTACCAGTTAATTCTATCAAAAATCCTGAATACTTAAACAGATATGAAAGAGTATTGAAGGAAGTATTGCAAGAAACTGTATAAAAATAACAATAGATTAGAAGCGGAAATAAAAGAAAGTATAAGTAAGGAAATTCAAAAAAAGACTTGACAATCTTTGAACACATCACCAGAACTGCTACAATCGCTAGGTGTAAATGGTACTAAAACAATACATGTGATTTGTCAGAAGGTAAGGCTAGATAACTGGAGGAAACCATAAACAAGACAGCAAAGTCCTACTCAACATAATCATATGAAAAGGCAAATTCCTGAAAAGTATGTCGGATTCGTTAGTGAAAGAGTAACACGAGAGTATATCCTAATTTTTATATCTTAAAGTCAAGTCTACATAAACTTAATAGATTACCGCAAACTTTTCGATAGCATACAATATATGTAGTTCATTAGAAACCTGGGCAATAGTAACCAAGCAAGGACCTGCCCAGAAAATTGCCCAAAAATAAACGAGGTTGTATTTTGTCACCAATTTTATTTAATATCCAGAACGAATTTATATGAAGAAAGCAACAGAAAACTGAGAAGAATATACCACAGGCTTAGCGGAAGAAAATTAATTACCTATGATTTGCTGATGATACTGTCCTGCTAGTCAAAATTGGGAAGGCATTATCTAAATTCATGAGAAACCTTGGAGCAGAAAGGTATGCTTATGCATTACATATAAGTACTAACGAAACGAAAGTATTGGTTGTAGATCAAAAAAACAATAGACAGAGTTCCATCAGAGGTAACAAAACGGTAAACCATTTTATATATTTTGGGGTGCAAATAGGTAATACTGGGGACTGCTTCAGGAAATTAGATAAAAACACTAAAGTTTGGAATGACCAGAAAAGAAAGTTATCAAGAGCAAATTATAGGCCAGAATCAGACTAGTGCAAGAAAATCGACAGCATTGAAACATACACAAGGAGAAGAATGCTAGGCGTAGAATTCCACTAAAGAACAACAAAAAACACGACAAAATTAACAAGATATCAAATGGTAATTTAATAAAAGAAAAAATCGATACTTGAGTCAACAGAAAAAATCCGATGGCAAAAAGTAAAGCTTTTAAGACGAAGACGTATAAAAAATAAAGACAAAACAAAATAGACATCAATTTTTCCATTGGGGTGCCTTTACCGCTACCATGACCTTCAGGTCTTATTGTGCCTGCTAACATGCACTAACTAACTACGACGTCACATACATTCCAGCGAAACTCGAACTCGCCTTATAGAGAATCATAGATATTGAAAAGATAAAAATGCACAAAATATCGAAAGATACAAGCAACAATTACATCATACTGAAAAATGTCGAAAAAAAGACAATAGAAACAGAATATGCGAAATCACATCAATTTTTTAAATAAAGAGAAAAAATAAAAAACTAAAACATCTTAAGGGTGGTAGCACCCTATTATAAAAAAACCACCCAAAACGTCTAACACAAATAGGCGTAACCACGTCTGCAAAGGTACAAGCACTGCAAGGTCACATCAGTGCAATCTCAACTAAGATTTAGAAGTTGAAGGTTTTGAGAAACTCCTTAATTCATATCGTCAATACTTAATTCAACCTCTAAACATAGAGACGCCATTTTGAATTAGAAATTACATGTTGTAGTAAAATTAGATGCTACCAGTTTGAACCCACGATAAGCTAATTTATAACATTTTCTTTAAAACGTTATTATTATAAAAGATCTTTAATGAAGGCCCAAATAACTGTTTTCTTTTTCAGGTACAGTCTAAGAGTAACAACAGAAAAAAAAACCTATAAAGCTGGCTGACAAAACTAACCAAGACTAAAAAATCCCACATCATCATTTTATTGTTGTTATTTTATTTATTTATATTTTAGACTATCTGTATGTACTTTTCGCATATATTCACTCTCCTTATAGGTTTTTATAATTCACATCTGGATACGCTATCATATGCCTTTTCAAGATCTATAAAGGTCATATGTGTATCTATTTGCTTGTCCCTATTTTTTCTATTTTGTTCTACACTTAATTTACATGTTCTTCTATTCTATTTTTTTACAACAATCGAAAGTAATCTTGTTATGGATAGGATAACGTTTATTCTGCTATAGTTAGAGCAGGATATCTTGTCTCCTTTTTTTAGATTGAGTTTACATACGTTTTCTTCCGTTCCTGCGGGATATTTTCTCCTTCCTATATTTTGTAATCCCTATCGTATTTAAGTAGTTCTGTTCTCAACTTCCCTGATCTTGGTGCCTTTTTGACTTTGGTCTTTCTTCTGTTGTTTCACAATTTATATTTTCTATTAGTTCCTCGTTTTTTCTCTTCTATTTCTATTATTTTTAATTTTTTTATTGTTCTCTAAGCTGTTATTGATCTATTGTATCAAATAGTGTTATCAACATCTCTATGCAGTCTGTTCCAATAATCTTCTTTGTCTTCTCTGACTTTCACTTTCATCAGGTTTCTTAGTTGTCTGTTCTCTAAGTTTTGGTGCGCCTTTTTCTTTTCTTTAATCATATTCTGTAGATCTTCCAAGATCTTCTCAATATATTCGAGATTCATAGTTTCAATAACAAGGGCCTCACTTGCTGCGTTAAATCCAGTTTTCTTCGAATTCTGATAAGTTTCTTCCGTTTGCCTTTGTTTATCTGTATCTAATTTGTTTTGTATCATGTTTATTTCAATATATTTGCTTGGAAATTATTTTTTTTTGTTTAAATTCTTTGTGTACTTTTTATTATTCAACTTTATGCATGCAAGATGTCCTACTATCATATAATAGTTGTTGATAGACCCTTTTGTTTTTGTGCTTTATTTATTATTATAAAGTTTATGATAGATTTTAGATATTTTAATCTATCCGTGTATACTTAAGGATGCTCTTATGATGAAACGATGTGTTCCTAACTATATAATTGTTTTGTCTGTAAAAATCACTAAAGCGATTTTCATTACCGTCGGTGGTCTGCTTTCCAAATTCAAATTACTTTGTTATTTGGATCGACTATTATAATTACTTCTTTGCGGTTTCTTATACTTCCACAATATTTGGCAATATTTCAAAAAAAGTATCCTCGTTACCAACATTATCATTCAATGTATATATTCCTATAATAGTTGTTGGTTGTCCCTAAATTGTCATGTTGACTTTAATTATTTATTTTTGTACAACCCGAATGTGGTGATATAATTCTTTTATGTGCTTCTTATTAATACGGATACTTCACCTTTGGCATATTGTTGGTTAAGGATTTAATCTTCTGACATCAATTTTTCGTTCTCCTGTAATAATTTCTTTCTCTTTAAGCATATACTTCGTATATTTCAAGTTCCTATAGCTATGATTTTAGGTTATTTGATATATTAATTTTTATTTGTGAATTTTTGCTTTGCCCCCCCCCCCCTGAACAAAATTCTTAGGGTTCATCGCTTTAGCAGTGTGAGATTCCGAGCTGCTTACCCTGTTCGCTTGGGTTAGTGTCGTTTTACAAATCACAGATATATAGATATATGGAAAGCAATAATAACTAAAAAACCTCTACTAATCTAACAGACAAAGATGGATTGAAGCCAAATGGTATATTTTTGCACATTTATAACGTCGACAAAATCCAGAACCCTCATTTTCTTCTGATAAAGGCCGATATTGTCAAACCTAAGCATGGAAGCGTTAGATATGGAATGAAGTGAATGAATTGCTTCACAAGATTGTAAAATATGGAGAAATTAAGATGATGGCTTGGTGATTATTTGGTACGCTGCAGGATAATACATTTTTGACAATAATAACATTTTTGTTAATTAAAAAAAAGGCTGGCATCCATCATCATCTAGTACGTGGAAAAAGAGCAACACATTCGATTTTTGGGCATATAAACCCAGCAACAAAGCCGAGTTAATGGCAGCAGTGACAGAAGAATGACAAAAACTACCTCCAAAATGATAGACGATTTAATTAATAGCACGTCATAAGGTTAAAAGTATTGTATGGCGATAAAGGAGGTTCAACTAAGTATTAATTGTAAGTTTTGAGTAAGTGTATTAATAAAATTTATTGTTTAATTTTCGAGCTGTTTGTTTTATTCTGACACCATAATCTGCATTACAAACTTTTAGTACTTGGTTTTGCCTCATTTTTCTCAATGTTAGGGAATATGCTATCACAACTATGTGGTAAGCGCCAAAGTTTCCAGCAACAAAACAGAGGTTCCATCTTTGGTTGGACGTTTGTAAAAATTTAGCAGCCTATTTGTCTCACCTGAGTTGATAGTGCAACGTCATTTTTCACAATATAGAAAATAAAGCCGTGATGTGTACAGTAAATATTAGCTTCTTTGCTCTGATGTAAAGACAGGGGAAAATCAATTCCTTTTGAGTAGAGAAAACATCAAAGACAAACCATTGGCATATCCACCAGTTGAGGTTATTTAGAGAGGAAAGGGCGTTCGCGTCAAGCATGACCTGCTGTTTAAGAATAATAGTATTATCAGTATGGTTAGGGGTTTCCGATAGAGTCATATGAATAAGATTAATTCAAATGGATACCCCGACATTAGTCAAAGAATAAATTATTCAATCCATTGTTACCAGGGATAAAATTATGATTCCATACTACAATCTCTCATCAAAAATAGGGTTAATGGAATGGCGCAAATCGGGCGAAAATTGGCTAAGGAAGGCAAACATGTCTCAATCGACGAATTGTTAGGATCAAAAGGACTTTTACCTATTAATTTAAAAAAAATACAGTGATAAACGGAGGATACTACACCAACATACTGCCTAATAAAAAGAGATATGGTATGCTGAGTAGAGCTGCTCTCCTTCTGCACGATAACGCTCCTGACCTTAAGGTCGCAATTGGCTAGGTTGCTGAGAAAAACTGTGACTTTCTAGAGCTTCCCAACCCAGCCCTAGTCCACAGTAACTACTATCTATTTCCAAAACTAAAGACAGACCGTCGAGGTAGAAATTCACAATTGTGAAGAGTTTCAGGAGGCTGTTTTGGACTATTTTGCAGATACTTTTCTAAAACTATTCATATGAGGATTTCTAGATGTAATGAAAGTGTTAAAATACATGAAGACTACATTAAATAATAATCTTATTGCTTTGTTCCTCTCATTCCTGAATCATAATCAGACCAGAAACTTTTGGCGATTACCTCTTACTTTACATTTGTCTGAGTATATATGAACTACAAAAATAAAGCTTGAAATAAGTAAACTGTTAATACCTTTCAAAACAACCCTTAACATTTATGTCATCATGTATGAACCTCTAGCCTAAATTGAGGCCGAATAAGACCCAAACTGCCTGCGATAAAACTGACATGAAACCAATTTTGGCTCAATCATTGAAAAGGTGTAAAAACATCGGAAAACTTTGATTACCGCCCTGAGTTACAGCGCGCACTTACGCCGGGCAAGATAAACGATAATGTAAACTAGAGTTCGTAAACCCAATAAAGGCCGGCGCTCAGACGTACGCCCGACCATATACAACGGGAAACAGATTGCCGATCCGGTTAGCGCATCTCGATTTACCTTCCCACGTGCGACCGATGTGGGGACGGGCGCAAGGACGCTTTCCATTTCCTTCCGGCGCCAGAGCGAGGAGCGCGCCGCCGTCACTCCATCGCCGCCCGACTCGATTAGAAAGGGTAAATGGGAAACGCATTTGCAGTTCCAATTTTGTTCGCGAAACGGAAAAACGCGTCCACTTTGTTCTCGTCGCCGGAGAGCCCCCGGAAGAGGCGGGCGGGGCCGCCGCACGCAGGCAATTTGGATTCCATCCCAATCCGATTAGTGAGGACCATTCTTTATTAGATTGGGGAACGGCCAGATCGCCGTTAAGTGTAAGCGACTGCGATATAAATACATAAATTAGGTCTAATCCGAAAGAGAGCCGAATTCGGGGGAAGGGTTGTTTTCGCCATTTCCGACCGATTTGGTCTTCACGTAACTGGAGTTCGAAAAACACATTGTACCTACCGACAGTTCAAAAGATAATAATAATATAGTTATATAATTCTATTAAAAAGTTTTCATTTTTTGTTTTTTCTCACTTCCTGTTTCTCTATTTTTCCTATATCCTGCATTGCCTCATTTCTCATCTTACTCTGATACTCAATTTTATGGATCTACCATCCATTACTAACTTTATTGCTCTAACTTCTTTAATTCTAATTATGCGACCCAAAACATCACGTGCTCTGCGCTTTTATTAATTTTACTATGTTTTGCCCTACAGTCTCTTCTCCTATTACATGTTTAATTTTGGCTGAACATTCGTTTTCACCGTTTTTAAGAGAGGAGGGAGCAATAGATTTCGCAATATTATCCTCCCCCATATACTCAATTGTTCTTTTCTGGCTCACGACGGAGGGCATAAAACAGTCAAACCGATACTCTTAAGAAGTATTCGCATAGCATAAACAATTTTTGAAAGGACGAGAAACAGTTGAAAATAAGGACCACAGACGTCATCTGAGAACCAGCGTGATTTATTTATTTTATTTTATTTAATTTATGAATATTTACGTTGTTGGCCGCCTTCTCGAGAAGGGCTACCAAGTAATGGTTTATGTACTTCTGACAGTTTCCATAAAATTGTCACAAAGCATTCCAGAAGAGTAGCACGGCATTTCATGTGAACAACCCACTGAAGATCGTTGTTGAAGGAAAACTCTCTCAGTACAAGATCCACCAAATATAAGGTATAAGATAACATAGTGTGCCCCATAACAAGCAAGACTATGTGGTGACTGACATGTGATTGTGTATTGTCATGTTGCAGAAAACGCACCGCGTCTCCATTTTTAGTAAAGGAGTATTATTCACTAGTAATGTTTTCACGCGAAGATAGCCAGCCCATCGGCAAAATTATTTCTTGGTTTTAAAAGATAAGCGCCCTTTATAGACTTCTTTTTCAACATTCCTTACCAGAACTACAATTTACATGCTGTAACGAAGTACTCAAGCATCACTTCTTCCCAGAAGTGAAATTTTGGAGAATTTCATCATAACCCCTATCAACTTTGTCTTCATGAATGATGGTATATAAAATATTGCGAGTAAGACCTGTTGCATCCACCAGTGCACCTAATGTGACTCATCTATTTGCCTATGTTAAGTCAGATGTCGTTACTTGGGAGTTCTTTTGGCATGAAACACAATGGATGGGAGCGACGGCGGATCGAATGGCATGGCGACAGCTTGGGAAAGCGTATGTCTAGAGATGGAATATTTAAATGCTGGGGATGATGAAGTCAGATGTATCCTAGGTAATGCTTGCGCGCATTTTTTAGTTGCCAACTGCTTCTAGCCTAATTCCCTTGAACATTAATATCTATCAAAGCACCGTTCTGAAACCCAGTGCTACATTTCTACACACAGCTAGTATCCTAGTATAGATATCTGAAGTAGTCACTCTCCCCCTCCAAAGACTCCATGCTGTCTATCGCTGGCTATGATTATCTGCTAGTAGGCTTTTCCGTATATCCACATCTACACTCGCAGCACTGCATGAATGATTAGCTACCTTTCCTTGTGTGCATTCCAGCAACACCACCTTGTGGCATCACATAGCACTATAGTCTATTTTACACACCCACTGACCTTATAAAAAATAAATATACAAATAAAAAATTCCCTAATTTTATTCTAGATCTTTCGTCGTCAAGGGGTTGCCCTACAGATTGGTTTTAAGTATTGTCGATGAAAATCCATCCCAATCGGTTCGGAAGATTGCTATAGAACTTGTAACTTCCCACATAAGCGTAAAAAACCATTTAAGCCAAGTTGTATATGTTCCTTGGCTGAACGTTTTTGGAATCTACGTAAATTAATTGCGATACACTATGTAAACTCCAGGGAAACAACATAACATGACAAAAAGTGGATCGACCTACGATAATCGCGTAATCGCGATTCGCCGTAAGCTGAATTACACCTAAAGATTATGCTCTTCGTATGGTGGGATAAAATAATTAATTCAACCGTGTACTGTTAGCAAATAATGAGATTTGACTAAACAATCTGCACAAAAGTCTAGAACTGTCTAATCGGAAGGATGTTCTCTTTCACTATGACACTGTTAGACCTGATGCCCCTTTAATCAGTGATCTCTTCTTAAGCGAGGTGTTTTATCTTTCTCCAAGTTTGTCACATCCGACATCTTTTGATTCGTTGTAAAATTCTACAAATAAAAAGATCTTTAAAAGACAAATTTTTCAGCGTTTTGAAAACTCGCTATAATGCAGCTAATAGAAAGATTAGAAAAAGTAATAGATAAAAATGATCGACGCATAATTGATTAAAATTGGTGTCATTTTGTTAGAAACACCTAACGTTTTTGATCGCTAGCCTGCTACTTATTTTTTTTATTGTTGGAGTGCATTTACTAGCACTGCAGCCTCAAGGGTTTATTGTGCTTCTTAGTATGCAACTCGCCCGCGCTTTGGGTTCCCGGACAGACAACCTGATAGTTATTGGTCAATATTCTGGTTTCTTGCTGGGTTTTTTTTTGTAATCAAAAGGTTTTCAACAACAACTGAACACGATACCAATTTCTAATCTAAGCACGAGGAGGAATTTGACAACATTAAAACGGGCGACCTAACCGAAACGCTCCGTCCTTGCTCTTTATTAATTACATGTCGGCTATCAAAATAAACACCCAACGATGTGTAACGCGAAGCGGGAGCGGCGGACCGCCCCGGCCCGCCCGCTGCAGCGCGAACAAAGAGTTTAATTATAAATGCTCATTAAGACTTTTTGCCGGCGTCGGCAACATTCGGGCGTACACGAGAAAATCCTACTAAAAATCTCAATTTCGAGGGAAAAATAGAAGGCCGGGCAAAAAGCGCGCAAGGAAAACGTCACATTTGACTTTGCATGCTGATAGGCTGAAAAAGTTAATTGTGAAAGCGCCAGAATGAACGTTAGATATGCAAATTAATATTGGAGCATAATTTTTCACGGCGACGTTTAACTTTTTTCGCGCCTTTCTGTAGTTTAACAGCAAACGATTTCAAGTTGGTGATTCATCATGTTCTAGCCAATTAAACAAAGTTTAAATCCATTTCTGGATGAAAAAGTATACTCGTACAGTTGAACCAATGGAAAATATTTAGAAAGAAGTGAAGTGGATTCCTTATGAACCAGCGCGCGTAATACAAAGCGTTGTGTAGATACCGCACATAATTTTCCAAATAAGCAATTCCAATAGTAAAATTACGAAAACAAGGCATTTTTCGTGGAACATATGGAAATCTAAGTGCAAATGACACAGTAATTTTGATCAATTTTGCCCTATCTACAAAAGAAAAACGAACAGTGTGATAGCACTTCCTGTCATAAAGCGAAGGATGTGAAATGAAATTACCAGGCTAGAGCACTAATGTGAACTCTAGATCTCAAAAATAGACATCATAAAATGCTTGGTTGCAACTCTTTAAGTACAAAATAGCGACAACAAAAAGCTGGATTAACAATTTTGAAGTTTCAGTTTTGAATTGATGTTTGAGCATTGAACAGCATAATGACCACCTTGGCTTCGGCTGCAAGCCTTGGTTCTTTACACAAAATTTTCAATTAGAATTTAGCAATTGTTCTGATAAATTATATCGGTAACAAATCGAATTTCATCTTTCTTTTAAAATTACGTAACCGTGAAATTATTAGCGCAGTAGATCGACTGCATGCCAGATGGCGCCATAATAATAGAACCACATTTGGATTATCATGTAACGAAACGATCCCTATTCACAGTCATAGCATTTCCATTATCATCCTCAAAAGTACAGGCCTATCACACCACTTGCTCACAACCCATACCAAACAGTAACTCTTTGGGGTCCATTCGATTTTTATGGCTTACGCGAGGATTCTCCGAAATAAAAATACGACAATTTTGTTTATTTACATACCCGTCGTGTTGAAAATACTCCTCGTCGCTAATAATTTTTAGACTCAACTGCGAATCCACAATATTGACGAACTGTCGACTGCGAGAATGGCCAGCAAGCTTAAGCTCTTGTACCAGTTGAATTTTGTACGTAAGAAAGTGCAGGTCTTTATTGAGTATTCGCTGAAGGGAGTTTCACAAAATGCTCAATTGAGATTCCGAGTCTATGTTTTAGGATTTACAACGACACTTTGACTTACTGCTCTAAATATTCTCACGAGGCTTTATTCCATACTGACGTTAACAAGGTCTTCATTCCATTGCCGAGTGAGTTTGTAATCAATCTTCAGACAGTTGATTTATTTGATGCTCTATTTCGAAAAATTCCACAGAGTTTTCAACGAACTGACAATGCGTTTTAACAATAATAATTTATTTTTTAGTGCAGCGATTCCATATTTTCTAATAGAAAAATAGGTCAGATGGCATATATTAAAGTATCAGAGTGGTCAACCGCAAAATAAAAAAGGCGCAAAGCTTAAATCTAGCGTTTAATTTGAGCCACTCTTTAGAATGAACTACCGCTGCTTCGGAAACATTCGGACACCTGATCGAAAGCTTATTTTTTAAGATGAGGGATGCCATCTTACACTCCTTATGTATGTTAGTTACTGAATCTTGCAGCATAATGTAAATATAATGATAGTTTCTCGTCACTGTCCCGATATTTTTAACAGGCATTATACGAGCTGTTAGAATCAGATAAAATGGTCACTCAACGTGTTTATTTGACACATACATTATTAACATAATTACTTTAAAGCTGCTAAATTTATGACACATGACGTTGCTTCCAGTTTGTGTCTTATACCCTGTCCTACCCAAATCTAACTCTCCAAATAGTTTTTGTATGAGAACAAATGTGGTAATCCCGAAAACCTAAGTAACCTAGCTGAAAATCAAGTAATCAGCCCCGGTGGAAAACGAGATTAAGGCTGACAAGAGGGGGTGAAATGTTCTTCCAAAAAAGGAATTTCGGATGTGGGGGTTTCCCTAGAGATACCTCTCTATACGAGATATCTCTCGTTCTCGGAAAACCCCAAATAGTAAAAATACTCAATAAAAGCTTCAGACAGGACGGATTTATAACAAACAACTTAAACGACAGAAAAAAATATGTTAGAAATATGTAACGTGGTAATAGACCCTGAAACAACTGATGAGTGCAATAGTGTAAGTATAAATTAGACAATACAGCAATACAAGAAAGACGATGACCTAACACTGAAGATATGACACAAGAAAACTACTTATACGCTGCTATATACTGGAAGAGAGGTCGGTCAATATGGAGGCGACATGAGCTTTATTTTATACAGGAAACTAAACATTCAAATCAAAGAATTTAAGGAAATAACATATAGAATTTGTTTAATGAGACTTAAAAGGAACACGGCAGAAAAAGAAAAGAACCAAAAGTTTTCTGAGTCCCTAAAGAAAACAATAGATAGCGTATCGAATAAATATACCTGCATCGTACTTAGTGACCTGAATGCACAAATAGAAAGGGAAGAAGCATGCTAATGATTGGAAATCACAGCTTAAATTACAAAAGTAACGAAAATGGTATAAGACTGATAAACACGGCAGTAAGCAGCTACTTTTTCTCATAGAGATATCCATAAGGAAATCTGGAAGTCAAATAATGCAATAACAATAAATCCAATAGATCAGGTGCTAATCAATATGACAAACAACACAAATACAAAGTAAGAACAATGAGGGGTAGCAACTGCGACAGTGCCCATTTCCTGGTCTTAACAAAGATAAGACATAACATATCAAACGCCAAGCGACAGAGTATAAGCAAAAAAATACAAAGCCGGAAAGTTACAAAATATTTAAATTGGAACAGGAAAAGATGAAAACATAAACAAACTATAAAACAATATAAAAAAGCTGTTAATAAAACAGCCGAAGAAATTATAGGAACTCTTAAAGCACAAAAGAAACAATTGTTTGACGACCAATGCAAACTAGTCATAGATCATAGAAACCAGCTGTGTATGCTGCAAATAAATACAAGATAAACTAGAGCACACCTTGAAGTAGTCTCCAGAAATGGAAAATAACAACATAAATAGAACGAAAGGCTAATAAACACAAAAATCATACAAAGAAATGACATCAGAAAGCTAAAAGCTAATAGTAAATAAGGATATCATTAATAAGTGTATAAAATATTTTAATAAACTATTGAGCTGAAAACAAGAAGAAACCAAAATGAATTAAGATAAAGAAGAACATGAATTGGAAAAAAGCCAACATATGATGAACTCGGAACTAAATAAAATGTAAAAAATAAGGCGCCAGGTGAAGAGAAGATTCCAGCCGAACTGCTAATAGCTAGAGGATCGGATGTAAGGGAAAGAATACATAAAATTAGTTCTAATAACAATTTCGCAAAGAATAAAACAATTAATTTGATGGCCACTACAAATGTACTATATAAGATACAACACCACTCATTAGTAGTAATTTAGGCCTACGATAAAAAGATAGACACACAAGAAAATCCTACACCATATGACCTATATCTATTCATAAATAAGAATCATATATTGGTTCATGCAGATGACAACCATACTTAGCACTGAAACATTGTAGAATTATATAAAAAACCGAAAAAGCACTTAGGATAGATACCGACAAAACAAAATACTTAAGAAAATTAAAGTCAAAATAAGAAGAGCACAAGAAATCAGGAGGTTAAAAATATAAAAGATATAGCCGAAGACATGGCAGTCAGAATATTCACTGCCAACAGAATCTATTTTGTCATAAATGACATTTTAAGAAAAACTAAAAAAAACCAACTGGAGATATATAAGACTATAATAAGACTAAGGATACTCCATAATTATTGTTAGAAGCGCCAACGCAACCAAAAGAAAGGCCACGCACAAGAGCGATCAACAACGTGTACCAATACCTTCAAAAGCTGAAAGACCGGTCAAAGTAGAAGAATATTACTGAGTTGGTGTCGATCGGCGGTAAAAGAAGAAGACAACAACGAAAAATACTTTTATATTTAACGCCATTTTATTTGGTTTAAAAAACACAGAATTATTTAATTTGGCAACTTTTAGCCATCGTCCATTTAAGCTAACCAAATCTAAATTTACCCCACACCCCCGGTCGCTAGGTAGTCAGATGTCGCAAACCTCTTGTCCGGCTAAGACAATTGCAATACCACAATGTTTATTTATTGCCCCCATATAAGCAGCCCAATCAGAATTTAAATTAGAATGAAATTAAAACCCCCAAACGCCTATCATTAATCAAGTGATGTAAAACAATAAAGCAGGCACGTTGCACATTAGAAAACTGATCGGCCATAAATCTGCGTTTCGATTACAATGTGGCCCCTTGCAACTTAAGTGCAAAAATGAGAGCGCGGCTCCGTCGGAAATGAAATATGCGCGCTGTAAAAAAATAATTTGTTGTACTAAGCGCTATAGCCCGATCTCGTCGGAACTATTTGTACAATAAAAAGTAACTGTTATAAACGTCAGCGAAAACCTTAATGAATTATGCCCACTTTTATTATGATAACCGCCATAAAACAAGTCACACCAATTAACAATATGGAAAGCATGTTGGTGTAATAAACATAGTTGTGCGCTGAGCAATTATTTCGGCAATAAATACAAACATTTACACTTACGGAGAAATAGATTTAATGAAAACAAAAGCAAGGCATGTGGAAATTTCTCTAGTTGCTTATTTGTTCTATCTTCATTAAAAAAAAATGTTATTATTCTTAAATGTTTAGACTATCTGATATATTTCTTAAGGTAACCGTGTATTTCAATGTCTGTGTATTTAATTGTTGGTATATTATATATTTTTGCTTATGTGTTATCAAGGTTGTGCAAGTAAGTAACAAATGTAATACAAAAATATAAAACACCCATTCGGACAATTAAAGTTTAATTGTAAAGTGAAATTAAATATATCGCAATGTAGAAACAATTGTACAGAAATAAGTCTAAATTTCTTCTAAAGAAATTCTACCAATGCACCGACATCAAAAAGCTACATGTAATCAAATAGGAAAAGGGCAGACATAGAATTGTAAAAAATGGAGATAATCTTCTTAGATTCGTGTAAGAAATGAAACGTTTTGGCGCCGAGATATTTTGCCGTTAGGACATTTTAACGGCAGGTCGTTTCAGCACATTTCAGAACGTTTAGACGCCAGGACGTCTCGCCGCCACGAAGTCTCCGAGTCAGGACGTCATAGCGCCGGGACGTAATACCATCAGGATTTCACAGTGTTAGGACGTTTCAGCGCCAGGACGTCTCAACGGCAAAACGTCTCGACGCCAGGATATCTCGTCGCCAAAACGTCTCAGCGCTAGAACATCTCAGCGCTAGTACATCTCAGCGATAGTACATCTCAGCGATAGTACATCTCGCTGCTGAGATGTTTCCGGTCCAGAACATGAAAGCATCAGAACGTCTCAGCGCCAGGACATCTAAGCGCCAGGACGTCTCAGCGCCAGGATGTCTCAGCGCCAGGACGTCTCAGCGCCAGGATGTCTCAGCGCCAGGACGTCTCAGCGCCAGGATGTCTCAACACCAAGACGTCTTGCCGTCAAAACGTCTTGCGTCAAGACGTCTCGGAACCAGGACGTTTCAGCCCCAGAACCTCTCAATACCAAAACATCTCAACGTGATACCATCAGCACGTCACAGGGTCAGGATGTCTCAGCACCAGGACATCTTGGGATCGGGGCATCGCAACGCGAATATATTTCAGCGTCAATATATTTACGCGCTAACACATCTCAAGGTCAAAACGTCTCGCCGCCAAACAGCTCAACATCAAGAACTCTCGGCGTCAAGATTTCTCATCGTCAGGACGTCTCAGCGTCAGGAAGTCTCGGCGCCAGAAAGTTTTGGCCTTACCAATGTTATTGAAAACAATACTGGCAAATGTTTGTCACTAAGAAAACTTGGTATTCCGTATTGCGTTACCCAAATTTACATAAATATTATAAATGAATTTTCATAGTTTATAAGGTTATTTACTACACTGAATGTAATAAGCGTTCCATAAAAATAACTTCTATAAGCATTATTCAGTGAGTTTTTAAAAAACTTCCCGTAACAATTTTATATACCATTAAAAGTTTTCAAAAGGGCTTAATTATTTATTAATTCCATTTTACATTTTAACGGTTTCCGAATCAAGACATTTCAACGGCAGGACGTCTCGACATCGGGATGTTTCGGCGGCAGTACGTTTCCAGGAAGTTTTCACTTCAAACAAAATGGATAAAGCAATTTTGTTCCCCAAGTTCTTTGTATTTTTGACTGTTTCGGCGCCAAAAAAAATTTATTTATTACTATGAATATAATAAACGTGATTTTAAAAGGTTGAATAAAAAATAGCTTTCGTGTAAAAATTGCATTCGTAGCTCAAAAGATCTTAAAGGACCATGGCCAAGATGGCCTCAATTATTTTCTATTTTTGGCTAATTGTTTTTCATTTTTTGCGATTGTTAAAGCGTTGTGATTTTGGGTAGCAACACCTAATCAGGTTGTTATTAGTCTTCTCTTGCTCCCTTCATCAGGCAACTTTTGGGGTTCTCTTCGGCTCCACTCTTCTGAAATGTACTAAGCAGCGTAACCTTCTCTCTTTGATGTCCCAACTTCCAAAAGATCCTCGTTCTTCTTCTCTACATGTTATGATACCTTACTGGGTTTCTTTTCCATTTAGTTATCTCGCCTTTAGCGAAACTTCAGCTACCCGTGACAAATTATTTCACTTCTAAAATCCACTGCAATACTTCTCTCCAGGTTTTTTCCCTGCTTATTAACCCGATACATAGGTACGTAATATTTTTATTTATTCAAACCTGTAAATAGTGTTGTTTGGGCAACTAATTCTTGAAGGCACATTCCTTAAATCATCATTTTCGTTTAATAGCACAAATTTTGTCTTCTGTTAATTGACTAGTAATCGGTTTTTCCAGCTTCTCCCTTTCTGTGTTTTAAAATATCTTTGATTTTTTTTTGTTTTTGCTGCAATCGTAAGGTCATCTTCATATGCCAATAAATAATGGTGTTGCTTGCCTCAATTTCACTTCTCCTTACAATCACGTCTAATACAATATTCGACAGGGTTTGCTTTAAGGGATTGTCTTGTTATAGATCTTCCCCTTGTAGTCTTATTTTCTTCCTTGTCTTTTTTTATTGACTGTAAGCGATCAATGAGACCTAAATCTTGCTTGACATGCAGCAAATTTCTGCTCCGCCATGTCCTACAAAACCTCCTTTACTAAGGTGGATACTATTTCATATGAAATATTATGTAGAAAAGATAAATGAGTTATGTTGGATCAGGAAATTGAAGAGAGAAGAAAACGAGAATGCTTTATAAACACGCAAACAGCCGTTATTAAAAATAGAAGAAGAGAATTATTAACGTACAAATAAGGTGGTGCAGGAGCGGAGAAAATACTAATACAAAATAAGAACTTAGAAGCGAGAAGAGATTCCACGAGGAGAGAGATCGTTCAAGAATATAACACTCCCGGAAGACATACAAAGACTCAATGATAAATTAAAAACAAGATGGTGAGGATATGAATGAAGCAGGATTATTAAATAATAGAGCAACTACTTTAGAAAAGAGGACTCACAAAATTGATAGTCATCACTCTAGCTCGTATACATGCATTTAGGGGGACGGCGTCGAAACGATCTTGGTTCCATAGCTTGCCTGGCGATAGCGAAAACGACGACGCTAAAATACATTAGACTTTACTCTTGTACTTTTAGAGTTGCTTAAAGCAACGCTTGGATCATTTGTTGCAAAATATTTTTATAATAAAATGTTTTTATAACACACAATATAGACAAAGGAATTTAAAAATAATTGGCAAAAGTTTCAGGAGATAAAAGGCATAAGCCAAAAACTAATGTAGAAGGTTACTTAAAATTCACAGTTCATAGTCTGGTGTCTCTAAGAACCAAATGATGTCTACAAAGTAACTGTCTTCCGAGCTTGCAGCTTCCCGACCTCATTTGGAAGCTGCAAGCTCGGAAGACAGTTACTTTATAGGCTTTCTAAGCCATATCTCATACAGTTCTAGTCATTCTTTGTAAACAAAAGAATCTATTTTTTTGGTAAATTCTACAACTCAATGATTTCATGAATTGGTAGATTTTCATTAAAGAAACCATGAGTTTTCAGAGGTATATACGAAATATTCAAAAACCATGTTCAAAGTTCAGAATCAACTTTGACAATTCACTAGGAAGAGTTCTAGATGTTACAGTTCCTGAATGACCTCATGAGCACACTATTGAGTCATCTTTTTAAGTTCAATCTTGAAATTCAAAACTTGTTCATTGTTGAATTCACAATTTTACTGCCGCTGTTCTATGTATGATCACACAACATATCGTAGACGGGGATAGACCAACAAAAATATGGCATAAAGTACGCTTAACCCATCTGAAAACATAAATCACCAGCATATACCAGGCATGGCGGCAGCAAAGGGAGCAATTAGGAATAACTAATTTAATTATGTAGCGACCCACCACCCCACCCTGTTTAATTTAAAGTTTATGCCGCCGCAATAAGCCAACAAACGCGGTAATTGGCTCCGATATAAAAGGTTCCCGGCGCGGGCCGCTATATCAACTGCAGCCCCGTTTTAAAGCTGCAGTGCACACAAATTCGGCCCTTTGCATTATTTATCTGTTTGCCGTGCGGCTGCGTTATTTACGAAACCAGCCGCGCGAAATTGGAGCCGAAAGCTGCGGGCGCTTCATAAGGCACGGTTTTAATTCCAATGCGCCCGCCGTATTGCTCGCATTAATCCTTGCGAATAACAAGCGGCGTAATGCCGCCACTTAGGTAGCTCTTAATACACAGGTAATAACAATAAAACCCAAAATTGGCTCTGCCGCCAGTCGAATCTGCGCTCCGTGACGATTTCGTGCGCTTCCAGACACGCGAGGCGATGTCGATGACATTGCAGGTGTGAATTGGTGTAATGACAACCAAAACTTGTGGGCTACATTCATATAAAAGAATAACAATAATAAGCAATTGTATAGTAATAAAATTTTAGTCAAAAGACATAGGTGTTACGCAGTCACCTGATATGTCTTCTGAATAATCATGGTCTTGAAGTGTTTCCAAGTAAACTCACTAAGTGGCAGGGGTGTGCATGGCATCCCATTGTTTGGCTTGTTGGCGCATTCATTTGGAAATTACACGAGTGATGTGGATTCTGAGCAGAGTTATCATCAAGTTTTTCAAAAGAAAACCCTTAATGGAACATAAATTACGACAAGCATGTGGTGACAAAGTCTTATCGAGAAGCCGTTCGAAATGCACAAAATATTTTGGGATGGAAGAGATTCAGAACAAAACGATCACAGAGGCGGCCGCCTGCCGACATCACATATCGCTGCAAATTGGAACGTGATATCAAAAGAGTTGAAATTGAATAAGGATATGTGTCATCCAATTTAGGGAAACGGGTGCTTAATGCAAAAATAGTCCCTCTCACAATCACAGAAGCACAGAACTGCTGAAAAGACGCCATGTGAAACTGCCCCTGAAAGAAACTGCATGAAGATACTGCAGCAGTCTAAATTACTATAAAGAATATGTTAAGAAGCAGCCTAAGCTTTTTTTCTTCGATTGAATGACCTCCAGAAACGGTACACAGATAACAGAGGGAACTACTTTGACAAGACCTAGGGCCATTAACTGATAAGTTGAGTAAATTGTTTCTATGAGCCTAGTCCTATAACTTTTCTGACAAAAGTTGCGTTTTCAATAACAGGTGTGGCCTTTGTTGTTGACAATAATTAAAAATAAATTTAAAAACTGTTAGAAAAGACTTACTTATTGCAAAAAAAAAAACCAGTACCAAACTATATAACGAAATTTAAAAGAACATTTCACTAAAAAATAATCATAAAAAAGTTAGAAAGTTAAAATTCAAAGTTGTTCTACCCTTTTAACTCGATTTGGCGATTAAAAGGACGGAAAGCGTCAAAATTACCAGGATAAACACCGGGGTAACATGAAAGAACACCAAAATTGCCTACATATTCGCAAAACAAAATGATTTGTAAAGTCTGGCATTAACGTAAAGAAGCCTAGGTTTTTTTGAAACAACTAATTCGAAATGTAAGCCTTCAAACTTCGGGTAGTTGCCAGAAATCCATTAGTAACTATTAGTAATTATTGGTGTTTGCTGTCCTGCTTCTAACCAAAACCTTTATTGGACGCGATCAGGTGGTGGGTTTCATCTGTAACCAATTTTTGCTTTAATAATCCATTACGACACTTCTATATTAGACATCAATCCTCGTTTCTCTTTGTGCTTCACTCCAATTAAGGGGAACTACTTGATAAGTCTGTTGGTCAAATATAAATCTTCGTAGATTATGCCAAAAATGTTTGCTTTCGAAACAGAGCACAGTCATGGTAAAAGCTGTTAGGGACAAACCTCTTGTAATCACCAACTGTTTTTGATTTGATTGATCTATCATTCACTGCGTTATACGAATAAATCATGCCGTTACCAACTGCTTGTAGATTTGCTTTCTCTTTGAGAAGAGCTCGGTTCTAAAACAGCGATCGAAGCTGCTTTGAAATGAAAAATAATTGATTACTTATATAACATACATTTTCGAAGTTTTTTAAAGGTAAATCTGAATTTGATTTTGAATTAACCTTCTCAGTAATAAAGATCTCTATGTAGACATTATTTCAGTCAGTGAAAAAAATCTAAATTAACCTTCAAATTAAACCTGGATAAAGTTAAGTAAGAGATTTAGAGTACTTTGCACGACATACCTGAAGCAGAAACAAGTCCATACTATCCTGTTAGATAAAATTCAGCAGAAATATATCACAATAGAATGTACCAATATCACGGTCAATTTGATCATCTCACTTTTTCACATTTAAGCCAATCGTAGCACAATAATATCTAATGCAATATTTGATCCTATTCAAGATAAGTGCATCGCATGAGATCCCACTATTTCTAATATTTAATTTAATAGAATACATTTTCTATTTTCTAATTTGATATTTCAAGGCCCGTTCAAATAAAAATCGGCATAATATTTAAATAAACTTAATTGTATTGAACCAATGATGATAGGTGAAACTTTATCAGCTGCTTTGTTTGATTCATTGAACTACAGTGTTCGAGTTAATGCGGAAAATTTCCCTAAAAATATTTCTTAGTCCATCACAGTTTACTAAGTGCATATGACTGTGAATTATATAATTATCCCCCCAGGAAGAAAATTTCAGAAGAGGAATTAAAGACAAATAAAGAAGAATATTCCAGAACTTTAACAGAAAACACAGTAATTGGAGTTCAGCAGAGATACATTTTTGTTGTAAAAGTCGTGTCTCAAAACTTACAGTTGTTACTCGATACTAAAACTAAACTATGGTAGTTAACAACTAATGGCTGTCACATGATTTTCGACAAAAATATGAACCTGATCTAGGGCTAACTATAAAGCTGGATTAGAAGCATCAAGAAAATAAATCGTCCCGGGAAGAAATGAATGCGCAGTAGTACGAGCTTATTTGGCTCGGAAGGCGGTTTAAATGAACTTTAGAGAACATCGATAGCATTGAATTGATGTGTTCAATCCTGGTGCTTGAAAGCAGAGTGCTGGAAGTTCTATGCCACTTGTATAAAGAGTAAACAGTAACAATCAAAACTGCTAATCAATTTTTAAAAAGTGATAACGGCAACAAATAGATTTTCGTTGCTACGGATTACTTTACCAGGTAGACTCAAGTGATACTGAACCAAAAAGCATCCACAGTCGTTGAAGTATTGGTCACAGCTTTGGACTATACTTCCAAATCTAGTAAAATAAGAGCCGTATTTCCAAATCAACGTATATCGATTAGGAATTAAAAAAATAGGAGGGGTAGGGCCTACGGTTACGGAATACGAAGGGTTTTATATGTTGCTTAGTGATCAGGCAACTTTCTTGTCATGACTCAGGTTGTCTCGACATAAGAAGAACTCTGACTTGCCAGATTTGAGCTATCAGCTTTAAAAATATTCAAAAACTGTCGATTGTTGATAACTAGAAATGGAGCCTCCAAATTGATCCAATACATGGCGTCCCTCATGGCGCAGGTGCCAAAAAGCAGCATTATCATAATCCTTGCGAAAATCAGCATTGCCTTTCTCTTCCTCAACTCGGGTGCTTGTTCTGCAACTTCTAACCAAGAATATTGTTGGTTACAATTAGATAGTGAGTAAAAGCTGACCCTAGTTTGATCTATGCCTTATGCTTACTTTAAGCATTACTTATACCATACTATGTAATCATTCTCATTTCTCTATATTCTTCGTGCTAGTACTCGCTTTCGAAAAGTTGACATTGGTAGCTTTTTTAGGTGAATGTTGTGTGCAATCAACGTATATCAATTATTAAGAATTAGCAAGGCGAGAACAACCAAACCAACGGACGTTGGCGAGTTTGTATCTTACGCCGAAACAAACAGTAAACCCCTAAATTAACGATAAGGTGACGTATGGGTAACAAGGAAAAAGTATTTTTTAGTGCGTTGTATAGTGGGTGGAATTTGTGGTTACATAATAGGAAGGGTTCCATGAAAATGCCCTTAGTGATAAGACAACATTCTTATTATAGTCCAAATTGTTTCGACATATGGAGAATCTTGCCTTGCCAGAAACGAGATAGAAACTGCCAAAATATTCAGAAACTCTCAATATTAAAGGTCGAATGTGGCATGGAAAGTGATGCAGAACAAGTAAGATGTATCATTTTAAAGATCATAGATACAGTTTGCATAGATGAAGATTTCTTCATAACTTTTTCTACAGGTGGCAATGCCTGTTCTGCGATAGAACAGGGTTTTTTATTATTCAAAATAAAATCGATTAGATGTCATCTAAAATAAAACTTGAAAGGTCAATCGAGACATCCAGGTGTTGGAGAATTGACAAATTGAGAAAGTGGAAAATTAAAGTACTTGGAATCTTTACTTAATTAAATAACTTAATTAATTAATTAAATTGGTTGTAAGAATAGCCGTTACAAAAATCAAATCTATATTGTAATTGAGAGAGTTAAATTTAAAACTTGAAGCCAGAATACTCAAATTTTATATACTTCCGAGATCCTACATGGCGTGGAAGCATGCATACTTGCACATACAGGCATTTTGTGAATTAGAAGCATTTGAATTTTGTTTTCATTGAAGAATGTTATCACGAGTAGATTACACCAAATAAAGAAATACTAAAAAATCAACAGAGAAAAACAGATAATATTAACAATGAAAAGAAAACAACTAATAAATATGTACACTGTATAAATCAGCTAAAAAAGTAACGAGTCAAAGATACCTAGGCGAATTTAGAACATCCTTAGACAATAGTCTGGATTTGTCGGTATTCAAAGTATTTAGAAAGGCAGTCAGTAAAATAAAAAATATTAGAGTCAACGTCAAAAAACAGATAAAACAGTAGAAGGAAGACAAGTAAAAGAACAAAAATAAGGAGCATTTAAGACAAAGTAAGAGAAAATAGATATTGAAGTGACTGCCAGTTGCAACTTGGTGCAATAAAATCAAATTCATTAAGAACAAATTGACCGGTTGCTCAATTGGAACCATATCTAGGTACATCATTACAAAAAATTTACTTTAACAAAAAGCTTGCACTATCCACAAATTTCAAGAGCAAAGGATTTATTGAAACAAAATTCGTTGAACAATTTTTAAACAATACGTTCCAATTAAAAGAGTAATATTTGTATGATCAGTCCAAAAGAAAGAACAGAAGAAATTTTTTAGAAATCATTAGCCTCAAGACAAGATTTACTGGATGTATTAAGAGCAATATTTAATCTAGTAGATTAATTACAGTAACAAAATTAATCAGGATAGAATCCAATAGGTCTGATATCGGATTTGTCAAAGAGGAACTTATTACCCTCACTTAAATAGAATGAATTTTGTCTTAGCACTTGGTGCAGCAGAGTTAAATTTATTATAAGACTATTGCAAGAAAATTCGCTAGAAAATCCATTAAATCAGACTCAATTGGTTTCAACATCTGCTCGTTTAACAAAATTAGCTACAGAAGAGATTCTCAGTTCAGTAAAGCTGTTGAAAAGTTCAGCTTCCAATTATTGCATCGTCATCACTTGCAATTAGTTCTGCGACACCCAACGTTAGTACTTAAGAAGGCCGATCTTTGGTCGTGTAGCTTAACTTACGTCGTAACCTACAACGACGAGATTACTAGATATAGACTATAGCTTACATTCACTATGGTAGTTAGTGAAGTGATTAGTAATTTTCAAAAAACACGTAAAGCCAGCACATATTTAAATGCGTACAGAACTTTTGTTATCATCAAAATCATCACCTGACTGAACTTTCTAGGCCCATAGGAGGCAATCCTATCACTAACTACAACATTATCTGTTTTTACGCCTCCAAAAACCTCCAGTCTGTTTCATTACCATTTAAACCGCAACTAAAAGCTTTTAGAGTAATGGTACCACAATCATAACATAAGTTGTACAGTTGCTAGTTTACTATCACATAAAAGTAGCCGTAGATAGTTCCAACAATGGGAAGATTCAATAATGGTCTAAACATAAAGTTTATAAAAGTATGTTCGTATTATTTATCTCTATGCTCTAAGTATAAAATGCTTCGTAAAGCCAGAATTTCCAGTAAATTGCATATCGCATTATTTTTGTTTTAATTCGTTTTATTGTCTCATCACTCGTTACTTCTGGTTTTATTTTTAGTTTCGTGCTAAAATCAGAATACCATCAGAATTTTACCACTTTTTAGTTAATGTCATTAAATCTTGTGCTAATTATAATTGTTGTCGCCGAAGTTATAATCAAAAGCTAAACCGTTCGCGGTGCGGTTTCCCATTTTACGAGCAGTCTCGCTTCTGGTCCAAAAGATTGCTGTCTTGATCTCCAAACGTTGCTGTCTGTTTACAGTTGTTCTGCTGGGTTGCCTGTAGATGTAATACCGCTGAATAAGTCAGACAATTGCTCCTACTCACTTAAATGGTAAGGTTGTTCTTTGTTCTTGTTTGATATAACTAATCTTAATTTTGCCTCCGTGGACATTTACAGCAAGTTTAAAACTCATCAGCAATTTTATACCCCTGAGCCTGCTTTAACCGAATTCTATGGTCAATTTACTCATTCACAAAAAAAGTTTCTGCCCAGTTTCCCATCCTCAGATTTTTGCCATTTAACTAAGAAGATAGTTATGTGCGAGTGCAGGCGCAACATAAATACACTGAGCGGGCCTTTTTACGCAGCCCCCGAGAACAAACTCGCGAGCGGGAGCGGCCCGGGGGCTCCCAGGACGCGCCGCTGAAATAATTAAATAATTAAACACCGCGGCGCAAATACGACTTCATTATAAATTCCCGCCCGAGCGCGACAAATTAAAGCCATGAATTCGCGCCGGTATTTATTTTCGGCGCTAACGGCATTATCTCGGCCGTTTCGGGCGAATGATAGCCGTTTTCAAAATTTCGCTAGGTTTAATTAGAGCGCGTGATTAAATTGCGCCGGTTTTACAATTAAGTCGGGGCGCGGCCGTTTACGGCCGGACGCGGCCGCTGCGGCTTGGCCGGCGGCGGCTGCGGCTGCCTTTGAAGCTTCGCCGAGTGATTGCGAGCTGCCCCGCGCGGGGTTTAATTTTACACCAAAAAAATAAAACCAAAAATTGGCCTTCTGGTACACCAATTTTAGAACAAAAACTGCTAGGGGATGCTGATCAAGTTGAACCGAAAGGACAGGAATGCTCTTTAGCGTAGGACCTTCATTTATAAAATATCAATGCCATGTTCTTTATTATTGTGGATAAAGTTGAAAGTACTCTATAAATGTCTTCTAGGTTGCGCATTACAATATGCACGATGATTAAAAAATTGTTAACACTGCTGTGAGCTCAATTATTACCAAATTGAGTTTGATACAAAAAAGAAAATTTGCACTATAGATGAAGATGTTCAAATCGTCCACATTTGTTTGCAATATATATCAAGCACACATCAAAGACCGAAATTATCAAAATCGGCACAAGTATTGGTAATTACAGATAAAACATAGCGTTTCCAAGTCTTCCCCAAACAAATGCACGAAAAGAAAATTTCAAATTTTAGAATACCTCGAAAGCAATGTTTAAAATACCACTTATAAAATCTACTACATAACTCATCCACATGATCCGGCACAGGGTGGTGCAGGAACCATGATCTACAATTCAATAACCCAATAAGAGTTAATTTACCAACAGAAAAAAAAATACAATTAGCTAATATCAAGGTAGATACAGAGTCATGGCCCTTGGATCACTGGGACCTATATTTTTTATCCAAGGAGACTAGAATTCCAAAACTAAAATTAGGGAAACAAGAATTTATCATAAACTACAAACAAACTTAACTGGAATTTTCTATCGACCCTTGGGCCAACTTATTGATCAACAGACTCCAATAAATTGCTTGAGCTATTAGATTTCTTTCTACACAAAGATATAACAAACTCTCTATTACCTCTGTAATAGTAAGTATTTTATAAATAAAGAATATATACCAATCCTAATCAATAATACAACGATCTGAGTTATTTTCCAGAATTATATCGAAGATCAGAACTTAAAATTTAGAATTAGGGGATGACGAACTGGATAAAACTACTAACTACTTAACAACACCAATTCCAAGAGGCCAAGAGATATTTAACTCCTAAACAACTACAAGAAACAAAGAAATCTCATAATGTACCCCTCTACATCCGAGAATTGGTGTGTGAAAAGCAAAGAACACGAAGCAAGTGGCAGAGGTCCAGGGACAATAAAGACAAACTAATATACAATAAACTACAACAAAGGTTACACAAAACCCTTTCCGAAGCCGAAAACTTAACATTTGAACATTATATAAACTCACTCTTTAAAAATAATCACATGGCATGGAAGGCTAGAAAAAGTTTTATAAGGCCAAAGAAGGACAGAAGCTAGCCCAAAATTGATGCAGAAAAGCCACATTGTCAAAGTCTTTACACCATTCGGTCACAACATTAATTATAATGATGATGCTCTTGAAGATTTATTTGAAGTGCCCAATCACAGCTTTTTCCCCTGGAAACATTCAATACAATTAAAATAAATAAAGCACTTAAGCATGAGCTTATAAAAAGAAATTTTTTAAACATCTCCCAAGAAAAGCAGTAGCATGATTAACAACCGCATATATGTTAGCAGTATGCCGAGATTACCACATGATCCTATAAGCAAAACGTGCTAAAGAAACATGCTCACATCGTCCAATTAACCTTTTCTCCTAGAGTTTTCGAAAAACTGCCAATGGAGAGGATTAAAACCGACTTGGAACTATTTACTATCCCAGACTATCACTTTGGTTTTCGGGAGCGCCACTCAACTATACAACAAACACGCAGAATTGTCAGTAGTATCATCCACTTTCCAGAAAAAGAATTGTGTATTACCCTAATTCTAGATATCGCCCAGGCTCTTAATAAAGTTTGGCTTTTTTTTAGTCTGCTAATATCTTACATATCAGAAGGATATTTTCAAATAAAACACAATTCCAGTTTGTCCAGCTACCATCAAGTAAAATCAGAAAAGTGGGGTCCGCTATTCTTTTTGATTTCTACCTCAGATTTTTCAACAGCAAACAATGCCACTAGAGCAACATTTGCGGATAATATTGCCTTGTTATCAGCAGGCATTAACCCGGTGCTTGCATCGTAGAGTCTACAGCATCATTTGGATGTTTTACAAAACTGGCTTAGTAAAAGCGAAACGGAGATAAACATCTTGACGAAAAATTTGCTTGGACAAAACACCCCAAAACAAAATGTTACCAAATTAACTTAAAATTCTGACAGATGTCGTGGTTAATGGAAGAGGATCCAAATTAAACTGTTTGGGGTTATAGCATAATTATAGCAGTACGTTTTATTATCAATTCCTTCTGGTATTGTAATTGCCACCAAGGAAATCAAAATGTGGTCGACACTATACTTCGAACGAATACAAAACATGAAAGCGATCTAGCATCAGAAATAATCAATTCTGTAAAGACTGAGAGAAGACTTAAAAAGATTGTAACTCATAGACAAGAGATATATGATGTAAATTAGTCAAGCACAGCTAACTAGTGGTATTTTTAAAGAATGGCCAATAGACAATTCCTCTACTTTTGTTATGTTCTTATATATAATTTACTTACTACTCTACACTTAAGAGTATAATGTAGATATGCAGTTAAATAAAAAATCTTAAAATGATGATGAATTAAAGATAAAAAACTTGCAATCCACCATTTACTGACTAGTGGAGTTCAGTGACTTTCACGTTAGTGAACACGTAAACAAACATATACATATTCTAGGGAACGTGAAAGATCTAGTTTTAAGGTCAGTGTCTACTAGACAATCACTACAAAAGAACCAGTTCGGTAGCACATTTTTAAAAATGACAACTACGACTACGAATCACTTTGCTCTGTACAATGGTCTGCACGCTTGCCGTCAATTTTTAGCTAAAAGCCATGGTGCTTATACCACCAGCTATATATATGAAGCCTACAAGAGAGGTTTATTAAATATCTTCTTCTGCTTTTATGTGGGTTTAAACCTATTTTTCTTCACGGATTGATCACGAAGATTTCCACCCATCTCTTTTGTGATCTACCCGCCGCCTTTTACTTTGAGTTTTATTATCTCCTACTATTTTAATGAGTCACTCGCTCTGTTTACATGTTCAATTAATTAATATATTATACAGATGGCAACTTGTTTATTTTAGTGCAGCATATGCTTGGCTGTACTAGTGCCAAAGAGCGTTCTCGTTTCGTGGTTTCATAGTTTCATAATTTCCACAAATGGCCTCACCATAGTATTGTAGATTCATACCTTATTATCAATATTCAAATACTTGTTCTTTCAAGTTACATCTTTCAAACAACCAAGGGCTTGGACAGCTTATATAATTTGTATGTTTCACTTCGTTGTGTGTGTAGCGGTCACTAGATACATTTACTCTTAGGTATTATAAAAGTCACAGCAACAATACCACTAAGAAAGATTAGGTTAGGTCAGAAAGGATAAAGAAAGAATACAAGTGAAAGAGATAAATAAAAAAATAAACATTTGCAATGATTACATCCATGCCTACAAATAAGTCATGAACGAGGAAATAGAATATCTTTCTTCATCAATAACTGCCGTCGATCTAGTCATAAAACTTTCTTCCATTGATTTCAAAATCTTTTGATGCCATTTAAGAAAATATACTTAATTTATTTAAATAATATGAAGAGATTACTTTGAAATTATTGAAACAATCAAAACGTTAATCTTAACAGATTTACATTTGTAAGATCATTATTGTAATCATTATCGATGTCTTCTCTTAGATCAATGTTATTCAAAGGTTTAGAAGAGTTTTAAGAGGTGAATAACATCACACAGTGTACCTCACATAATTTTCGTACACAATTTTCTTCAAATGATAATGAAATTCTTTATTTAAAGTCGTAAAACACTAGACTAACTAGTACCACCGTGCAAATGATGGGTGCGTCTTTAGCTTGCGGTCCAAAGTATCTACATTTTAGCTACATACCGTAAGTAGAGTGCAGCTAATTATATTATAACAACACTCCAGGTGCGCAAACGGCTAAAAATTGCATCATAGCAGTGAGCTAGCAATATGAAACCTGTAATATGGATTTGTTGTAATAAAATTCCCTGCATATTGTTGTGACTAAGAACCTGAACCCAGAAAGCGGTACCGGATATTACTTCTGCTATATCAAGTTGATCGTGGTCTTGCCTCATGGGAGGAGAGAGAGTCTTGGGTTAATTGTTTGGACCAAAACTAAATAAAAAATCCGAGGGTGGGAGTACAGGCTAAGCAATATATAGCTGCTTAGAAGATCGGTCCTTACTGGTTATTCCCCTGAGTCACCGAACACAAACCATCGTGTATTGCCTTGGAATTTGAAAAAACATATATTCATGAAAACAACTATGGATAAGGATGTTTTTAAAACATACAATTTGATGGAGACCCAGGGAGTGAAAACTGGAAGGAATAATCTTTCGAGTAATAATAAACACGTTGACTCTAGATCTCAACTAAAGTAAAAACAACTTCCGTGGCATCTACAAAAAAGCTTCCCAAAGACTTACTATAGAGATAGTGAGGGCCAGGGGGAGATCTATTAATCTTAGAGAGCACAGCAACTAAACATCCAAGCAACTAAAATAAAACAGACACTGTCTTGTATCCAAATCTTCTAAGTTGAATATATGTGCATCTCTGAAGAATATGACTCAGTCTTCCAAGAGAAACAAGTGAGAACTTAAGTAGGAAATTATCAAGGTGGAGACGTCCTTATCCTTGCAGATAGTCAGGCTGCAGTAAAAGCTTCACCTAGTTACCAGATAAATTCTAAACTGTTCGGAAAACGTTATAATATTTTAAAACCACAATAGACCTATTGTTATATGCTATATATAGTAGAAACTGTCTTTACTGAAATTCAATGAGTGTTAAGAATAACCAAGGCAGTAGTTTGCTATTGACCAAATGATTGGATAAGTAAACCCTAACAAAACCACGAGGATTGAATGAAAGGACGAAGGCAGAGTAAAAATATGCTAACGACTCTATCTAAGAAAATAACAGATAGCGCAATGTAATTAAATAGACATCAAGTTAAGCTAGTGACCCATTTATAGAATTTTTAATGAAGATCATATATTCGATTGTAAAGCTCTTGCCCGATAGAGATAGCCATTTCTAAAAATATCGTGCTCTAATTAGAAAAAAAAATTATGAAAATGATACTTAGTTTGATAAAGACACCGAATCTTTTTTTTCTGGATAAGGGAAGCGATAATTAATGCAATAAAACTCAAGACTGCAGTGCTAATGGCTCTCAATTCTTTCTTATCCTCCACCCCCTCCCAAACACAACTTAATAACTTGAATATCTACTAAGATAATGTTACTCAACCTTATTACTAAATTCTCTTAAGGAAAATCTTAAAAAATAATATTAATGTATTTTGTCTATGTTAAGCATATGGTATAAAATGTGGTGTGAAAAATGTGTGCAGCACTCAAAGTATTATATGTTTAGCTTTTTAATCCCCATTGAGATCCTATTTGAGAGTCGCTTTCCTTTCAGTCAACTCCCTATTTAGTTCCGCATTTTAAGATAACCTTTGAAAGTGTTCAGAAATATCTAAATTTCTATATGTAGCACCTCTAAAGTCTATGTTACAACTGAATGTTTTCTAACAAAATCTCCTACTATAGTCTACCTGTTCGATTTGATAGTTTTGTGTAAAGAAAAATAATTTTCCCAGAAACAGGACCAACAATTACCTGGACAATAAATTCAGATATATAACATTAATCTTTTACTTTTAATATAGACTGTAGCAGAAAAGTTGGTTATTGAGAGTTGATTATTATGATCCCAAAGTTGGTCGCTACGAATGTCATGCGCATATGAGGAGAGTTGAAATTAAACAGGAATGTGGGCAGTGTTTTTTCTGACACAGACATACTATCATATTAATCTAACAAGGAATGTCATGGAGTTGTTCTGCTCCGATCGTTGTCAAATTTGGTATACAGTATGATATGACTGAGGGATGAATACGTGTTATTGCTTTTTGCTGTGTGACTCAAAACTTTAGAGATATGAAGTATGAAAGTTTACCGCTTAACAATAATGCATATGAGAGATATCATTAGTGTCAACTGCAAAAAAGTGTTGAACACAAAGATACATTTGACAACGAGCATATCTGATGAAGAATAATGCATTGCATCGCTCGCCCTCGATGTCCTTCTGACAATTTTCGAAGGTCCTTGGAAAACAAACAGTGGCAGGAGTTTCAAATCGGGGGAGGTCTCTTTAGTATGTATCCTGCCTTAAAGAAGGAATATTTGATCATGTCTACAAAACATTCTGCTTGAAATTGATACATCGTCAACAAGTAGAGCTTCAATATGTTGTCCCTTTTGGAAAGACGAAGACCAACACGTTCAATTCGAATGCGATCTTGGAACTTCCTCACAAAATGCTTGAATTGGAGATTGAAAAAAAGATCCATATGTTGAATCTTATCTCGTCTGTCTTGGGTCACACAGCAAAAAGCAATAACATGTATTCATCCCTCAGTCATATCATACTGTATACCAAATTTGATAACGATCGAAGCAGAACAACTCCATGACATTCCTTGTAAACATGATATTTTTACTCTAATACATCTCTCATATTCACCTAGCCTGTCGCCGTGTAATTTTATCCCCGTGTGAAAATGGCGCTGAAGATATTCCAACAATCCAAACGGCTGTGACAGATATGCTGAGATTCATCTCAAATGGAGCTTTATTTTGATTTCTATTCAAATCGTTTTTTTAAAGATTACCTATTACATCTCACATAAATTTGAGAACGAAGTAGTAAAATAAAGCAATAAAAAAGCCAAAAAGTATAAAGTTGATTACAGTTGAAAAATTTGGTAATAAAAACACTACTATTGCAACTGAATGCGCTTTCAAAGCTTTCCACGCTGCGTGTGCATATTGATCAACTGTCCACGCTGCATTTATCACTTTCGATTTCCCATTTTACAAGCAGTTCCGTTCCCGATTTCAAATACTGAGTAACATGTCGCGTGTCTGCAATTTTTGTCGACTGTTTGAGATTGTAAAAGGTGGAGTGACACGCCATATATGGCCGCTGCTGATTACGTTCTTCTGACACAACTCATGGTTCATCCTAATTCATTTGCAATATTCTGTTGTAGCTAATATCAATAAAATTAACTGTGGATACGGGCTAAAGAAACAAAAGCATCAAAAAGAAATGGAGCAAAACTTGATTATAGTTTAAAGTTTTAAAAATGTGACCTTTTATTTTTAATCAAAACAAAAATTGGCAGTACAAAACACCTAAAGCAGGAAACTTTTAAAAAAACCGTAAAACTTCAAAAATTAACTTTTATGTTCAGATGAACAAATTTTAGATAAATTATTATTAACAAATTGATATGAAATAGAAGTACACATTTAGTTGCCGTAGAAAAAATTGTCTTTTATCAAGCTAAGATCCAAAAAAGATTCTAAATATCAATTTTTTGAATTCAATAAAGAAACCAGCCCACAAAAAATATTGAAGTAAAGATAATAAAATAAAATAGATCGAACAGGTCTACCCCCCTCCTCAAATAATGCTTAGTTAAAAAGTAATAAAAGAAAAGAACGAAAAACTTGTAAATATATGGATAGACATTCAATTAAGTGTCTCTTGTTTTCTTAACATTAACCCTTTACCTCTGTCAGTTATTACCGTCTATATATGGTCTTAATAACTTAATAAAAAGTCTTTCCTTTTTATGTTTTATGAAACACATTGAATAAATAATTCCGTAAACAATCACTTTTCGACTCAGAATTGAAATCAGTCCGTAAAGTTCAATCATTCAAAAGCTCTAAGCGCATTCTTCTGCCTTTTGTTTTATGATGCAGCTGCACCCCAACCTAAGAAAGCTAAAGCACTTTCCCCCTTATTAGAGATGGAGGACGCCCATATGGGAGCCTCAACCTCTCAGTTCGCAGGTCGTGCTGCCACACGGAGTGCCATAGCCTCACCTTTGTTACTACCATTACTTTTAACCGCGCAGCCTTTAAATAACTATTACTTTGTATCCGAAGCCTATTATTATAGCATTAAAATAATCGTAAAGTTTATTGAAAATCCTAAAACACACTTAGAGAAAAATTAAAGATATACGTGATGATCACTACAATTTCTGTCGCATTATTAGCATCCATCACATTTACACCACGACAATTACATAATGAAGAAACTGTGTGCAATTTACACAACTCAACCGATAATTAAGCATCCACCCGACATTAACAGAACGGGCTTCCACACGAAATGACTAATGTTGCGGCAATAGCGTCCGCGGACGTTCATTTCCTTATTGGCCGGCGAAGTGGCGCAGATAACGCGTTGTGTAATTATTCCTGACATTTACTGTAAGATCCTAACGACGCATTCAGTGCTCGATAAGTCATTTCGCGCAACGTCGGCGTTGCGAAAGCGCGGGGCCGCCGACGTGCTGTCGCAACGGCCCGATTGTTTATTAATTAATTTTTGTTTGCCGCAATTAATGGCGAATTAATTAAACACGGCTCGTAAAACCGGTGTTGTGCCGATCGGCTGCCGCCATTTATTACGCTCGCCCGGAGAGATTGCGGTGCGCCGTGCGAAAAAATGTTGATTCAATCGGACGCGCGCCTAAGCCCGCCCGCCCGAGCACCCGAATGGAAAAATATTGGCAATGGGCGATTAAGGCAAGCCGGGCAAAATAAACAGGCTGCTGTGGCGTTCTTTCAAAGTGCCGATTCGATTTTCAAATTTTCGTTAAAATATGCAAAATTTATCTCGGCTGCACGAAGTTCTAAGGCTGACAAACTAGCGAAAACATGAACATCTAATGTGTAGAAGATTTAACTCCTTTAAGTCTGATTCAATCTGACCTTGAAGACCTGTCACCTTCTGACCTTTCATTTGGTTAGTGCAAAGAAACTGCCAAATTCAGTAAATATAGAATATAAATATCGCGTTTACAGATGGATAGACCAAAGTATCAATTAAATTGGTCTAGGCAAACTTTTTGTCGAATTAGATCGGTCAATTTTTATGAGAGCTATGCTATCAGACAGTCAAATATCAAAATCATCAGAATAATTTTGGTAATTCATAAGTTACATCCCCGTATGGGATTGTTAATCTCTCCTGGTAGATGGTAGGGGAATGTCTTTCACATATGAGTGGTATTGAGGAAATGAAATATCCAGGATGCACCAAAAATAGAAGATGGACAACGCTAGGCAGAAATCAGGGAGATGGAATGGCTGTAAATCAGAGAAATATTCGAATTTCACGACAATTCTACAGTACAATCATCCCTAGCTGAAAACAATTAAGAAATGGTCGGAGGCTGTTAAAAATCTCCGGGTCGGCCACTAAGATATGTACACGGAACGTTAAAACATTGTACCAAGTAGGAAAAAACGACCGAACATAAGTATCATAGATGTCAACGAAGTCAGATGTCCATGTACGGAACACTATGAAATAGACGAATATCATTTATATTACTCTTGAAAAGGCGCAGGCAAACATCAACATGAAATAACCAAAAATTTTACCAACTTGGTACTCATCTCAAAATGAATAATCAATATAATTCAAATATATACTCCCATATCAGATAAAACCCATAAAGAAGTACAAACGTTTTATGAGGAATTATCACGACTATAAAACAACTTCCCAGCCACAAAATGAATGTAGCTGTGGGATATTTTAATGCTAAAATAGAAAAAGAGAGAATGCGTGAATACTTTGGACTACACAGATTAGGAGAAAGGAGTGAACGAGGCGTCAGGTTTGGGATATTTACTATAGAAGAACAACTTATTGTACTCAACACTTTTTTCAGTTGTACACCCGGAAGTCACTAATGAACGCCCCAGCACATATAGTCAGAAACTAGATTGACTATATATCATTCAATAAAAGATACCGCGATGCGTTCACCTCAGTCAAAGCACACCAAGGCCTAACGTAATGCCAGACCACAATCCGTTAGTAGTAGAATTGGAAAATAATCCTAAGAAATATAAACATAAAAAATTACGATATAATAAAGCTAAAAGGATCTGACACCGCATTAAAAGTGCGAAGAGACCAGCCGAATATACAAATGGAAATAAAAAACCGGAGGTAAACGTTATTACCGAAAACCATTGAAAACCTAACCAGAACATTAAAAAGAAGCCCTGGATTTGAAAAACAAAGATAAAAGCGGATATCTTAAACTTGATAAGCACATTCAAAGAAAAATTACAGAAGCCAAGGAGAGAAAGTTAGAAGAAGAAACTATAAAGAAATGGAAACCCTACAGGAACAACATGTATAAGAAGTTTAGAGAAACAGCAGATCTTTATTAAACTAGGACAACGGCTAGATTAGTTGACGAACAAGGCAATGTCATAATAGAGAAATAGGAAAAGACAAAGCGTGGAAAATTGCAGAAAGAGTTGTCTAATGATGCAAAACTAGACCCTTCAGACATAAAAGACGAATCGGGTTTCTTCATCACTACAGACAACTTTCATTCAGATTTTTCATTAGACGACAATAATGTCAAACAGTTGACTAGTATATATAACAGTATGTATGAAGACTGCCTTAAATATAAATTTATAACAGGACTAAAAAAAAGCAAAATGTAAGGAATATAGAACTATCAGTCTCATTTGTTAAAAGTATTCTTAAAAATCATTCATAAAATATTATAGAGAATTTGGGAAGAATGTATGTCCAAAACTCAGTTTGGATTTAGAGATGCACTGAAGACAAGAGAAGCCCTATTTGGTATACAGGTGCTGTTTTAAAGATGTAGAGATATTAAGACACATATGTACATCTGTTTCGTCGATTACTGTAGGCTATTGATAAAGTGCATCATGCTAAGATGATGGATGCATTGACTAATAGATGCAAAGAAAGCAGCATGGACATAAAGATCCCTGTAGATCCAATTATGATGAAATAATGATATTGTTCATGCACCTGTAGGAAAAGAAGCGTTAGCATATTTAGTTATACCCTAATCTTTATGTGACTATAGCAAATCAATTAAAATACTTTTTACTCAAATATTTACGTATCAAGATTTTTAAGATTGTAGACAGGAAAACACTTTAGAAATAAATTGAATCACATGTATGTCAGAGAAACTATAGAAAAGAGACAATTTTTGGAAATGTAAAACTTATGCAAAACATAAGAAACGAACCGTGGAAAAAAGAGTGAAAATGGGGAACCAAAGAGATACTGAAGACACGTAGGCAGATCTTTTTAGATAAAAAGACCATTGAAGATAATAAAAACAAGAATTGAGATTGAACTTTCTATATAGTGATAAAAGATCACTTCTTTTAATGTTTAATTAATTTAATTATATTTTCCCTTGACCTTGTGGCCAAATACCAATTATCCAAAAATTGAAAATTCATAGCTAAACAATAAATTTACCTGCGAGACATACTAATGAAAAAAAAAAAGATTAGTGTGATGATATGAAATTCTAACATCTTTGGAAGGTTGTGGTCATCAGAAAGGAACTTCTACATCAAAAGGCAAAAAATAAGATTTACAAATAATATGAAGTTGAACCATACTCTATTTTTGCCTTTGAAAACTCACCTTTGGTCATAGTTGTAGCCTTAAAGTTTTATGAATAAGAAAAGTAGAATGTGAAACGACGTTATAAAAGAAAATTGAACAAAACATCTGGGGTAGAAGAAGAAACTTTGAAAATAGACAAAGACGTTTAAGATCTGCTTCTATTTTTTTAGTTGGTTATAAAAAGACCAGAAAAAGGATTTGAGACACAAAAAAAATCTAAGAAATAAAGAGAACATTACAATACGGAAGATACAACCAAAACATACAATAATTCAATTAACTCTAAGATAAGGCTGTATCTTTTGATCCAATTTTAAACACCCAGCCCGTAATTAGCAGCAATTTGATCTGAAAATGCCATTCTAAAATAGAGAGGACATTAATTTATTCTTTCTATAAAAACTACTACGATATTTAAACAACTATCTGATCAAACTAAGGAAGGTGTTCACTGAAAGCAAAACGATTTAATAAATGCAAGGAAGAAAAACACATTGAGTGGATTAAAGAAAAAAGTTAAATCTAACTATTGTTGCAATTACTAAGAAATTAAAAAAATATTTGCGCTTGGTATAAATGTTTAGTAAGTTTTTCTTCTACAAAATGATCCTAATATCCTAAATACAGTATTACTCGAGACGTTAAACACCGTCAAAAATTAGATCAATTTCAGCGACTTTTCAGAAAAAAAAATCCCCACGATATGGAAAAGAGAAACTAATTGTCTCCGATTTTGTTGGATAACGAACATATACTAACCACTTCTGTAAAAAAAAATGAATGAAAATTTGCAAATCCCAATAATGACAACGATGTTCGTCACAAATCACGTGTGGTGGCAGAATTTTGAAATTAAGACTCACTTTTCCTTCTTCCTGTATTATTTCAACTGCTACTCCTATGATTACGGTTGTTTTGATCTTATAAAAGAAAATCGGGCCGGTTTTAAAAGCAGGAGTCTCCCAAAACCAAAAAGCAATCGAGTCAAGTTTTTAAATCAACTAATTGATCTATAAAAAGAGCCAAAAAAAAGCAATGGTAAAAGAATAAATGAATAAATAAATAATAGAATCAACAGAGCAAGTAACTATACTATTAAATTGATAACACAATAATTGATAAAGAAAAACAATAAAACAAAGATGTACTTATGGAAAAGTATATTCACGTACAATAGTGGAAAAACACCATTCAAAAATTGTAGTAGAGGAGATTAAATACCTAAAAAAGATGTTGGGTAAAACTTGAAGGCATGGAATCAGAAATTGTAGCGTGAGAGTTAAATTAGTTCTGCAACCAATAGTGTAAAAGATAAATATTTGAAATGATTTGGACAAGATGGAACCCAAAGATGTCCCAAATTAATCTGAAACGAGAGTAGAAGGGAGAAGAGTAAGAAGCAGGCTTCGAGTCTAGAGGGTGGACAACATCAAACAAATGACTAGGAAAAGTAGGACAACCATCGAAGAAGAACGAAGAATGGCACGAGACAGAAACACCAATAAGAGATGCACAGAACTTTTGATTGTTGCTTCACCAACTCCACCCGTTTTTGGTAAGTAAGATTTGGTACACCAACAGCTCAACTGTTTCGCGACAGATCGCCAGGATTTTTCTTCTTTTTCCCCTAGGATTTAATGTAAGACCCCCCACCCCCACCCTAGCCACATAACTGAGGTAGGCGTTATACATCAAATTTGAAATAGTAAGCCCGCGCGCGCGCGCCCTCGCCCATCAAGTTCCATCGGCGGGATAATTTACAATTCAGGACGCGAAAGGCGCCCGCATCCGAAAGCGGCGCGAGCGCGCGCGCCTAATAGAAACCCTCGGCGCTCAAAGCGAAACAAATTACTCCAGAAAGGGAGGACAAGCGATCAAATGGGTTGTATAAATAATTCATTCGGATCCGCCGGCTCCCGGATGACGCCAATTTTTATCGGGCTCCGACAACAGTCGGCGCTGATTATTCGCGCCCCTTTGTCCGCGCGCTGTATTAGCCGCGATTAATGCCGACTTGTTCGGCGCGTCTCGCTGATTACTCTTATACATCGCGGGACGCCGCCCCGCGAATAAAAACCCCGGGGTACCGCGCGGGCTCTCCCGGCGCTCCTTGCGAAAGGCGAAAACGCTCGCGCCTTTGTTCTCGGCTGGGTTTGCGCTTCCATTCAGGGCCCGGATGCGGCGCTAAATGAAGATCATTGGCTGGAGTGCGCAGGAGGTGCTAAACTTCAAAGGCTTTGCCAATCTTGATTTAATGAGTCTTTTTCAAAGGAGCCCTTAGAACAAATACAGCAAAGGGGAGTTATATACTAAATGACCAAAATTTGTCTTCTCAGGTCTTCTCATGTCAACTGACTATGGCAGTTATGGTGTGCGTAAGTTAAAGAACTAAAATAGAACTTTGGAATCCCTTCTGCTATTTCAGTGATTTACTTGCTGGTAAAACCCCCTTAGAAGTCTCTTGGTCCTTTGTAACTAATTTAGACATTCGCATGATCGTTATAGAGTAAAAAAGCAGCTAAACAACAAAACTGTACTTTTACAAACTTATTTTAGGCATAATTTGTACCTGACCATTTAGCTTATAACACAAAAAAAAACTGATGTATCAAAGATGGTGGTCTTTAAAATTCCACATTGTACCTTTAGACTTCTCTTCTTTCATTCTAAGGTTAGGTTTTTACCCACTGCGCTGAAGCTTTAGGATTGTTGAATCCCATGAAGTAATTTACTCTATCAGACCTCTCTCAATAAAGAAGTTTAGGATACAGTTGATGGGTGCAACCGCCATTTCATTCAGTTCCATATAATAGAGCTCCGCAATGCTTAAATTTTTGGGCTCTAAGGGTTAAACATCTTTTTCTTCGCATATGCTGTATGTAGCATAATTAACGATATTATGCTAAGATGATTTCTAAAGCCACAGTGTCTTGGTAATAGTCATGTTATAATCTTCAGCTTTCTGCTTAGTTTTAGCATTTATTGTTCCCTACTGGAAGAGGACATTTTAGTGTGCATGCGCTTCTCTAATTCTTCCCTGTAGGTTGGGTTTTCTTTAAGATTTTTGATAATCCCTATTGCAGTTAGATAAGGAATTCCGCATTTAGATTCGAAACTTATTAGCCTTTGCTTAGAACCTGATCTCGCAAAGACGTGACCTTCATAATGTTGATGTTCTGGAATCCATTCTAAGCAAATTCTGTTACGCTCGACCAATGTGATGATTGTGAAGTGCATTTCGATTATTTTTACACTTTAATGGCGCTTAGCTGTATGTGAAGATAAAGTTTTCCCATCTCCAAAACCCATCTATGTTATTTCAGCTTGAAGACTGAAGTGAATTAATCGAAATTTATACTACTTTCGTTCCTTGTTATAGTCTCAAACACTCTTGCGCCAGACTTTGCAGATCCAGCTCACGATTTCGTTCTTCGTCGACCCTCTCGAGTGTTAGTTCCCTGAAAGATCTTCTAAAATCCCAATTTTATCGGACTGTATATTAGGTGTGCAGTTTTTCTCCAGTATGTGGAAGATATCAGCGTTCGTTGCCATTTTACTGCACACTTATTTCTATAAGCTGCCGCCAATGCCCGAGTTCCACTACTAGGTAAAACTGGGGAAGATCTAGCATTGTTTCTATCAAGGCTTTAGGTGTAGCTAACATTGCAGCAGTCATCACTTGTATGTACTGTTGATTACCACTATTTTTCTGGTTTCATGCCACCAGAGTGCAGAAGCATATGTAACTGTTGGTGTAATCAGTCTCGTGGAATGCCAGAAAAACACCTTTAATTTTAAGCAGAAGATTGGATCCTAGCACAGGTTAAGCATCAAATGCCTATTTTGGACAAATCGATGAACTTTCCACATTAAACTCTGTTCCGAAAGAATGAGTATCAAAGTTATCATCTACACAAGCAAATAAACATTCAATTAATAATGCATTGGCTTTAAATATTATTCCTACATTAAAAGACTTGCGTGCACAAAAGGCGATCAACGTATAATTTAGAGAAATCACAGAAAGGGTAAAGCATAGAAAAACTGGATGAAAAACATTTTTCGCTGCCTAAAATGTCTAGTACTGCACGTTCGTTAAATATTTCAAACAGGTCCTGTAACGGCAATATCTGAATTATTCAGGCCTATGGTATTCATCATAAAAACGAAACTAGAAGGTGCTATAACTATTACAGAAACACTAAATAATATCGATAGGGTGTTCACGTAAGTCAATAAAGCATATTTTACATTATAGTCTAAAATTTCAGGTGCCCAATTTTTGTAATTAAAATATGATATCAATTTCTAAAGCTTTGCCTCTACATTTGCGCCATCTTTTGAAGAGCTGTCGAATGTTACTTCCAAAAAAAGGATAGTATAAAGTTGATAAACTCACCTTTAACACAAGCAAAGCCGGTATCAACCAACTGATGTCCCAAGAATATTAACAGCGTTTACTCTTGCTCTTAGCTGTAGCTTCATGGGAACTGGACTCGAGCTTAAAAATTGCTTAGCGTGTTACTATAAGTTCCTTTCCAAGTTCTGGCTGTGAGTGCCAGCAAAGTTGTTCCAACTTGACTTTCTTTGGCTGATGACGAATTTAATCTACCTAGGTCTTGGTTTATCGCTCTCAAAAAACAGGCCGCGATAAGGCGAAAGAGCGAGTGACGTTAGAAAATGCTAAAATATTACCTGCAATCTCGATTGACGTCAGCAGCTAGCCCGATCATGTGATCTACCATCCCGGTAACGTCGACGACCCTCCCCTCCTAATACATCCCTACCATATTCACATGAGTATAAAAGCGAAAACGCAAGGGATAGTCACTCAATTTTTAGAAGATTTTCTTCTGAAGACGTCCGCCGCAGTCAAGACTTTCTGAACTCCGACCACGGCCTTATAACCCGAGAAGCAACCACACGATGCAGCATAACACCGGCCGTGAAAGCCTTCGCATCTAAGTGAATGGTGCTTACAATAATCATCAATATTTATTTTCTCTTATCTTAGGACTTGCACACTAAAGAGATTCCCAAGCACCAATTACCCAAATCTGGTTTTAGGTGTGTATTATAAGTAAATGGGGCGAGTGTATCCACTAGTAAACAGTGGTCAATATTTTTTGCCTTAACAAATTTCTTAGTAAAAGTCGAAAGTAATCCAAACCAAGCAAGTTGCTCAGACACTATTTTCAGTACCTTGAAACAATACATCAATTATTTATTTGCATATCTATTCCTGCACCTTCATAATTTTTCAAAGTTGTTGAAAATGTCCAAAAAAATTTGACTGTATAGATAGATCAAAAGTTACTAGTCTATGAGTTTCCTAAGAACTAAAACTTGCTTTCTTTTGGATGTGATTAAATGATGAAGATTATTTTTCTTCTTTTTTTAATTTCTTCTGCAATATTATAATCTGTGCTATTATTTATCAATCATGTGCATAACAAAACTTGTTACATTTAGACAAAAATTCATTTTTGCTAAGACCTGAAAGGGGAAGTTAATAAAAGCGATATAGCTACGCCGTTGGTGACTCTGTTTAGGAAGATATAAGTGAAAAAGACGTTTTCTATTCATAATAAGTCATTTCCTTGCATTTTTAGCTGTTATGTTATACCTGGAAATTTGTGAAATAAAAATTCAAGATACAGAAGCAAAATACAAGAGAACTATTGTTTATATAAATGTGAATTGCATTCGCTTGTCATTATATGTATACCATGGCATTTGGTAGATCTGGAATTATAAACAAAATATGAAAATTAAGGTAGAGACAGTAAGTGCTACCAAGTTTATACCAAAAGTAAAGAAATAAAAAATTCGGCCAGGCAGAGAGAATCTGTAAAAGAATACCAACTTGTGTTAAATGGCTAAGGCCAACTGCTTCTAATAATAAGAACTGGGGTATTTATATTCAAGTCACTCATTAGAAATAATTAACAGAATCAACATCTTCCTTATTATCACCCAAACCATAAATGGAGCGAGTTAATGAAGGATTCGGCAAATTAGAAATCAGAAGTACTGCCGCTACACCCAAGATGAAGTAACATTCACGTATACATGAAATGCCAATAGCATTCCAAATAAGAAACGAAACCTTGGAGTCTTCCTAACACAAATATTTGTCTCATCTCAGAGATACATATGTCAAGTTAGTCGTACATTAGAATAAAAGGTTACAAAGTAGATTATATAATCCATCCAGATGATCAAGCTAAGGGCGATAACGCAGTCTTAGTGATAACATTAATACGCCAATTTGAAAAATGTCATCTACAACGCCCAAGTATTCAACTTACAGTGTGATAAAAGAAAGTCTGCAAAGCAGAAGATGGGAATTGTACTATTTATTGTTTAAAAAAAGATTACCTAACCCTTCTGTAACATTCTGGTGACAGATTATTGGCGAAGTAGATTTTAACTATAAAAATACAGATTGGAATTGAGGCTAACAACAACTAAATTAGGAACTGGGAAAAGTTATCCAAGAATTAAATTTCAATTATTATTGGATCTTAACAAAATTTCTCGCTTGTTAGAGTCATTTGCGTCAAGAAAGGCATCACCTAATTCCATGAAAATTGAAAAAACTTTAACCCGGGCTTTGATCACTCAATTGTGAATTTAAAACAAAAAAGGCAGCCCACAAAACCACGAACTGAAAAAGTTTCCAGATTGATCTTCAGAATAATATCAATCCGAATAATAATCTAAGAATGACCGATCAAATAAAAGGAGCTGAAAATTTCATCAGGGATGTGATAAAAAGATTACTCACATAACCAAAAGGCTAAACTACCCATAGATCCATTTGACAAAACCATTTTGGCTCAAAACCAATCTTGAAAGGCTAAATTCTCATAGATGTACCCAATTTTGGCCCTGTTTCGTACCACGTATCTAGAACCTATTCAGCAGACATTCAAAGAACGCTGAGCTAAGCAGCATAGTGAAATGCGTGAGTCAAAGAAGCTCAGTGAATTTGAATGTAGTCTAATTATTGGTTGCCATATGAGTAGAGAATTGGTCAGAAACATTTCGGCGCTTTTCAAACAAAACCAAGGATGAAAAGGACAGGCAGCTCAAACAAATTGTCAGTCATTGTGCAAGAAAATTACCCACAAGTTTTGCAATACCATTAATTATCAAGTCAGCACCATGAATGTAAGTCTATAATTGAATTACAAGTTTAAGCAGCTTCCTATAGGTAAAAAATCCTATAGCCTACAGTGGTGCAAAGAACGACACTATTCTTCTTTTTCTTCAGGTGCTATCAGAAATTCGTAATGTACCGTTTTCGAGGCCATTCTATTATAAATAGGTCTTGTATCCCTAGTCCGCCCCAAATATGCAATCATAACTTTGCCCTTCGTCCAATTTCGCACCATTATTCTATTTTCCCCATCATTATCAGACAAAGCATGCCCAAAATATTTTGACTTTCTTCATTTTATTGGAAAATAACTCTTGGTCTTTATTTATTCTATTAAGCAGGTCCTCATTTGTAGGCCTGTTAGACCACGGGAGAGGTTTAGTAAGGCAAATGCTTTAAAAACTGTCGCAATGTAAAATCTAGAGAAGTAGCCGTACTGCGTGGAGAACGGACCCTTTCGTAAAATACAGTAATTTAAATATAGAAAGGCGGTTTCATTTTGTCTACGATAAAAGAAGAATCCAGTGGTCAGAATTACTACATTCAGCCCCCCATCATATTAGGTCTGTAAATAAGTTCTCAGCTTTTTTCTGCAAAATTAAAGTTTTATTTAAAAACAAACAAAAAAATCTTAAGTATCAAAGTATTCTCCGTTGGCATCGTGAGCTTTTGCCATCTTTCGGGTAGCTTGCGAACTCCCTGGTGATAGAAGCTCACCGGATGCGAGACGATAAAGTTATCGATGCATTTTCGGACTTCTTCTTCTGTTTTGAAGTGCGTATCAGCCAAGTGATGCTGTAACGACCGGTATAAATGATAATCGGAAGGGGCCATGTCTGGGCTATACGCCGCATGTGGGAGAAGTTCCCGGCCTAACGCGTCTGCAACTCATCCGTGTCAAATGTTTGAGGGCGTCCAGCTCTCCTCCACGAAATCTTTGGTACCACTTTTTGCACGTTGCATGACTTACAGCATTCTCACCATATGCAGCACAAATCATTTCGGTGGCTTCAGTAGCGTTTTTCTTAAGATGGAACGCGAAGTGGATAGAAAATCGAATATGCTCTTTTGTGATTGCCATCGTGAACACAGCTGATTATTGAAGTTATGTGCATCAAACGCCAAACCGCATGATGTTTCGAAAGACCAAATGCCATTTGAAAATCTAAATTAAATCTAAAGCTGAGAACTTATTTATACATCCATAAAATAAGAAGATGTGTATCTGTGCTTTCTCGATTATGAGAAAGCATTTGATAAAGTAAGACACATCAAACTCATAGAATGTTTGGAAAACATTGGCTTAGACGAAAGAGACATAAAACTAATCAAACATCTTTATTGGAACCAACGTGCTAAAGTAATGGTAGAAGACACTGAAACAAACAACATAGAAATTAAACGCGGGGTACGCCAAGGCTGCATACTATCCCCAATGTTATTTAATCTCTATTCGGAAGTAGTTTTCAGAACGCCTTACACAACTGCAATTTAGGAATAAAAATAAACGGGAAACGATAAATAACATAAGATACGCGGATGACAGCGTACTAATTGCAGACAACCCTAGAGCATTACAACAGCTAATTAACAAAGTATACGAACAAGTTTACAAATGGGCCTAACAATCAATATAAGAAAACAAAAATCATGCAAGTGAATAAAAATCCTAGGGTATAAATTTTACAATTGATGGCAACGCTTTAGAAGAAGTTGGAAAATTCAAATATTTAGGTTGCTGGTTAAACTCAGATCTAAACTCAAATATAGAAATAAAGAGTAGAATAGAAATAGCTAGGCAAGGATTTATAAAAATGAAAACACTCCTGACAAATAAAAATCTAAATTTACAAATCAGATGGAGAATGGTAAAGAGTTATATATGGTCAATATTGTTATATGGAACGGAAGTCTGGACACTAAATAAACACGAGATAGACAAACTGCAAGCCTTTGAAATGTGGTTGATGAGACGAATACTTAAAATCCATGGACAGCCAGGATTACAAACCAAGAGGTACTACAAAGAATGAACTGTAATAGAAATTATAACTACCATAAAAGAAGAAAAACCGCCTACTTGGGACACCTACTAAGAAATAAAAAATATAACCTACCCCAACTTATCATACAGGGTAAGGTTGAAGGCAAACGCGGAAGGGGTAGAAGGAAAACTTGTTGGCTTAAGAATATAAGGCAGTGGACAGGCATGAATGTTCCACAAATATTTAGAGCAGCTGCAGAAAGAGAAACATTTGCCAATGTAATCGCCAACCTCTATTAAGAGAAGGCACGACAAGAAGAAGAAGAAGATAAAATAAGAATCATAAAAAAATTACCGACAATAGCATTACAAAAAATAAATTGACCATATCTTGACTTTAATCCCGCTGAATACTTTTGGCATTAATAGGATGCTGGTTTCGCTCTAGATCCCAAATACCACCATCACAAAAAGTTACTGTAGCAGAGTTGGGTCCACCAACAAGCCAAGAGTGAATCCGCTCCTTGTTAATGTCAGTTACGAGAACTTGCAGCACGAGGTGGTTCTGATAACAGTTTCGACTGAGTGTCCGAATACTTCAGATCAAAAAAATAATTGCAATCATCTGCTGACGTTGATAACAAAGTAAGAAGTGCCATTATTTTTTATCTATTTAAGAATAAAAGAAAAATTCACTCAAGGTCTTAATATAGTAACGATAACAAAACTACATGGTTGGGTCCAAGCAGAGTGAATCCGCTGAAATAGCATTACAAATAATGAAAAGGTGATCTTAACAATTGCTGGTGTCATTTCAGATAAAATAATTGCATCTTGTGAACTTGAACAAAGTAAATCCATTACTTAACTATCCGCCCACAAGACATTCCTACAAGGACTTGACAACTGTCTAACAAACACATGGTTGATGAGTGATCCGGAAAATAACAAAAATAATCAAGCCTGACATTAAAAAGTGGGTCTTTGCCATGATATCCTGCGAAATCTTGCTGACAACCCCAGCGCCTTCTTATCAGAGACTGAAACTTTGTACTCACATGGGTAGCATGTCAGAATCATCCTTGGCAAGCTTCTTAATGATCATTTTGGCAATTCATGTTCTTGTCCTGAATAAGTCCTTGACGTCCGAAAATAATTTCAGAAAGGCAGCTCTGTTGTGCTTCCTGTCCATATTGTTTTTTCTCTGAACAGTTAATTTTTTCTCAGAACGAAAGACTTGTATAAATTCTGGCGGACTGTTAAATTACCCATCGACCTCACCACGCTCATTTCTTTTGCCAGGTCAGTTATGCTCCGCCAAAGATGCTGAACGATCTTCTCTTTTAATTCGCGGACAAATTCGTCACTTCTCTTGTTGCCCTGTTAGCTGTTACCACCTCTTGGTAGTCAGATTCCCTGTACTTCTTGGCTACGTCGTAAACTTCAAATATAGCAGCTCTGCACTAGTATTCTCGACTCATTTTGTCAACTATCGCATATTATGGATTATGTACGCTAACTTGGTTTTACCTAACAAGAGATTGCGCATGCGCACAAAATGACCTTGTATGTATCTGATGATACTCTTATCAGAGTATTATAATGTTCCTGAACAACTTTATCACTTGATCTGAAGGACTAATTAACAGTGATCCAGACAATACTTCGTTTGACGCAATTTGAAAGTTTAATTATTTATTTTTAATTTAAAATTCGGCAAACCACTTGGGAGAGGCATCGGCTAATGACAGCAAAAATAAGCCGTTGCAGATCGCGCCGCGCTGTTTTGGCAACGAACATAATTGGATCAGGCGCCAAAATAATTAATTCCGCGCAACTTTCGAACAATGAATTTGATTAAGAAAACAAACTGCAGCCGGCAACTTCATGTCCCGGGGCAACAATTAATTCGGCGCCCTCCTTCGCGATGCGGGGTTCAAAAAGCGGCGCGTATCGCATTATTTAAATGCCCTCCCGGCGGCTTCCTATTTATTCTGCGAAATTTATTGCGGCGGCCCGGGCCCGGCGTGTGATGGGAATAAAAACCCGTCTGTGATCAGTTTCGGTAATTAGGAGCGGTGATTTATCCCCTTCGGCGTCCCGCTGCTCGGCCGTCTTCTTCCGCCTTCCTTGCTTCTGGTGATTAGCATGCAAAGGGCTGCGCGATGCATGCATCAGTCTGCAGGTAGTAATGGCGCCGGGCATGCGAGGATTTCGCGCCCCGGCTGCCGGGCTGGGCTCGTTTTCAGCGCGCGGCCCTCGCGCAGATCCCCGCGGTGTTTGCTTTCATTTACGCGACGTAAAATTCCGATGAATTTTTATTAGCCGGAAAACGACGCATGGGTTGTGAAAAAGCGGTGCGGAAATTTTCATTAAATCCGGGACCAAAGTATTGAACAGTTAATCGCAGGCGGGTAATTGGACTTCCCAAATCATCAAAATAATCACCTGAGGTTATTGTGACGTGCCTGTAAATCAAACTTTGCTTTTTCCGCTACCATTTTTGTTCAATGGGATTCTAATGTAGTTTTTATTTGCTTAATTGTTGGTGTCGGTTCCTACAAAGGCTTAGTCGGCTCGATATGTTAAGATTCTATTTGATTTATTAGTATACTCGCCTCCAATTTTTAATTCTGGATTTGAAAGTAAGAGCACGTTCGTGTCGCTAGACATTAGAAGTTTCTTTTTTAAAATTCTATGTATTGTCAGATCAACAAACATTAATTTGTTATACCTACGATGAATGAAAGAAAACAGAAATATAGTAATTCAAATTATAACATTGTGAAACAGAAGAACGATCACGATGAGAGGTTAATTATCAATAATTTAATCGTCTGCTTGATCTGTAGATATCATGTCCTAGGGTAATTTGCGTTTGAGCCTGGTGTGGATGTTCGTTTTAAAAAGTTTTTAATAAACTGCGCCACTGCACGCACTTGAGTTTATAATAAACTTTTCTGCACATTTTTAAAATAAATGGTCGATGGGTGGGATGGCTGGCTCTTCATACAGCTGAGTATTGCAAAACATGGCAAAATTCTTTCACAACAATCTTCTGTTGTTTGTTTTCGAGGTAAAGAGTGTTTCATAAGGGGGGTCAAATTTGAAAATTCAAAAAATTAGTCAAATTTTCATTTAACATGCTTATAATCAGTCAAAACTGCCATTTATGTATGACAAACAATGTCAGGCACGGATCCAACCGCACTAAGTCTGCATTTTTTGTAAAGAAAATCATCTCGCGCGAAATGTGACGGATCGCTCCGTCCTGTTGCAACTGAAGATCTTCAAAGGTAGGCCACAACCGATCGAATATCATGATACAGCAACGTTTTTCATTGATGGTAACCGAATTCCCCTCATCATTTAAAAAAATGGCTCTATTACTCCACACCACACAGCCATTCTTAGTGGATGCTTTTCACGCTCCCGATTATTCAAATATTTTCATTTTTCCAAATCGGGCAGCTCTGTTTCTTGACGAACCCACTCAAGTAAAAGTGGGCTTGGTTACTGAAATTATCTTTTTACGAAATTTTCGCCAGTCTTTCCACAGCCAATTCAGTAAGTCGCCTGTGTTTCCCACAATCAACAGGCTTAAGTTGCTGCGTCAGTTGTATCTTATAGGCGTGCATATGGAGATATTTATGCAAAATTCGACGTTACGAAGTTGTTGGAATGTTCAACTGCTGTGACCATCTACGAATCGATTTTCCAGAGCTGACAGTAACACCATCTTGCACAACAGCGATTTGTTGCTCTGTGTGAGGAGAGCAATTCTGTCCAGGAGATTTCCCTGAACCAGTCAGTCGTCTCAAACTTCCTCATTAATCTTTGAACTGCAGATTCGTTGGGTGTCTTAATTCTCCCGAGAATCGCACGAAGTTTTCGCACCGTCTGCATGGCACAGCTTTGTTAAATTACAGCTCTGTTGTAAATTGTTCCATGACTGATGTGCTAAAAAAACATCCAATTCGAAAATAATCAGAATGATAATAGATAACGAAAATAATAAGAACAGGCCCGGCAACTTCAAAATAAGGAAATGTCGCCCGATTCAAACGCGGCAACAATTTTTTAAGAGCTGCAGCGAGTCCAATCACTGCAGATGGGTGGTATGGCCTGCCCTGTAATATGCGTTCCAATTCTTCCCACAGGTTATCGATTGGATTGAGATCGGATCCCTGTGAAGGCCAGTCCAGTTGTTCAATACCCATCTCTTCAAACGACAGAAGAGTAACCGTTTTCGGGGTAGATTTTCGAGTTATTGGCGGATAAGTTGCCTTAGCTTATTATAGCTGTGGGTGTTTTTGATTTATGTGATATTTCCAGCTTAATCGGGTATCTAAATAGATTCACAGGTACATAACTGATCTGTCCTTTAGATTTCGGAGTATTTACTTATTAATTTTCAAGCAGAGAGGATTATTTGAGCTTCATAAAGTAAAAATTTTGGCTCAGCATTTATCGGGATTTATTATGATATTCCATTGTCTAAAGCATGATAAAAGTTTGTTAATTGCATGCTGGAATGTTGCCTCCCTTTATTTAGATAATCAGTTTGAGTGTACTAAGTGCCGATAAGTCAAACGTGTATACGTTGATAAGGACTGGACCTAAGATACTATCTTGTGGGGCTCCTATTCGAATTTCTGGTTTCAGACAAAGTTGTATTGATTTTGGCAGCAAAGGTTCGACGTTGTAAGAAAGAGAAAATAATTGCTTTGAGATGGGTGGGTATCTCAATGTTCAGAATTTTTTTTTAAGGCTTTCAATCCACCTTTCCAACATCTATGAAGATTGCAGCAGTATAGTGCTTGTCTTCAAATCCGCGTTCGACAGGTTCATTCATTTTTTACAGCTGATGTTTCTGAAGACCGAAGTGAAATTTGGAAAAAATATTGATTTTTTCACTTCTGAGAGTTGTGCAGGCTAGTTTTGCATTACCTTTTATTATTGAAATAAGGTTTTCAGTTGTCTATAGTACTATTGGGCAGAATAAACCTTCAAAATTGTTTTTGCTACTAATTAGCTTTGGAATGGGTTCTGCTTGCTAGCCAACCTGTTGAAAAACGATACCAGTACCGGAAGATGATCAGAATCCAGTTCATTTCTCCGCAGGACAATTTCATATATGCCGGGCTGTTGGTCTTTTCGAAATCGGTAGTCTTTGAGTGCCAGGATTTAAAAAGAATTCGCTATGGCAAGATTTTCTGGTTTAACGCCCTCTGGATTTGTGACTGCATCACCATAGGATATTTTTAGAATTTATATCATCTACAACTAACACTGGTTTAGTCATACCAAAGATACTTTTGACATTTTCTTCAATTAGTTTTATGTTTAGATACCTGAAGGAAATGGTTATTAGTACGCTGCTCAAATCTAACATTTAAATTAGGGATTTAAGCAAGATGAATATGTTCAAATTTTGTTTTCATGATAATTGGCACTTGTGGCCACTTTAAAGAATTTGAAATTTTATGAATTCATCCAGATGTGTCTCTGGCTATGTCCATATTCCATCTGGCTAGAAAGGCAATTAATAATGAAAACTACTTATAGATTCTAATGGCAGTTAAGTTTTGCTTCATTTTACTCTGTTTATGGTCTATTTTTAAGCATAGATAGAAGAGTGTTGATAATAAAGGATTCATTTAGTTAAGGTAGGGTGTATTTAATTCAAGGAGAGCTCGAGGAAGATTATTAATTATTGCTGACGCATTGGATGAAATAGTTTCCCTATAAATGTCCCTGCGTTAGTTACCTATGAATTTCTGGGTTGGGTTCTTATTCGTTGCTTTAGTGACCCGATGTGGTATGTACAACCATGATGTTGCGCTATGGGTTTCTAAGGAGTTAACGCACTTTGGTAAATAATTGGATTTATTTTTGCAGTTTTACTGGTTTTAAGTCACAATAATTTTTACTATCGCCGTACTGTTGGTGTCTGTAACACTGATATGTTCTTTAATTTTCTTCTGACCTCTACAATAACTGTGAACTGATACAGTTCTTTTAATTAATATATTCATTTTACTTGCTCTTTTTTTGTAAGTTCAAGTAAGCATATTGGTAAAGGTTTCTTACCTTTAGTGTACAAATATATTGCTTTCATTACCGGTACATACACTTGATAATCAATTTTTAGTTCATTGGAAGAGGTTATTATTGCTTTTGTTGAAAAATAAATAAAATAAACACTATGTTTGCTACGGGCGTTGAAGTCGATCGTATCGCACCAATATCAGGCGGACCAAGGAACGTCTGCACTGTTTCAATCCCATACTGAGTATGGTTATTCAATCGGTTTAGAAGAAGAGACTAATTGAGATCCTAAAAGATCAGTTGAAATTGGAGCAGGTTCAATGTACGGTATACTAGGAGTTGGTACATTTGCCATTTCAGATAAATAGAGTAACTCGAGGTGGTATTCCCACTTGAATGTAAATACTTAAAAAAATCTGCAAGAAATAACACCGACTATTGATTGCATGTGAGCTCAGTTCTGACAAAATAGGGCGAACTGAATATTAAAGTTGGTCGAGTATATCCGAATTAAATCTGAAAGAAAATGAACATTCATAATGACACCATAATAAGAACACCATAATAGTGAACAAAAATGATTAGTTAAATTACCATCCAAACTTACTAAAACTTTTTATTAGCCGAAGGATGATTCCAATTGATTTATAAAAATTAAATGGGAGCTATGGTGCTTCGCTAATTTTCTGAAGTGGTCAGTAATATATTGGCTTGATGAATGTCAACTCATCCGATCAAACAAAATGGAGCCTGTCATTGATAATGCCACCAGTTACTTAATCTGTAATATGACTATTTTTTGCAAATAGATTGTATCGCATCTTTGCGATAACGTTATTAGCAACAATAGGCGATTGTTATGAAATATTTAGAACTGATAAATTTTGATTTATAATCTCAGGACAACACATAAAATTCTCAACATTGCGAAGGTTTTGATTGTGCCCACTGACCGACATTCATAGGTTCAGAGAATTGTTTCAACTTTAAAGATATCAGAAAAATAGACGAACACCTACACAGAATCACAATTGAGTCAAAATTGGGTTTTGTTTTTAAATGCAGACGAGAAGACGGCCGCTATAGTTAAAGTAAACGTACAGATTCTTTAATTAAACTCAAAGAACCAAAAAGTGATTACTACAATATAAACCGCGAAGGAAAAACAATTTTAATTGCAGAATTCGTAGTACCAAAGTACAACAGTGTTGATGATTTGTTACGATATGCTGAAAAAGCTTTAGGGCGTTACTCTTCCACATATTTTCACAAAAACTTTCATTCTAAATAACTACTAACAGTCACCTTACACCTTAGGGTAAAAGGTTTCTATATTATATATATAACTACTAACAGTTACTAATACAAATCTGCAAAATTTCTTTAAAATTGTCAGAATTGCAGTCAAAGCTAGATATGCCAGATACGTAAAAATCACTGAAATCGAATTCGAGCGACCGGTCCTTAGTCAAAACTAGGGTGAAGCGGAGTTATCAAATGTAAGTGCTACAATCTAAGCATGGCATAGTTTTATTTTATAAATTATAGTGGAAAATCCCTTCCTCAGTAGACATGCTGCACAACAATACGGGTCAACATCTAAGAATTGTGGTTCCAACAAAATGGAGCTTCAAGCCACAGGTCAAGGGCCTCGCTGCCAGTTGGTCGATAAATGTTTCCCCAACAAGTAAGCTCACGTTTAGCTGACATCCTTTAGCTCTCACGATCACCAGATTTAACCGTCTGCAACTTTTTTCTTCGGGATTACCCCAAACCCAAGGTCTACGTTCGAAATCCTTGAACAGTAGGCGAGCTGAAAGAAATTGCAACGGTGCTAGAAGAAATGTTGGTAAGTGCGATGCAGAGCTTTGAAAAGAAGCTCTGAATGTCTACAGCAAGAATGCCATCTTTCCGATATAGTCTTCTGTAATTAAGTATTCAATGTGTATCCATCAAAATTGCATTTATTGCAAATTGTTTTACTAATAAAAATTTTATATCGTAACACAATAAAGTTACATTTATTTAAAAAAACAAGCATTCTTTTTGCGATACCTTAGTATAACTTTTTCTTTGGCCTTTCAGTTTCAAACAAGTATATAATTTGTAAAGTATCGTCCCTTTATCGGTTCAAAGTTGTTTCCTAAAAAAGAGATGTGCCATTGCGCTTTCAAATGATTTAAGGCATATGTGGGTGAGCTATAATTAAACCTTTATTGATTCACAGCCATAGTGACAATCTTTATACCAAATATTCCCTGAAATGTTATTCGGGGGTAAATAAATTCCTTAATAGGAACACAAGTAGAAGATGAAATGCAGCCCAAAACTGTCATAGCTTTACACAACAAAGTGTATTTAATTACAATAATGGCAGAAATATGACTTTATTGATCCGTTTATTATGAATGTCTATGAACAATTAAAGGCTTTCAAAAATAGCTGTTGAAGTAATAGTACCGGTTGTTCTATTAAATATTTGCAAAATTTAGTCAAAACTGTAGTATGAACGTCAATGAAACAAAAAACAAACCAAATCCAAAATTTACATTTTGATATTGGACTGTTATTTCAAATATTCTCTTTTTTACTTGCAATTATCCTTCGCCAAACTGTAATTCTGAGGTTTTCATGTTTGAACAACCAAAAATTGAATGAAATCTCCCTCAGAGTAGAATAAAGCACAACAAATAATTTGTTTGGTCAAAAATATTAAAAGGTGGACGAATTGTATTTCATGCAAATATTATTCTTATTCACTGAGATTGAAATATAGTCTTGCGGAAAGAGGGAGGACCCTTTTCACCTTCCTGAAAAAGCACTGGGCTTAATCGGCCGACGCTAATTTTTCCGAACGAGTCTAGAGATCGCCCGGCACGTGAGAATTTCATTCGATTTATTACTAGGTCTGCCACCAATTTTACTACAATACCAAAGATTACGTTATTAGAAAATTTTAATTATCTATCATTGCACAGTATCAAATAGTTTAAGTTGACGTTTTTATGTTCTTTCTTTATAAATAGTAAAATGGAAATATTATTAAAAAAATTTTTTAAATAAATTCGCATTGGAAAACTATTTTAAAGCCATATTTTCCAAAAATTCCTTGTATACTGAACTGCCTGCTACTAAAAAAAATGTGTTTGTGAAAGCAATAATTTAAAGGAAAGGGGGATGGGAGAACAGAAGAATTTTGCTGAACATGCAAAAGATAATAAGGTACTTATCGTACATGTATCGTAATGTTCCAATTTGTACCAAAAAAAGTGACGGTGGTATGGTACAAGACCAAGCGTAGATCAGGCTGAAGATTCAACTACATTAAAGCAAAGTGGATCAAATTTGAAACCAACAACTATAGAAAATCATGAGATCAAGCATCTTTCCAATTTTGACTTAAAACAATAGAGTCAAGAACAAGTCAAGATGTTGTAGTTCTAAATTTACTATAAACTGGTTAAAGTCAAACATAGCAATATTGGATGTTGATTTATTAATAATACAACAGTTGAGGCATAAGCCATAGTAACTATTTTTCCTAAAGGTAAGGGACGGTATCACAAAATTTCGCATATCTCAAGAAAGCAGTCTTTTCATAGCGTGTGTGTGTGTGTGTGTCCACAACACAAGATGGCTGTGATGCTACGCAATTGCTACTGTTAAGTAATTTAGGGACTTCCTACTTCATTTTGGTAACTATCGAATCTTCAGCGCAGTAAAGGTCTTCACATGTCATTAAGTAAAGCTGAAGGATCAGAATTTTCAGCAACTTGCGTCACGGCTCTTAAAAACTACCTTATCTAATTTAGTGTTCTCCATGAAGTTTTTATCGTTCGTTATGTTCGAATGAAAAGTTAGAGAATTGAATTCAACCTGGCTGAGCTGACAAGTAAGCAGGGATCAAAAAGGATGTATCTGAATTATGGGGATGTTACGTGATTAATGAAACGCCACACAGAGAGCTTTAGCATTTTTATAACACAAAACTGTTAAACTACGACTGAATTTGGACACTTACTCAAGTAATCTTCAGTTTTGCCCGGGAGTGGATAACACGACCCTAGCACCATGCAAACCAGGCACGGAACTGGCTCGCAAAGGGATTAGTGACAGTAATAAGCGCATCTTTATGGCGACACGCAACGGCACACAAAAAATCGCTTGTCGACGCTCGTTAATGCAATTCGAGCCCAGATGCGTGCACTTTTGCAACAGCCCGGAGCCTAAACGGATTCGTTCTGCTTTAGAACATCATCCCGTGCCATTGCCAATTAGACGCTTTAATTTATTGCGCTTCGTCCTGAACGAGGGCAGTTGCATGCGCGGCGCGCTGTCCTTTCAGCTTTGCGAAACGCGCTGGCTGGAGATCGGCGAGGCCGCTTTTTATTGTAAAGGACGAGCACCGAGCTTATCTGCAGCACAGATTTGCCTACTCGAAACTGGGACGGCGGCGGCGCTCAAAAGTTCGATTGGCCGGCAAACTAGAGCGCAGATATTCGCCGCTTTATCGCCGCTTCCGGTGCAGCGCTAGCTTCCGAATATCCATTTCCGCTCCGCTGGTCTCTTGTTTGTACGCGATACACGGCGGCAGTTCCGCATGATAAATTGGAAACATGTTCGCCGCGGGTACACAAAAACCCGCGAGTACATTACGCGAGATGATGGCTTACATAACGCTCGCGCCGTTTTTGCACGCAATTTCCCTGTCCCAGAGCGCACGTGGGAAAATCCCATTTTGGTGTGGCGTGCGTGCAGAAAAAAACATATGTGCCAGTCACAATACGTCAAAATCCAGAAGAACTCCCTGTTGGGACTGATATTTGCATTGCACATTTAAAGGTAGCTATGGATGCCTGAAAAGTCGATATGTACTAAAAATGCGTTGCGACCTCCGTTACTTCAATGCTGAAATCACCAAAGACACAACGATTCCGTCAAGTACCATTAAAACTATCATATAGTCAGAGACACAAAACATAATTTTATTTCTATGGTCACATGAGTTAAAACATTCGTTCATGGAGTACTGAAAATCCCCACAAATTTAAGACCATTATTGGTCTACGCATTATTGGACGTATTTTTCTCAATGATTAAATACGATTTGACTTGTTCACCGCTATTTCCGCTTGTACTAAATCCGGATTTGGAAAGTAAGAACATGCCTATGTCGCCACACTAAATACTTATTAGTTAGATGTTTTATAAAATATCGACAGCGTATAGAAAAATTAGCTACTGTCGTATACAGTTACTGCAAGAAGACACAATATTTGAATGCACAGAAAAGTAATTTATAAAAGAGGTGAGGCACTACGATGTAGCTATGTAATTAAAAAATATATTGAAAAAACTCGATTGGATCAAATTAAAAAAAAGACAAAACAAGCCAGTATAAATAGAAAATAAAGATGGTTATAGTTATATCAGCTTTAATTATATCTTTTGTAGTCGAATTAGAAAAAAACTTACCAGGATTAGTCTTGATATTTTGGACCGTCCCCCAATAAGTTGTGGAGTCTGAAACCAAATATATCATAAAATTATTCTGCATCATTTGTGGTTTATTACTATATCAAAAATTCCTTTTTATCTCCGTTCAGTTATCAGAAGTAATAGGACCAGTTGTGGACGTAATAAATTTTTTAAAACTTTTATTAACAAAAAGAGGATCAATTAAATTGGTGGTTATAAATGTAAACCATGAGCATGTCAAAACGCAAACTTGCCTGAAACAAGAAGATTCAAAGAACTGTCTTCTATCATTAAAAAAACAGCAATTAGTACTTTTGAAAAAAATATCACCATTTAGAAAGCTCAAATACCAAAATAAAGAGAAATTAACACTAGATGAGGAAGACGATGCTTGCAACACTACGGCCATAAATCCTAAATTTCATATCGAGGCTAGTGATTGGCAATGAAACCAAGACCAGTGCCAACGGGAGCGCCTAAGCGACGAAGCGGTTCCCTCAGGCAGGGACAGCCTTAATTTGAAGTTGGTAAGCAAAGGCAAACATATTTTGTTGGTGCGATAACTACAATACATTTTAACTTCACTATCCACAGTATTACTTACTCAAAGACCTCATTGTCTAGCCAACATTACCAGTCTTTGTCAACACAAATTCTGGCTGCGTCACTCACCGAGAAGTATCACAGGGTTTATGCACTCAGTATCCTTTGTTTGAACCTGATTTATCTTTGTTTAACGCGCCTGCTTTTTCCTTGAAGAAAGATGCAACCAACCAAACGCTTCGTTATGCGGAGCAAAATGTCCTTGAATATATCAAGGGATATGGCGTCCATTGATACTTGCAAAATGTGCAAACTATTCATCTTTAATAAGGTTGTACTTCCTAAGCACATTACCTGTGGTGATTTTTCCCATCCCCAGTAGAAGGCTAACGAAGTACTAAATTTTTGGAGAAACTTTAATTGTTCTAGTTTGGATAGTGCAATAGAAATGTATTACAAGTACAGCAAAGCAGCACGGTCACGATTTTTGACCTTATCGGCGCTAAAAAGTTGTAGTAAGTTGATAATAACAAAACTTAATAAAAGAAACTGGTAAATCTATCGGAAAATTATAGCAGCAAAATAGTTAACGTCGTCGCTGCGTTATACAAATTATTTCACTTAGAAGGCGCTTAATTGTGCTTAACACCTTAGTTACGGCTATTAGTAAAATTCTCTTTCCTGGAAAGTCCAAATTCTAAAGAAACATCAATATTGAGATAGACGTAAATGGTAACCTCCAGACGAACGAAAGGCCCAGTGAGTGTAGCAAAGCCTCCCCTAGTTTTCAGAAGAAGAATAAAAACAAGGTTACCACCAGGTCCAAGGTTTTTTACACATTTTGCCATGAAATGAAGATATAAACGGACCACTGGTTAGAAGCCACATCTATGAAGACCCTAATCATCAGCCTTTGAGACACGTGGTAGTAGCTACAGTTGCTAGTCAGAAATGGATATCACATTCTTTTGCCTTTTTGCTGACTCGTTTGTATAACTCGCATGTAAACTCTATTTCATAGATAACATTTTCCAATAGATTGCAGTAGAAAGTCTAGAATTATGGTTACTACCAGTGTTGTCAACTTTAAAAATTTTTAAAACATCTTGAACACGTTTAGGTATCAAAAACTTCTTAGATTCTAGAGATATTTTTTGTCTTATACTAAAAGTAGAAAAATGTATTTCATATATTCGAATATAAGAATGCTACGAGCATCTTGGAAATTGAGTTTCATTTTATGGGAAAGATACTTTGTAATCTGTTAAATGGTAATACATGGTATGCTCATAAACTTGAACACTGAAGTATGGAGTCTGAAGTCTGAGGTCAGAGGTCAGCGGTTAGAAGTCAGAAGTCAAAGATCAGATATCAGAGTTCAGATGACAGAGACCAGTTAAAGGTTAGAGGCCAAATCCCAAAGGTTTGAAGTCTGAAATCGGAAGTTTGAAGTCAGAAGTCTGCAGTTTGAAGTTTAAAATCTAAAATTTGAAATCAGGTTATCTCCAACAATTTCGGTGAACTGTTCTTCTGGCAAAGAAAATATTTTCCACGACACTATGCAGTTCTGCAACTTTCGGAGCCAGTCGGCGAGCCAACTCTTCCACTTTTTCTAAGCGATCTGAGCATATTGGTCATCCCATACCATTAGAAGATCGTCGATTAAAAACCATCTTCCTATTAGCCCATTATTCACGCAAGTTTATTCGCATATTACGATGTTGTTGAAGAATGGTAATCAATTTATTTCTGGGTGTAATATTAAAAAAAGCAGATATAAAATAAGAATCTTAAATATTGCAATATTATTTATGTTTTTAAACTTCTTTGTGATCTAAAATGTCTGTAGGTTTTATATTGGTTGTATTTTATTCAATTATTGCACTATTCAGTACTTAACTCTTCTATTACATTTCTGCCTCAACATTACGATGTTTACATAATTCAATTTTAATATGCAAAGTTTTGATGCTACTGCTAAGGCACGAGCTTCTATTTTATTATAATGGTAAATTGGATAGCACTTTTAATTTTCATAATTATTCAAAATACTTGCCACCACTTTCTATGGACTTCAGCACCATCTAAACCAGCCGTTGAATCAATTCTTCCAGGTTTCTTTGGGCATTTGGGCATATTCGTCATTAGAACGTTACTAGAAGGTTCTCATTGTTATAATTTGTATTTAGTGGGCATATTATAAAAAAGAGCCAGATTTTGTTATCGGTTGACGTAGTAAAACATTCCTTCTTCATACTTACTGAGCATCTCGCGTTACCATAATATGCATCGAGCCATCTACTCGTCAGATAAGGTATAGAATATTCAAAGAGAGACAAGATAGCCGTGCAGTAGGTCACGTGTCTGCCCGTATTCCTCCTTGGCAGAGTAGATTAAAATATTTTATATAAAACTCCAAGTGTCCTTATGGTAAGGACAAACATCTCTCAGCACAGGAGTTAATTCTTCAGAACACTGATTAACATTTAAACCGCGTGAAAGTCGTAACGCAAAATTGCCCAATATGCGATTTTTTCTTGTCATGATTCAGAAGCGACTAATACCCATAGGTCGTCTTGATGTTTATTGTAGGTTTGAGCCTGTTTCATGACGCTCCAACTAATCACAATTCGCTTGCGCCATATCGCAAACCTTTCTTAGTATTCTATGTATGTGCACTCCTAAGAAAGTTGAGAAAAAAATCGTAGACTAGAAAGAAAAATCTATATTACTCCCAAGAATTTGGAAACATCGCCATTATCTTTCCCACATATATATTTTTTAAGTGTTACTCCCTCTAAAAAGAAAAGAACTAAAAAAATTACAAACTAAATCGTAAAGGAGCAGATTAAAAAAATTTTGCTCATACTTCAAATTTAATTTTTCTAATAACAAAAGCTTAAAAAATACACCAGCAAAATATTTGTTTATTCAAGTTATCGCACTAACCATCATCTTAACATCCATCATCACAATATCACTGAAAATCAGTTCCAATCACCGAATGAGACCCCATTCTTTTCACAACTATAATAATAAAATAGAAATAGTGCTGTTCCTTTCCTAACTTGCTGAAGTTTTAGTAAGATTAAAGTTATTAAACTGGCTTTTAAATATACAAAAATTAACTCTAACAATTATTCTCATGTATAATCTCTCTAATACTTACAGAGCCTAAACTAGATAAAACTACAAAAATACTGACATTCCCATCAATTAAATGCGCAAGCTAAATAATAAGAATAATCTTCATTGTAGAAACCATTATTTATTACATTATTACATCTACATATATAATTATTCGTTAATCAACCTTCGACGATCAATAAAAACAATCTCACTAAATTAATGAATCTAGCCTTACGTTTAACTGTGTCAACATATGGAAAATCAGAGTGCTAACAAAGTTAATTTAAATGTCATATAATTCTTATTTAAATCAATGCAAGTGTTGTGCTTAGGAACAAAAAGATTTTAAAACTGTTTTATTCTTTACACAAATCAAAAGGTGTAAGCAGTAATTTTATTTTTAAGGAGAAACTGTCTTGACCAAATATAAACATTGAGCATATGCTTATAGCGGCTCTCAGTGTAGGCTCGAACTCAAAATAAATTTGAACCCATTAAACGGAGGTAAACAGTGATATATGAAAAGTGCAGTTTTTACAATAGAGAGCTACGTTAACATATCACTATCTATGATGCAAATACCTCCTTATTACCAACAACTGCCAATCTCACTGATAATTAGCCAAATGGAAATAAATTTTCAACCTCATGTAAGTCAGCAGCAAACTATTCCGCAAATTTCAAACTATCGCAAGCACAATACAGTCAATACAGTCAATTCAGCCAAAATTGGAATGCACTTCATCATAAAGCAGGAGGAACCAAAAATAATCCTAAAACTTCCCATAGATTTACAAGTATGGAAGATCAAGGTGAAGACAGCGACTCAACAGAAAATTCCCATTCATAGAAAATAATAAAGAAGACAAAAAGATATTCCAACCCTTGTCTAATATTCAAACTGAAGTAAATTCAAATCCAAATTCGACTAATTCCCTCAAAACACCAAAATCGCCAATCTTTTATATATATGGGGTTGTCGACTACCACAAAATAATTGAAAAACTCACGCAAGATACAGAAGCATTGTTGAATAAATCTAAAAGTAAATGCAACTTTCTCAGATACATATGGAAAACTTGACATCTGAATGATTAGAAGATAATTCGCCACACGTATCAATCAAAAGAAGACAGGACTCACAGAGTCATTATTGCAAACCTCCATTATTTTGTTTCCATTTCGGACAGAAAACAGGAGTTAGAAAAAAAGGTCATACATATCATAAACCTCAGACTTAGAACTACTAAACAACCCTTCTAGCAGTAGTCTTAGAACCCAAGTTAAACAATAAGACATATACAATTTGAAATTCTTAGATCAGATGAAGATCGGTATCGAATCACCAAATAAGAAAAATAACATTATACAATGTACACGCTGTCAGATGTATGGTTACTCGAAGTTATATTGTCAAAGACCTTGCAAATGGTGAAGACTTCATATTAGTCTCATGACAGAAACCTAAAACTACGCCAACCCAAGGTATTTCGTGTTCAAAAGATCATTCACCAAATTACTGAGATTGCGAAGACTATTGGAACAATTCTAAACCACCTGTATAACCAGTTATTTCAACAAACGTTCACAAAACAGTAATGTACGCCGATGCTCTAAGAATTCTAAATAGAGAAAGTCATAAACCACTTCACTAATTAGTTAAATAATATAAATAATTCCTCACTAAATTTAAAAGGTTTAATCCGTTAATAAGTCAAATTAGCATAATCTGAACCGTCACAAATGAAATAGTGAAATAATAGATATTTTGTAGGCTAATAGCCCGTATATAAGAGTAAAACAAAATTTTATGTCGACGGTAAACCAACCCTCTTAGGATTGTAATGCTAAATGAAGCTGTGTAAAAATCCTAAAGAAAGCTTCAAGGCATAAATAACAACTATTCATTATTATCGATAGGAAAATCAACTTACTGAACCTCAGATTCAAATAAACTATCTTCTACTATCTTGTTTTTTGTAGTCAGTGGCTTAACACCTAGCTATTTTAAAATTAAATCCAAATGAAACTTGTCATATTATTGTTAAACCAGATCCATCATAACTTCCCTCTTCTAAAACCTGGTTGAGATTTCAACTTCAACTTTCAATTAAAATATAAGAACCTAAAGATCTTGATAATGCTGTTAAACACTTCACTGCCATGCTTAAATAAACGACATAGAAAAGTACACCTACCCTTTCCACAAGCCCATCTAATAATAACATACCTTTCAGTATTCGTGAATTAGTAGTTGAGAAAAAACAAAAAAGACAAATGGCATATAACTAGAAAATCAATCGAAACATTTGTCAACAGGCTCACTCAACATGTAAAAAATGACTACAAGATCCCAGAAGATCGACATTTAAGACATACATAGTCTATCCAAGATCAATTTGGAGAGCAACTAAGAAATTTAAGAGACCAACAATCCATATATCGTACTAAGATAGCGCACTATATGTAGCATACTAAGATTAACATGCTTTACTTTCACTTGGAAATTGGCACAGATTATAATGATACACAAATCTGGGAACCTAACCTCCAGACCTAGCATCAGTTTATCACACTTTTAACAAAAATATTTGAGAAACTGCTACTCAGAAGACGAAATTAAAATCAACCTTCACAATATTTTACCCAAACACCAATTTGGCTTCCGACAGTAACATTCCACCATGCAACAGTGCAAAAAGCCTAGAAGGAAAAATTATTTACTACAGCTTTTTTGCATTAAAAAAGCATTAGATCAGCTTTGGCATCAAGGACTACTGTTTAAAACAAAACACCCCCTTCCAGAAATTACTACTTCACTCTCAAATCACATCTTTATGGGCGCCATTTTTAAACTCAAAATATTCTTAAACTTTTCCACTAAATCTGGCGTGCCCGGCCCACTTTTGTACCTTATTTCCACAAAGCACATTAATCGCCACCCTTGCAGACGACTCTGCGCTCACTGCGACCCACAAGAAGTCTCGGCAGTTTCGAAGAATGGTTTAATGTTTGCTGAATAAAGATCAATGCTACCAAAGACTCACAGATCATCTTCAAAACCAGACTTGACACATACTCAAATGTTAGAATAAATAACAATCTACAAGTTAAATACTAAAGCTTAATACTTGATTTAAAAATAACCCGGAAACCTTATGTATCCACGAGGAAAATTCAAGCTACAACAGATACAAATGCTTTTAAGTCAAAAGTCTAAATTGACACTGGAAAATAAGATCCTTCTTTACAAGAGCATCATCGTCAAGTACCAAAATTACCCAACTCGTTTGTACTCAGTCAAAAGGTCTTACGGTTAAAAAGCATATCCGTTCAATGAGCACCAACTGCTTCCCTAGATTACGAGAGCAACGAACAAGCCGGCTAGAGCCTTTTCCAGTACAAAAGTTAAAAGGACAACAACCCATACACCTAAGGACAGAATGATAAAGTCATTTCAAATAGGGAAAAAACGTCAACTGACGTGTTCTTCCCGCGAATTCATTTTAAATCGGCACATTTGTTTAATAATAATAATAGTTCCCCGTAACAGGCCTTGAAGGCCCTTTGGGGTCGTAACAGGATAGAGATCTGCTACAATCTAGAGCCTACGGTACACAAGGGTAGTAACGTAGCTAGCGCTACGTACCGACCGCTTATTATTACCCCTAAGTGTGACTTCCAGGTACTCATTTATTGCAGCCTGAGTCGAGCTGGGCCGTAAAAATGCCAGCGATCGAATTGGCGAGAGCGGGATTCAAACCCGCAACTCTTGGTTTCGTAGTCTAGCGATCTATCCACTAAGCTACCACGGCACTCACATAAACATTTGTTTAATGAAAAGCAAAAATTTCTCTATTAATACATTCGTGCCTTATTTTGCCATTAAATTTTAAAGAATAAATTTGGTCATCATTACTTCCGCAGTTTCACTCGTTATTTCCAAATAACAATGAGGCTCTAACACCCCACGCGGGAGCACGGCCTGCGAATTGAGAAGTTAATGCTCTCACATGTTCGCCCTCACTGATACGGAGCAGTATAGCTATCAAAAAGTTGGTTCCTGATTTGAATTTACGTCAAACGCGTACCTACAGGCAGAAACAAAGAGATAGTTTGATAAGGGGGCGGGCGCCATGGCGGATCCGAAATTTTGCGCGCGACCTGTCGCCCTGCCGAACCGTCGCACTGGCCGGCTCCCGGGGGATCAATCACGCGCCATTCAGCCGCGAGGGTCTAATTTCGGTTTAATTTTGCAAAACTCGGGCAGCCGGGCCGGCCCCGCGCGGATTAGGGGGGCGCGCTTTAATCGAACACTTTCGCCCGCGCAAATAGGGCGCTTCGCGCGGGCGCGGATAATGAAATACAATGTACAGAGAGGCTTTTAGCGGGATTTGCTGCACCTTTATGCAAATCGATTTCGAGCGGCGGACGCGCGAGTACGCCCTGAATTATGTAGCGCAGATTCGGCTGCGACAGCGTTTCCCTCTCCGTTGTTAAACATTTATGCATCCTAATGACCCCGAGGAGTTCAAATGCGTTTTTGGTGTTTTGAAGGTGATGAATTCGCGCTGACAGGGCGCCGCCGCGGAGTAATTTTGCTCGGAAGAGCTTTCTTGGCAAATGCGATAAAATGAAAGGAAGTTAATAAGGCGTTGCGAGCCCTTTTGCCTGAAAATATCTGATTTGCTATAAAACCACCTGCGGAAGTTGCAACAAAAACGTTTACAGACATTTTCATTGACTTATTATTGCATTCCCAACGAAGATAACAATCGTCATTGAATGTAAGGGCTTATTCACATGTTCTGAGGGCATGGAAACTCACTGGGTGGCAGGGCTGTACTTAGCAACCCTCTGTTCGGCTTGTTGGCGCCTTTAGTTGGAATTTACAAGAATGATGTGATAGGCACAGATTCGAAGCAGAGAGTTAACATTAATTTCTGCATTAATCTAGGGAAAATCACCAGTGAAATATGTAATATACCAAACGTGGTGATGAGGTTAATCGAAAAGTCGTGTCTTTGAATGGCATAAAAAATTTTGGAAGGACCGAAATTCAGACCAAAAGGAACCCCTTGTAAGACCGTCGCATGATATTAGAAGAGCTGAAATTACATTGAGAAAACTAAAACTTAATGCAAAAGTACTCCCTCGCACATTAAGAGAGGAACAGAATGGAACCAGACGAACAATTGCTGCTGAACGGTTTGACCTGCGTAAAAGTGCCACTAACAGAAAAGCGCCAACCAAATAACTGGTTAAAAGTGGAGCAATAATAGATTCCTTTTTTGACCACATACCCAGCCAACAAGAGTATAAAATTTAATCTGAGGTCCATGCACATCATGATTCTTCTCCAGGTGTTCAGTGTAATGAATAATCTTAAAAGTGGTAACAGTAGAATGTAGTTAGTGTTTCTTCGGCTTTGTATGCTTCTTCTATTCTTAGTACTGATTAAAGTTAAGTTCCCACGTGTACTTATATGCGTTTTATTACGCGCAAAATATGTGAACAAGCCCTTATTTTCAAAACGGCAGTGCAGTTGTGACTGCTACATGATCATTAGCTCATTCTTTTAGATAAATTACACGAATTCGCTTTTTTCAAGATGCGACTTCAACAAAATCAAGACTTTTATCACATTTCGAAATTAAAATATAGTGATTATACTTATTCTCCTGTAGTCATGTTAAGTCTAATACTGATTTTAACAAACTATAAAATAAGGACATATCATTCGTTTTATTGGCGAGACACAACTTGATTTATGTCTTGGAGTCATAAAAAATTGTTCAGCCGAATTCATTAAACAAATTTCGAGCAAATTAATTTTCACCACTGTAACTGCAACGCTCATAGCGCGGCCGCTATTTCAGGTGCCTCTTCGCAACATTTGCGCAAAATAAACATGACATAATCGCATTAATCATATCGAAATTACGCTAACAATTCGGGCCACTTGGATTGATGGCACTGTTACCGGGCTCGGGTAAAATATATTCCAAATAGGAAATACAAATTCGAAGCAATTAATCACGCGTTTCGGCTCACGGCCGGGGATATTGATATATTAATTTAATCAGCTTTTCTGAAGCTCCATTGATATATAGCTGGACGCAGGCCGAGGTAAGCTAGTCTGACACTTCGATACTGCAGGGCCCTTAGCTCGAGTGTAGTGCTTCTGGGGGATCCTCGACTCTCGCCTCTCGCCTCTCGCCTCTAAGCGGCTTTACTGAATTATTTTTTCATCCGTTCGCCTTAAGTGCAATTAGAAATTGTTGTGGGAACCTTCAGGTCCGGCTGAAGAAAAATTAATGTTGACAGCAAAGGAAGGATTAATTCTATAGAGAGAAAAAAATCAAAGTATATGGGAAAAGAGGGCAATAAACTGTTAATCCAGTTATTTAGAAGCCACAAGAACACTTTAAGACATAAAATAGTTAAAGAACAAATAACAGGAAAAATATATTTTGGATATGGTAAAGAAAATTTTTGAAGAACGTAGGGCGATAACTTGTATGACATGACTTTACAAAAATCATAAAATTGAAAGTCATGTAGACGTTTTACTCAGAATAAGATAACAAAATACGGACGTTTAATCTAAATCCTGAAAGAAAAATTGCAATTTATATCACCTAGTGCACTGGGGGATTATTTAATATAAGAACAATCTTCAGAAGGTGATTTTTGATAAAGAAAGAAAGAAAAGTTCATATAGACATGTGCCAAAAATGTAATTATTCCACGATAGGTAGTAATACTGTGCTTCAATATGTCAGTCTTCGGTAAAAACACTCTTCTTAGTTTTAGGATAACTGAATGGAAATATCCAAAAAGCCACCAAAAAACCTATTCTCACAGACAGCAGTCAATCACAAAATTAGGATCGTTTGGTGGTAGGAGTGAATATGGAGAACATGTAGAACATCCTAAGAACGTTGAGGATAACCCAAATACAAGCCACTAGCAAGTGACTCGCCAGAGCTATATCCCAAAGGACTATGGTACGTATTCTAGACGAGAGTAGTTATTATCTCTATCATCGCCAATAAATTTCCAATAGAAATTTCTTATTGTTGAATCATTTCACAACATTTGCTAATTCAACCTATACAACAGTCATTTGTGTGCTAAACAAAATCCCTTATGGAATAGTCGAGGTTCATTAACAAGGACTTTTTAGAATCAACCTTTGGGCCAGTCGTTCTTCCCCAATGCTTTAATGACCTAGTATATCTGCAATTCATAAGGGACAGTCTGCCCTTATGGCTGAGAGCTGAATCAGTGACAGCATGACAAATCATGTGATTGATCCTGGAGCTTCAACAAGTTCTTGATGTGCAGATACTTAAAGAACTCATTAAGCGACGCTTTGGTACTTGCGTTTACGCCTTGAGTGCCGTGCAATGTCATGCGAGTTGATGATCCAATAATGCAAACCCACTCTACATTACCTAACATATATTTATTTGAGTTTTTCTTCTTTTTCCTGTCAGAAATTACTTTTTGAAATTTGTCACCATTGTTGGCACTCCAATTGTTAATTTTAGTTAAGTAAACAAAGAGTGAGGAGTCAGAACATCACAAGATGTTATTCTACTCAATTTTCCAACATATACTAACAGCGTGTAGCAGTGCTAATTAAGACAAAGTGGGATATTTCAACATTGCTCCTACAATAATCTCACAGCAGGATCTTGTCATGGGTCTTCAATAAGCTACTGTTACCGTAAATGTTTCCAGAAGAGATCTCAGAGAAGCATTTTTGGATCACCAAGCATCCTACGGTAATCATATTGAACACAATAGCGATTACTTATAACCGTGAACATTCTTAAACTTTATAATGGTCAAAAATTCAATATTTAGGACCCAAGTCAGTCTTTCAGTCATTAAACTACTTGTGGGACCAAAATATCCCAATTATTACAATAGCAATATTCAGAAGAATTTGTGAAGGATGCATATCCATTGATAGATTACTAACGGTGGAACTAAACGAATGATTATATTCAGATGTAATATTGCAACCAAGTGCTCATCCCCTCATTATCTTCAGAGTTCTTGCGTATATAAGTAAAACAATTCGATCTACCATCTTCAATGCTTTGTAAGTTGCTATCCAAAATTTGGATAGAATGTAGGGGAGTGTTACTATTACAGAAGCATTGCGTCAAATAACAATAGTTCAATGACATTTTTTTATCTTAACTTATAACCCCAATAATCTAATTGACTCATCATAACTTAACCTAAACCACTGAATGTAAAAACATCAAAAAGTTTGTAGGATTTTTTAAATTTTCTTATACGTGCTCCCAACAAGCTTAGAATGTTAATTTTAGGAATTAATTTTTTCAAATATTGAATTGAATTTTTTTGATTATCAAGACTCATCCCTTAAGAGACAGGAATGGAAATGCCACATTGGAACCAAGAAACACTAAAATGCGGCATACCATTAGAGGCAGAACAGAAGGAACTTTTCATTCATATTTGGCGATTGTTGAGATAGTTTCAGTAAGGGTAGAGAACAGAAAACCCTTCTAAATCTTAAATCCAATAAACCTAACGGGTAATGTCATTAGATAGGTAATTGACCGATATGTTTGGTTTCATTGTTCAAACTTGACTCATTCGAGTCAGCTCCTAAGAAGGTGGTGTAGGAAAGGCGTTGCAACCCAATAACTCAAAGGATATGGCATTGTATAGGGAATGAAATGTCCACTGTACCTGTGTTTGGCGATCGACTATTAGAGTAGTTGAGTAAAACATAGAATATGGAAACTCTTTTAATCATATAAAAACTGAAAACCCTAGCACCCGGCATATGATTAGATTATAAAATGATATATGCTTTCGTTTGTAGCATACAATCTATTCTTCAAAACTAAATATATCCTCAACTAGAAGAAAATCAGAGTAACGTATTGAAAAGCGCATAAAGCAAGAGATAGATTGCAGGCTGCCATTTATTAAGTTTTTTTTTCATACGATGGTAAGATAAAAAAAAGTTTAAGAGCATTGAACAGCAAAAAGAAAAACCAACACAAAGAAAAATAAAGAGCATGTGATTAGCAGAGAGTGAGAAAGAGAAAGAAAAAGAAAAGAAGACAAAAAAGGAGAGGGAGGAAAGGAAAAAGGGAAACAAATAGTTAAAAAGTCAGAGCAGATAGGGGTGGGAGGAGGAAGGGAAGGATTGAGAGCGGTATTTAGGCGGACAAAAGAGAATTAACCACGACAGAATGAAGAAGAATAAAACGTATGGAATTCAAGTTGTTGATGGAAGAGGCTGCTTAAGATCTGCAGAATAATTAGGTAAATGAGCTCAGAGACCTTTCGAAACCTGTTGGTGTATAATAAAATCATAAATCGATTATAATGGTCTCTTTCAATTTGTGGAAGGACTTTTAATACATACTAAGATTGAAAAACCAAACGTGTATTTTCAAAAAACACAGGAGGAATAAGTGGGAAGAAAAGTAAAGGTTGTCGAACTAGAGTAAAATTGATACACCGGTTTTAGTTATTGGTATGTACGCACATGCTTTTGTAAATAGTTCGACACGAATTAACTATAACAACAAAGTGTAGAAGACATATTAACTGGAGAGCCTTTGAACCCATCATCTACATGCGTCTGGTTAAAGCGTGGTCGGGCAATAGCTCAGATATACAGAGTTTTTAGTGCAAGTCTTGAATATTTAAACTAAGTATTGTTTTAACGTTTGAAGGAGTGTTACAAAAAAGGTTGGCCCAAACTACAATACTATTATGATAATTGCGCCTAAGTTATAAAATACAAGAAGCTGACATAAATACAAGGCAAATGCATAAAATTTAAATTTTCAAAGTCAAAGCTTTTGGTTTTCATTATTATGTTTAATCAGTTGACCACTACGAGGGCCATATGTAGCCCCTTACTTTTCTTTTTGTTTTAATGCCCTCACGAATTTTCTCAACATTTTCATATTGTTTGAAGTTTTAATTAAAAAAAAACATAAGAAGCTCTACACACTTAAATTCGCTTGCAAATGGTATTTATTAAGATTATACAGTTATCTTATGTGACTCTTAAAAATAATAATACTTAGCTCTAGAACATTTAATGTAATTTATTGTATATTGGAAACCTTCAAAAATAAATAGCACTACCTCCCAAAATCCCATTTGTGTCATAATTTAAAATACGTGCCCCGCGCATGTGTGAAGATAAACTGTAGTGCAGTATGATGCCATCAGATGGCAAGGGAAAAATCATAGAGCAGTCAATCACGAGCACGATAAACAGCGTAGTGCCAAGACGTACAACTATGTATCGTTGGATATCGGAATTCATAGGCGGCAAATACTACATTGAGTAAAATAGAAACAGCGAGTGTCCACCAAATGCGCATAAATCACCCATTATTATTCAGCGTGTGTCTAACTTGATAATGATAAAAGGGACGATGAAGTAATTTCTCTTCCACCAACGAACTTCAGTCGTCTATCCACAAATGGTGTCCGGCTACGATTAAACAATTATTTTTAACAGCTTTACAAAAGTTCCTACAGCAATGGCAAAAGTGTATATACATCATGAGTGAGATACAGTACCAATTACTTTGAAAGCCCCAAACAAATCGCAAAGGTTGCTTGTGCAAAAATTGAAACAGAACCTATCATTGATTTCTCTAAAATAGCATATCGAGGTCGAAAAGTTTAATTACAATTTATTACAAAAAATAACAAATCGAAAACTATTGGACTTAGAAGAAGATGAACCTACAAATGTAAATTAGAATAATCACTTAAAAAAAAGAAAAAAGAAAAAAGAAAGCCAAATTGGAACATAGAAGGCGAAGAATACTGTTAGGGTAAAAAGCAGAGTGGTGATGCAAACAACGTCAACGGAAAAGAAATGAAAATCAGAGAAGATACAAAAAAACAAATACAGCGAAAGAAAAGGACAAAGAAAAAAGAAAAAATACAAACAAGCAATTAAAATACGAAAACGGTACCAAAAATGAGTACATGAAACGTGAAGAACATAACAGAAAAAAAGCAACGAGAAAGCAGCAACTGAAATATTTAGATAAAACATATAGGACAACAAAGAACGAGATTAAATCAAACAGATAGAAAGAGAAAATAAAGAATAGTACGTACAGTGCAATAAACAAACCAAAACTAAACGTGGGATTAAAAAAGCACGACAGGAAAGTGGGTAAAATCTAGAAACAGAAAAAATCAGAAGCTACTTCTTTACCTTTACCTTAAAAAATATTAGAGACAAACAACTAGAACTACTCATAAAAAAAAAATAAAAAATTTAATATTGGAAGCAACACTTCAAGGAGATGTTAATAGACAGCTACAAAATAAGAAATAAACGAAAGTAACAATGGAAATGAGCAAAACAACAAAGCGAGAAGATGTAACCTTGGGCTGAAAGCAAAAATGAAACTAGAGAAAATAATACAAAAGACAAAACTAGAAAGCCTAGCAAGAAAAGATGGAATAACACTACAAATGGTAAAAAGCATATATCGAAATTAATGAACAAATTGATAAAAACAAAAGAACCCCGATACAATTACCGCGGGATGATAGATGATAGTGTCACTACAAAAAATTGATACTACAAAAAAATTGATACAACAATAAAAAAAATTTAAATATTTAGGAACATATCACTAGCATAGGAAGACAGAAGACGAAATAAAAGAACTTAGGACAATTATAGCAAAATTTTAACGCTACAGAAATCACCTTCTTAGGAAAATCGAAAATACCAAAAAAGGCGGAAATCATGAAAGAAGTGTATACTCAATGATAATTTATGGAAGCAACAGAGCAAGTTGATAAATACACAAATGAGAATGTGAAGAAAAACTGAAGGAAAAATAAGATAAAAAGAGAAAACGGTAGTCAGATTACATGTAATGGATAGGTAGGATACGATACTTCGATATGTTGATGATTGTCAGTTGTTAAACTATATCTATACCTAGACTACAATGTACTACAAATAAACAACATTTAAGGGGGAATTAATAATTAACCAAAACAATCTTTTTTAAATTTATCAAAGCACATAAAAATGATATCTATATCTTGTTAGAATGAGTTATGGGGGAGGCTTTCCCACCCACCAAACTCAGCTTGAAGGAGAAGTCATGTGAAGCACAATACTACTACGAAAGCTCATTTCAGTGTAAAGAAAGCCCTTCTAGTCATTAAAATTCTACATTTAGCCTACAAATAAATTTCTGGATTTGGAGAGAAATGAAGGAAGCTCATCGTGCGATCACTTCCTATTACCTTGTGCAAGGGCACTTGTCATTGGTTTCCGAGCCAAGATTTTTATCCAGGTTTTTTCATCTCCCATCATTGAGTTCACAAGTTTTAGAGCTCAAGTACCTCGGTTCGAGTTGTTTTTGATGGCTAGTGCCAAAACTAACGCTGGGAAGTGGCTCAGAGATATGTTTAGGGTATTTATAAATTTCCAATTGTTTCAGGAGGCTTTTAGTATTAACATAAAGCAAATCTATAAACAGATAAGAGTAAATGAACACGATTAATACGAATTTAGTAGTTTTGTCATGAATGTAGGTTCTCAAATAGAATGTGGTCGTTTTTGAGTTGCAGGTCTTTCCACATTTCGTCCTTAGTCCTATGCAGCAACTCGTCAACGAAAAAAAGCGAAGTACTCGCTAGCGGTCCAGTTTCTTCTCCGTGGCATGTATATGGACAACTTGGTGAATTCTGTCCGGTTGTTGTCGGACTTCATAATGAATCGAAGTTAGTGTTAGCACCGGGAGAGTTTGAGTTAGTAAAACGGTCCTCAAATTTGACTGATTAGATCCTTAATTTCTCTGATTGACAAGAGAGTGCAAAAGGGTTTAATAGGGACAGTAGTTTACCTTTTTGGAATGACAAATGTCTTTCAATTTTAAGTTAATGACCAGGGACAAGAGTACATAAAAAGAAATATTTTGTCCAAAATGGTCCTTCTTACTTACGACCCGTAATGCCCAGTTATGTTTGATCAAAAAAAAACCTCACACATGTAAGGTCACTTCTCAGTGGGAGAGATGTTACACAGAGCTCCTCTTCTTAATTAAGTGGTATATCTCAAGACGGAGCTAGCAGAAGGGAGTCGATCAGTCCAATAGTTATGCAGTAGTCAAAAATACTGATTTACTATTAAGCAAAGTATAGCATTCTCGAATTCAGAAATGGTTCTATGTTTAGTGAGTGCGTGTCTATCAAGATAACAAACGTTTGTCGTAAACTAAGTGATTAGAATCTAAGAGAGAACAAAGATTGATCGGCTGCATATTGCTGGAGAGTAAAATTCGGCAGATTGTTTATGCCAGGATTTGAGTTCGAGTAAGCTTGTGGCAGCGTTCTTATAGTAGGAAAATCCAGTATAATTGGTGTTTAAAGAGAACGAACTTGACTTAATTAGAAAGTCAACTGTTCATTGTTCTAGTCATTCTTGTTTTTACAAACTTCGGTTATTAGAATTGGCCCTTAAGCATTTACAGACCATAGGCGAAAACTTGAATAGTGCTGAAATTCGATAGTGTAGGATTGCTCAAAGAACTCATTTTTCAAAGATTTGTTAAATTTGTGAAGGGACTAGAATTTTCTAAAAATTACGACATTCATGAGTTATTGCAGGGTGGAGACAGATTGAGTCATGCTCAATTGCTTTAAGGTTTGTCCGAGGTCCATCTTTTCAAGAACGGGAGCTTCGTCAGCTACTCGAGCGAATAAATCAAAGTATTTTCCCCATATCGGTGTAGATTATGCTGATCCTTATCGAATTTCTACCGGTGGTCCTTGAAATCCAATCATAACCAAGGTCTATGTCACCCTATTTGTATGTTTGATAACCAAGATCATCCACTTGAAATTCTCCACTCAAATGTTTCTTGCGGTATCTAAACAATTTGTAACCTGTATATGTAATTATAAGTTGGACTCCTTATATTTTCATTTTTCTGTTCCTCAGAGCCTTACATGATGGTTTTTCTAATAGGCATATAGGCATATAGATTCTTCCCACCAAATATTCCGCATTTTAGAATAATATCGGGATCAAATATTAAAGGTGTTAAATCCAATCTATCTAAAGTTATTGGTATTCAACTATTGATCTATAAATGGATGATTCAAAATTGGCCATTGTATCTTTTGAGTTCATATTCATCCGGCCTCCCTCCTTTACGTTTTTTAAAATGTGATCTCTCATAAATTTAGTACTCATTCAAAGGACGTTCTTAGGATACCTAAAATGACGGTTTTAACTTATCGACCAAATGGTTCAATACTTTTGGAAGCGTTGAAACAACACGTACTTGTATGAACTGCAAATACAAACAAGATAATATAAATCTACTCCAACACCAGCACCTGAAACCGTAGTTGTGGTCGGTTAAGTAAACTCTTCTGCCTTACGTTGGTGCTTGAGTTGATTGAGAATTTTTCTTGGGAGAAGGCGGGGTTGTTCGTTAAGCCCAAGTAAATACCGCACAAACCACAATAAACGACCTACCTTGAGGCTGTTTTCACTACTATCGTAGTAAGTGATACATGTTAGCTCCAAATGTAGTAAATAGTTAACACTTTGTAAATAATTTTATAAGTGAGCGAGTTGATTAGTTTGATATATATTTTAGTCCGATGTTCACTATATTTTTTGGAGCGTAGGGATAAAATAAGATTCAATGGGGGAGGGGGGAAGCTTTGTGCTAGTTACTCGTTTAACAATTTTTAAAGTAACAAGCCAAAAAGTGCTGCTGTCTGTAGAGAGTTAGGAGGTCGTTATGGATCGTTATCGAGTTGGGCAAAATTAGCAAAGGATACGTGTCTGAATTTTAATATTTTAACGAGTGTCCAATGCTAGACATACTTGGACAACTACATATTAAAATTAAAAACGACATTTAAAGAATCAATCAAATATTAACCAGAATTATCTTTTTAAAATTTATTGAAGCACCATAAAAATACTGTTTGTGTCAGTCATTCTTTTAGCAATTGTTAAAGCAGGAAGCCGAGTAGTGTCGTGGCTTAGAAGGTCCGTTTGCGAGCAAAAGGCACCCAAATTGTACTCCTATGGCTTTCCGGAAAGTGTAAAAACGTTGTAGATACTGTCCTTCTAGAATTTTTCTTTTTTCTTTTTTTTTCGCAAAACTCTTTCAGTGCATTGCATTAAATTCGGCCTATAAATAGCAGGCAACGCCAGCAAAATCCTTTTTCCTTGCAGATATCGCCGCAGCTGATTAGAAAAAGTTATCAGGGGCAAATTAGCGTCAGAACGCCGCAGGACAGGCTTCAGGCACTTCGTTTGCATATAAATATTTTCGCTGTACAGCCAAATACTGCGAAACTTTAATTAGATCCATAAATTAAGATAAAAAAGGTCCCTCAACTCTCGGAACACGTTTATGAATATCCCGGCCAGACAATGAAAGGCGGGACAAAGCGGCTTACGGCGCGGTTTTTTCAGCGTGGCACTTTTGTGCCCTTTGCAGCGGGATGCTGATAAATGTGTTGCCCCCGTTTAAACAATAAAATGACATAACGGGCGCTTTCTTCATCGTTGGCAATTACGCTGAATTAGATGAGTGCTGTAATTTAAATTAGACGCCAAACACAATATTCTCTACTGCCAACTGCGGCCTAACTAAATTACTAAGTTAAATAGTAGCCTTAATTAGAGTTAAATAACTAGTTAATGTAGCTTAAGCGATGGATGTTCTCTCTGGGGCTTCTAATACTTAAGTTATTTTATAATAAGTTCATTTAACTTTAATTTTAATAATAATTCACTGTTTATTTGGGGCAAGAATAATAATATGACATAAAAAAGATCGCTCCTTATATATGAGAAATGAGGCATAAGTTATGGAAACTATTTTTTTCTCAAAAATATGGGATGGTAATACAAAATGTCGTATGTCTCATAGTGTGTGTCCACAACATAAGATGGCTCTGTGATGTTCTGTAACTGCACAGAGAGCAATGTTAAATCAGTTGTTAGTCAACCACCGTACATGATAGATGTGATCCAAGTAGAACAGCGTGGTAGACTTTTTGGGACACGAATGAACATTGCAAATATTGTCGATGTTATGTTTGTCGATGACACTAACTCAAACAGCGTCCATTGTCTGTCGGTCTTCATCAGATGATCAATTACTGCACGTCACACATCGGTCCGCAAATTTACAAGACCTTCTGTTCGTTGCCGGCCGCTTGTTGCTTCGCGCCCTCGCTGCAACTCTGCTACCTCGCGGCTGTTCGGAATTGAAGAGCATATTACCGGCAGCTTCTATTATTTCTCTGTGGCATTCCCTGGAATTTTTGCTACAGAGAACGGACATTTCGATATACAAATGCTGTTCTACTCGGATCACATTATACACTTAAAACATTTCATGATACAATCCCTTACCTTAAAAAATTATAAGAGTCATATAATAAACTAAACAGTGAGACTTTTCTGCGTTAAAATTTTGATCATCAGTTATTTAGTGTATTGCATAGGCAACTTGATGAAGAAATTTATGCATATACTGCTCAACAAAATTAAAAATCAAAGCATGCCTTTAGGAGTCTCCAATTCAAAGTAATTATTGAGCTTACACAATACTCCAAGGGATACTTTATACTGTTTTGCAATAGAATTGTTACCTTAGTAGCAATAAATTTCCAGTCACTCTTAATTGCACTATTTCTGAACGATTCTTACTAGTTATTTTCGATTTTCCCGGATATCTCACGATAAAATGGCGCTCAGCAAAATTGGAGAGCTCTAAGCCCAGTAGATTGGTCTAGAAGTTTTTGACTAATGAAGGAATCAGTCAATCACTGAGTGGATCTGAGATTCAAATATTTTTTCAGTGATTTTCCTTCAAACTGAAAACTTATTGATCTCAAATTCGACACTATTTCCACTGCACAAGCGACTTTTTTAGAGGAAGAAATTTAACAATAGTCTTGTAAAGAGGAAGGCTGCAAATTTCTAAGTTTCTCTTACAACAAAATAAAAAAGTTACATAAGCAAAAAATTTTCCAATTTAGGGGAAATTATATGAATATTAAATTGCCTAATTTTCTAAGTTAACGTAATTTAAGACATTAAAAAAAAAAAAAACAAAATGTAAGAACAGCGTTGCAAAAAGCGCTAAACACAGAGCGGATTAAATAGGCGATACCTCTATAGTGAAATCGCGCTCGTTGACGCTTGTCTGAGCGAATGGGTTCAAGCAACCTCCTAACAAATCCAGAAAGAAATAATTTTAAAATATTCACAGCAATGATGAGTCCATCATCTCTGTTATACCATGTCGAAGTGTGCACAATGAAAATCTCAAAATTTTTCATTAAACCAGCAAAGTCAAGTGCTGTTTCCTGAGGTATCTGCAAGAAGTGGTTCCGCAGTTTCAGAGGCAGAATGTCGATAGTCCCAGACAGCCAAAAAATCGGGGATGAGAAACTAGAACAACTTTTGGAAGAGAATTGTTGTTGAGCCCAGTCAAACTATTAGTAAGCATCTACACAAGTTGGAGAGCATTCTCAAAGAAGATCATCGAATTCCTCACTCACAGCTGAGGGCAAAAGTAGACGTTATAATATTGCTGTCAATATTGTGTTCTTTAGATTTAAGAAAAAAGAAGAAAGAAATATTTACACCAGAAAAATATTTTTGTTGTATACTATGACTTGTCTTTACTTGATAGAACGCGCATTGCCAGTAGCAATTCATATATGAGTGACGTGCTGGATCCAAAAAAGACCTTATACCGACAGGACAAGAAAAAAAAATTGCTTCAAGACAATGGGTTACCGTACATCACCAAAATGACTTTGGAACGCGACCTACTTTGAGAGATTTTATCACACCCAGCTTGGCTTCTTCAGATTACCACCTCTTCATCACAGGGCCGATACCGGCATCACTTCTATCACAGGGGTCTAGAAAAAACTGGGTTAGTCTATCAACTCCAAACCACCCTCTTTTATTGGAAGTGGAATTAAAGACAAAGCAAATTGATAAAAACGTGGGGGATTATTTTGAAGATCGGGTAAGTGGCTACTTTTTGTAAATTAATATCTCAATTAAATGGAAAGGGCGCGAAAATTAATTGGGCGCCTCTTATTACAGCGATAAATCCCATTTCACAATTTCATGTGTTACTGTCATGATTGTCTATAAGCGTGGTGTACCTAGACGTGTTTTAGAAAATAATACGAAGGTAAACTATATTATCTTGATGATGAAGGTGACACAGATCATGTAAAATTAGGATTAAACTGTGATAATGGGACGAACAAAAGCACTGCTAAGTATAAACGAATAATTATTTTCTTACAGACAACTATAAAAAAATATTGACATTTACAGTGTCCATTACGTAATACGTATCGTTGCTATTTTAAATATTTATTATACCCTTAAAATTGTTAAATAGCCCCCAAATAATCTAAAAGCACCGTACATGCAAAATTTAGGGTTTTCACTGTACTATACGTATTTTTACCACATCAGTGTGCTTCTTCAGCCTCCAAAATCCACTTCTCTTACTAGCTGTGCTCTTTAGATCACCTACCTGAGGAAGCAAGTGCCATTCAACGAGCGCACCCAGTACAAAATACTAACAATCCTGTTTATAAATTTAGGAACAATCAATTGTCCTCCCTTAAGAGGAAATCCGCTGCACTTAACTGTCAATTTTACAAGACGCGCAACATGCATTTCAAATGCCTCTATTTGAATCAGCTCAAACTATGTATGTGTGTGAAAACTCACTCGTTATATCCTAAAGATCTTTGGAACTCTTGTTAAAACAAAAATTTGTAAGGGAACTTTTGTACGTAGGCAAAAATCCAAACCGTCAACAAGGAAAAATTAGAGTAACATAGTTGTAATAGAGCTTATTGTAAAATACCAAAACAGTAGCAGAACTATTTAACAAATACTTGGAATGTTACTAAAAACTTGATAAAAGATAGGCAGGGTTTTGTAGACAAATAAAACGTACAGACCGCAAATAATGCTGCTAAACAACTTGAACCATTGTCCACATAGCTTTTACGAAGGCTTCTTTCAACGATCCATTATAACAAAACTAAAACCATTTGCAATTCACCACCACAATGTTAATAAATGCGATATAAATGCATATGACAGTGGCCTTTCGATTTTTTCTATAACATCATGGATATTACAACACAACATCGTACATTATACGATGTTTATTAAAATCAAAATCTCGCAGAAATATCTTATGCTCCCTATATGATCAGCTAACAATTTATATGTAAGATGGAAAATCCAATCAGAGACGATATAAAACAAAACTAAGTTATATTTTTGTTTTTCTTTTCCAAACTGATAGTCTATTCTTATAACTCTATAGCCACCAGCAGGTTCAGCTCCGGAAAATTCCAGTCTAAAAATTTTGCTAAAGAACAAAAACCCTGCTATACATGCCGTTCAGACCACCATCAGCAAATAGTGTAACGTATTACCTTGCCTTGGACACTCTAAAGAATCTCAATATTATATTTATCCTCCAGAAATTGCAATTGTGAAATATACTCAATAAGAAAAGGACGAAACGATTCAGATAAATTTTTATTAAGCCTCTCATGCTGAAAAAAAACTTGGATCTCAAGTAATCCAGGCAAGAGCTACAAGAAAATCTTCCGACACGGCTAAGATGGTGATAAATTATAAAAATTGTCTACATACTAATCATAGTGTAGGAAGATTCGCATCTTCCATCGGTCAAAATTTTACAGAACTTCAGTACAAGTAATTTTTTAAATATGATAACAGGCTAAGAGTTATTATACTTAAGGAAGACAAAGTTAATTATTTTAAAATATAGCGCTACCCGAGTCCGTAGTAGAATTTGGTTAAAGAAGTGCTAGATCAATTCTCGAAAGCACCAATTCCACCACAACACAGTTGCGTAAGCAAAAAAATCTTAAACTCTTCTTGAAATAGCCTTGTTGCGAAAAGTAAAGAGCTTCAGAGTACTTTTTGATCCAAAATTTAGTTGAAACCAACATATGAAAGGGATATTCCAAGATTGTATATTATATAGGGTCGCTACTATGTAGAAAGTCACTAAACTAAAAATTTGTTGATTTTAAAGGCTGCTTACCTACAATAATTAGATTGTTAAGAACTACATGCACTGCTACAGGAGAATGTCACCAGAATCACTTTCTTCGTCTTCTAATAAACAAAGCGATGAGGAGATCGCGATAATAACTGATTTAATATAATTTTGTGGTAAAAACACGTTGTCCAATTTGTCCAATTTATCCAATTTATGAAATGCTGCTTGTATACATTTCATTAGATCATCATTTATTTTTATAAAAAAGCTGGTGTTGTATCAATTAGATTGAATTAAAGAAACCAAAATCTAAAACGTTTTGGTTTAGACCATCTCGAGGCTGATACGTAACTTGACTACACCAACCATCTTTTGAGCCTTCGGCCAATAAATCTGCATCATAGTTGTCTATAATCAATAAGTCTATAAAAATATATGCCATAATTTGGGACAGGAGGGAGTTAGAATTTATTTTAAATATAGTAAATCTGTCTCAAAAGTAATAATAATTTAAAATAATATTTAACATACATGCATATGTAATTATAGTTTATTACTTTCGAAATAGCCTCCTTGTAAACAGGGATTCCACGACTTTTCATAATAGGAAAAGATGAACTATTAAAAGTTCTCAATTAACCTAATGTGATACTTCTTAAGTAATTTTCAAAGGTGGAAAATAAAAATAAGTTAGATGGAACCACCAAGTCAGGGTGTTGAAGCATTGATATTTTCTCTTACAGCCAATTATATTTCCATTTGAAATTTTATTGAAATGGTTAAGTACCTATCTGTAGTCTATCCAGGTAGTGCTACTAAAAAAAATTATGAATACCGATTTTCCTCCTGATTTGATTATTTGGGACTTTATTGACCGACGTGAATAGAAAGCGTGTCACTCACACTTACATTTTATCTCCAATTATCACTCACTGCTTAGCGCACAATCCAAGATTCTTAAAAAACTTACACAGTTTGGACTATTTTGAAAATTTATATGTGCAGATCGTTTGTAATAATTTGGTCATCTATATATTCTCCAACTAATCGCACATGCTAAAACCAGTCTCTATCCAGAACAGAATTCACAGAAGCCACATTGTTCTCAGTTCAGGAAGTTGAAAAACATCTTGCTTGCTGTTCGTTTTCCACGCCGAAAATCGGCTACGGTAGGCAAAGCTTTTTTACCTTACATCAACAGGGTTACGGGATACGGGATTTGCTTAGACCAGCCAAAGATACAAGAAACCCACAGGATATACCAGGGGTCTACTGCATACCTTGCTCATGTGAGCAAGTCTACATTGGGACTACGGGCCGACGATTACCACCAGGATAAAGGAACATAAACGTCATCTATGCCTTAATCAACCCGATAAATCAGCAGTTGCTGAACATGCTTTGGAAAATCCTGACCACGAGATAGAATTCGGGCAAACACAAGTTTTATCCAACTCTAGGAATTATTATCCGAGATTATATAGAGAGGCGATAGAGATTCCTAAATATAAAAATAATATTAACAGGGACGACGGATTCAATCTACATAAATCTTGGTTTATCGCTCTGAAGGGGCAAAAACCAAACCAAGATACGGCGAAAGAGCGAGTGACGTCAGCAGCTAGCCCGATCACGTTATCTACCATTCTGGTGACGTCAATAACGCCCCTCCAACACCAGTATAAAAGCGAAAACGCCCGGAACAGTCTCTTAATTTTTAAAAGATTTTCTTCTGAAGATATCCGCCGCAGTTGTAGACGAAACGTCAAGAGTTTCTGAACTCCAACTACGGTCTTATAACCCAAGAACCAACCACACAATGTACCATAATACCGGTCATTAGAGCCTTCGCATCTATTTGATAACTACAAAACACTTCTTTTATAAGAATACAACAAAAAACTATTTAGGGTTCAAAAATATTCGAAGCTCCGGTTGTGTCACAAATTTAAATGCACGGCAAGCAACTGTGTGAAGATAAACTATAATACCACCAAGTCGCGTTGCTGCAATACACATAAGGAAGGGTACCACTCCATTCAAACAAAAACAGAAGCAGACAATCAAAGGCAGCAGTAGAAGTTAGTCGTTTGGGGGAACGTAACAAAGAGTTGTAAAATTATTTCGCTAAAAATTTAATTCAAAGAATTCAAGGGTTGTGCTGAGAAAGGTAACAACAATAGAAAATGACCGCAAGCCACACGCCAACGTGAGTCCGATTTAATAATCGCATACAGACGAATCACAGCGTCTAACTCACAGAACTTTGCATACCCATGCGTGTTCATGAGGACTCAAAGATGACAAAGATTCGTGCGTAATAAAGCAGAAGTGTGTAAGTTGCTGCAGTTGTACGTTGTTTGAGTGTCTGGTCAGAGAACACGAATAATAGTTTTGATAGGAGAAGCCGGAAAAGAAAGGGCACTCTATGAAATGGAAGCCCTTACTCCAAAGAGCTATAAAAGAAATTTTTTATTTCAAAATAAATGGCGATTGTCTCTCACGAGAGCTTTACCAGTGTGTAGTATTACAAATCACTGAAGCGATTCCATCGAAGTATTTAGCAAAACCATTAAAGAAGATAGAGATGCAGCGCATTACTCTAACATAACAATGTGCGATCAAATATTAGTCTTCATGCCGTTGCCACTCTGCAAGCTCTCAATTACGCTGTGCTGCCTTAGGCCCCATATTTTCCGCTTAAGCTTAATACCTGTTTTAAGCAAAGAAAGAGGTAGTACGCGCTAAGATCCCCTCCAACAGCGAGCTTCAGTCGGTTGCCCACAAATATTTCCGTGCTATATCCAAAGAATATTTAGCAGCGGCTGGAGCAACAGCAAAAGTACATAGATAGATATAGGTACCTCTAATAAAATATTAATTAAGAGAAAGTTAATCATTTTTGAACGCCCCTAGTACAAAAGACTAAAGCCAAACCTCCCTCAATGCACATGTTCATTTTTGACACATTCGAACAGCAAAAAATATTCTCATCACTTTTGAGATAATCTACTTGAACATTAGGAAGAATAAATTATTTCATTGAGTTAGGATGCTACATAGATAAATTGTTGTCTTCTATTTCCCCACTTCTAGATAGATTTAAATTACGTGTCTTCTAGGTTAACTTAGGTTACTTTCTTTTTGGGTCTTATAATAATATGTTAAGTAAAGGTAAGACATTAGTATTTTTTATATGCTCTTTGATCATTTATCATGTGAATTATTCGAAATAGCTGGTAAGAATAAATTTACTATAGCATTCTATACATCGTCTACTCAATCCTCCTAACAATAACTAATATTGTTAACAAGGAACCGCTAGTATCGTTTCTCATTATCAATAATCCAATCGTGGTAAATATGTGTAGAAGATATATAAAAGAGTTATAAATAAAGAAATCTAGGACAACTGTAGATAAATTTATGCAAAAGAAATAACTCAAACAGCCTCAAAAAGATGGAGGAGAGCATAGAAACTTTATTTCCTTCTAACTACCAACAGCTCGGCCATAATAACAAATACTAACTTGGCATACTATCGGTAACTTCTTTAACGAAAAAAATCTACTGCACTATACCTAAGTTTTATCATAAATTTTTATTGGCTACATAGAAGATACCAAGACCGTACTAATATGAAGTGGACGTGCTCTGGCCTAGAATAATCTCTATTTTAACGAAATTAGTAAAGTCACCTCTTGATGGTAGATTGATTTATGAAGTTCACAAGTATCTCATGATATTTCGTTCACTAGAAGCCAAAATACGGCGCTCTAAATGCTTACAACTGTTTATAGTGATAATTTTTAATCACAAACACAAGTGGCATCGACAATTCAAAGAATTATCGTTTAGGCCTATCAACTGAAACGATTGACTGAAAAAAATATCAAAAAAGTGATTTCGCGAAAATTTAAAAAAAATTCATAGAAACGAAACTTGGAATACCTAAGAAAATAAATTAGCGCATTTTAACCGAAAGACTTAGAAGATGAATTCAAAGTGAAAACATAATAGAGAACCTTGAAGAGACGGAAATTTCTTAAAAACGATTATAACTGATGATGAAACGTAATGTTTTTAATATGATCCTGAAACCAAGCGCCAAAGTGCCGAATGGCGGTCACCACATGAAGGAAATCCAAAAAATATCACATGCTCATCTCTTTTTACAATTCCAAAAAGATTGTCCACAAATAATTCTTTCCAAACATCACAAGCAAATTAATTAATGCTGAGTATTACCTTGGTGTTTTGAAGCGTTTGGTAGACTGCCGTATTCATAATGATCGTCCTGAATGCCGATAACCAGACAGTTGGAGATTATTGCACGATAAAAGATCGTTCGCCAATTATCGCTGATTTTTTAACCAAAAATCTAATTTGTTTGTTTCAGCATCCCCCGAATTCACCCAAAATTGGCCCTGGCAATTGTTTCCTATTCCCTAAACTATATTACAAATTAGCAATCAGCAATCTCAACACCATTTTGATCAGTGACCCAAAAAAAAGTTATTTTTTGTTTTTTAAGCCATTATAGCTATTCGAAATGAGCCATTCATCAATGTGTATGTGCAAGAAATCTACCATTAACTTCATTCTAGAGCATTTAGAACTGAATATTTTCTTACCAACTACATTTCAAAGTACAAACCATAATTTATAGTTCAAAAATTACCCCAATTTCATTTTAAAAATCGGCCAAGCCTTGCCCACATCTCTATTTGGAATTTTACATCGATTTCCCTACTTGGGCCACAGTTAAATATGCGAAACAGCCCTTGTATATGGAAATAACGATAAAGTCCCCTCTAATATAAACCACCGCTAACAGCATAATAAACGAGAAGAATTACAGCGCCATGATCAAATTTGCAGCGGGATGGCGCCACAAACGCGCGATCCAGCCATGCGAGCGCAAAAAGTCGGAGTGCATGCACGGTGCATCAGCGCAACTAAATATGATCCCGCTTTAATTGCGTACATACACAGCAATTTCCTGCTAACCGACGTACAAATTCCAATTTGCGCCCGCGTTAGTTAACTGCCGGCCCTGTTATAACTTCCACTTTTTCAATTAAAATCGATGCTGCAACGTCCTTTCGCCGCCGATTCCGTAAAACGCCGTCGCAACGGCGATTTTCAGCACGCGAGATTTCGCTCATTAGGCCGCGATTTTTTGCACCCCGGCGGAGCAATTGGGGCAGAAAGGCCGCTTTCGCTAGATCTCGTTAAAATTTTATAAGTTAAAGGCAATGCTTCTTAGACGGGACAATTTTTAGCTGAAAATCTAAAGGTGAAAAAAAATCAAGGAAAATATAGCTGCGTAGGAAAAAAAGAGGCGATTGGTTGGTGAACCACCCCCGTATAATCTTTGTTACTCTCTTGGTTAGATTTAAAGCCAAATAACGATATTATAAAAAAAAGTGCTTATCCAATTTCTTCAAAATAAAATAATTCTTTATACAACATGGTTAAATTGACTTACACTTGTGTCAAAGATCACATGTTGTTTCTAACATTAATTTGCTCTCATACGACAAATATTCGGGTTGCGAGTAGAAATTATGCTTCGATAGAAGATAGTTGTACTTCAGGAGTGGCGACCTTGCCAATGTAAGCTCATGGTTTTCCCTCACCTCCTAATACTGAGGGGAACCATGTCCTATCCTTCAATTCCTACCATTTTCATATTTATTATATATCCTTTACTATCCGGAGAAGGCAACGAGATATCACTTCGGATCAATTTAATGCCTAGGACATCACTACGGTGAAGAACCTAAGAATAATGACCTCTAATTCCGGGCCACCCTTAAATGAAAAAGAAGTGCTAAGAATCCCCCAGTAATTAAGAGACTGATATGATAACCTTCCAAAGGTGGCACAGAGGTGGCACGGAGGTATCCTATATAGCCATCTACCATCCATGTCAGGTCACATTAAGAGAACTGAAATTAAGGGCTGGATCCAGGAAGCTCAAATCACTTAGTCGCTTTTTTCTACTCATATTTTAACTTTATGTCCTCTTGGTTAGATGTACAAACCCACCCAAGTTTCTTAAATAGCCAAAGTCTACTCGAATAGTCGCTACTGAAGATTCTTGACAATAACCTTGATTTTACTCTGGGTTTGTGAATAACTGCAGCATCTACTTTATCATCCGCTTAGTTTTAAGTTCCTTCTTTAATTTATTCTCTCTATTTCATCTGGTGTACTGCTGAAACGTGTTTGATGTGAGTTTTTCCATGTATCCAAACGATCGAGCCTGTGTTTGCATATAAAAAACTCTTTGAAACCAAGTTAGAGAGCTTACTCCAGCTCATAATGCGGTCGCTAGATGGAACTACCTAATCAGAATTTATGGAAAAACAACATAATTATATACAACCTTCACTCAATAAATTACTAAAAAATAATTAAAGTGCCCTTTGATCACCTTCGGGTAACACTACAGCCATAGAAGTAACAAGACTTTAATCTGTCGAACCTGGAATAATCCATAGCTTTATGGAAACATCTTTAACTGCATGGTCAAGCCATAGAGGGCAGAACCGCTGCAGTAACGAGTATTCACCCTAATTGGTGTCAAACCAAGTCGTGAGGTGCGATATAAGAGCTACTATAACCTGTCGCGCAAGGATAATAAAGAAGGCGCTACAATTGCCTAGATTAACTTTTTCAACTGAAAAAATTATTGGCGCTTGATATTGTCGGCAGATTACAGTGATTCATCGTAATGATACCTTTTTGAGAATTGAAACCCGCCAGACTATATTATCATCAGCGGCTCTCGTTCCCGGTGCAGTTCCACTTTATCTTCTGTATTAACTCATCTCGTGTGCCGCTAATGGGCGGCGCATAATGCGCCGGAACATTTGCAACGATAATTGGCGCCATAATGCTGCTCGCTACAATAAAGTTATGTATACACGCGTATGCGCAGGGTTGTTCAATAATTAGCTAAATCAGCCGAAACGGCAATCGTAGCGCCGTGCTCAGTTCAGCCGAATTTTCTCTCCACGGAGATGTCGCGGGGCGGAAATTTTTCGGCTCCTAAGCGGGCTAAGCGGCTCCCGTTGTCTGAATGCCAATTCTCGTTTGTAGCTGACCGATGACGCGCCGGGAAATTGATGAGATGCCGCCGCCGCCCGAACGCCCGCCGATGATTTATCGCCGCAGTGTCTACTAACTCGAACAAACTGTTCGAAATTAATACGTTGGCAAACTCTAATTCATTTTCATAGTTTTGTTATAAATTTGACACACCGATAAATATATTTGGCGTAATAGCTTGTCGCTGCTGATTAATGGAGAGCATCGAAGGCTACAAATTGCGAGCATTAGACCCGGCGAGTGGAAAGAGGGGCCGGGAGACAGGATCAGTTTTTCCCAGGAAGCCGATCTGCAGCAATTGGGCTATCCGATTATTTAGATGAGAACGAGACGCTGGAAAAATAATTACCATTTCGACATGCATCGGTGCCCATTTAGCCATTTCATGGTCAAGTTCGGACGTCGAAATAATTTACAGGATCGTTTCGTGCAGATTAATTTGAACGCCTACACAGAACACATGAGACAATTTTTAATCAATTGATTATCTTTCTTCAGCAAGTAGCAGTATTGTCCAGATATTTTAGTGATTAGACCATCAGGAGAAAAATTGCTTCACTCTTCTTCTAAACTAGTCCATAGACTATCGAATGTTCTAGCAAGATGTTAAAACACAGTCTGTTTAGCCAACTAAAGCCAAAAGAATCCACAGAATTGACAACAGAAGACTTGATAGGAATCTTACTATTACCTGTAGAGTCTAAATAGTCTCTTTCTTTGATTTCTAAGATTATATCGCAGCATGAGCCTTAGTTACATCATGATAAATAAAAATCTTTTTCTTCTCCCCAGAATAAAGTTTTGTACAGTCCTTTTATTATAGCTTTCAATCCGTCTTTAACATAGTAGTTTGCATTTATTTTCACATTTGAGGCATAGTTCGGATAAGTTCTAAGAGCCCTCTTTCCGAAATGATTCCGATCGCCATTGATTAAAAATCCGTTCTAAATTTCTGATCTTTGTCGGGCAAAACACTTTCTCCCGCGACTTTCTTCTAATTGCCTTACGGTTTGCAAGGAGAAATACTTTTAGCGCATGAATTTTTGGCCTTCTCGACCTTCCTGATAGTCTTTGAGTCAACCCCAACTGCTATACATTTTTTTGACTTCGCCAGTAGTTCTACTCTCATAGTGAATGACATTTTGTATTGCCTCGAAACCGATATTAATTATAGAGAATTGTAATTGAGCTTGGACAACTCTTCTGAAAGAAAATTTTTAGAAAACTATTTTACGACAGGCTCTGTTTTTGGTTATAACATTGGCATTTTTTGCCACCAGAAAGACCAATGATAAGCGTTAAATTAAGAGATAGATACCAGAATAAATGGCTTAGACAAAAGACTCAAATCACCGATATAATAAAGACAATGGAAGATGGAGAAAAGTAGAAGAGGGAGGCTGGCAACGCGATGGTATGACGACATTAAGAAAGTGGCAGGACTAAGACGGATAAAGGTGGCACAGAATGACCAATACTGGGTGCAACAGGACTAATGATGATGATAATGAACTTAGAAAATTGACAGACACAAAGACAAAATTGTATTCATCGTGTATTTTAGATATCAGCTGCCAATTTCCATCTTCTATATTTTTCTAATGCTGTTTTTTAATCAAATCTTTTTTTTCGCTCAAATTCACTTTGTAATTCCCGAAACAAACGTAAAAATAATTCAATTACATGTTCTGTAATCTTAATAATTTTATTAATAGGTGTATAAATAAGTTCTCAGCTTTAGATTTCACAGGACGCAAATCACCGTTCACGATAGCAATCACAAAAGAGCATATTCGACCTTCTATTCATTTCGCGTTTCATCTTAAGAAAAACGCTGCTGAAGCCACCGAAATGATTTGTGCTGCATATGGTGAGAATGCTGTAAGTCATGCAACGTGCAAAAAGTGGTACCAAAGATTTCACGGAGGAGAGTTTAGTCTTAAAGACCAGCCACGCGCTGGACGCCCTCAAACATTTGACGCAGATAAGCTGCAGACGCGTTAGAGTGGGAACTTCTCTCACATGCGGCGTATAGCTCAGACATGGCCCCTTTCGATTATCATTTATTCCGGTCGTTACAGCATCACTTGGCTGATACACACTTCAAAACAGAAGAAGAAGTCTGAAAATGCATCGATAACTTTATCGTCTCGAAGCCGGTGAGCTTCTATCACCAGGGAATTCGCAAGCTACCCGAAAGATGGCAAAAGATCATCGATGCCAACGGAGAATACTTTGATACTTAAGCTTTTTTTGTTTGTTTTTAAATAAAACTTTAATTTTGCAGAAAAAAGCTACGAACTTATTTATACGCCTATTAATTCTATCTCGTTAGATTAAGCGATGGCTAATTGTGAAATTTTAAGAGAACAAGTGATAAAAGCAGACAAACTATGACTATATGCACAACAATAAATAATAAATGATAATTACAAATAACGTAATAACTTCAAGCAAAAAATCGACGCAAACAAAGATTATTCCAATATACAAGATTTGAGGCGTCAGAGGTTATAACAACTACAGCTTTTAAGTTTTAAAGCTTCCTAATTCTTTCCTTGTCAATAAAATTGGACAGAAAATTAAAATGGCGACAATGCGACCCTTAAATCGTCGGTGAATAATAGTAGTCAATAATACAGTAAGGTAAATATACGCAAAAATACCACAAAAAAACTGTAACTCAACGTTGGTCTAAACCGAAGAATGTTAAAAGCAAACTATACTTATGTTGCAACTAGAAAATATCTTTGATGAAGTGAACAAAAATAAAATTAGGAAGGTATTGGAAAAAAGGAGTAAGGAGTAGATAGGTAAGAAGAATAAAACATCTATAGATAAAAACGAAAAACTTCCTTGAGGTAAAGCACAACCATCTCAAAGTTTCTTTAGAGGACTGTTCAGACAGCTGGAAAGTCCATGTTTTAAGAAAGTAAGGTATATAACCAAGGAACGTCTTTTAGCACTAGGAATGTCTGAAAATCTCTACCTCAACCACCCTATAAGAAAGAACAGGGCTGCATCCTTGTCTGGACGTTTTTTCTATAATACGAAAAGAAAAGTTGTTCGTGACACATCACTATAGTACTCTGGCATGGTGCTCAGTTCTGTCCAAAATCAAAATTTCTTCCATAGCAGTGATTCTGAAATGTTCTATCGAGCCACATCATCATCAGCGCATGTCTCGCTTAATTATTGGTGTCTCTCAAGTAGAAGAATCTGATAATCATGCGCTGTTCTTCAAATATAAACGTCATCTATAGCAGCTACACTAAACAATACCCACGAGCATTCAACGAGTTAGAAAGTACTGCCATTTGGCCTTACTCAACCTAAATAATAGAAACGTCTCTTTAGAAAAATGTAGAAAAAGAAACTTTATATAGCAAAAAGATAAACTTGATGACAGAACCGACAGAAACAAAACGGAAAAAATGAACTTTGGGTATCGAAACACAGTGTGGAAGATTGGATAAAGAGTTTAAAGAGCGGATAACCACGCCCATTTTAATATTTAGCACAAACGAAAAAACAGTATCATGCAAAACACTAAAACGAGATTCCTCAAAGACTTGTGGACAAATCAGCCAAAGAAATAGGTAAATATAGAGATAATTGATACCAAACACAATAGAAGAACAATTACTAAAATGACTGACATATTTAATAAATATGAAAAAAAAACAAATCAGTAAAAAGTACTAAAGGAAAATCAGTCTGAAAGGAGGATCATAAACGTCAGCTAAAATGAGAAGCATAACATAACTAAAACAAGACAAACTCGAAAAAAGTTCTGCCTCCTTTTGAAAATACCAGTATAGGCAAAATGCAATCAGGATCTAGTAACGAAATAGTTTCATCTATTTGACCTTTCTCTTTTTTATCTAATCAATATTACAAGACATTACCTGTTAACGAACTATATAAGGCCCTATCCACTTATCAAGTTTTTAGAAACACAAGAAGAATTAATTAATCATCTCATCTGTCACCCTAAAATAAAAGTAACCACTACAGTTCTCAATACCTTGAATTTCAACTAAGGTTAATATTAAAACATAAAATAACTATCTTTAAATTTATAAAGCTCAAAATGTGACCTTATGGTTATCTCGTATTGATTTAAAAAAATGAAATATTGCCCAATTAACTTAAGAGGAGTTTTCATTTCCCTTTTTCTCATTTATCTTAGAATCTTCTTCATTAAAAACAATTAACTCTACTTCTTTTTTATCTTTAACCATGTAGTCACTCTAAGACTCAAACTTCTACTACGGCTAATCGTTACTTCTTAGGAGATTCAAAAAGCTTAAGCCTTTAAAAACTTCTGTTCAAATTCCATAGTCAATTCTTAATAAGGCGAGCAAAGCTACCGTCTTATTTATAGACAGGTCATATAAGACGCACCTACATGTGCACTGCAAATTGTAGAAGATTGGATGAAGAAATATAATGGCAGCTGACAACGAAGAAACAAGAATTGACTAAAAAAACCAACTGCGCTTTTCCACGAATGGGAGAGCACCATACACGACATGTTTACGAAAGAGGTGCTATCCAAATAACTTCTGCATGACCTCACAAACAACCAAATTGCATTTTGAAAGCAGACATACCGCAATAATCTCCTGCGAAATCGTAATTATCCACGACTATTAAACAAAGTTGGTCACTGATAACAGTCGAATGGCTCTGTACAGTTAACTGAAATTCGTGTCTAATTGCAGCACGTAAGGAGTTATGCTTATAACCACGGGAATTGAGGCTATCGCTTTTTGAAAGTTCTGTAATAGAGAACAAAACCATCACTGCTGACATATAACACTTCGTGAACATGATGCCTGAAATTCGATGCAGTGTCTCAAATTAATGCCATCCATCATTATCAAAGTAAAGAAAAACTATGCATGGAGCGCGTTATTAAGAAGTGGCGTAGTACATATAATATGGAGACATAGATGCAACCTCCATCTACAATACTTTAAGAAAGTGAATGCCACATTTCAAGATGTGCGTATGCTTCTCGAATACTGATAACATGACATTGATATGGACGGGGCCTACTTATGTGTAACATAATAAATAATGGTTTCGTAATTTAACTTGTTCCTTTTATAATAAAATTAATTTGTTTGTCATAACAAAAAGGACTGAAGAATGCAAAGCTAGATAGGATAGAGACTCTTTAGCTTACAAAGAACATTCTAGTCATAGAAATTGCATTAATATTGAGCTATTGCAAGGACCGAGTACTTGGCCGACCGAGATGGAATTCTATTCAACGACTAAAAGCCTGTCGCGTGACAATTATGCTGCTGTAGACAGATCATAGGTAAATAACCCACGTTTATGCTAGGAGAAGACGATATTTCCCTGTAGGAGTTAATAGCCATCTGGAAGTATCTGAGGTATACCGTCAGACACAGAGTAGTCATTCCAATATGCGCTCTGATAACGGACAGCAAGTCAGCGTCACTTGATCTCAGAAACACGAGCGCGCTGGCGGATTTACAATTTAGAGTTTTGATCCTCTCAGCTGAGATCGAAATCCGATTCAGTTGGACCAAGACGTACGTTGGAATTCCGGAAAACAAACGTAAGGACCAACTGACCAAACAGTTTGCGACAGAGGCAGGACCGCTAATTTTCGAAATAGCTCCAATGGGGCTCGTAAAGAACCGGTTGCGGTATACGACGAGAGCAAGATAGGAGCAGAAATGACTAGTAGCGGAAACGAGATAGCGTGCACCTATATTCCACACTGGAATGTGGAAGCTTAATCGGCATACCATACAACTTATCACTAGGCACGGCAACTTCCAGTTCTATCTTGTCAGAATTAAGACAGTAGAGAAGGACAAAAACAGACTGCACATGTAAAGAGGTCGACGCTATGCACGCTTGCTGACGTGCAATGCGGAGGAGACCAGAGTCAGTGTGGAGAATGTGTGAAAATGACCATGGATGCATAGCTTTGCGAAATTTGCAAACCGGTGTTAGAGATTACGTACAGACGCAAACGTTAACACAAACCAGTAATGGACATGTGTGTGTTAGAAGGATAGATGTTGACGCGAATTGTGAAACTTTTTTGTGTAGTATTGGAACTTATAAGAGAATCCCAACCAAAACAAATAAATCGTAACAACTAAAACGTAACGTACATCATACCAAAAGCATATACAAATTAAAATATAGAAGAATGCACACACCATAAAAAACATGAAAGGTTGAATTTAAAGATTCCCTGTTTCTCTTTTTTACATGCGTTACTAAAGCCAGTAAGGTAATATAAAAAATGAGATTAATGAATAGCCGTGGTTGTAATCAATGGCCAGATGAAAAATTGTTACTAAAAACAAAATTAAATTAACAAAAATAGAAAAATATCAATGATTAAAAAGAAACATTTAATGGCCAATAAAAAACGCTATTTGCGAAAAGACAAATGACCTCTAAATTAGATCTTAATCAAAACCTGCACCAAAGCATGAACGTAAAGTTTTAAGATAAGAATGATGCAGCTGACCCCCCCCGAATAATAGGCTAAAGCTCTACAAGAGCACAATCTAACCAAATGTCTTACCCTAAAGCATTCTAGAACTACGGATGAGGAAGCTCTTCAGATAATCGAAAATCAAACTTTGGTTTGGAAGATGTTCAACCCTCTAGAAAACACAAAACTGTTGTCTATTAAGTAGTTATTAAAAGAAAGAGCCAAAAAAATATATAACAATTAAAATTCACAATAATCAATTTAGGTCTCGGTGGTCTTTATTAAGGTTAACGGTGTCGTCAGCGAACTTCAAGTGGCTCAAGTTCACTTCGTCAACATTTATATCTTTATTCGACCAATCCATTTGACGAAAAACATCTTCTATCACGCCGATAAATAGCTTTGGGAGGATCACATCCTTGTCTTACTCCCCTCTGTATAGGTATGTTATCTGTAATTGTAGTTGGGTCTGTTTTTATATTCATACTCGCATTATTTGTAGATGTTCTTTATTAACTGCTTGTATCTGCTGTCTATTCTGCAGTTGATTAACGAGTTGAGTATTACCCAGATTTCTAGGGAGTCAAATGCCTTCTCGTTATATTATATTACATGTGTTAAATCCTGATTTAAATTCCGCTTGCTCTATTGGCTGATTGGCATCAAATGTGGTCGTCAGTCGGTTGGTGATTATTCTTATGAATAGCTTATACAGTTGCGACAAAAGACTTATTGGTCTAGTTATTTAAGTCTGCAACATCCCCTTTCTTATGAACGATGATGATTTCTGGTGTTTGGGACGATTTAGGGATTTCTCGAGTTTCCAGGCATTCATTATGTATAGCTTCTCTCCCGTCTCTTTCAGCATTTTAACAATAATACTGTCTGGTCCTGGAGATCTATTGTTCTTCATCTTACTTAAGGCGTTTTTAATTTCGTCTGTTGTTATGTCCGGTATTTCCTCCAAACCTACATTTAAACATTTTCCTTTTGATGTATCTCTCGCCTGGGTTTATTTTTGATTCGTAGACCTCAGGGTAATACCTTTCCATTCCGTTTTTTGGATGCGCTCAAGTAACTCTAAAAACAAATTAGTGTCAGAATGATTTGGAACCACAGAATATTCATCTGTAAGAAGAAAACTTTATAATCATATCTATAGTTGCTCTCGTGCTTTGTGAGTATGCAAACCAAGTTACTTATTAATCCACCCACGTAACTTATTCGAGAGTGCGCTATCAACATAAGGTAAATTATAACTTATTTTTGGATGTCCTGCTACCTACCAGGGTAACATTTCTGTACGTCTCATGTAAACAATAACAAGGAAAATAGCGATAAGGTGGTTTAGAAACCATAAAGAATGACTTCTTGAGCTAATTTGTACTTAAGGTACCTTAACATTTTAAGATACATTTAAGATTACAGTTGTCAAAGCATCATCAATGTTGTAAAAAGTTCCCGAATATGTAGCTCGCAGTGGACCATATTTAAAATAAAGCCTTCAAAAGTGCCTACAAATATTTTCAAGACTTATTAATCCCCAGTTGTTGACTATTTTGTACCGCGAAAAATTATTTTTTAAAATTTCGACTACCCATATAATTATATATTTTTTTAATTCTCAAAATTTATCCCCTAACAGGCAAAAATGGGAGTGCAAATTGGAACATAGACCAACTGGCTATACAATACATCGCCGGATGCGAAACAAAATGAGCTTTTCATTTCTGATTGGCGATTATTAGAGTGGTAGCAGCAAGGATAGGGAGGGGGGGCATGTGACATACCATTGCATGAGAAATTGAACAGTTGTCGTTGTTCAAACTTCGCTAACTCAATTCATCCCCTAAGGGGATAAAGTGGGAGTACTGCAACCCAAAAGCTCGAAACATGCAGCACACCCTATTCGTGTTTGGGGATCGATAATTAGGGTGGTTGATATTAGCGTGGGTACGAAACTTCTCTTAATCGTATAAAAAATGAAAATACCAGTATGCAACAAATCATTGGAGTGAAAATTGAATAATCATTTTGTTTTTCTTTCAAAACTAAATTCATCCCTAAACAGAAGGGAATTGGCGCAAGATATTAAAATCTAGAAACACACAAATTTAAGCTTCTTATCATGATGGGATGAAGGAAAGCTCAGTCATGTAAGGCGGCAAAGGGAGAGGATCGACCTTTGCATACAGAAATAAAGGCAGTTTGACAAAGTAATTGGTGAGAAGATTAAAAAAAAGGAAGAGAGAAGAAGATGAGAGAAAGGGTAAAAAAGGAGAGCGAGAAAGACGACCGAAAAGTATTTGGCAGGATGGTTCATAAAATGTTCAATCAACATTAAATTGTTGATAGATTGCTTAACTCCACGGAATAGGTGATTGTTAGCAAATAAAATTATCCCCTAGAATAGAGTCTAAAATATTAACATGTAATTTTAGAAAAATAATTTAGCAATATGCTAAAAGAGTTGGAAAATAGTAGGTACCGGGACCATGTGACCATGTATTTAGCCTATCAAGTCGATCAATTTTGGAGTAAATCAATGTGAAATATGTGAAGACGGGTAACGCTGTCAATCCTTCAATCGTATTGTTTGTACAGTAACAAACTAACAAAAGCTAAGGTGGAAAATTTAAGAATAGATGCACAAACATTCTTAACAAGAAGGAAGGAAAGTTATGAGAAACATAAGTGACAAATGCAACCGCAAAATTGTCTCGGTCGTACTTCAAGCACGCTATTTCACGTTTTCGAAGATTCCACACAAAACTCCTCAAACAAGGCAAGTGTTGTTCTGTTTTGATTTGGAGTTCAGTAATTATTTATACGGAACAGATTGAGCTTTGATGTTACATCAATATTGCCAGCAAGAAAAGAACTTTTTTGGCAAAAATGTGACTACAGATATAACAACTATCCATTTTTCAAGCAAATTCAAGAAAAGTAATAATGTATCAGGCAAAAAAAAAAGAGTGACGAAATTCATAGTACAAAGGATCAAATCGATAGAAGGTTAAGGAAGTCCTTGTTGCATGACAATTCTAAACTTAATGTCTAGTCAAACAAGCATTATCTCTTGGAACAACAAATGATTTTAACCTTGAGGAACCAACAAAGAACTCACAGGTAAAGTCGATGATTGTATTAATGCAAGTGCAACAGTCTTATCTGTAACTAATTTTTACAGCGACCTGTGCAAGCTTCATTTGAAAAAATCGCGTAGATAACGAACTCCAAAAAAATTACAAACATTCTCAAAGATCACTAATTAGATGCAGAGTAACTAGCGAAAGAAATGGCCATCCAGAAAAATGCTAATAAGACTGCGGGCGAGCGAAGGCCGCGCTCAATTAAGCCCCGATCTGGCCGGAGGTAATCAATTACACGGCCCGATACTCTCAAGTGTTTCCCGAAACTGCCAGCGGTCGACACGTATTGTTTCGGAAACAAAGCAGCCAACATCGCGACCGATAACGCGGCGGAACAGGAACACGTAATTGAACGTCCATCGCGCTACCGACGCCCATATATTCAATAATCGGCTCGTCCGTAAGCTCGGTTGTTGGAGACGCTTCATTTCCCGTTTGCTTTTTTCCACGCAAAAAATTACAAGCCGATATTGCAAGGTGCGAAAAATGAGCTGTAGCTCCATCTTGTTGATATCACACTGTTATTTTCATAGACATAATTAACATTATGTTCATTTGAGCAATTTTGTTATCACTTAAAGCAACAACAAAAAACTCGCTGAAGTTTCTAGAATAGTTGTTTGGACAGCAATAAAAGCGTTGCTAAATCATATTTGTCACTACGACACAAAACATGTAAAACCACGGGCACACTTCTTTAACTTTGTGGAGTGTAAAGTATTTAGGAAAATGTCCATAAGATGGATGTGGCACATAACTACTGGACCACGTTAAATTAAATTCTTAATTATAAGCACTACTATATTATTTTATGCCAATATTCTATTGTACTCTAAGGTCAAAACCCATCTCATCTAGATTGTGGTCTGGGAACAATAACCTATGGACCAAACCTTAGTTTTAAACAACTTTTTCATATTTCTGCTCCTAATTTATTTTAAAGAAACTGATTCCCCATATTGACTCTTAATATTAATGAAAACTACACACAAAAAAGGAAAACAAAGACAATAAATCATCTACCCGAATTGTTTTTGTTAGATGATTCTTTTTCTAGTTAAATAACCTCGTTTTGCCGTCCATTCGAGCTTATTCTCCAAATATTTTTTTTTTTGCTGCTCTCTTTTTTGACCTAAAAAATCTTTACATGTTCCAATTAGAGCGAAATTAGTGGAAGACAGATAGTTCTTCTAGTTAATCTGCCTCAAAATAAATAATACGAATAAGATGGACGATAAGGCTCAATCGTCAATAATTTCTTGACTTATACAGTTGATCTTTTGTATTCTTGTTGATCGTTGGGGTGGGAAAAGGATTTCTGAGCATGGCCTAAAACTAGGTGTTTTCTCGGATGCCCTCGTTTAACTCAAAAGGAGAAAATCTTCTCTTATTCCAATACGAACAGAGGCAGTACCGAAGCAAACGATGCTTCTCTCAAATCTCCCTCACAATGAATGAGAGCAATGACTCAAATTATCTTAATAGTCTTTCGAATGCTAATGTTCCGCGCGCTCAATACATTGTCTAATGGTCTTCTTTGTAATGAAAACCTGCATAATTTGCAAGAAATAGAACATTGTTTTACTATCCAACTTATATTTAGATTATTCGGCGTATTTTGCGCACAAAATTGCTGATATTTCTTGGTTAACGGAGCTCTCCTCAACTAACACTACCATTCAAAGTTACCTGAACTTCTGATATTGCTATACAAAGAAACTTCCCCAATTATAGTGGTAGAAGTGATTCCATAACTGTACAGAGTTAGATACTTATAAAGTCCAGGGGCAGTTTTGCCATTGTCGAATTCAGAAGTCTCGCCCTAGGCTTCACGAAAAGTTGTAGTCTGTATTATGTCTTCCGAATAATAAATTCAAACCTCGTAGAAAACTTGTAGCAGTCAGATCGAAACTTTAAAACTTCATTTTCACTCCTTAATAACTATAAAGTTCCTCCTAATAGAATTTCATTACTCGTTGGGAGTCCATCTAAACAGTTCAGCTCAACATCTCTCCCTCTTTAAAAATTTGGATTTTGTAGAGAAAGAGAACTTTACTAATGGTAGTGACACTCTTACTTTGAGACTAAAGACGATTGATATTATTTGTATAGTAGATCGACGACAATAAGTTGGCGAATATATTCCGAATATATTATTGAAAGTTCTATACACTCTCGATGGATGCAGGTTTTTCGCGCCTATCTCCAAATTATATTTATTTTGAAGTTTTAAATTAGGGCCGGCTATAATTTTTCATTCCCTCTAATATATATTTGAAATTTGTTTTATCGGCCTAATTGTCGCGTTGCGATATGGTCGGCGGTCTGGGCCGCGGGCCGCGCAATTGCCTTTGTGCTCTTGCACTTGGCATTTCGATTTCGTTCAGTTCGCGCGACTTGACGCTTTTGCTTTTATTCATTAAAACTTGCATTTCGCATTTTATCGCGACATTACGCTTTTGCCTTTTCTGGCTGTGTTCTCGAAGGCAAATTTTCCGTAAGTCGGGAACATTTTCCTTTTTTTAACCGAGACTTCGCCGGCGGCTTGACTCGGTCCATTTTCTTTCATCTGGCTCGACGAAGGAACCTTTTCACACCAGGAAGACGCTACCGTTTCGGCTTCTACTGTGAAGATTTGGGAACTTATCCTATTTTTTATCCATATCCTTATATCCTTAGCCCCATGACCAACAGCATGGAACCGATATCTGCGGGAAAGCGCCGTTTCCACAGGTTAGTTTTATTAACTTCAGATTTGTTTTCAAGTTCTCTATTCAAAATTCAAAATTACCTATACAGTCCACTTATTCCGGCCACACCACAGGTATTTTTTTCGATTGGACATAGCAAACTTAACACGTTGTACATAAAAAAAGTTTAAGCCTAACGCACTAAAGAAAAAAATTAAAGCAACACAACACGACCCATCTTTCACTATACGCATGCGAAATCTCTGTGATACTACCAAGAACAAGCCAATCCGTATAACTACAGTTTTATCAACCTTCAGTTAGTACTGAGAAAGCAATATGATTCAAAAAGCCTCTGCAAAATATCAGAAGGGTTCTTTTTTATAAATCCATGTCTCTAGTCCTTTTCTGTCTTCATAACTGATTTTTCTGAATTGATGTTTAAGAGCATAAAAGTAGCGTCATACACTAACAAACTCTTTAACTACATCTGTTCAAGAAGGAGATAAATTAACTTTAGAACTCCATTTTAAAATCCATTAGAATAACTTGCGTTAACGAAGCATCGTTGTCGCATAAAGAAGGATTTGGGGATCTTCCACTAACTGATACCGCAAATGGTGGAAGAAGCAAAATACTTTAATCATCACGTATTACACCTACAATCTCTCTGACAACAGCTTTAACTAATTTTAAGTTAAAAATAATGCTGAGTGGAAAAAAATAAAAACAATTATATGGTAACACTGACGTTTTACTATACTGGTAACTAAAGGAGGGTGAAGAAAATAAAAGAGAGATAACGCGGACTAAGGAATTCGGCAGCGTTAGAAAGCATTTCGTTTAGGTGAACGTCACCAATGACGATCTGGCTAAAAAATGGTACTAAAATGTCCTATCCTGATGTACCACACAACACTGTTTAAATGGTGGATTTTGAGCAGACCAGTAAGTGTACTTGTGTCGCTTATTTGAGCCATTTAACTAAAATTGCCCTCATCGTCCCTGATAATTTTAGGTGAAGTGCTATATCTTCCACCCATTTTTCTAAGAACCATTCACACCAATCGCAATGAACATTGCATTTACTGTTAAATAAAGATTAAATATATTTTTGAAAAAGCCAGGGTGAAGAGGATAAAATCGAAGCCCTTAAATACATGCATTAATCAAATATAAGAAAGCCCAAATAAATGTTCATAGAAAACAGAACTACATGTATAAAACCCGTATGTATATAGATAAAAATAAGCTTTATAAGAAAATTCATTAAAAATCAAATGTAAAATGAAGAAAAAAATATTTTAGAATGGGAAATTAAAAAAAAAAGCAAATTCAAACCGCAAAACAGGAAGTATTTGCTTCAAATTGTGTCTTTTCGTTGTATTCTTAATTATATCTCAATTAAGCTTATCTTGCCCCTGAACTTATTTTCCTCAAATATTTGGACTCCGTCTCTCCTAACTCGTTTCATATGATCGTTCCATTGCAGTTTTGGTTTCTAATACTTTGCTTGTTGATAAAGTCATTCGAATACTATAGATATCGTTTTCAATGTCTCAGTTCTTCTTCTAGAATTTGCCGTTTTGTGTTCTTCTTACTGATGTCATATTACTATATCAGAAAAATTGCTAACATTATAATGGTGGCGTTTTGTAGGGAGATCGACAAGACTGGTAATCACAACTAAATCTTTTAGATGACTTTTTGTCCACTATGATGACGTATAGTCTGATTTCAGCTTTACAGTTAAGCCGTGATGATGCAACGGGAAAAGAATACGAGAAAGTTAAAAATTCCATTGCAGTCACGCCGGTGAGACAGGTAAAAGTGAGCGAGCAAAGACTTGGTAAGCGCAGATGCAACCATGACATATGATTGTTGCAACCAAGACGTCGGTCAAAATGTTGAGAAATTATCACTTAATCATTACACCATAAGAAGAATCGGAGAAAATATCGGCATGGAGACAGCAACATCTGTAGTGGAAAATTACGAACGACAATCAAACGAACAAGGGCTTAGCACAAGCTTCTACCAGGTTGAAATTAATTTTCAAACTCTTCAAGATAGCACGAAGCTCTTTTACTAGAAAACAGTACTAAACAGGAATCACTGATTCTATTGCAGGTCATATCGTACAGAGTAATTCTGAGGGCATAGAACTTGAAATAAAGAATCATCTCAGGAACGATTACAAAGAGAAATAATTTTGATCTTTCGAAAATACATTTCCTGACTCTTGAAAATTTGTACAACACCTGCTAGATGGTAAAAGTCATATATAAAGGATTTGACTATTTCAGACCAATTTATGTCTCATTAAACGCGAAATAGGAGACGGTGAAGGCTTCGAGACCTGCTGCATTCATATAACCTGAATCTAAGCAAAACCAAGGTTTATGGTACCATTGACGGTGTTCCAAGATTTGATCTAGTATTTTATACAAAGTAGGTAAAAGTTGAAGTCTCAAAGATTTCCTTGAAAATGTTTGGGGATCATCTATGCAATCACACCAAACAGCAAATGGTAAATATCAAGAAAGTCACCCAACACACGGTATAAGTGGTACAAAGACGTGGATGATATATCAGAACGAGATCCTACCGAAAAGTATTTCAACGAACTTGCCAAGAAAAGTATTTACCTGCCTTTTATGACAATTAAAAGAAAATTAGTTACTAAGTCATACTTGATAATAACTGCGAGTAGGTGCCAAAAGTCTCCAGTTCGACTATATTCCAGGGATGATAGGAAGGAGTTTCTGTAGTTTTGTAAATTGATAGTAGTCACTAGAGAGTAATTCTAAGCTGTAAGGTGGGTGGGAAAACTCCTGAAAGCAGTTTGACTCAACATGTCACTCCCTTTTTATTTGATAATGGTGCGCCATTTATGCAATAAGCTGACATAATACTCTCCGTTCACCACTGTCTTTGAATTCTTTTAATCCCTGATCTTTTTCGCCAATTGATCTACCTTTGTATTCCTTAGCCGTTTTTTGTACGATCTGCGCCATCCATTGAGTCTTTTTTTACTAAGCGATCATAAGAGTACACGATCATGATTTTATCTCTTGTAATAATGGATTGATAATCTTCTTCTATATTATTGTAACCAAGCTTTCAAAATTGTTGGTAGCAGGCCTCAAGTTGCCGTTTTTGAATCGCTGACAAAAGAGTATCCAAGTGGAATTGACCTTATTCATATAAAATTGCTCATGAAGAATGCGTCGCATGATTGTATTGGAGAGCCCTAACCTTAGTTCTAATTCTTTTAATTTTAAAGGTCTATCTTGCATCACCCCATGCGTGACAAAGGCGATGTTTTCATTTAAAAGCACTTCAATTATCTGACCTCTACGTGGTTTGATGCTTTTATTCTTTTGCAGTGGAATATGAAAGCAAAGATTCACCATATACACCATCCAAACGTTGTTTAATGTGATTGGGACTAAGACCTTCAGTGCGAAATCTGACCACAGCTCGGGACTTCATTTTCAACATTGTGCAAAATGACGCGACACTACCAATTCAAGTGGCTGTTGCTATGCGGCTGAGTCGAATCGGCTGCTAAAATTGTTATGAACATTAATCCAAAGATGGCGCTATCTGACATAACCGCTATTTTATTTCCATTATTACTGGGACATGGTCAAACCAGAAACTTTGGTGTTTCCTCGTAATAAGGAGCATTTTTAAAAGGTGATATGTACATATAATATATTTATTATCAGGAAAATAAATTTATAAAAAAATTAAAAACATAGAACATATGAAACATGTAAGTTTCCATAATGTATATCTCCTAAAAATAGAAAAGCTGCCAAAATGAACGACATCGTCAGTAATAAATGATTCATAGAACATCAAGGTGCCCGAATACCAAAAACCGGATCACAATTGGTAATTCAGGGTTGATCGACAGCAGCCGGCCGAGTATGAGTGCACTTGCATGTAGCTCATTATGTGGACAAAAAGGTGAAGGCTTAATAAGTGCAGCGAGTGACGGGACGCTTTCCAAGCTTTATACGTGTCATTCCGGCCGCGCCGAGCATTTACCGCCGCTTGACAGCTACAAAGCTGCAGATTTTGCCGCCGATATACCGCGATACTGACGGGCTTATCGCGTTATTGGCAGGCCCAACACAACTATGCACAAACACTAAAATTTTAATTACGAATTGGACTCTACGATTAGTAATACTCTCATACCAGGAACGTATAGAAAAACATACCATAGTCACACTTCTGGAACAGTCCAGTAGTTTTTCTACTGGTTTGAGTTCGTCTTGTAAATTTCTTGAAGAACATTCAGTCACTGATTAGTCACTATTACGATCTAATTTCAGAGGAAGAGACGCACTCGTCTGTTGCTCAACAAGATTTTCACATCAGAGAAATTTTGGAAAAACATAAGTGGCAGTTCAGGGAAAACACCCTCAAGAAAACTATTTTTTGGGGAAGATGAGAGGCAATTGAAAATGAAAGTCATCGACGTCGGTCGAGAACCAGCGTGACTGCGGAGAATACTCGTGTTGTTCGCTGCCTTCTTAAGAATAATGACCATAAGACAAAAACAAATGAGGATTTGTTCTCGATTACACTGGAACAGCCTCCCTAGAATCCTGACTTATCGCCTTGCGATTATAACTTGATTGGACCACTGAAAGAAGCAGTTGGGGAAATAGAGATTTAATGAAGAGTTAAGATAACGGGGACAGTTTCTAAGTCAGAAAAATAATAAATAATAAATAACTTTGTACCTCACTAAATTTATAAAAGATAATCCGGCTTATATTTGGATCACTATATTAAATCGCATTGTTTAAGATTAAAAATATATAAAAATTCGAATTTGCGCAGTTCCCGTATTATTTATTAAACGACCGCTGGTTCAACGTTTTCTATTTCGCAGCGCGTACGCGTGAATCCGCGGAAATCTATTTCCAATACGCACGAACCATATCGATGTGTTCTGGTGCAAATGAGCGTGTCTATTACAGGCGGAGAGCTGCAGATGACCTCTCCATTGCAGTGTTTATGTGCGCGCAAACTTGAATCTATTTGTGCAGTAATTGGTTAATACAATTATAGAAACGCCGGCCGTTCGCGTCGAAGCAAACTCACCTGGATGTCGGGGTCAGAGGCAGGTACTAGCGCGCGAGTTGATTGGGGCTTCCATCTCAGGGCTCGATCTGGAAGAACGCAGTTGAAACTTTTGCTCTCACATCCATAGAAATTATTGTTACTTTCTTAACTAGTTATTAATTGAAATAATTGTAAAAACTTGAAAAGTTGAAAAAATAATACAAATCTCTGACACTATAGAAAGAGTATATCAAAAAGCCTATAAAAAATAATGATGAGAGTGCGGTTGTGGCATACGGCTGCGGTGCGGATAGACCTGGGTTCAGACCTGGGGCTTAGATGTCTTGCAGGTGGCCTACTCAGTCACTAAAAATAATTAAGTATCTGCGTTCATTTCGAACAAGGGGTAATAATAACCCCCCTCCCCCCGTATCAAAGATGATGCACGACGACCGGACACAGTGGCGAACGTATGAGAGCCTTAACCGCTCAATTGACAGGCCGTTGCTAAATACAGGACTTAACCTTGTTTAATTGAGACAGAGAACAAAGTTTGAAGTATTATCTCAGTAATGATATCAGCCAAAAATTATCATTAAATATATATTTTACATTAAATTAATTTGAAATTGAAAAAAAATGGTAAAATATTCTGAACAATCCACGATAGTCCTGTAACACTTTATACATTTTTTAAAACGATAACATTCAAATTGTACACGACGTTTCTCAAATTTTCTGTAATCGCACTAACCTTTAAAACGAATAGTGTTTTGGAACAGCCAGCAATATACAGCTGAGATATGATTTCGATAAATTATACAACTTATTTAAACATCATTTCACACTACACTAAGATCCAACAACGAGAGTCCTAAGTATTTAGGGTGTTCAAAAATGATAAAACTCTGGTTATACCGCAGATTGAAATGTTTTCCCAGTTTATGTGTTGTCATAATTTACAGTATCACATAATGCCACCAGATGACGTTATTGAGATGCACTTATGGACGAAGCAGACAACCATGCAAAGCAAGCAATCAGTCAGCAATAAATATCGTGATTTATTTGGAGGGAAGACTGACATCTTTAAACATCCACACTAAGTTAGTACACGTGGTGTCACTGGATATCGAAGTTCAAATGTGACAAAAACTGTAATAAGAAAAGCAGGAAGAGCGGGTGTCCAGCTAATAGGCAAATTATCCAGAATACGTCTGATTTGATAATGACAAACAAGCATCGTCTACGAGGGTTTGAAGATGACAATGGTGTATACACAATGGGTTTAGCAGAAGCTAAGTATGTGGAGAAACGCCAACAATTGCTGCAGTTGTACAGCGTAAATCCGAAAATCCGAGTGTTTCATTGCTATAGATGACGAGATGTAGAAAAATAAATGCTAATCACAGAATAAGGGTACAGTAGGACCTCTCATCCCAAGAAAAGGCGGTCGGGGGGATTGTTTATTCCAAAAGTGTATTTTTTTGAATCAGAAAGGGATTGAGTACTCTCTCGTGAGAGCATTCACAGTAATACTGTGAGTAACTGAAACAGAGACACGGCGCGTTGCTTCAACAGGACAATTCGTGATCATATGTCACCACACCAATGCCACCCCACAGCCTCTCTGAGTACATCTTGTTACTTCATATTTACCCGACCCTGTGCTAAGCAACTTCGCTCTGTTTAACGCAATAAAAGAGACAATGTGCGGCAAGTTCTCCTCCAACGAGATTCACTGGGTTATTTGCAAGTGGTATCATGCTACACCCAAAGAATGGTTTTCAGTAGCTTTACAAAAACTGTTGGAGCAAGACCAAAAGTACATAGACAGGTAATCATGTGACCATGCCAGGAAAAACAACTGAATTTTTCTTTCTAACCGTCAAATCTTTGTTCCAGCATATCCTCCATTTTAATCCCTCTCCCCTCCAAAGAACAAAAATCAGATTCTTTCTCGTAAATCACGTAACTGTAAACACACATACTGGAGTTTACTTTTAAATTCATGTCAATAGAAAACTTTATTAAAGTATATTTCTCAACAGGTACCTGAACTTAAAGATTAAATCAAATAAAATGAAACTCAATGAACGGACTAACGATGGTACAGGAAAATCTTTATCAGGAAAAGTTAAAGAATTTTAAAGAAACAATGAAAACATATTTAAAAGTAAATCGCCTTATTTTTATTTTCTTCCTTTTTCTACGATACACAGGTGACATTCCAATTTAATTGTTATTTAAGAATCCTAAAAAAAAACTGATGTACACGCTTTGTCCAAAAGGTATCGGGAATAACTTTTCTAGACAACCAAAAGAATAGAGAGACATGGTTTTCGGCGGGATGGATGCTGAAGGGTCTGGGGTAAAGAATGCGACCCGGCTCAGTTGCCTCCGAGCCTTGTAAGAGCGAGGATCGCAATTCCTGCAAAACGTGTACGTTAGAGCGAAGTTCTGCGGTGACGTTTTGTGTCAAACTCTGAACCTGATAAGGGAAGCCCACGGGGATGAAGCCATATCGAAAACGAGTATTTTTGAATGGCGCAAGATGTTTCGTGGGGGAAGAGAAGCTGTGGAAGACGAAAAACACAAAAGACGTCCCTCAATAAGCCACAGTGATGAAAATTTGGAAAAAGTGAAGCAATTTTTGGATTCTACCAAAAATCGTAGTGCATGAAATTGTGTCTGCAAATTTGCAAATTAGGAAAATTTGTGTACAGTTGGTTCCGAAGGATTTGTCACAAGAACAAAAGGATTTACAAGCCGTACAGCCCAGACCTGGCCCCGTCCGACTTCTTTCTGTTCCCAAAACTCAAACCCAGCCTGAAAAGAACCCGTTTTGGGTTAGTGGAGAAGGTCCAAACCGCCGTGGCCAAGGACATAAACAGCATTTCAGATTTCGCATTCCAGGAAGCCTCCAAAGCGTGGCAGGCACGCTAGAAACGCTGTGTAAATGCAGGAGGAAACTACTTTGAAGAATTTTAAAGGAATAAACGATTGCCTGATTACTTCTATTTTCCAATCTTTTGCTGTTTGATTCTGCACAATTAAGTTTCGGTATGTTTGTATTTCACTCGACAACGTTAATTACATAAGTTTACTACTTCTCAACATGGGTAGTCCTACTCTAATCGTCTGGATACCAACTGACATTTAAACAGTTAGAAATATTTAACTAAAGTTCAGGGTTTCTGTGACTCAATGTCTTAAAATTACAGGTGCCTGAATAGTTTTTGTAAAAAAAGTGTATATTTGCTAATAACACTGATGGTGATATTTTGAGTAACAATGTAACAATGTCCTCAATTATACTGAAAGTAAGTATTTAAGAAGCTACAAAACACCAATATTCTAAACAATCAGATTTGATCAATTCGAAAATTTTTGAGCAGCGAACACCACTAACTGCTTTAACACACATAAAGGCCCGTCCTTCTTGCGCTAATGCAGTGAAGAAGTAAGCCATTACTAAAGAGAGGCTCTTAATAGTAGAAGTCCTCTAGCTTTTTCAATTATCATAATGAATGACTTATCTAAACTCGCAACCAGAATTTCGTCAATCGTAAACCTAGAATACAATACTGAAGATCACTTGTGGTCTTTCCGGAGATAAGTCCGACTAGTAAAGTAGTGTACCACCTACTATATGTTATGACTGAGCAACATTTGCAAAAGAAGAGGACCATCGCACAGCGTTAATGTCACAAAGTATCGGTACTACCTATTTAAAGAATTACATGAAACTTATCTCAGTCGACAGTTAAAACAAAAAGTTAGAAAAGAAACTAAGCGTGGAGTGATTTATACGATCTGCTAAACCTGGACTAGCTACGGTTATCGAGCGAACAAGACCATAAACCTTAATTCTATTTAGTCCATACTATTCATGGATAAACCCAATATATAACGGGGTAATTGCCTTAGGACGTTACGCTTTGGACCAGCATAAGCTTTAATAAAATATTGGTTTCTTAAATAAAAAAAAAATTCCAGTTCTGTAAGGAGATACCTTTGTTTGTATCTAGATAATTCAAAAATGTGGTATTCCTAGATACATCAAGCCATGCAACGTTGTGTTATCAAGATCATGTATACCACTGTAACATCGTGGAAAATCTTGCAGTTAAATGAACTACTGTGCAACCCAAGCAATGGTCTATTAAGACAACGATACATACAAAGCAAAAAAAAATCCTGGATTTGACGGGATTTTTATTACAAAAATTAAATCAGTTTATATCGGCTGACTAATCTTCAGTGTCATGTAATCAACTAAATGTGCACAAATCGATGAACATTTGGTAAGAAGGGGGTTGGTGGAAAGAAAATTCGTTTTGCCGCCCTCTATAACAACAAAGTTCTTTCAAACTCCTAAGTTTGAGGTAGATCGTACTGAGCAAATAGAAATACCAATACTATCTATAGAATTCAAAAAAACGTGCAAAGCAAAATGGAGGTCGTGTAGATATCGCCATTAGCACTCTCTCTTTGTAAACAAGCGTTATGTAATGTAGAACTAAAACTTATTGCCAAAGAGTATAAAAAATATGAAAAACCAGTACAAGACTGACTTAAACTTAAATAACCCTTCCAGATCTTTTAAAATATGTAGAACAAAGATTAGGCGCCATTAAAAAACAACATACGGACCAATTATTAAACAAAAAAAAATTTTTTTTGAATTCCAAAATTCGTAAATTACCTTCAAGAATAAAATATCAAAATTACTGTATAGACAAACTGTGCCATTTATTTATCCACAATTAGTTCTTAGCTTTCACATGAACCAAGCATTGCAAAACGTTTTTTAAATTATAATCACAGTACCTTCCGACAACCAAATGGTGCTTATTATACTCCACAACTGGCTCTATCGTGCAAATTCAGCGCGCACATGGCAAGTGGGCGCAATCGTTTCGATAAGATACAACTGAACATCTGCAGTCTGGCAAAAATTGGTTATACGAGGTCGGTACAAATATAAATAAGCGCCACCAATGAAACGTTAGTCTATATATCAATCTATCTACATGGTAACATAAATTTGTAATAAACATGACTTGTACAAACTTAATTTCATTGGTCCTAATTAGACATGAGTCAACCCCCACTCGCCAAAAGTTTGCAGCCTATTAAATAGCGGTAATGTCAGATAGCATCATCGTGGGTTGAATATTTATAACACTTTCAGTAGTCGATTAGTTTCGGTCGCGTAGCGACAGTCACTCGAGTTAATAGTGCCGCGTCATTATGCACAATGTTGAAAATCAAGTACCAAGCTGTGATCAAATTTCTCACTGAAGAAGGTTTTGGTCTTATATTAAACAGCGTTTGGATGGTGTGTACGGGACATCTTCACCTTCATATTTCGCTATAAAAAATAGGCCAAATATTTTATTTAGACTTAGAAGGCATAAAAGACGAACCACGTACAATATGGTTAGTTGAAATGCTTTCGGAAGAAAACGTCTTCGTTTAAAAGTAAAAAATGATCAGAAAAGTTAAGGCTTCCCGATACAGTCGTGTAATGCATTCACTATGAGCATATTCATACGGATAAGGTTAGTGACAGATGGATACCCACACCATCAACGTTTTAAGAACAGCAACATCTTGACATGTTAAAAATAATTTTTAAAGCACTGGTACAATAAAAAAGAAGTTTTTCTATCCAAAGAAGAAAAGACCATAATCCTATAACAAAAAGGCAGCCAATATAATGGCCTATCCGGGCAAAAACGACCAAAAAAGGCAAAATCGGCTCAATTGACAATCGAAAAAAGTCAGAGCGACTATCTTTTGGAATTAAAAAGAAATTTTGCTAATTGATTTGAACGGAAAAAAACGCAGTGTTAAACGTAAAGTATTGTACCAGCTCACATAAATTGGGCGACGTTATCACGAAAAAGAGGAGTAGCATGCTGAGTCGAACAATTCGCCTTCTACACTGGAACAATGTTGCTGTAAATAGAAAGTATCGTATTTTCAACAAAATAAGGAAGAAGTATAGAAAAGGTCCTATGACTCTATCTTGTGGTTCACCAGACTTTATTGAATGGTAAAGATGTGACGTTGTCAGCCATTAATGTAAGTAATTAAAACAGAAATTAAGATACATCATCAAAAGTAGGCTATCAATGTGAATATCTATAGTCAGATAATTTTGCGGTGTAGGTCGTTGGGATTTGAAGCAAGATCGGCTACTTAATTCATCCCAAAAGTGTTCTATGTGGTTCAAATTGAGGTTCTGGGTCACCAAATTGTTCCTTAAATTTCCATTTCATAAAAGACACCTCAATGTCAATATTCAGGCTACACGTTCTGTTAGGTACCATTCCACAGACATTCATCGCTTCCAAAGTGCTACATGGTAAAGTGTGATTCATCACTTGTTTGCAGTCGTTTACAGTTCGTGATCCTTGGCTTTGTTGTAGCCCACGCTTAGCATTCATAGTCAAAATGTTTGGTTTGTGGACGATCGCACTATAAAGTCCCATTTGTCTCAATTCTCAACGTACAGTCGTGGTGTTGGCTGGAAAATCGGTAGTACTACATGATTTTTCACACGATAACTGATATTTTTTACAATTGCGTTCTTAAACGCACAGTAGTTGCTTTATATTATCACACATGACCTAACTGACCATAATTTTGTTAAAGCCTTCACGTTTTCGCTTCATAAGACAAAACAGTTTATATTGGCAAATCGAAAATCCTAAAATGTTTTTGATCGATTTCCTGCTAGACCACGTTTAAATGTCATTAAGCTGGTTTAATTCACACATGCTTAGCATCAAACCACACATAGTTCCGTACTCTTTTTACACCTATTGATCAGGGTGTACAGCAAATCATTTAGGAATAGTACCTTTATACTCGAAACTATCGGACTCTAGGGTGGTTCTAAGATACTGGTTCCCAAATGACTCCCAACTCTCACTTATGGCTCCAAAAAGCTATGCACACAAGAGTATAGCGGCCACACCTCGATAAACTGTGTCGACACACAGGCAAAACTAAGTGAGGGGCCACTAAAGGCAACCTTCCAGTGGAATTTAATGGCTCTAGTGGTAACTGAAAGGGCAGCAGCTTTTGCAGTATGGAGATGGATTGCAGGTGGAGATAAATACATTGGTACAGCTGCAGATTAAATATCGGTAGGTGAAAAGAGAAGCCATCACTAGATTATCCTCTCTTAGCAGCTTAATAATGTGATTTTGTTAAAGTTACAGTGTTAACCCATCAAAAATAATCGAGGCGTTCCAAAATATCACAATTATTCTCTCCTCGGCAATATTTTATTAGGAAGATACGAGTACACATTCCTTTAGAGGTATTCACCTTCAATATCTGTGCATCGAAAAGCTGTTGTAAACCACTCTTTGCACGCAGCATGGCATGACCTATGGAGGAGAACTTCTTATTGCGTACTGCCTCTTTGATTAGGTCAAACGGAGCGTAGCCATTTCACGCAAATGTGAGGCGTAAGACAATTTGATGTAACCAAACAACCCACATGCCAGTAACAATGTAACAATTGAAAAGTCAATGCCGTACTAAAGTAACGCGCTACGTCTCCATATTCCATGGAGGTGCTGCTGAATAAATTGATAGAGTTGTTTCAGTGAGTCATATTGCCGCTCATTGGTAGTACTTTTGCAATAAGGTAGCTAATTCATCAGTATAATCTCCCTGTGCTTAAACAAACCGCCATTATTTTGGAAGAAACGATCCCGGTCGTGCTTTCTTAGGACAAGAACTTGCAATGTACTACTATTTTACTTATTTATTATTTGGCGTTTCATGCCAGAACTATGATTAGTTTGCTGTAATAAAACACTCAAATGGGAGCTGTGAAAAGATAGAAATTTTCATGTGTACACAGACATTTATTATCTTTAAATTCCCATAGATGATTCACGAGACAGGCTGATTACACCTCGCTATGCCCTGAATATAATTCGTCAGTTTGTGTCATTATCAAATCGAATACACTCTGTATAATGTGTGACTTATCCATTGACTCAGTGCTGCGTATGTATATACGGCTCTCCAAAGACGTTGCTGTTCCTCTTTTCCACAACTGCACTCGCCATCCATCCTTCTGCGCATTCCAGCAGCCTCATCTGGTGGTATCACGTGCCACTACATTTTATCTTCACACACGCGTTGGAACCGCATTTGTATCTACGATACAACCCGAGTTTGTTAGCGCCTTCTGATCTGCTGTATGTTTTAATATCCACCACAAAAATCGTTTGACTTGTTTGCTTTTATATTGAACTTCTCGGCTTCTCCGAACCGGCGTAAAAAGATCAAGGACCTGTTATTAAAAGCACTCAAACCGTGCGTGTCAATATTTATACCACACGACGGTGCGGGCGGCTTGTTTTTGCAGCACATGAGCGAAATTAACGATGGCGTATTGACTTTGCTTCGGGGATGAGCATGCTGGAGATCATGTGTTTACACGCGGTTAGAGCGCTTAGTGAATTATTAATATTGGATAATTGTACAGACTGATGTACACCGGTTATGTGCAAAATACCTCATCTTGTCACGGTTGGAAGTTTTTAATAGAATGGCAGCAGACATGTACCTAGTTCGGTAATGCGTTGCAAGACTAAGAACTCCAAAAACTGTTTAAAATTATGCCAAATGTAATCCATTCACACTCTATTAGTAGTCGAGGATTATATTAGTCTACCTACGGGTAAATCGCTACAGCATATTCAAATTTAAGGTCCCATCTGCCGAAAATCCCTAACATTCATCTGGGTTGTTAAAGATTTATGAGCTGGTATCAAATCTGAAAGCTTTAGTGTTAGTTATAAAAGAGGCTGTGATTAAGGCGGGACCCTTAAATCCTTCTTAGTAGATTCTTAATAACAACCTACTTTTGAAGCTGGCCAGTCACCAAGATCACCATAGTTTTAAAACTATTAACTTCCATGTTAAAACTTGACAATTAAAAAATCGAGTAGTTCTTACAGAATTTTACTAAGTGGAAAAGCAACGATCCCTCTTTTACAGCAAGCGTCATAAAAACAGCTAGTGGCGTTTCAAAAACTGCAATCATTCCAAATATTCAAATTCTGCAAGTTAAAAAAAGGATATCTTTCAAGTGACGTGAAGATTATTTCCTACTAGAAGACATTCAATTCATAAATTCAATTTGGGATAGAACGTAGGCATAAAACAGCTATGTAAATTATTATAATTGCAGAACTCTTCTAAGAAAAGCACTCAAATAGGCAAAAGTGGGAGTTTGAGTTCACGTATCTTAACAGATAGTTAAAACCTAAATTAGACGCTTGAACATGGTACGCCTTGCAAACATGAACGACACTTACGTTCTGGTTAACCTTGACAAAATCTCCATTTGCAAGGACCGGTTTTCCATTTCAGCAGTTCTTGCTCAATAACAATACAACCTTCCCTGAATATACTCGCCTTCGGTTGGCCCACCTTGGCATCACCAAGTCCGTCTGGTGCAGTCACAGCAATAGAATTCGGTGGTTTTCTGATAAATTCCGTTTCGACCTGTGTTACCATTCCCAGAGAACAGCAGCAAGAAGAACGGCGTACCTACTTGGAAGATTATGATATATGGAACTATCAGCCAAAGTAATACAGGAAGAAACACACCCCACCCCTTTATGCAGAGGAAGTATTTCAGCAAAACAAAACCCGTTCCCATACTACTAGCGCTGTGCTGTTGTTGTTTAGGGGGTAAAACAATCACGTTCATCACTAGCCTACACCCCATTGAACCTATCTGAGCTATGATAGAGCGAGACCCATAGCTATATCCTAACATTCTAGACTAGAGTGGAACGAGTTTGAAACAATCTGCCCCAAGTCACCATACCCTCCAAAACGTCATATACGGGATAGATACACCTAATGCTACTTCACAGATGTTCAAATTGACTAGAATTTATCAACTTGTTTATTAAAAGTTTATAGAAAGTTACAAAAAAGCCCCCATATTATTAATATAATAGCAATCTAACAAGGCACTTGGTTTACGATTGAAACACTGAAGCGCTCTTCTACATGAAATAATTAAAAACGGCAACCTCTAAAAGTCGCTGGCTTACTCTTTCATTTTTAAGGACCATTTAGACTTAATTTAAACATTTTTCAATAATTTTAACGTTATTTTCTCCTCATCAATTATACTGGTTGTTTCTCAAGTGCAAGAATACAAGAAAATATAATTTTTTCAAGTTAAATTTATAACTAATTAATCTATATAACATATACTATAACCCTTACAACCAAAGAAAATTATTTAGGAATTAACTGGAATGTCGATTCGGCAGACAACTCGTCAAATAATCAAAATTAGACATACAGAATTTTTCTAGTCATTTACGTTAAGTACACACAATTATTTATAACATAAATAGTCAGAATCCGTTCTATAAAAAACAGCACCAGCACTCAAAATCAAGCTTTAGTAAAGGTAAGCACCAAGAAAAAATCAGAAAGACGTCCATGTCCACCTCCATAAAATATTTTTCATTTCATTTTTTTCATATTCCTATTCAATTACCACAAAAATGATGTCTAATATTTAATGGTCCTTCGAGCCAGATATCAATTAGCAACAACAAATGATTTATTTATCATGTGTAAATCAACATCAGTAATCATCCAAGCATGAGAAGGAACAACTTATCAGAATATATTATTTACAAAAACCACCCAAAGAACATCGATTTCCAATTTGTATGCTATCGTGCTGACAGTCATTTAGTAAAACTAGGCATGTAAAATGATAATTAGAAGATTTTGATTAATATTCAAGTCAAACTACATGTGTTTCTAATTGTTGACAAAATCAACCTTCAAAACTAGCAAATTATTTCATTTGCATACGTAAAGGATGTAAATAACACCAAAAATCAAATTGTGGTTTGATTCTTCGTTTGAAAACAAGTAGCCATAATTTTTTACTGTATCCGAATGATCTCAAAAGATGATTTACATCCAAGGAACCCAAAAACAATTGCCACGCATTAAATTATTGATAAACTCCATGAATAGCTTTGGCAAACCTCCAAGTAACAGTACGTGGTAATGAAAAAGTCGTAAGTGTCCTTTGAGAACTTTCTTTACAGTTTAGAGGTGAGTGCTCTAGAAATTTCGTAAGACTATTAAAAAAAAAACAATAAGTTTTGAACCATAAGTCGCGGCCAAGAATGAGACAAGAATTCAAAACCATGTGAATCAAAGTTGTATCGGTCCCAAAAATGAAAAAAGAGAATCAGCCAAAAAGATACGTAATAGAGTTAATCAGAAAAGAAAAAGCATTGCTAACGTTCCTCAACATTTTTAGACAAACTCACGAAAGGAAGAATAACGAAGAAACTTACAAAAGCTGCGCAAAACAAATTTCGGAATGCCCCTGCATCTGCCGTTTTCTCCTGATTTTGTTAACATTCGAAACTCAAAAATGTTCTTAGCTGGAAGAAAAATTGGTCCAAATATTTTAAAAGTCCCAAGAAAGTCGAAAAATACAATAGTTTTGAAACTTTTAATTCCCTTCGTAATTTTATCTTTTCAATAAAATAACTTCATAATTGTATGAGGACAAGATGATAATGTTAATAAAGATTCCTAACTACACATATAAAAGAGAACGCCCTCATTCATTGACTGACTGATTGATTCATCAACGGCCAACCTAGAACCTTGAAGCTTTGGGATTTCAAGGCCGAATTTTTCGAAATTCGCCCCTCAAGGGGGGACCAAAGTTTTAGACTTTTTCAGCTCGAGTTAGAAATGTGAAACTTGGCAAGAACTTCGGCCAAATTGAAAGAACCCGTGCTTCGGGAATTTTTGATCGGACTCCCCACAGGGGCTAAACTGTGGGTCAAAAGTTTTAGACAGACGCTCATTTACTCCAAAGCCAGTAAAGATAGACCTTTGATATTGTTTTAGAAAATTTTGATTGGGCCACGCAACGGAGCTAAATTAGGGGTCCGAAATTTCGGGGAGGGGGCATTTTTTTACTCTGAAACCATTAAAGATAGACCTTTGATATTTGACAGGAATAATCAATATTTAATACAAGAGAAGGTAAATTAGGGGTCCAAAATTTATACTTATAAAAGGGGTCCAAAACTCAAACTATGGAAGTGTATCGAGTTTGGTGTCGTTAAACGTGTTTCAAAATGTTATTAAGCGCTAGACAGGGAAAGGAGCCGAAGGCGACCCGAGCCGGCCGGTGTGGTGTTAGATGGATTTTCCCGTTGTAGCTTGACGTCTCAATGGACGGGGCGTATCCATGGTACGTGGATTTCCTAAGGAACGGAGCAGGGGTTTTAGTAGGTGCAAGTCCCACATTGCCCTGTGAATCTAAAAAAATAATAATAATAAAAACAGATGGCAGTATCTGGATCTGTTGTAATCTTCTAAGTTGTGACATTTCATCTCTTGACTCCTATAATGATTTAATTTCTCTAAACAGAGAGATATTCACCATCTATATACTTATTAAAGATATTTGGAAGGAATAATCTGTAAATAAAATTAGAGAACCCGTGTTTCAGAAAATTTATTAATTGTGGATTCATGTTATTAATGGATGCACTTCCTTAAATGAAAACGCAACCCCGCAGGGCTAGACGGGAAAGGGGAGCCTAAGGCTAGTTTATATATAAAAGTAGAATGAATGTACTAATATCTATCTTGTTTTATGTATTTGTTCAAACAATAATGAAAAGAACGACCCAAAATGCTAATAATAATAAAATGTTGTTACTTAGGTCTTGTTTACACATTCTACGGGTAATAAAACTTAGATAATGTACCAGAGTGTTTCGAAAAGTCTTACTTCTTTTATGACAACTTTATTAATGGATGAGGTATACAAATAAGCGTATATCTCCTATAAGCTGAAAATGTCCCCTTCCTCTATTAAAAAGTATCATTACTTTCCTACAAACCTTGAACATGTTTTGTATACCATTGAACGAGAAATCAGGCATCTACTCGGCTTTCTCTAAAGCGAAATTCCAAGTTTCAGCAACATCCTTCTGCTTCACATGGAGATTGACACGATCAGTTGGTCTGCACGCGCTTATTGCTCTCCATCCATAATTGCCAAGAACCAAACACATCAAGTCTGACCATGAGATCTACATAGACGTTAACATAGACAACACTACCCATTCGTCAATAAGCCTTAAGAGTTCATTAACAGATCATTGCTTCTACCTAATCTTTGTGACACTTATCATTTTGATCGCTAAAGTACAGTCACCTGATCTTATAAGGAAAACCTATTTTGGTGCCACACCTATCTGCTAGGAAGTAAAAACTTTCAAAACAACCACTAGTTCACATTAGCTCTGCGGAGAAAGCATCCAACTATATAATGCAAACAATTGCAATCAAAATAACAACAAAACCGCGAACTGCTTGAATCTCATCAGCGGTTTGGAATCTCAAGATCTTTCGTCAAGGTTATACACAGTTATCAGTTGTCAATTTTTGATCTTTGTTGATTATAGTCCGTAAATATTCAACATTTTCCGATTTTCTGCTCCTTGTGGGTTTTTCAGAATGTGGACTAGTTTTATCAGATTCTCCGCTGTCTAAAACGTCTGTAAGCGAATGTTCCAACAAAATCGCTGCTGTATTAGCTCAACATTACATATGCGATGTTCACATACTACATATGACAACCGATTTAACCATTAAAGTCGTCCTCATTCGCGCAAGCGCATTACAGTCCCCATAAATTTTATTAACACTGCCTAAACATTTTCGGGTAGACTACGTACATCAAAAATGCGATTGAATTAAAATTAAAATAACAACAAATTCATTGTTATTAGGAATATGTAACTTAATCCGAGGCTTATCAATATATTCACGGTTTTGATCTAGCCGCTGTGTGCACTAATGTGCACTAATCTTGAAAATGATAGCAATGGCATGTTTAATAACTACTTTGTCTTGATTTAAGCTGATTATTAATAAGAAGTCATTCTAGTCTTTCCTGCTACTTATTACCCACAAAATATGTGAACAAGTTCTTATAGACAAATAGACAAACCTTGCATCACATGCATCTTCTGTAAGAAACTTTCAAAACTACGTTAAATTTAAAATCAAATCACACTTATTTACATTTCTTTGCTTAAAATAAATTACGAAAATCTGCATTAATATCATAAAATGCGAAACGGTGGCCATTTTTGTAACATCGTCGCATTACGTTCAATTGGTATATTAGTCATCGTATTAGAACCCGTAACAACTATTTTAATGCTTACTCTTTTGTTTATGTATGTGGAATGTTTATGCACATTTGTTTTATTATGGATACGGTCGAATAAGCTTCCGAAGGACACTAAGCGGCTATAATTAGTTGATTGTAAATATTTCAAGCCGGAGCCGTCTAAAATAAACTGCTTATAAATACATTTGAGTTAGTTCCAATGGTTTTAATTCGGCATCAGCAGATCAAAAAAGCCGTGCCAGAATGTACACTTTAATTTCCTGTACCGAATTAAAATTGCAAATGTACTTCTTTTGCTTTCTAGGGCACATAAAAACCCAAATGTCACTTTTGCACTTAAAAAAGTAGCGAAGCTAATTGTAGTTAAAGTTCAAATGTACTAAAATGAAGAAAATGCTAAAAAAACCATTATGAGTGTAACAAAATAGTGGTGCGAATAAAATGCATCATTACTTCTACCAGTTGTAATCTTATTGTTTCTCAAACAGAAGAATATAACTACGCCAAAAGTAACAGGTGTCATGTGTACGACATTGGCCTTACAAGTGACAATGAATTGAGAACTATAATAAATAACTAAAGAAAACAAGGTAATTGTTTAATACTTTGACGCACTTAAAACAGCTATTTTATCAAAGCAGTTGCCATATAAGAATGTTCGTGTCCCTCTTTGAAGTTCTTAATAACATACGACCACTAACATCTTGCCAACAACGCGTTAAAAACCCTCTTTACACTACTTAAAGAGGAGGGAGTGAGAAAAAAATTTGAGTATGCTGCAGATTCTTCAAGGTAATGATATATTTCCAATTTTTTATGCTTTACGAAATACTTCAAAATTCAATAATGCGAAGAGAACGCGTTCCATACTCCATCTTTCGTTTCAAAATCCTGTAATTTATTGTTTTGAAAATTATTAGAAGAACAGAATAAACATTAGAGTATCCCTCACCCTAAAATAAAGCTTATGCCTTTAATAGATAACGATTGAGTCTTAAAATTTGTCTCCGAAGGAAAATGTGTGCACACCCATACTTCTACAGGTTGTAATGTCATCAAATTGTAACGTAGACACCGGATAGTATTGTAGATGAGCTGTCACATCGCTGTTGCTAATATTAAGACGTGCTTTTACCATGTCCATAAGTAACAAACTTCAGTAAGTACTAACAGAAGTGACTGTTCTGCATGAAGTAGTCCGATGCATCCACACATCCATATCACAGTCAGTAGTGGCCGCCTCAAGGAATAACGCTTTGAGAAGTCATCGGTCTTGAGATGGAATGCCGCTCAACCACCTCCACATCCTTACTTATATTAACCGATAACGACCCTTCACCAGAATAAATAATTAATTTAAAAAAATCCATAAGACCTACCCTCAACCCTCAATCTTTTTCGCATTTAGAAAGAAAAGGACTATTTTAATTCTAGGGTTAAAGAGGGGAATCAAAAGAATTCAATTTGTCAAATATTTTCTTACGTTATGATCTAAGGGATAAGTGGAAAATTGTCCTCAAATTGGATTGATGCGATCTTAAGGATGTTTGGCTGACTTAACTTTCTTCACTATATCTTTGTTATTGCTTGTAGTACTTAAAATGACTACAGAAGTGTTGTAATTGTTTCTATTGTAGGTTTTAGAAACATCGTTCCAGCCAGACCAACTGAATCGTAAGGTTAATCTTACATAGCGTAGTTAAAAATAATTTTAATTAATGTATCTCCAGAACGGGTTTAGTTTTTCCTTATGGAATGTTTACAAAAATAAGCTTGGTTGGTCACGAATTAAAGTTATATCGAAATGTGGAATACATCAAACCACTACGATAAAAGATAGGGTAGCGTGATAGAGTACCCGCATTTTCAATAACTGACAACGGGATTTGAGTACCTAAAATAATTTTCACTCGCAGAAAGGTTGGATTGTCCAAAATTCCTTTCGGAGCACTTGCGAATCGCTACAATACTAGATGCAATGATCCGAGACAAAGTTATATCTAAAGTAATCTTCGAGACACACATGAGGGAACTGAAGTGCCCAAAATATTCTTCAAGGTACTCACAGTGGGGTTGAAGTGTCTGACATACTTTTCAAAGGGCACACGGTGAGGTAGAAGTGTCCAAAAGACTCTTTGCAGTATCCACGAATGTAATATTATATACAATAACCTAAATCAAGATTGTCTCCAAAATGCTCTTCGAAACACACACAATGGAGTTAGTGTTCAAAATACTCTTATTTAAAGCACAGATTACATTAGATATGGCAACCCAAACCAAAATTGTATCAAAAATACTATTACGAAGACATGTGTTGGAGCTGGATATCCAAAATAATCAAAAACGTTCAAAATGCTCTTCGAAACAGTCAAAAATCGCTACGACTAGATATAATAACCAGAACCGAAGTTGGGTTCAAAATACACTTCAAAGCACGTATGACAAAGCTAATGCATCCAAAATATTCTTAGAAGTAGTGAAAATTGAATTAGAGTGTTTAAAATACTATTTGGGGCAGTAACAGAGAAGTTAAAGCGTCCAAAATGCTCTTTCAAATACTTATGAATTGCTGTGACGTTGTGTCTAAAATACATATACAATTCAAAGCACATATGACAAATATGGAGTGTCCAAAATATTCTTCGGGGCACTCGCAATAGGGATTGGAAAATTTAGAAGAACTTACTGAGGAGCTAAAAGGCCCAAAATACTTTTTGAGGATGAAAAGTCTAAAATACTTTTTAGAACACTTGCGCAGCACTACGACACTAAATATAATAACCCTAACCCTAATTGTACCCAAAACACAAAAATATTCTTAGAAGCTTTCAAAACTGGGTTTAAGTGTCCAAAATACTCTTCGAAACACTCGTGAATCGATAAGATTCGATGCAATGACCCAATGTCGCGTCCAAAATATACTTCAAAACACATGCGACAAAACTGGAGTATTCAAAATATTTTTAGAAGTACTAACAATGTTTGAAATACTATTTTGAGCACTAGCAGAAAAGTTTTTCGAACATTCCTAAATTACTAGAACGTTAGATAGAGTATCCCACATCAATATGGTGTTTAAAATGCAATCCAATGCACATATGGCAAAACTGAAATGTCCAAAATATTCTTCGGGACACTTACAATAGAGGTGAAAATTTTAAAGTGCTATTTGAAGCACTTATCAAAGAGCCGGAGTGGCCAATATACACTTTGAGGCATTCACGGCGTGGCTAAAATGTGCGAGAATACTTTTTTGAACACTCGCAGATCACTGCGACACTAGACATGATAACTCTAATCTTAATGGTTTCCAACACTATTTGGGGCACACACAAAGGAGCTGGAGCGTCGAAAAGATTCTTAGAAGCTCTCAGGACGGGGTTTAAGTGTCCAAAATACTCTTGAAACCCTGGTAATCGATAAGACTAGATACAATAACCCAAACCAAAGTTGTGTCCAAAATACACTTCACAACACATGTGCCAAAACCGGAGTGTTCAAATCATTCTCTAACGGAGTTGGAGTGTCTCTAATACTTTTCAATGTATACTTGGAGGGGTTGTAATACCCAAAATACTTTTCTAGGCACTTGCAAATTGTTACGGTACTAGAAACAATAATCAAAACCAAAGTCATGTAAAATATTTTTCGGGGCATACACAATGGAACTGGAAATTTCTTAAGAATTTTGAGGCGATTTTAGAAGGATTTCTAATTTACAAGTCGGATGCTCCCTTTATTCTGTAAAATTTACCAGCAATTCATATACAAATCGCTGAAGTAATTCATATCAGATCGAGCATTACTTTCTTCTTAAGGCACATTTCATAATACAGAATTCTGATTATGCCATCCCCATTTATCTCCTCTTTTCTCTTTATTATCTTTTATCGCCGACTTCTGCAATTTTTATTCTGCAGACTAAGAACTTGTTTCCCAACTCCAACGTTTAATTAATCTGTTGTTGGAGTGAATTTCTTCCATTTTGCTTTGCATAATCAGCAAATTAAGATCATCTCTTTTTAATATGCGAGAATACGCAATTTGGGATAATCATAATTTATTTGTAGGACAAATGTGTTCTTTTTTTTATCAGCCAGGTCAGTGGAATTCGTCTCTAGCATTAGAGTTCAAACGAGTCTAATCTATTTTGTTTTAAGTCTTTTTCTATGCGTTATGTGATGTCACTCTATCTTTATCGCTCTTCTGACTATTTCACACGCCTACTTTGTTTCACTAGATAGGCGTAATCTTTAATAACTTTCTAGTTGATTGACATTCGGTGGCTTCTCGTCATATTTTTTTACAGTCAGTCTCTAATCCACGTTTTTATTTTCCCTTGTCATCAGCACATCTCAGATTTTTATTTCATGAACAATGCCTCCAGCTTACTTATCTAGCATGATTTTTGTAATGTTAAAAAGTATTGAAAACTCACTTCTTAATTTTACAGAAATTTGACATTTGATGTTTTATTTCCACCTCGGTAAAAATCTTCTAGGATTCGTTCCATTCCAAACTGTCAAAAGCTTCAATACAATCTCGTACGTATCATCACTGTTTCATGATTTTATGACTTGCCTTTGCATTAAAATCCCCCATTATGATGACTATTAATCGATTTCAGATCTTGCCCAGTATTTTTGTTAGATTAGAGGTTAGTGGATTCTTCAATGGGGTATAGGAAAATCATTTAGGGAGATATCTGAGATACTGGTATGACTCCCAACTTTCATTTATGGCTCCAAGAAGTTATGCACACAAGCGTATAACGGCCACATCCCGCTAAACTCTGTCGACACACAGACAAAACTAAGTGAGGGGCCACTAGAGGCAACCTTCCAGTGAAATTTAATGGCTCTAGTGATAACTGCAAGGGGACATCAGCTTTTGCAGTATCATCATGGAGATGGATACATTGGTACAGCTTGCAGATTGAATATCAGTAGGCGAAGATGGCATCCATCCAACCGGCTACTGAATTGCGATGTGAAAGAAAAAAAGAAGCCACCACATTATCCTCCCATAGCAGCTTAAAATGGAAAGCTGCCGACCAATCCAAAGATTGAAGAGTAGAAGAAAAAGATTCTTCAATATATACATTTCGTACCAAAATTAGGTAAATCAACTTGTAGTTAAGAGTCATTCTCTAGTTAGATCGACTATATGTATACAGTTATAGTTTTATTACTACAGAAAAGGTTAATGTTTCTGAAGTGGTCTTTTATTACCCTGCAAATTTATACTACTTCTAAAGTAAATATTTTACGTCTTTTCAGTCTACAGTTGAAGTGCCCAGGTTGCCGTCAAATTTCATGTTTACTACCCATTGCGTGGTTCATTTCTTCTTCTCCCCAAAAGAGTGGTGATATGGTATCCTTATTGGTTTTTGTCGTATACCTTTACTAAAATATTTATGCTTTATACGTACAGGGTCCGCCATCTAACGGTTTTTTTTTAACTAGCGGTTATTCGATGAATGGCAACACTTAGCTCATGACATTTTTGACAGAAAATTAGTTTTATCCTTCCGCTGAACGAAAATGGTTGTGTATACGCTTGAAGAACGCTCGGAAATATTGCGACATTACTTTGAAATTAATGGTAGTGTTGCAGAATGTGTGCGAAAATTATGTACGGAAATGGGAAGAAAAGAGGCACCGTCAGCTCCGTATGTGCTTTATCTTGTTAAAAAAGTGAGAGTAACTGGCATGCTTATTGACAAACCAACGCGTAAAAAACCAAAAACAGTGCGTACACCCGAAAATATCGCTGCTGTTGCCGAGAGTGTGCGTGAATCGCCAGGAACATCAGTTCACCGTCGTTCTCAACAAATGGACATTTCGGAGACATCATTGAGACGAATTTTGCGTAAAGACCTTGGTATGACGCCGTACAAAGTCCAATTGGTTCAGCAATTGAAGCCAACTGACCATCCAATGCGTTTTCGCTTAGCTTCATGGGCTTGGGATCGACTTGAAGAAAATGCCGATTTTGGGCGAAAAATCATCTTTTCAGATGAGGCTCATTTCCTTCTCGGCGGGTATGTGAACAAGCAAAATTGTCGCATTTGGGGCACAGAAAACCCGCACACAATCGAAGAAAAGCCGATGCACCCACAACGAGTCACTGTTTGGTGCGGATTTTGGTCCAGAGGCATTATTGGGCCATTTTTCTTCGAAAATGAGCAAGGAGCGGCTGTTATAGTCAATGGTGAGCGTTATCAGGCCATATTGAACGAATTTTTGTTCACAAAAATTGAAGAGGAACACAGCCAATGTTAGTATCGATCTTTTGCGCACTGTCTTCGAAAATCGCATTATCAGTCGTTTGGCCGCCTCGGAGCTACGATTTGACACCGTTGGACTATTATTTGTGGGGAGCCGTCAAAGATAAGTGTTACGCCGACAAACCAGAGACAATTGAGGCTTTGAAGGACAACATTCTGAAATAGAGCTGCATACAATCGAAAATGTACTCAAAAATTGGACCGATCGTATAGGCTACTGCATGGCTAGCCAAGGCAGCCATATAAATGAAGTTATATTCCATTATTAACCGGAAGGATTGTACTTTCAAATAAAAAAAAATGGAAAAATATTCAGTAGTTTTTTATTTATATACATACATACATAGTCCTGTTCTCTTAATACTCTAGGGTGTCGAGGTTAAAAAACTTCCTCCATTCCTTCCTATCTTTTGCCATTTCCTTCGCTGTGTTCCAACCATTTCCTTTCTTTTCCAGTACTTTCTCAATGTCGTTGTTCCATTTATGTTTCGATCTCCCTTTCTTGTTTTTCCCTATCGGCTTCGCTTCTCAGATTTTTTTACTTGTCTTCCTTCGTTCATCCTTACTAGATGCCCGTCCTAGCTTCTTCTCTTTCAATACTTGCTTTGTCGATTTTACTGCTAATTCTTTTCTTATGTCTTCATTCCGTATCTTTCTGATTCTTCTCACTCCTAGTACCCTTCTATCGTATTTCATTTCTATTGCATGCAATCTTCAATTTTGTTTCTCTGTTAATACCCCTCCTTGTAAGAGTACTGGTACGTAAATTGTCTTATAGACGGCTGTTTTTGTTTTTCTAGATATTTGTTTATGTCGAGGAATTTCTTTTAGAAAGCATAGTAGACCCCGTTAGCGGCCTGGATTCTTTCATTTAACTCATCGCCTAAGTTTCCCTTACTGTTGATTGTACATTCTAAATATTTGGATTGTTAATTTGTTCTATATTTTTTCCTTCTATTCTTACTCCTAGTTATGCTTTATATTATACTTATAAATTTCGTAACTAACCTCCAATATACGTTTATAAATTTTTTGGATCTTTTTAATATTTCTGTATACTTTACTGACGAAATGGACTAAAGTGAAGTACTCTACTGTACGAAATAAAATTCAATATTGGAGACAATTTGTGAAATTATTAATCTCTCTGCTGAAGTAATCAAAATTTGATGCAACGCTGACAAAAGACGGTATAAAAGCGATCAGCCCGGTTATGACGACATACAGTCAGTTAAGAAAGAGCGGTGTTCGAGTTAATATGGAGAAAAAATATTTAAAAACATTTTCAAATATATGGGTACGTTGTACTCCATCAGAACAAAGATGCTATTTTATCAATAATATGTCCAGTCACCACCAGGGTCGATAATTGCCTGGCATCTTCGAGACATGCTTTCGACCAAATTGGTGGCGTATTCATCCGGAAAGGATCTCCAAATGCGGAGGATTTCCCGTGTTAACTATTTCAAAGTGAACACGTTTCTTCCGCGAAGTTTGTGCTTGATGTATGCCCACACATTCTCAATTAGATTTGCATTGGGGGATTTCGACGGACAATCAAGTGGAACGATGCCAGACTGCTCTTTTCACTCGATGCAAAGCTTGCTGCGGTGTTTGGAGCAGTTGTCCTCCTGAAGGATCTTGATGAACCAACGTTCCGCGAAAATAAATTTACAATCTGTTTTTGGACTGTAAAAACGCTTTGCCCATTGAGCCACATTCCGACAAGTCATCGACCATTTTGTCTCCTTATATCGCCACTTCCACTTGTCTACGAATGTTTTCAACTTGTTAATGTACTTAGCAACCGTTGCATGAGACATTTTCGGACCTTTCGAGTGGGTACAGGGAAACACAACCTCGTAGCGCAACGCGCACGCGGAACTCATAGTGCTTTATGCGTTTCTCTAGAAAGAATTCAATTCCAACTGAATCTTTTGTGACACAGATTCTCTCTATTGACGTACGAAAGGATTAGGGCGATGCCTTTTACCAACTTCTAATTATATCTAATCCTCTTTTACCTAACTAGCTATAGGAGACTGTTTGCTGCCCTTGCGACTTTCTAAACTCTAACTCAACTCCTAATGCAACTCTTGTGACCGATGGTACCACAGTTCGTGAGCTACTCTTTCAGATGACGAAATTGTCCTTCTAGGAAAAAGCTCTTCGTCTTGAATTTACAATCCCTGCCGCTTTCTTTCCTTGGTATCAACCGAAGTTTGCGTTAGACTGGATTCTAATCAAATGTTTTGTCTGTTATAAACCTTTTAAAAAGCAATGATCACGATTCACCATAAAGGTTCTTGAGAACATCAAATATGTTGAGTATCCCGAATCTACATTGAGTCTTACTTCTTCAAACTCTCTTTCCCACTTCACTCCATAAGAAAATTAGTTCTAAGATTTTGCACGAACCATTACTGTGTATGCCTTAGCAGAGTTAATTAACCTCGTCCTAAAAAAACCTTCTCACCTTTCCATACTGCGCCCTTCAAGTTCCAGCCGAAAATAACAAATCGCTAGCCTACAACTACAAGAAAAATATCAAGTCCAAGTTGTTTCCTAGAGTTGAAATCAAAATATCAGACAGTGATATATCTGGCGCTACACAAATACTCACTTCATTGGATATTGAAAACTTACTAGATAAACACCCCCTCGCAATAAAAATACTAGTGATTGCCTATGCCAGGTGCAGACGTTGAACCACTAAGTGTTTCCAAAGATGAGATTTTGTTGGCGATAAAGCCTAACATTCTGCAAACGACAATCAATTTTCCACCAATTTTGGTAGTCTGGGTATAGCAAAAAATATAGATTATTGATCTTCCCGCTTTCTTATCCAGCTTACATTTCACGGATGCTGTAGCTAATTCGATTCTCTTATTTTCTCAAGACTTAATAAACGTCGAAATTTATAAGGAGATTTGTAGGGTGCAATGAATGGAGAAAATGTTAGTTAAGACTAACAGACCCTTTCCATTTTAACTCAGAAGTCGACAGTTAGATTTGCATCGTGTTGCCCTTCTTAGGTTTGGATACTTTTTTGGGCAAAAACTCCATCTTACTTATGTCTTTGTGGTTCGAAAGTTGATAGCCTAGGCCATCAGGTTTCAACCAAAGTGCCTTCATCCCTTAAGCCTACTAGACTTTGTCGTGATGATGGCAAACCACCTGATGGTATGAGCTTGGTGCCGTGGTTAAAAGGAAAAATCCTAGTGTGGAACGTTATATGCAGCGACACAATAGTTCCCTCCTATGATGAGCACTCTGTTCAGAAAATTGGTTTTGTAGCGAAGAAAAATAAATATAAAACTATTTCTGAATAAGAATATGCTTTAGACCCTGCTATTTCGCTATTTCGCCGGTTAATAATATCTGATCCCGTTTGAAGTTAATCTCTGGCGATCCCCGTTCTCGTTCTTACTTAACTCAAGTTTAGCTTGTGCTAGCTTGTGTTAAAGCACCTTTCCTCCTTCAATCTAAACTATTTTACTTACAATTAATATTATATAGGCCCCTTTAATAAATTATTAATTAAAAAAAATTATACATTAACTCAAAACAAAGGCGACGATGACAGTATAATTGATAGAAAAACTTCATTAAAAAAGGATTAGTTGTAGTTGATCTCCAGATGAAACTTAAAAAAATCTATTCGAGATAGTTGCAGGGTGTTCCTGGAATTGCCAGACAACCGCTAATGGAAGCCATCCGATAGCAATCCGACAAAGCCACCCCTAACACAGGCAGTCGTCACGGTATGGCGACGGGCATCAGCAGCGGTCAGATTCAATTCGCGCTGATTAATCCAATTTAAGGCCAAAACCGATGCAGCTTAGCGCTTGGCGTCTGGTTCAGCCGCGAGCCGGGAATGCAATTAATGGGCTCTGCCGAAGGGCCGGAGACGTGTCCGCCGTGATTGAATATTCAGCGCGCGTATGCTTGGAATTGCTGCTACGGTCAGCGCGCGGCTGCCTCACCTAGCCCAGGTGCTGATGACCCGCGGAATGGGTGCAGAAGTCTAGCTGCGCTCGGCAATGATTGGCTCGGACGCGCGCAGCTATGCGTAAACGGTCGTAAGGCAACAGAATCAGTTAGTTGTGCTTCTTACGGCTCGACTGAAAGAGGAAGCTTACGTGCCTTCACAAGACAACTACCGGAAATATTATTAGGCACATAATCGAAGTCTGGCCTAGTTTAATGTCTTGACACCCTAGGCTGACAATTTTTCACCCTCCTCCTTGTATGTTATCAAAAATTACAGATAGACAAAATATTATTTAATGTTTTAAATTTTTGTTAGATATGCTTCAATACAATGTTTACATAAACATCAACAAAGAAAATATCCATAACTGTGTCATCAAAATAAAAAATCTGTAGAAACTCACTCTCAATATATAAAAGTACAGGCCCGCCATTTCTTCTTATTTTAACGTTGATCTCAAGAAATTCTTCACTCTCATAAAAGCTGAAAATTCTCCGGTGCAGTTAGTAACTGCCATACTTAGAAAGATTCTTAGTACGATGGCAGTATTGGGAAAAAAGTAGACGCTACGGCCCATGATTTCAATAATGCTAGGAGTCTTTGTGGTTCTATGTTTTTGATTTCGCGTTTTTAACTTCTTTGTCAATACTTTTATTAATTTTTAATAATGCTACTCAATGCACACATTCCTCATGGAATCTTTTATCTAAATCAGAACATACTTTTCCAACAGCTGATTTGACCTCTGTCTTATTCTGTCATTTGCCATTTGAGTGACTTCCCATATAAATCTGAAATCCTTATGTATCTCTGTATAAATTGTTCTTTTTCGTACTAAGTTGAGCTTCAGAGAATCAATTGCAGCATAATACATTTCTATCAGCAACTTTTGGCTTCCTTTTTCTTGAAATGTTTGTTTTGTAGACGTCTGTTTCACACATCAATTTGGTTTTGTTCTCTAGCCTTAAAAACTCATCTTCATTTCTAAAAGTGTTTATAAACTTCCCCAATACTGTATAGAGTAATAATCTTTATTGTGTAAGTACTTGCCCCTTGAAGTCTTTCACGTACTTCTCGAGACTATACAAGAACACTATTCTGAAAACATACCATTAATGTCACGACAAGACTTTTAAGTTATTCCAATATTATATTTGCTTAATACTGTGCGTGCTTAGTCTGATAACTATTCTGGGTAACGTATGTTAAAACATCAAAAGCCTCCTGATGCGATTTGTATAATTATTGACTAGCATCAGCACGGGCGCTCTATCGTTTTAAAAATAAGAAGTCATTTTTAGAGAGGAGCAGTGAGTCCGTGAGATATTCCATCTTTTGGTTGAAGAAATAAAAGAGTTAAGAAAAAACTCACAGTACTTGCTGCTCTCCGCAGCCGCAGAGCCTATTAATTTTAAAGAGTCCTACGTTTGGGATGTATGTAGATAAAGAATTTACTTCTTTTATTCTAACCTGAAGATATTTGTAGCACCCAAACATGTTCTCTACCTTCATTTAGATCAAGACCTACAAAACCTATATTTGACATTACGGCATTCGCCATCTCTTCACCTTTATGGCCACAGTTAAGAATGAACATCAAAAATCGCCCAACAAGAGTTCCTGTAGGGCGCAGCCCAAAGTGTACGACAAAAGCTAGTTGGTCTTTGTGCAATACATCTGGCGAGTTCACAGTTATTTGGCATTTACATCTCTTGGACAATCTGCCTTAACTTGGTCCGCTGACTATACAATAAATTCATTGACACGTGTACTTGATAAGTACGAGAGAGCACTTCTTCCTTTATTTCCAAATTTTGCTAAATATTCGGCCATAAAAGGATCAAATTTTGAAATTAGTTCTACACAGCCAAATATTTAGTCATCGCCATAAATTAACTTCAACATCACTTAAGAAAACGTTTCGACATTACAAAGCTTCTTCTTTGTACTGTTTTGTTATTTTACAGTGCACTCTTTGTGAAACTAGACTTCTAGTAGTAAATTTTGAAATGCATTCTTTATGTTTATTGTATGGTTATTTTCCCAATCATCAAACTCCTTAATTTCTAAGAACGTCGTTTCTCCATAGAGATCGCACGGTATATTAAATACTCGCCTGGTTGATTTTGAATAAACCAATCTTTTTTGCTTGATGCATTCTCCATTCACCAACGTTTTATAAAAAAAACTGATTAGTACAAAATCATTTTTGAGTGGCATACTGCCTTTCAGATTTTTTTAAAGTCACAGTCATCGTTTTGTTCAACGCCACTGTAGGCCCACCAACCCAAAAAGTTCATCATTTATGCACCATAATGTCGGGTTATGGAGTGATATAATTGGGTCTATCTACTTGAGAGTATTTTCAGAGCTCTGGGAGCTCAAAGTTTTCTTCAACTGTGCACTATAATTCATAATTATTGTGCAGCACTGCAGTCTTTGTGAATAAAGTGTAGTTGTGATTTAAATCGTTGTTCAATTCACATTTCATTTATCATAAAGACTAAACAACGAGTGGAAATGATGATCAAGACGTTTACAAGTGCGTCTTAAACGACAGAAACAAGAAAGTATCAAAATTAGACACTTTTTCTCATGTCTTGTACAGCAATTACAATGGTCGCCATCGACTTTGGTCACTTCAAAACCAAATTATAGTGCATGCAATGCCATAAACCCAATGACCAACAGTTACTATAACGACACTAATTTATTTGCACCACTGTTGTTCGCTGTACGACTTCTACCTTGACCTTGATTTCTTCTCTGGAGTCCTTAATAGTAACCCAGGTGTTCAAAGAGTCCAGATATGGCAGTGACGTCGTCCTTGCAGGACATTAGCCCCGCGATCACCTCTAGAAAATTAGTAGCGTTCTGTGTGGCTGTTGCGATCTTGAAGGATTATAGAAACGTGGAGGAATCCACGTTTTGGAATAGTACCGTAATGGTGACTCGGCCTAGGTGGTTTGGGAACGTTGTGTCTGCGGTATCACCTCTGGTCGCTTCTTATTGTGGTTATTCAACCGAAATAACCACATTGAGGATACCGCTGACATTAAAGATCTTTTTGACCTTATCGGTCTGCTCAAGAACATGAGCGGCATTGGGTGAGAGGTATTTCCTCATCTTCTGCACCGTGAGGATGGGGATATTGCTCTCCAGGAACTCCAACTATAGCTCCTTCTATCATTACGGACCGGAGAGGCCCGTATCCTTTAAGGACATGGAAGTGGCGCCCAATCTTCGGCTATGGCGATGTGGATGGAGATACCATCCGCCATGTTCTGGCTTTAATGAAACCGTTGCGATGTTCTTAAATGGTTTTTCTCGCAGAAGGCCAGGCCTCTTTCATCCGAAAAATAACAGGCGAGATCCTTTCTCGAGGTGGACCAATCACTGAGTTGGCTAGTGAGTTTGAACGGTAGACGTCTCAACTAACATCTCGGCTTCATCGGGGTCGCTCAGAACCTCGAAGGCGTTAGTAGTGTTGATTGGTATTGCAGGAGGCGACGACTGGCTTGTGGTTCTAGTTGGAACTGCTGGCGCAGCTGTAGAGACTGGGTTAGCTGGTGGGTTGGAGAGGTCAGAGCGGGTGCAGAGATGTGCTTCACCGAAAATGACGCCCTAAGAAGTCTTCCAAGCGTATCGTCATACTTCCCGGATTCTCTAAGTGTTTAACCTGCAGCAACTGCCATAGCCAGCGCTGGTCCGTGTTGGCAGCGAAAATTGCTTCAGCCACTCGTCTCTTCCATCACCGTCGCTATCAGCGTCTAATTGCACAATTGCACAAATCTCACTGATATAATTAACGTCTTCTAACTCGTCGTACAAATTCGTCATTTGACAGGCTCTTTGTCAGCCGGCACGAGTACTGCTCCGTCTTATATTCAAACGCATGGTCCTAAAACGAATCATAAGGTTCTAAAAGTTGTACTCATAGTCGTCGCTAAAAATGGCGCAGACGGTAATCAATAATTCTGAAAAGTTACTGAATAATTCTTTGTAATATGTTATTTCTCTTATAGCACAAATGTTTTTAAAAATCCATTATACGTCAATGAACGCGGAATGTAAAATTTAAAAATTTGATAGTAATAACCTATCCAGGCTGCTTCTCGCACTATTTGTTTACTTAACTCGTAATTTTGCGTTCACCAAATTCTGGCGCACTAGGCTCACTCTATGGGTTAATCAAGCCCTAACAGGAATGCAAGTAAGAAAGGCAAATATTTAAAATATACAAATTCTTACACTAACCGATACATGATTATACGGCTATAAAAGATGGTTGACTGACTGTTAGTAAAAACGGTCTATAATTTTGGATGTACAGAAACTAAATGAATCAAATAGATGGAAAATGTACGAGATAAAAGGCAAAATTTTCGGACATGACTATATTCCATGTGTAGTAGAAATAAAATAAGGTTCCTTTTCAATGCAGTATCCATTTATTACATCTTGAAATTAGAATTTCACCGTAAATGGAGAAAAACTAAAGTTTTATTTGAAAAATGCCCCAAAACAGCCTTCTACAACACTTCATTATTTTTAAATTTTCTACCTCAAAAGTCGTTCCTAATTTTTGAAAATAGACAATAGTCACTGGGGTAAATCTGGGTTGGGAGGTAGGTAGTAATGCTTCTAAATACCTACATTTTCATTAACAACCTGGCAGTTGCGGTCTTATGGACAGGTATGTAGTCGTGTAGAAGACAGAAAATTAAACTCAGCATGCTACTTCTCTTTTCTTTGGTAACGTCTCACATTTTAAGCAGTAAGCTGGTGTAATATTTTAAGTTTGTTACTGTCTTCCTTTCAATATCATAATCAATTAGCAAAATGCTCTTTAAATCCCAAAAGATCGTTTCCGTGACTTTGAACTTCCTTGGACGTTTTTTCGTCTGAGCTGCACCATTCCATTATAGTACAGGATCTCCTATAACAATGGAGTAAAGAACTTCTCTTTTGTTGTTGTAATAGAGGTTTAAAATGGCTCACAATAGATGACACGTTACCATTTTTGAAACGCTGACAAAAGTCGGAGTACCCATCTGGCACCAACCTTATTCATATGAGAGAATGAAGAATACGTCATACGAATGTATCGAAAAACCTTAAACTTGCTCATAACTTTTTGACTTTTAAATGTCTAGCTTGTAGAATCTCACCTTCGACGACAGCAACGTTTTCTTCCAAAAGCACTTGAACTGGACTACTAGCACTTGGTTCGTCTTTGATGCTTTCTCACTAAAACGAAATTGTTATACCCATTCCTTTACAGTGGAATATGAATGCAAAGATTTACTCTAACCTTGTTGGATATCACCTTTACTGAAAAATTTAATCACGACTTGTCGCTCAAAATGTCGCTGCATTACCACCAGCTCTAGTGACTACTACGCAACTAAGATAAATTGACTATTGAACGTTTAACCAAAAATGGCGCAATATAACACAACTACATTTTGTACCTATCATTACTAGGACAGTCAAGCCGGAAACTTTTGGCACTTACTTCGTATTATTAGACTTCAATAAATATGTTTGGAAAATGATGTCTGAAGATATCAAGAATGGTACCTTATTTTTTAAACCCTGAAACAAACCATCGAGATCATACATTTTACGATTTAAAAAGATTCAGGTTGTCACCAATATCAAGAAGATAACAGCCATGTTTTCAAATGACAGAAGAATCCTTTTCACTCAAGTTTTAAAACTTTTATTATAACAGTGCTTTTACTCACTAGATTCAAACACTTTTTCAAATCTTGTAATGTACCTGACTATATTTTAATCTTTCTATTGGGATTTAAAAATTTTTAATCGATTTATTAGGTGCTCCGGCTAGTTCTGATCAATTTTTTTGCTCAGAAATGACTTCCTTTAACATAGAAGATGAATTGATACCTTCTTCATTTGAGCTTTCCCCATATTTCGACAGCATGCCGGATGTCCTGCCAAAAAAAAACGAACTTTAAGGCACATGTTTGCACTTTTTCGAAATTACAGAAGTTCCTGTTTCTAAAGCGTACTTATCGATGGGAAAAGATGGTAATCTGATGGGACCAGGTCTGGAGAATACGCGGGGTACGGTAAGATTTCCCATTGGAGTCTGGCAGTTTCTTTTTACTGCCAAATCAACATGAAGACGACCGTTATCATGCAAAAAGATCACTTTTAGACGTTTGGTATCTATTGCAGACATCTTCTAGTGAAAATTTTCGACCACATTGATAGATTGCTATTTATAGCAGTCCCCACGTAACAGTTTCCTTCGGTCTCAGTAGTTCGTAGTAAACCACGTCTTCCTAATCCCACCAGATATAAAGCATAGCCATGGATATTGCGCTTGATGTTGAAGTGAGCGATTATTCAGAGTTTACCCATGATTTTTTGCGTTTGGGATTATCAAAATAAATAAATTTTCACTCTTCGTCACAACAGAAAAAAAAACTCCTTTTACTCTCCTTAGCAAGCAACGAAATCACGATGTTGAAGCGGTTTGTAATAGTACCTTCTGGCAATTCATGTGGCACCCCCCATTTTCCTTTGTTCTGGATCTTTCCCATCGCATCTAAACGGTCCAAAATTATTGATTTATCAACATATAATGCCTTTTCAAGTTCATTGAGTGTTTGACCCGGGTTTTCATCTAACAATACCTGAAATTAGACGTATTCGAACTTCTTTGGCTGACCTGAGTGTTCCTTGACATTCATATCAAAATCGTTATTTTTAAACATTGAAACTAAAATATTCAATTGGGAGCCTATGAAGTCTTATCACCATAAGTTTCTGCAAGCATTTGATGAGCTTTGGCTTCAGCCAAAATGACTATTTTGAGAAATCACAATGTTTTCAGCCTCCTTGGACACGAAATTTAAAAAGCATTTCCTGCCTCCAAGTAATTTGAAGGACAGAAACCAAAACTGCAGAACAAATTGTTCCTCAATACAATTCTTTTTCGCCTTTTTCAATTAACACCGCTCCAGCCTGGACACAAATTGGAACAAAAAGCGGCGCAACTTGCGAGGAGCTCTCGAATTTCCATCAAATTAGCTTTCAGGACAGTTTTCACGAGTTGTTAGGCCCAATTGTTTCATATTTACGGCGCGGGAGGCGCTCGGGCCCTTTATGACGAGCCGGCGGTGCGTACCGCCGCCCCGAGATATTTTGTTTGTCGCGCCGAGTGCGTAATTGGCGCTATTTCGCATTCACGGCGGCGGCATCGTGCACGGGGAATTCCGACGCATTATGCCCGTCAAGTATCTGCGAACAGGCAATTGCGCCGGTTGCGGCGGAATTAATTTTTCCCATCCAATTTTAATTACCGGTTCATTCAATAGAAGCCGCGGATACAAAGGCCGCGGTAATTTGACATGTAGAGAGTGCTTGGCGTAATCTGATGTACAACGAGCACGAACATTACAATTGAAACCGAGTTTTCTAGGAAGTGCTTACAACCCAAGTAGATAAAAGCCCGATTAGGAAAACAAATTTGATACAATATATAATTGTTATGTCGTTCTCGCAATGAATCGAATAATTTAAGATCACGCAAGAAACACTGCAGAGGTTATGCAACTTTGTCCGTGCTGTAATATGAAGAAATTGAGAATAAAGATTAAAACAAAAGTTAACAAAGAAAACCTCCAAAAGATTAGAATGCTGCTTGACACGTCGTGTATTGTTTGAAAGGTAAACAGATCTCAGAAACTGCTAAAGAGATGCATGAAACTGTTGATATCAACAATTTGATTAATTGAATGTAGAGGATGGTCAAAAAATCATTCGAAAATTATAAGAATGGACTTGAACATTATCCACCCTAACGGATAAAGCACCTTCACTAATTTTCATGGCTTGTTTGAAAGTTTCATTTTATAGTCACTCAGGAGCATACACTGAAAAGTTTTTGGAGGCACTATTAGGAAATTGCTTTCCTCAAAGTATATTTACACGACCCTTTTATATAAATCGACTATTGGTATGAAATTCATCCAGCATCCATTTGATTCTAAAAGAGTACGGAAGTTGTTCTCTAATAGGCTATCAAACGTAAGACCCGCAGGCCAAGTATTATTATGATCAGTGTCAACAATTATAAACTTAAATATCAGAACAAATGCTGATAAAATATTTAAAGTGTTACAGATTTTCATTAATAATAATACAGACGCCTATATATAAAAGTTAACAGGACTTTTTTTTAATACCGATGATGGGATCAATGATACTAATAAAGAGAATTCCTGGCAGCAAGTACTCAGAAGTGTTACACGAAAAAGATCAACCAATGACAATATACTCACAAGTAACAAGAACAGTGCGTTGTAAAACCTCAAACCAGAACCTTCAGCTGAAAATGATAAAAGACGTAAGACATAGAAAAACCAAGGAGCAATTACACGTGTCCTTCGTAAACTAGATCAAATAACCACAATAAACAGTGTACCAAATAAAAGGTTTGAAGAACAGAATTGTAGAACCGCCTAGAAAAGACAATATCATCGCTCAGTGCATGAGATGCCAAATATATACAATCTTATTATAACAGACCTTATATGTATGAGAAATTTGGAGCATCACATGACACCAAATTCTGCAAAAAATTCGGAGATACGGCAGCAACATACGCAATATGTGGAAGCCCGCAAAAATAATCGAATTAAAATAAATATGCAACATTGGCAAATATAATAATATAACGAACACAAAAGTCTATCCAGCCAAATCAAACGATAACTGCACATCCCTTTTATAGTTACGCAAATACAACAAGAACGGTGTAATATCGTAAAGGAAACTTTCTACAGCGGTGCAAAATCGTAACGGTCACTTCCGGTTGCCATTAACCGATTTGGCTTCCGTGAAAGGTACTGACCTAAGATGTGTGTGTGCCAAGTTTGAAGTGAATCCGTTGGATAGAACGGAAGTTATAGTGTCTCCAGACACACAGAAAGACATGAATTTTCGAATTCGTAACGGTTACTTTCGGTTGCCGTTAACCGATTTGGCTGACAATCAATCTCATGAAAGGTACTGACCTAAGATGTGTGTATGCCAAGTTTGAAGTGAATTCGTTAAATAGAACGGAAGTATTGTGTCTCCAGACACACAGACAGACAGACAGACAGGATGATAATCTCATTAACTTTCTACTATAAGCTGTAGAAAGTTAATAAAAAATTCTGGAAATCATTCAACAAACAATATAAGAAACGTGTTAAACAACTTCCTTGAGAAGTTCAAAGATACATTTAACCTAATGCTAACCAAGTTAATATCATCCAAACTGAACTAATGGCTAAATTTTTCAGGTTAGCACAATAGAACTCCAACGAAATGATTCAATATAGAGATGAAAGAAAGATATTTGAGCACTCATTCTGAAGAACCTGATAATCAAATAAAAGTCATGGAAGATCTTGATGGTAAGGAAAGGGAGACTTCTCATATTGAAATGTCTCTGGCCAAACCTCCGTCCGATAAGAAGAAGAAAGGAGAAGTGCTACAGGCAAGTGAGCGGAGAATGATGCAGATGATACAAGTTAGCTGAGGAATGATAACAGGTGCTACGATGCTCATGCGAGGGCCGGGCACCAGGGCAGACACCTAAAGGTAATGGTGGCATGAGAGGATCGATGGCTCGTGGAACTATGGCTAGCAGTGGGCGTAGGGTGGTGGCACCTGGCCGGGCCGGTAAGCTCCCAGCCCGTAGGGTGGCAGACAACCGGGGGGACCGGGGCAAAGCAACAGGGGTTCGTGAGGCACCATGGCAATAGCCCACTAGTAGTGGGGGGACAAGGTAAGTTTACCAGGTAAGCGGAAGTTAGATAGGGATCACCAAAACCAGAGAGAGTTAAAGCGCAGATACCAAAAGAACTGGGGCAGCCAGCCCGTGGCGCAGCAGCCGCTGTTAATGAAAATCAGCAGTAGTACCAGGTTGCGAGTTTCCCTGAGTCTGGGCAGTGGGAAAGGATGTACACCTTGCATGTATGGCTACATTACAACTACTGATGGTGTGCCAACTGAATAACTTAATTCTATGTTTAGAGTGTTTGGTACGCTATGCAAAACCACTTTCTTAGTTCATTTTTCTTTTCTAGTGACAATATAACCAATAGATTCTGTTAATGCTGAGTCGGAGGCTGACCATTGTATAAGTTGAGGATTTTCAAGTTTGTCTTCTTTGGTTGAGCCGTAGTAAATGCCATAAACCTATGTTTTAAGTTATTGACCACGGGTAAAAGATCGCCACTAGCTCTTGCAGAAATTCCGATTTTCAAGAGTGCACTATGAAAGTGTAATAGACACCTAGAGCTAAATTGTTGTATGCCTTGGCAAGTGTAGATATGGGCGAGCAGCATCCACACCAAGCAGAATATCTTGTACGCCGCTGAATTCGAATGTCAGGTTCTTCTTGCTGTTTAATGATATTTATGCTGCGTTGGTTGTACAGTACATTCGGCAAAGCAGAAACCGGTAACATCTGGGCAGATAATATTCCCTGTACAACTCACTAATCTTCAGCACCAAAAAGTCTCTGATGTTAGAAGGTGCCTGTGATGTGTTTGCACCGAAACAAGGACATAATGCACCTACAGAGATACATGTATGTTAACAGCAACTGTTAATATTATTATGTTATCCTTGTCACACTGGATGTCGAGCAGCCAAAGATGTATCTCAGTTTGGTCGCAACCGTTCTCTTGCCACGTGTAAAGCGAGTTTCAGTCTGTGTGCTTTTTGCTTATATTGAAGTTGGTGGAGCACCTGCAAGAAGAATGAGCAGTTCTTGGGATATCTGTATGACAACAGTATCTAGAGGTGCCTCTACACCTAGCATTGCCTGTCCCTCAGAGAGAAATAATTCGTTGCTAACGCCTTGGCAAGCAGACTGTTGATTTTCTATGTGATATATGAAGGTCGCTTTGAGCTGTTCTACAGTGTCCTTGTACGTGCTTTGTGTTTCATCAGCATCCGTATTGTACACTCTAAAGTTTCCAATAGCGGACTCATTAAGAGACATATTTAACGACGACATACTAACATTGAGATCTCCTGCTTGATTGCTTGTCATTGCCACTAGGTCATGACTTCAGATCATACGCCGATTCATGCAACTATCAGGATATCTGCGATAAATTTTAAGACTTCCAGCTCAAAAACAAACTGGGAAATATTCAGAAATAAAATTAATGTTAGTCTCAAAACTTCTGAAGAAGTAGAAGAAGCAACAGACACAATAATAAAAATTATACCAAACACAAATTAAACATTCCAGTAGAAGTAAAGAAACTTACGATAGAGATAAGAAAAGCAAAAGCAAAGTAGCACAGATCACATATTCAAAGTGATAAAACGACCTGCGCTTGAATAAGCAATATACTAAAAATATATTTGAAATAAATGAGAGGCGCAACTTCTTGCAATGCTGTTACAAGATCTTCATTTGGTAACCAATCACATTATTTCGAAAGCCTATAATAACATTTCCTGCATTGCGAATAAAAGCAAATACATCCACATGGGCTAAGAGCAGTCAGTAAAAGTAGTCCTCCTTTCAGCGATAACGTACAAGTTGTTCTCCACAACATTAACGTAGACATGTCTTAAATGGCAAGTATAAAATTTGCAAGTCCCGGCAAAATCAAAGAAAAAACTTCCGTTTTAAAATTCAAGAATTGATAACACCAAAATGCTGAAAGAATAACCATCAAATGACATAGTGATGTTAACACATTCAACGCCTTTATGAGATTGCGATATTAACCCGAGGGTCTCAAAATTAGCCGAGAAGCTAATATTACTACGCATCCATCTTATTCTTCATATAAATCCTGAACATCAATTTGGGTTTCGTCATGACCATTCTATAACACAACAATACCACAAAATATTTCATGTAATTTATGATACCATCAAAGACAAAAATACCGCTTGGTGGCTTTTCAAGGCAAGTATAACACGAAGACTTATTAAAAAATTAAACAATCGCTGCCAGATCCTTTCTAGTACCTTCTGAAATATATAGAAAAATTAACGTTACAACTTCTCAATTTCAACCTATCAAATCTAAAGTCCTTTAAGGCAGCATCTTAGGACCAGTCTTTTATCTAGCATACCTACCTACATCAGATTCCACTACAACAAACACATTTACAGATGAATATTCAATAATAGTTTCTGCCAACCTTCAAGATCATCTCTTCCAAAAAAAGGAAATGGCTTAAAGGTGGACATTAAAATGTAATAAAGGTAAGCTGCAACTAAAAAAATGTCCTCCAGTCACTTAACAATATAGAAATAAAATTAACAATCCGTGTTAACCGCTTGGAAATCCACCTCAATACTAAACTTAACTGGAAAGAACATGTAAGTAAGAAACGAAAGCAAATATATCTGAAAATGAAAGGCAAAAGTCACGAATGTCATTAAAAAATAAGGTCCGAATATGCAAAGCAGTAATGATCCCAATCTAAACCAACCATGGTTAGGTGTGGGGTTGTGTTAGCAAGTCCAGAACAGCTATAACACAAAGAGTACAATCACAGATCCTAAAAGCAATAGTCGATGCTTTACATTATGTCGCAAATTAAATATTACATCAAGATTTCTGTATCCCAATAGTTTAAGAAACCATCCTAAAGAGACGCCAGAAACTAGAATCATACGCTGATAAAAGAAAGAAACCAAAAAAAAAACATTCGTTAACCAGTTTATGTTGAAAATCATTCACATCAAACAGCTTCGTGTATTATCACTTATTAATGATATAATAACAGAGCGTGTCCTAAAAGAGAGATCAAAATGATCATCACTTTGGGGGTAAGTTACTTTTCTTTATAATGGGAAGAATTGCAACAAAAAAATCTGGCAAGGATCCTACAGAAACATATACTTTTATAAGCCGACCGTTCTCCTGATTTTTTTTCTGAAAAGCAGCTAATTCGCTCAACCACACTCTTACTATTGAGCAAATGCACAGCGTTGCAATCTATAAAATAGACGATACCGCGTAGCTGCTTTCCATTACATAGTTTGGTATGAGGGCCTAATTTATAAAGTGAAAATCAACCTACTCATCCATTTTGCCCAGCCAAAACATCTTTTCTCTCAAGCCTACACATCTCTTCTGAAGTCCCTTAAATTATGCGTATCTCAAGGCTTTGTTGCGATTTATACTGCTAACATATCGACCTTTAATAACACAGGTAAATGTATGTGCGCTGATTTTATAGCAATAGTGGCTTTAACATAACATTTTTCCCAGTATCTGCAGTAGCACCTCAATATAATCGCAGAGTGACGTAAAACGTAGCACATAAAAACCACCCGCATCACGTTTAGCCCTACAAAGCCTACTATATAATTCTAAAGGCTATGATCTGATCACCGATCAAGTACTACAGATGTTACCGAGAAAAGCATTTAAGCTCATAAGTACAATATTAAATCTCATGATAAGTCTAGCTCTTAATATGGAATTACGTCTGAATTGTTATGATACCTAAATCGGTAGAGAAAATATCATACAGACATGTCAGCCTACTTCCCCAAATTAGTAAGGTTTTCAAAGGATTACTGCTGCAAGGACTTCATAGAAGTCTGTAGTTATTATTGCCTATCATCAGTTTTGATTCCGTGAATGACATTGAATGATCCACCAAGCATATAAGATTGTAAACCAAATTGCCAAAAGTCTTGAGAAAAAAAATATTGCACCCAAACATTCGACAACTTCTTTATTAAATATCTACTACTTATTGTAAAAATTTTATCTAGCAGATTAATTTTGCCCTGAAAATACAAAGATGCCCTCTCCAAATGTTATCCAAATGTTAAATATTATACAATGTGGTGTCCCTCAGGTTACTGCACTTGATCCTGTCTTTTACCTTATATACACAGTTGATATACTCGAATCGCCAACAACCTTAATGGCTACCTTTGTTGATGACGCTGCAATATTCACTCATCAAAGTTCAAATATTGCCGGTGGACATCTTCAACAAAACTTATACCTTATTAGTGAATGGTTTAAACATTGGCGAGTAGAAGTTAATCAATCCAAATCGCGATAAAACCTATTTGGAATTATGATTTCAAATTATGGGGACGAGCGAAACCATCAGGCATAAGTTATTATCGAGAGGCTCCAGTCAAATTACTTCGAACACTATCAGATGAACCTTGGTAGGCTGGAAACCAGGTTTGCCATTCGTTCAAGAAACTATACAAAGGTTTAAAGAAAAATATCCTGCAAAACTTTTCTTTTTTGGACGCCCCAATCAACTTGTTGATCAACTCACGGATGACTACATCACATGGCTAAAAAGGATATGGTGACTTATAACAAATAGTATAATGTATTTAGGAGATTCGCCACTGAACGAATCTTCCCTCAATGCCATGGAGTTACTAACTACCACTTTTACTAAATACTCAAGAGTTGCGATTTGACTTTTTTAGCGTAAAGACGTTTCCACTCGTGTTAATTAATATTGAGTGTTTAAAATTGTGGCTGTTCTGCGGTATTTTCCTATACTGCATCCTTTTAAAAACCCAACAAGTACATTATCTTTTCTGCAGAACCCCTGAGAGGTGGAGGGGGTTCTTAAATAACTTTGACCACCAACAAAATAAAAACTCTCACTATCAGGCTATGAAACCGACAAAATTACTTGTTCAAGCCACAAAACTCGATTCCAAAAAAATGATAATGCTGGTAATATTATCTATCAATGGGTACCTTAAGCCAGGCTCTATCGACACCGAAAGAAAAAAAAAAAAAATCCCACCGATATATTTGCACGACGCAGACAAATTGAACTACCAACATTAAGCTCCGAACATAAAGTAAAAGTCAAAAACGAATTCACCACAGTTAATAAAAACAACCAGATAAGAAGCAATCTAACAAGCACAGAAGACTACCGTTGCGTAACAAAAATTGACAGTGGTAATAGACTAAGCTATAATACCTTCAAGGACCCCGAAGCAAACAATCTATCAGTAATAATTCGAAACATCCTTGTTTCGCTAACGGAAAAAGAAATTGAAACCGAACTAACAACATTAAAGTACTCAGTTAAAAAGATAGCAAGGCTTTACAACAATAATATATACGCAATCCCCCTACATGCATGCAGTGGAACTAGAAAATTCTCAAGAAGGTAGAAAAATACTCAATCTGAACAAATTTGCATATAGCAGGATCAAGGTCGAACCGCGAGGAAGATTCCTCAATGCAAAAATGTCAATTATACGTCCATATGCACAATTACTGTCAATCACAACGTGTAAAGTGCACAGGAAAACACCTCTAGGTTCTCTAGGATCCCTAATGTGTTAACTGCCTAGAAAAGCACTCAGCAAACTATAGAGCATACATCTACCTCCTTAAAATTAAGCAACTAACAATCAACAGTCACAAATCGCCGAATAAATCCCTAACACTAACCAAATCACTACCACAAATCAATTACCTAGCCTTGGTTAATTTCAAGTTCGATCATACCAAATTATCAAAAACTCCCTAGACAACTCCCAAAGTACAATCAATCCAATCACAACTATCTTAAGGAAATTCGTCTGTTACTCATCCCCATAAACTTATAAACTAAAGCCACTATTAGCAACTACTTCCTGCCCTGGTAACTGATATATCCAAAAAACAAGCAAACATTTACTAAATTAACCTTGATCAATCGGAATGCAAATGGTCTTAAAACACAACGCTTAACTTTGATAGATTTTCTTGCTATATAAACATAGGCATTTGCATGCGTCACCGAGACCCATTTTATTAACACAGGGCGTTTCGCATTTCAGGATTTCAAGTGTATCGTAAAGATATAAAGAGATGGCGAATAACAAATCCGGAGGGTATAAGACTACACCACATTACCACAAACCATGGTATTTTAATTGCTGTCCCAAACCAGTATACACATTTCCCGTATAAAGCAGAGCGCCAGCCTGCCATATTAGACATTGTTCTTCTTAGGAACCTACAAAAACCAGTACAACAGATAGTGACAAATAAAATGAACTTGGATCATCTCCCAGTCATTATGTATTTTTATAACCTACCAACAATTAGGCCACATATTCCCAAACTGACTGGACTACATTTCAAAATATCTTAGAACAAAAATTCAGATGGACTGGACCGTTCCAAACCACCATGGACATTGATAAAGCATTAATAAAAAACACTACGGCTATACAAGAGAGCGCATAACAGGTTAAACCTCAAACAAATGTACACTAATCAAATCAAAAAACAAATGCAGACGAGAATGGGAAAGGGATCGTCTACCTTATTTCAAAACGTTATATAATAAATTAAATCACTTAATCAAACTCAAAGCTTGATACCTTCAGAATAACAAGGTACAACGGTTACTTTTAAGGAATTCATCCTGGAGACTCAACCACGTGACAAGCCACTAAGAGAGTGTTAAAACAGCTTAGCATTATTTACCCTATAATTGATAGTAACATAAGATACACTTTTAAAAATCATAGCCACGTATCTAAAGCAGGTCTTTGCGCCAAACCCAGTTGAAGCAGATCTCACCTCGATGCCCAAATATGCAATAAAGACCTCCATCAGCACGGAATTGTAGACATAGTCCCTGTATCATTCCAAGTACTCAGGCAGCATTTACAATGTCTTTCTAAGCGCAAATCCCCAGGCCCTGACTTGATTAACAACAAAATACTAAAACACCTATCCATATATACTTAACTTCAATCTTCAACTGATGGATACTTTCGGTCATCATGGAAAACTGCGAAAATCTGGGAAGGATAAGAAAAACCAGGCAACTATATGCCCATTAGCTTACTACCCAGTCTGGCTAAGCTTTCCAAAAAGATAATTCTCACTCGCCTACAAGACTTCCTACTAGAAAATAAAGTCATGTCGCCTCACTAGTTTGGGTTCCGACCGGCACACTCAACCGACCTGAGAATAACTGAACTAATGAAGAAGGGGTACCAAGATAAGGCATTCACAGCAGCAATGTTTCTGGATCTCAAAAGGGCCTTCGAGAAAGTCTAGTTTAAAGGGCTGCTAGATAAGATGGTAGAGTTACACTCCTCCTTGAGCAACAGAACATTCAGAGTGAGGACCAAGCGGGAGTTCCCCAAGGGAGTATACCCAAACCTGCTTTATTCAACATATATGTCCATGATCTTCCTGCAGTTATTAAATTGAACACTGACAATGTATGCAGACGACATTGCAATCCTTATTCAGAGTGCAACAATTGCAACAGAAACCGAACATTTACAGAACGCAATAAACATAACCCGTAAGTGGTTCAAAACAAATGAATTCCATCAAATACCTAGCTAATATATTGACATTTAAGCGTCACATAGATTTTCCACAGATTAGAATGCCATCGTCCCATGAAATCACAAGGATATTGCAAGAAAATACTTACGTGTTTACCTCAATACAAAACTCAACTCAAGATATCATATCAAAGAAAACTTAACGAATGTCAGATTAGACTTAACATATTGTACTCATTAATCAACCGAAGATCACAGCTTAGATCGCAATGCTCACTAGTAATTTATAAGGTGATACTCCGACTTATTTTAACTTAGGCCCGGTATCAAGCAACGTACCCAAAACAGCACTCAAGAAACCATACAGAACCAAGTACTACGCGTTGCAATTAACTGCTCCTGGTTCGTACACAAATACACCAAGAACTAAGTGTTTCTTCTTATAACTATATAAAACAGCTAAGTGGTAACTTTATTAATATCCTATGCTTTGTGCCAGTGTTTGCGCACAAGACTGAAACGAAAGCTTCCTCGAGACCTGTTAGATATACTTTAACTTTATATTAAAACTAAACTACTGTTAGATAGAGGTGCCAATGTATTCACTTAACCCTCCCTCTTCTATGTCGATATAACTTCTAGACGTAAGCTTGTATAATGTAATTAAGCCGTATTGCAACAAGAATTACAGATAAAATCGAAACAAGGGGGAAACGTGTAATAATATTACACAGATATTCCGGGCTTTTATACATATAAATTTTTAAATGGATCGGCTTTTTTCCTGAATCGGCTTTTTCCCTGGATAGGGAACGTAAAACAATGCAAATCATTATTAAAAAATTGTAAATCTATTCATATCTATTGCCGCCAATTAAACAACAATATAGGCGCGTATTATTAAAAAGTTGAAAAAGCTATGGACAGTTACCGACCACATAGCCATACGTATTAAAATAGAGGATGATTGCAAAAGTTCGTGTCCAATTTTATAAATTATTACAATATTTTTTATTTTAAATAAAAGAGTTTTATCAATTAATTACATAATCGCCATTCTTTTCCACGATGGTTCTCCAACGATTTACAAGTTTTTCTATGCCGTTCTTATAGAACGAGGTCGGTTTATTGTCAAAAAAGTTTGTAAGGTGGTTTTCGACAGCTTGTACAAAACTAAGTCGTTTTTATTTAAACTGTTTTGTAAGGAGTGGAACAAATGAAAGTCTGAAGATGCAATATCAGGCGAGTACGGAGATGCTGCAGGACTTCCCATTTCAACTCCTGCAATTTTTGCAGCGTCTATTGAGCCACATGAGGCCTAGCATTGTCATGGGGAAAGATGACACCTTTTCTGTTGGGCAAAACAGGAAGTTTTTCACGAATAGAAGCATCAAGTCTGGCTAATAGTTGACAGCAAATGTCTGCTGTTATTGTTTCTCCGAGCCTCAAAAGCTCAAAATAAATTATCCCCCGCAGTCCCTCCAAACACACAGCAAAACCTACATTGGATGCAGACCAGCTTTTGCGACAGGATTTGCACCTTCACCTTTTTGTTTCCATGTGCATTTTCGTTGCACATTGTTGTAAAGAACCAACTTTTTATCGCCTGTTACCAGTCGATTCAAAAACGGCTCATTTTCGTTCCGTGCCTGAAGTGAAAGAGCCACGTTCATCCGGTCTAATTTGTTCCTTTCCCTTAAACAGTGCGGTACCCAGGTACCAAGCTTTTTTAAATAGCGAAACGCGGTGGACTTGTCAATGTTTAGCCTCTCAGCTATCTCCTCGGTCGTAACTCTTGGATGTGTCTTCACTAGAGTACGCACAACGTCGGCATCAAGGCCAGAAGGTCGACCAGAGTGAGGTTCATCTTCCATTGAAAAATTGCCTTGCCGAAACCGTTCGAACCACTTTTTGACAGTTCTCAGAGCAGGAGTGCGGTCTAAATAAACAGTCTGAATATTTTTTTGAGCCGTTCCAACACTCAGGCCCTTCCTGAATTCATACAGCATCACATGCCGCAAATGCACTTTTTCGTCTCCCATTTCCATGAACCTACTGCACGAGCACGTAAACTTTTTAAAGCGTTTTTTTGCAAGAACGAACGCGATTCTTTGTATATCATTTATAAATCGAATGACGCTCACACACATCAAAACAAATGCGCTATTTCCTATAAGCAACGTCATTTATAAAATCGGGCACGAACTTTTGCAATCATCCTTAGTATATTGCCAAACGTTACCTTAATATTTACCAACTTAAACTCTTATTATTGGTAATATCGACGACCAATTACAAAGGTTTATCCTGCCAGCCGGCCGCTGCACTGCGGCTATCGCCCAACGCGGTGATCCTTCGAGGTTTTCTTTTATATGTATGTTTTTATATGTATAAAAGCCTAAAAAGCTGGTAACTGTCAATAAATATTCATTAAAAAAGTTTTTATTGCGTTTTGATAGATCGAGTCCACCGGAAATTCCACTAATTCTACCACAGCTCGGCCGAACAACCAGTAAATCCCCAACAAGAAGAAGGATTTTCCTTTAATAAGCACCTAGAAGATTCCCATGCAAATCATCGGCTTCAAATTGCCCGAAACCCCCCTAAACTGCCCAAGTCACGCGACTTTCTCTGCGGGACGACTCGCGCAAAACAGCAGTCCAAATGCGAGATCAGCTTTCGAGGGACTCATCAAAGGAAAGCCGCACGCGAGGCCGGGATTATTTGTAAACGCAAACGAATCATTCGGCGGACAAAAACCATGACCAAGACAATTCGGAGCGCAGCCGAAGTTTATCTCCTCCGAAATTAACCATCGGAGCATGTCGCTGAAATTCCCATGCGAGTGCCTCCAATTTTACGCGTATTCCGCGGCCATCAATCTGGCCGTGGAGTAATCGCATCAGCGCAGGCTGCGGATTGTTTCCGCGTTGCAATCAGATAGCGCAAGTGCAACTTCCTTATTACCCGGGTGAGCTGCTGGCGACGGTGCGCTCCTTCGGCTCATCTGGCCGCAAAGGTGGCAAGCCGAGCACAATTACGGCGATTAACGGGGCGGCAGACTATGGGAGCGCCATACTTTCGCGGCATTCATCCCGGAATTATTATTATATGGGGTGTTCATAAAGATTATGAATGGCGGCCACGGGTCGCGGCGCAATTCGGGGCGCCCGCCCCCTCGGCCGGCTGGCCCGAGCCGACGCATTAATTACGGAAGTTGGCTCAGGTAATTGTAACTGGGTTTGTTTAACGCGCCCCTCTCTTCATAAGCCCCCGAATTTGCGGCGGCGCTTCTTACGGGCCGGGCAATAAAAGCCTCTAATTTATTTAACTGCCTTCTGGTATTTATACAGGGTGGGCCCAAGGCAATTAACCGTGCCGACCATAATTTTGCCGCTTTGGCTAGAGATACGGCCATTAGCTGGAATAATAGCAATTATAGGCACCAAGCAAGCTGTTGTACGTGGCTGGATCAAATATAAACCAAGTTTTAAAGTCTGTCGAAGCATCATAAAGAAATACTACGTACAAAGTTATTTCTCTACATGATTTCATGTCTTGGAAACACATTTTGTCCCAACGGATAGGTTTTTTATTTAGCTATCGTAAAATAAAAGTGGTCGTGTTATCAGTCAATAGCGCATGAACGCTTTGACGAACATCATCGTCAAATATGTTTTTTAAGTGCTTCGTTTAGTCATACAAAGGAATTAGGAAGAATTTTTTTAGCGAAATTTGCGTTTTATTTCACCCAAACAGAAGCACCTCGACAGAAGCTATTTCAGCAACTGCTAATAGGCGACCATCTTCAGAAAACGGTGAACAATGCGAATGTTCTCGGTCACTCTAATCCTCGGGCGACATCACTGAATTTAATTTTCAACTAATTTTGTCTTTCCAAAAATTGCTTATGCTATGCATACACTTGAGTCTTCTTACGAGTGCTCTCCCAAAATGCTGCATCAACCCCTCTCAAGATTTCGGGAGTCGTGAGAAACTTGATTGATTAACATCTTCAAGCACCTCTACCTATAACACTTTTAAAAATTACACTACCATTTGTTTCAACCCATTTTGGATAAACGTAAGTCAAGAGTTTGCCAAAAGGGATGTTCAAATTTTTTCATTTGGCTATACTGCGTATCTGTAGTGACATAAATTCGCCATTGTATCATGGAAAGATACATAACCTGATACCTTGAAATTATTCGCTGATACTACGAATATTCCTATTCTGTAATTTTTATGTATTGCTCGTTATGTCAAAGTTATGGTCGCCATAATGACTTCGTTGAAAGGTTTCAGTATCCGTGCATTGTCGTAGTGCTCGATCAAACGAGAACATTGTCATCATTCTCGATAGTGTGCGAGACAAAGCCAAACTTTTCCATCCCTTGTCGTGCCCAAGAACTTTGACTTGGCGAATTCTGCGTACAGATTTTGACCTTTACCTAAACAAAAACCATTTAATACAAGAGGCCACACCAAACCACCATTTGTGGCGCTGTAGATTCACTGGTAGAACTTTAGAGCAGTTCGAGGTAAACAAACAAAATTGTCGTATATGGAGTGAAAATAATCCACAAAACATTTTGGAGTGTTTAATGCACCTAGAAAAAGTTCTGTCAGCCTAATTTTAGATTGAAGGCATCATCAGAACCTATTTTTTAGTACGATAAAGGGAGGCGTAACCATCAATGGGAGAAACTATCAAAGGATACTTAACGATTTATTACGACTGTTAGATTAATATACTTCAACTTCAACAAAACGATGCTGCGTGCTAGATAATTTCTCAAAATGATGACCTTAATTAGCCGCCTATATCATGTGATTAGAACGTTTGAACTATTTTTTGTGGGATCATATCAAATCGTTCGTCTATCTCAATAAATCAAAAACGATTCAAAACCTAAAGGACAACATATGAAGTAAAACTGCCCTGTAGAGCCTCATTTATGCGTACCACTTTTCTATTATTCGCCTTCATAAAATTAAGGACTTCACTAGCTGTACATTTTTAGTTTCGTCCATCCTTATGCGAATACTTTGTGGATTTATCTCACCTTAAATACTTGTGGATTGTTATATTTTATATTTATTATTCACTTCTTAACATCTTTTGGTATTGTCGTTTCTTCTTTAGCAACAGTTTCAATATTCTTTATGATAGGTGTTTCCATTAACTCTCTTCCCTAGTTCTCCTTTGTAATTTTCATTTCTATTTTTGTAAAGTATGCTTGTATATTAAAGTAATGCTTCCATTCTTCTTTATATTTCCACCGCACAACCTGTACAAAAGCAGTTTTACTTGCTTTATATCCTCATATACCATAATAATTTGGTTCAAAATTTAAAAGTCTTTTACAAACCGTTAGTTATAAATAACAAAACTTTCTGGTGTCCAGTAGATCTAATGTTCATTAAGACTGCAAAATTTTTGGTATAAATAGGTCTCTACTTTATTGCCTCTTGAGATTGATGAAGTTTGAGACGTCATCTTGAAGGAAGAAGATTTAAGCAGACAAAGAATCTGGTCAAAAATTGCAAATATTGACTAAAATAAGCAACATATCAAAAGTATTTATAGTTTTCACCATTTAAAATTCTTATTTGCTAGTCACCTAAGAGAAATATCTTATTCATAATTCCCTCATTTCCTCCTTTCGTTTCTGCGACCATTTGTACATGGTAAGTATTTTTCAGTGAATTTATCAGCACCCATCTTCTCATTTTGATTATCAGTTTTAGTACGTATGTAAGCACGAACACCAACGGCAAGCTGATGCTGCTTTCTTTGTCTCAAATCTCAACACACTGACCATGAAGAAACTAGCATTGCTTACGTTAGGATAACGTTAGTTCCTTTAAAGATCAAACATGATTTTCAAACTGATATTGAAGGGGGTTATAGTCAGCCAATAAAGGTATTTTTACAGTAGCTTGATGTTTGACTAATTAGAATCAACCTATCCCTCCATGTCAGAAATCTTTCAGAAATATTTCATACACCCTGCCTTTAACACAACCCCACAAAGAAAAATGTTTACAGTTAACTTGAAGATAGCCAGCTAACTTTTATTTGTCGGGAGCTCTTTTTGACATTACCCTTAGTTGTTACTTACTTACTTTTACTCCTTGGCTCCGACAGTCCTTCTAGGACCATAGCCTCTCTTCCGAGCTTCCCAATGTTTGATACCCGCGCCTGGTGTTGCACTTCTTTCATATTTTCTCTTGTACTTCTTCTTTTGGTCGGGTCTCTTGCCAGCGTTCTCCAGTTTTAACACCTGTTTCCTTCAAATCCCTTTTTACCATGTCTATCATTCTCGCCCTTGGTCGCTTTCCTTCCAAATTTCCCGTGAAGATCTTCCTAGCACTTCTTTCTTCTTCCATCCTCTGTAAGTGACCCAGCCACCCCAGCCTACTACTTTTAATTTCACTAACTATATTTGGCGCGTTGTACCTGCCCGTAACTCAAAATTATATCTCCTACGTCACCTCCCATTTTCCTCCACTGGCCCGAAAATATCCCTTAGCACTTTCCGTTCCCACCTATTCAGAGTTTCTATTCATCTTTTGTCCAGTGTCCATGCCTCCGCCCCATACAACCCTTAGCTGTTGCCAAACAAACATTTCAAATCGGCGAGTTCTTACGCACAGAGCTAATAGATGGCCCAAGAAGCTGAAAATTGATGCACTTCAATTTAAATCAAAACAATTTTAACTGATTTTGAATTTGAAAATGGAGCAAAAAGGATATGGACACTCCACCTTAATCTAAGCATATATGCCAAGAAAAATAAACATTTCGGTCGAATATTATATATAAATGGTATTAAAACATCACCTGTAAAAAATTAAAGTTGATGAAACATCGAATCAATTTAGAACTCAATGACTGTTTTTCCTCTCAGAAAGTGACACTGTCGTAAATCTATGGTTCATCAATTAGGTATATCCTGGACCCTTCTAAACCATTTTTAGCCGACGGCCAAAACAATAATGTAAAAATTTAAATCGAATATTGCTCAATATGGCACAGTAAATCCCAGTGGCGCATTCACTGTAGATTGCAAATTTCGCGAATGAATTCGAGTCAAAGTTCTTTAAAGTAAGGGAAAATCGATAAACCAACATATTACGATCGAAACACTTACACTATCGTATAAATAAACTTTTCCGACAATTATTGGCGTCTTTTTGCCATAGTTCTCAATGAACCGGCCTTGTATTATTTACTGAAGTGCTCAAAGTACGAAAAAAATGTTTCAGATCTGTTACATCAAAGCTAAATAAAGAACAGATCCTGGCGCTTTCGTATAGTTCTTTAATCGGGTTCGTTGCAACGAGTAAAGCATCCCAAATACAATTGCTTTCTCCAAGTAAAAAATAATTAAATGATGGTAGTGGTAATGATCACAATAATGAACTTGTCATTCATTTCTTTTATTAAGTATAATGAAGACCTTTTCTTTAATCTTCTTTTGATGAAAGCGTTGGTTTCAGTTCAAGTCAATGCGGCTTCAGAATTTAACTCACATTAACATTTTTGGGTTCAGCAATGGTACAGTTTATGCAATTTAGTCATCAAAACAAAGTACGCCAATAAGGTGCCAAATTTTGGTCCTTGCATCTCAAACAGTTATACTTTATTAGTATTAAACGTAAATTTGCGTAAGGAATTTTATCTGGATACTATTAGTTTCTGTTTAAAAATAATTATCAAAACCGTCATTTTAATTTTTTTTGAGTTTACCGAATTAATACTTCTCAATTAAAAAAGATGTCTAATTTGATAAACATGAGACAAAAATAAAATAAAGAGGTACAGGGGGGCTTCGTAATCTTGCTTAATAGCATAATAACACTCTAATTGAGAGATAATGCAACGGCATAATTGACTTCAGTTATGTGGGACGACACCAACACACTGCAAAACGGCTTTCTGCACACTGACATCGAGCGCATTCTTCTTCCAATGGGGTTTTCCCATGGGAGTAATTAATTAACAAAGATCAAAACAAAACTGTTTGCAAACTCATTATAATGATCTAGGATTGTTTAGGTGCACCAGCGGACAATTAAATCAACATAAAAGCCCACTGGAAATAACGTATTGGGTTTTTGACCAAGCTTTCATGAGATGGTTTGGGTGTGTCAAATACCAGAAGAACGCCAACTTCCAAAAAGTGAAATTTGAATGAAGTGGCATTACAGTATTGGAGTCTTTTCTTAAAACTGAAATCTAAATTCAAGAGCTTATAAGGACGTTTTTACAACTTTCATTCCGTCTATAATAGAAGAATAATTCTACGATAACAGTTGCCAGTATGGGCATGGCTACACTCCCTGTCATACAAAACGGTACGACATACTTTGCATATAATTATATTACAGAAAGGAAACCCAGAGCTCCAATAAACCACACTGAACATCTATGAGATGAATTAGAACGCCGATTGAGCCATTCCTCCGGAAACGTTTCAGCATTTGGCTGAAAATCTTCTCTAGAGAGTCGCCACAGAAGCAAAGTGCGAACCCATTCAGCATTTATATCAGTTTCTGGAACTCGTAGCATAAGATAAGTTTGGTAACAATTTTAAGCAAAGTTCCGATACCCTTGATCAGATATGACCTCTAGAAAACTGCGATTTGGCATAGTTATGAGGATGAGAAAAATGAGTGTTACAAGCTGCACAATTCCATTGCTCGCCGTTAAGCACAGCTATCGTATGGATTGCTATAAAATTATAAAGAGCCTGTGTAATATAAATCACAATAACTAAGAATAAACTCAAGGCTTTGGCTGGAGAAGAAGCTCATTCTTGGGGCCGTATCATCAAAAGCACAAGCTTTATCTTGAGTAACAATCTAGTTGTAACCATATAAGAAATTTTATGAAACCTATGATTGCTGCTACGACAAACTATTTCTTGATTGACTTCATATGTTCTACCTAGTCGACAGTATAATCCGATCACAGTTACTCGTCATAAAAATGGTCCAGAAGAATGTTATTATAATACGCTAATATAATTCGCCATAATCTGGTGATGTGATCGTGCTTAAAACTAGATTCCAAGGCATCGAAGGTAAATTTGAAGCCAAAGGTTATATAGTGTAGAAACATATTAGGATCTTAATAATTCATCGTAGAAGAGAACTGCATTTATGGTATTAAATATCATAACTACCTTACCACTCTTTCAGCAACTACATTTATTTGATACTTAATTTCAATAGAAAATAACTACAAAGTGGATGAAAATAAGTAGACATTATAATTGGTAAGCAATCCATACTTCTAAAACAAATTTATTGAAACAAATTATAGGTTTATTTTATTACATAAGAAAAAAAGGAAAACTTGAAATTTCAACGTAGGTCTTTTATACCTCTCCTTTGCGTAGTTCGGTAGGTAAAAATCGCGTGGATTGAGATTTGAACTTCTTGGAGGCAATGCGTCGTGCTGGATAATGCCGGACTAAGCATGCACGCACATTAAGAGTAAAGTAGTCGCCAATGTTACTCCAGACAAATACCGTAGACCGCACGTAATCTTTATGCATCTGAATGTAGCTAGCTGTTTGCATACATACTGTCACACACAAGATATAGACCGATGAGTCTTGTTATTGTAATTTCCCCTATATGATCACTTTTGGTCGAAGTTGCTTCCCCTTAACGATCATTCCAGGATCACTATCACGTGACGTCCAGTTATGGCAATTATAACGATTGACGAATTTACTGACATGGAGTACCGCCTCGTCATTCGGAAAAATGCTTTCAAACAATTCAAGCCATTCTTTATGTCAATCCGGCACTGATTCTCCATATTCCGTTCTGCGGTTACAGTCTTCCGATTTTAGCATTTCTTTATGCAACATCGTGCGTGTTAGCTGTCTTGATAGTCTACTTTCACGAGCTGTCTGACATGTTGACTTTTTCTGACTGCTAGTGAACATTTCCTGTACTGTCGCCACGTTCTCTGCGAATCGGGATGTGGATGGGTGGCCACTTCTTCTTATATTGTTCACCGAGCTTATGGTCGTCAACTTTGCATGACACTTCTTTATTATCTCTAATGTTAGTGGAACATTCCTTACTTTCATTATATGCTACCATCTACAAGAACAATAAAATTCCACACTTCATACCGTGCTACGATCTTAGTTTGCTTTTGAACTGTTAGGCGTTGTACATATGTCCTACTTCTCGCGGCTGATGCCTGATATACACAGAAAAATAAAATTCTAAATATTGTTATCTGTTTAGACGGACTACAAATTCTATAGTCTATTTGAATACCTAGTCACTTTCCACTTTACACATTAATAACATAATAACATATAGACCTAACATGAAAACGATAAAAAAGAAGATAAAAATATATTGTGGGACCAGCTCCAAGAGGAATATTACAAAACTAAAAACAGAATCATTATTTTAGGATACCTAAATTGATGTGTAGGTAATAATCTAAAGGCTACTAAAGGTGTAATAGTAAAATAATAATTGAGTTTTGTAAAAACAAATAATTGCTGTAGGTCAAACTCACGGTTTCGACATAAATGTACGAGAGAAGTAGGAAGTAGAAATGAGAAATCAATTATTGACATAGTGATAGAGGAAAAGTACAACAAAGCGAAAATGATGTGAGAGTCAAGAGAAGTGCTGAACTAAGAAGCGACCACTGTCTAATAGAAGTTAGACTGAGATTAGAAGAGATGACAACTGTAATAACATAAGGCAAGATAAAAATACAATTAAAAGCATTAAAAGTTACAAACTGCAAGATGGGCGAACACGAGAAGAATGTGTGAAACAAATACATCGAGAAATACAATTATCCAGAGAGAATCTGGAAACAGAAAATATAGAACAGCTTTGAAGCGAATTCAAGAGTGTTATACTAAAAGCTGCGGAAAAAATATGCGGAGTAACCTTCTATAATAGCAAAAGAAAACCGACGACGTGGTGGAGTAAATTAATTAAATTAGAAGTCAAGAAAAAGCTATGGACAAAATAGCTACCAAAAATGTACAACGCAAAGAACCAAATGAATTAATGAAAAAAGCAAAGGCAGAATCCTGGAGAATATTTAGAAGAAAGATAGAACGAAGTAGTAAAGGAAAAGGAAAATTATTATTCCGAATAGTAAAAGGACTGAAAAAGAAAAAAATTACAATATACATCAAGAGCAAAATGGTAAACTGTTAACCAATATAAAACAAACATAAAAAATGCGGACCCAACAACAGAAATATACCTGTCAATACACCGAATCATGACGATAAAGTAGAGGTTGCCAGAAATAAATTTAAAACAGGTAAAATATAAACTTGAAAATTCAAAAATAATACTTCAGAATGGTGGGCAGCACTGATTATACCAAATTCAAAAAGGTGGTCTAACAATATGCGACAAGTATTTAGGAATATCACTATTTTAGAAAAAACGCTAGGATAAGTAATTGTACGTACAATAAATTAAAACCAGGTATATTTTAGGCAAGGTAAAGGCACGCAAGATTAAAATTTTTGTTTATTACAAAAAATGACAAACCATATAAATATAAATAAATGTGCTATCAATTTGTAAAAATCCTCCGACAATTTATGTAGAAATTAATCTGGAGAACATTAACATCAAGACATTTGAACGGACATTTATTAGAAGTAATCTAGAGCTTATATAAAGAAACTAAGAACTGCAGAGTCGGACAGGCTAGATATACTAGATTCAATAGGTGCCCTAGAACCAGGAGCAGCAACGAGACTTTATAAAACATTAGAAAAATCATCCAGGAAGTAGCCAGGACACATTGCTCATAAAATCTACTCTCGCAAGCACAACACTACTTCACCGAGAGGACAGCGTAGGTCAAAACGGCAGACGCGACGCAAAAGGGTTTGTGCTCCGGGCCGGTATACTAGACGCCGATATGCAAAAATATATTTAAAGTTCAGGTTCCGCAAGGACGTAGAATCGCGGAATCAGCAGAAAACACCCTGCTGATAATTCGGGCGACGCAATTTAAAACGTTAAAAGAGCGCGAAGGCGAGTTTGTCTACTGCAAAGATCACATGCGGTATCGCGAGATAAATATATATAATAAAGTTTAAGACAAAGGAAAACAAATTTTCCACAGAATCAGCGCGGTGACGCAATTATATATTCGAGGAAGCAGTACAACGATTATGTTGTACACAGCTGAAATTTGGGCGGGCAAAGCCAAAGAGACTACGCCAAGCGTACACAGAATACACGCAGTGCAAGAGTGACTGAAGTATATCGATAGCCACCCTAACAGGTAGTTATCCTAATAGGCGCTGTAATATCGGACAATAGGTTAGCGCTACTTGCTTTCAGAAGCATGAGAGTGCCGTCAAACTACAAAAAACAGCTGGCCAGAGAAGCAGCGGCAGGATCAGATCTGCCAATTTACAAGTTAGGACGAGAGTAAGATGAAAACAGAGATAATAAGCAACGGAGATGAGGCAAAACATGCATAAATATTCAACCCCACGGTCGACACGGAGCGCCAAGCTGAGGATTGTCTTAACCGAGCACAGCAGCCAATTTATTACTGGGCATGGCAACTCCTAGTCCTACCTTATCAAAATCTGGAAACTGACAAAGGACCAAAACAAATTCGAGTGTGAAGAAGACGTCATGCACGTTCTACTAATCTGCAACGTGGAGAAGAAGACAAAAACTACAGTAGAGAGGGTCGGTCCTCATCATGGGTGGGTGGAGAACAAAGAACTTTTAAAAGTAATTTTTAATGGGCGCGTGGGGGTTGAGTTAATTAGTGCTGGTGGAAGTTCCAAATCCTGAGGCTTGAAGCCTAAACAGACGGAGACTGCGGATAGATTAAAGTAGACTAGTCTTTTTTTGCGTAGAATCGTAGATGATATAATCCAAAGCCATAATCGATTTCGAGTTGCCCGTCTTAACTCGGGTTTTCGTGATTTTGGGGAGTAAGAAAGATGTATGTATTTGCGCCAGTGCTGATGTACTACTGCAAGGCGGACCACCAGCCAATATGACAAAGAATTTCCTATAATGTTATTCTATATATTCAACCAATAAATTGTATGTTAGCTTATGCAGTATAAACAGTCTCGTTCTAGCATTCGTGACACCGCTCGATCATATCTCGGATTCTGCTTGTCGCGGTTGACCTGAACGTGGCTCATCCTCAGTCGTAAATCATATCTTTGCGAAAAACTTTCCATACCTCTTTGTCACTGTGTTCCCCCAATTGTAGCAGACCTTGGTTTTTACACAAAATTTGACTGGCAGCAGTGAATTTACACTGACTCGAAATGTCTATGGATAGCTATATTACCATAGTCACCTGAGTAGTGCCAATCAACACCTTCATGAAACTTAGAGCACCAAAATTTCTCTTAAGTAACACCTATGATGGTAGTAAGGAGAGGGATGAATTCTTCTTAGCCGGCAAACTAAATTCAAAATGTCCACATTTGAGTATACTGTTATTAAAATGTTATTAATAGGAGCGTGGTTCTCATTTGCGCTGTCCCTCCTCTCTTAAAAAAATTCTAGTCTATTCGTTAATTTAAATAGCTAATCCAGAAAGGATGAAGAGAGGCTATGGTCCTTGAAGGACTGTCAAATATCAAGAAGTAAGTACCTTCATTAGTATCGTTCCCAATATATGAATGAAAAGGTCCATTCGTCAAAAGAAACGACTTTGTTAAAACAATTTAGGATAAACTTACGCCTTTTGAATTCACAAGATGGTTTGAGTACGTCAAGGCCCTTACTAGTTTTTAATTTAAACTATGAATCTGCAATTGTACCTCGCAAGATAAAATTCCCATACTCGTCTTTAGATTTCAAAGTCGCTCCTTGATCCGTAGGATAAAAGATTAGTATAATGTTCGCAAGAAAAGAGACAAGCGTAACTTTTATGAAAAAGTTATCAGATCCCTTCATTTCAATCTTGAGCAATAAAATCTGATAGTTAATCTTTTATACTTTTTCTTTTGAAAAAAGTAACTTTTGCTGTACCTACAATGGTATAATCATATTAAAGAATATTCCAGACTGAATAATTTGGAAATTCTTATTAGGACAGTGCGTTTTTGAATGTATATTGAGGAGTTTACTGTATAAAAAAGCTCGCGATTAACTCTGGTTTAACTGACACAAAATCCGACGAAAAGAAAATGAAGAACTTTTTTGTTCTCACTATAGAGTGGCCAACGGAAGCCGGGCGGTTTTAAAAACAATAACACACGGTAGATTTCAACTCGAAATAAATTTATTTTTATAAAAATAATGTGCAAGACATGCAATTTAATTTACTTATTCAGTTATGAAAAATAATGTCATTTAAATGACGACCATCTTCGTGAGTTCAGCTTTCAATACTTGAATCGTCCATCACTCGTTGATGTATCATGAGCATCATGGCGGATAACATCCTTCAATTCACCTAAATCACGAGCTTTATGAGTATACAAATAGCTCTTCAGCTACCCCTATAAGAAAAAATCACGCAATGACAAGTCAGAAGACAAGACCTTGGGGTCATGGCATATCCTCAAACGTGAAATGAATAACTTCCATCTGTGTGTTGGCATTATGCACTGTGGCACCATCCTGCTGAAAATATACATTTCTTATGTTTATTTGTCGTCTTTGCAGTTCTGGTCTAAGACATTGTTTCTAGAATTTTTAATAACAAAGGTTTCGCTTATTTACTGATCGATTAAAATGAAAATAAGCTTCGTATTCGCACAACAGTCTTCTCATTGCTCGTAATCTCTCACGTTGAGCGTTGAAAAACTTGCACTTTATATGGGCGGACTCTTAACTTTTTCTGTAAAATGATTCTCTGTGATTAATGACCCAACTGTAGTTCACTGTCTTCGAGCAGACTAACATGTAATACCTCTAGTAGTCTCTTCTTGCAATATTCACAATATTTTGGCTTATTCTGAAATATCCAACCCCCCTGAGGATCCTGTTGTGACTGACACCCTGGTATCGACCAGCATTGAATTCTCCACCAAATAGTCACTCTGTTGCTGTATAGCCCAATCAACCTGTCACGGCCCCATGTTAAATTTGCAAAAATTCCTACCCGGAAACAAAAAATATGGTCGTGTAGGTATGATCGTAGAATAACGATCCGGGGCTTATTTTTTTCTTAAAGACTTTTATGCTGTAAAAAGTTTATAGCGATTTTTTCATTTTTTAGTGCAAAAAATGACTGAAAATTTTGTTTTTTTTCGGTCGACTTTTTTCAACATTTCTTTTTCAATTTTAATTTTTGAGCAATGCCTCTAGCACAGATTAATTGCTGGCACTTTTTAACGAATTAAAAAAAAAGTTATTCTACGATTATCTGGATCCGAGATAATTTTTTTTCAAAAAGTTCCTGTGGTCTCAATTTTCATCCTACAGTATTCGCCTTGCGGGAGATTATTTTTGAATATTTATATTAAAGATGAAATAATATAGCGCATAATTTTATTAATTATTAACAGTATAAACCAAGTACGAAAGTTTAGCGTGCGAGCAGCGCGCGCGCCCGCTGTTGTGGACGGTAGAGTGGGGGTAGCCAATCTCGGCCGTCTCGATAAGCTGAACTCGAGCGTTCAATATCGCTTGCGCTCGAAAAATTTTAAATATCTCGGCTTCTACTTGACGTACAAAAATCCTGTGTACTTTAATTGGGGTAGCTGGACGAGAGAAACATAATTTTCATGGTTATATGCGCTTTACGAAGTAAATTATGTGATTAAAAGTGCGATTTTCATATACATTTTTCGTTTTCATTTTTTCCGGTTAAATAATTTTCATTTTTTTTATTAAATACAAGGTTATTATTAACATTTGCTACTTCATCTTAGTAAATAATCATTTTATAAATAACAGAAATAAATAAGTGTAATGAATCAAGGTACGTACTAATAAAATTTAATACGAATTATTTATTACAAAATTTATTAAAAAAATAATTACAATAAGAACATAATAAAACAGTTTTTTTTCTAAAGTTACAAAATTATTTTTCAATTCTAGATGCTCTTCCGATTCGCTGTCATCTTCTGAGATTTCATCAGCATCTTGACTGTCAATAGCAATGCTTTCGCCCAAAACTGTTTCTAGAATATCGGGTAATTCATCGTCCAGTTCAAAATCTGGTGGACTTTCAAAATTGTCGCAATTCCTCGAGTCACACGGCAAACACACACTTGTGCACTTCAGTGAATTTTTTCTGCAACCACATAGTTTCGACGTGCAGGCAGGGCTGCAGTTGCATGATATTTTTTTTTGTATTTCTTCAGGTATTAATGCCTCGTCAGTGTAAACTGGCATTAATAAATCTCCGACTCTCTTCCAACCCCAACTGGTAGGCTCTTCTTCATTCCCCAAACATTTTTGCAATTGTAAATACACTCTAAATGCATGCTGCTTTACAGCTCCTTCAGTGGGTGGAAAACTTAAAAGAAGACCGAGCAGTTGATCGTTGAAATAAGAAACAACGTTGTTCGTTAAGAGTGTCTTCTCTTTTTTCGCAACAATAAAGCATGGATACGATTTTGTACATATTCTTTGCTATATTGTCGCGAGGAGCATCTTTTTGATAAAAAATATTAATCAATGAGAAATACTGCGCAAGAGATTTAAATGTTTTTAATATTTTGTTCTTTCCTTGTTTGTAAAATGAAGAAACCGTATCACAGCCCGACATAGCATGAAAAAATTCGATGTATTTTTGCAATTGAGGGTATATAAAGCTTTTATTTGAATAGCTCCGATCGACTTCTCGCCCTTTTCCTTTCTTTAAAAATAAAATATTCTTTTCTCTTGGAGTTAATTGCGTCAAAAGGACAATCAAATCAACATCATCTCCAACAACAATAACTCTTCTTACTGAACTCGCTGTTTGAATAATAAGTAAATCTGCATCTTCGTGTGCTATTAAAGTTTGATATCCAGCATTTTGTAGGGCATGTGAAAGCATCGAGATAAGTCTTTATTTATTGCTATTATTTGACAAAAAAGTATCCTGTTTTCTGTTATTACTGTATGTTCATCGAAATAAAACTCTCGACAAATATTTTTCCGTTGCCTTCTAAGTCTTTCCCAATTTTTTAAAGAACTGCTTGCATCATCGGGGTATCCATCAAATACTATTATTGCTTTTGATACTGCTTTACATATTGCGCGTACTTTTCAATTATCACTTGCATATCTAAGTTGCCAAACAACACGGTGCAATAGACTTCCACCGTCTAAAACATACGTATAATTTGCATTGATTGCTGGAGTCGGAGACAAACAGGTAAAATTGTCATAAAAACTAGATTTTTTCGTTTTGCGCATTCCATTTTCATCAAAAAGAGAAAGTGGAAATGGTGCGAGTTCATATTGAAGGTACTTCTTCATGTCTTCTTGATTTTTTAAATTCAAAGATACTCGCTGAAATATTAACAATGGATTAACTGCCACTACATCATCTTAAATTTTTACAGTGGAAGTCATTGTATTGAGGGAACGAATTCTATTGTTCTTCGATGCTTTCATGCTACCAACTTGTTTTCCAATATGCATTTGCAATATTTTTATTCCTTCTTCACGTGCATTGTGACAGTTAACATTTGCATTGCCTATGACTCCTGAATAAATGGATATTAAATAGTCAGACTTGGGAAATGGATTGTATTTATCAAAAAATTCGTGCAATTTTTGTAAATCCTCAGCGTCTGCTTCTATGCGTGAACTACGAGTATCCACATGCTGTTCTGAAGTATCGAACGAAACATTACAGAATTTTTCCATTTCATTACATACTTCAGTTAATGCTATTGTAGGTACTATCCATTTTGCAATTACACTATCAGAAAGTCCACGACCGCGTGTCAATCCACCACTATTTTTCATCGACTTCATCAAAACTTGCTCGATAGTCATATCTGTAAAAATACCAGACCACGCTTTTTCAGACCTTCTAATTGTAAAGTAACCGTTTTTTACAAATTTATCATATTCAAAAATATCCATCGTCTGTTCCAATGCTATCATATCTTGTAAATAAATATGACTAGATTTTGCGTATAAATGGTGTCCATTTGCGTGGAAAAAAGCAGCGTACTTTTGACACATTGCAAGTGCAATTCCTAATTTCAGATTCTTTCAGCTTCTATGAAACGTTTGACGATGTTCGCCATGATAAAATATTGAATCCACAATTTGCACGTCGGTCCTAGTTCTTCAATATTTTTAATTGCATCTGTGAATTTCTTTTTTATACTAGTAACTCGATCGTAATAGGTCCTACAATTTTCAACAGATGTGTTTATTTTTTCTATGTATGTCGATAAGCAATCAATTTCATCTTCACTTAAAACAACTTCTTCAAAAATTTTTGCTACAAAAGATGCTTGTACTAAAATGTGCCCTCTTACCGCTCTCGAATAAGCGTGCCCTTCAAGTGCTTTTTCGGCAGATTTTTCAGCGTACAAGACACAAAAAGCTTCTTTAAGTCCGCAACCCTTCATGTTAAATCCACTAGATCCCAAAAATTCATAATCATGTGAAATCCTTCAAGTCGTACTGTCACACTTTGTAAATTATGTGGATCATTTGCAGGATCCACACAAGAAAGAATTTCACGTGCTTTTAAATACAAAGGCTGATCGAAAGTTATGAAACAGTGTTTCTGAGCTCTTGAGTTGCATTTTTGTGCTGCTTCGATAATTACTGTTATTTTAGTGTTATATTCACATGGAGGATTATTTACGAATGGTATTGGTATTATTCTGGAAGTACTGTAACTTGTTTTTTTATGGCGCTCTTCGTTAAAACCACTCCATCCTTGAGTTTGTAATGGAACTGTTATTTTTTGATGTAACCAAACGAAATCAGCAGTAGAAATATTTAAGTTATCACGTATACCTTCAAAATCATTTAAAATTATACCATTTAATCCAACTGACGTGCCTCTGTCAAATAACGTAAAGGTAAAAATCCAAATTTGCCGATTTCAAGAGATGATGGGATCTTTTGTAGTTTTTTTAAAGCAATCTCAGATGTAACACTGGAGAAGGAGTAACGCACATAATGCCTCCCATAGCGTGAAAAGTTTTAAAACCATCGATGGTATTTGTATTATGATCGGCGTTATCGAATGAAAACTGTACAAAACCATCATCAGAAACTTTCAATTGTTCAGGATCATGTAATATCGATGATTTAAATAATTGTGTTTCGTGTATGTACAAGGCTTTTTGCAGCAAATTTTCTGTGGATAAAAGATGACAAACCCAATAAAATCGATGGTAAAAATGTTCGAGGTCGAACGCAAGATATCAAAATATGCGCAACGGTCGACACTCGTTTCGACCATTTACGTTCCACCCCGTTGTCAGAACGCTTGTTATTTTTTATAACTATATCTAAAAAATGCTTTAAAGTCTTAGGTATATCTGTTTCAACATAATATAAAAAGGAACTCGGAGCTTTGTAACTTTTAGTATCATATCGCCTTACCCGTATGTCTTGCAAAATTATTTGTGCAGCCATTTCTACAATTCTTATGCGCTCTTCTTCTTCTGCAGGAGTTTTTTATTATACCACTCATTATTCAATTCTTCTCCGTTTCTATTAATAAAACATAATATTGTGTCATAAGGTACTGTGTGCATTATTATATGGTTTCCAAAGTAAGCAATGAGATGATGTTTTATTTGGTCAATCCTTGGTAGATTTCCTTGAAAATCTCGTAAAAGTTTTTCGAAAGTGAATTGAGAATCTTCAGAATTTAAAATACAATTAATGACGTGCTGCACGATTTCTTGCATATTTTGATTCATTGGACGACCAACTACTTTAGAAGGCGATTGAGAGACATAAAATAGTTGCATACATTTTGCATGATAACGAGCTTGTCTCTCTTGTAAATTTTCTGCAAACCGTAATCGCAGTTGTAACTGCCGATTATCATCGTCTTCGGGTCGAGATTTTAATTGTTCCAAAATGCGAGTACGAACTTCATCACTTGATACTAATTTAATAGGTTCTTTATGAGTGTCGGTTTTCGCATCTGTGGTACAAAAGAGGCACAGTGAAGCAAAATCAAATTGACGAGCCTCTTTATTATCCCTCCTTGCTTTGGCTAATTGGTCTGAAATTGCTTTTTTGGCAGCTTTGATGTGTGCCGGTCTGGTGTGCGAAATTTTACAGTTATAATATACATTAAGAAAAGCAAGACCCTCAATTTTTTTGTATTTATTATCTCCAATTTCTTTACTTACTTTTATTAATGTTTTTATTGCTGTATCACCGATTCTAATCTTATGCTGCTCTTTTCTAGTACTTCATTGCAAATAAACATTTCTCACGATCGGCATCTGCCATCGTACGTAGAAATCTGTGTAAAAAACATATTAAAATTTATTATTTTATATGTATATATATTTTTACGTAAAAATATTTTTATAAAAATTTTGTATACTCACGAAAATAGCACAAAATCGTATAAATTGCAGAGACTTTTTGAAAGTGTATAGCTACACTGTATTAATTAAATTTGATAAACGGCCTGATACTGCCTGCAAATATAAAAAAAGATATTACATTGACATTTGTTTTACTTTACTCATAAATCATTAAATAGGCAAGTTAATAATTTTTGCTGCTATAAATAAGTTTTTTTTTTTTGGTAAAAAAAATTTTAAAATACTTTATCATGTAAAATTTTGTGAAACATTATTTTTATAACAAAATCTAATAACATTAAATCAATGAAGTTAAATAAATCATGAATGAAAATTAATACAAAAACTTGTACTGGAATATAAACTCGCACGTGCACACTTACAGATTTATATCTATGAAGAGATTGATATAAATAATTTAAATTTAAATAATAATTTTTTTTTATTATTTATCAATATAAATAATTAATTAAAAAATTGTTTTTGAAGTACATAACCTCACAGTAACGTTTTTTTTTAAACAATCATATATTTAAAGTATCACGAACAAAAATTACTTTTTTTAAAAAAAATTTTTCAATTTCCAAAAACGTATAATATATAAAAAAAAATTTGATAGGAGTTATATACATTTTTTTATTTACGAAAAACCGTTTTTGCGAACTTTGCGAATTTTTTGGGCAATTTCGCCAACTAGGATCGAGCTGCATAAAACAGTAACTTATATTGATTTTTTATCCTACACGACCATATTTTTTGTTTCCGGGTAGGAATTTTTGCATGTCTCTCTACTAGTAGTAGACTCACTACTTCAAACTGTCGTAAGCAAACTTCACTGCTCCACTGTAACTGAATCGGCATTCTAGTGGAGGGGAACATCCAGCCACCTAATTCGGCCATCTTCCATCACCACTCACCTCTTCTCTGTTCATAAAGAGGAGTTTCGCTATAAAGGGGTTGAAATGCATTGACCTTAAAAAGCTCAAAAGCGTTTCTGAATATATGAAAACACAATCCAACCAATCTGTCAAACATTTTCCATTGAGGTCAGGGCTACATCTCCGTTAGCCTTTAAAAGACGACCGACCACCAAAAACCCATCCGATCAGCTCTCTAACCTTTCCAACTCTTAAATCACCAATATATGCGGAGCCCACGCGCCGCAACGGTAGCTCGCTCCCACGCAGCGGCGTGTTTGCATTCTTCAGCGCCAGGTAAACAATCCGCTCCAGAATGTGGTTGGCACACATAAGTTCATTGCCAGGCCGCTTTCCCAACCCTCGTCCGTCTGCATTAGTCGAACGCGCTCGCAATATTTCACGGCTCACCTGTTCGCGACCGCGACAGCCGCAAATTTTAGGGAGTCAGCAGGACTTGTCACGTACATGTCACCTGCACTAGGTACGCACTCCGGTGACACCCCGCAGTAATGGGATGCCGCAGCCACGCGGGCTGCTCCGTCAGCCGAACCACTCGGTGTTTCAGATGCGGCGATGCAAATTCGCGAATATTAATATTAATGGATTTGATAATCGTGCGTATTTTAAGCTCGATGTTTTATGCATGCAGGATCTTCTATAAACATAAACATCTAACGGCAACTATCGAAGACTTTTCATTATACATATAAGGGTCGTGACGGCCTGTGGTGATAATTTTTCCCTTATAACTGCATGACCCACCGGTGGTCACGTAAAAAATGTGTTTCTTTTACAGTAACACCTTTCATTAAGCTCAGCCTTGAAGAACGTACTATCTAATCAGCAGCCACCGCTAATTCACACTTCACCATCCTCGCGGAAAGAGTTATCTGGTCAGCAGTCACTGCTACCCTAACAGTCAGCACCACCACCCAACTCAACAAAGGACGAGATACTTTTTCCGTTGAGAATGTAAACCATCTGAAGGTTCTGAAAGTTCCTACAAGCATTCAGTGAAACTGAAAGTGATGATACAACTTCTACAAATGATGATGATGAATCTTCTTTGGAGGAAGATGGCACGCGAAAGTAAATATTAGCAAATGGAGACTTTGCACGGATTCACCCATAATTTTTTAGTTTTCTGGATAAAGTGGACCCTTTGGTATCTAAAAATAGTTTTTATCTGATGATGTTTTAGATCTTATACTACTTGAAACTCACAGGTATGCATCTCAGCTCATTCAGTTAAAACCACTTCGCCCCTGATTTCTAATACACAACTGGGTAGACACGAACATAGGACAAATAAAATACTTTCTGGCAATTCTACTGATAATGGACATCAACAAACCACCAAAAATGTGTCTCTATTAGTCTTGTAGTAAAATGTACAGTAATGACCGAAAAAAATGACCTGTAACTAATTTGATATGTTATTTTTCAGACAACAATTATCCTGCAACTAATATTGGTAGACTATAAAAAATAAAACACATCTTAGATCTATTTTGTCTTCAATTCCAAGAGATACTATAATAGTTCCAAACATAGAAATTATAATTTATGAGACGACCGTCCCTGAAAGGGCAGATTAACCTTCAGACAATATCTTCCTGCTAAGTCGTACAAATATGGTATAAAGTTTTATAAAATATGCACACCTGAAAAATATACATATGGAGGAAGAAATGATCCTACTGGAACTGCAGGAACAAATACAACCGACAATACATATAGTATATACATAAAATTACTAAGGGGTAGGTCACTCCATATATAGATAAATTTTACTCAAGATTTACTTATTTATGGGACATCGCAAAGTAACAGGAAGAGAAGTCCAAAAAATGTGTGTAAAAAGAAATTGAAGAATTGGAAGAAATTGAGAAAATATATGGTGAAACAATAAAGAAGCAATTAGAGTGATGAAATGGTTATACAAACACCCAGAGCTAACGATTAGCTGTGTTCCAAATCATAATAATCAACTGGTGCCAAGTAGAGCAAAAAACCGCAATGAAGAAGATGCAGTAAAACCTCCCGCAGTTATTGCATATAACAGAGCAAGAAAAATTAGTTGCTGTTTCTGATCAAATCTCTTCATACAACACAAGTTTGACAAAAAACTTTAAATAGTACAAAAATTTTATTTTTAGAGTGTTGCATGGGTAATTTTGCAACTTTGGTAACAACAGAAATATAATGGTCATGCTAAGATTTCGAGAAAATGTACTAGAAGAATTGTTGAAAGTAGAATATGGAAATGAAGCTAGAAACATGGGGCTGTCAATGAAAACGTGAAGCTGGCAAAGAAGAGAAAGGGTGAGAAAAGCAACCACAGAATAAGAACATAGAAAGGTTTAGAAGAAAGAGGTGGTAGAGAAGTGAGAGTCAAGGCATCAGAAGTTGCATTTTGTGAAAACTGCATAGAACAACCAGCAATATTCCACGAATACTTTGGCTATTCCTTCAACAAATATGTTATTATGCTATATCTATGTTCGTGCAGAGTTGGTTCTTAATTTAATTATTTGATCTACAAACCGTTGCTATTATATAGATATACAACTCATGTAATATAATTACATTATATAAAGCCTCCGATACAGACAGAGACTTTCACAAAGAATGCAATGCTTCATAGTACATACCGGTGGACACGCACATCTAATCAGATAATAAGTTTTAATTAATTTTATTCTGGTTGTTTTCTTCCCCTATCATACATATAATACATCTAAAGGCAATTAAAATCTCATTTCATTACAATCACAATATTGCTTAAAATACACGCAAATTGCTCTTGAATTGTTAGTTTTGTAAAAATTCAGTTTCCTTGAGAACGTTTTCCAATAATTCCGTTTAATAGCCAAGTGCAGCATTTGCAATCTACAATTATAGTACTTCAATCCCCTAAGTGACCTCTGCATAGGTTGAAAACATTGTAGATGTGTAATTTATAGTTCCTGCCTCAATTTCTCCTCAATTACTTCGATCCTGTCTGAATTCTTCAACGATTTTATCGCTGTTAAGTGACATGACCAACCGTAAGGAATATTTTCTTTACTTATGGGAGGTGGGTCCGATTTTTCGGGTTTAGAGGCAATCCGCGGAAGTTGTTTTAAATAGGAAGGTCCAACTGGTAAGCGTTGAATTTAGTTTCATTGCTCAATTGATATTATTAATCCAATATAAAACACTTTTTATGATTCATTCCATTTTTCATTTAAATCGGTGCAACTGTATGTTACATCGGGTGCAAAGTTTATTGACAACTTTACACCATTGTACTTACAATAAAGTACAGTTGCTTTAGTGGGACCTTTTTTATAGCAACAAAAGGTATACAACAGAGTATTAATGTATTAAAGTATTAGTAATGGTCAAAAATTATAACTGGTATAGACGATTCAACCCATCACTAATAACGTCAATAAATCTTCTACAAAATAGTACTGTGTTACCTCTAAGAAGATTAATCAATCCCGTATTTTACTTTAACTTAGTGCACCGTACATCTATTAATTGGCCAGCAGATTCACAGGCGTGGTAATGAAAGTAGTAGTTGATCATGATTAAAGGACCTTGAGCATATTTGTTTGGAGTGTTTAATTTATACTCATAAATCATCCGAAAAAGGTTTTGTTACATATGTCACATTCACTAGGAACGCTGAAAGATGCAAATGTAGAAAAAAACTTCTTGCTTTTTAAGCTAATGCTTGTTATTCATTCATCCCATCACGAGTAACAGACTTTTGGTGCAACGGAGATTACGCACACCGGCAGTAATGATGCTGCCCTGTAGTAATTGATCAAATAATTTTTACATCATTCCAAATCTACTCGTGCGCGTTTCACTAAAGAGTTATGCATTATACAATTAGTTCCACAAGAGATGTGGTGGTTTGAAATGCATTCTAATACGTGTTTCAAGCTGCAGACAAAGCAAATGGTTTTACAAAGCACGTTGTTTTTGCAAAAATATTTGAAGCGGTGCTCCTACATTCACTACCAAGATCCGCAAGTGAGTATTGTAGCGACAGCACGTTTCCTTCGCAAGTTTTTGGATATATCAGAAAATAAGAAAAATTGGAACAATGCAATGTTTACTAACGAGTGGTCTTTGTGTGCTTGGTTTCCTTTTAAGTGGTTCTGGTCTAAATGTGGGAGGAAAGTACTCCGACCCTTTATGAAACACTCTCTTGAGTTACGTTTTTGGGTTTGTTTCTGTGAATGGAAATTTGGAACGTTAGACCTATCTACAGAGACAGTTAAAATATATGATAATTGTTTGCAACAGTCTATTCGAAGACTATATGCAACCTATGATGAAGCGTAGCTATTACAAGGACAATAACTATCCTAAATATTATGACCACTATGTGTGGTTTAAAGAAAAGAAAATACAATCAACATATTGGATTAGCCGCCCCATTTCCCCAACCCCAATTTAATCAAAAATGTTAAGGGGTAAACACATGTTAGCTATCAGAAATTGATCCCATCGTATTTAAGACATGTGTAGCTTGCTTTTGGCTTTTTACGTTGTGAAACTAGTTGCCAGTATGCTAAAATGTTACCATGGCGTACTGAGTGATAATGATTAAACACCTTAGTACGTTTTCTAGGTACTCTATGGATTGTATTTCGATTTTTTCTCAAATAAAAACCTTTTTTAAAATCGACCAGAGTCTCTTGTGGGACTAACTGTTGATTAGTAATCAATAGACTGATTTCGGAATGTCTCTCAGAAGGGCCAGGATCTTAAATAACAGAAGCTAAAAGTGTTGAGATAATCTCAATTGAACATTATGAGGCAAACTGTAGTCACATAACTCTTGAGCAACTAGATAGATACTTGAGAGTTGTGTAATAAATCTTAATGGATGTTATTAGAACAACGGTGCAGTCATTAATCTTTGATGTTCATAAAAATTATTTTCCAGTGAGTCACATCCAATCTACAAAGAATTAATAGACTCAAAAATCACAGATATAATTTAAACCAAAGCTCATATTTAGATAAATAAAAATGTCCCAATCTTGTTCCAGATTTTACAACTATGTGGTCCAAAGCTGAGAAAATCCATTGATACGGTGGTTAAAGTTGGCTAAATAAGGCAATCGTTTTTTAGAAGCTTCTCTCTTAAGATCTCTTTAACCACAATCCTCGAGCAACTAACAATGCCAGGTTTTTTTGTATGTTAAATTTAGTAAACAACATCGCTCGACAAGATGCTCGAATTCAACAGGCAATGTGACCTACAGCCAGATGGAAGAGTGTTTAAATAAAGGTGCAATTCATACCAATCTGCACAATCACCTTCAAAGGAGAAATGTTTGTTCTTTTAGGTACTTCACGCCTTAACCAACGAATAGATGGCACAATGCGACTAGTGCTAGTTTTGAACGGAGAAGCGAGGCTGAGGGCTAAGGATACGAAACTAAAACGACAGTGCTAAAGTTAACTCCAATTAATATAATATGTTATCTTCCTTTTTTTTCATTTTAATACACCATAATTCTTTTTATTTAAACATTGGTAATTGAAGTAATTTTACTGTTAATACAAATTTAAATTAAATTGGACTTTTTAATCCTATGCAAGTTTTCTTCTTTTTTGTTTTTTTATAAAATATGTAGCCCCATTTTAATCATCTGTTGAAAGTGTTTCCAAATTTTAAGTTTCTGTTTTTTTCTATCTATGAAATTTCTAGAAGTACTTCTAAGAATTCGATAAGTAGTAGACACACAATACTTCAGAAGTGGGGTTGCGTGTTTCTTTTTCGTTTTGTCTGTGCTCACTTGAAAATTTAAATTTTGAAATTCTAATCTAAGATGTAACATGTTAGCATAATAATCAATCACAGCTTATTGAAAGCGTCCGCTAAAGATGCATAATATCAGACAAAGTATTTTTTGAAGGCACTTTAATACTGTAAGGAGTTTATGCACGTACACGCAAGAGAACGGGCGTGCCGTGAGTGATGGGCTATCAACGTCGTTCAATCAACCGCGTTTAAATGATTAAAAATTCGCTATTTCTGAATATATAAATGTACTTCCAACAACCCAATGCCTTACCTGCGGTGAATAGCCCCAGAATTAGCAGCATGCCTGGTCAGACTGATCTACCAGCCTTCAAAACCGTAGTGCCAATGGCAAAACACGCCTTGTAACACATACCGCCAATTACCTACTTTAACACAACAAATGCTATCTAGCTCTAGTCTTGATCAACCCACGTATCAACAACAACATATAAACACGCAAAACAACGTCATGACTTCACAACCGGCAGTATTAGTGAGCGACGACGAGTATGAATCAATCGAAGAGAACACCAAAACTACTAATCCTACTAATAACGCCCCATTAAAAACAAACAAGTTAGATTTGCCAAATCCAGATCATACATACAACCACAAACAAGTTACCGAAAATAAAGAAACCTCCAAACCACCCACATATAAATGCATAGAGTCATAAATTTCCTGTCATGATCACTCAACTATAAGACATAGTCGAAGCAGAACAATATTGAACCAAAATTATGGCTAAAATTATCATCAAAATCAATTGTAACACCATAAAAACGAACAGAAAAATGATTAAATTTACAAAAGATGAAAAATCATTCTTATCAACCAAAAGATAACAAGGACTACAGAATGGTCATCAAGTACCTACACCACATAATAAGTACGAACGATATTATAGAAGCGCTAAAAGAACACGAACATAAAGTCAGGAGCATTATTAACGCCAAACACCCAAGAACAAAGACTCCCCTAAATTTACTCTTTGTGGATTTGGAGCCCGCAGAGAATAACAAGAAAATTTACAAAATTAAAACTTTTTAAATTACATTGTACAGGTGGAACCCCCAAGAAAAAGGAACGATAGCTGCCAACATTATGGGCACTCAAAATCTTATTGTGATCGACCTTACGCCTGCCTGAAATGCGGAGAATCACGCCCCACTACTACCTGCAAAACAACAGAAAAACTACAGCAAAGTGCTTTTTATGTGGAGGAAACCACCCTGCCAATTACAATTAGGCTGTGAATATTATTAAATATTAGCTAAAAGCAACAACCCAAGTAAATTTAATAATTTCGTACAAACAAAAAGAAGTTATGCAACTAATCAAGAAACAACCAAGGCAAATCAATAACACGGAAAACACTCAAGAATCTAATGTAACACCATGGAACTTTTCGGATGATTTTAAATCCATGTTTAGTTAATTAATATAACAAAATAACATGATGCTAAACCTGTTCAAAACGTTAAGAGCAGCACTATGGGACGCTAACGGTATGACTCATCGCAAAGACGAAATGAAACTATTTCTACCCCAAAATTTAATACATGTACTATTAATCAGTAAAACTCGCTTCACTACAAGAAGTTATTTTACTATCCCGCAATATCAAATGTACAACACCAATAATCGAGACAATTCTGCACACCGTGACACCGCCGTACTAATTAAACGAACAATTCAGCTCTATGAATTAGAAATATTCGAAGAAGACCACCTACAAGCATCCACATGCATCCTATGGTTTAACAATTTCTGCCGTGTATTGCCACCTCGCCACAACATTAAAAAGAAGACTTTGAAGAACACTTTCCAACTCTAGGTCTAAAATTTATTGCAGGATGAGACTTCAACTGTAATCATACACTATGGGGCTCTACTAAAGACAGAGTGCTAGCAGATCTCATTTAAGACAGGAACTACTTGTTCCTGTCGACTGGCTCCCCAACAAACTGGCCAACCGATGTAGAAAAAACAAAAGATCTGCTTAATTTCTTCATAACAAACGGCATCTCTCAGGGATACACTCAGATAGTGGGAAGCTACGATCTGACTTCTGACCACTCTTCAATAATAGTCCAAATAAAAACCTACTCTCAGACTTCACCACTCAAGAACGGATTGGGAACAATACCGTAGCATAATAAATGATAGCATAATTTTGAAAGTAAAACTAAAAGACCCCAACGATATAGAAAAAACTACGACCACTCTTACCCAAGTATTCAACAGGCAGCAGGTAACAGGAATTAACGTCTCAACAAGTACCAACAAAAACTTGAACAAATAATTCTGATACCAAAGCCAGGAAAAGACCCAAATGATGTAGCATCATATCTCCCTGTAATTTCTAACTTACTTGAAAGGACAGTACTAAGTACATTCAATGACAAACTACCGCCACAAGACTAAATACCGAATCACCATTTTGGCTTTCCATAAGCCCCCTCCACTATACAGCAAAACCACAGAATAACACATAAAATAAATATTGAATAGAAGATAAGCAATACTGCACAACGGCGTTGCTACTGATGTACTTCTTAAAATAAAAAAAAATTCTTCATATTTTAAACTTCTAAAATCGTACTTAAATGATAGTAAGTTTCAAACAAGGTTTAATAGTGAAGTTCAGTGTTTATCCAATAAATGCAGGAAAGCGTTCTCGGGCCCTTCCTATATTTATTGTACACAATCACATGAACATTTGCAAATGACAAATCAGGACCCAGCAACAGCCTCATCTCACTTACAAGATCACCTTAAGCTCGCTGCAGGATTAGCTTCAAAATGGCGCATTAAATTTAATGGAAGTAAATAACCAGGAACTCCCATAGACCAATGAAGTGAAATAGCTGAACTTTGCCCTGGATAGTAAGCTCAATTGGAAATCCTACATTATAAAAAAAGAAAACAAATCGATGTAAAAATAAAAAAGCTCAACTGGATAATCGGTAGAAGGTAAAAATTGTTCCTAAATAACAAGCTTCTCCTTTAGAACAGAATACTAAAGCCTATATGGCTATATGGGATAGAATTATGGGCTGCGCAAGCAAATCAAACGTGGCTATACTTCAAAGATGCCAGTCAAAAATTCTACGGACTATTACTAACACTCCGTGATATGTCTCAAATCTTATCCTCCCCTCAGACCTCAAGGTGCCATTCATGCAAGAGTCACCATGAGAGATATTCCAAACATCACGAAAAACTGGAACTGCGTCCCAACCCCCTACTACAACAGAAGACTGAACCGATTTTGGCCAATGGACCTACAATAGGGAAGCCGAAGAAGCATTACTAAACGCCTTCCTCATAATAACCTCATAAGTGTATTCCTTCATATGTACACTAAAGACAGAGCATTAGCTTATATAATACTTGTATTCTGATTGCCGATTCATTAGAATAAAAAAAACTTTGATACTATACAACATACAGCAAAAGTCAAACCAGAAGATTTTTTTTAATAAATTAACCCATTTGAAATACTACGTAGATTTTTTTATTTTTTGCAGCTCTACAATATGTTTTATTTAGATTCAACAGACTTCGTTTCAAAGTCTGCCAATATTGTCACCGTGCTTCTTTGCAAGCTTCACAAAAACAAAGTACAATTTAAACGTGTGTACATAATGTCCCAGTTTGCAGTCGTAATTAAATCCCATTAGTGCAAAGTACCTTAGTTCGCGGCCGGTACGACCCCGTGGCAGGTTTAAATACCCACCGACATTAATTTTTTGCCATTCTGGCGCGCCTCGTCTTTGTTTATCAAGCCTGCAACTAAATGGTCCGTGAAGCACCGGCACCTAATTAACAACGGCTCAGCACGCCGCGCCTGCACGAATTTTCTCCAATTTAAGGCACCATTTGCACAAATTATGTAATAAGCAATCGCGCCAAACAATGAGTGTACATAAAAGCGCGCTGCCATAAACATTACAATTGTCTTGCATATTATTTTTCAGGTCTCAAGCATTACACCACAGTCGCGCGATAAAAATTAAGGAGCGACGTAAATATACTCACAAAGTTAGGAAGTAAGTTTTGCAGCTTCTTGATTCGTTTTATTACAGTAAAGGTTTATTATTAATTAAATTTTGGCTTTCCAAGCGTAAAGAACGGTGCGCTTTAACCGCCAGAAAGTTTAAATGTTCAAGGGTTAGTTAGTACTTTATTAAAATTTTGTTAATATCAAAGTAGGAAAAAATTTTCATTAAGGAGAAAATGGAAAACAGTACATAAACATCTAAATTCTTAATTCAACAATGTTTCCTTTAGAGAATTGCTCTGTATCGGGTAACCCAATGGACATTCAGCCAGCGTATTAACAATCTGGTATGCGATATCAACCAATAATTAATAACCTAACTATACAAAACAAAACGCAACAGTTTAGTCTCAAACAGCAATTGCCCTTCAATCAGCTTTTGTCAATAGCACAGCAAACACTACTCAAGTAAAGATGACTCTAGACAACAACCACTGCAAATGTCATCCATAAGTGAGAAAGAAGGAGGCACACCATAAAATCACTGATGTAGAACTAACTAAAAACAAAAAGAATAATAAAGTGTCCTCTAAAGCAAAAGCTATAAATACAACTCCTGCTCTCTATCAAAACAATGTATTGTAATGTATGAGATGTCAACAATACGATCATTCTAAACCTATTACAATAAACCGTATAAGTATCAAATGTAGAAAGCTTCACAACACTAAAAACTGCAAAAAGAAAAAAAATACCTCCCAAATGTACCTTATGCGAAGAAAGCCACCCTCCCAATAAAAAAGGATGCGAACACTACCGCAACTCAGACAGACACCCACCGCACGTATAGATCAAAGTTCACCCTTACATAAAAAACATCAAACCTACACCACACTAAAATTAGCACAGTTACCCTAACATCATCAGAAAAAAAGCAAATAGAAGACACAGTTTCATATTAGCCAATTTTCCGAGTGAATTCAAAAGCCCATTTCCACCAATTAATGCAACACGATTTTCAACATGCTTTCATATTAATAAAGGAAATAAATTAAAAATACTTAGCTCTCTTAGAATTGCCCAATTAAACGCCAATAGTCTTCCAAACCACTAAGAAGAAACAAAGGTATTTCTAAAACACAACTTAATCGACTTACTATTTATTAGCAAAACGCACTTCACGAACAGGAGTTACTTTAGTATTCCGTAGTACAAACTGTATTATACTTATCACCCGAACAGGATTGCTGATAGAAGAGCTGTAATACTAATAAAATGATCAACACACCACGGTTTCCTAGAATACTAGGGAAATCGCATCCAAGACACATCATTAAAAATCAGAAGCCTTATCTGTGATATCACAATCACAGCTGTCATTTGGGCGAAAATTCATAGTAGGAGAACATTCTAACAGCAAACAGAATCTATGAGGATAACGATTAATAAGAAAGAAAGAAAGGGAAATCGCAATAACCATGCAAAAAAATAATTACCTCTACATATCAACAGGTTTACCAGCTTCACCGCCCCAAATAAAGCATCAAACTTGGTAGAGTTCTCCTTCATAAACGGTATCTCTTCGATTTACGCGGGTAGCTGCTATCTTACATTATACCACAAGGACAACCATCGTTACCAAAGAAAAAGATTCCTAAATTAAACAACTCCAAACCAGATAGAGATACCTATAAACATATAATGCAAGACAATGAAATGTAAAACAAACAACATAATCAACTTGTTTTACACTCAAAATAAAAAAGTAGCTCAAAAGAGAAGATCTAGATAAATTAATATGGCAGAAGAAAATACAATCTGTAGTAGCAAATTAAAATCGAAACTGCAAGAAATGAGAAACAGCTCCCTTGTAGCTTACATCTCCAATATAAATAAACAGAACAACTCCATCGTAAAACAGATTAAAAATAGTAAAACAAACAAAAACTACAGCCCCTTCAATACGTAGATACAAAGCCCTTAAACCCTCTAAGCAAAGAGCGCTAAGGAAAAATCAGATCTGTTTCCAGAATATTTTTTGGAAGTACTCACACCATGCCAAATGCAATCCGATATTGTTCATGATCACGAAGTGGAACAAGGCCTATTTGTACCCATCTAAACCTAAAAGCATGTTAAGCTGTTTATTACAAGAGATAATAAACGAAATTAAAACACCCAATTTAAAGAAGGTACTAAGCAAAAATACTGAATGAACTCCAAAACAAAAGTATAATTAAGTTCAGAACTAAATTACTGACCAAAAGCATTCTGGTTACGAGCCAATCAGTTGGTTGTCAATAATATCAAAACTTCTAAAACGGTTTATCTTCAAAAGAATCAAAGGTGATGTTGCAATATACGGGATCAGCAAATTAACCCCAGACACGCACACTCAACAATATAGTAATGCTACTGTGTAAGTAAGATAATTAACTAAAAATTCGAATATAAAAAGCATTGTACAGCTGTCTTCCTTCATATAAGCTAGGTCAAGCCAGTGTATTATACGAAATTTAAAAAACTCCCTGAAAAATACTCCAATATGTTGGAAGTTTATCTGATTCACTCAGGGGTACCTCCAGGAAGCATTCCCTGTCCACTTCTATACATATACCGCAAAACGAACAAATCAAAGTTCACACATACCATTTTTCTCTTCCTAAAGGCTCATGTCCGAATGTCAACTTCAACTAGGTAGAAGCTTTACCATGACATGATGTAGTTGAAGATTTAGCCCTTTATTTAAATTCGATAATACACTGGGAGCAGGTCATATTTGATATTTAAAGAAATAAACCGGCTGATTTGTAGAAATTACATATACCGTTAGACGACAAATTACTCTTATACAAAGCAGTAATTAAACCAGCACGGACTTATGGTATCGAACTCTAGGGGTGCGCCAGAAAGTCAAACATATCCGTACTACAGAGATGTCAATCTAAAATTCTAAAAACTATAGCAAACACTACTTGGTACATTTCAAACCATACGCTTTACAGAGATCTCAAAATGTCATATGAAAGTGAAGTCATCCAGAAAACAGCTAACAAACACAGTGACTGGAAACATCGGAAAACTAAAAAAATTCTAAGGATTCCTTAACACGTCATTAATATTACATTACCTTTACAATGTGCAAATTAGCCAATTTGCTTATAGACAATATGTATCTGATTGATAATAAATAAAAAATAATAATTTGATACGAGCTCGAGCTTTTAAGAGGTGCAGACTTATGCCGCAAAATTGATATCAAGTACTGAACTCCGAGAGCAAATAATAATTATCTTTATATTCCGACTATAACAGTTTCGAACAAATGCACCGGTCTAATAATCAACTTCAACCAAACGGAAGATGATTTCTAGGAGCTACTTCCTTTGTTGTAATATCCATAACATTTAGTTAATCAAATTGAACAACAAAAGTTCAGGTCTACCTAATCAATCTATATCACAATAAAAGTATAGCCCATAATACGGCAGAATCAAATCACTGATAAAAACGAGCAGTAATACCTAGACCTTATCCTATTTTGTTCATGGAGTTATTAACTATCAAAAAATGAAAAAGAAACTTTTAATAACCCCCGAAAAAAATTAGCAAACAACATCATTAAAGTCATAAGATTTAAATGTATATCGAAATCTGATTAGATAATATGCAGCAAGAGTAATCGTAAAATATCTGCATTGTTTTACACCAACAAAAGAAATAAAAGAAGTTCCAGAGAAAGCAGGACACCGTATAATGAATTTACGACACAGAACAACAAAAGAACTGTCACCAACATTCTTTACAGATCTTGTAAATAATTAAGAAATGTATAATATGGAAACAAATATATTTTATTTAAACCCTCCAAAAGAATTAAAGACATTGTTCAATGCATCAGACGCCAGAACTACAACTATAATAAAAAGTATTCCAACAGACCATATGGGCGTGTTAAACGTGAAAAAGAACATGATACCAGAAATCATTGGGGTACATTCTGCGAACTACAAGAAGTCTAGAGTTTTTCAAGAACTGTAAACGTAATACCAGCCAAACAAACAACCCTCCTTACAAAACCTCAACCTCAACCTCTAGAATTTTCTGCCCTTTCAATGGTACGAAAAAATCAGTATCCTTTAAATAACAATACAAACCTACCCCCCCCATGAGACTAAAAATTAAACTCTCAAATTCTCAATACATAAACCTCTGTCAATTCCTCAATCAATCGAAAAACCTCTTTAACAAATTATTACAACAAAACAATATGACAAGAAACATGCTAAATATGGTGCATCGTGTGGTCGGATTTCGGAAACTCTTGACATTTCACCACAACTGCGGCGGACATCTTCAGAAGAAAATCTTCTAAAAATTAAGTGACTGTCACGTGCGTTTTCGCTTTTATACTCGTGCGAGTGTGATACGGATGGTGGTGTTGGGGGCCGTTGTTGACGTCACCGGCATGGTAGTTAATGTAATCAGGCTAGCTGCTGACGTCAATCGGGTCGTTGCAGGTAATGTTTTGGCATTATCTGACGTCACTCGCTCTTTCGCCGTATCGCGCCCCTTGAGAGCGACAAACCAAGATTTAGGCAGACTGAATCCGTCGTCTCTGTTAAAATTACCCAAAAAAATTTCGATGAGACAACAACGTTAGTTAGAACATCCATTGTTCATTATGAACTGCAACCACATAAAACAAACTCCCTGTAAGTAAATTTACTGTAACTCTAGATATATTAGCTATTCACTACCCCCAAGATATAGCATTACACAACAGATGCAAAAATCCTTCTTTAAAAACATAGGTCAACAGTTTCTTTTAGGTGCTGACTTTAAAGCTAAACATACGAACTAAAGCTCATGACTAATAGCAACCAAATGAAGGGAACCATTTAAGCTCACAATTGTTAACCACTCTTATCAGCGGCACTCCTATTTTCTGGCCCCGTTCTCCTAGATTTCTTTGTCTTCAAATTTCGTAGATATTACACCAAATTACGCTATGGGAAACAGACCTCCTGATATGTGGATAAAACAAGTGCAAGAGGACGTGAGAGACAGGAACCTTGAAGAAGGATCATGGAATGACAAAGACTACTGGCGTTTGAGATGCGAGAAACGGCGTAGGCCGTAAAAAATACTTGCTATAAAAAAAATTATGCTATAACATTCAATCACTCTCCAATGACAACAATAGCATACAGGTTGGCTAAGCTTACACTTAGTAACTTAGAAAGTAACTAGAATCGTATGATAATATACGTGGATAGATGGATCTTAATGTTAATATAAAATTGAAACAGACGAGCACCTAGAAAGTGAAATAAATAATTTCGTTTCCACCGCGCAGAATTTACAAATTTTAAAAATTTATTCTCCCGACGTTCCCAATGAAATAATTGAACTAGTAAAAGAAGAAAAAAAGCAAGAACAAGGCGGTAGCATATAAGCTATAGCATAGAAGATTGTACGACAAAAATTCGATAAGAAACCCTTAAAAGTTCCTTCAATTCACTATATGCACATAACTCAATATGGAAAGTTACAAAAGACCTTATGCAATCCACAAGGCATACACGACCATTACAAGATCATACGATAGAACTACCAACGAAAAGGAAAAAGCATCTACTCAATACTTAAAAACTGCTAAAGTTGAAGAATTTTTGAGTGCTTCACTAAAAATGACACTTCCAATTAGTTAATTCAATATAAACAACAATTTTCAAGGTAGGAGCTTATAACTGCACTTTTATTAAAAGAATTACCTAAAAAGGCCTTCAAAGTATTATTTAACGGAATAGCAATCAAAATTGGCTCAAATTGTCCTTATCCTCAAACCGGGTAAGCTTCCCAATTCTATCGTCCCACCAGTTTACTACCATTTACATTATAGTTAATAGAAAAGCTTATTTTCAAGATAATTCAAGGTAAGACTACAAGATAATTTGAGCCTAAATCATCAGTTCAAACAACGAATGAAGATAAAATGACCGTTCTGCGATATTTCTATACGTCAGTTGGGCTTTTCATAAGGCACAAAAATCATTGAATAAGATCAAAAAGTAGATATCTCTTGAACACCTTTAATTGTTTTAATCCTACCTAGAAAATCTCTATTCTCATACAAGAATTGGAGATAAGACTTGAAATAAGACCAATAAAAGAAGTATTCTGAGGCCGCTTATGTGATTATTGACATGCATGATATACCTAATAGATATAATAGACTTTGGTGATAATAGGCCAATTGTTGCTTGCATCGAATATCCAATTTTAGCATCTATGAAAATCCAAGAACACATAGACTTCAAAAAAAAATATCCTCAAAAACAGAGAATAAAAGTTAACGATTCATATTATTTTCGTAACAAAACCATCCTCTGAAATATGGCAGTTCTCCAAACAAATGTGAACTGGTACTGCTATATAAAGCTATTACTCGCCCCATCTTGTTACGAACTTTAGCGCTGCTAAAGCAAATCAATGGTGCGTACAATCCAACGCTATCAACACACCAGGGTTTGGATCTAATGAAACTCTTGATATTGAGTTAGAAATTCCAGTTGTGAAAGGCGATACAAAACAAAGGAAAAATCATTGAGACAAACTAATAGATCCATTGAAGGAATAATCCAACAACCAAAGCTTAAAGAAAAAAATATCCAAGGACAACACAGTAATTTAAAGGTGCATCCATGGATGTCTTCTCTTTCACGTCAATTATTCAAACAAATCATACAATTATCTCATAAAATGTATGCTTATATTCGAATTAAAAAAAAATTAATTAAATTTGTGTCAAATATATCGGATACTGAGAAGGTTTTGCAATATACTTTAATTTTCATAATCTATCAAAATACTTTTCACTACATTCTTCTAAACCAGTTGTCAAACCAACTCTTTAACGTTTCTTTGAGAACCTAGAAACACTCGTCATCAAAAGATCCATATCGTTAAAAAACTTTGTTCTGGACTTTAGTGGGCACGTTATAAAATCCAAGTTTCGGCACCTATTACATAGCATTGACAAATAAATGCTCCAGTTTCAATCTCGTTCAGCAGCTCGGCACACCACGAAACCTATGGTGTCATTTTCTTGTCGGTTAGGTCACAAGGTACTCAAAGGGAACAACTTTTGCTCATTTGTAGATCTGCAGAAATACCCACACGATATTCTATCTGGCGATACTTTAGAGCGGTTGTAATGTGAGAACATGTTTATATTCTTTCAAAAATTGTTAAGCATATAAAGAGGTGCGCATCGTAAAACATTCGTCTAGGTTATTATTTTGTCGAATAGTTCGATGGGAAAGATTAGAGTCCTATATCGCACTGACTGGGAACCGTGGTAGTTGGTTCATACGTTTGGCTTGCTGAGGTGTCTTGTATAGCCCGTTAAGTGAGCGCTTGAGGGTTGGTATAGCAGCAAAGCTGGCTTAGGCGACACCAAGATAAAAAAAGCTATTTAAATAATCTGCCGAGTTTTGCACACTTTAGAGACATTTGCATTCGTCTAGTTGTGTAGTTCCTAGGCCGTAATTTTTTTAAATTTTCCAAATATATAATTTCGTTCTTCATTCAACTAGACAAAAGTTACGCCATATAATTTTTTCGTATTAAGAAGCGAATCGGTCATTTGTAGTTTTGTGTAACTGAGGAAAGAATGGCAATCTAATTTTAAAAAATCTTCTTTCTAAAGCCTCTTTCTCTTGAAGAATTATAGAATCACCTCTACAGTTATTACAACTGTAACGGCCTCATCTTACTGATAAGGTTGTTGTAAGTGGATGTAGTCCAGGGGTGTTTGTGAAGTGACTTCAATCTGTTGTTTTTATGGGTAGAGGAAATGGAAGAAATGTTTATTTTGTTTAGTGATCAAAATCGCTCTCTAAAAGTACAGCGGTAGAAGCCATTGTTGAAGTTTTCTCTAAATGAGATAGTGGCGTTTGAAAGGATGAAAAGCAGAGAAGAAAGTTACCTTATGAATCTAGAAATTCTCTCCGTTTATTTGTTGGTATCGTGGGAAATATACAAGAAACTATGGAGTGCTTACTTCTAAAAACTGATGTGCTTTCTCGGCCCAAACAAAATTGTTTTGCCCATTCTTTTACTGTAGAATAAAAAGGCAAAGATTTACCGTACACACCAAACAAAGGTTGTTTAATAGCATTGGGACTAATACCTTCTTTAGTGGAAAATTTAATTACGGCTTAGTAGTCGATTTTCAAGATTGTGCAAAATTATGCGGCACTACTAACTAAAGTGACTGTTGCTACCAGATTTAGACCAACCGGCTACTGAAATTTTTACGACCGTTCAACCTAAAGATTGTCGATTTGACACTACCATTAAATTGTTTCTATTATTACTGAAATATAGTCAGACCGGCGACTTTTGGCAATTACTTGATAGTGCAAATAAAAGAAATGATGGTTATTGCAGTTTCATTTCCTAATTTAGTCATTTAATCAGTGCTAGCTTTTTATTGTTTTATTAATAGTATAATTCTACATCTTCAACTTTAGGAAAATTGAAAAATGTTATTAAACTAACAACGGTGTTTGAAATCGAATATACATCAAATTTCCTGTACTTTAAGTTTGACTTTCGCACCGCAATGTTATATCTCGTTCTGTGTGCCTGGCTCATGAGTGATACCCAATCAAAAGTAAGCTGATAGCTTTCCAAATTTATATATTAACGTGCGTCAGGCCAAATCCGTAAATAAATATTGAACCTATTCAACTATTTCATTAATTGTAGAACACCGCTATGGATGGCGTAGTGCACCCTCCTACGACTCCAATGATAACTGATCAGAAATTAAATCTTCATGCATACCAACAAACGCTCCCACAACAACAGCAACATCAATAACCGCCCATACAAATGCAGTCACAGCAATCACAACGCAAATGTCCTTCGTATCCAACGCAACAATTAATTCAGTAAGGGACACACATTTCAAATCCTGACGACTAGCGGTTAATACCAAGCACAAGAAGAGCAAACCGTAATATGCGAATTACAACGTAATCTTAAACAAACAAAATTGTCAGATACTAACTTAGCGCCTCTAGCAAATGCCAACCTCTCGCCAGTTCTGATTCCGAATAGGAGACAGAAGGAATAAAACCTAACAATATTTATTTACAATTATCAAAATACTAAAAGAAAAAAAATACAAAATTTTGCACATTCCAACATAAGATCGTCAAAAGATATGAGACATGCATCCACAGTCGAATTTTAAAAAACGGCCACTGAAATAACCAATTATGAACATAAGGTTCTGAATATTCAACATATTAGGTATAGAATTGCCAAAATCTAATCCCCAATGTTCTTTCTAGAACTGGAGTAGTCAAATAATAATAAAGACATCTACAACATTGAATTTTTGATGAATTCTAAGATTTGAACCGCAACCTGTCAAAAAGGAAATAATTCAATGTCACACTATTATCATAGAACACAATATTCAACTTACTTGCAATAATGATCAGCAAGATATATCACAACGTGTAACATCTCAAAATTGCACTATGGAACGCCTACGGCCTCCGAAGTTCATTCCACTACCAACTCTTATTAGAATATATTTTAAGCTACATTGTAGATACTATACCTCATCCCGTTAGTACTGCTTATGCAAGAACAGCACTCATAATAAAAAAACCTCAATCAAACAAAAATTTCAATCAGATTATCTTGAATCTTCCACCGTTGCGGTAGCAGAAAACACAGAGACGCCATATACTCTTCTGCATACCGCCCTCTATGGCATAATATTAAAAAATAGCAATTTTTCATAGCTGATGAAGATTATAACCCAAAAACCAAATACTAAGACCATGAATTATGTAAAAGAAGAAAATTGTACTAAGCAATTGGAAGCAACATAATTTATATTGATAAATCAAATTTGAACCTACGTTTCTTAAAACTATTTAAGAATTAAAGCATGCTGGTCTGACCACTCACTAGTACTTAATATTAAAAACTCATAAACCAGCAAGTTCTCAAGAACCATTAAGTGGAAACCATTTTAGGGATTTAGCTACAAAAACAATGCCATTAAATATCTTATTAAAAAAAAACACTATTTAGTGTCACTGAGCATCTCAATTAGACCATACAGACATCAACTTGGGAACCTATGCCACACTATGAAAGTCAATACGTGACAGAATCTGGGCAAGAACAAACCACCTAAAAGCAGACATTTTCGCAGAATGTTTAACCCCATGATAGATCCTGTCACACACCAAACTCTCGCTCATCCTATAAGACCAGTAAAAGTTAGTCAAGTCAGCACTGTGAAGAGAAATCTTAATTCAAAGAAAGCTCTAGGTTACGATCTAATAATAGCCCAAATCCTAAAAGAGCAAACAGAAAAGACAATAACAGCCATTACCTACATAGTAAATGTTCCCAGAACAACAAGAAGCTGCACAAATTGTAATGACAACGAAACCAGAAAAAATCCAGGGAAGTCGCTGCATACAGATCCATCAGCTTGCTACCCCTAATATCTACAGTCTTTGAAAACTACTGTAAAGTTCAAATAAATTTTAGAACAATAAAATACCGTGCCAAAACACCAATTTGTTTTTCAGAAGGTCATGTGCATAAAATAGCCACAAGAATTAACCACATCTAAAACCTACATCTAAAACGGCACTTCTCGTCAGTACTTTTAGATATTAGCCAGGACTTCGATAAGGTCTGACATAACGGGCTGTTATAGAAAATCAAGAAGGTGCTGCACTACAAATTGCCAAAAACTTATCTGTCAGAAAGAAGTTATCGTGTTAAATTTAAAGACACAAAATCATCAATTCGAACAACCGAGCAAGTGTACCCCAGGGCAGTATTATAGGTCCTATCCTATACTTTTTGCATACAGCAGATAGATAGACTCCTGGCCAGAAAAACTCACTTACTAAAAAATATTCCAATTTGGATTAAGACTTCATAAAATGTACTGGATGATAAAGAAAATCTCAATTATCACTGCAAAATAAAATATTTCTACATAAAATAATCATAAAATCATTACGGGCCTATAGAATGCAGATTTTGGGGTCTGCTAGCAACTCTAACATGGAAATATTCTAACGGTTCCAAAATAAAGTATTAAGGATAATAGCCGATACTTCTAGATTTGGTTAACAGAGTATTTTCTAGGTTTAGATTAATTTTTCGAGTTAATGCGATCACAATCGACTAGGTTATTGCTTCCTCATGTCAAATACTTAATTTAACGATTGTAAATATGCAGAGCAATAAACTTGTAAAAATCAGTTTAAAATTCACTGGTCCGCACAAACAGAATGCGGCGGTATAAATAGCCTGGGAAGCAAACAAATCGCGGACATTAAAAATAACGCCGCTACGTAACTGGAATTTAGAGCCCTCGCCAATTTCAAGCTAATTAAGATCTAATCGATTACAAAGAGTGCATTTGGTAAATATAAGCAAGCGCTGATGTAATATTTACAAACTGTACTGGGAAGGCGTCTAAAGCTCCCATCAGCTGCCTTCTTCAGCTTCCACATGCATCGAGCTGAAACGGTTGTTAATCATGCAAGGCGAAATGAATGCTGCGTTGTTTATTAATAACGACAGGTATCGTTTACGACTCACAAGAACTTATTGATCGGGTTGTTGCTCAGCGGACCATGATGAATGCATACCTGAAACAAAATTAACAACAATTAATACAATTGTTTTTGTATGAAAATACATTTTACAGAATAAATACGGAAGATTAAAAAATAGATTGGCACGAATTTCAGCTTCTTGAAAGAAAGAGCAGGTGTCAAATAAATGCTTCCCTGGTGAAAATGTATCAGCCAAGGAAACCGAGTGGACAAGGAAGAAGAATCGGAGAAAAGAAAAATAAATACTTCACTCACATCTCCACAAAGAAGCAAAAAATTCGCAAAACGAAGTAGTTCAAAGGTACCAAAAAGCTACAACTAAAAGAGTCATAAAGCAAGAATTGGTAAATTAATAATCAACTATCAGATTAAAATTATAAAAGCAACAAATGTCAAAATTAACGTACAAATTATTATTAGGGTGAGAGCTAACAAACCACACTAGTCGTGTAATTCTGAGCAAATAGGTCTCACTCTAAAAAATTGAGGATATAAAATTATTGCAGTGTGAAACTAAACAGCATCTGAATGTTTTTGCTAACCTTCAGGCCTGATGAAGAGCAATCATGGAGATCAGAATGAAAATTTTCGAATTAGAAAATCGAAACTAGTAACACAGTGTAAAAGATGCCGGGCATGTAGGCATAACCAAACGTATCGCGCTAAAGCACCGATGTATATCAAATTCCCAAGAAAACATCTAACAAAAAAGTGCACAAAACCTGAAAATGTACAGCTTACATGTGTACACTAGAGAAAAGGACACCCCGCTAATTATAGAAGATGCATGGTAGCTAAAGAAATGCAGAAAGTAGAAAATACGGAGTGAAGAAAACAACTTTGTCTCAGCAGCCCCAGATGACATCTCAACCAAAGCAAGACAACAATGTTCCTAAACTTAAAATGCGTAGTCAAGCACTGGCAGATAATTCGGAAAAAATATTAAGAGAATAAATTAGCAAAATTTGTCATCTGACTCTACTTTCCAGGAAATAGAAAAACTGAACAAAACGGGCAAACAAATAGAAATGGCTGATCAACGTAGAATAACAGAATGGAATGCTAATGGACTGTTGTAGCACCACCAGAAATTACAAGTAGTCCTAAATAGGCGTGCGTAGCGTTTCTGAAACTCACGTCACCAAAGAGTCATATATCAGATTTCAAAGATATAGGGTCCACCATACCATTCACCCAAAGGCAAAAGTCCCAAATGCAACGATAGCAAAGAAATCCATCTCATACTATCAGACTAATAAAATACAGACCGCATCTGTGAATGCCAAAACTAAAACTTGTGAAGTTATTGTTGCCCGCCAACACATGCTATAAAGAAAGAATAATACGTTGACTTCCAGGACAGTCAAAAATATAAGTTCATGGTGGAGGTAACTTCAATGCAAAGCATACGCGCTGGGAATATACACTAGCAACTAAAGGTGAGAAATCGTTGCTAGCATGTAACCAATTAAATCAGCTGTAAAGTCAATCTATTAGCCTACAGATACGAGTAAAATTCCTGACCTCATAAGTTTCTTTGTAATTAGATACATCTCATCGAATTATTTACACGTTCAAGAAACATGGGATATAGGTTCATATCATTCCTCCACATTCCTGAGCTTAAGTGACAGTCTCATACAGAAAGAATTACCTAACAGAGTCGTCAATAAACTGCCTGATAGAAAAAACTTCAAAATTACTGTTAAAAACTCTGTTCAACTATCGGTTCCTCTAGGAACTGAAGAACAATTAGATAATTAAGTAGACTTGATTATCAAAAACATCTAGCAAGCAGCGTAGAACTTAGAATAAAGGAAAATAACTACCCAAAAGAGATAGGGAAAAGAAAACCTAGGAGAAAATGGTATCTGTAGATCAGACAGATTTAAATAATGCTACCCAGCAATTAAAAAGTGAAATTCAACGTATTAAAAATGAAGTTGATTAGTGAATACTTAAGTGAATTTACTAACGACAATGAAACTAACTATTCTTTTGGAAAATCACCAAAATATTAAAAAGGCCTGTACACTTCAGAATCACCATTCAAGAAAGAAAGTTCAGCTCGTAGTAACTTGCAAAAGGCACTTAGATTTGCAGAACCTTTGGAGATGACTTTTCAGCCAAATAATGAGAGATGATCCCCCAAAAGAAATTCACTGAAAACAAGAGGACATAATCGTTAGACACCCCACCAAAAGAAGTTTATAAAGAATTAAAGTGAACACCAACCCAAAAAAAGCTCCTAATTTTGACCTGACTGCTGGAGAAATTCTGAAGCAATTCTCAAGGAAAGCTGCCTATCATCTCAAACCTCTGTGAAAAACTATTGCTGAAAAGGTTACAGCCAATAATAGATCTTTACGCACCAGTTTGATTTCAGAAAAAGTCGCCCTGACCACTGATGAAGTCCATATGATCGCCGACATCATTGAGAAGTCATTAAAGGAAAAAGTCTGCTCGACTGTTCTCCTTGATGTAATGCAAACTTTTGATAAAGTATGACATGAAGGTTTGCTCTATAAACTATATAAGCTACTGCTACGTTAGTACTCAGAACCTTTAAAATCCTATCTATCAGAAAGATATTACAAAATTTTATTTTGAATTGAAATTAAATTAAGAAGAAAGCACCCCAGGGGAGTCTACTAGGTCCAGCATTGTGATATCCGTAACCTTAAGCAAAATACATTGGCAGAGTTTGCTGATGTCATTGCAATGGTTGTAGTAGAAGAAATCATGAAGAAGCAGCCAGAAAACTCCAAACATCTACTGACCAGATAAACATCTGGACTAGAAAATAGCGCATCAAGTTGAATAAGAGCAAGTCGGTGTAGAATGAAACCCGATAGATATATAGCATTTAACCTTGGGGGTGCGCCAGTCAAAACAACGTACAAGTTACACAGCGATGCAAAAGAGGTGCTAAGAAACATCGCCGATGTTCCCTGGTTCTACCAAAACAGCGACGTCCATCGCGACTTCAAAATGGATACAATTAACTAGATCATTTCCAGATTTACCAGTAGCCATAAACAGAAGCTACTCCACCGTGTAAATACCGGGACTATCCAGCTCCTTGACAATGTAGAGATAGAAGATTCAGCAGGGCCAAGTCTTTTGAGTGCACATCGTTTAGTAAAAATATAAAAAATCCACTGAGTAAGACTTTGGTTTTAAGTTTCAAAAATAGTATGTTAAGTTAGATAAAAATTATCCATTAATAATAAATTGATCACATAGTAATGTATATTAAAGAAAATTCTATGTCGATTACAAGTGCATTGAATATTTTCAAAAGTTATTTGAATGGTAGAATAATAATAAAAAACAAAACTTTATTTGACAAGTAGCACAAGATGCACATCAATCAAAATCGTTAACTATGATTTTCTCCCATATTTATGATAACAAACAACACTTTTTTTGAGGCAATCCGTCTTTATGTAAGTTGAAATGCTGTTCTTCAACGCGTATACCATAGGTCTAAACAAGTGGCAGTTGGAAGCACTAATGTCTGGTGAATATATCTGATTGGTTATAACTTCTCAACCAAGCGCTTCAAAAGTGTCCACACGTGGCCGATTATTAGCTGAAATGCCATTTGATTATGATTTTTCACGTATTATGGATGTTTGGTCTTCTGGACAATGTTGGCAAAGGTCGCTAGAAATCTCAAAGTGTAGCACGCTTCTCTGGTTTTACCAAATGAAGAGCATTGACTTTTTCTTTAGATATTCCATTTTGGTGCCGAAGTTGATGATTGGCCTGGACCACAAATTGATTTTTGCGTTTGATATTGTCGAAATATCCATTTTTCATCATATAATGCAAGAACCCTTTATCTGTTTTACCTACCAAGCAGGAAAGGCACATGGTTTTTCATTTCTCCATGTGTCTTTCCTTCAATTCGTAAGATACCCAATTTTCTTCTTTTAGACTTCCCCCGTGTACTTCTAACTTTTGAAAATCTCAGATTGAGTAACATTTAATATTTCTTCAGGTTGTTTTTGCGTCTGGCATAAGTCTTCATCCAATAATTCATACAATTCTTCGTCTTTGAATGTTTTAGAGCGGTTAAACGCTTTGTCTTCCACATCAAAATCGCCATAATTGAGGCCCCTGAAACTATACCATAAATTTTTCTTTATATTGAAGTTACAAACGTGGCAGACGTTAGAACTAAATAATATAGCAGACAATGCATAAGAATTAACATCTGTTCAAGCTACGGGGAAACGAAAATATTCCTAGCAGTTTTATAAAAATAACAGTATATACAGGGCGAGCCATAAAGTCGTTCTTTTAATTAAAGGGGCATTATAAATGGCTTTTGTAAAAAAACTTGCTCAATTTTATCACGACCCGGCTTTCGCATAGTTGCGGTCACAACCAATGACTAATAAAAGAATTAAACGGAAATATTTGAGAGCACCGCCTACAAGTAAATACCGCCCGGAGAGCCCTGAGAACCCAGACCCCGGCGCTAAATAATAAAACCCATCAAATTAAAAGGAAGCGCCCGCGCTAACGAGCGCGAGCGCGCCTACATGCGCTCGGGGCTTAGATCGGGCCGGCAAATTCGAGAACGACCGCGCTTAATGTCAATAGCTCCAGTACATTAGGGAGCGGAGGGGCAATTTCAATTTGTCAGCCCCGGCCCCGAGTTTAACTTTCGCAGCAAAGGTCTCTCTTTGCGTTCGGAGATGAAGCGGGCCACCCGACCGCAAAAGCTTTACCTCCGTCGAGGCTCCGGCACAATCTGATCCGAATTTCGTGCAAATGTAATTGCTACAAACGGACTACTTGGATGATTAATGCTGATGGCTTTGCATCGGAGCGAGGCGCGCAAAAAGCGGAGGCCGAATTACCGTTTCTGCGGACAGACGTTCCCAAATTTAAAGATATCATTGGAGTAACCTTCCAGAGCGCACCGTTACAACAAGACTCAAACAACTTAATAACGAGATAATCAGGAAGAAATGCGTCAAATTATTTATTTTATTTTTGATCCACCCTGTAGATGTACATGTCTTTAAAGACAAATTAAACTTTTAAAATTAACCCTGCCAAACGTAAAGTAAGTTTCGTCGTAGATCAATAACATGTCCTCTTCACCCCATTTAACGAAACCTTATGGCTTCGCATCTCTCGTCATACTAGACAATTTTTTAAGTTTCAAGTCATGATCCAACATTCACATATTTAATTAAGTTTGTACCGAAAAGGAGTGTCTTTCAAAGTTCAATGAGATGGAGTAGAAGTGGAAATCTATCGAGCATTTTTAACACAACGACAATGTTTTACTACAAGAATCAATATAGGGGTGCTGACGTCCATCAATTGTCCCATCTAACAATCAAGTGTACACATCACATAAGTTGGTAAATAATAAATAATTTAGTCATCATTTTACCTTCATCCTTCATAAAGAACATCTAGAAAAGTAACGACAGCTTTGATACAACAGCAGCAGGGTACAGACACAATATAAACAACGCCTCTGCTTTTCGACACTTATTTTATTCGTTATTGATAATAACTATCAAAAGACATTTCAATAGAAACTGGATGTTCAAGCTAATGTTTGCAGTTCCTAGAAGGTATAGAGAAATATTGTCAAAAACATTATTCCACGTCAAAGTCTATCTTAGAAACTTTTTCTTTATATAACGACCTGTTTAGTTACTTGATAATATAAAATGAGAAAAGATGGAGCACTATTACCACTGCATCAACTGTATTACCCATTTGTCCACTTATACAGGGAAAAAGTTTGCAGTTTTCTCTAATTAGAACCTCATGAGAGCTGGCTTCTTTCCAATGTAAATGACTCGATCGAACAACAGCTTTGCAGTCAAATATAATGTTTCATCCCCTTCATTATAAAGTTCACAAATGACAGTTAATTAGCCTAACTTGTTGGCTATTGTCATCTGTTATTTTCCAAGCATTTCTTTCCTGCACTTTAGTCTTTCCGCCCAGATTCAGTGGTTTCGGCAGAATTTACTTATCCACTAACTTACCCAAGTGCAAAATACAGCTTTGGTTACTTCAAGCATTATTTCAGGCTCCGTAAAAATGGTTTTTGATTCCTTTTTTCAGACCATCGTCACTTTCATTTCGTGGCATACCTTTATGCCCTAGTACTTATACAAGAATAAGTCTATTATAGTTTGCAAAGGTTATAAAAAATTTTAGGCCGCGCCAGATCGGTTTAGAATTTTACAAATTTATTGAAGCGTCATCAAAAGAGAAATATACAAAGTTATTCTCCGCCTAGTCTCCTGGCATAGAAGCACGTTCTGCCCAACAGATAGGTAGTTCTTTGATCCACTATCTTAAATTGAAAATAGCTGCAACACCAGCCGATAGCATATTTGGGGTTTATTAATGATCCGAGCCAATGATAATCGCAGGGCGAAAATTTCGAACTCAAAAAGAGTATGCTAATCTTCAATTTCTATCGAGTTTGAGCAGGATAACGTAGCTTATTTTGACCTCAGAAAAAATTTCAGCAGCCCTTAATCGACGGCAATTCTTGAGTAGGAGACGAACAAAGCGAATGCTCCCTCAGCCACGTCTACCCTCGCTGACCCCCATTTTCAACTGCTTCTCGCCCTCTCAAAAATTGTTTATGTCTTAAGGGTGTTACTCCCGAACTGTGTCTTGTCATTTTAAAATTTCTGATTGCTTTACGCCTACTGTTACAAGAAGCTTGGTAATAGTCCGTTGTGTAGTAAACACTAGAAGAAGTACCCTAAGAGAATAATGTCCTTTCAGCATCCCTACGTTATGGATGCGTAAGAAAATTCCTGTTTATATTTTATTCACATACTGAAGGTTTTTATTAAAGCTCAGTTGTCTGTTAAGATAAGGATGTCTCATCTTGATAACTCCCACAAGTTGAATTTACATGGCTAGCTATTAGAAATACTCATAACTTTCATACAACTATAGAATGCAAAGAATGTCTTAAAAAATATTAAGTTAAATTGGTCTTTTATTGGAATGGTTTATACTTGTATCGCAAATGGTTATCTATATAGCTGTCAAAAACGGTGTCTCGTTCTCCAGGTTTTCCATAGCTCGACTTTTTTAATACCTCTTTTTATATACAAAAAGACAACTATTACAAGTTTCATTTTGAACATTCTCTATTCTTACAAAGTTTTATTTCCATCTTGAGTAGTAAAAAAAGGCTTCAGAGGAAGTAAGTAGATGTAGTTTTTTTAATAATAATTCTGGTCAAATGAAGTTAGCAATCCCTGCATGTCAACTTAAGCTTCACAAAGTGAGTTGTTTATGACTTTCTCGCAAGTTTTTGTCAGTTGAACAGCGCCCTATCATCATCTTCGGCGAACATTCTATCGTCTTTGAAGCGCTTAAATTACTTGTAGGTTTCGTTCTAACCATTTTTATAAACTTCTAAATTGGTTATGAAATAAAACAAAGCTATCTAAGCTCCCAGAAAAATGTAAACTGAAAACTGGTTCCTTCGAAATTCTGAAGAAGGAAATCTAGAAAGACAATTCTAGACTACAGTACTTTTAAGCGAGTCATTTCAATTCCGACAAAAATATGTTCAGCTCATCCAGTTTCCTTTAAAGATGACCAAAACATTTAAAATTTTCGGAACCATTCTATATGACCCAACTTTAATTGGTAGTAATCGAGTACCAATTATTACAATTGTCGCTTTTTATTAGGCTGCGTAATACTTGAGTTTAATTAGTAATCTATATAAAAAGTGTAGTTCAAAATAACTTCAGGAAGTAAGTATTTTTTATAAAATATTAGCTATCATGCTAATGGACCATTCAACTACTCTATCATCTCAATATTTGCACTGTCAACAAGTTTACAGTAAATAATCAAGAACATCGCAACATTTGGCAAGTAAACGCAATGAGTTAGTTAATTAGGGTACAAATGGAGTTACTATCTGTAAAAATCATCAATAAAGTTATGCATTCTATGCACTTTTGTGATTTTGTTTTGTGTAAGCATATAAGAAAGAGCGGTTAGTTACGGCATTCACTGTGGTCAAGAATTCACACTAGCTGCCTCTAAAACTTTAATAACTTCACCTGTTAACCTTATTTTACAACTATGCATTCAACTCTTGTTCTTTTTAAAGAAATGCTACCTCTTTAGCTATCTCTAGATTTGTAGTTTTCATGCAAGAAGAATGTTGCGGTATTCAGAGTTGGAAAATGTCCAGTACTGATTGAATCTTTCTAAATTGATTCTTCATCATGCTGTTCCAAAAAATAGATAATTCTGTATGCCGAGGTCGCAACGCCAATGCTAAAGAATTAAACAAATTTTATGAACTTTGCGTGCTAAAGGTTATAACAAAGTTTACTTGCATTTGTAAATAAATTTACAAAAAGTGGTAACATGACATCACACTTGTGTTGCTATCTAGTAATTTCCAGAGCTGTTTTTACTTACAACTTTGGTATTCGAAAAGTAATTTTAAAGAGCAAGAAAGTTGTTTGATTTCATATCAAAGTATTTGCAAAGAATCAGATAAGTTTAAGCGTTTATTGAAGTATCACAAACTACAAACACACAAAGGCATTTTTGTATGGAATCTTTAGGTGCTTCTTTTAATAATACACACGAATGAAAATCGCAGAGCGATTACTTCTCCCTCCTATAAGAATGTGGTCTAAAATAAATTCTAAATGTTTTGTCGAGTTTGGGTAACTGTATAAAACTGGGCGTTATCGTAAATCAAGAGAGCGCTTCGGATTCCCCAAGCGTTGCGGTAGCTTATTCCGATCTCAAAATCTTCAGAAGAACAGGAACAAAGCAAATATTTTCCAAAACGGCAGAATTTCACTTAAGATAATACAAGTTTTGAAAGTTTTTTAACCGGCCAAACTTACGATCGCTTTGAGAAGCTCAGATTGCGTTACAGCAAAAATCATCATAAGATTTAGCAAGATTGGTGCTCCCTACTCTTGGTAAATTGAAGTCTACCAACTTGACTTCCAGAATAGTTTTAAGAACTAATAAACTTGTTACGCTTCACACCAAATGTTAAAACTTTTTCTAAAGGATGGGGAGCAAATCTACGAGAAGATTAAGCGTTTTAAAAAAGACAGAAAGTCTACTGAAGATAATCGAAGCTTTTAAAACCCTTCAACTGATCAAAGTCTGTCACCTGTCAACAAATTACTCTGTAAAGCTGAAGTGAAAATTATTAGTTGCATTTCAGCAAAATTTGTCACAAGATGTTCATTACTCCTTTTGTTTTAAATCCAGCTTTGTCTTGTCCCCAAAATTCAAATTAAACTGCTAAAATTCAATCTACAACTTAACTTCCGGAATCATTTTAAGAAATAATTATTTTTATAAGGATATAAAAAAATCTGTCAGAAGTTTAAGCGGCTTAAAAATGGCAGAAAGTCTACTGAGGAATATGGATGTTTTTAGCGCCCTTCGGCTGATCAAAGTCTGTCTGTCATCTACAAACAAGGCACTTTGTGAAGTCTAGGTTGGCGGATGAGAATTGCTAGCAGAACTTCAGCAAAACTCCTCGCAAGGTTTATCTTACATTTCTTATTTATCTAATTGTTTATTTATTTCTTGAGAACAAATATTATTTTCGGCTGCTGCTGAAGAACACTTCTCTATTCGATTTTTCGCCAGTTTTGTCAAAACAAACCGTTAAAATATTCCTTTTGTTGTTCAACTAACTTTTTGTCCAAAAATATCAATTAACGGTAAAACTTCGGCTGTACATTCTTTACATACTCCTGTATAAGCCAATGCCTATATATAGAAATTAAAGTTAGGTACATCTGTAGAATTTTGACTTTTAAAGATTGATTTTAGACCACAATTTGATATCCGAAAGCCAGGCAAATTAAGAAGACCAAGGTAACTTACAATTTCTATGGTGGGATTCGATCGGTGGAATGCAGATATTCCGTCAGAGAAGCGCTTGTTTTGGTATCAAAAAGTACTACATTCCTACTAGGAGCTATTTTAAATTGCCATTTGAGTAAGGCTAAAAACAGTATCGAGAAAGTGGTAAAAAATTAAGGAAATCCTTTCACGGAGACACTATAACACCGTCAGTCTCTAGTTACTAAGAGCATCAAAGGTTCAAATCTGAAGCCTAGAAGATAATGAGTCTTTAAACTGGAGTCAGGCTATATAGTAGCTGAGGATTGGGCTTGGATGTATCTGCATCTGGTGCGGAGTGGGGATTAATTTGGGATACGAGATCAAACACTGCTTCTTGTGACTACGAAGTCAGAAGAAAATGACAAAGCCTTGTTCACAAATTTTTTGATCCGATTGGGTTTACTGTTCCGGTAGCAGTGCCTCTGGAAATACTTATCCAATATTTACGCAGCCAGAAAAAAGTTTCTAAACATATAACGCAAAGTTGATTGAAGATAATGAATTAATTCAATCGGAACCACGGAAAACCATAATAAAATGTTTTCATGCATTCGTAAGATCGCAATATTTTTCCATATCGACACTGAAAACAAAATCAATATGCAACTAATTTAAGCAAATCCAAAGCAGCACCAATGAAACGAGCTGCCTTTCCAAGACTTGAGCTATTAGCATGTACTATTGGATCCCGACTAGTACATATTATTAAAAGAACCTTTGAAGTTCAAAAAAATCATATTTATTTTTTAAGGAACTACAGTAACAGCATTCTAGTATGTTAAGAAAATAATTCCTGGGGAAATCGTAGCAGAGATCTTTAACTTTATTAGCATAGATTCCTAGAGAAATAAATACAGCATATTTCTCATGCTATAAACGTACAGTAAAGGTTTTTTTCAACAAGGAAATGGTAGCTCCACAAAAAAAGCTTTTAGTAAATACAAAAACATCAGGACAATTTAGTGACAGAAAGGAAGCCGTAAGTCTGTTTGAAAATATATTTAGAGAATTTAAATCTGTAATAGAATTCATTCAATTCTACGCCATACTACAGTGTGCGCCTGAAAACGGCAAGAGGGCTACAGGAGTACGCGGATCTATATTATATCAGACAGCCAGGCAGCATTAAAGCATCATCTAGACTGGTATGAGAATGCTTAAACGAACTCAATACACTGGCAGAACGTAACACGGTAAAACTACTATGGGCACCTGGGCATTGCGGTATCTACGGCAATGAGAAAGCCGATGAATTGGCCAGGCAGGGATCTAGTGAGGATTATATAGGCCCAGAACCTGCTTTAGAAATCTCACGAAGTGCTTCCCGAAGCTTTATTAAGGAGAGGACACGCACTCATCATTAAATGTACTGGAAGAATCGACCAGGGCATAATTTCAACAAAACCTTCAATAAAGTATCTTGCCAAGAGAGAGCTGCAAAACTCCTTAATCTAAGTAAGCCAAAGCTAAAGATAACCATAGCGTTTCTTACAGGACATGCGACTATTAAAGAACACCCACTGGAAAATTGGTAAATTCAATGGTGAATTTGCATGCAGACTCTGTAGCAAGGAACCAGAAACCGAAAGACTTCCAGACACATCCTGTAAAGGACCTGTATCTGTTGATTCAGGGCACATCAATTACAGATTGGTTGTGAGTTCACTATATTAAGGTAATCATAATAAGCCATAGGCTGCAGGGAACATGGATCCATCAAGGAAGACATACCCTAAGGATTATTAGTTCAAAATTCAAGAACAGGAAAAACAGAAAAGCGCAAGGTAGTTGTAAGTACTAATATCAAGAAGAGTTGTTATTAGCCAAAATTGAAAATTTGGCTTTTGGACAAGATGATGAAGAATACTTCGCCAAATTTATCATTTCTACAAGTTGGTAGTTCAAGGTTAATTGGATACAGTGACTTTACTTCCCAAATTTACGAAGTTATCGGGAACTGGAGTCAGTAGCTTAAAATCCCGGAATTGACATACGAGCAAGCTTTCAGGACTAATTATTGAATTGATGCAAGTAAGAGAATTTCTTGTAACATTCCTTCAAGTTTGAAATTAACATAACTAGCAACGACTGTCAAGTTTTACATCTATCTAAATTAGCTTCTATACTATTCGCCTTAATCTTCAATTTCTTAAAGTGACATTCAGACCAATAAAATCTCATGTTGCTTGAATAGTACCTTCATAATTCGAAGTGGACATCTCGTTAGTAAGTAAGAGTCAACCTGATCGATGCAAGCAAAGCTTACATTGAGAATAACCGACATGAGCCATGGAGAGAGGATAACGTTCAGTTATAAATGATATCAAAAAGTCGCTTTAAGATTTTTCAAGAGTCACGTCATTTTAAAGTGTTGTAGAAAGATTTTGTTACCTTAATTTTTGAGCATGGTAGGTCCTAATATAAATTACTGGAATTTTCAGAGCTTATAACGGTAGAGTAGAATAACGGACGATTTTGAAAATGTGGTAATCTCGCTGTATCGAAGGAAGTGGATTAGAAAGCTGTCAATCATGATCTATACACCAAAGCATTTAGTTACTGTCAACAACAAGCGTACGTTGTCAAATCATTTTATCAAAACGATAACTTATGAACGTACCCATTTTTCCATTCACTTAAATTAGCCAGTGCCGTCAGTCCATCCAATAAAAAAGTGGGCTCAAAACTTTAAAGAGCCTGGAAAACCAAAATCCGCCAGAACGATAAGACGGATTTATCAAACGGTCTTCACCAGCACCCTTGCAAAATTCAAATAGTTCAAGCTCTCAGTGAAGCAGATTATGCCACCCAAAGATGTTTCTGTGAAGAGTTTTGAATTTGGTTGATCAGGTTGAGGAGAGCGTACACGACTAATGGATGAGCGACGAGGCCCATTTTCATCTGTCTGACTCGACAACTCTATCAGTAATCTCTTCATTCCGGAAAAGATACTCTATGGCGCGCTGTGTTTTCATCAGCGATCATACGACCTTACTTTTCCGAGGATACTCTTGGAAATGTTGCGTCCGTGACTTCGGAAAGGTATGCATACATGTTGAAAATTTTTTACTACAGAAGTTTTTCCGTATGTGAGAAACATTTTTTCACCAAGACGGAGCTACAAGTCATACAGCGAGAGTATAAATATTGCCAACGGCTTGTTTCAAAATCACGTCAACTCTCAAAACGGGGATATTGTGTGGCAGCCTCGTTCGACAGATCTCTAAGCTTTTGATTTTTTTTTCTTTGGGGTTATTTGAAGAGTAGAATTACCATGATGAACCACCTAGGACGATCGAGGCCTTCAAACAATGGATTCGAGATGAAGTGCCCGATTGGAAATGCTGCACAATGTGATGGTGAAGTCCAGGACCCGGCTTGAACAATTAAATTACGGATAATTTTGATGCAGCCCCCCGTAGTCATAAAAACATCAATATCTCGCTTCGACGAGCTAACGATATGGTGATCTTTAAATTGGAGCCAATTTTACTTTGTCGCACCAAATTGTTTGTGTTTTACATCGCTATATTTGAACTTTCAATTTGCAGCCCCCGCACTTCCGCAGAAGCTGCCTATCAAGTGCGTATAAACTTTCAGCCCCATAAAGAAACTATTTCGAGCCGCGCGATCTGTCCGCCCCCGACGACAAAGTGATCCTTTTATGTGCGATAGTCCTGAAGCGCTCATCTAGTTCACGGCGAAATCAATTTCGGACTCTCGACAGTTCCTGAAAACTTCCGGCGCCGCTGAAAGAATGAGCCCCGCGGCTAGCGCCGACAAAGCCTGCATGGGGCGCGTTATGTACGCGCGAATAAAACCCGCGCCAACGGGCGCAGCAGCCATAATAAGGCGCAATTTGTCAACTGGCGCATATCGTAAAGCTTCCAGCACAGGCAGCGCGTTCGCCGATTCGTTTCCTAAGCGAGCGGACGGCAAGATGTCTCCGGTCATTCAAGCCCCGCAAATAAGCGGAAACGTATTCAGGTATTTACATAAAGGGTTAATAAAATTCCTGCGAATGTATAGGAAGCCTGATCGAAAGGGCCGGAGCGCCTTTTCAGGCTGCCAGCAATTCCTGCGATAGCTACTTTCCGGACCTCGGCTCTGATTCGGGGCGCGCGTGCGGTAGATGGACGTCTTCCATTCTTGTTTGTTTGCAATTTTCTGCTCATTCTGCGTTTCTTTTTGCCGCGAGGGCCCTGAAACTCTAAATTTGTTTTTGCACAATGATGCCTGCATGTTATTTTATCAGGCTGAAGGGCAAAATAGCACTGGGCACCAGCTTATTTTGCTTTGAGGATGCATAAATAAAACCTTCAACCCTTACGACGCATTTTTTACTCACACAAAGAATGCGTTGGTGTAGAGCTTAGCAAATTACGTAACTCCACTACCAAATTTTTCAACAGAAAGGTGCCACTTTACGCATTTTCAGTAACAGCCAATTATATTATTAGAGAAAAAAGTTAGATCGTCTTAACACCTAGATGTAGAAAATAACCAGCCAACAGCAGATGATTTTGATCAACTCACGATGCTACAAGAACTTAAGAGATTGCTACCAGGTCCAAGGCGAAAAGCAATTGTCCTCTTAGTCGTACTTTTCTCAGTGAAAAACGAATGACTTCACTAACAAATAAAAACTGCAGCCCTTAAAGATCTATAAGTTTCTCCCTATCCAAGCTAGCGTCCATTCAGTTTGGGTTGTGAATAGACCACTCTAAAATATAACTGCTACAAAGAATTGTAGAAATCATAGCAAGAGGGTACGAAGCTAAATACTACACAACGGCAAAATTACTTCCTCGTTACTTCATTGATATCATCTTCGGTGCAGGAGAACAGGTTCTTCGCAATCTGAATTAAGACCGCTGTTTCACCTCCAAAGCAAGTACGCGTAGGAGTATCCCAGGGCAGTGTCCTTGGCCCCACATTATTTAGCATCTTCATACACAATATGCCCAGCCCGCGGCATAGTATCCTCGCATTATTTTCTGACGAAGCCGTTATATTAACCCAGAATGAAGATCTACCCACGGCTACTAATCGTCTCCAAACAGCCAGTAATACATTAAGTAAATGGTATAATAAATGAGCATACAACTTAAGTTTTAGCTTTAAACCCACAAAAAAACACCACAGAAATCACGTCAATGGAAAGGTCATTCCCTGGAACCTCAGAGAAGAAATATTGGTGTTTATCTCGACACCAGATTAATTTGTAGCACACACGTTAGTAACAAGCTTAGTCTTAGGTACAGCACACTAAAATTACTTTATCCTCCTCCCCAACGAATGTACAATATTACTCTATAAAACACTTTTACCTACGCTTATCCAATATGGAACACAAGCTCAAAAACAAGCATTAGAAAGCTTTAAGTTTTCCAGAATAAGATTCTCAAAATATCTGCTAATAAAAAAAGAGTGTTTATATCCAAGTATATTTTGAAGTAATGAAGGCTTGGTTCCCTTGGATACTTCATATTTTTGCTAAAATTACGGATACTACAACGTAAACGATCATATTTAGGTCTAATCAGGTTCCAGAAAGAAAATTTCAGTATGGAAGACGCTCCGAAGTCAAGACTTGCTGTCACGGACTCCTGGAGATTTGTTCCAAAAGAAATAAACTCAGCAGAACAGCTTCTTCAGCGATCCTTAGACGATTGTTGTACAGAACCTTTTCCAACGTAATTGGCAAAAGACTCAGTTTGACAACTGATTTCGAAGAATACAGAAGTACACAGAATGTGGTAAAAAGCATTTTCACAAACTAAGAAAATTAAGTACCGTATGCAAAATAGCTTTACATCGTAGAACTAGTTATGTATTTTTGCTCTAGTACAACAACATAAATAAATAATATTCAGCATATTGTAATCAAAAACGTAACTGGAAATTATTATCTTATAATCTCTCTGACTTCACCCTAATACTTTGAGATTACTATAATGCAATTGATTGCCAAGTCAAAAAATTTGTCATAGATACAAAGGCGAGGAAAAACTTGCCACATAATGTACTTTTCGGACGTGCTTTCAAATTGCTGCTTGAGTGTCCGTTACTTTTCACTTGTCTAGAGGTTATTAATCCTCCATTCGATGCTTCCCTAGGTGAGGGATAAGAAAATGTCTCCCAAATATGGGTGGTGCTAGAGAAATAAACATAAAATGAGCATGAAATAGGGCAGCAGCTGTTTTGGTTACTGAGGTTATCGTAGAATTACCCTAAGACCTTGATATCACACAGGAATCAAATAATGATTCTTATGCCGGTGTTACTGCGCTACAGAAAGCAAAAAAAACCTACTGCACTATAATCTCAAGAATAACAACCACCTATGAATGAATAGATAAAACAAAATGACTACGAGTACTCAGAGTCCCTTAAATGAGACAGGAAACCTAAAATAATCTTAAGTTGCATTATAACAGTAGCATTAGATATATAAAAGCTCGAAGTCGATGTACTCGGTGTTAATGAAGTCAGATGGCCAGACGCTGAACAGCATAGCTGCGAGGTCTTAATTTTGTAAAACTTATAATTTAATAAAGACGAGCATTAAGTGGTGTTGTGATACTAATCAAAAAGAGATACGGCAGTGTGTAACGAATTTCGTTTTTACAACGATCTTATGATGCTGATACATCTCGACACCTATCCATTAAATATAAAATTAATTAAAATTCATACGCCCACATCTAACAGCACTGATAACGGAAGAATTATTCAGATTTATAAATGTTAGTTAAAAGCGTGAAGAAGCACGAACTCAACATAATTATAAGCGATTTGAATGTCCAGATTATGAAAGTAAGTTTGAAGATATACAGGGTCCGGTGCAATAACGGCGACAAAGTTTGATGATTCCCGGCGCGAAAGCACGATGACAATAGCGCTATTTTTTCAGCGCATTTTTTTAGCACGGTTATTATGTTCCGAGTTCGATTTTGTGTAAATGATGTTGTTTATTCAGATGTCAAACGAGCGCGCTGCTATTTTGGAGCTTCATCATCAAGGAAAATGTCAATGCGACATCGCTCGCTTATTCAATGTCAACCGATAGCATGTCTCCAGAACAATTCTTCGATTCAAGAACCTTGGCCATGATGGTGACAGTCCAGGAGGGAGAAAACACGCTGTCTACAACGGGTCCGCAAAATCATCAAAAAGAGAGTAAGCCGAAATCTCTCCATGAATAAACTCGCCCGTGAGATCGGTATCAGAGACCTATCAGTTTGACGAATCGTCAAAGAGAAACTCGTACTCAAGCACTACCAGCTCCAAAAGTCCTGACAGATGACAACAAGCGCGTACGGCTCCAACGATGCCGTCAATTCAAGGACCGGGTTGCAGGTCGTGGGTGGGAACGGATGCTGTTTAGCGATGAGAAGTTGTTCGCCGTGGCGCAGACGCACAATTGACAAAACGACAAATGCTGGTCGGCATAGGCTCCAGGCACCTCTGCCATTGTCGAACACCGTCAAAACCCACAATCGGTCATAGTTTGGGGAGGAATGTGCGCCTGCGGCAAGACCCCCTAGTTTTCGTCGACCAAGGGGTCAAAATCAACTAAGAAGTCTACCGACAGGATATCCGCGAGGCCGTGGTACTTTTATGGACCAAGACGCACTTCGGCAATCAAGAATGGACCCGCGCATAGGACCAAGAAGGCGCAAGAGTGGTGCGAAGCCAATTTCCCTAATTCAACACGTCTTCGGAATGGCCACCATACTCGCCGGATCCGAATTCAATGAATTAAGGTGTGTAGTCCATTTTGGAGACAAGGGTCAACGCTGAAGGAATCGCTGCGCCGGGAGTGGGGCCGATTGTCTCCCAAGGACCTGCGGCCCATCGTCGAGCACATCAAGAAACGTTTGGACTCGTGTATCCGCGCCAAAGAAGGCCACTTCGAAACCCGTTGAAAATTATGTTTCCTAATAGTTATATAGTTGTTATTTGTTTCTTGTTTTGTTGAATTTTTAGATTGATAAATATGCTAAAAATACTTGTCACCGTTATTGCGCCGGACCCTGTAGTGAGAAACATCGGTTTGGGCTAAAAAAACGAAATAGGAGACAAACCGGTGCAATATTGTTAAGAAAAAGACTTAGTAGTCACAAATACATTTTATGATTTACCTTCAAAAGACTATACACCTGAACATCATCTGCACACAATAATAAGGAATTAAATTGGTTTTATCTTAGTAAACAAACGATTTAAAAATAGAGTTAACGTAAAAATTTAACCGCGCTGACGCAGGTTTCGATTATAATTTATCAGTGGCCATCGCAAAAATACAATTAATAAAATTAAAAAGAAACTTTAGAGAGAAAAGAATACACTCTAAAGATTGCAGGATGAAAGTTACCAACAACAAATTAACGAAATAGTAAGAGAAAAGTTCATGATGCTACAACAAAAGATATCGACAATGCTGGAAGAATATAAGATCAACAATTAGTTGGCAATACAGACAAGAAATTATATTACTTATGAATTAAAAATAAAAATATAAAAACAAAAATGCAAAAGGTATAAGCAGCTAAAGAAACAAATAATAATAATGGTAAGGCCCTACGCCCCGCGTAGGAGCACGGCTTGCGAACTGAGAGGCTAAGGCTCTCATACGTTAAAGAAACAAATAGAATATGAAATTAAGAAAGCCATGGAGCACTAAATAGAGGAAAATCGCCGAAAATAGAAGAATTAAACGGTAAACACGATATGGCTAACCTCCATAAGAAATTGAAATAAATCACAGACAATACAAGAAAGGGAATCTCACTAGTAACAAGAAATTTACAAGGAGAAATTCAACTATATGAAAAGCCTAAGAAAAAAATTGTGAGAAATATACAGCAGAATATAGCAGATAGGAATGAAACTGAAGCAAGCAGCGACGATTCGGAAATCTTAAAATCGGAACTTGAACATACAATTAAAAAGGCAAAAATGGCATATTGTCAAGACCTGATGGGCTGCCTGACTAAATAATTTAACCAGACATACAAGAAAAGCAGTTTAACAGAATAATGACTTAAATGAGTGTTCACACCAAGAAAAATAACCCCCTTTGATGACTCTGCAGATTTTTCTGAAAGTCATACAAAATCATACATATCAAAAATGTGAAGAACAAAGGGCATGATCATTGGTATTAAGAAACAACTTTAGATTTGCGGATGATACCGCTACCGTGGCTTGCAGAAAGTGTTGACAGAGAAAACCGAGAAATGGGGTTAAATATTAATATTCCAAAAACCAAATACATGGTCATATCTAAAAGCCAAGCAAACACAAATACTCTTCTCCCACTAGAAGAGAAAAAATAGAACGACTTAACAAATATAAATATCTTGGTGTAAACATAAATTCTCAGTTAGACCAGAACGAGAAAATAAAAACTAGAATATAAATATCCCGGAAAGCGTTTGTAAAGTGTGTCTCAATATTCACAAACACGTAAGTTTTCCAGTAAGGAATACGATTCGTAATATGCTATGCTGTATACACTAGAAACCTGGACGATAAAAGCACAGACAATAAAAAATACAGTTCTTTGAAATGTGGCTTTATAGGCCTCTAGAAGAAACAGGTTGGGGCCCAAAACTCATGAATATTGCTAAAATAAGAAAAGCTACTCATTTTTGACACACTCTTCGAAATAGCAAATATTTATTATTGCAGAACATCATGCAAGGACGAGTTGACGAACAAAAAAGATATCAACAAGAATAAAAAATATTGGCTATGAAACATTAAAGACTGGATCAATGGTATTTCACGTGAGAAGAGATAGAGAAGAAATACTATAACATAATAACAGTGGTATAAGTCGCTGCAGTGACCTTACAAACTTACTAAACGTACGCTCAGAGCTCAGCCACGCTACATTTTATATATGCTGTCTTTGTTTACTTTCTGTTCAAATGTATAGTAGAAAACCAACAACTAAAAGAAAAATGAAAGAAGTGTGCTATATATAAAACCTTCCATAACAGCTTAAATGATCCATAACAAATATCTGCAAAAATGCAAATGAAATTTATTTTGTCGCACCTTTTCCAACTTAGAACTTCAATTTCCATATGAAACATCATAAAAATATTGTATATATTTAACAAAAGTATTTTTGCTTGACATATGTAATCTCAAGTATCTAATAAACACATACATATAACTCTATTCATTTCTATGATAAATGACATTGGTACTAATCCACACAACATAGATCGACGATCTTATCCTATATTGCACAATCAGTTCTATAAAATTCATATATGGAATATTACAAATATATTTTTGTCAAACATGTTTGTGTATTGATGAAAATTTGTTCCTCAATTTTATATAGCAGTGAGCGATTTCGATAGCAAGGCTGTAGTTTCACAAAATACTCTTCTGATGTCATTGATCATTCAATTGTTTAGTAAAGGTAAAGATATACTAAATAACATCAAATTCTTGACCGTTCTTCTTCAAAAAATTCACATCTCAACACATTTCACCATATTGCTATTCAATAATTCTTAAAAACAACCCTTGGAGTCCGGTCCGTACATTGAAGCAGAGTGGACGTGTGCGGGCCAATTTTACCTGCGATATCGCATCGCCGAGCCGCAGTCTTTAAGGTCAGGCGTATTTATTTATTTAGTTATTTGACAATTTAATACCTTTAACGCATAAATATACTATTGAATAAAACAAAGACATTACCAATAAAAACCCCTGCGGAGGGGTTCTTTATTCAAGATGAGCAATCCTAATTTTAAACGAACCAGCTCTACCTTATCGCCACATGTATCCGAACCGAATAGAAAATATTTATTTATACCCGAAAATCTAATAACCAAATATAAATTTTACGATACGGAGAAACAAATCGAGGATGCCGGTAAAATCATTTATCAAGGTAAACTCGCTGCAGCTATAAAAGACATGGATACCTCTGTTACCGCTCCGTCCCAATATGTAAATACTAAGGAGAATAAAATAAAGATCCCGCCAATTTATCTGCATATGCAGACAAATTGAAATTTCAAGAAATAATTACTGATCTTAAGAAAAAAGCTATGAGTGAATTTACCACTGTAGTTAGAAACAAACAATTAAGAATAAATCTCATCAGTATAGAGGATTACCGACTAATGACTAAGCATTACAGCAAGAACAATCTAGCCTACCACATATTTAAAAACCCAGAAGTTAGCAACTTATCTGTAATAATCCGAAAATTAACAACTCCAAAATATCCGGTACAAAAAGTAGTCAGATTATACAACAAAGACAGATATCTGATCCCACTATGCGCGGTGGATCTCGATGACACCCAAGAAGGCAAGGAAATTTTCAAACTAACAAAACTAAACCACAGCATAGTAGTAGTAGAGATACGAAGAAAGTCGAAGGAAATTCCCCAGTGCAAAAAATGCCAACTGTACGGCCACACACGTAACTATTGCCACTCGCAAGCACGCTGTGTGAAGTGCACTGGCAATCACTTATTTACCGAATGCCCTAAACGACCTGGAGATGATCCTCAGTGTGTAAACTGCTTAGAAAAGCACCCAGCGAACTACAAAGGTTGTAGTTATTACGCTAAGGTAACCCTGAACCAAACAAGAAACTCTAACTCTAGAACTCAAAACAGATCATACGCCCAAGCAGTAATAGACAAACAAGATACTACGACTAATGAGTCATCGCCTCTAAGACGTTTTGTATCCAAACCCAACGTTTCCACTCCCGACGAACAGCAATCATCAACCGACCTTATCTCTACAGTACTTAAGAAATTAATAGAGCTGCTAACCCCATTTAGACAAAATAATGCCATTCCTAACAACGTTATTATCAACATTGCTAGGCAATGGATCAAAATAATCCCCCGTTAATAAATAATATAACAGTGACAAATTGGAATGCCAATAGTCTTAAATCTGAACGTTCAACTTTTATAGAATTCATGACACGACACAACATTGATATCGCGTGTATCACAGAGACACACTTTGTTACCACCGAAAAATTCAGAATTCCTGGGTATCACGTATATCGGAAAGACCGAGAAGCTGTAAAAGGATCAGGCGGAGTTGCAATTATAATTAAAAAGAAATTCAGCCACCACCTCCATATGGGTGTTCTTCAAAACATAGAAGCCATTTCTATCAAAATACACATGAAAACTAGTGGCTCTTTAACTCTTACATCTGCATACAAACCCCCAAATAAGCGGCTTGTTGAAGACGAAATTGGTGAATTGTTCAGCAGCAACGAGGCCACGTTAGTTTTAGGAGACTTAAATGCAAAAAATATCATATGGGGATGCCGTGCTAGTAATCCAGACGGGATGAAGTTGCATAACATTAGGGCCAAACACAGTATATTAATATCAGCCCCTGACGACTACACTTACCATCCATACCGAACAGACCATCAACCTGATATCTTAGATGTTATACTGCATAAAAATGTCACTTATCCAGTGTATCAAACAGTGGCATTTGAACTGGACTCTGATCATCTTTCTGTCATCATCAGCCTCCACAGCACCCTTCAAATAATACCTCCACCGCTTAGCTTAGCGCATGGTAAAACTGATTGAGACAATTTTCAGTCGACCCTTGACCAAAAACTCCGTTGGGTGGGACCACCTAAACTTTCCCCGGATATAGAGAATGCCGTTCTACAATACACGTCAGCATTACAAGCAAACATACAAGAAACAACTACTTCATGGAAGCAAAGGAAAGTTGACGAGCATATTAGAACTCCCAACTACATACTTGATCTAATTAAGCGAAAGAATAGATACAGAAGGGATTGGCAAAGACACCGGTTACCGTACCTTAAAACACTGTACAACCAACTATGTCACTTAGTAAAGAATGAACTTGACAGTCCAAGAATTCAAAGATACAATTCTTACTTTGAAGACACTAAACCCGGTGACCCATCTATGTGGTTAGCTACCAAACGATTATTAAGACAACCGAGTATAATCTATCCTACGATATCAAATAACGCCAGATACTCCTCCGATGATGAAAAAGCCAACTTATTAGCAACTCATCTTGAATAGGCATTTACGCCCAATTTTGTAGAACAAGACGAACACTTCGAAAGGCAGGTAACAAGCGCAATCGCAAATATGCAGTTACAGGATAACCACGAAATAGCTCCTACATCTGCCCAAGAAATTAAATCTTATATAAAAATGTTACCTAAGCGTAAGACCCCTCGGCCCGACCTTATAACAAATGAAATGCTAAAGCACCTATCAAAAAAGGCTCTGGCTTACTTAACCTCAATATACAACGCCTGTCTCAGACCAGGATACTTTCCGACAGCATGGAAAACTGCAAATGTGCTCCCCATCTATAAAGTAGGTAAACCGAAGGAAAACCCTGACAGCTACCGACCTATCAGTCTCCTGTCAACCCTGGCCAAGCTCTTAGAAAAAGTAATACTTTCCAGATTACAAGATTACCTCCACCAAAATGATACTATTCCTCCTCTTCAATTTGGATTCCGAACCCATCACTCGACCTCTCACCAGCTTCTCAGAATAAGTGAATCAATTGAAAGAGGGTTTGAAAAGAAAGAATACACTGGGGTTGTATTTATAGGCTTGGAAAGAGCTTTTGACAAGGTCTGACATGATGGACTTCTATATAAAATGGGGCTTTTAAACATTCCAAATTACCTAACCAAAATCATTCATTCATTTCTCACTAACAGAACTTTTAGAGTCCGGATCAGCTCAACCTTATCTAGTTCTAAACCTATTCGGGCCGGAGTACCCCAGGACAGTATTCTGGGACCTACCTTATTCAATCTGTTCGTTCACGACGTACCTACAGATCTCAACTCAACGTTGGCCATGTATGCTGACGATACTGCAATTATTACACAGAGCCTCAGTCTTGTTACAGCAACTGTACTCCTACAAAACTCTATAAATACGTTATGTGCATGGTTTCAGAAATGGAAAATCAAAATAAATTCTGATAAATGTCAAACAAAAATTTTTACCCTCAAAAGATATGAGCAAATTACAAAAATAAAAATAAATAATAACGAAATAGATTGGAATCCAAAGGACTCGGCTGTTAAATATTTAGGCGTGCACTTAGACGCGAAACTGAACTGGGGGTTTCATATCAATAAAAAAACTCAACGAGTGCCACAACAGACTGGGTGCATTATATCCCCTCATAAACCGCAAATCTCACCTTAGACCTGAGTGTGCTGTACTTATCTACAAAGGAATCCTCAGACCAATTCTTACGTATGCATGTCCAATATGGTGCAACACATCAAAGACTAACATGAAGAAACACCAAACAATCTAGAACAAAGTGCTCAGAATCACCATCAACTGCCCTTGGTTTGTGCGTAATAATCAAGTTCACAGTGAATTAAGTGTTCCATTAATTACAGAGTCCATTAATAAATCCACTGTAAATTTTTTCCAAAATCTAACCTTGTGTTCAAATGCTACCAAATTAAATCTAGGCCAAAAAAAGATTCACAGGCGTCTTAAGCATAAACTACCACAGGACCTAATTTAAATGTGGTATACAAACCCAACTCAATGTCAAATTAAGATAGAAATGTAATTTATCAGTTCATCCCCACTGGATTAAGCCTCAATGTATGTAGTTTAGTTCTTATTTAATTGTACTATAACAACCAAGCCAAGTGTATTGCATTGTATATTGCAGAGCCAGCTATAATAAAATAAAATAAAAAAACAACCCAATTAGCAGTCCTTGTACTTTTTGGACTTTCTGACACTACATTTCAATTTATCAAAATTTGATTATTATATTCAAAGACATAATCCGTTACCACATCGGATTAAGTACCTTAATTGAGCCCAAACAGAAAAAAAAACAAAAAATAGCCATACAACCCTAACTATAACCCTTATTAATTGTGGATTCATATCTACAGACAAATCTAAAACACCACATATCGCAGTCTATGTAGAAATTCACTGTCTCTTCAAATTACTCACAGATACACTACTTTAGCATACAAAAATCTTATATCTTATAGCGAATGAAAACAGTCGATCGATCACATCAAGATGAAAATCTTAAACTCTAAAAGACACGAAAGAGACAACGCAGAACTAGAACATATCCAATACCAAATCAGCAACACTCAAACATGTTGTCAGGCCTTTACAGTTACTCAGTAACATTCAGTAACGCTATGCTTGCTGTTCATATTATTTCCCTCATTGTAACATTTCATTTTGTAGACACAAGAGATGTTCCGCTGACTGCACGCCATATTCTTCTTAACTGTATCAGTTGTAGAGTTTTGTACCACTTGCACAAACATCATGGCAAATTATTTTTTCGTTTCTCGCTTACTTAGTCGTCAATTTTTTAAAAATTCCGACTTTTTCTTTAACTAGCCTTTGCCAGCGTCCTCCTACCCTTAGTTCATCACGAATCCAGTATCTAAGATTGCAGTTGTCAAACTATGGTTAACAGAATGACCTATGTAATGTTTGAAAAATAAGAAATCAACAAATCAGATAAATAAAGCCCCACACCGACCTTCTCTCAAGTCTTTCCATTGTAGTGGGTGGTCTCAGCATTTTAATTGTTTTTTGTCGCCTTTCTACAGGAAGACCACACAGAAGTATGTCAGAATGATGATGTTGGACTGTCACTGCTTGCAATTTATTATCAAGAAGCTACCATTAAATTGCAGAAATCCTACGCTGTTGAAAACGCAAGGATAACCAAGAAAGAGAACGTGCTTTCAAACTACATCGTTCTTTTTACCCCTCTTTCGTAAAAATGAACCATTTAAACTCTTTAGATTTGAAGCAAAATAGTGATTTTTCATTAGAATTATTTGCAAGTTCAAACCTTACACAATGAGCAATCTTTTATTGGTGAACACAGTTCTATTTGCGTTTTTTAGAATTTCAAAAGTTTTGCCAAAAGACCGTCGTCTCTTCCATACTGCTGAACTAGTCTAATAAATGTTTATCATAAATCCTAAAAATAAACTCTCCTTGCTTCTCTCCTACATAGATACATACATACCATTTATTTTCTATTGATCAAATTCTATCAAAAATCCTACATTATAGAGTACTACCAAATTCTTTCTTATCATTGGAAAACTTTGTTTTTGGTTTAAATGGATAATTCGTAAAAATAAAAACATATTTTGTCACCTGGTCTAATGTTGACATAGTGAGAAGTTCCATTTTAAAATTCATCCGGTATCTTACGGTATCACAGAACGTATCGTGCCATTTACTCATTCATTAAGATATGAGGTAGTCAAAGAAAAAAACGTTTCTTGCTTGAAGGTGATCGTATGCAATAGCACAAATTGCCAGTGCAGAAGTATCCAAACTCCCTTCTATACGTCAGGTTCAAATATTTTCCTGATAACACCATTTTTCGTGTCCGGCAACAATGGGAATATCCTCTCTAAAATTCCTATCACCTAAATATGGTCGCACGATGGGGACAATCGCCTCTATATTTCCCCCAAACACTTAGAAGTTACTGTGTCAGTCGCAATGCAGATTTGAACCTGTCGCTTTCGCCATATTGCAAAGCTGTCCTAACACGCCATGCATCTACAGTAGATTTCAAGTAATTTGAACCATACAATAGTCTCACAAATGTTAGCCTGCTCATATAAAACCGCACTTTCAATTCCCGGCCTTGCGAGTTCTGCCGCGTTCGCGATTTAATAACTTAGAACTTCCCAACAAACCGTACTCTCCAACGCAGAAACATTTAGCGCCGCTAAAATATGGAAATGCAGGCTGCAGTGCTGCCGTAACTTAAAAGTGCGCTATCCGCGAACACCTACCGGCTGAACTTTATGAATTCGCGCAAGTGTCTCGAACTTAATGTACATCCTTTCCCGGCTCCTTCGCCGTGTTCACAACTCGTCGTAATGCCCAGAACTCCGAAAACACGCTTAAATATTTATACAGCAGAACTCGCTAATAGTTCGCGAATGTAACATACTCCCCCGGAATTCGGAATTATCTAGGGATGGGTTGCGTGCGCGTAACTTGCGTCCACAAAATGCGCGAAATTTAATAACCGCGCGGAACTTGATATTGGAGGCCAAAAACTGTAAGAAGTCGTTTTTATTGGAGCAACGAAAAAGTTGGGCGTCTTGCTTGTTTAATGTTGTACCTTCAGATAGTTTCCAAATTTTGAAGGTCCTAATAAGGAAAGAAGTTTGTAATTTTGATCCAGGTTTGTTATTGCTGTCGCTTTTCCACACATTTTCCTAAATTCTCAAGGTTTGAAGCTTAAAACGATTTTTAATGCGAAATTAACCTTGAAGAATAAAAAGGGCACATTAAGTTAAGTACAATGACTCTGTTCGAAGACCAAACGAGAGGATTTGCTTTTACATCAAAAGTAACTTGACATTTGTTCCAAAGATCTTCCAAAAATTCTAGATGGTAACTTAGACCATTGACATTGAAAGAAAAACAATCGAGTCTTCTTTAAAATTTACTTCATCACTCACTTATGCTTTTAGGTGATCAAATTTCGTCTCTGATAGCTTTTTCCTATTCTAAAGTTTATACGTATTTATCACAAACTTCTTTTAAGAAATTGGGAGTTTTCCAAGCTTTACAAGAAATTTCAGGTTAACATATGATTTTCTACAATAGTCTCTCAATATTTAATAAGTTGGTAAGGAAGTCTTCGATAGCTTCCAAAAACCCACATTTCTTGCCATTTATATATATTTGCAGACGGTAGAATTAATTAGATTGGAAGAAGCAAGGTCTGAAGAATAAGATAAGTGATAAAGAATTCATTTAGTCCGGCGTTGTCCTGATGAAGAATGACGCATTTTTGATTGACCAAAACCGGGCGATTTTTGTAATTTCTAGCAATGGTGAGCTGCTCACAATACTTGTGTACTGTCAGGTGGAAAAATTTCCCTGCAATCCCATTAAACACTTTTTTTTCATTATATGCTATTCTGCAGAATCCACTTTTCAGTACTCGCTACGACTTGATCCAGAAAAAGGCTCTATTTTACGGCGTTGGAACAGAAAGACGGTTGCAAATATACCATTGTTATTCGTCAAAAATATTGTTCAGGTTTAAGCGGTCTGTATCGTATTTTTAATTCCAATCAAAAGATCGCAAGGCTGGAAGACACTCACCGTGGAAGTGGACGCTATGCTGCAGGAGTCGGCTCCCCGGGGATGTAATCAGGAGGAATCGAGAAAGAGGAAAGAAGTTAGAAGTTACCCCAATCTTTGCTACGGAGCCGATCGGGAGCGTCTTTCCTAATGTGGGTCCTTCGGCTGGTTGTGTCCGAGGTTTACGAACGTACCGAGTTTCTCCGTCGGCAAATATCGACTCCCGTACAGGCAATCGGCCTACAACAAACGGCCTTCGGCATGTGGAAACTCTTGCCACCAATCAAACACGCCGGCGAACTCTCGGTCAAAACGGTTTCATACACACGGAAAAATTAAAGCCGGTCGAATGTTTCCAAAACCACCATGACAACACCAAAAACGGCCGTAGCAGTACAGCTTTTAAAGCGACGTCGCCGCGCAGGCGAACCAACCGCCGCGGCTATTTCTAAACAAACAAAACGCGTACAGAGGGTGCCACAGGATGGTCGACTCTATGAACTGATTATTTTAGAACCCAAATAAAAGGAATTGGTGATTGGCCCGAACAAATATCAAGCTTGGAAGTGAATCAAATATTTTTTAAAGACGAAATGCAAACAAACGGCTAATTTCCAAACCTTCAGCAATATTTCAAGTTGTAATCCTTGATTTATTCTCAACTGCAGTGCGCACAATGTTATCGTCAATAACAAAAGGCCACCCCAAAAAGAGTAGCCGACCGTTCAAGTTAAAACCACTTTTTAGTATTATTAGCAAGGTCCAAGAAAACGTTCTTAGTGACTTTTATGGCATTTCCTACACTCACTATTTTCTTAAACGTGCTTTATCACACGCAATATGACTTTTGTTCTTTCATCATACACTGATTTATGATGCTATTACCCTATTCTTCAATATAGAGCATGACTATAAAGCACACACTGGGGCTGTTACGTGGCAATGTGTCTATGCAAACGACATGAGTCATTACCATCACTCAATGTTTAAAGTAATCAAAACGGAACTAAACTGTTCTATCACGCCTGGTGTTTCCTGAGACATTGGAAATTTGCAAACAATTAATCCTTGCATTTTACAGCTACATCTAATATATATACTATTTTTGCTAATAAGTTTTATTTTAGTACATCCACTCTCCCCAACAAAGATAATGACATATTTTTAAAAGTTATAAGAGCAACTATTAAGCTGCTGAAAAGTTCCTTAGCTCTCGAGAAAAACCTGATTTTTGTTCCTTTTTGTGGTGTTAGCTGTTTATAGTATGGTAATAATTTTTCTTGCACATTTCAGATCACATTTAACAAAATTGAGCTTCAAGTTTTGCTCCCTAAAACTACGAGCCATGTGTCTATTTAGAAATGGTACAAGCAGATTGATTTCGGCGACTTTAGTCTTGAGGATTAACCCTGTTCCCGCTGACCATCTAATGTGAATAAAGAAGACTTTGTATACCTTGGATCATCAAGCACTCACGGTTTGTCGGTTGAATTTGAAGTCTCTCACCTGACTGTTTGAAACCATTTGCGTCAATTCAACTTTGTCAATTCCAAGACAAGGTCCTTATGAATTAAGTGGAAGATAAAGCGACAAGCGAGTCAATTGGTTTACCTTATCAATCGTGATCGTTCCAAGCGTTGGATTCTTAGGGCCAAAATCCATTGCCAGTTGCTGGATAGAATCTTTTTAGTTAGAAAGTCATGATTGTGCCCTTTGAATAGGTTCCAAATGAAAAAGCAAAAAATGTTGAGCTGTATAGTGAGTAAATGGAGTTTTTACAAAGTCGCAAAACATCAAACTTTGATCAACCGTAAGCGAATTTTTCTTCAAAAAAAAATATCAAAACTAGATGGAATTGGAGTCTTGCAGCATCAGTTTATAGCCCCAATCTTGCACTTTCTACTTACGGCCTGTTTAGATATTTGACGTACTTTCTGTTCATCGCCGTTTTGGGCCATTTTTCTACGACATAGTATAATGCTAATTTTGTTCACAAAAACGTCTAGCCATATCATATTTGATGTTCCTACGGGAAGAGCTTTTATGAACACAGAGAAAGATCATATAACTATTCAACGAAGTATTTAGAAATGCAAACAAAGATTGGGAAAAAATTCATACTCTTCTGCAAATCAGACAGCAACTAAAGAAAGGTTAAAATTAAAGTTGAAAGATCAACTAACATCTTAGGGCGTTCCCGTGTACCCCCATTTGAGCAAACTCTCTTCATCAACATTCTGTAATATTTGAATGGGGCTACTTTCCTCGTGTGATGTCTGCTCTATTAATTTCTGATTTACTTAAGCACATTACTCTGAAGGAGTGGTTTTATTTAAAGACAATTTGAGTTTTATAAAGTACTTTGCTCTTCAATATAGTCTGCACACAATTCAAAATTCTTTTGCGAAAGTAGGTTTCTTTAAATATTGAAATATTCATGTATGCTCTGTATCACTTCTTCCTATGACTTACACAAATTGGTGAAAGTACCTGACTTGCCAGGGGGCGTCAACCGTTAAAGAATTTCGAGAAATTTTTGAATTAAATTCTGGCGTATTCCGTGTTATTTTTTTCATTTAAACAATGCATGCATCTTTCCGTCTCTCACGGTTTTGTGAGCGTCATTTTGACAATAAAGGAGTAAAGAGATGCAGCGATGCCTGCACCATAAAGCTTCTCCACTATGAGTTTTCTGTGATAGAAATCCACCTTGTTTAAGTCTTCTTATATGGATCAAATAGCATGTTGGATGTTTTGAGAAAGAGTAACCTTATGAATGTCGTCTTTTAATGTGTTCCTAGCATAAGCTCGTTTCCAGAAGCACCAGGAATATTTTCTAGAAGAGCAGTTGTAATAATGCTAGATTTAGATTTGTCTGCAATTCGTTGATAAGTTCGCCTATTAACTTCCCCCTCTCCAAAACCTTTCATGTTTTTAGACGTGTTACCAATCTCTTCTGCACGTGAGCTGCGCATTCTTTTTTGATTATCGTTTGCTTTCAAAATACTATTAACCTTCATACTATCACCATCCTCGATATAATACACATAATGATCATTGAAACATTTCCAGCCTTCCATCCAATTGCATTTGTGTGATTCTCCTAAGACTTGTGCCATTCTATCCAATCCTATGTTATCTTTTTATAAAGAAGAGAGGCCTTCCATTCACGAAAAAACAATTTCTGCGTCATTTTCAATTGTCCTGCTTCTAAAATTGTCGTTTTTTCCTCATCAGCTGCTTGTTTCATTAAAACAGAACAAACGACTAAGTATCCGGCGGAGAGGCCTGACTGATTTCGTTTGAATGACTGCAACGTAGTCAATAATTTAAATATCGACTTTGTACCAAGCTTAAGATATTTGCAGAGTATGTACCTTCCAAAGTATGTACAAAACAAAAACCGATTTTTTGAAGTTGGGAAATGATGTGACAAATGTACATGAATCTCTAAATCCTACTGAAAGTTTTAGACTTACACTGTGGTAAGGCACAATGTACCAAGAAGCAGTAAACGAATATCCGACAAGAATCTTTTACATTGCGGCGTTCATTTTGGTTCTTCCTTGCTGATATATGTATTAGAATTCCTACCTTCCAACTTAAGTAAATTTTTTCGTTAGCTTCTTATGGTTTTGTAACATATACCATTTACTTAACAAGAGGCAACCTCCTTCTCCGCATAAATATATTGCCTCTGGTGAACATAATTTTACTATTATTACTCTAGACCGCCCTAATACTGGTATAAGGAAGTTCTTCAAAAGCTTTTAGCCCTTAACCAACAATAAGTCGTTCTTGTTTCAACAAAAAAAATCAATGCCCTTGCCCATTTATGCATGTACGTACGTATGTATTTATTTATATTATCTATGTATACGTACATACATAATCAGCATTAAAAATTTTATATGAGGCTCAATCAATAGGTTTTCGTTTATCTCTATTTGATTTCGCAATTTTTTAGTCACTTCATTAGTGTTTTATGTTTTTTTCCGGAATACTATCTATAGAAATATTAACAATTCTTTTATCAAAAATTCTAAGCATAGTCCACAAATTGACCCCTATTTATTTCTTTTCACATAAAAGACTATCTTTGTATTGAAAAAATTTTACGTGTGTATATGTAATTAGTATTTTTGTTAATTTTTTCATACTGTCGCTACAGTTTTTTTAATACTGTAGTTATCATGGAGGGTGGTCAATTACAATATTATACGTCTAGCTAATAGGTTTTGGTTTACAAAACCTTTTTTTAGAATGAGTTTTTTGCGTTATTCCATTAGCCGTTCTGTTTATTTAGAACTTACACTTTTTTCCAACTGGAAAAGATTTGAGGTTAAAGAGATGGTAATTTGAGAGAGTTAGCTAAGGGGAGTAGAGTGGATATGAAAGAATTTTAAGTATTATATTTTATATTTATAATTCTTGTTTAGAAATATGGCTTAAATGCGCTAGTATGTTGTCGCGGTAAAACAAAACTTGGTTTGTCCATTTCTTGACGTTTTTTTCGAATCTCTTCAAAAGTGACAAGTTCGTCAATAATAATATTTCCCTTCAAAAGGCAGTTAATTTAGAGAATGACCTTCGTGTTCCAAAAAGCTGATGTCATTGCTTGTGTTTTCAATGTTCAGTGACGAATCAAACTTTCGCTTATGTTTACAAGAAGTAACAAAATATCCATTGGAGTCTTCTTAAATACCTATGGCTAGACGGATGTTCGCAGATAAATTTGATTTTGCTGTTACACAAAGTTTTCTCAACTGAAAAGTTCATGGCCTTTGCTAACTTACGCACTTTCACTCGTCTGTCGACCAAATCTATTTCATGAACTTAAATGATGATTTCTGACGTGTCAGTTCTTTTCGCAGCTGAAAGACGTGGTGTTCTATTGGACTTAAACTCGTTTACTCAAAGTATGAATTTTCTTCGCTATTTTCCCTACAAAAAATCTTAAATTCATTTTGCATCGCGACGCAAAATTTTTAGGCTTAAGCAAATGCCAAATAACAAATTGGTTGCTAACTGTAAAATATTTATAAGAAGGAAAATATGTAAAACATGTATAATTCTTACTCTAATATTGTAAGAGTGTTCGTTCTTTGCTTTTATCCTTTCTCTTATATTTATTTACTTCATCTTGAATCTAAATATACAGTACTTTTTAATATGTACCCATATAATTACAACATACATTTACCTGCTGTCTGTTTGTGTTATTAAGGTAAAAATACTATATAAATTTTTTAATTTATTGTCCAACTCTAGGACATGGTGCAAGAGAAAAAGTAAAGCAACTTCTGCCAGCAACAGATAAAAATGCAGCAATTGTTGTAAGCAAAATCTGCAGAAATAAATATGACACAGATATTCTGCGGAGCTTTAAGAATCGGTATCGATATCCTTTAAGGCGCCATTGGTTTCGTTTAATAAACATTTTCATTCGGTCTGTCGTTTATTAAAGGATAAGAATTTACAATCTATAGAAAACTGCTCTCTAAAAGATTCACTATTTATTCAGCGAATATTTTTAAGGAAAGCAGCTGCATACAAAAGATTCTGTTCTCCCCTTAAGCGTAAGCATATTCAATCGATAACGTCTAACAGCCGCCGACAAATTGAAATTCTAGCAATTAATAGAGGAATGTAACGCTAAAATTACCTTTTTTATTTTTAATTTACATGAAACACTCATTGCTATTTGATAAATCGTTTCTGATTGGAAAATAGCGAATCTACACCTTTAAGTCCGACGATTATCCGATATGCCACACTCCGTGCCGATTTCAGTTACGCGGGTGAGTAAAATATTAACCGGACTTATTTTTATGTAAACAATGCGAATATTCTGTTTAGTCGCTCTGTTCCTCGATAGACAATGATTACCTTCATTTTCAATTACTCCTCGTATTCCCAAAAATTAGTTTTCTGAAGTTGTCCCGCAACTACATCTCAAGTATTCTCAAAATTTTGAACGGTTTTACGCCCTCTGCCACGAGAAACTTAATAATAAACCGTTACGCAACGAACAAAGGTACCTCTTACTCTAATATCGTGATATGGACTAAAGAAGCCATAATGCGAGGGATTCTATAAGGGAACCCTTTTCAGCTATATCTATAGGTAGATTACGGTTTCTCGATGAGCAATGACCCAAGAGTCTCAGGGTTCCATACAGTGTTTTTGCAAGACTCATTGAGAGGTTTCAAGAGGCTGAAATTGCTACTTGATGAATGTTCAAGAAATATAACGCCTGCAGAAGAATTAAGTGCAGTAAGGAATCTTAACATAGATTTTGTAATAACGACTAAAGCACAAATACTGATAAACAACTGTGCTGCATATTGAGTCACTATTCAGGTGACACATAAAAGCTATATAATTAAAAGAAAATCTCCGAACGATATCACTTCGGAGGTGCTGGTATCTCTAGATGGTACGCAAAAAGAAGAAATTCATCATGTACAAGCCAAACTCAAGAAGTGGAGCTTAATGTCCAGTGTCGCCTGATACCCATCCAAGAGTACATGAGGTACGTCATAAGATACGTTGTAATAACGCAGAACACATCAGAGCTACCTCTTCTAATCGGCATGTCAGATCCGGTTCCATTGGACAAATGAAGATAAGCAATAGTAGCAAAACGTCAAAGAGAATGAAACAGTAAGACTAACAATTTTGAGACAATTCAAATGAGACGTAGAAAACTGGTTGTGAACTAAGACGACAGTGAAATGAGAGCAAAGATTCCTAGCAGCGAAAACTGGAGATTAACAAATAGACAGTGCAGCTTATCGTTGGATATAGTAACTTCTGATCCTGTCTTGTCATAATTCGGAAACTGGCAAAGAATCAGGACAAATACGTGTCTCGTAAGGGCGACATCATTATACACCATTTGCTGACTTGCGACGCGGAAGAAGATACCATAGTCAGAGCAAAGAGAGTGTTTGAGTAAATTAGCGCTTCTGCGACATTTGAATTCCTGGTCAAAGAGTGAACGGATAAAGACTGCGGAGTTAAAGTAAAGATCAGTCTGTTTTTTTTCGTAGAATTGCCTGTTAGGACGACTCTAAGTCATCAGCAGTTTTGAGTTGCTTGCTCTGACTCAACTTCTAGTGGTTGCGGCCAGTGTTTGAATAATGAGCATTATAATATTAAAGGTTTGGATAATTTTATGTAAATACGGTAACATCAGTTTAGTGACGTAAGATGGAGCACTGAATAAGTGAATAGTGAGTAGATATAGAGTTCTACAACTTGTATTAGAGGCGAAACTTTTTGCAATTTGAGACAAATTCAAATGTCGACGCAAGTTAAGTTACATAAACTACAAGTGACAATGCTTTAGAAGGAAGATATTTAGAAATGATATAAAAGTAAATCGTGCTACATGCAACGCATCCGTTCAAAATCGCAGATGCAGATACGTCAGTACAGAACTTTAGAAAAGAATCAACAAAACAGTCCAGAAACCTAAAAGAACAGCTGAAAGAAAATTTTTGAGAGTTAAAAAGATCAATCAAAAACCTAATAGAAGAATTAGATGATTTGAAGGTAATAAAATAGTTTTAAGAACGTTGTAGAGCCTTAAGCAAAGAGTTAAAGGCAAGCTTAGAAGAATACTAGAGACAGTTGAAAAAAGAATTGAGAAAAAATAAAAGTATATACGAACAGCAACAAGAATATTCTAGAATTTGAAAGGGAGAATTAAAAGAGAAATTACATAAAGCAAAAACGTGTAGAAAAGCAACCCAAAATTTTCAGCAGAGCATTTCAAGGAAAATGCCCAAAAATAAAAATAAATGCTAAAAAACATTTTAAAAATTTAAGAGAAGTAAAAATAAGCACGAAAAGACATTCCAGAAAATTTCCAGAATTACAGGAGAACTTGAAAGGATATTCAGAAGTCTGGATTACATGTCGAAGACTTCGAAGAGAAGGTAAAGGACCAGACGAAAAAGTGTCCAAGGGGTTTGAATGGAAAATTAGAGAAACTGGAGACGGATCAGATGTCTTGTTATTAAAGTCGTGCAGCAATTATTTGTAATCAATGGAAGAGAAGTGTTATATTGCCACAAGAGCTATAGTAAAATTAAAAGCTAAGTGTAAGACCACAATAAGAAGTCAGTACACTCAACCCATTGACAAAATGAGATTCTTTAATGTTAAAAGATGGTCTTCTGAAAAATCCCCTGAAGAACTTCAATGGCGCTACATCCAAGTTGCAATTATTAATGCCGAAGAGCCGAATGTTGGAGATCCTACATCACCTACATAATAGAACGTAAAGAAGCCGCTTCAAGAAAAGACGTTGCAGAAGTTTCGATAACGGTTTTATTAGGTTAACCGCAAAGACAACGTAAAAGACTAGAAAAGGGTGTTTAGAAAGCCCAGTACTTGACTGCTACTTTTATAATCAGAACACGTGCAATTTTCACCACAGTCCTGGAGCAAAAGGATCTTAACGGGAAAATAGTGCTAGGGTTATCTTACAAAACACGGACCTCCTTAAAAAGATTAAAGACAACCGTAACGGCAGAACTACGTATAATAATTCCGAGGATTCTAATCGCCCTTCGAAGAAAGGTTCCACTAATCTACTTCGCGTACTAACGGGAATGCTTGAAGATTCTGATATCCATGCACAAATATTTAAGCGTACAAGGGACAGTCAAGTTGGTCGGCAGTTACAGTAAGACACAGTTTGTATAGTGGTCGTTCGTTACAATATATTCCTCCTTTACAATTGTCGTTAAAGCGGCTGGCTCTGTTACTCGATCACCAATTATTTCAGCCCACGCATCCACTTTTTGTATAAAATGAAGCCAATAACAACAATTGTGCCAATTAACTTCAAGCTTTGAAGTACAAGTATTTTCACCAGGAAAAGATGTTGATTTATAAGGTCCACAATTTGTTCACAAAAATCGACTCACCTTCCATTAATTCTGTCCATTTGTATCAGGTTAGAATACATCTTTGTATTCTTAAATATTTCCGAGACAGGAGTATCATTAATATCGTTTTTATAAACCAGAGAGTAGGTTGCAGTCACAAATTCTCTTGAACTTCTACAATTTTCACTATCGTGTCTCAGTTTTATAAATTGCACCTTAACTAACAATAAATCCTAGTGTCCAGCGGAAAAGGTATTAGCATTATTATTTTGGGGTGCCAAAAGGTCGACTATCTTGAAGAAAAAAAACAGTTACTGATCAAACATTATACGGCACTTTTGACTAAGCTGAAAACAGCAATTCATAACAGCTAAATCACTATTATTAGTCTATTACATATTCCCGAAATTCAAAATTTGATGAGCTGGAAGAGGTAACTGAGACTATAAATTGTTTTTTGGCGATCTTGAAGAAATCAAGATGTCGAAGCAACATTGAAACTTACAATAAAAAAACGCAAACTAAATTACTTTGTTTTCGTCATTTTGGAGACTTTTAATCCACCCTCGTATTTCCAGCTTCAGCCAAAAAAGTGAATTTTTCAATATTTCCATTTCCATCCGTCGCTGACGTGTATTTAAAATACGCAGACAAATAGAAAGGGTTTTGCTGTATTACATTAATGTAATACAAAATGCCAGAAAAACAGCTGGAAAAGCCAAATTGAATTTCCAGTAGCAGGACGAAAATGAGGAATAGGGCGAATGGAAACAAATTTTAAATTTTATGGATTTGTCGCGGTTTGCAAGGTATTATTTTTTCGCGCTTATAATTTGCAATTCATATTTTATATATAAGCCCAAAAGAACATTCCAGACAAGAATTAAAAGTGAACGTACAGAAATATAAAGCTTAACCTATTATATATGATTTTAGGTCTTGACTTTTGTTTCTATCTTTTAATGCCTTTCAATCTTACATTTAGCATTCCTTCCTTGATTCCAATGGTTACCATTTTGTTATCTTCCTTGCCATTGCCTCCACGTGCATCTTCATCAAATGCCCCAAGTGTCAGCTTCCTGCAAATCCTGTAATAACTCGCGGTTCATTTTGAGTTTCGTTAATTTTCCTTATATCCTGATTAGTTCATATATTGTTCTTAATATCTTGCACCCCAATACTTCTTCTAAACTTAGTATCTCCGCTACATATGCTACTGTCTGTCTTATTGTTTAGAAATTTGGTATTACTATTGGTATAGTAAAGCTCTGACGCCCCACATGAACGCACAGCCTGCGAACTGAAAGATTAAGGCTCTCATATGTTCGCTCTCTCTGCCCGGTCGTCGCGCACCATCTCTGATGCGGGGCGACGTGGCAAGCACCTACTCGCCTCAGGAAAATGAAGCCGGGTCTATACACACTACAGCCCGCCCCTCATCTGCGAGACTACGCTGGCAATTTGGTAGTATTATTAACAAAAATAAATACCAACAATATCTTTTAATGCATTTTTCATTGTCTCCCTTTCGTCTCTATATTCTTAGAAGAATAGCTACGTTGACAGTTTAACTTTTAAATTTTTAAATTAACTAAATTTACTACCTCCCTTAATGCGAGTCATTTTAAGTTAATTCCTCATCTTGTACTAATTTTTCACTTTATTCAGTCACTTTAAATAAATTTAATACATTTTACGGAACCTACAATAACCTCTACACGCATAAGGCAAAAAGACTAAAACAGAAAGTAGCGAAAATAAAATACACCAAGAGCGATATAGAATTAAAGATAGAGTAATATCTGCGAAAGCTTTACAAGCCAATAAACTAAAAGAATGCATCCTGCTATCATAAAATGACAAGTTTGCAGTCGATCTTCTGGTCCACTAGAAGAATGCAACATGAAAAGACAATTTTTATCGCTGTAAACACGTGCAAAACGACGCACTTAATCAGTTTATGTTTTCACCATAATTATCACATTATAAAGCATGTCAGATACCGAAAATGTACTTCAAGTAATGTCTTTCCTAATCACTACTGTTAATTCTAGATGACGGGATTTATGAAACAAATTTCGCTTCAGAGTTACCCTATTTATTTCCAAATTTTACTCAAAAAAAACTTAAGACAGCTAACTAATACAAATCCGATACCCCACATTAAATGTACACTATAACTTTTCTATAAAAAGCAGTACCCTAATGGAATAAACTAAAATTATGTACCACAACCAAACAGACCGAATCGGTAGTTTGATTGGATTTCAAAGCACCCAAGAGACGGCAGAAGAATACAATCATGATTAAAACCAACTTCAACGTCCATATGGGGAAAAAGTGTAGTGAAGATTGTATCATATATTGGGGAAGAGATTATTAAGTCAAAAATTGAGTATTTCGTTCCTGTGGGCAAGTAGATCGGTATCTTCCAGAAAAGGTTTCTGGGTTAAATTCAGTCTCGACATAAGCTACACCAATAAGGATACACCATTAGCTTTAAAATTGCATTTACATGCTGGTGAAAAAATATATACCCTTTGTCACACAGGAATAAAAAACATTCCTTTTCCAGGAATGGAGCAACATTTACGCTGGTAGGACCACATCGTTTCTGTCAGATTGATTAATACATAATGTAGGAGATTCTAGGAAGACATATAGTATTACAAACACTAAATAAATTATTCAAATCTAAAAGAACGGCAGGCTCTATTAAACAAATTCACTGATAAAGAGACCAACGTAGAATCCAAACCGGATTCTTAACAAGACACTGCACGCTGTAAGGTAGCTCATAGAAAATTAAAAAGACATTCATCTGTAATGTGTGCTAATTTTTTTAATAAGCAGTAATTTATAAATAAATAATATTTACACCCTTATAATAAAGCAGTTGTAATTAATTAAACATGTGAAAAAACAACGTTTTGATTGTAGCTCTTCTCTCTCCTTTAGAATAATTTTTTCATCTTGATCGACTCTCCTATTTTTATCCCATTTTTTGTAGTGAATTCACAATATCACGTTAAAAAAATACAAATACCGTTCACTCAATTTAAAAGCTAGAGAACAATCAGCTACTTCAAGATTTCCTTTTTCTGCTTTTAAGTTTCCCTATACAATTTTTGGCACAATGTTTTTCGAAAATTGACATCAAATACAAGTATCTATTTTACCTCATATTATCTACCTAAAATCATATAAAATGACGTACCCTTCTGCTATAAATAATTGAAGCAGTCTGCGGAAAGCACACCCCAAAGCGTTGTTGTGTAGGTCGTGGTAAGATAATTTGTACAAACTCCTGTGAAGAGAAGAACTCTTGTCTAAAACGAAATTCTGCATTTTTACGTAAACTCTCTTGTGTTTGTTCAAGACGAAAACATCACAAATGCGAAAAATACGAGTATAACTTTTCTCCAAGGGATTTTTCCGGCGTACCGTGGATATAATCAAGCCAGATTAAGGAAAATATGCTATCCATCTTAAGTGAGACATTGCAAAAAGCCTAGAAAAACGTCAGCAAGGAAATAGGCGCAGGACAAAAAGGTCAACAAATATCAAATTGCGCCTATAAAAAGGAACCTCATCTAACATCTAAAATGAGCAAAACGCGTTTGCACTAAAGAGAAAGAGTGAAGAAAGATATTTGATTTGTATGTAAGATAGTTTTATTCATTTGTTATTAGTTACACGATGTCATATTTTCTTTACTTTGTAAAGGCCGCAAAAACCCCACAAGTTCGATAGGAGAAGAAAATCAGAAAAATTTAAAAAGAGCGCGCAACAATGCCCAATCTGTGATGATATGGTCATGGCACCGATTCTTTTTTTATACGACAATAGGCTAAATATACGACAAACTCGTAATATAAACGCTTCTAATATCCTTTCATTCCACCATAGAAGCAAAAGAAAAGACATACACATTTTTGCATAATAAGACAGCTTTCCGTTAGGCCAAATGATAACAAAACTATTTCAAGACAATGGAATATAGATATTTCCATATTTTAGAAATTCTCTGGACTTGAGTCATATAGGGAATGTTTAGAATGTTCAAAAACGCATTGTGGATGAGCCACAACTTTTGGCGAATGGTCAAAGTTCTTTGTAGCACTCCCTCTTAAATACACATCCATGGAAAAAACAATCCCTACAAAGGCGAGACGATCGCTGACAGCTTGGAGCTCCTTGACCATATACTCATCCTCGATAGAGACTATGGAAGCCTCAAGTTTCTCTGTAGCTCGCACAGTACCACAAAGTTCGCTAACTTATCCGCGACTTAAAATTGCGCGGGGCTCCCGAACTTGACGACATACCAAACTGTGTGCTACAGGCTCTTCCGAAGAAAGCAATCGTTCGTGTCTCTGCCATTAACAATACTGTCGCCTGCTTCCGCCTCCGCTTTTACCGGCACGTTTCCCCAAAACTTAGTTTTCTGTAAACTCTGATCCACCGCCGCTTAAGAACAGCTGTTGAAGGCCCATACCAATCATATACTAGATCTGGGTAGTGGAAAAAATCATGAAATGCTTCACCAAAAAGCGCATCACCTCAGCAATTTCTCAAAATGCGGCCAAAACCTTCGACAAGATTTGGTACAACAATCTCCTCTACGAGATAGTTTCGGAGTTTATTATGCTGCTGATCCGTCAGCTGAATTGGTCTATCTTCCTCAATCAAAATTCCGGATCAAATGTAACGGTGAGAACTTATCAAAGAGATATCTATGAACCGCATGACCCAAGTCTTCGTGATGTTTCCGCTGTGGTTCACCTTATACGTCGGAAATATAGCGATCACGCACTCCACGATAATGGCTCAATATGCAGACGACACAACAGTGCTATTTAGGAGCAACACGGGGAACTGACTGTTGACGACGAGATCTAACAATATTATACTAGGAGATACCGTAGAGAGAAAAAGCGATAAGAAACTCATCTGGAAACCTCACGTGGAATTCACAACTGCACATAAAAATGAAGGCAGCCCGACAGCTCCTTGGTTCCCTTCTCTATCCTACAAGATGACATTATGAACCACAATCATCCAACCGATAATGTATGCCTGATTTGTTTGAAACGACATCACCAAAACTCATGTGAATAAACACCACGCGGTCCAGAAACAGGTTTTTAGAATTATTTTCGGCGTTACGTTCTTCGTTCGAAATACAATCTTCCAATTAATCAGAAGTTTATCTGCCACAGAACTAACCAGTTGTTCTTCAACAACGAATGCCATAGTAGCATATCATCCATTACCTCTACAATTACAAATGGCCGAAAATTGTAATTTCCCCCTTAGGTGATACCAGGGCAAACAAACACAGGCCAGCCAACATGCATGATATGTCACCGAGGAATAATAGAATCGAAGGTTGAAAAGTCAAAATCTTCGTTCTTCAACTTTCTTTTTTCCTTGCTACCAATTTGTGAATTGATAAAATACAACGAAGTCTGAAAGTTTGCCGCACCTCACATAAAAAAAATAAATCGCTTGGGTAAAACCAAGCTCCAACTCTTTTTGTTTCGTTTTACCGTTGCGTTTGTCAGAACTGCGCTAACGTTGAGCAATAGCCTGTTTCGCCACGCAAAACGTCGCGGAAGATATAATTGTTATATTGTTATATAAATGTTAAACAACAACGCATGTATTTTCCGAACTGCTACTTGAGAAAGCCGCCGCGAGCTGATTTATGATGTGCTGAATTTCAACGCCGAACTGGCTGTTATTTGCAATAATATCTTCGCCGCTTATGTAACAGTTAGTCGCGTACGCCTTCGCAACTCCCATTTGGCAACTTTCCGTCGAACTCTTCCAGCCCGCCGTATCAATCAGAGAAACATGTAATTTCCTGGGAGCGTCATAAATTATATATAACTGTAAATTAGTTTGCTAGACTGATGGATTAATGCGAGCGGGGCGAATTCCGAACGCCCCCGTTCGCGAATTTCACTCTCGAACGAGCAGATCTACGATTTGTATTAAATTTTTCCGTCGAAAGACGCAGCCCATTAGCTAGCAACTGTGAGAAATAAGACAAAAACTTGCATTTTCAATTTTTTGGACGTGGATGTGCTTAATGCTGGCAATTTATTTGCACAAACACGCCCATTGAGCAACATCAGTAAAGCATACAAAGAGAGAGCTCAAAGGCGAAATGTCACATCCTTGTGTTGCAACCGCTTATTGTTGTTATTAGCGGGGACTAAAATTACATTCCGGGCGCCACCCGCCGCATTTCTAAATAAATTGGAGCCGAAGTTGGAAATTGTTTATGATTAATTTTCTTCCGCCCGGCAGGCTCCTTTGTGCAGGGCGAAAACGAACATTGAGGAAGAGCAATAAGGTTGCATGCGCTCAAATACGTGCTTTAAGCTGCAACAATTCCCGCGGCACGGCTCCGTGGAACTCATAGATGCACTTCTTTCGCAGAGCTGCACTTTCGCGCGCTGCTGATTGAATTTTTTACGCCGTCTGCATCTTAATGCTCCAGAAACCGGGAGCCAAAGAAGACTCACAAACTCGCTCTGAATTTTAAGTTCTCGTGCTATTCTATATGTAGGTAATTATTGAAATATGCATTTCAGCAGCTCCAATAAAATGCAGAATACTGCACTGAGCAGTTTTTGAATCTACTTAAACATTACTACAAAAGAAGAGCAGTGTCTCGAGGACTACCATTATCTTGGAAACAATTTGGTATAAGCTTTGTCTAGATTAGTCAGATAAAGCTATAATTTCCAAATATGCCACTCTGAAAATCTGCTTCGTACTGTCTAAGAAGTAACAACTTAAAAAAGTTTGCTCATGCAAAAGCTTTCGGTTTTGTTCGAATTTTTAGTTTCTTTCAGAAACTTTTCGCCATGATCTAGAATCTTATCTAAATGTTGTTAAGCTATTAAAGTCTTAGTTAGCCGTATAATGGAAGATAAGCCAGCTTGTTGTAAGTAGCCCTATCATCACATCGTGATGACTCATTGTCAGAGAGTCTATTTAGACAAAAAGAAAGTTCTGCTAAGGAGAATGATCTATTATGATTCTCCTTATTGTCGATGGAAAAAGAAATGATGTACCTCTCGTTCTTTAGGGAGTCTAAATAACGGCAATATAGTGACAGCATTAATTACAAATCAGAAGAATTGTCTACTGAAGAAGTGTAGGAACACACCGACAAGACAATTCGGATATATATTTGGTGTCAAAAGGAAAGTAAATTCCATAACCAAAGATCTTCTACAGGTACAAAAAGTTTTTCGCTTTAACTCTTAAACATTCCACTTGAATAAAAGAAGCAGGGATGATATAGACTAAGGTCTATCGCACTGAGACTACCATTCCATACCTCAAATCACGTCATGTATCTATTATTGAGAATAATTAAACTGTTCGAATCAAGCAAGGCTTCGCCATCGAGCGAAAATCTCAATGATGTCCCCCATTCCCCCAATGCCTCCATGGTCCCCAGCTACCAAGAGGGCCTAGAAATATTTGCCATCACCAACTTCCGTCCGAACACCCGGAAAGCGGTTTTTACGGAAACAAATTGCTCCCGATATCCCCCGACAGAAACAGACCTAGTCCATCACCAGAAAAGCCCTACATAAACACCATATGGGCTTCCCCAAAGCCAAAAATGTAGCGGGTAGAATTTCAGCATATCGCGCTATCCTAAGGGAAACATAGATGCAGTACACTTCCATCCATCTACTAAGACAAAATTTGCGCCGTTATGCGCGTCGTATCCGAGTACTTCCGGAGGAAGAGCTGAAAAGCGAATTTCTGGAGCATAACATCGCAATATTAACGACGCCCGATGCCTCTTGCTCTTGGGTCCTTAGCGAAGTGACAAGGGCAAACGAATTTTCGACCTGCCTTGTATTCTCGCTTTGGCTATTACGGTGGAGAAACCAAAAAGAGAAAGGTTGTAAGCCAATGTGACACTGCCAAGGCTCTCGCTCAGCCAGTTTTCTGCGCCTAGCGATGACTGTCCCAGGTTGCCAGTTCCTCGACGCCCAAACATCAGAGCTAAGCCACCATCGCAGGATAGTTTCAGAACGTAGGCCTTCCACATTTCTGACATCCTTTCAAAATATTGTGGCAGTCGCCCAAAACGCCACGAGCGGAGGTCGTCATGTGGCTCATCTCCCGCGCGGAAGATGCCAGTGCCATCTTTGACACGTTTGAGAACCTGGGATACGTCGGCTTAGTCCCAGGCACCTTTTATACCCAGGATGTCAAGGTCGAGTCAACGTATACATACAAGAGATAATCTATCTCTAAAGTTACTTTAAATTATAGACCGTTTCAAAGTGTCCTAAACAGTTCAAATCAGATATGGGGAAGTTGACAACACTATGCATGTTCTATTAACCCATAATGCAAAAACCAAATCGAAGGACTTTAGGGAATGCGTAAAATAACGTGTACATACGAATTTGTAAAAGTCCTGAACTAAGGAAAGTTCTGAAACAGAAAAATTGCAGCGGTGCTAAGCGACCGTGAAAACGATGATGAGATCCATCCCCAGCCTCCGCCCGGACACTCCAACTCCCCAGTAAGCACCAATCGTCATGCGGAAGAAAGTCGTCTGGCCTAGAGCACGTAATGGAATCCCCGAGCGCGATATCGGCATTTTTAAGGCTACGAATGTAGCGGGTAGAATCACTATCCATACTACTGTGTCGGAAAATTACCGGTGCTCGACTCGCTTCCTAGAGGAAGCGAAAATCCAGTACCACTGCAACCTACTGAAGACGGATAAACCCCTCCGTATTGTGACGCGCGGCGTCTCATAGCAGGAGCTTCTCGATCGCGGTATCCTCCTCACGCTGGAGAGAACCAAGAAGGGTCTCCAGCGACGAATGATGCCACTCCTGTTCCTAAAACTTCAGCGATTCGACAAGGGTAAGACCATCTCCATGTGCACGACATCCTCGATTTGACTGCTCTGCCGAGAGCAGTCAAACAAGAGGAGGATTTTGAGCCACCGCTGCCAGCACTTCAGGCACGTATAGCGTTGTTGTCATGTTACCCTGAAGTGCAGGGATACTCACTTCTCGGGGGGCTGCAAAAAGCCCCGGAATAAGTCCGTCACCTGTGCTAATTGCTGGAGCTCACACCCAGCTATCTTCCGAGAATGCTTACCTTCCCCAGGACAGCATTTTGACAAACGGTGACCAAATCAGGCCCGAAGGATGATAATTTGGACATACCGCTTGGGTTATCGTATCCAGTGTCATAGCAGTCCACGAGGCTTCCAAAAAATATTTTGAACATTTTAACCCGTCACGAGTAGTCCATATGGTGCTTTGGATACCTCCTTCGACTCCAAACCGCGTTAGTATTCTACGTCCTTGCGACACTTTATTGACGTACTTCCTTCCCCTATATGGACCCTCATACGATAACTTCAATTCATAAAACATTTTAATAATTTTTAAAGATTATTGAAAGATTATATACGCTATCAGCATCAAATAATGAATCTACCAGTACTTCCTAAGGCAAGAATTTTTATCCAAGGAAATGAAATTCAAAATCATGTAGAATGAAAGATTTTATTACATCATTTTTAAAAATTTTCAGCAGTCATTTAGCCGATTCAATAGTTTTTTATCGATAAAGTTAGCTAAACGAAGCTGAAAGGCAAAAATTTAAAATTTTAGAGACCTAAACTGTTTAATCTTCGTTTTCTTATTCTAATGTTCGTAATTTTGCTCAACAATAAATAACTTTAAAATTATAATTTTGATATGGAAGCAATGAAAAGACAAATTTGAGAATTCCCAGAAGTTTCCAATACTTTAAAATTATGGTAAAGAGAAGTCGAAAGCAAATTTTTGGTGCATCGAACCAACCATATAATTAAGGAACAAGGTGTAACGGTTTCATATAATGCCTATGGTTTGGCATTTTAAAAAGTAGCAAAATAAAAGATGCAAGTCTATGTCTGGGAAGAAAGTAAAGATAACAAGTGAAAAAGATGTAGTCAAATACTTCATTGTCATACTTGCTGACTTAGTTAATGTTTGCATGTAGACCAATATCAAACTTTCCTTCAATTCGTTTTGTCTTTGATACTAACTGCATGTCCATTTTAAACGTTACTATCGCTAAAATGCCCAATTCTATTAAAGTGCCCATTTTGAAAGCCAAAATCACACAAATTCAGATCAGCTGACTCTAAAATTTACTCTAAAAACATAGTTTGACAACAGCAAGGGTCTGTTCACATATTCCACGAGTAATAAAGCGCAAGTAATAAGACATATATAGCGAAACAATAATAAATTCATTGTTTAACCAACTGCCCAATCACCAGGGTGCGTAATTGAATTCGAGGGTTATCAATCCAGGCTAATCACGATTCTCTTTACAACAAATAATTAATAATTCGCTTATATCTATGCTTTGCAAGTATCTTATGTGGATTTTATTGCTCGTGAAATATGTGAACAAGCCCTAAGGTCTAAGACATATGAGTGTACAAGTAATAAAACATAGATAAGACATCCACAAAGCATACAAGCAGGTTCACTGCAAAAAACATGGGGTGCATTCTATTACTATGATTCCAAAGGTTACTCATTATTACACTATTCACAGAATAAACCTCGGATATTTAGTAGAACAATAAATTTATTATCCTTCTTCTATTAATACCTTTTCACTGACTGTGGTTGGGGATAACCATAGCAAATTCATCATTAGTACTCTCTGAATATGTGAACAAGCCCTAAGAAATTACGCAAATTGATGGCAATCAACAGTAGCTTTTTCAAAACCGAACCTTTCGTTCTAGCTCAGCTATCTCTGGCAGTATGGTGCAAAACAGCTCCATAATTACTAAAAGTTTTGTCCCAAATTCGCAAGGTTGTTTTTATACGCCCAAAACGACGATGACGTATCTGTAAGCGCTGAACATATAACCGCAAAATAAACACAGCACTTTCAATATTTATTTAGGTGAAAGTATTGAATTGCTGCCAAAACATTAGCAATATGTAAGCCTCCGCAGCTAGCAAGTACCAAATGCGACAATCAAATAGGCTACGTGATAAAGTTTAGCCGAAAATACAAAAACCTGGCATTCCCATGATGAAAACCTAAGAACAACAGAATTATTAGTGTTCTGAAGGGGCTTCCAGCGACGATCAACCAGATAGCCGACTGTTCATACGTGCAAACATCCAGCCGTGTGGCCGCGCCCCGACAAAGAAGACGCGAAAAGCAAAGCCATTCGGTCGGAACAACGGCGGGATTAAATCAAAGCACAAAGGTCGATTTCTACACGGAGGAGTTCCGAGAACTTCTGCAAAGTTCGCTGCCGCCTGAATGAATCATGAAGAAATAAGCCGGGAGAGGCCATCGCGTGCCTGAATCGCGCCTGTATCGTTGCATGCCTCAAATATGCATGTAATTGCGGCCGCGGCGGCGACGTACGAAGTGTAAACAGAGCTTTAGCGCACAACGCCTCGCGGCGGGCCTTGCCGTAAGTTTCGGTGCGCGGCATCAGCTGTTTCGGCGATATTTGCATGTCAAAGCGTGCGTGAATGGAGCAGCGCCGTGCCGTATTTTTATCGCGCTGCCGGGCTTTTTGTTCGTTAGCCGGCGCTGGAAACACAAACATCGCGAAATCTCGCGCGCTTTGCCTAATTTCCAATTAATTTTTCGGCCGAAAGTTTAATAACACGAGCGCGGCAAGGCAAAACGCATGCCGCGGATCAGTTTTGGAAAGCTCAGCTTTGGAAAACAGCTTTAGCGTCGGCTGCCAAAGAGGAGCTGCACGTGTTTAAGATCATTTTTAAAGTTTCAACCCTGTTGCGATACGAACGTGCTGTTACCCAAAAATCCTAGATATAGAATTTGTGGCAGATATACTAATAAATCAAATTCAATTGTGTAGTCAGTATTACAGTACAAGACCAACGGTGGCCGACCGGCAGATCAACTGACAGCACCACTTTAAGAATGCCCACAAATAAAAGATAAAGCGGGAACATCTAGAACACAATATTACCAACCTGAATATGAGATGGATAAAGAAAGGTCTCAAACGCAGACCGTTGCCACTCATGTTCTTGCCACTTGAGTAGTGTAACAAGAGGATAAAATATTTTTCGACGCTCGGTATCCAATCAAAGAAAAATCTCGTAAGCCAATGCCACCGCTGCCAGCGTTTTGAACACACACAGCGCTGCTACGTCAGCTCAAGTGCGTGAAATACAAGAACGATCATTACTGTCAGGACTTTGCATTGCGTTTTGCAGGAAGCGGCTGCTAACCGGTTCGGAACAGTAACTTCGAAAGGAGCTAAGGCTGCAACTAGGAGATATCTAGCAAAAATTATCTGTGGAGAAACCGAGACATCTGCCACAAAATGGGATCTTGTTCAGCGAGACGGAGCCTGAGGGACAACAACTGTGCTGCTACGCAGACGGATTGATAGCAAATGATGGAAGAGCAGGAACAATGTTCCTAATCGTGCGAGGAGACGAGAAGATCCACTATGAATAAGCTAAGCTTGTAGAATAGAACATTATCTTCCAATGCGAGCTGATAACCATTCAACATCAAGTCAAAACTATTTGCTCTTAAAATCACGATGGCGCCGACAAATTTTCAAGTTGAGGTTTGAAGTCTTGTAAAAACCAATTACATTAGACCAAGCCACACGCCAGGACTCCGGTGATCGAGCAAGTGGACCAGGTGGATAAAAGCCAGCGCTAGAACCAGAACCGCCAATTTTGGGACAGTTCTACTAGGGCTCCTAAAAAACTGGTTACGATCTAAGACGAGAGTAGCATGGGAACAGATGTGGCAAGCAGCGGAGACCGGGCAATATGCTTCGATGTTCATCATCATTGTCGAAAGCTGACGAAGGATCAAATCAAATGCGTATGTAAGAAATTAGACGACGTCATGCACATCCTGCTGATTTGCAACGTAAAAGAATAAATCGCCGCTACAGCGGAGAAAGTCTTCATCACGAAAAGTTTTTGAAGGACTTTCGGGAGTGCACGAATTTCTAAAGAGCAAGCGGGGGGTGGGCAAAATTAGTGCTAATGCACTATACAAACTTTAAGACATTAACGACTAAACAGACAGGTTTCTTTGCGTCAAATTGCAACTCTTAGGATGATTAAGAACCAGCAGCGGTTTTCGAGTCACCTGTCTTAACTCAAATTTTCGTGTTCTGTAAGTCGCCGCTCCCCCAATCGACAACCGCCCTACGTTATACAATATAATTAAATTATAAGACACAACAACCATCACAGCATCCCCAGCCAACTCCTCGGCGACCGCCATAACACCTTCTGCAGTAGTCCGAACACTAGTGTTGGAGCACCATCTCTGAATTATTTCAGAACGTAAACCCTGGCAGCTTTTCAGAACATTGTAACGGCTACCTAGAGGCCAACAATTTCCTCAATTTCGTCGCAGAGTTCATGTCCCGCGCAACTAAACACCTGAAACTACACATAGATTTCTAACGCCAGGAATTTCTAGAGAAGAAAGGGTAGAGTCTTAATACCAAGAACCTTGAATACCAAAGATGAAAACGTCAACGTTAGTAGCCACTACCAACGCCAGCACTTTAAGCTCGTTCGATTTATGCGTACGCAACAAGCACCTCAACATCTTTCTAGAATCCTAAGAGATTTTAGCGATATTAGTAATACTTTATTACTTATAGTCCAAACGGTCCCTTGCCCACGTGCAACCAACAGCCGTTGAAACCGAAGGTCCAGCCTGGGCACCGGCCACTTGGACTATCTGGATAATTTCTATTCTTAAGCAACCAACCACATTTAAAGGCTCTAACCTCTAGACAGTCCATCACGGACGGCTCATTTGATTCCATCCGATCACGTCAATTGCTCGAATGAGGAGCTCGCAGCTGCAACCGACTAGGTGTGTCCTTACGATAATTAAAAATTAATATTTGTTTATATTATTTCAAAAAAAATAATCACGAAAGGTTTACAAAAAATTCTCTTTGAGGCCAAGGTAAAGGGCAGCGGCAACACCTAGCTATCCAAATGCCAACCTCACCTACATGTAACATCCTCTGCTAGAAAATTAACGAGATTTTTGCAACCTAACATTAGAAGTATAGCCCGGTACTAGAAGTACTAAAAAAATTAGTCTTCGGTCAGGGTAGATCTTTCAAAGACAATAAACGTCACGAAAAAAGAATTTTTAGAATAGGAACGTGAAATATGAAACCACTGGGAATTAGTGAGACAAAAAAGGAATAAAGTAAAGAGATAGAGTAGAGCCTTACACTCAGAATATACACTAAGATATTCAGGAGTGGGAAACAAAGATTGAAAATGAGAGTGGAAATAACAGTAATCTAATAACTAAATGAGAGAGTAACACTGGAAAGCAACAACTCCATAAATCATAATCATTGATCTAGAGATATAAGAAAAAGTAACAACTAAATTTATATACCAATTGAAAACAAAGATACATTAAAAAAGAAATTATTTTACAACTAATTAACGCCCATCTTGAAAAACTCCGGAACAGCTAATGAAAACACACTAATAGTAGGAAATTCAAATTCCAGAATAGGTAGAGATTACCGCAGAGGACATGGAATAATGGAAATATATAATACAATGAAGGAGAAGAAATTGTAAATAAAAATGGAGAGAGAATGCTGTCGCCACTTCGATGTGGTTGCCGTCCCCCTGTGCGATATTTATGCCTATTTTAGGTTTATCAGAAGGGTCACGAAACAACTGGAGACGCCGGGCTGTCGCCTAGTGTAATTACTGCGTGTAATCTGCGCCGGGTTTCTTCGACTAAAAGGAACTTATAGTACCATTCTGCTTATTTCATGGCCGTACCCAGTATGTCACGGGTGATTTACTGAAACGTTGCACCCCGACTCGAAACAAACGTTACCAGAAGGAAATCATCAGGATTTGTCGGATCTTGGGCGAGACTCCAACAGTTAAGAAACATAGCACCGTCTTGCTTGCCAAAACGAAAAAATAAATTTCGCCGATTCACTTCAGTCACGTTGGACTTCCGCAAGTTCGAGCCGAGCCAACAAAGGCCGGCCGACCGGCACGTATGATTTCCATAACTTCGTCAATGCGCGCTTTAATTATTCATCTCTCGGCCCTCGGAAACGAGCGCCGGCTGCGGAACGTTTTGCACGTTTTGTACACAATGTGCGAATTTCCGTCCAGTGGCCGACAATGGCGGCGGAATTCGTCACTGCGGCCGCCACAATGCATGAGGAGTGTGCAGCGTTACTGCGGACAGCAGAAGACAAGCTGCGGCCGGATTGAAGCTATCTAGGCGTGCAGAGCCGGCAGAACGGCGAAGTTTTGCTAGTTTGTTAATGTAATGCCAAATGTTTCAGAATTTATGCCGCCTTCATTGTGCCGCGCGAACTCCGCTGAATGAGGAGCGATTGTGTCGCATACTTGTAACGTGCCGCAGCACGTGACGGCTGCTTTCGCAGGTCTATTCCGGGAATTTATGTAACGCAGTGATTGGTTGTAGCAGCTAACGCTTCAAATCCAATAAGAGATGACAATGCAAACAAAACAGTTGGGAAAAACAAATCCACAGGCACATGACAGTAAGCGATATCTTAGCAGTGCTTCATAGTAACATTTCGGTATGCAAGATATGACAAAAAGATTTTTTTAATAGTCTGAACAATATATAAACAAAATGTGGTGTTTCTTTTCACTTGCAGGTTTGCTTTTAAGTAGACGCGTGTTGTTAAGTGTCCTTAAAATAGCCCGTTATTGGCATAAGATGGTTTATACTTATAAATAATCGAATGAGAATGGCGCACACATTTACTAGACAGCAACCGGATCATAAATCTTTTACAGGGTAATTTAATGGTGTGGGTGAACGTCATGAGGGACATATTATGTTCATATACCTGAGTTGGAAGGTATGTTTTACAAGATTTTAACTCTAGTACAAGTTATAGGCGAGTGGTACGTATGTGTAATGTATGCCGAGACAATTCTTGAGATGCACGCAACACGACAGGTTACGAGGGATTATCCTCGGGGTTTGTGCTCCGGACCGGTATATAAAATCCATTCAGAGTTTAGAGTGCAGTTCGCAGATGGCAATAGTTCGAATGTCCAAAAAAGGCAAAGTTGAAATATAATTCGGAAAAAATCAGAGCGATATCAAGACAAAAACAATCAACTCTCTTGCTCAACAACAAGCGCATACACTGCAAGGATCGCATTTGATCCATTGAAGTCAAATCAAGAATCAAATTTTGTAGAAAAAAATCGATTTGTGATAAGGAAAAACAAATTTCCAACGGATTGAGCAGCGACGTGCTTAGCGTGATTTTTGCGGTAAGGAGGTTGGCATGAGTGTGTGTTGTATGAAGCTGAGATGTGGGTGGAAGAAAGCGGCAAGTACTTTACAACATCGTAGCCGCCAAAGCGGCATTTTATTTTGCCGAAAACACCTGACACCGAGGCGAAATAGCAGCTTCAAGAGAAGTTGGGCTGTAGCCAGGCGAGATGAAGGACATGGGGCACCCGACCAAGCAAAACGACAAACCATTCAGCAAGGAGAAATCTGGGATGCGAGAACTGTGCTGCTACACGCAGAGATTGCAACCAAACAACAGAACAACGGGGGCCGAGTTCGTGGTCATCAGAAAAAAGACAAACCAAACATCATTATCTAATTGAGCAGATAGCCATCCAGGAATATTTGAGGTACATCACCAGGCTCTCGGCAGTAAAAAAGTCCCCAAGGATTTAAAAGTCAGGGTTTGCATCCCTGCTTAGATGTTGTCGGCTATGTCGGGATTTTTGAAAACGAGCGTGCGGACCAACTAGTCGAAGATTTTCGAGACAGTTCTAATGGAGCTCGTAAAAAACCGGGTGCAAGCTAAGATAAAATCAAGATGGAAACAGCGGAAGCTCGACGACGTATGTATATATGGCATTCCTACTTTGTCAAAATCTAAAAACTGGCAGAGAATGCGTATGTTTGGAGGTTGACAGTTCTTCTAAGCTGCACGGCGAAGAAGGAGACCAGCCCTAAAGTAAAGGGGCCCTCATTATTCGCAAAATAATGCAACTCCTGATTAAAGACTGAAAGGTAGATTAGTCTGTTTCTTTGCGTGAAATCGTAACTATTAGGTTTATTACAAATTTATTACAAATGAAAAAAATATTTCACAGCATTACTTTTATTAACACCAACAGAAGAAACAGAGGAAGAAGTTAAAGGTCAGTAGTATGATGACTTAGAAAGTAAATGTAAAAAGGTATGTGGATATGCTAGAGTATTTTAACGCGAAGATTGGTAAAAAAGTGAAATAAGGAAATCACTACCAATTTTACATTGCACAATAAAATGAACAATAATAAACAGAGATTAAGCCACTTAGCAGCATCTACTTTAAACATAAAAGAATCAATAATCGACATGGAAGGTACCAGGGACTTTCAAACAAGAGCAACATCAATAAAGGATATGTGAATATGTAAAAGGGCGTATTGCGATTCATACAACTTGGTTAAAGCCGTATGGAAGAAACATATAGCAAACAGACATAACCGAAAAAGTCACAAAAGAAAGAAATGGAATTACGGCATATTAGAGGAGAAAGTAAAAACCTACAGATAAATCTGAAAAAACTACAGCAACTTACAATAGAAGATAGTATTGAAGAAAAGTGGGAGGTGACCAAGAAACCTATTCTAAACGCTGGTAAAGAAAATTTAAGAGTAAGAAGAATAGAAACAAATGTTTCGATTGTAAATGCAGAAAATCCTCGAAAAATGCGGCACGAAATAAACATTAGGGCAATCAATATAATGAAATTACAGATATTTATTCCTAGAACTACTGGATGTAAATACATACTAAGAACTAACAGTTCTAAACCGAAAAGGTGCTATGAAGATCTTCTTAATTCAATTGAAGGAGGAAGAAGCTAAGACTCTTCAAAGAAATAGACTATGTGTTCGCACCAATCTCACATTACCTTTTATTTTAATTTTTAAATTAGGGCCGGCCGTATTTTTGATTCCCTCTTGTATATATTTTGAATTTGAGGTATCGGCCGAATTTGCATGAGCACCCGGAATGCTGATATATAGGCCGCGGGCCGGATCTTTTTCGTTCGCGCTTCGCCTTTTGTACGCGCTTTTGTTCGAGCTTGGCCTTTTGCTATGTTCTCGCAGGCGTCGTTCTTGTGAATTCAGTTTGTGATGGTTCAAATTTTTCGTAAAACGAGAGCATTTTTAACCGAGAGTTCGCCGGCGGGTTTAATTAGCAGCAGAAGTTTTCATTTTCTGCGAGGCTTTCGTTAAAATCTAATTTTGTGGCGAAATTCGATATTTTGGCCAACTAGATTAACCTCTTCCCGGAGGTCCTTTTGTTTCTCGATTGCATTTCGGGGTTGAAATTGTCGCCAGTAAAACACGGTCAACTTTTCTTCGCTCTGACTCGGCAAGAAACGACGAAGGAACATTTGCACCAGGAAAGACGCTACCGTTCGGCTACGCTATGAAGATTGGATATCTTTATACCCATACCCTTATATCCTTTTCCTGGAAGCTCCAGGACCAACAGCAGGAAACCGATTTCTGCGGGAAAGCGCCGTTTCCACAGGTTAGTGTTTTTAGCTTTAGCTTTATTTCAAGTTCCTTTTGTTTCAAATTTTAAAATTACCTATACAGTCAACTTTTCCGACCGCAACACTATGCAACAGAAGAACCACTATTAGAAGAGCCAACCAAAGAGGAAACCAAGGAAGTAGTTGCAAATATAGAAAATAATAAAACTACTAGAAACGATGAGATTATTGTAGAATTAATAAAGTATGGGCGAGAGGCTATATGTAGCAAAAAAAGGCCAGTGGAGTGAACTGCAGGAAATATAGTCTCCACATAGAAAAACGCTACTAGCTGTAATATGCAAAATTACAGAAGACTAAAACATAAAGTCAAAAAATAATAGAAAGATACCAAATTGGATTTATAAGAAACCCTGTGAACAACATATGAGAATTTAAAATAAATGTACATTGTTTACTATGGCCAGAACCCTAGAAGAAACACGAACAAGAATAGAAGAAAATAAATCTGAAACATTTAGTAAAAAAAGTGGTATAAGACAAAGTGATGCTTTGTCAGCACTTTTATTTAATTTGACATTAGAAAAAGTAATGGGAAAATAGAAACAAAAATGTCTTAAGTGAACTCCTGCACTGATAATATGGTAAAAATAAGATAAAATAAGAACGAAATGAACAAATTATTACAAAATCTAGCCAATGAAGCAAAGAAAGCAGGACTAAAAATAAATTACAAAAGAAAAAGATATACAACACCTAGAAGTTACAGAATATAGATGATTTCATGTCTTTAGACTCACAGGTGAATAGTAATGATGATGTAAGTGAAGATAGCCAAAGGCAAATAAAAGCTACTATGCAAACAAGAAGATAATGACATCAAATATAATAAGTAAGAAAACAAAAAAGAAAGAAGAGTGTGAAATTTGGATTACTACGGATAAAATAAAAGAATAAGTACTAATTCCCCCCCAAATACCCCATAGAATATTGGAACCAACTAGAAATGAAGATGGGTCATATCAATTAAAATGGATTACGAGCTAGACAATCTGATAAGAGGAGAAGACGATATCGTACTTCATGTCAAAGCTCAAAGAATTAGCTGATTGGGGCACTTTAAACAAAAATGTTAACGCAATGGAAACCATCAGGAAAAAGGCTTAAAGGAAGGCTCAGAAAATATTATACGAATGTGTGCTACATGAGAAACAAATAATAGAACAAGCGAAGACCCTCCAAGATTTGTAATGCATAAGAAAGACGTATTTTTTAATATAAGTTTCAATATACGTAATTTGTGTCATCTGACCCCCAAGATTCATAAAATCCTGTTCAGACCTCGTATACAAAACAAATTGAAGTACAAATACTATATACTTTACGGAACCTCCGCAATTTAATTAATCAGACTGAAAAACGAGGACTCCAGCTATGTTTCATTTGTGCATTAGGAAGATTAAACGGCGCGTGCCCTAGTTCTGAAGTGGCCAGGTCGTTTACTGACACCTGGAATATACTAGAAACGCTAACGCAATGTTTAGTCGATAACGTGCAGCAGTAAGTAAAATAAGCTGTAACAGTACGTCAGGGTCACTAACACCGTTAAGAAATAGTGGAAGAGCGATCAATAAATTCCAGAAAAACGCGCCTGACCGGGACGGAAACACAAAGAGGGGCTGGAATAATGGGTTTTGCATATTAGGAATTTCATATAATATAAAGAATAAAAAAAATCAAACAGAAATAATACAAAACAAACATGCCAGGGAAAATCCAGCAATACTAGAAAAAATGAGGTCTCATAAAAATAAAGTTTTACGTTAGCGATCCACAGACGTCATTTAGAGATTGGTTAATGACAATGCTTCACCTGGGTATTTAAAATCATCAAAATTCTGAATGAGTGATACAATAAAACTTCTTATCACTTTTTTAAATATATCAACCGACTGGTATTTATCGTCAACTATTAGGAACATTCAATTTGCGCCCTCTGACGACAAATAGCTGTATCCGCCATAATTTTTTAGTTTTAACATCTACCAATATTTAGTACCTAATGTTTGCGTTCGTAAGAATAATTTTTGCTGTGTCAAAAATGTCTTAATTCCAGCCAAATAAGTGACAGTTTCGCGAAACGCTGCTTTATCACTTCATTATAAAGAAAACTGTTGTCAAATATCACTGAAGAGCGGTTTAGAAATCCCAATTCTGATGATTTTGATGTGGAAGACAAAGGACTTTCAAGACGCCTTAAAAGTTCAAAGATAAAGAATCGCAGGAATTAAGAAACTTGCAAAAGCATCAAATGTTACCCAATATAAGATTTCCAAATGTTTGAAAATCATATGGAAGGTTTACAAAGAAGAAAAGGGTACCATACGGATTAAAAAGGAAAGAGACAATCAAAAGGCAAAAAATATTTGCAAAATCCTGCTCAACAAGCAAAAAAGCAAAGTTTTTTCATTGCACTGTTAATTGAGATGAAAAGTGGATATATTTCGATAATTTCAAATGCAATATTCATGAAAAGACGGCAATGATCTGTATTTGGTGAGACCAGAAGGGTACGATGTACTTTAAGCTTTTAAAATAAAGTCAACCGATCGATAGCGACCTTTACTGACAGAAATTAGTCAACTTTAATCAAGAAGTTAATCGTCTACCATACACCAGAAAGCAAACAAAGTGGTCTTTGAATAGAAAAAGGCACCACCGCATGTAAAGCAGATCAAAAACAATAACCTTCAAGATACCTGAAAAATTGCAGGAATTATTGGATGAAAACACTTGCAAAAGTATCAAATATTACCCCATGCAACATTTCCAATCACTTAAAAATCTTAGAGACAGTTTACAAAAAAGGAAAAAGAGTGCCATACAGACTAAAAAAGAAAGAGACATCAAAAGGCAAAGAACATGTGCAAAATCTTGCTCGACGGAAAAAATACAGAGATTTTTTCATTGCACTGTTAATGAAAATGAAAAATGAATATATTTCGATAATTTCAAACGCAAAAAAATCAATTTATGAGCCAAAACGCAATAGGCATGAAAATAAGGCAATGCTTTATATTTGGTAAGACCAGAAAGGCACTCTGTACTTTAAGCTTTTAAAACTGAGACAACAATTAGTCAATTTGAACAAAGGATTAAGGATAAACGTCTAGAATATTCCAGAAGGTATAACAAAATGGTCTTTCAACAGGACAAAGCTCGGCCATATGCGAAATAGATCAAAAACACGTTGGAAGTGCTTGGTTGGCATGTTTTACTCCACCCGTCACGTTCATCAGACATCGTTCCTTCGACTTCCACTTGTTTAGATCGATGACACACACGCTTATATGAAAATGTCTAAAATTGTGTCTCTCAATAGATCGCCTCGAAAGATGAGTCGTTCTTTCGAAGCGAAACCCGTAAATTATCATAAAGGTAGGAAAAAAGTCATAACTAACAATGACTAATACTTCGATCGATACGCTTTTTCATTTTACTTAATCAATAAAGGCTTATTTTTTGCAAAAATCTGGAAGCTTTGGAATACTTCCATTATATGAGATTATGGCGTATTATGAATACTCCCCAGACAAACGAATGGTACATAAATTTAATGAAAATTTGGTCATTTTCCTAGGGATTGCCGCTAATTTTCACATTAAGTTTTCCAAGAAGCAAAAGTGAAAGTTTATTCGACAAAAGTGACAAAAAAGTGTTGCCATTTCAGCATAAGTGAGTTTCCTTAGTACACAGAATTTTTACAAAAATGACCGGGTCAAAACTTCCTTGAATGGAGTTGACTAAGTAGTTCACAAACAAAGGTCGATGATCTTCTACTAGATATTGTTCCGATCTTTAGCAAGCGCGCCCTGTATTCGATTAGACCTATTTTCATCTTCCACAACGGAACCGTTAGGCTGATGCCACCTGTTACAGTCAGATATTCCACCATTAAGTAGAACAGCCAGATTCTACGCTCGAAACAGTTATCAGCGAACGGCCATCTGCGTTCTTAACGCAGACACGGCTACATTAACATTTTAAACTGCAATTTGTAAATGTAATTGCCGCGCATTCGTTACCCAGCGCTAAAATAAGTTCAGGTGTCCGCGTCTATTAACATAAGGCGATGCACGTCTTGTGTACAACTTTCCATCGCTTACTCGTACCATTGCTTCAACGCAAATCTTCGATTTGTCCTTGATTTACTTAACATAGTTCTGCTCAGTACCAGTTGGTTTTGCTTTAGATTTGACATAATATTCCCCTTTTGAAACAGCCTTGGTCTGCTTCTGTTTGTGTTTTTGTTTCGCTGTTAGATATTGTACACGATCCTCTCGTAAATTATGTTGCAAAAGTGAATTTTACCAACTGATTAGCAAGAAAATTCTTTAACATTACGTATTTTTGTCGCTTTTCGTATTTATGATGTAGTAGCAATCCTCATTTTTATTCCCGATGGTAAGCTTGATTTGCTATTGCTGGCGATATCGAAGGGTACGGAACTGAGAACCATGTGACTATTTAGAAAGAGTACAAGCGATTTGATTCTGGCGACTTCAGCTTTGAAAATCAACTGGTCAAACCTTGTTTGGAATTAAGAAGACTTTCAGCCTTGCTTTGGATCCCGAACCTTCATAGGACAAGATCCAGATAGTCAAGAAGTGTGCAGATTTCGCATGTAGAGTCCAAAACAGTAAGTAATGTTGCAGGAAGAGTACAATATTCCACCTATTATCGCTTACTTAAAAAATTAGATCAATAATAATTAAATTTTACCATGTAATAGACAACCACACAATGCCAGAGACCTTCGCTCTTCCCCACTAACAGTATAATGGATAAAGTCTCATCAGAAATTGATAAAGCTGAATTTGTAGGAAAACAGTCAAAATGGCATTAGATTATATAAGGAAGATATACTGAAGGACGTTATCAAAATAATCCAAGGCTCTGGTTTTCTTCGCAAAATAAAACAGACACTAAAGTGGTTACAAAGTGGTTTCTTTAAAAAAATGGATAATAAAAGATATAAATGTAGGAAGCCTGTAATAAATTTTCTAAAACAGCACAATTCTTCAAAGTTTAAGATTTGAATATATCATCATGGACTGGTATTTCTAAAAGGTAAAAACTCCACTATAATTCACTGGAAAGAAAAAAAAGTTATGGCAAGGCTATGCTGCTTTGGTGTAGAAGTTCAACAGTTCAAACGACGTTTTAATTGAGTTTTTTAACATCCTCAAAAAGTAAAGGTACTCTGTATTCGATTATTTACCAAGAAGAAAAAGCCCAAGGGAAACCTAAGTTAAGTATCCCCTACCAAAAGATAAAGATTTAATAAAAGAAAAACATAAGAATTCCGTGTTGGAATGGAGATTACAACTTCCAATTTGAACATTATTCTGATAAAAGGGAGTACTGCTATGCATGGCGGCTCTTAGCGCAACTCTCTATCAACAGCACCTTTGTTTCCTATAGTTGTCCAAAGTTGACTATTTTAGAACGTCCATAATACTCCTAAAAGTTATTCGAAGTCATGTCCTGTTCTAATTATTTGTTTTTTACATAATCTATTGTTGGAGATACAAATTTCCGTTATTTGGATTATGTGACCGTTTGTTGCTGATGTAATAGACATGTTTTATCAGTTTAAAATAGAACTTTTGCAAAGATTTCAGAAAATAGAAAAGTTCATTTTGTTTGGTAATTAGGATTCATTTTTGTTAGATACTACCACAGTTTTTTTGGTAAGCAAGCGTCACTCTTCAAACAAAAGAGATAACATTTAAGCCAAAAGAAAATCGAGTTGTGAGTTTTCTGCAGTTCTAAAACGCTTTTACTCAAAAGAAGTGATAAACTGTTCAGATTAAGATCCATTTAGACAAAATACATGCAGATTCTTTACCACTAGTGAAGACTACTCATTTCTAAGAAAAATTAGAGGTGATCGAAAGGCTGCATGCAAGATACAGATCGCCCTAGATGCCTAATTAAAGTCACCACAACGGATATAGTTGTAGAAGAGCATTAAATATAAATACGCGAGACTGATGACATGGTATTCTGCATTAAAAAAAAAACTTTATGCAAGAGGGAAACAGAGACTCTTGACCATCCACCAAAAAGCAGTGTTTAGCAATGCTTCACCGCAATCTGAAGAATATTTTACAACGATGAGTTACTGTAGACCAGAGGCGAAGTCAAAACAGTAGACAAAGAAGAGTGAAAACGCACCTATTAAGGAAAGCCCATTTTAAAGGCTGATATCTGACATCATATCTTTTAGGGTTTCTAAGAGATTGACCTGATAGACTACTTGAACCGAATAAAAAATCATGAAGATTCATGCGCAAAGATGTTCTTCCACCAAAACAAGAACAACAATGGAAAATTAAACGATTTGGGGTTTTAGCTAACTCGTCGTTTCTTCTATTCTACAAACTTACCTCGGCATAACTTATTTCTGTTTCGAAATCCAAAAATTTTACTTAACATAATAGTAGGAAAATATTAGTCCAATGAGGACCTTAACGCTACCGCCAATGTGTATAATCCTTAATAGACCTAATGATTAAAGTTGCAGCTATTTCTTACGCTAATTATCAACCATCCCCGTATTAAGTATACTGCAAAATAACGAAGTTTGTAAACAAATGATCTTGGGATGTGAATATAGAAAAGAGCTCTTTAACCCAAACAATGTGGACATAAACCTGTGAACATATTGATTACATAAATGAGTTGATCAAAAAATGCCAACAGTATGTACTAATATTACGTGATCTGACCCGAAAGTAACGAACCATATGATACTAAAAAGTCTACTAGCAAAATTTGCACAAAATACAAGAAACAATGTAAATAGTAGACTCAAAAAACTTCAAAATTTTGCCTTTAAAAAGCCTGTTCAATTTCAAATGAGATTTAAGTCTTGAAAAGTCCTACGAAAACACAGCTAGACTAATTCACTCAATCTGCAAAAGATAAATGAGGAGACACGTTTTTGTTGCATCTCGCAACCTACGAACCTACGACTCAGGAAATATTCAGTTTTGTCTCCAGTTATAACCTAGAGGAAGCACTCTGAAGTGAATTAGTAGAAGCTGTAGTACAATGGTCTTTCTGCTTTGATAACAGTAGCCGTAGATCAAATTTTCTTCTACTTTTGGAACCTTCGGCTCATTTTTGAGTTCTTAGAATAAGAGTTGCTAATTTTTGTTAATTATAGATCGTACACGTTGAATATTTTTCGGTGTTCTGCTCGTTGTCGGTTTTCCAACCATCTCTTAATCGTTTGAACCATTCCTTTATGTTCGTGCTGCAATCCTTCCAACTCATCCGAATAAATTATGTGAGTAAATGTTCTATCTCTGACTCTCAACTGATACGGATGGCAAAGTCGTCCTCATTCGCGAATGCGCATTACAATCCACTCTCAGCAGCTATCTGCGCAATTTTTGTATTACACAAACTTCCAGGACTCATGTTTTAATTCATTACCTGTGATATTCAACACAAAAAACTGGTGTTGAGTATGTGTTCTAATAAACATGACCTTGAAAGTATCTCCATGTAAACTCACTGGATGGCAAGCTGTACTTAGCAACCCACTGTTCAACTTGTTGGGGCATTTACACAAATGACGTAATGGGGAAGGATTCTGAGCAGAAAGTGGCCATAAAGTTCTACTTTAAGCTAAATAAAACCACAAAATAATACAGAAAACATATGGTAATGAGGCATTATCGAGAACCCGTGTCCTTGAATGGCACAAAATGTTTCAGGAGGGCAGAGATTCAATGCAAAATGATCCAAATGGGGAATGTGTGAGACAGTTACTGCAAGAAGACTGTTGTATTACTGTGATTTTAATACCAAAATAGTTGAAGTTAAATGGGTATGTGTGTCACTAAATTCTACATAATCATGTAAAAAAACAAAAATCTAGTGCAAAAATAGTCTCTCACACACTGTTGGAAAGATGAAATGAGAGAAAATTGGTGTCACCAGTACGACTTTGAAATGAATCGCTATGGTGGCAAATGGCGAGAAGATGGTTCACCAGCTCCAAAAAGAGTGGAACGACAACATTCAAAAACAAAGACAATGTCGATCGCAGTTTTTGAAGCTAAAAGTCTTGGGTGCTGGAATAGTTGAGGCATTTACAAAGAATGGAGGAAGAAAGAAATGTTAAAAGAGTATTCATGAAAAAACTTGAAGAAACACGACTAAAAGCAACATATAGCTGAATGAAAAAATACTTAATGCAGGACTAGGCGCGGTCCTATCAGCCTGTCTAGGTAAAATCAAAATTAGAAAGCTCGTAAAGGAGGCCATGGTCTTCTTTGGACTGCTTCCATGACCTCCAGAAACGATAGCAATTGTACATAGATAATCGAGACTTTGAGTTTGACGAGGCCTAGAACCATTATTTTTTACAAGTAGAGCACCGGAACTTTCCTGATAAGGACTGTATTGACATTGGCTTCGTATTTTCGGGGTGGAGCTAGTACAGCAGAGAAAACGGAAATTTCAAATTTAAATCAACATCCCTTTTGGAGCAGGCGTTTCGAATATTCGCGTTCAAAAATGTAGTACAGCGTGATCCCAGGAAATAAAAAAGCCAGAAGCTTTTTAAATAACTTTGCTTCAGCTGGAAAAGCACGGCTATACGATTTTGACTCTTCGGGAACGACGTAATCAAAAAACATAATTATGGCCCCATAGTAGTAAAATTACGGCTACATTTTTTAAATTTGAATATCTAAAATGCAATAAATTATTCTGCAGAGTTGAACTAAAATTTGTTACATTAATTTAAAAAAATTGTAATACAAATTTATTTCTAAATATAAAAGTCCTCGAAAGACAAATTTAATAGGGGGATTTCTTAAAGGAGAAAATAACTTCTACCTTATTGTTCAAACAAGGCCAATTATGTTAGAAAGCAATTCTGTCGGCACAAATAATGCAAATTAGCTCGCGAGACCAACATTGTGGTTAATCGCACCGGCAACAATGTACATAACGCACTTGCAAAGTTTGTAGCGCCGCGCTACACAGGTTGGCTTCGAGCATTCTATTGCCCTTTAACTGCGTAAGCCCGAAATATGGTTTTCATTAAGCTAAATTTGAGCATCCACGTCCTTCGTTTACATTAATTTGCTGTCTCGTGCGCCCCGACTTCATTCGCACAACTTTGTCGTTCAGCCGGTCGATCGGCGCATTCTAGGTGACGGACGCTTGAATTGCCACGTTAAACTCGCAATTTTTAGAATCCTCCAGTGTAGCCGGAAAAGCACCTTAAAAAGGCAAACAGCAGTAGTAGGTAGCGCAACTGGAAAAGGATGTAAGCAAGTAATTCTATCACTGAAAGAGCACAAGAAATATTGATCACCAAGAATTCTTTACAGAGTATCCCTTAATCTTCTGCAATCCTTTCATGTCCCGTCTCAAGTAGCCCAAGAAGGCTACTAGATTTTTACACTTCGTTACCCAGAGAACGCAGCAGCCTTCCGGCCTTTCTAAAAACTCAAATATATTCTAAAATCTTGTCTTCTGCGAATATGGAATTCTTTTTGAAATTTAGAAGACTATGACTCGTTGTCAGTCAATATGACCTATTACATACCATACTTTAAAAATATAAAATATACTATTAATACTAGAAGCTCGAATTACGTGTTAAAAGAAAGCTCAAGAAAAGAATAATCAAACTACTGATAGTCCTTAGAATAGTTGAGCTTGCTTTATCATAGTGGTAGTAGTGAACGGTTTGAGTTTATTATTTTATGTACATCATCTACCCTAAAAATAACCGGAATAACCCTGTTTTAACGAAATTGGTGACACCATCTATTAGTGGGAAATTGATTTATAAAGTGTTAACCTTCTTTAATCACCTCTAAAAATTTTATGACATGTTGGTCACTAAAACGCAAGATAGGATACATTAAGTGGCGATAGTTTCTATACATCGATGAAAAAGTGAATAAAAATGCTTCAAATGCTTAAACTTGCTTATCGACTTTGTTTATTACAAATACCATTTTTTGGCTAGCATTAATAATTCAGAGGAGTTAAAGAAGATAGGGAAGATTATAAATGCCGACATTTTGAAAAAACCTTCAGTAAGATTTGTGGCAACAAAACTTGGAATACCCAAAACAATTTTAATTTTTTAATTCAAAATGTGTTCCAATTAACAGATGAATAAAACTGCGCCGAGTTGGGTGTTACAAAAAAATCATTAGATAAGCTTAAAGCTCAATACTTAAAAACGATTGTAACTGGTAAAGAGGTGTTTTTAATCAGATCCAGAAACAAAGCCTCAAAGTGCTGAATGGCGGTTACTAGATGAAGATAATCCAAAAAGACCGAAATTGGAATCTTTTTTTATGATTCGTCCATTCTTTGCCCTAATTTTTCTTAGTCTGAGAACAAATAATACAGGAATTGAGTTTAGACTGCAAAAAGTATCACTCACGCTTTATTCTCGATTAATTACAAAGCTAATGGTTAGATGATACTAAATCTCAATGCATCTACCCGTAAGCCACACCACCATCAAACTCATTAATCATCCTTGTACCACATTAACTGTATTAAAGAAAAATAAACACTAAAAAAATTAGTTTTGTAGCCTCTTCAAAGGTAACAATTACATAGTCATGAATGCACAAAGGTAGGACAAGACCCTCTCTCAAAAAAAGAAAAATTATAAAGCAAAAAGTAGTCCGAGGGCGAGAGAAATAATTTCATTGGACACAGACGGTCAGGCAGTTCTGCCTAGGGTGGCTCACCCTTAGCAGCCACTATATCGAGGACGAATTAACAGAAACCTTTTGTTGTTGAAGAATATCTTCGGAAAAACGGTTCGCACAACGAGCCTTTCGAACACATTTTGCGTTGCAGGCCTTCGCTATCGATCAGAAATCGATTTTGTTGTGGATAGAGAACTTCAGAAATACGGGTTCTGTAGTGACAATGAGGGGAGGAAGATCTCAGACTGTGTTAACACCACCGAAAAAATCGACGCCATGGCTCTTCCCGTCGTACTATATGGCGACTTTTACACTAAGACTTCGTTTTTATCTGTACACCTAACAACAATGGATCGACAAAATCCGTGGCAATACTTTGGACGTGGTGCTTTTTTTACAGACTAAGTGCATTTTCAATTTAAATAAAACTTCGTTATTGAAGTAATAATAAATAAAAAATAGTCCTCTCCATAGCAAAAGCTTCACTGTTTGCTGTAGGTGAGTAAAATTGGAGTAATTGGCTCCTACTTCCAATCGTACGGAAATGATGCGACAATTTTTCGCATCGAATTTTTTTAGAGTCTAACTGGAAAACGTTTGGTTCCAACAAGATAGAGGCACAGCCCCACAACTCACAGCCACAAAGCAAGAATTCACTCCAAGTGGTGTACGAGATGTTGTTTGAGACGAGGTGAGGTCGCTCACCAGATGACTTCTATATATGACTTCCTATCTTAAAGTTGAATTTTAAAACATCGTCCTACGAATCTACCAACATTACGAAATGCAATAGACCAAACAATCAGGCATATTTCTCATGACATGTTAAGAGAAGTAATGAAGAACTTTAGAAAATGAGGAATGCCATTTAGCTTCTTTAAAACTTCTATTTGTGTAGTTTTACCTTATAAAATGAGTTTGTATACTCTCCCTATCGTTTCTTCTTTATTCATCTAAAGAAGAAGGAGGGAGTTTTGTAGAAGAATTGTTGTTTTTAGTGAGTCGTGTTTTTGTTATCAGATTGTTACGTTGTATTTGCTAAATAGTTAAGGCAAAAAATTGCTTTAACTTTGGAACAACCAATCAAAAAGACATAACAGCAGTGCCGTTGCTATCGTTCAACAAACACTAATTCGAGGGCATTTAACGTTCTCTCAAGCTCTCCCCAAAAGATTATCTTCTATTTTAGAAGAAACCTCGCCCTCTCCAACATTCCTCTACTACTGAGTTCAACGCTTTGATTTTCTTCCATTGCGGTCTTGCTCCTGGGTATTTCCATTCTAGTATTATTCTTAATTTAGATTTAAACTCCTGCTGTTGCTGTAACTCCCGTATCAACCATCGATTGTTAAATACCTGCAGTGCTCTCTAACTCTTTTAATTTCTCTTTCAAAATTCAAGAAGACTCTTCCATCTCCTTCCTGAAACCTACAAAGTCTTTTCTTGCGTTCATCTTCAGTTCTTCTTTCAGATGTCTAAAATGACCTTCCTCGTCCACTTCTGAATCTTTTTGATGGTGTTCTTTTACGCTTACTTTTAGTTAGCTTTTTAAACTATGAAAATGTTCTGTGGAATTTACTTTTATTTCTTTCAATTGCCCGTCTAAAGTTCTGGCCAATCTTCTTAACTTCTTAACTTTCTGCATCTAATTTTACTTCCCGTAATTTCATGTTTGTTTGAAATTTTTATATCCAGATCTTTTATCTCTTATCAGTTTATTCTCAATTCTATTTTCACAGATTTAGAATATTCTTAAAACTCTTCTAACAAATTTCTGGACTGCTTCCTCAATTATTGTAATTTCTCTTTTAATGTTCATTTCAATCAAAGTTCTGGAAACTTTTTCTAATTCTTTTATAGATTTAATCTGTTCTTCTAGTTTAGATCCTTGGATTAAAACAGATATGGATTTCGGATGTTAACTTCATTGATTAGGACGGACCGTAATATTTGTGGCACATATTCTTCTTTGGTATATCTAAATCTTGCACTTTTAATTGATTTTTTATCCCAAGCACTTTTAATTAATGCAGCTTAACTTGCATAGGAATAGTAATTTATTTAAACAGTTCTTCAAGTTGCAATTAATTCCAATTCCGACGTCAGCTTATTAGTTAGTTACTTATTTCCATTGTCTGCTGTACTTAGATCACCACTTGAATTGCATGGAACCGCAACTGCCTTCTTGACCATTTATGTAAACGCCTACACACTCAAAACCCCCACGGTTAAGCATCGACAGACTAAACATTTTAATGGATCCTATCTTTTCGACAGTCAACATTTCTGTAGATGCTTATGCGTTCTTCTGCCGCTACGCTTGGTCTTCGGGAAGACTCGACTTTCTAAGGTCGACATATGTTACTTATCGAAAGGTCTGTGAAAGAATAATCGCACTACCCCAAAGTTGCATTGATCCTAATGATAAATGAAAGAAAAGGGTAGATGATTTTCGTTTAATATCACCTAAGCTGCAGATCCACAACAATAGTATCTTTATTGTCGTCGAATATCCCCCTTTTCTTCTGCTTTTCTACATTTTATTGCCTCAGAGGTGCTTTTCTCTTTTCCGAGAGCGTTTGGCATCGCACTCAAAATTACTGCTCCATTACATTTTTAGATATCATTCATATGTTAAGATTTAGAACGATATGCTCTGTTATAGTAACTAGCGACTAGTAACATCGGAGTCGCAAGTTTTGTGGGGAGGAGGTCTTTATTGCTCATTTATAAAAATAGCCATAGCTGAGGAATAATTGCAGTCTCACAACATTTGAATTTGGAGATTCGCATACTTATTGGCTTGCTGCAGCGACGGTTCTGCCAGATTTTCCTGGCCGTACTACTTTCCTTTAACCCAGTTTATTGTTATTGTGAGTTTAGTTTCTAAATGTACTGAAAGTGGAGTGCTTTTCCGCAAGAAACAGGCCATTTTGTTGGGGTATGTAACGCTACTCACCGGTCCAACTACCCGACTTCTCTTTGGCGACGATAACACCACTACAGTTATAATAAAAGGGGAAGTAGAAGTCAACGATGTGAAATAAACCTGGCCACAAGTAGATAGGCGAAACAAATGATAATGTTGCAATGTGTTACTCCGTTTCAAAGGCGAGTACGACTGAGGCGTCTTTTTCATACAAACTTGCAAACTAGCAAATAGCGAGCGAACGTATCAACTTTCTGATGGTGACACTTCTCGGCTTCCTCCTTCAACGATTGTTAAACGAAAGCACATACAAAGTTAATGGAAGAACTGTTTCTATTTCTTGATAAACCATTACACTGGGATGACAAGTATCAAGGATGAATGAATAGTTGCTAATTACCTTTAAATTTAATACACAAGATTTGTTCGAAGAAAAATGATAAAAATATTTTGGATACTTTCTATTACTTTGCAGCAAAATGACCTTTTTCATAACCGATGTATTACATCACAAAGAAGACTAATGATAAGCGTAGACTTAATTTTGGACTTGCCGATACAATCCTGCCTTTATAATCCAACTTCATACAATCTAATCGACTTTTTCAAACACTCATTTTTGTTTGTGCTTCTACACTTTTGATAAACCATCCAAAATCCATTAACATTGTACTCACTTTTTTATTTAAATTTTCATCAATTGTACCGCAAGATTGTCTATGTAATATTAAATAATAAACCGTTCACTTTATTTTTCCACTACTATTTTGATCGTTTCCACACTAAACCTCATTTTAAATTGAAGCAAAAACCAAATAATTTTAAAGCATTTGTTCTCATATATTTTTTCAATTACAAATACTAATCAGTGGCTTTCACCAATAACTAATATGTGCCTTAGAAGTCCACTTATACTCTCTTCTATTTAATTCATTCCACTTAATTTCGATTGCGCTTTTTAACTCTGCAAATCAAATTCCCTAAAACACATGCTCTCTCGTGCACAACGTTCATGACTTTCTCTATACCCTTGCTTTGCTAATTACCACTTTCAGAGGGCATTTCACTCGCCAAAAATGTGGTTTACTGGGACACTATCGCTTTTTCAATTTCCGAGCATGCAAATTCATTTAAAGGGACGGCAACGCCCGCTTGTAATGAAGCGCTGTGGCTGCAGGACTGGATCAAAGGATAGAGGAACAATAAGAACAGGGAAGAAATTTACGTGGCCGCTGATACATTCAGAATCTACAAAATTACGTTCAGTCTACGTGTTACGAATTTCAACCTTAACGACGACCGGCGGAATAACTTAAAGAAGTTGGAAGTTCTTAACAAGTTAAAATAATAAGCAAAGATTGACGGCGTGGTTCTTTTGAAAAATAGGAATGACTGCTTTGGAAGTCCATATGAGGTTAGTAGCCATAGGTGGAAAAGGAGTTCCAAGTCGGCTAGGATTACGATGAAAAAAGCAAAAAGAATGGGCATCAAAACAAATACGTGCGAGTTATACGTTACTCAGCATTCTTTATTCTAAAATAAATGGTGATTGTCTTTTGGAATAAAGAGGAGATTTTGTATGTGACGCAACGCGTTGCTTTAACAAGACAATATGCGGCCACATATTAATAGCCACCCTATAGAATCTTGGGTATACCAGACCGGACGACTAGGTTCTGTTTGACGTAACGAATGAGGCAGTGTGTAGTAAGAAGCTTTTCTCTAAAGACGAGCTTTAGTCGGCTGTCCACATGTGGTGTCATCCACGTCAGCGCTGTAGGGGGGTGAGGCAACGTGGAAACGTCGAATTTGGCCAGGAGATCCCTCACAATCCACGCGCCGTGGTGCGGCGCGTTATCATGGTGGGGCTTCCACTTCCCCACCAGGTCTGATCGCACGCGTGTGATCCGATTTCGCAGCCGTGTGAGCACTTCCACGTAAAATCTTGCATTTACAGTCTGTCCAGGAGATACAAACTCCTTATGGACAATGCCACGACGGTCAAAAAATGCAATAAACATCGATTTCACTTTCGATTTCGACATTCTGGCCTTCTTTTTACGGGGTGATTGTGCGGTATGCCACTCTTCGCTCTGACGTTTTGTTTCCGGGTCGCATTGGAAGACCCAGGTTTCATCTCCGGTGATGATATTATCGAGAAAATGTTCGTCTTCTTCCAAACAGTTCAGTATTTCTTGGAAAATCTCAACAAGCAGTTCTTTTTGCTCGTCACTCAACACTTTCGGCACCATTTTCGCGCACACTTTTCTCATCGACAAATCCTCTGTGATGATGCGTTGGACTGTCCCGTACGAAAGATTCAGCTCATCACTAATTAATTTAATGCCCAACCGTCGGTCAGAGTTCAAAAGTTGCTTAACTTTCAGCACATTGTCGTCCGTTCGCGAGGTCGCCCGGCGCGTTGGTAGTCCCCGACGAGCTCCCTCCCCTCCCGAAACAACTTGTGCCACTCAAATATCGAGGAACGGTTCATGGTATCCTTCTTGTAGGCCTGCGTAAGCATGTCCTTGGTTTCGGTCGCTGATTTTCCAAGTTTGTAGCAAAACTTGATGGCGTACCGCTGCTCCAAATTTCGCGCCATCGCAACTGACGACGAGGCGTCACAATAGGAGGTCACTAAAACAGTAGTCCACACTCAACTAACGCACGCAAGCGACTGCCGCAGGTGGAAACCTGTTCCCAAGACTCCCCTACATAACATGCGGCCTTGCAGGCTCCCGTACATCGGGGGAGGTGGAGGAATGTGTTCCCTGGGATCTAACACAAAAGTTGATTTGGAAAGTTTAGAAAACAAGTGGTCCAACCCCTATATGGGGTGTTAAACCACATATATACATACCATGTCCATAAAATATCTGCTTCAAGTGTGTTAAGGTGCTAAACAATTCAATAATTAAATTTTTAAAGATAACGATGTAATTGCAAGTCCTCCATAAAACGTAATAATAAAGAATAGTAAATTAGTGAAAGTCTCTGCCGTTGAGATCCCCGCGGTGCTCGTAAACGCTAAAACGGTACAGGAGTATTGCAGAGTGAATGAGAATGTTCCTAGTATTCCGAGAAAATTCCAAAACAGATGCCTGGTGTATAAGATCGTTACAGATACACACCTCCAAGCAGAATCTAATTATAATATGTCTTCAAATATTTTACCGAAGAGCATTTTTCTAACCACAACAATTATTAGCAAGAAAACATCCATAGAACCAAATTGACCTCAAGTTAGTAACATACCTCATCATCCCTTTCCAGAACGTGCTGTTGCAAAACGTCGAACTAGAAAAATGTGGCAAAGGACCAGAAATAAATTTCATTTCCCTCCCAGCAAATTAACAAATCTAATAGAAGACGACTAACCAATTTATGTATAGCCCTTAGTTGTGACCTAATAATAAAACCAAAATTATTCTGGGAAAGTGATATTAACTACCATTTACTCAAAATACTTGGAAACCTTAAACGAATAAGGAAAATGATGATCCATTTTGCCAATTGGATTCCAAAAACGTCATTTAACAATGCGCAACACTGTTGTCGTATAATTAGCAAAATCGTTAAATATCTTAAAACACTAGCTTTTCATATAGTGCTTTGCGAACTATAACTCCACTGCCCAAGTCGCTCTATCTAATTTTATTTGAACGATTTTATCAAGTCGAAATAAAGAACCCTGTACCAAGCTCTTGCCAAATTGTTCTTGTTAATACATATCTGAAATGCTCAAATTGCAAGAAACGCCATGATGCTTACCTCAACTGATAATACAGCTGTTTTCTGTCAATTAACGAAAAAGAAACAACAATGGGGCAGCTGCAACAGCACTTTGATTTACTAAATCATCGGTTGAAGGAGTATACAATAACTTTCAGTCATAAAAAGTCCGTGCAAGTATAATTTATTAATAAAATTGCCTAGAGAACCCCAGGATATTAAAATTAAACAAATGAAATGGTTAATTGATCTATCTCAACAATTGTTGACGAAGAAATTGGGTATTAGTAAGGACATAAGGCACACTACCGTCCACAAAGATTTAGTTAAGCGGCACATCTGTTACCGGTTTGTACCGCAGACAACAAAACCCCCTAGAGATTTCATTACCATGGTAGTAAGAGATGAGTTTTGGTGCAGGCAACCAAGAACGTGTGATAGCGGTTCTGAAATCAATTCGCAAAGAGGCTTTGCCCGGAAATTTCCCGAACCTTTATATACGTCGCCAAAAATGAGGATTGTTTTGAAAACCAATAAAGTTAATGTTCATCTTCTGTTTCCAGATACTATTCACGACCAACCATATACGTAGGACGTACAAGATTCAACTTTGAGGTTCTACCTCAGCATTACATAAAGGCATTACAAATGTTCCAATTGAAAATCTTACGTAACATAAAAACGCTTCGTGGTATGTTACAAATAAATCACTTGACTTAGCGGATATAATTTAACGATACACACATGTATATCACAAAAAATTGTCAGACCACCAGAAGATAATAATACAGCAGCTTTACAACAATGTAATAGTCTGAAGATTGTAGCGTTGATGGCTACAGGACCCCGCTTAAACCACAATGATTGTGATGTTTAGTCATTACGCTTATGTCGAGTAGATAGTAAATTAGCAATTAAACGATTAAAAAAATAAAAATCACTAAAATAGATATTCGAACAGATTTAGATCAAACTCAAGAAACGACTGACGTAAAGGAAAAGATGACTGTAATGAAATAGAAATGGAACGATCTCAAAAGTGCAAGGAGGTGCATATACATAATCTGTCCCAAAAGTAAGCAACTTAGAATCTTCCAGAATCGTTTCCACTGTTCAGAACTTTCTGCAAACTGCCTCTTCGTATTGACCTAAATCTTGTTGATGGTCTGGAATTTCTCTTCTTTCAAAGGTAATTTAAGTTTTGGGAACAACCAGAAGTCGCAAGCCGACAAAACTTGAGTGTAAGATACCTATAGAATCCTCAGCTTGTAGTTATCGGCCCCTCAATTACCGATTCTTGTTGATTATAACTCGTACACGTCAACATTTTCCATATTTCTACTCTTTGCTGGCCCTCTGAATGATTCGAATTGTTTGTGCGGATTAATTTTTCAGCTTCGCACGAAATGTAATGAAAATTTGCTACTCCATTCGCTCAGTCACTACAAATGCAACCATCACACTACACGTGCTCATTTATCGACCTCCAATTCCCTATCTAGCGAAGTCGTCCTCGTTCACGCATGCGCACTACAGTTTACTCTCACCAGCTGCCAGGTTACATCACGGTCACGTGAACTGTTTTAATTAATATTTTCCGAACAAACACCTTGTATAAGGCCAGATCAAAAAGCATTACACTGAATTAATAACGGTTACCATCAGAATGGTCTCTACGAGTAAAAAATTTGTGAATTGTTTGGTCAAAATCAAGCGTTGTATACCATAACATTTTGATTCAATCATTAATCATGTTATTGCAGAAAACTCGAGTTACTAACAAAGATTGGAATAAATTGCAACGATTGCTTAGAAAATACAAATATGGAAAACTGAAAGACCGGGAAAATCGACCGGTTCCTGGATTTTCTATAAAGATTTAAAAGCTGATAATAATAGACACAATCTTTTTAGAAAAATATATTCAGAGTTGGAAAACATTAAGAGAAAATTACAAAGAGAATTAACAATAGCAATAAAAAACCGAGAAAGCGTTATTTAGTGTAGACAGAAAATTAAATAGGTGGTGGGTATATTTTATAGACCTGATAGAAGCAACAGCAGAAGAAACAAATATTGAAACACTAAAAGAAACAAATAAGGCAGAAATGATTAACGAATTAAAGAAACTCATTACGTATCAGTGGAAGAAGTAAGGGATGAAATAAAAAACTGGAAAAAGCAGAAAAAGATGATGTAATGGGAGAAATGCTGAAATACATGAGTGAAACCGGATATGGAGTTTTAAATGAATTGTTAAGAAAAATATGGAAATCAAAAAGGATACTCCAAAACTACAGTACAGCAACAATAGCCGTATATAAAAAAAGAGATTGTAAATTATGTAGAAATTATAGGGAGATCTCTTTGTTAAGTGTACAAAGTAAAATATATTAAAAAATTCTAAATAAAAGATTAAGAGAAGAAGTAGAAAGGATTACACAAGATCTTATTTGGTGCATGAGGTAGTTAAATAAAAGAAACTAAACCCCAACAGACATCTTTATGCTGGTTTCATTAATATGGAAAAAGCTTTTGATTGTATAGAAAAAGTACAATATGGAAGGAACTAGAATAAAGAAGAGTAAACGAGTAACTTGGAAATGAAACAAAAACTATGTACGAGGCAACGAGGAACATACTATAAACAAAAAAACAACCCACAAGAGAATTGTTGACAACAAAAGGAGTCAGATAAGGGGATGTAATCAATGCATTGCTATTCATTTTGGTTATTGATAGAATAGCAAGAAAATGTGGTGAAATAATAAAGGGTATAACAGTAGGATGATGTAGATTACGTTTATGGAATTTATGCGAGCTGATGATTTGATAATACTCGCTGAAAGTGAAAAATCACTATAAACTAGTATAGAAGCGTTCAAGAAGGAGACGCAACGCACCGGAATGGCAATTAATATTAAAAAGTTGAAAGCAACGAATTAAGTATGAAACGTGAGAATAAGATGTACAACCTGAAATAAATAACAAAATTGGAAATGTAACCATATTATGTCTCCAACTTTTTTTCTCAGCAGTCAGAGTAAGTACAAAGATGCGGTTCATTTGTAATTTAGATTGCAGTACCATACAATGTACATAAGTCGAATTTACCGCCATCGTAATGAGTACTCATCAAATAGTGACATTTAGTGTTCAAGAATAACGTGTAATCATCCGTTTTTTCCTCTTGTGTGGTGAAACGCTCATCGAAATTCATTGCCAGTTGAGTAAGGCATGAGATAAAGACGTTATGGATCTTAAGAATGTGCTTTAGTGGATGCGAAAGTTTAAAGAAGGTCGAGAGTTGTGTGACAATAAACCAAAGCATCCTTAGCAACGAATCAGCCGAACTGAAACCATGATTGCGCGAGTGGAACAAGTTGTTATGAAAGACCGTCAAATAGATGTACGTGATATCGCCTCTAAACTTAGCATTTCCGTAGGATTTGTGGAGTCCACTTTGCTTGATGAGCTAAAAATACGGAAAGTTTCTTCAAGGTCTCGAGACGTGTTGATCATGAAAGGCACTCTCCGTGACCGCTCATTTTCCAATCGAGCTGTAGCATAGCAATTTTGCAGTGGGCAAAACACACCCCTAAAGAAGCGTTTTCAGCACCCATGAAATCATGGCGACGACGTCCTGAAAAATGTGTACGGCTAGGCGGAAATTGCGTTCAGAAGTAACAGAAGTTTCAAATTTCTTAGTTAAGTACTTTTCAGAAGAAAATTTTGGAGAGCTTAGAACTTAAACGCACCACCTAGAGTGCCTTGCTGAGTAAAAAAGAAGTGTTAAAACAAACAAGGATTAAAATATATAAATCAGTTCAACAAATCATACAAACTTTAATATGTAGATGCGAGTCATGGGTGTTAACAGCTAGACAAAAATCTATAACGCAAGCACGCAAAATGCGAAAAAAACGAACAAGAAAAGTTCAAATTAGAAACGAAGATATTAGAAGAACATTGAAAATACAACTACTAATTACCCACATAGAGAAAGCTCATAGGCGCTCGTTTGGCCAGCTGGTGAGATTAGAGAAAGATAGGATCGTAAAAAAAATATAGGAGTTGGGTACACATAATAAAAAATTAGGGAAGGTTAAACTTAATTGCATAAAATAAGAAAATGGGGAAGATTTCCGAAACTCTGGTAAATTAGGACTCAGGCAGGACAGGCATAAATGCTAACAAAACGTCCCAGACTTCGTTTCGACAAATCTTTTGGCAAGGGTTCAGCAGCTGCGGCGAATATTAATAGTCGGTGGGCACATTAGAACAATGTGTCTAACAGGGCGGCGAACGGCGCCCATAAATACCGGGCACTAAGCGCAATGAGAAAATTCTAAGTAGTTAGGGCGCTTTACGGCGAAACTTCGCTAATGTTGGATTTTACGGCAATTTCCTAATATGCGGTACACGGCGAATAACGCGACCCGGTAATAATGAAATACGACTGTTTTTAACGGCCGGCCCGCCGTAAATGACCCATTACACACGTTATCAGCACCACTTTACAAATTCTAATCGGCTTTTTATCGAAATTTGCGGCGGCCGCTGGCGCACACCGTCCTGGAATTTGTTGCTTATGTTACATATATGATGTAATCAATGTATAAACAAATGAGAGCATTTACACGTTCATTTTTAATTTGGGCCGGTATGAATCCAGTTTTTACGTGGGTGAATCAAATATGAACCGAAATTTCTTTTTTACGTGGCTTGGGATGAACAAAAAGGAACGCGTTTATTGAATGTTGTAGATGAAGATCTAAAATCGTTAAATATTTTGAAAAGACTTAAGACACTGTTCGGCAACAATATCCTTAAGAAGACTTAATTTGAGGCGTATGAAGAGCAGTTGACATTTTCTGGGCCACCAAAATAAGCACTTGAAGAGTAGAAATTTGACGACGACGTTGCTGTCGAAGATGATAAAATTATCTATCCGTTGGGGAAAACGCGTTTCTAAGTCAGATGATTACACATAAAAAACACTTTGTTCCCTTGTATTTTTATAACACTTCAATAGATTCTAATAAAACTAGTTCTATTCTAGTGACTTAATTAGACAACACGCAAAAGGTGCTGAAGAAAAGCAAAATAAAAAAAATTCTAACAAAAAAAGCTTCGATGTTCACAAATGATTGTGTCGACATAAACAAAGTAAAATATGTTTTTTCAATGTTTATGGACTTCTAACCATAGAAAATAATAGCTGCTAAGCTTGGTCTAACTAGAAGAGCTTTGAATTTGTTATTTCGTCAGTCCATAGGTTCAATTACCACTTTACTCATGACCTGCATAGTTTAGCTGGAAACAAAAAACAATATCTCCAAAAGAACAATAGACAAACATCACCTATGTAGTGATAAAGTTGTATTAAAGTTTTTCATTTTCCACTACTTACATCAAGAACTTTAAAAGACTAATACAAATGATATTCTCAAGCTAAAAAAATACTAGATCGCAAAACTATACTTTTGATATTGAAAATTGTGATTGCCTTGGATAAATCTTTCAATTTCCTATATAAAAATGCAAGACAGCACTAAAAATAGTTCTTATAGCGCGTATGTTCTATATCCCACTTTTAAGTGAAATGTATATTATTAAATAGTCTTTTATCTTTGATCATTAGTGTTAAGCTTGGAGTATGTAGGGTCTATTTACTCTCCTCAATTGATACACAAATCAGTTAACATTTGCGCTGTAATTATATCGAAAACATAAACTTCTCTTTTTATGGTTCTTTTCTTACTCATCATAAAGAGTTTAAAAAGGGAACTTCATTTTATGCCCCTGTTAAAAGCACGTTATACTAGTGTACCTTCCAATATTCGGTAAATTAGACAAAACAAAAACTTAGACAAAAAATTGTCCAAACAAATAAATTACAAGTCAAAAAATATTCTAATATAGTCCATGAAAAATTAAAGAATTAGGCGTGGTAAAGTCCAAGAGAACGCAACATCGCAAAATCACAAAATCAGACATGGCGTCAGAGGAAGTTATTGAAAGTTCTCGGAAATGTTGTAAAGCTAAATATTGGGGTCGTTCAAAAATGATCGGTAGCCCCCTTCAAAATTTCGATTGTGCGCAAGTTAAAATGCACGCCCAGCGCGTATGTAAAGTGCCACGTGATACCACTAGATGGGGTAGCTCAAATGCACAGAAGTAAAATGTAGTGAGTCATTCGTCTAGTGCTGCAAATTCAGTTGTAGAGAAAGCCAAAAACCGTCAAAATCACATTCGATGCGCCGTCTTGTGGAACTTTGCATACCATCATCCATGAGGACTTGAATAAGTCAAAGGTCTGTGCACTTTGGGCTCACTATACTCTCAACGTTGAGTACAAGCAACAGTATGTAGAAGTATGCCAACCGTTGTATGCTAGAGATGTTATTTAAGTATGTGGATACAACAGACACGAGACAGCGGGAAAGAAACGCCAATCTGTGGAATGGCAACACAATGGAAGTTCTTTTCGAAGAAGCCACGATCGGGATTGTTCATTCCAAAACAAACGATAGTTGAACTTTGGAGTCAGGAAGAGATTCTGCATATGAATTGGCTGCCATTTCACAAGAGCATTACCAGTGAGCAGTTAAACTACTTCGTTGACGTATTCAACAACTCCGTTATGGGAAATGGAGACACGGCGCGTTACTTCAACATGACAATGCGCGGCCACATATTGCTCTGTAGGCCTCGAGTATGCTGTGGTGTCTTGCGTCCCATATTCACTGAATTTATAACTATGCTTTGTTTGAAGTAATGAATTAGACAGCGCACAATCAGAAGTTCTCTTTTAACGAGCTTCAATCAGGTGTCCACAAATGGTGCTACACGGTGATATGCTTTAGCATACTTAAGTAATATGGAGAGGCTTTCCCTAAAACAATTAGTCACTTACATTTAAGTTGTAAAGCATTGAAAAAGGTATAAACATTTATGCAGTATTAGCTGTGCAGACAACCATTCCAGATAAAGAATTCATTTTATTTGGAAAACGCCAAATTTCATTAATTAGGTATACAAGCCTGGGAACATAAAAATGTGAATGGAATTCAAAAATAGCAAAGAAAATACTGAAAGCAGTTTTAGCAGAGCTCAGTAATTCCAAAGATCAATAATGGATGTGGTGATTTTAAAAATAAAATACCTAATTAAATTGAAAAACTGTTGAAAGTCCAACAAACCATGCAAAGAAAGAGAAAAATTGCAAATTTAAAAAAAATCAATCCTTAAAAATAAAATTATAACTGTTGATGCTCTAAAAAAAGGATAAATTAATCGAGTTATATATTACGATTTTATTCATCTCAATTGAGGCTGCAGCCCACCCGATCGATCCAAATTAATCAAACTAATTAACGTGCTTTTGCACGCACATTTTCCTGCATTATTATAATTTGAAAAACTAATTTCCTGCCAAAATACCTTCCGACTTCCCTTGTACCGCGCGTGTGCTTTGGACGGGTATCGTTTTAGTATCTAAGTATTGCGTCTGTTATTTTAATCGTTTATTGCACCCTTTAAGGTTCCAAACAAGTTCCTGAATAAACCAAAACCATTCTATAAGCATAATTTTGCTTCAGTTTTATGTTTTATTCCTCCGTGTCATACTTGTTCATACTATGGGTGAACTGTCTACGACCCTCCTCCTGCTCCAACTTCTATTATTTGCGCTTTGTCGCCTCTATTTTCTCGACCACCAACCGCCGTTTAGTGTGCTAGCTAACTCCAAGTATTTGTTTAAGGGTAAAAATAGTTTTCTTTGCCTGCGTAGAGTGAATCCACCTTTGTAGGTTTGGAGGCACTCAAACCGTCCTTCGAAAAGTGATATCGGATAATAAAAAATTAAAAGTAAAAGGTTAAGAAAGACAAATAAGTAGTTAGAGCGATGTAAAAAATCTTTCTATCTATCTGTAGATACAATAACTCGATAATGCTTTGATCTAATACAATATGATGTAATATGAGGATAGTCAACTTTAAATGTGTCATTTGATCACCATTACCTATGACAATGTGCTCTTCTATAATCAAACTTTGTTTCAACTTTTTTATTACCAGTTACACTTCTAATTAACTATACGTGAAAGAGAACCTGCAAACGCCTCGCACGTCCTCCCCAACTGCTGCAATATGCGCGATACAGCGCAGCGTGTCCCGGCAAATAATACAGCCGTGTAGTGGCAACAAGCAGGTAGTGTAGCGGATTTCCCCACGGCACCGTTATCCTTCGTGCGTTCGTTACTGACCTTCCTGATGGGGCGGTAACGCGCCCTTCGCTGCCGCAGACAACGCTAACGGCCCTAATATCGGGCCCGGCTACTTTTATAACACTGCCGCCCCGCTTGTTACGGCATTACTAGGCGCCGTGTCCCTTAACACGAATTTGGTGGCCACCCGTTTTGATGCTGACAGCGAAATGACAGCGGGCTCACCTTTTTACCGGCCATAAGCTGGTGTATGAAACTTCTGTGTGATGTTGCTTTAGAGGGGAGGTTGCCTAATGAGAGCTTCATCTTTTTAGGCAATGCCTTTTAATTGCCTTTTAAGATCTTATATATGACTTGTTTTGAAAGATGACAATCTTTTTTCAATTTTTGAATGATGAAGGAATCCCACAACTGGTGTTTTGCTGCATTTGAGAATTCTTCTTGCGGTTTTTTTTTTTGGCATCTGTTACCTTCTAGACCCAATCACTTCTTCCATCTCTATTTCTCCAGTCTCCTTCCTTTACTTCCCCATCATCCATTATTTTTTCTATTCCTTCTGTCCAGCTGTTCCTCGGTTTTCCCCGTTTTCAGCGTTTTAAGAGGATCCATTTTATTGTTTTCTTCGGAAAGTACGTCTCGTCTACCATCTAAACATGCCCATATCACATCAATTTCAGTTTTTAAATCTTTGACTTGTTCTCATTATGTTCTTTAACCCATTTTCTATTTATAGGTCTTCAGTTTTTCGTCTCAATACCGTATATTCTGTTTTACACAATCCCCACTTTTCGTACTTTTCATCTCGTTTTTAGGCCATGTACTTTATGTCTCCTTGATTCTGTGCTATGGGAACTTGATCGTTCACAAAATGTAATAAATATGGAGCGACGTCATCTTTTTCCATTCCTATTCCTCTACATGTAATTCTCCAAATATATTTTAAGAAGAATAGATGATATTCCACACCATTCTCGCAACCCCCTACTTATTTTGGAACCTTCCGCTAGCTTTTTTTCTATCTTCCCCTTGATATTGTATTTTTGTATGCTTTGCACTACTAAAATCAAATTGTTTTATAATTCACAACTTTTAACGTCTCCCCAAGTTTTACTTGTGGTGCCGTACGGTACCTTTCTATGAGGTCCTCGAATGACAGGTATAGGAAGGTTTCCTTGAAATATTTAAGATAGAATAAATATATTGTCCACACCTAAAGTTCCTACTTTAAAACCACTTCTTTCCTTGTTCAGTTCTCAACTTTGCTATTGTCTGCTTTTCATTACCTGTTCATCCGTTTTTTAATTCTAATTATAAATTGCAAATCATTGAATGTTGGCAGCTCTTCCACTTCTAGTCGCTCTTTAGTAATTGAGGTTCCCTTTTTTAGTTTTTCCAAATAGTTTTACTTCCCATACATTACTTAAAAAATGTTTATCTTTTCCATTTTCATGTCTTCCTTCATTTTATGCCATCGTTGCTACAAGATAATGTTGTTTTAAGATCATATAATTCAATTTAGTTATACAATATTTTAGCATCTTTTTAAACCATTGAAAAACCTAAAGTGTTATTTCCAATTTCGGAATGCATTACCTTCTTGGTAGTAGCATAGCAGATTAGGACGTACCATGAAGTATTTTTGATTGTATTTATAGAGCAGACACTTGCTATTTAAACTTTATCTGAGCTATCTTTTAATGTTAAGCCTCCAAACTACCCTTTAATTAATCGTTTGCTTCGTATCGGCTTGTAGCATCGTCTGGTTGAAACCTCCTTGCCTGAAAAGTCCATATCTCTCAGACGTGCCCAAACCATCTATTTTAGTGTAGTGGTAATTACAGCTTCGTCTTGTTCATCTTCAAAGGAACATGCGCCAGTGTCTTCACAGGACCAAATCGTAACCTTTTTGAGATAAACTGGACGTTTTTGAATCCTCACTGAAGTCGCGTCATTCCAAATGCGACAGTTTTGGTTCATAACAAAACCATTGCTCACTGAAAACGAAAGCAAAATCAACTTCCAGTTGCTTCAGAGTCGATTTAACGAATGTATGAGTTAAGATTTTTTTGAGAATGAGGCGGCAAATCCAGATGCAAAATCCGCTAGGCTGCGATCGAAAGGCCCATTTATTACGCTCGACAAAAAATTGATAGACAACAGACTTAGTTGCTTTGGCCTCTTGGGTTAAAGCTCAAACTCTTCCCTCAGTGGGATGTATATACGCGCCGTTAACTACAGGTAACGCATGAAGTGGTTGACGAACGTCCATTATAGGAATAAACTCTCTACACGCTGCGGAAATGACTAGGCAGAATTCGATGTTCAAGTTGACAATTCGTCATTCTTCTTAATAGTTAAGATTACAAGACTAATGTTTTACCATTGCCCTTAAATAGCCATTTTGCAACCACGTTTGAATTTTGCAGAATTAGCTTAGAGGTTTCTATAAGCAGCAACAAGATTAAGGTGGGTGTGGATCTCCATGTTCGACCCAAGATATAATAGCTGTAAAATATTATGTTTTAGTCAAAACACTGGCAAACACTGGAGCGCCATGACTGAATCCGAAGTCTTAATACTAACAGGACAATAAAAAGCTAAACAGTTTAGGAACAGGATTCGTTGTGTATGATTATTTTAGGGTATTGATGTAATAGATGAGAGAATGTGTATTTTAAGACTGAAAGTATACCACGAGAAGGTAATTTTTTTGAATATGCATATCAGTAAATAGATCAATCGTCGCTATTTACATTAGGCAAAACACAATGACGTACTTCTATCCATGTTCGCTCCACTCTTGTCTACATCATACTGGTGTTCCTATTTATTCCATTCTCTGTTAAACATCGTCTCTCTCTTCATTCCTCTAAAAAATTATTAAAAATATATTTTTCTCTTATACAAAAGTATAAACCAAATGTCCTACTTCGTACAAGCATTTTACGTTGTTTTAGCCTCCAGATTTATATTTGCTATTACCGCCTTGATATGCCTACATTGTTTTTGCTGCTTTTTCACCTCCTTTTGGCAACCGTCTGCTTATAGAAATAATCATCAATTGTCTGTACTCGCTTGGGGGGTAAGAATTATTTCTTTGCTTGTTCTAGTAGATCCACATTTGCAGATTGATAATCCAAGCGCCCTTACGACAGCCAAGTGTCTCTAAAAGGTAAGAACTGCATATATTTCAATAGTTCGCCGTAAAGTCCTGTGCAGTTCAGTTCTTTTTACTTCTATGAAACCAGAGTTAGCAGTTGTATGCCGTTCGATTACTTGCTGGAAAGTGGCTCAATAGGCAAATTGTCCCCTAAAGTCGAACAGATCGTGAACTTGTTTCACGGAACATGGGCTTAACATTGCATCAAGGAATAGCCAAATTGTAACAAAGAGATAGGTATATCGTACATAGTTATCAGAACCCATTTCCGTGCTCACGATATCAAATGCCGTAGTTCAGTGAAGAGATATTTGTTAGGTGAAAATTATGTGGCGAATCGACGCGCATGGGCAAAGGACAATATCTATCGAGATTAAAACAATGTAATTTTTACGGACGAAGTTTCTGTTATGCTATCGTTATACGAGCCTAGTTAACCTCAGCTAACAAGTTGGTACAGCGAACCGTTAAACACCCAGTAAAAGTGCATCTTTGAGGCTGTTTCTCAAAACTGGGTTTCGAAACTTTGCATCTGTTTACGTACAACCTAATTGATCCGAAAATGCCTGAAATTTATAAGAAATATTTGTTATTGACTGTCAAATGTTGGTTCACTAAGAAAAACGAGGACTGGATCTTGCAGGAGGACCACCACCGCAGCAAACTTTGCATCGAGTGAAAAGAGCAGTCTGGTATCGTTACAGTTGAGTGACCATCGTAGTCGCCCGATGCAAATTCAATTGAGAATGTGTAGGCATACATCTCTTACTATACATCAGTATTCTAGTCCAATATAAATCATTTAGAGTTCATAGGACATGCTTAATCTTGTATTTATATTTCTTTGGCTCCGTTTTAGATCCGTTTAAAGGGTTTGTCCCATATCAGAAAACACATGAACCTCACATCCCGGTCGCGTTTTTTTGATATACGGAAATTGGGCGCCCTAAATCTTGCTTACGCACAAGGCGAACAAGCAAGAGCTCCTGCGACGAGCCGATAAGCGCACATTACGGCAGGACGCCTAATCGTACAGCAAAGCATGCGACGCGCGCGGCGCCGCAAATGGAAAAAACGGAGCGCCGAAGAGCACTTCGATGTAATTTATGTTTATTGTGCAGCGAGTGCTGTAGCCTCGCAGAACTGCACGCTCCTGATAGCATTATCTTACATAAACACAAAGCAGATGCCGCGCGCCGCCGCCGCCTCGTTGCACTGGCGCAATAAAACGCAGAGCGCCGCGACGCCCGGTGCAGCTGAATTATGAAGCTCGCGGAGAAATATTGAAATTGCTGGAGCCTTCGGCCGCTTTTCGGCTCATCTGCGATGTAGAGCTGCGGTTCTCCAGTTAAAAGCGCCGCGCTTGCTTTTTAACGAGCCGAGCTGGATCAGCAGTGGAAAAATTGATGCAGTTCGCGATGAACTTTTTGAAGTTACGAACTCGTTAACACTACAATATAGTTCGTGTGGGATGAAAGATGATTGTTGCAGAACTTCTGTTTTCAACAGTTGCCGTGGCGGTAAACAATCTACTGCAAAGTCGGGCGAGCGTGCAATAGGCGAGCTGCACACAATGGAAAACTGTCAAAGGACTATTGTTATTGTTTGTTAGTGGTTTGGCCGGAATAAGTGGACTGTATAGGTAATTTTGAATTTTGAATAGAGAACTTCAAACAACTCTAAAATTAAAAACACTAACCAGTGACAACGGCGCTTTCCCGCAGATATCGGTTCCCTGCTGTTGGTCCTGGGGCTTCCAAAAGAAAAGGAGAAGAATATGGATAAAAATTAGGACAAGTTACCCCAATCTTCACAGCAGACGAAGCGGGGGCGTCTTCTTGATATAAAGGTTCCCTCGTCGAGCTGATAATTTGTCGGCGAGAGCACAGCGAAAAAATGCCAAATGCAAAAGCGCGAACAAAGTCAAATGCGTAATGCTGCACACAAAAATGCGAAATGCAGGTTTCAATAAAGCAAAAGTGAACTTAACGTAATTGAAATGGCCGGTTTAAAATGAATAAAGCAAAGGCTTAATGTCGCGCGAACTAAACGAAATCAACGTGCCAAAGCAAGTGCTAAAAGCCAATTCTAAAAGCCAATCGCACGAGCGCGGCTCGCGGCCTACATCGCCACGCGTGTTTGCAGTCAATTGGGCCGATATAACAAATTTCACATATATGAGAGGGAATCAAATTATAGCCGGCCCTAATTTAAGATTTCAAAAAATAAATATAATTAGGAGATTGGCGCGAACAGTTAGTATTTTCACAAAATAAGAGTGAAAATAAAGTACAAATAAGTCGCCGCTGTTTGACCAAAGCTGGCCCACCAGCAAGTTGTGGTTGAAATTGTCAGATGTAAAACGTCATTTCGTAAGGTTGGACATCTGGCAACACCATAACCTTAAAATATTAGCGATTTGTATCAGCATCACATAAATGTCGAGTTTGAGCCGAATAAGCGTCATTTGCGGGAACTTTTGATTTACTTCTTTAATTTGAAGAAATCTGCAGCTGAGGCGCGTCGATTTCTTGTAGAAGCATACGGCGAGGCTGCTTTAAGTGAGAGAAGTGAGTGGTTTCATAAGCTTAAGCACGGTGAGTTTGATGTCGAAGACAAATAACGTAGTGAAAGGCCGAAAGTGTACGAAGATGCGGAATTGGAAGCACTATTGGAGGAAGATTCCTACCAAACGCAAGAAGAACTTACACTTACATTAGAAATGACTCAACAACCAACTTCACATCCTTGAAAATTGTTTAGAATGATTCAAAAGCAAAGAAATTGGGTTCCATATGAACTGAAACCGAAAAACGTTGAACTCCGATTTTGCACATGTGAATTGACTTCCTGGTTTGAATCTTTCCACAACAGATAAAACAATGTCTCTTATTGTAGTTTTTTGGAAGAGGATGCTTTCAAAAGACCCTATGTTTTGTAAGCAGTAGCGTGTCTATGCCTAAACTAAGAGAGTTTTTGGAAGCCATCCACGTTATTATCTGCAAACATTATAATCTTCTTTTTAATATTCTCTTCTACATCCAGATCATGTGGATCACTGTACAAATGTACATCATTGTTATCTCAAATCCATCTCCCTCCGTTCATCCACAGTACGCAATCCAACGCCCGTGATGGCATTCGTCAGCCGTTTGTTTCCCTCACGAAGAAGCAAATATTTGAACAGGTCTTTAAAATAACCAAGAAAAGCTTTAATGACATGGAGTTCCGTCACAACTTTGCTTTCATTGACCTTGACCAACTGCCAAGAAATTGGGCTTGAAAACCACGAACTGTTAGCTTTCAGGATATGATTCGACTTTCCGATATCCCGGTCAAAAACGAACATATCAACCATTTGGGAGAAAGTAAGATATCTTTCGCGGACCATAATCTTTTGCAATATGGAAGTTCAAGTTCAGTTGAAAATATAGACTTCTGTAATAGTTATATTCATCATATTGAAAAGACGTGTTACCTTCTGACCACTGTGCAGGTTGCGTTGAGCTTCATTTGATGCTGATTATTCTCCGTACACATACGTTGTACCAGAGTATACAATCTGACAACCAACTAAAATAAGAGAACGAGCAGTTTAAACGTTCCAAGTGCAATTTATGCTTCTCTAAAGCAATACAGCTTTTGGCATTACTTGAGAGTGCAAATTTGTAGGCAAAATCTTGATTCTTTCTATACAATACAAATTTCTCTGGTGCTAGAGTTCAGCAACTTGTCTAGTCAATGTAGTATCGTATTTTAATTCTTCATCAGGCATATACTTGAGTATAAATCTCTTGTTCTTCTCGAAATGTTTAACAACTTCTATCTTGGTTAGTTTGATCAGTTCATTGCCTATAAATTGTCACAATTAAATCTAGTAACAGAAGCATACTAACTATCGTTGGGCGTTGTTGACTACTGATTCCTAAGGTAGCATTTAGACTAATTTATCATTAACAAAGTGCTTCTTGCAAATGCTATATTTGAATGACACAAAGATCTTGGTTCCAATCATCAACTGAACATGCAAGCTATCGGTGATTCACTATCGGGATGACACAAGCATGGATCTGATGTTGGGTTTATTTTCTCTTCGAAAACTCTATCGCTATCTTATCGTCTGGCTTTGGTGCGTTCGGTGGTGAAGATGAAGAATTCAAATTAAGTATATATAAACTATAAGTAATTCAAACATGTAATACAGCTTGAAGAGGCTATATACATTAAGATCCTTTGTTATCCGAAAGGATACTTGACAGTTGCGAGTTGTTGCTTACGGCATATTTCGTTCCGTAAATCGAACTGTTTGCAGATGATATTCATCTCATTTCTAATCATGACACCTTTCTTACAACAAATCAGTGCAGTATGAATCCTAAATTGCGATGATTTAAAATCGGAATATTATCGGATTCTCCAATCTGACACCGTTGATTTTTTTCAAATTGGAATCAGGTGTCTGAGTTCCTAGAATCAATAAATTGTGTAAAAAATTCAATTCAGAGATAAACTCGAGTATTATATCGTTAGAATTAGCATTGATTGGTCTTTCGAATGAGGTCATTCTCAACATCGCCGTTCATTTTCCAAAATTCTTTGGATAGACAACTCTTATACAAATCCGGTTACAAGATAAAGTACGTTTGACCTCTACTTAGATTATTAATGCAGTATAAATAAATCCCACTAAAGGCTGATGATAGAGGAGATAAATCTGACTAAATTTGGATAGCTAAATAAATGATAGAACTTTAACTGAACGCTTATCGTAGCCTCAACAATTTCCATGAAATTCTAGCCCCAGATGGGCATGTCTGACTAAATCTTAATCATATCACAAATGATAGTATAATTCTGAATCTGAGAGGCAAACAATAGGATGACTAGGGTGCTAATTTAGAATAAGCAATTTGACTTCATCCTGATTAATCAAATATTAGTTCCACATTTTGTTGTTTAAATAAATGATTGTCACTAAACGGGAAATTTCAAGTTAATTTTGATTTTAAAACAGATTACTGCAACCAGATGCTCAACGCCAGGCGTGTGGTCGTGAATGGACAAATTAATCCACCAGTTGAGTTCTGACTGACATCTGCATTGCATCACGCTCGGAGCACGTGTTCGCGAACATTCGAGAAGGTACCAGTGCGGCGTCTCCCGATGGTTCGAGGCTTGTTCTAGCTGGGCATTCAGACTCCGATTCCGGTTTTTAAGTAGAGTAAGCTGGCGAATCCAAACGGGAGCGGTGTTTACATAAATAATGTGCAGTTAATTTTATGTGGTGCGTGTACATAGTGCGATAAATTTGCATAATTGTAAAAACAATAGATAAGTAGTTTTAAGCAAATTTGTACGTTTTATCCACCAGCGTAAAGAGTAGAAACGTTACAATAACGATCTCTGACTAAATTATTGTTAACAAATTATTTGGGTTAAACTAATTTCAGTAGTTCGATCTGACAAAACGTAGATGGTTACCTAAACAAACAATTTTAAGCGAATTGTGTTTATTGTTAGTGTAAAAGCTAATCGCAATGGAAACTAATTCCATTTGAATGGATCTCAACCAAACAAACATTGTAAAATGAATATTGATAACTAGAGAGTGACGTTACAATTATAATAGAGCAAAATGTTAATTTGAGTACCAAATTTTGGCAGCTATCTTAAATTAATGATTGCAATAGAGTATTAAACGCAGCACGGACTGTATCACTGGACAGATATAATCAAATTTTGATCATTAAGTGCGCTATTTCTGCTTATTCTGACCGAAATCTCACTGTCTGATGAATAGTGCCATTACTCTAATTGCACTCGAATGCTGATTGAGGAAGCAGTGTATGTTTATGACTGCCAATAACAAGACAATTTTGACTGAACCCCTATCACTTAATACTCGATTTGACAGACTTGCGACTTTGCCTGAATAGCTAGATCGTTGGAAGATATGGTAGTTCTAAGCAAATTCTGGTCGCTTAATCGACAATTTCGGCTAACTAATAAACGTTGAGCGGGCAATTTAAATCGCTATAATGATTTTTGTTGAATAAATAATTCGAATAGAATACTAACAAGGGTAAATATTTTTGCATGTCACCTAAACAAATTGTTGAGTACATGATGATTACAGAACGCGTGTCTTAAGTATAACGCTAATTAAAGCTAACAATTATTCCATGATTCTAACAAAATCCCAATCGTAAAATAGATTATTCTTTTCTAATTCGTCTCTTCAAACGAATTACCGCTGAATGTATATAAATTTACTAAATTTGTTACAGCTGCATCTTGGATACTTTATCCAGAAAAATAATTTTGACCGAATTTCAAGCGAACTATTGATTTCCACCAAATGGAATAGAATAGAAGGCTCCGGGTAGACACTTTAGTAGAACTTTTGATCATGAGCCAATTATTTGAAGCTAATGTTGATCGTTCGCTGAACAATTAACCCTGGATAGAGAATTCCTGCTACGCGATAATCGCTAGATTTATTATTAGCACCAAACCAGTGATTTGAGTAGAATGGGCGGATGGTTTCCATTCAATTCTGGTCGTTGAACTAATAATACCGCTGGTAACACAAATTGTTAGTTGATCTTAAGAAGGACAATTGTATACTATAGAAACAGACTTCTAGGGTTGATTCCCAATAGGACTTGCATATATGTTCTTAAGTGGACGTATTATGGCAAAATAATCAGTTAGTTATATCAGGAACATATGCAGGTGATATATAGCTACATATAGACAAGTAAAAGGAAATTATTGCCTAGCCGCAGAAAACCTATCCTAGTCTCCTAGTCAGCTATCGAATCACAAAACTTTTGGAAGAAGGTATCATCGCTTGTGTAAGATATCATTTGAAGACAGAGTTAAACACAGAGGAAGGGCACGTCATATTCATACATTTGAGTTGGGAGAAAGTGTTCTGCAAGGCATTGAGGATAATTTCAGCGTAAGCTCCAGACAAGCAGCCTGCTAGCGTGGTACATACCAAGCAACCGCGTTGAGTATCTTACAAGAATGTTTTAAAAAGTATTTCCTCTTTCGCAATAACTTTATTAATAGATTAGACAGAAATAAGATAGATTTCCTATAGGCTATCCTCTAATGAACAAGAAACCACATGCTGCTGCTTGCATCTGCTAACAGCAATGGCATCCATACAGGCGCTGTCATAAATATCATCCAATATCAGTTTGTTACTCCAACTGAATGATCATGTTACTTGTCATCACCTGATAATATGAGAAAACATTACTAAGGCCTTGATATATATGATAATCAATAAGTCAGAGGATGCGTCCCAAAACAATGTTACCAGACTTACCATTCATATCAGTTTCTACGTGTGCGAAGACTATCGCAAGTGAATTTTCTTCTACCAGAACAGTTTTGTTGCAACTTTTGCAACAGCCCACTACCAATATGGAATTTTTGTTGTCAATTCTCCCCATAAACGAAGCAATCTATAGTAGCGATGGGATTAACAATTTACACAACAATCATATGTGGGGTAAGCAGAATCCTCATAGGAAGGCTGAAATTCATCAGCAACAACTGTTTAGCACCACCGTTTGGGATGGGATTATTGGTGATCTTCTAGATGTACTAGACGTTCCTCCACAACACCTCAATAACTTGGTGTATCTGTAGTTCCTGAAAAATGCTCTGCATCCGAAGATCAGGCCGTTGGCAGTACGATAAGTTATATAGCGGATGCGTGATGGAACTCCAGTTCACTTCAGTGTTAACGTTTGCCAGCATCTCAATAAGAGCTACCCTATAAATAGTTCTCCCGTTTACTGGACTTGAAAACCTCTTTGACGTTTACTTGTGGGGCCATTTGAAAAAGCGTCGTGTACATACCCTTGAACAATGTGTCATTACATTTAATAACGTTATTTGAATACAATCCAAAACATTTGAATTCTTGCATCAGTCTACGCTTGTATTGAAGGCGATGAAGTGCGCTTTGAACGCTTACTCTAAAATTGGCAAAAATAAATGGAACAATGTTATACAATGTAATCTCTTCGAGTTTTATCCCTATAGGAATACCCACCCATAGAAGAATTATTCGGGTATCATTTTTATTTGAAGGGTAATTTCGAATACATTTTAATTACACCATCAAATAGTTATAATCTGAATTTTGGGTAAAAAATTCTTGATAAAACTAAGTGCAAACAATCGCTAGTTTGAGGGAGAATTCTTATTAAATCTCGAGCACTTAAATATCCATGAAGCAAAATTAACGTCTTCAGTTAAATGTCTAAACAAAAACTAAAAATTCTGGTCAAATTGCTAAACGAATGTCGAATTAATGATCACGATAAATTATTGATTTCAATGAAAGATCTTAACCTCTAAAATTAAGCGACTGATTTGAAATGAATGTCGTTAACAATACCAATAATTAATTAAATTCTGGCACCAAACAGATGATTGCCACAAATAACTGTTGCCCAATTATAGCCATAAAACAGGTCGTTTCGCTAGAGAAATAATTGCGACGTTGTCCTTGATTAAACTACTGTGGCTTGCTGAATGATTCAGGCTACACACATGTTAATCAAGGCGAGAACTATTATGACCAATTACGACCGAATATCGTTCATGTTGGAGTAACACACATTTTATCTCCGGCTTCGCATGGGGCGACTCGGGCCAGCTTTTTGCGCAACCTAAGGGGAAACTTGGAGATACCACAACACCTGGGGTATGAACGAGTTGCATATCATATAATATAATGTGAAAAGAATAGAAAGGACGTTTCAGTAAATAGGGGGCAACGAGAAACTATTAAGTGGAAAAATGGATTTACTAACCCGGGTGTTAAAAGAAATAAAGGAGAATGTTAAGTTACAAGAACGTGACCAAACAGGAAAAAGAATAAAAAAGTTAGAAAAAAGGTTGAAAAATAATCTAGTAGTTAAAGGGTATTATAGGTAAAGAAAATTGTTGTATTAGAAAAAAGGAAGTCACCATACATAGTAAAGTCAACATTGAAGAAGAATAATTAGTAAATACAAGAAAGAATGCAACTTTAATAAAACTGACAAAATAAAACAGCCAGATATACAAAAATGACTAAAATTACGGGACTATGAATAGACAGAGATTTTTCTGAAAATATTCAAGAGAACCTGAACTACTAATACCATAATTAAAGAAAGCAAGAGAGAAAGAAACAGTGCTTACATAAGATGGTAATAAATAACTGGTAATAAATAATTAAGTTCAGGCGGCAATAGATGGTAAAACACTAATGAGACAGGCAAGTACTTACAGTATAATAACAAAGAAATGGAGAGTACCAGCCATAAAGTAACAGAATCACCGCCAAAGGGAGACTCCCTAAAAGAACAACTCAGAAAGATCACTAGAACTAACAGACAGAAAAACGAACAAACTAAATAAGAAAGGAGATAAACGAAACATTGACCAAGCTACAAAAAAAGAAATGACCAGAAAAATTCATAAAATTATAGAAGTAAAAAATGCACAAAGGACAAAAAACAAAGAAAATGGTAATGAAATAAATAGTATTAATTGAATATTCTGAAAAACCAACAAACAACAAACGGCAATTTTAGAAATTACATAGGATGCCCATTTTCAATTGATTTATTCGACCTCGTCCTAGAAGTAGTTATGAGGAGAGTAAGATACAAACAATAAGACTAATTTTTCATAATCAAGAACAATGTAGGCTCACACAGATGGTGCTGTTATATGAACAACAAGTAAGAAACAACTTAAAAACTTAAAAGTTTTAAACAGGCAAAAAATGTGGGTTGCAAATAAATGAGAACAAAAAATACATAAAAATGCGAGCAGATGCAACTGAATAAAATTTTTATATCACATTTAAATATAGAGATAAAGAATACATTTTTATAGGTCAGTCGTTTCGAATATCTAACGGTCATGGTAGCGAAAAGGAACAAGAATAGAATGATGTAGAGAAGTTGATTATAAAAGAAATTGAAACTGGGGATCATTAACAGAAATGTTAAAGATAAAAATGTCACAAAAACAGCGAAAATACGTGCTTATGAAATTATTATTCAGCCGGTGGTGTTACATCCAATCACGATTTGGATAATGACAAGCAAAACAAAGTCAAATTGGAAATAGGAAAAAAATTATTAGAGGCATCCAAATAATGAAAGAAGTTTGATGAAGTCGTACAAATAGAGAAGTCACAAATATAAGAGCAAACTGAGCGAGATGGTTAGGGGCATTTTATCAGAATTTCGGAACAAAGATATGTTATAAAAGTTCCGATAGAAAAAGAAGAAAAGGACGATTTAGGAAAAATGGAAATGTTATATAGAAGACCGATGCCAAGGGTCTACAAGGCCTATAATACTAACATGTATATCATTATATCAAATTAGGGTTGAGACATAGGAGCGCAAGGCTATTAAAACGTAGATAATATGCAGACAAAGCATGCATACCAGCAAATTTTTAATAATTCATCCACATTTATGTAGACTAACACTGGAAGTTTTGTAAACCAGCTATTACTACCGCTTAGTCAGTGTCACGATGTCTGTTGCGCAACGGATTATTATCAAGCTTCTCAAGACAAAGATTTTGAGAAGACTTAAGGTACAGTTCGAGGACAACACCCTTAAAAGACTAAAGTGTACACGTGACACAAATAATTGTTGGGAGGACAAGCAGCAGTTGAGAATGAAGATCGCCAAAGGCGCTTAAAAATCAACGTGACTGAGAAGAAGATTCGCATTTTTCGCCATCTAGAGCTAAAATTTCCTTTGAGGTCAGAATAAGCCACAGCAGTGCCCAGTCCATCATTAATTATAATCTTGAGTTCCCAAAAGTGTTCGAAAGTTGAGTTCCTGATCGTCTCGCCTAAGATCAGAGGCTGAAGAGGAGATTTTTTGATTTTAACAGAGTTTTGCACATCGGACTTATTGCCCTGCGATTATTTATTTGGGCACTAACAGAAACACTTGAAAGATAAATATTTGACTAGTATTTACATTTGATTTACCTACATAAACAAAACATTTATAACATTATCTGCGTCTTATTACCCCCGAAATATGCAAATAAGCCCTAATTGACGATTTGAATTATATATAGGCGACTTTACGTAATGCTACTCACTACCTGAGTGATTCAGAATACATCTTTATCGTTGACTTAATGAAAGATACACATTTAATACTCGTCTTTACTAAGTTTGTATTTTTTACCGTTTCTACGCAATGACTCGATCCTTTATAAATTTGGTGTGAGAAGCTATTGGCAATAATGCAAGGCCACAAAGATATTTTTGATTTTTAAGGCAAAAATACAAGAAAAACCTGTTAGATTAGCAATGGAGACAGTTTTAGACCCATATAGCTGAATCAAAACAAGTCAGCCATAAGATGCCTGTATGGGCAATTTGATGATTGAAATTATCCTGTTGTGCCCTACTGTATTAGGATCGCTGCAGTTTCGCAAGCGAAATACATCAGGATAGTTAACTTGATCCCCCGCAATCGATTCCAATTTAATCCGAGACGACAACGGCGAGGCGATCAAACGTTCGGGCCGATGCTCCAGGACTTCGCTTTTCACTCATTTGCTAACAACCGCGCGGCCACAATACGTTCGCTGCGTATTCGTTAAAAGTTTAATTAGAAAAGTTGCTCGCTTGTAATGCGGCGCTGATATGGAGGCACACACGGTCTGCGGGAGATTAAGCGCCGAGAAGTTCGCGTCGGATAAATGGCGGCTGATCATAGCGTGGCGCAATAAAAATCGCCTACGGTTTGACCGACGAGCATCTCCTCGACCCCCCAGAGCCTTATTTCATCCGGCTCACGGCAATTACGGGGAATGTTTGCCTTCGGTCTGGGAAGTTCGAGTTATGAACGGCGCGGGCTGTAAAAAGCGAAGTTCGCGTGAAAAGGGTTCGTTTGGGGCGTCTGCGAAAAGGTGCAATAGGGAAGATCTTGTTACTTCATCACGGCAACCTTCATGCAGTATCAAGGTACATCCGAAAAGTAACGAGACTGATTTTCTTGGGCTAAGCAGAAGAGTCGGGAGGCGGAGCCTTCCAGCCTAACGGTTGGTGGGGAGAAAGAGGGCTATCAGGTAAACGGTTTGACCCAGCTCATTTGCCTCTAAGCAAAGTAAACAGTTTGAGCGTCGTGCCGCCGATATGATACAGAAAAGTTAAGGAAAGGATTATTTAGCGAAAGTGTTTAGGTGCCACAAATGTTTAGAAGGATGAATATTATGCAAGGTGCCTATCAATGTCTCACAAGCTGTTTTGTACTCTAGTCGATGTTTAAGTACTAGACTGATGGCATATGAGATGAGACTTCTAATATCCATTGTGCATGAAATAGATATGACAGAATTATAAATGCAGAAAGTTTGCGCTACATTTGTTCTCAAGGTTTGACCGATGAACATAAGAAAAGCCGAGAGACGATTTTTCTTGAGCTTTTGAGAATAAATTATGATGAAACGTGGTTTCTCACTTGTGAATGGCTTACTACCAAGAATCTTTAAACAAAGAAGGCTCGTATAAGCAAATCAAATATGAAAGCCGTGCTCATTGCCTTTTTGACTCTAAAGGTCTTGTCCATAAGAGGTTCGTACCATCCAGACAGACGGCCAACGCTGCATTTTACGTGGAAGTGCTTAAACGGCTAAAGAAGAGTAGAGCGTGTCCTCCCAGGGGTCATCAGGGGTCGTTTTACCACGACAATGCGATAGTGAAAGCAATTCTGCTCCAACTTTCCTATAGCCTAAACTTGGTCTTGTCTTACTTCATTTTGTTTCCCCGAATGAAATTCAACTTAAAAGACTATATATGGGCTGCTACGAGTTTCCAGTTCAAGGCTCCCAGGCGAACTAAGACGTGTGACAGAACCGCTGGCAATGATTTTGAAAAATATGAAGTGCATATCTTCAATTAAACAAGTTTTCCAGAATCATTTATTATTTTTTAGGCGCGTCTTGTACATTACAATTGAGTAAAAATGTAGGAAATCCATCAGATAAAGCACTGAAAGTTTGTCCTATGTACCTTCTCGCTCCTAAGCATAAGTTATAAACACAGATTTGAATAAAATTGCCAATTAGGAAAGCTGGATGATTAGAGCATCCTTAATGAGTAGCAGGTACAAACTTTGAATCCGGAAAGCTAAATAAGTGAACGATTACAAAAACCATTACTAGATTAAAACTAAATTTCGATAAAGATGGGGCATTGGAGCAATGCATTGGAATAATTATTTAAAAGTAATGGGGTGAGCTTTGAGAAATTAAGATGAGATTATAAATAGGATGTCTGCTAACTACACAACTGAAGGTCAAAGAAAAAATACTTTAGTTGTTTGTGATAGACACATTTTAACATGTCAACTGATGGCTCAAATTATTTGGTCTGCCAAATTTTTGACGCATCCTTATATTTTCCTTCTAAAAAAGTCAGTCCACGAGATCACTATGGTGAAGGAAGAAAATTGTTTTGAGTTTGCAGATGCTCATTATGTTGCTTCGTAAGTCATCGACATTTCCCTTTTCTATCGCATTTAGATTATTAGATGCTTAAACTACTCAATACTCATTAACCGTCCATTACTATAAATATAATTACATTACTATACTTATTTTAATATTATGTCCCATTTTATATTGTTTCTTATTATTCCAGGCACTACTTCTAAATTTACTTCATTTCGTTTTCCTTCTTCTTTCCTACTAGAATCTGTAAGGGTCTGAAGCTAGTTGTCACTCCATTTGGATATAATTCTATTTTGTCTTTTCATTTTGAATTTATTTCAACTTCTCCTTCCTCTTGCTTTCTCCTTTCTTGTTAGTCTTGTTAGTTCTTGTTTCTTTTTAGCCTTTTATCTTTCCGAAGAATTTAGCAATGTTTTTATTGAATAATTTTTCGATTATTGTTTAGTAACAGGACACTTAAAGCAGCTACTTTATAGGAATGGTTGTAGCAAATCTTTGTTATTCAAGAAATAAATTTCAACCCCTAAAAGCTCGACTGCAACCTTCATATCCTTTGTTACAATCGTTGGAAGTTCGGTTTTTGTAAATGTCCTCGCCATTTTTTTGTAGGAATAATTTTGGGAGAGTTTCTCTTACTCTATAAATAACTCATGCATCCAGTTTACAATACCCTTTTTACATCTTTTGGTAGCGCACATTTTACAATTTATTTTATCTAGTAGGCCCACCAGTTTATCAAAATTCACTGCAAAATTTGCAGCTCCAAAGAACTACAAAAAGAATTAAAAAATTGTAGACAAGTTTTGTAAGCAAATTAGAGTACATTATGTAAATTTACGTGGAAAAATATTCAAGAATTGTAGGGGCCAGAATGCGTTTCCTAAGTCAACAGTTTCGTGCCACAGCTATTTTTACAGAATAACAGCGTCTACCAACTAAGATACCAAAAATTGCCGTTCACTGGATTTTCCTTGTTGAGCATTTTGAGACCTCTGGCACAAACATTTTAGATACAGAATTGCCTGAGTACACATTTTGACCTTTTTCTATTCCTGATCTTGTGCCTTTAAGCTTCTTTTCAATTTTGTTAAAGGATGACTTGAACTAACAATTAATTTGGCTTCAGGGGTCAGCCAGACTGGTGCAAGTGCATAAATGTAGAATCTGTAGAGGAAGAACCTGCACATGGTTTTCGTTGGAGTAACAAAATGAAATTAAGTGTTGCAAAACTGGAAATAAACCCAGGCCTCGTGCTATTTGATTGGGCACCTTAGGCCAGATTTGAATATCTCTAACTTCATACGATCGTATGCTGCTCTTAAAATTTGTTAGAATTAATTGCAAGCAATCCGCATGATTTAAAACCTGAATTCATATTCCAAGATTTAAAGGATTTGTCTCACAAAATCTCTAAGCGAACTGTACTTCTGCCAGCGTCTTACTATTACGATCCAGGAGCAGCTGACTCCAATCAATTTCAATAGTTTTATCGAAAGTATGAATATAATGAGCCCAAAACATAATTTTTTGAGTTAATTTTATAAAATAGGAGTTAATATAAAAATTTACAAAACTAAAAAAATTTCCCAGAAACAACCCCACCTGCTTATGACCTATGATATACTTAGATTCACAAGCAGAACACTTACGTTTTGATTCCGTCAGCAGTACTTTAGACTTAATTTTAACAGTTCTTGAAATCTTTTTCAAAAGTATTTCTATACCATCTTCTATACAATGTACACTCATTCGGAACATGCAAAACCCGTTAGCTTCAATGACAATTCCTTTTTTTTTAATAATCTTTGCTAAAAGCTTCGTTTTCCTGATTCTCAACGTTCGGTTGAGACTACCTTTATTTTATCCTTTTCGGTTTTTAATTTGGTAATAAACAACTAAGAAGTATAACAGGACTATTAACAGAACACTCCAGCCTTAGAAAGCATCTAGTTTACTATTGTTATTTATTTAATTTACAGGTTATGTGAAGAAGAAGAGACAACACTACATGTCATGGGTGGATATTCGGTCCTCAGAGCCCAATGATTTAATATATAAAACCCAATATATTCTAAACCTTTTAACAAACCCTGGTCCAAGTCAAACTGTTTTATCACAACAAAGACTTTGACCGCGTAAAGTATATACACGCAAGTACTTAGCATTATTTAATATAGACTCTCCAGTTTCAGGGGGTAAAGCAAACCTAAAATAGAGAGACATGGCTTCTGAGCTTTGTAGGTAGGGATGACGATTTCCTCCGCAGGAAACCTCGCATTATCGCTCCGTGATATTGAGAAGATACTTAAGGGGCAGTTCGGAAACAACATCCTTAATGTTTGGAAGGGCGAGATGCAATTGCAAGAGAGAATATTCAATTATTCGCCAGCTGTTTGAAGATGAAATAAGCTACAGCATTGCTCGGACAATCATTACTGGCGATCTTGGATTTCGAAATATCCGCAAAATGTATCCCTCGCCCGTCCCCACATAGCTGCCCAAACTCAACAAAAAATTAAATATTTGTTCTAGATTGCATTAAAATACTCCCTCTACAATTTGGACTTATTGTACTGCAATTATCATTAGTTTGGACAACTAGAGAAGCGCTTGGAGACAGAGCTTTCACGACTGTCAGCATTCGTGCTGACTGTAGTCTCAACCCCTTCATTTTATAATAGCACAATTAATAAAACTATCTATCCGTTCCAAAAACATGTTATGAAGTCATAAGATTGTCTAATTAACAATTTTGGCTATTTGCATTTTTATGATGCTAATAAATTAAAAAAAACCGTGTTTGTTCATCCACGTAATATCTGAAACTGCTTATGTTAAATTTTACCTTGTAGCATCTGAAACTTTGTAGCTCTTTTGTAGGGTCATAGTTTACTTTAACTCCTTTATTACAGTAATTTTAAACGGCTAAAATCAATATAGCATAAATAAAAGTTCATTCTTCTTATTACCCTTCAAAAAATCTAATTTGAGTTATAAGAAATACAAATTTTATGCTTCCAGGCTCACAAAAAGTCTTTACAATTCACTATAAAGTATAAAAATGTTATGATTAAAAAGCCACCATGTTTTACAGCTTGTGTGTAATAAATACACGCTTTGTGAAATTTGTGACATTTTTTTTCCATAAAACAAAATTCAAATAAATATCTACGTATTTTTATTGCCTCTCTTTTCCCTACTTGTGTAGTAGTCAATTGCGTCTTTTAAGGTACAAACGACCTAAATGTGTCAAGACCCTCAAGCTTTGTAAAAGTTGCTCAAGAAGATATCAGTCAGAATTTTACTTCTCTATAAAAAAAACATGCCACTAGCAAAATTGAGAGAAATAAGAGATAAATGGGCAGAAAACATTTTTCTATTCAAGAACAAAAAAATCATAACGAGACAAACATATCAGACATAAAGCTATAAAATTTATGCTCATTTTCAAGAGTAGAACAAAGTAGTTTTTCTCCATCTTTGGCAGTACCTCATGGGATGATAAAATATCTTGTGAAAGTTAACAAAAGAGTTGTATTGCATGCTAGGCTCTCCAACAGTAACTTGTTCACTGTTTAAGAGGTTCAGAAAATAGTTCAGATTTAAGTTCATTAGTTTGTTGACATTTTCAAAAGATGTAAATTGCAAATACCCTACAGCAATTTCAAGTTTGCTTTCAACAATGGAAAAACAGTAGAAGCAATACCATAAGGAGCAATACGTTGTGCCGCAAACCTAGACTTACTATCGACATTTGAAAAAGATGCTTTAAGTATGGTTTTCGTTAAAAGAATAAACACCTGAATGTTTTATAACACGGCAACTAGAAAACTACTACTAACGGATCACATTTAAATGGTCAACTCACAAAACGACAAAATGCCATTGTATCTTTTGGTTTCTTTGAGTGTTAGTTACAATCTACAAGTTGGTTTTAATGATGCATAGTCGTAAAAATCGATATTACGTAAAGTTACATTACGATAATGACGTAGTGGGCGTGACTAATAGGGTAAAGGCGTGGCTGACGTGGTAGAAGGCGTAACTAATCAGCGAGAGGCTGCGGACTAGAAAACAGTGCGTAAGCACATGTAGTTCACTTTAAATTAATAACAACAAAATTAGATACTCATAAAATAATCTTTTATCTTGTCATTAACCACATCTTCGTGCAGTTTCAGTTGCTCAACTTGTTTTAGATCAACTTAATATCATTATGCCGCATATCAGTCCATTTCAAGTGTAGGCTTTCTAGAAATTTCCGTAGACACCATACAAAATCAATTATTGAACTTTTCACACTTGATATTGGCACTAAATACTCAAAGTTTACTTCAAAAATATTCGAGTATAGAAAGTATTGCCGGCAACAAAACACGTGACTACCTGTTATTACTATTATTAGTATTAGTATTAGACTTGACTGTCAAAGAAGCATTGGAGATGTTGAAGAAGAAAATGGTATCAGCAATAGTTATTAACCCACCTGACGCGGGAACTCTGACAGGTGAGTACTCTAGGGACGAAGATGAAGTTAACATTGACAGTTTGAATAGAAATCAAATATTAGCAGAGGCCAAGACTGTGAGATACCTTCCGACTCAAGAAAACATCACGTGAAAAAATGATAACAAAACTTGGCTTCTAAGTCCGTTTGAAACAATGATCAAGGGTTTTTCATATTTCTTAAATAAAGATTTTGCTACCATGTCTCTGTTCTTCTGATTTCCTATTTATATCAAAAACCAAATCCATCATTCCAAGAGTGAGACTATGAAACACGGTTTATGAATTGGACGGTTAAAGCTTTCATACGTTTGTCCTCACTGTTCTTCCTGTTCGAAGTTTAGTGACTAAATAGGCCACCCATCAGGCATCTCGGCAACTAAACGGCTAAACAGCTTCCATAAAGGCATTAAATAAAACCTTAGCCATATGCGGGCATCCAATTATATTAATTGTATCGCAACTAAAATTTCGACGCGACTAATTACGTGCTCTTTGAGAGCGGAGCTCTGCTCGCTTCGCTCCGATACTCAAAAATGCCACGATAAGTCAAAACCTCATACACCACATTCATTAACGTTCGAATGCTCAATTTCTTTGAGGATGCAGTGCTAATAACTCATCCATCTTTGTAGATTCCAAGCTGCGCAGCTTTAGCGCGCCTTTTTGGCGCTTATGCTTTGAAATTACATCGGGATTTCTTTGATGGACTTAAAATAAACTGAGCTCCACAGCTGCCGCTAAGAGCGTGTCGCTTTCCGGGCTAAAATTGAAATAATTGCTCCTAAGGGCGCTTTTACTGCTGGGGGAGCGCCTGCCGCCTCCTGCCCATTTTTCCTCTCTGGTAGCGACACGCTCGAACTTGGAACGACTTTCGCTCCTACACCGCGCATAATAATTACGGTTACAGAAAACGCAACGTCTCGGGTTTTACAAGGGCCCTTGACGGAACGAGCGTTCGGCTCAGGTTATGGCCCCCGGGAGGCCGGCCCGGGCTGCCCTTCGGGAGCTCGGCGATAAAATTCGCCGCTTCCAGCTCCCGGCCGGGCGAATTTGGCTAATGAATTAGGCAGCCCCGTCGGTGCGACTGAAGTCGCCGCGTTTTGTTCCGACTAATAAAGGCCCGCCTTGTCAGCGGAAATGCCGCCGGAAAAGTTCGACGCCGCCGCGCGAGCTCCTCCGGCGAGCACTTCTTGACGTCGAAAAAATTGCAAAAGTTGGCAGAACAATCGCGCGGGCGAATAATAAGGCCGAAGCTGGAAGCACGCCGCCGAACTTGGGTCTTGGGTAATTAGCGCGAACTTCGGGTCCTGGTAAGTCACCATCTGAATGTTAGGAGTGACTACAATTAATTACGGCATCCTACTATCACTTATCTACTCTATTAACCTTAGCGAGAACTCGTTTAACTTATTAAGTGACTCTTAGCGGCAAGGAGGTAAGTTATGAGCTATCAATACAACCCGTTCTCCAAAGGAAACTTCACTCTACAACTCTACATTGTTGACAGAACTAAGCATCGCCCTGCGCCACATTTACCTGAAGTAATTACAAAAGCTACTTATAGAAAGCACCACTACAGATCAATTGCCTCATTAAAACATCCTTTTAGCCTGTTCTTTATACGCTACAAAAACACAAACCAACTGTGCCTTCCATGTGAGCCGCTCGAGTGCTTGTGCACGTGCGAGGACTCGAACAATGCGGTAATTTCCAGATATTTACCAGGTGGTTTCAAAAGAGGTGCTGGTCGGATAAATAGCAGGCAGCGGAGCAGCCCGGGGAAGCCAAATATCAGAAACGAAGTGAACTGTGTATTAAAGTAGACGAAATAATAAGATTAGGTGGCTTTAAAACAAAGAGATTAGTACAATTAGCATCGAACTACAAGAAAATAAAAATAATTAAGCAACCAAAGACATTGAAATAATAGACAGGAAAGAGTTATTACTCCACTTAGCACAAACGGGAAAACAAGGCAAAAAAGGGCTACGAGAATATGATAAGCTTGTTGTAGATGGAATTGCTTACAATAAAAATATTTCATAGATGATACAGGCTCAGTAGATAAGAAATTACACAGGAATTGAGAACAATCACAAAAAGAACGGTGTGAAAAACTAGTAAACAAACGAAATAAAGAGGACACTAACGATGAAGGTAATGGCTACGAAAATGTTAAGAGTCTGGCAAAGGAAAAAGAAAAAATAATAAAATAGGAAGATCAAAAAAAGCACATGCAACGTTATTATGCTACTAGGCATAATAAAAATGAAAATGGTAGACTCTCAAATAGTTAGACTAAAGACAGATTTAGTGGGATTGCAAGAAATAAAGTGGGAAGGAAAGTAAGATTAGACCAAATAGAATTCACAATACTCTAGAGCTGAAAAACAAATATGCTTTGGTGTTAGATTAATGCTACTTCGTGAATGGGTACAAAAATAAAAGTAGAGCCGAATAAATTATCAATTATCATATACGTCCCTACAGAAACTGATAGAGAAAAAGAAAAACACTACGTTTACGAAAATCTGAAGCAAGAGATTCCACGAGAAGATGTTATTATGGTGGCTTTAAAACAAATAAAGAGACAGATACTATCTTAGTGAAATTAATATCAAACTAAAAGAAAATGGAAGTAATTAAGCAACCAGTAAAATTGAAAGGATATACAGAAAATAGTTGTTATCCCACCTAATCCAAGCGAAAAACAAAGTAAAAAAGCGTTAATAAAATACGAAAAGCTCGTTACAGATAGAATTGCTTACAATAAAAATATTTCATATAAATAGAAACCCTTAGAGAAGAACAGGGAAAAGAAGGGAGATAATACAGCTAAGAAAATGTACAAAAACTGAGAAAAAACAAAAATAACAAACGAAATAAAGAAGACACAAACGATTAAAGTAATGGTTAAGAGTCTGAAAAGAAAAGAAAATATGCAACAATAAAAGAAACAAAAAGATCATGGAACGTTAGGACCCTATTAATAAGAAAAATGAAAAAAGTAGGTTATGAATTGAAAAATACAAGATAAATTAAAATAAAATGATTTCAGAATCATTTATTCAGGAACTTAAAATAGAGGAGGCTCTGATGTTATATTTATTCTATTTGATGAAGTGAGGATACCAATAATGGAAACAAAATTAATAAAAGAAGCAAAGCCGAAAAAATTATTAATGATAAACAGAAGAAGATAAGTTTTACGAAATACTAGGGAAGAAGATGCAATTATTGCCTTGGGAGCTGTAACGCACAGAAGAGTAAAGAGAAAATTTCTAGCAAAGAAGCAGGAAAATGCGCACTTCATAGAACAAGAAAGATAATGGATTTAAAGTATGCAAGAAAAAGACGTCGCCCATCGAAAATAAATGTAAGAACATACAGAGAAGCATCTGTGCATTCAGACCACTCTATAGCAATGACAACGATACAGAAAAAACAATGAAGTAAAATAAAACAAAGGGTAGTAAGCAATAAATGAATACAAAGAGATCTGAAGACACAAAAACAAATCTAGAGTACAACAAATTATGGGTAAAAAAATTAGAGTAATATAAAGTAAACAATAAATGAAATCGCAGAAACAGTTAATAAAAAGTGTTGAAGAATAAATGAAGAAAAAGTAGAAGCAAGATTGATATGAATAAAAACAATAATAAAGCGAACAAAATGGGGTATGAAGAAAAGAAAAATAATGCAATAAAACAATAAGAAAGATTAAAATAAATTAGGTAGGGGTAAAAATTACCAGAAATAGACGATGAGATTAAGAAAATAAATTCTAGAAATTTGTACTAGAAGATTAGTAAACAAAATAAAGTGTATAAACACAATTAACTGGAGTAAAGAAGAAACAAGGCAGAGTATCAAAAAAATAAACAAAGAAATCTGGATAAAGAACTATAAAGAACTTTAAAGAATTATTAAAATAAAGAACACAAACACACTAACAATTGAAGAGGACCCTCAAAACATTCTGATAGAGAAACCTGCATTAGAAGAGACAAAAAAAATGGAATAAACAGAATTAATAAAATATGACAGAAAAGTTTTACAAAATTAAATATTTCTGCTCAATTTTAAATAAGAAAACATGGTCAAATAACAAAATACATAAGAAAGATGACCAACAATAAAGCAAATAATAAAAAAAACACTAGATATAAATATACACAATAACACAAATATCAGAAAATGACCACAAAAAAAAAACGAATCAAGAGATGGGACGAGAAAAAAGAAAGAGTATCGTTGGGAGAATAAAATAACAGAGGGCAAAAGATGACTAATAAGAGGCAATAAATCTTATGTTAGTACAGACACCAGCAAAAAAAGAATAAAAGCAAGCCAAATGAGGTGATAAACGATTTAAGAACTACAAAAGTCAAAAATATTGATGAGAAAGTTTAAAATAGGAATTCATAGTCCAAGTCATGCAAAGAAGTAGAAAAGTTATTGGATAGGGACTGATCTACCTGAAAAAATACATAAAATTATCTGAAAACCCTTAAACGTCACAACCACAATATGAAATGTTAAGTCAAACACACACACACACTCGATAAGTTTCATTTGAATTAACAAAAACGGCATTTTGCACTCAAAAACTAACTTGTCCGAAGACAGTGATATCTTTACATGTCATAAGTACATTAAGCTTAACTGCTATCACCAAATGGAAATAAAAACTGTACTACCCTTAGACACGCCCTAACAAAATAATCGACGATTCAGAATCAAAGAATATTCTTTAACTCTGATTGATCCTTTTAACCAAAAATATATAGATAGAATCACTCAAATAAAACATGTAGACCAGAGGGTATTCTAATCAGCCAAGAAATTGTAGTGGCAAAAGCATAATGTGAGTAGGAGAAACACATCAGATGCCCCTAACGTAGATTTATGTAAGCGCTGCGTATTAGTTTCTGGACGACCCTGCTAGCTCGGATGCGTTCATTTAATTTATTTTATTAATAGCTGCACTTACTAGGAAAAGCAGGGGTGCTCAGTCACTCGCCCTTTTTTGTCCTTCCCGCTCTACAATTCCCTGCAATTTTAATTCACTTCCTCGCCACACATTTCGCTAAAACACCAGCTCTGAATATTTAACTTTCTCCGGGGTACTTCAAGATACGCTACTGTAATCCAGCATTCACTCCGAAGAGCTCGCGCCTTAAATGTGGACGATTTAGTAATGTCCCACTAAACACCTACAGCACACCTACGGATTCCAATTATTATAAAAAAATTTTTTTAACAGAATTTATGCCACTTAAATTTATTTGTTAACGGCAATATGCAATTCCAGTAGAGCATTTCCGTCAGTGTTAATAAACTAGAACTGCCACCAGGATCTGCATTTATTAATTCATTCTAATTGTGAAAATAAAAGTCGTATACTTAACGGATATACCTGGTAGATATACTGTTTCATATTAAAAAAAACAAATTATAAAGTTCTATTGCATCAAGATTCTTAAAAGTTCGAATAATCAGATTTCAATTACAATTACAATAATCCCCCCTCCCCATTTAATTAATTAAAATTACTAAACTCAATTAACAGTTTAAATGTGTTTTAATGCTTGTAATAAATGCATCATGGTTAATCTACGAGGTACGTTCAAGTTATAGTTTCTCAGCAGTGAGAGTAAGCAGAAAGATGCGGTTACTTTGATAAGAAACGGGAAATATTTCTGAATTTTTAATATAGATGGCAGCGTCGTACAATGTGCACAGGTCGAATTACCACTATTGCAGTGAGTGTTGTTTTGCATTCCGCAAATGGAATGTTTAGTGTTCAAGAACAACGTGTAATCGTCGTTCGTTTTCTCTCCTTGCGTGGTGAAACGCCCTTCGAAATTCATCGCCAATTGAGTAAGATGTGCGGTGAAGGCGTTATGGATGTTAAAAATGTACGTTCGTGGAAGGTCGAGAGTTGTATGACAATGAACCATGATTGCGCAAGTGGAACAAATTGTTGTAGAAGACCGTCGATTAGATGAGCGTGATATCGCCTCTAAATTTGGCATTTCCGTAGAATCTGTGCAGTCCATTTTGCATGATGACCTGAACATGCAAAAAGTTTGTTTAAAGTAGAAGAATCAAACCGGCGAACACAAGGCGCGGGTAGCAATGTCTCATAACATGTAGACACATGATGCCGACCATGAAGGACACTCTCAGTAGCCACTCATTTTCCAATCGAGCCGCTATTGCATCAGTGATTTTCCAGCGGGCAAAACACACCCCTAAAGGAGTGTTCTCAGCAGCCATGGAATCATGGCGACGTCTAGATAGAGATTGCGTTAAGAAGTATCAGAAGTCTCAACTTTCTTGGCTAAGTACTTTGAATTTAGAATTTGAACGCACGTCATACTACTGCAATGTTCTTCTTCTTCTTCATTTGCTTACTTTTGCCCTGTATAGAGCGTCGGAACTACTACAATGTTAAAACAATACAATTCAACTTCTAAAATATAAATTCGTTGATAGATGAGCGGGTAAGGCGTTTGACTTTGATACGAACGGACACAGGTTCGATTCTAGGTTCCAGATGCCTGCTAAGGGACTTAATGAGTTACCAAAAAAAAATTAGATGCTTTCCCAACAATCCGAAAGGATGTATGTGAAGTAATCTAAATATTTAGGTAATTTGAATACAAAAGTACGTGCTATGCGAGTGGCAATATGGACAGACGAAAATACCCAGACTTTGTAATTCTAACAGTTAGAATAATTTAAAGAGAATAACTGGGATATTAAAAATATTTGAATATCCGAATAATCTGAATTTTGGAAGAACTACAGTATTTATATAGTAAAGCAAGACCTAAATTATGTGTTATGGGGAATAGTGGTTATCCTAATCTTCTTGGCCATATAATTGAAATATTGGAATAATCGACATATTCAAATAATTAGAATAATTTGAATAATTCAATTATCAACAAGTAGACAAAAACTAAAGAACGCGTAATGGAAAAATTCAAATTGTTGGAATAATTCAAATATTAGAATAATCGGAATGTTCAATTAATTCAAATAATTAGATAGTTAAAATTATTCAAATATTCAAATAGTAGACTCAACGAATGTATTATTACAGGAGTAATGGTAATACGGACGAAACTTTCTAATTATTTTGGCCATAGGCAGATTTGTAATGATAATTAGTATAGTTAGAATAATTCAATTTTCCCATAATTCCAATAATCCCATTAATTACAACATTCAAATATAAGACAAAAACTATTATGGACATGGTTACAATATGGACGATGGGAAAATACTGAAACTTACTAATTGTTTGAGTTTTTAAGAAAAATTGGAGCAGAAAGAATATTTCAAAATTGAAAAGGTTTCAAGGTTGAAAGCAAATAAGAAAAACGCCTTACTATAAAAACTTTGTTATGGATGATAGCGGAGAGAAGGTAGACCGCAAAGATGTACCTCTAGAGTTCGATATGCCACCTTTGATACGCTGCAGTGTCTTAAAAATTAAAACACAAAAGAACAACTGTATGAGTTTTTAACCGCCTAACAAGTAGCAGACCCTGGTCTTCAGGTTCTCTAAAATTTTCTCCGTGGCCACACATCCTTCAGTAAGATTGGGACGGATTGGTTTGTGGTAAGACTAGACAGACCAAAATCAAAATCTGTGCTACAATCATAGCACAAGAATGTAATTCTAAAAGAAATGTGGGCATAGGAATGAACCAGGTAACACATTTTTAGGTAAAAAAGACAGAGGTATTAAAAGAGTGGTCACCCCAATACCTGATATATGGGTCTGAAATTGGGTCTTAACACAAAATCAGGAAAACAGAATAACGAGTATAGAAACGGGAATCTTACGGAAAATTGAGGGAGAAGCAATAAGAAACGCATCATTAAATAGATAATATAAAAATTAAGCCAATACTAAACACGATAGAAGAAGGATGAAAACAGGTAACATAAATATAAAAACCAAACGAACGGGAAAGTTAGAAACGCAGCCATTAAGAAAAATATAGAGTAGAATGAATTGAGGTGTAAAATGCAAAATGGAAAAGAATGAAAAAAGCATGGAAAATACACCAAAGACATAACTCAACCCCTCAGACCTTACATCTGCAAGGGTACAAAGTTCCTAAGATTAAGTAGGTAAGTAAGAAATAGTTAATTATAGGGTAAATAAGAATAAATAAAAACAAAAATTACATATAAGCGAAATAACAGATTAAAATAAAGATCCAGCAAAGGCAAACATTCATTCAATTGAGAAAGTGACACATAAGGCAAAGTCGTAAATTTTCGAGTCAATCTCATTTCTCATTTCTCTGTTAAATGCCGAAAAGTGCATATAAAGCTTCAAGTTAACTCCCTTTTGTATGTTAAGAGTCTGTTCTCTTTCCGAATGTTAACTGTTGATCAGTCTTATAGAAATACTTGCCTTTATCTTACATCTTCCTATCTATTACTCTCCATATCTCTTTAACTCCTAAAGGGATCTATGGACCGCTCAAGTTGATAACGTTTACTCATTTTTGGCAGAAGGGATGCCAATGCAATAAATAAAATCAACTTAATACTCTGCGTGCTACAGAATTAGGAAGAAACCCCCTAAATTTTCATGTCTCAATAGTGCAGTTTGACCCTAACCCACCAAATTCTCAAAAATGCCCGTATTTACCAACATTTGCAGGCTTGCTATCAGTCAATTGGCAGTTAAGCAGAACTAGTTCAAATTTTTACAAGTCCCGCGACTGGGGCCTTGATCGTGTCGATTGCTTCGCTTACCACATTCTGTTGCAAAAGCGGGTAGCGAATTCAAGGCTCCTCGAGACGCACGTTCCCGTGGCGGCTGAAAAATCGGCGCCAGCAGCGAACCGCCGCACTCACCTGCAAAAGAGAACATCGTTGAATGAAAAAATGTAGAAAGCAAGAGTGCACGGTTGGACTGAGAGCCACTTTCGAGCGCTCATCGCGGGCGTTTTTGCCCTCGTTTGCGCCTCGCGATGACTGCGCTGCGTTACGCCTTTCTAATGGTTTCATTAGCGCATGCAGCAAAAATCATGTGAACGACGTGCCAGCTCGCGATCGCTGGCTCAAATCAAAGGCGCAAATGCCAGATAATGATTTTCACTTTTGCGGCTTGCACAACAAATAAAGAGTTGTTGCAGCGTCTGCTGGAGGCTTTCGACATTTAGCGGATTTTTGCAGGATGGTCTATTATAGATTGAATGGACATGGGAACTAAATGCGGCTTCCTCATTTTATCGGTTTTTTCTTTTTGGCCGCTCACTGCTTTTCGTGCACGACAACCTTTCAGTAAACCTTTAGCTGTTACACAACTATTTTGTTGACTTAGCGACAATACATTGACTCATTACAGGAAATCAATACCAGAAATGTCGAAATGCCTGAAGATCTATCAAATAAAATCTCATTAGTTTTCTCAGTCGGCTGTAAGATGTCTTGTAGTCTAGGTATAAAGATCTAGAAGATCTTTATCGATCGCTGATAAAAATGCTGGTCAAAATTTAGGTTCCCGTTAACCTATTCAACATCCCCAAATATTACCTGAAAAGTTCTCCGTATATTCAGTACCAGTGGGGTGAGCACCATCTTGTTGAAACCACAAATTTAGTTGATGATATTCAGTTTATGAAAAGACTTCTGCAATTCCCGTGATAAAGAAAAATATTTTGTTACAAATCGCGCTGGCCAGCACGGACTCCCCTCACCCCTTTTATACTACTTCAAGACGCCCTCAATATCTAGAAATTATCTATGCTGTTTTTATATTTTTTTATTTCTAAACTGTCGTCGTTTGTTCATAAAACCGTAAAACATTTGACGGTAATATAGTTCTTGTCCTTATTATTAGCGGACGATTCAGAATTAAAAAATGTTTGGCTATTTTTAAAAGAATTTCGACATCGGATATTTTGTTGTAGACGCCCGTGTAGCATATAACTTGAAAGTTGAATTTTTTTAATAACAAAAAGAAAACATTTATTTCGCTTGTAGACAGCAAGAAAACTGGAAGCACACAAATTTTATATGAAAAGATGTTCAGAACCATCAGTAAAATACACGTCTTATAACTACAGGGGTTGCTCGAAAAGTAAAATCTGCACATGGGGCACACTTCAAAGTTCCATTTGAACTTCATCTCTTTAACCGATTCGAACAACAAAAATTTCGTTATTAGAAAAATTACTTTAGCCTACAATTTCCTTTCCTTCGCGCCTTTCACAGCGTAGCCAACGTTGACATTCAGAATTCCCGAGTTAAAATAGCAGTAGCACAGCCCAGCGGTTCCTCCATCTCAGGTGCGAGCCCCAATAACGGCACCAAGCGTTCAATAGCTGATAACCGAGCCGGGTCGCCGCATTCCTCGAGCCGCAGCGCTTCTGCGAAGCGGCTCCACACATGGATTTGTTGTGTCGCGCGGCCGCTTTTTCCGCCGCCGCGAGGTTACTGACCATGGCGACCAATAGCAGGTTAATAAACGTAAAAAACGCAGAGCGAACCGCTTATCTCCGCGGCAACGCGACCTTTCCGTGGGAACCTGTTATGCAATGGAGATCGGCTTATTTACGTCGCCCGTCCGGATTCTTTGCATTTGCCGGCGATGGGTAACAGTAGTGACGTGTTTTTGTTGTGGCGACCGAGAGCACTAAACGGATACCTGGCAGAGGATGAAAAACGTAGGACACGACCCAGAGCGGTACTTGAACATCCGTCTTCTGGCTTAGATCTTCAAAAATCCATAAGCCCAGGAGGCAATCCATTCGCCGTTTTTCAGGATTTTATTTTAAGGAATACTGGGGCAATCTCTTTAATATGGTAGTAGATCAGTTAGCAGCATACATTTTATTCACTCTCAATTCAAATCGCTGCTCTTAATAAGGAAAGCGATGCTAACGAGGTAGGAAAGCGTAACACATAGCAGAACCTACCCAAACATCAACCTATCCTACCGTTCCTAAAAGAACTCGGCGTATTCTTTTTTTCGTTATCGAGGCTTCGACGACCATACCTGAACGAAATAACCCTACAATATAGATATATATGAAATGATATATTTTGACACTTCAACCAAGAAGTTGTGGATATTAGGTGTTAGCAATTTAACCCATGTAAGGAAACTAAAACGAACTGAACCAAAAATCAGGATCAAAAACAGTAACAAACATCCCCGTGAAGTAATCCACATCTCCAACGGAGCGAGTCCTATCGGATATGGGGGGAAGGGCAATTAGGTTTACAAGTTGATGAATCTAGACTTGAATCTCAACCAAAAAAGGAAAACCCCAAAAAGGCAACTCACAATGGGGACTTGAAACATACAAGAATGGAAAACAAAAAAATATAGACGTTATCCAAGAATTTGAAAGGATAAATGTTGACATATTAATCATCAGTGAAACAAAGGACAAAAGAAGCAAGAAGAAAAGAGCAACAGGGAGCAAAAGCCGGCGTAGAAATGATCATCAGGAAATAGCTGACAAAAACAATACAAATCGATACGTGAAAGAATAACAAATAGAAATATTTGGACGACTGATATTAACACTAGGAATATACAGGCCAACGGACAACAGCCGCATATATAAAAAAGTAGAATTCATGACAATTTTAAGAGACCAAATTGAGAAATTGAGTCAATCCCAAGGACTTATAATAACAGGAGACCTCAATGGAAGAACTGGAAACAAAATAAACGATAATACGATAAGACAACGAGAAAACTACACTAAATAACCTTGAAATGACTAATAGTTTTTACTGCGCTAAGAACTTTCATAAATATGCATGGATACAAGGAACAAAAAATCTAAAATCCATAACAGATTATATTAGTATGAGGAACACCACAATAAGAGCAAGAAAAGTCCGCGTAAAGAGAGGGACAGAGTGCAAAACCGATCACAAGCTATTAGTAACATAAAAAAACACAAGTACCACAAACGGAGAAAATTAAAGCTCAAAAAACAAAAATGGCCTACATAAATGTAGCAAATGTGTGCAAAACATAGAGAAGTGAAGAGATGCAACAAATAAAAAAAATAATAAATGGAACGAAGCATGCTCACGCATAGGCCAATATTTTGGAGGGGCAAGAAGCTCAGAAACTTGGCGATCCATTAAGATACTCAGAACAAATACAAAAGAAACAGCACATATATAATATATACAAATTGAACAATGGTAAAAATACTACCGGAACCTATTGACAGAAAAAAACCTGAATTTATAGAAGAAACCGAAGATAGCACGACTATATAACAAGGACAAATAACAATAACTCAAGAAGAAGTAATCAGAACAATAAAAGTAATATCCAATCGGAAGGCCTTAAAGGAATTTTCCCGGAACTAGTGAAATACGGGCAGCAAAAATTGTTTAAAATGACATAATTCAAAAAGAAAATTAACTGGGTAGGACTACCAGAAGATTGGACAACAGCCTACATTATCTCCATACTCAAAAAGGGCAATCGTAGAAAGAGCTAAAAATTATAGAGGCATAAATGTGATAGTGACAATAAGAGAAATATATGGAAAAATAATAAAAAATAAATTAGAAACCAAAATACAAGGAAAATTAGGAGAGATCTAAATAGAATTTACTGCGAGAAGGTCCTGCATATATACTATACAACAATTAATAGAAAAGAAACAGGCGAAGAATAGAGACATACACCTAGCCTTTATGTATCTTTAAAAAGTATGCAAATGAATATCGAGAGGAAAACTATGGAACGCCATGCGCAAGATAAGAAACGAAGGAAAACTATACAAGAGTAACAAAGTAGCAGTGAAGATTAGAACACAACACTAGTAACAATTACGGAACAATATTTACTCTAATAAAATATCATTGAACATGTCGGGTAAAATCACAAGAAAAAAGCTATCTGAAGCAAAATGAACAGATATGAATACCAGTAAGGTCCTTTTTCTTGACCTAAGCAAATTTCTTGCCAATATCGTCCTTAGAGATATCAAGGCAGATAAACATGTCAAACACAACAACTGTGGTAGCTAAAAACAATCTACAAAGTTAATGAAAAATTACAAAGCACTACATTACATTTATACACTCTTAAATATAAACAAAAATAAAGTGAAGAAAATTTATATACTAGTTGCCAACGAAGAACAAGCAGAAGTATAACGTAAGCCCAATAATAATAATTTTTTTCGCCACCAGGTTGAAAAGAACAAAATCTACATTAAAGAAGAGCCCCAGAATAACAAAAGACGCCATTAAATGTACCTTGATACTTTTTTTATAACAAAACAGTTACAATGGTTATGATTAAGAAGTAAATGTAACAGATTAGTACCATCAAGTTATCTCCCAAACTTCCTTACTTTATGATAAGACCTTCTACTGATCTAACCCGAAATAGTTAAAAAGATAGGGAAAATAAGCAGACGAAACGACAATCTGCTGTATATGAAAAAATAACGAAAATTGCTATAATATAGCCAGTAAAAATGAGAAATAGCAATTAAAAAAGAACAGCCAAAGAAAACACTTCAGAAGAGAAAAAGGTGATCTTTTATTTAACTTAACTTGCCATCCTTGCGTCTCCATGTTTACTCTTCTTTAGTTGAATGACTCCATTCACAATCTGATTGGATATAAATCATAACAGTTGTGGCGGCATAAACGTGATCTTACTCCCAAAACCCAAATTTAACATAAACGGCGAGTTCATTAATAAATCAAGGACTATCCAACCACACCAAGCCATATCGAGATCTCACCACGGAAAACTTGATGTGAAAACTGAGGCAAGAATAAGAAAGCATCATGCCGAGAATTACCACCATCAACTACTGTCTGACGACTAACAACCTAACGACTCTGCGTTTGATTGTTAATACGCAACACCACCTCAAATGGTGACTTGATTATCAGAAGCATACAAAAGACTGGAAAAAAGCACACGCGTGCTACTCTTATTCTCCAAACAAATCATATAGTACTAGCAAGTTAGGATAATGGCTAGCGATAACTCAAACTAAGTAGTTTAATAAGCAATGAGGTAAGGGTTCCAGAATTCTGGTCGGACAAGTTGGACTTCTGGTTCAAGTTGCTAGAAACGCAATTTCTGGTGATGCGAGTAACAAAGAACGCAAAAGGTGTGACAGTATTATAACATAGGAGACTAGAATCCTAGAAAACAATTTAAGAAAAGAATTCTACTAAGAGACTAAAAGATCGTTGAGTGCTTCTACGGAGGTCGGCCAAAGCGACCTTATCGGGTAATGCTGTGATAGACATCTAGCAGAGCCACCCTCCAAGTTGCGGGTGCACAACCAGAGCATCGACCTCAAATCCATATACAAGCTCTATTGGTACCATTTAGAATCCAGGAAAATGTAACTAAATGCAACCCGTCATAAGGAGAGATTCCGGCAAACGAAAAATGCAGCACACGGCGATGATCCAAAATCTCGTAACATAAGAAAATTGTTTTCCTAATGAACACTAGAGCTTAAACATTTCAACCTCTAATCTGTTAACCTTTACTATCCATACAGAAACCAATGTTTGAGATCTAGAAATAGCGGAAGATACCATAGAGAGTGATCCGGAAAAAGAGTCCTACTACGGGATACTAAAAAAATCGTTGAGCACTTCGCAGTCTCGGACGGTGATCTACAGACGTCAGCCAAAGTGATCTTAATAATGTTGTGCTAGATATCTAACACAATATCCCTCCAGGTTGCAAGCGCGCAGCTAGAGTTGTGAGCTTTGCTGGTATAATTAGAAATTCCAGGAAAAAGCAACTATTAAATTCCACATTTACATCAGCTACGAGTAAATTGTGTAAACAGCGATCTATGGAGATTATCCAAAGCGATTTTATCAAAGAATGTTGTGCTAGACGTGCGGCGCAACCTCCTTTCAGGTCATAGCAGCGAGTATAAATTCAGCAGCGATCTCTGTTGGTATTACTAAGAATTTTGGGAAAAATCATATAAGCAAGTGCTACCTACCATATAGACAATTTCTAGAAAACGAGAAGAATCATGCATAAACGCAATACACAACAACGCAGCATTTGTTACCCATCAGAAAAATGCTTTCTCAATGAGCACGGATAGCAATTTATGTGTATATTTTCACAGACGCTCCCAAGCTGTTCCTACAGAAAATAATATTTGGCACCTAGAAATAGTCAAACACATTCTAGACAACCATTAAAAAAGTCCTACTATAAGACGCTAAAGAAACCGATCGTTGAGCACCTCATCGGTTAGGACCGCGATCTATGAAGATTAACCAAAGCGACCTTATGGGACAATGTTGTGCTGGATATCTTGCACAACCTTCTTCCAAGTTGCGCTTTGCCAGTACAACTCTTTTCCAGCAGAGCAGTTAAAATCATCCGTCGTATATACAATTTCTGGAAAACGTGGAGAAACATCCATAAACGGTCTTAAATTCCGCTATAAGAAAGTTGTGTGAACCGCGATCTATAAAAATTAGCCAAAGTGACTTTACCAAAGAATGTTGTGCTAAATATGTGACGCAATCTGCTACCCAACCCTACAGATAATATCTGTCATCTAGAAATAGTCGAAGACATGCTAGAGAGCAATTTAAAAAGTGGCCCTATTATGAGACGCTAAAGAAATTTACGAAATTTAGCACACTGACCATGTTGTGCTGGACCCCTAGCACAGCCTCCTTCCAGGTTGCATGCGCAGGCTAACCTGCGATCGCATATCTACCAGCGAGCTTGGCTAGTATCACTAAAAATTCCAGGAAAAAATATCTAAGTGGGGCTTACCATAAAGATAATTTCCATAAAACAAAGAGAATCATCAATAGGACCCAATCTGTAATCTGCTAACATTAACCGTTCTTACAGAAATAAAACTATAGAATCTAGAAATACTCTAAGACATTGCAGAGAGCGTTTAGAAAAGAGCTCTACTACCAGAAGCTGAAGGAAACGTTCATTGAGAGCCTCCTGGTTCAGACCTCAATTTATAATGAATCATAAATCCAACAACGAGTTCTTCTGTTATTGCTAAACCCTTAATAGTTCCAACAAAAAACAAAAATACTTGAGGACATCCTAGAGAGCGATTTAAAAAGAGGGTCCTACTGCAAGACGCCGAGAAAATTGACCTTTGAGTGCCTTGCCAGTTCCGACAGAAATCTATGACCTTAACGGGGGTTCTAAAAAACCCAATTATTTTCTAAAACTAAAACTCATTGCTCTTTTTTGATAAACATGACTAAAAACTATTTAAAAACTGTTTATGCGGAAGTCGCACCCTCAATTCCGCTGATTTGCCAAAAATCATAAGTGTTAACTACTGAAGTCGTTTTTTCAGTCTTGAAAATTTTTCGTTCTCATTCAGAGTTCTTTTAGTTACAGTCTTAGATTATTTTTATAACAGTTCTTTCTAATTTGGAAGCCCAAATTAAACATCGCAATTCTCTGGTACCTTCCGTTGTTCGTTTTTTGACCGACTCGGTACATTTAGTTAAAACTTCTTCCTCCTTATGCTCCCCTCCCATATGAGGATCTGACTGTTCAATGAAAAATTTCCTTCTATTTCAGTTTATTTGTGATCAGATTTTGAGAGGTCCACAGTTAAACATGTCCATTGAGTAACGGCTCATTGGAATTAATGGGTTTGAAGCCCACACGTAAAGTAAAAACTACCTTTATGAGTTACAGATTTGTAGTGAGTTGTAGTGAATAAAATCCACCCCTACTGTTCAGGAATTGTAAACGTTCATTACAGACAACGCGCGTCGTTTAGTTAGTCTCGACGTTTGGTAAAAAGGATTCCTTCAAAAATCGGATAGAAGGGCGGTAATTTAGTAGTTGGTGGTTGTATTTTTACTTACGACTTATTATCTGTTCTATCTTTTTCTTTTCACTTTGCCTAACCGTGTCCTTCGGTGTTGGACTTTTAATCTCTGTTTTATTTACGATCAAACCTCTTAAGACACCGTATCTCAAATTCCGTAAAATTCAGGTTTGACAGCGTATTTTGGGAAAATGATTTTGACCTAATGTTTTTATGATTGTTGTATTTGTAGCCCCTGTACTACTCGGCTTGTATTCCGGGTCAAAATTCGAAAAGAATTGCGAGTATTACACGATAATCGCTGTCACCAATCCTTGAAGGAAAAACTCCAGTCATATTCGACGCTAATCCAAAAATAACGTCAATATAATCGTTTGGTTTACTGTTCGTTCGGCCAAAATTGTAAAATAAATATTGTCCTTCTGCTTCTTAACTTTATGTTGCTTGTCCATGCTGGCAAGACAGATTTGAACAAATGTCCTGTCCAGAAAACGCGTGAAAGTATCATAGGGACAATAATTAAATTTTTTAGCTTAACTGTAGTATTTTTAATCCCAGACCGAAATCAATTCCTTCGTGCATTACTTGTAATATATATAAATATATATATATATATATAATAAAATAAAAATAATACTTAACAGTTAACTCTAATAAGATCTTTTCATTGGAGTGACAGAGGCAAGAATTCTAATTATAAATATCTTGGCGACCATATGGATCTGACACTACCAGAAGTGAAGAAGTTTGGACAATAAAAAGGTAAATAGTAAAAATAATAAAAACAACCTTTCTTTGTAATGAAAAAAGGTAATTCTAGATATTAAAGAGTAACCCGAGAGTGCCTTCGCCACCTCCATATTCTCATGCTAAAAAATCATTAAGATCCACGTTAAACTTTAGCACAACTCGTATATAACAAATATGCGGGGTCCGCCGCCTCGATAATAGCAAAGGTCATCGCAAACGCCAATTTGATATTCGGGGTCGGCCGTTTTGAAGCAAAGTTTCAGTTCTCTAACGCCTGAAGTTTGGTCTGGAAATTTTGATAAGGTTGTCAGTCAGTCAATCAGTTCTAAAACGTTTCACAAAAGCTCAATTAAGTAAATACGCTATGGAACAAATATTCCTTTACATTTTAGAAAACGAAAAATAGATACTTAATAAAATTTACTGATAATATTAAACTGTCATATAATCACGTGTCAACATTTATACTACATATGCTTAAGAATTCAAATGATCCCAAAAAACAGAAAATACATCAGCATGTCACTAAGTTGAAGATATTCCTTCTTAATTCACACTCACATCAGCAAAAAGCCAATTAACAATTCAAAGAAAGGCCTTTTCTCACCTAAAATCCCCACATCACCACCGATAACCCCAAGTACAACCTAACGTTTTGACCATTTCCAGAAAGTGTATTTAATTAACAAAATTAAAAACAATAAAATAAGATGACCAGGATAGTTATAAAAAATAACAAAAAGAGCCAAAAGAAATGTTGAATAAATCAACAAAATTCGTATTGCAAGAAAATTTACACATCCAACTTATAATGCCCAACTACAACTTTATTTTGCAACTATAGAATACAACGAAAGCCTTTAAAAAAATAAACTGATACTATTGATGAGTGGATGTCTCAAGCTTATTGGTGTGGCGGCCTTTCGCCCTTAAACCGTCTGTGTTCGTGGCGGTCTTGGTGACTTGATATCTGCCGGCGGACGTTTTGTTATTGCACACAAAAAACACCAGATGGGCTTTTTTCGCTCGGCCTGCGAGCCTGCATACGCCGTCGGCGGCACTTTTTGAAATGCATGTCGACAAGTGCTGTCGAATCAAAATTTCCCGCAAAATAATCTACCGCTAAACCTGGTGCGAAGCCCGGCGACACTTTCGAAACGCAACCCGGCAAGTGCGGTCGCGTTATAATCTAGCCCCAGCTAACACCCCCGCAAAGGCAGGCACGAAGACAACATCATAGCACGGTGACCACCAGGAAATCAACGCCGCTGAAGCTGAAGCTGAAGCCGATTACAGTTGAGCGATTTGGCAAATTTACTCGTTAGTTGATATCGGTAGCCGCCCCCTTCCGCTTTCTCACCGGCCGTTTAAGGGACGATTTGGGCCTCAGCGTCTTACTTTCGAGACGGGCCGTACTTTGTTCCCCATACCGCTTAAGAGAGCACGGCTATTTACACGCCTGCCTCTCCACTTATCCCTGTAAAAGAGTTTTTATATGCTAGGTATACAGGGTACACACCCTTAATTCTCATTATCTTTCAAATACTTTTTACCACCTCTAAACCAGTCGCCCAACTAACTCTTATAAGTTTTGTTAAAGGCCCCTTTCAGCCTCCTTTTTCACTAAAACTTCGTCACTAGTCACAGTAATAATAGCATAGCAAAATGTTCCATTTTCAAACTTATCGAGCATCTAACAGCACTAAAAACGGCGTCTTGCCATCTACTGGGCATGGGGTACCTAAACCAAACAAACTTTTCTTGCGAACTTAAATGTCATTCTAACAATAGCAATGTTCTCCTCCATGATAAAGGTAAGCGTCTTCCAGGCTAAAGTTTCCGATCTGGAACTCTTGGTACCACTTGGATATGGTCGTTCAATGAGGACATTCATCTCTCACTACAAAAGCAATTTCCTCCAAACACTAATCGACATTCAAACAACGTTTCCAGCCAAAATGACATACCCAGCTCTTGCGCTGTAACAATTCAGGAACAACTAAAGCTCAGAAGTTGTCAATATGTTTGAACTTGTCACAACATGCGATCATCAAGCATAATTTTATAAAACTGCCTTCGTGCCCTATATAGATTTATGTTGACATACACAGAATAGGCATAGTCGTTGAAGTGTTCTTCCTCTTTTAATTGTAGGTTTACATCTATTCTTCTTCAAACTCTAGTCTACGGTGTTTCAGTCTCTGTAGATGTAAAAAGCCGACTTCCTAACAACTCTTCTGTGACCGGCTCGAATCTTTTCCCCTTTTGGTCTTAAGTCTTTTGCTATTTTAATTAATCTGTCGTCACTGGCTCTTTCGATAAGGTCGCTTAGAAATCCTGATATTCGCGGCACATTCATTACTTGCTGTTTAGCTTCGTAGTAGTTATTTTGGTCGCTTGATATTTCTGCCCCTACTAATGTTTTTGTATTTTTGGTAAAGACTTTACATTTTTATAATTGGTTAATTATGGGAAAGAAATTCATTAAAACACTTACTGACAAAGAATACACAACGCAGTAGAAAATCTCATTACTACATATAAAAAAATAAAGTTGGTAAGTTGACAAATTAAATTTAAAAAATAAATTCAAGTAACAAACTTCATCCTGAAGCAAGATAAATACAAAAATAAAATAAATAAAACCCGTATCACTTTTTATGCAAAATATTAGAGAAATTAAAAACAACTCCCAATAAAAATTCAATGAATTTCTACACAATACCAGCTTTAACTTTCAACATTTCTACTAGTTTCTGGAATTACGCGATAAAATAAAACTCCAATTGTGCACAATTCATATTCTAGTGCTGACAACTAATTGAAGTACGCATAACATGGTTGCGGTAAGAGAAATTCTGAAGTGCATTTTCTTTGCCTCCCTCTATTCCTCACGTCACAACGAAAAATCTTCGCAATCTTGCTCCGCACGTCGATTAAAAAATAAAACCGAACGCGATGGTCCAGAAACCCCGCGATGCCATCAAGTTAGCTCTTAAGTTGATTATTCGAGGCATTTTACTGCAATTCAGGAGTCCAATTTTCCGCTGCTCTGAACCCTCAGCATAGAACGTCACTCTTCGGACAGCTTATTTAATCATTTCATAAAGCCGAGTTTCTAAGAGGGCAAATATTTAAAAGGGCCAGCAGAGTGTTCCCACGTAATAGTCTAGCGCACATGCATCAATTCTAAGTGCATTTAGTGCACTACAAAACCATTAAATGTCATGCACCGTCACCTTTGCGTTAATTATGAGAAACCTGCGATGAAAGCATCAAAAGTGGTTTACATTTAACCTCATTTACACTTAGGGCACCCAACTAATGGATTAAACTATCGTGTAAAATTCTACTTCCCCGTAAAAATCGTCCACATCCAAGCTAGTAAAAAAGTGTATAGCCTTAGTTACTTAGGGAGGTGATTCAGCAATGAATGTGGAGAAGGACCATTCATGAAAAAGGTGATAGAGTAATTCAGGGAGCAAAACGAGTACATGAAAGACAGAACCGGGACAATCTTCTACTTCGACACTCTCATTACTAGACTCACCTTTTGAAAATCTTTAAAGAAAAAGATTAAACTTTAATACAGCCAAAAATCAGGGGCTATCCTTAAATATCCGTTCCTGTACTGAAGACGATTGCAGAGAAGATAGCCTCGGTCAATTTTAGCGAAATAGAGACAAAGCAAGACCTGCTGAATCGAGGGATTACAGTACAGTTAGTGAGAAAGATGTGATGTTTGCGAGATAAAAAGCCCATTCTTATTACGTTGGTAAAATTTGAATGATACGGCAAGCAGATTTATGGCCTCCACGTATACTGTATGTCATAATAAATGTAGAACAGTCGCAAAAAACCGTTGGTGTCCAGATAACCCAAGCCGGTGCTTGGTCGACTACTGAGATTATCCCGCTTACTAAAACTAACCCCAACCGTACAAATCTGCAGATTCAGCTATAAAAACTAACTCCCATCTTCACTTCTGCATGTTTAACGTCCTACATTTATACGCCCAGATAACCTGAGGAACTGGAGCAAAACAGTAGCATCCACAAAAGTGTTGCCGAACTTCGTGACCAGTAAGCCCTGGAGGACAGCTTGGAAGTTGCAGAAAGATAGACATAACAAAATCAGTAGACTTCATTCTCAAAGAGCCCCAATCGCTTCAACAAGCCATCAATCTAAATGATATCATCGGTGGTCTCATGCGCTATGTTAAAAACTTCGCCATCCTGTACAAGCTGTTTTATGGATAGACAGCCCATCCAGCTTCTTCTTATTCCACTTGACTTCTGGAATTCGACCGGTTTGAAGTACCAAAAGAACCAGTTCATAAAGTTCACCTGCAGATATAATTAGAACGTCATATTGGTATGAAAGACCTATCTCAAAGCGTAGATGTTACCTGACTTCCAAATTATACCTATGTCTTCGTCGGGCTTTATATAGAGAATTATACAGTACCGCTCTCGACCATCACCACCTCCACAAGAGAAATCATAGAATTATTAGGTTAGTCTTCGCTTGAAACTCTTCGTCACACGAACGTCTCCTCCTCCTCGAAGAACTGGATGCCATCTTCGAGGAGAACATCGCAACGGTTTTGGTAGGTAACATTAATAGCAAGACGGTGTATAAATCGTCCAGTCTAGCGACTTCGTTGTGGTAAAACCTTCTGAATCCACCGGTACAGCCTCATGGGTTGCTTGGACATCCTTAACATCACTTTCAATGATTTCCCCATGCAGCAGACAATGCTTCCGCCCTAGTTGGACAGGGGCGTACTTCTTCATCTCAAAGAGCGGATACATTAAAAGAACTAAGCACAACGGAGTGCGCAGCAATCTCTAGATCCGTGAACCAACAGGAATATTGCAAGCTTGCCAGGGAACTTAAAAGCCCCGTCATAAAGCACTGCAACGCCGTCTGGAAGGTAAAAATGTAAGCTATGCACGTGACCGACAACGGCCTCTGAAAAATGGTCAAGGTGACCTCAGCTACCGCAACGCCAGTTTTGACCACCTTATTTTGAGTTCTCGAGCTGCATAAGGCATTCGGACAGAGTGACACCCCAAACAGTACTTTGCAGGCTCTCCCGAAAAAGGAGATCGTCTTGCATCACAGCCATAATCAATTCTACTGTTTGTCTCCATCACAAACGTCATCATGCTTCCTAAGCCTAAAAATTCAGGCATCTTCCTTCAGGACTCGCAGCCGATAAGCGTCCTTGTCAGTTGATAGTAGAGAAGCTTTTGGTGCAAGTGCCTTAAGACAGCTTTCTAAAACTGATTCCGGAGAGTCAGTTTGAATTCGGATATGGCCACTTCAATACTATACAACTAAAGGATAATAAAACGCATCACCTAGGGCTACACTAAGAAATAAACCATCGGCGTAGGTTTCCTCCACGTGCTCAAGGCTTTCAATGATGTGTGTAGTACAACGTACACATATAAAATATGTCCTTCACCAGAATCCTGCCGTCGATAATCCAGTTTGTCTGGCTCTTCCTTGTTCCACGACAAGTGGAAACTATGAGCCTGATAATTTACAACTTTTACGTTCGTAACATACTGACGATGTCCTCCACTACACTAGCCCAGTACGCAAACGATACAGCTATCTAGCTGTATCGCCTAGCTTTGTGAAACTATCGGTCAACATCCAATGCTTGCAAAACAAACTGGACCTTTTAGAAGACTGATGCGATAAGTGGAGAATGGAAATCAATCCAAAGAATAAAAAATTGCGACGATCCTATTTTCCACCAGAAGACCACTTCATTGACGAAATGACTTGACAAACGTCAGAATCTTTGAAAGGAAAAGACCCTAAAAGGAAGAGACTTCGAGGTACTTCTGGATAGAAAATTGATCTGGAGAGCACACATCCATAGGATGGTAAAAAAAAACGAAAGCAGGAAGATGGGCACTAGAATCCCTCCTTCTCCCCGAGAGCTAATTATCTGCCAGAAATAATATCCCCTTGTATAAAACCATCCGTTCGCTTTACTATAATGTACGTGGCCGCTGAATCACACAGTAAACTCAACACCATCCAGAATCAGGCCTAAAGTCTGTCTTTAGAATCTCATAGTTTCTAAAAAAACTATAATCTTCATCAAAATGCAAATTTTTCCACGATTCATGAGTTTATCTCTGAAAACGCTCAAGACATGTACGAGAGTGTTCAGATAATTCTACCTCTCGTGGTCTTTACACCTATTAAGTCGATAGAAGAGCCCATCAGAAGCGCGTCAGATGCTGATCCCTCCGTGGGACATGACCTGCCAGTATGCAGGTCAAATACGTCAAGGGAACTAAGTTTAAAGACTGGACCCTGAAACTTCTGAGTTCGGCAGTGAAATTAACTTCAATCTACAGAAAACAAGGAAGCATCTAACTCTAAAACGAGAATATTTTCCATTGTAGTCCAAACGGTATTTGGGCACTGCATTGCCGTCATGTGTACCCTAAAAAAAATTTCTGACCGCCCCCATTCAAGTATCGTATAGTAATTAATCACAAGTAATTCTAAAGGAATTTGGGACATTCTAGGACCATCGTGCACGTTCCGAAGAGAATTTAGAGACCGGTTCTGTTCGGATATCGCATCTAGTATCGTAACCGTTAGTGGCGACTAAAAAAAAACTAAGAAGTTCGATAAAGCCAATCGATTTTTTGATTATATCAAGACAAGTTATGAAAACAGGTATTTTGCTGCAATATCAACCTTTGCATAAAAAAGTTGGACAAAGACCAAAACTAAATGTGGTTTTATGAGCCACAAAATCATCACAATACCACAAGATCTGCAATTTGTGTATCTAGCACCAAAACGAAATTCTTCTGTATGACAACGTCCGATCATAAGTATAATAAATACGATTCATCCACCTTACCAAACCTTCGCAAATCCACTGCCATTTGTCTTAAAAAAATTCCTTATTCGAAGCACCAAGGAACAACGTGGGTAATAAATTTATGTATTTTTCAATTGAGCTGTAGAAATTCCAAAAATGGCAGCTACCTTAGAATCATAATCATATGCTTCACAGAGAAATGCAAACTAAATGGTCACAAAAAACAGACTATAGACCAACCATCCAATTAAGTTTGAGAGTTTTTCAGAAACTGCCATATCTAAACAAACTTCTTATCTTACATAAAGCTATAGACTTAATTGGATACTTTGATACAGTAGAGAGTATAATAGTCGTTGGAATGTGGTATATCTATCTGCCCTGGTACCATAACCATTTTAAAACAACAGTTGTCCTTGTTGATTATTTATTTTCTTATCCCTAAACGGAGCTGTTTATCCCTAGCTTTGAAGAGTTTCAACGCATACGTTCTTGGAAGGGTAATCATAAACGCATTCAGACATCATAAAAAATGTATTAAGGCAAATCTGGATAATTGTGATTAGAACTCATCTTCCTTGATCCCTATTTGTTTAACATGAAAAACAATTCTGGTCATTTTCTTTTCTTGTGTCCTTAATATCACTTTTTCCTCCTTTATAACATCTACCTCTGAGCTCAACACATAAATAGATAAATATTGATCCCTCTTTAATTATTATTTAAGTTTTCTAACTTAAGATCACACAAAATTCTATGGAGTCCTACAGGTCACATGTAATTCTTTTTTGCTCTATGAAAAATGAGGTACTCGCAGTAGAATTCACATCTTCGTATACAATAATACAGTTACTTACGAATCTAACAAAATAGGTAAAATTTAAAAATCTTAGCCACGATTATGTGTACAAGTGATGCGTGGGCCGTAATTCCTCTCCGGTTGTTTCATATTTTTTATTCCTCTTTTCTCTATAAATACAAGCAAAGCTGATTTCGTTAAATTACCCCTTCTTTTATAAGCACGCCTTCATTGCGGATGCTATAAATAGCATTTGCCCGTTGTACCTCCTAATCAATAAAAAACGCTGAAAAATAAACCTCGGCTGAATGTCGCTCTATATTAGGCAGCATCCATTATCCGGGCACAAATGCGAGTCTTCGAAAGCTGCCCCTAAAAATTCACCGCGCTGGCCCACGCCGTTTTTCAGCGGCTTTCAAATTGACGCGGCGCAGCCCCAACCTGGGAGGATGCATACACCTCCGTTGATAACTATATATGACAAAACGCTAACTTATCGGGCGGAGGCGAAGCTCATATTGCCAGGAGCTCCGCGCGCCTTGGTGATAATGCCTCTAAAAATAAACCCCGCGGACGCGCCCTTTCAAGCGAAACTGACTGAAACTTAACATTATTCGATTTGTGTACTCTACAACTGAAATTATATATACAACTCAAATTATTTTTAAGTTTTAAGTTTTCGAGTAAAAAACAAAGCACGTTTTAACAAGTTTCTGCCACCCATCCTCGATCCATTAAAAATTATTATAAGTGAATGAGAGTGAATCAAATATAAACCGAAATTTATTTTTTACGTGCCGTGAGATAAACGGAGAGGGGTGCGATTTCTAAGTGCTATAGGTAGAGATATCTAAAGGACATTCCTGTAAAGCACCTCGCACTACCGCTACTTTTGTTAGTGTGACGATGTCAGAACAAGAACTTCCCTCATCTAATGCGCAATGGACTATTATCAACCTAAAATAGATAAAAGAGTTTAACATAGAGCCCCTAGAAAATGATAGAACCAGAAAACTGTATGCTAACTATTTAAAAATAAAAATAAAAGATAGTCTAATAATTGATAAAGATAGTGCAGAAGTGAAAACTGACGTTGTCAAAGTAGCAGAAGAGAAGTTTTAAAACGTAAATACTACACATATATAAAACACCATAAGATATGGCAAAAAAAAATAAAAAAGAGAGATACAAAACAACTGGTAAATCTCAAGATTGCCGGTTATATGTACAAGAAAAGAAAAATAAGAATAAGAAGAACTGGAAGAGTTTCACATGGGATATGAAGAAGGGCCTATACAGATAGCACAAAAGATTTGGCTTACGTTAAGAAATAGAAAAGCTAAAGTATGCGATACCGTCAAAATAAGTGCTACAAATGCAGAATAATGGATACAATACTTTAGGAACAAAGAAATAACTAAAACTAGTAAACACCAAATGAAAAATAAAGATGCATCTGTCAATGTATCAGTGGAAAATATTAGAAAAACGATCAAAGCATTGGGTCAGGATGAAATAAGAAATGAGTAGTTAAAATATTAAGGGCAAGAATTAAAGGAACAGTTTCAAATGTTAAGACTTGAAATTAATTACAATTTTCCCAATATTAAAAAAAAGGGGGGGGGAATAGTAACCCGGAAAACTATCGACTAAACTAACATTACAAGAGATGCAATTACATCAGCATATAAATGAAGAACAGCAAGGTTTCTGGCCTAATAAATGTTACATTCAGGACACAGCAAAATCGTTTTGAGATCAACACACCAGCCCTTATAAAAAAAAAGAAATTCCATCGGGTCAAAATACAAGACCTATTATTAATTTTGAGGAAGAAAATGTTTCCATAGCTCATATAAGTTGTAAAAGATTTGAATGAAAATATCTAAACGACAAAAAGCAAGATATTCCACAAAGAGACTCTAAATCCTATCCTTTTTAACCTTGTTATAGATAAAATTCCCGTGTGGGGTTAGTGGACCCCTTCCGGGCCCCTGCCCAGGTGGTGAATACGGTAAAGCCCCTTAAACGTAGGTGTAAGCAGCGTCTGATTCAGAATGGGGGACTAAAATAATACTCGCCAACACGCTTAGCAAGCGTAGCATTTTACAGCCAATTCCCCTGAATAAGTATAACGTTAATCTTAAAACACAGAAATAAACTGCCCCGGCTAAATAACAGAGAATGTCCGTGAACCTATCCCGAAAAAACAAAAGGCAAGATATATGACCTGAAAGAAGAATTATTAGAAAAAAATGGCACGGCACATAGAGATAAAACAAAGAGGACAACCTAAAAACTATCTATATTACAAAGGTCCTGGAAACAGAGCATGTAATTCATAGTAAAAAAAAAACATTCCCTGCAAAAATAAACAGATTTTTGTTGTCACGATACTAAAATGTTAAGATCCAGAATACAATTAAACATTAAATTAGAAAGGAAACAGCAGTACAAGCACTTCACAACAACAGATCGTAATAAAATACGAGAAAAAGAAAAATTAGAAAAATATTAAAAGAAACAGAACCATAAGAATAAACATATCTTAACCAAACCAATAACAACAATCAGTAACAACAGCCGTGGAAGCAGCTAAGAAGAACAAAACAAAACAAAGTAAAATAAGTCAAAGATAAAGGAAGGAAAAGGAGCATAAAAGAGTATACAAAAATAAGCAAAATAATAAAAGAGAAAATAAAAGAAGATTTATGACAGCACAATAAAAAATAGAGAAAATAAAAATAAAAATCGGGAATTAAAATGCCTAAAGCCATTCTTAGATAAACTAAGGGTAGCTTCCATAAAAATCAACATGTAAAAGAACAAAAATATATAAATGGAACAATAACAGTGAAAGCATTCTGTAACAGCCTGTATGCTATACAAATAAAACCAGAAAGGAAAAACATATAACAAAAAATAATGAACGTGAGCTCGGAAGAATTACCAGATATTGAAATTTATGAGATTGAAGCAACGATATCACAAATAGAGAACAATAAAATTCCTGGGACTGGACGGAATATTGGCCGAAATGTTAAAGAAAGGAAAAAGAGTAATAAAAGAAAAAAGTAAATAGCTGTTTAACCTTTGCCTTCACGAAGTCAAAATTCTCAACAATTGAAACGAGAGCATGGTCATACTACTTTTAAAAAGAGGAAACAGAAACAGAATGGCTCATCTCCCCTTTATCACAGACCTATACACTTTTCGTGGGGGTAATAACCAACCGATAACACCCAAAATGGATGCTTACCATAGAACAAACTGGATTCCAAAAAGGATATGATACAATCATCTATTAACGATGACAACATTAATCAAAAAAGCAAATGAAATATCATCTGAATCTGCATTTTGCCTTCAGCCAAATTTAAAAGGCTTTGTGAGTTACGGATGGAAGTATACCGAACAGTCGTATCGATTCTTGGTATAGACGACTATATTAGTCATAGAGGATAAATGGAAAAAAAAAAACACCTTCGATATGCATATAACATTATGATAAACTTTGAAGAACTGCAGGATATGGCAACACAGTTGTTCACAGCCTCAGAAAAGTAATCCTTAAAATAAATGTGCCCAAAAAGGAAGATACTGACTAACATAAATAACCAAGGAAATAAGACTTAACACTGACAACTTAGAGGCAGTATATGAATATACCTATCTTGAACAACTGTTCCGAATAAATAAGGGAAGACCAAACGGTCCAAATCATAAAAGATTTAGATTAGACTGGACAAATTCTGGAAAATTTGTAAAATACTTCTTTATCTTAGAACCAGATTCTTCTGAAATGGGTAAAGTAGCAACAATACAAAGATCCATAGTTAGAACAACGATAGGTGTAAAACTATCAAACAAAAAAATAAATATCTGGATCAGAAGAATAACTAAAATAAAAGATGCAAAAGAAGAAGTAGTGAGACTGAAGTTGGTCTTTGCAAGATATGATGGCAAACAACCAAACCAAAAATTAAACACAGGAAGCCACTAGAGGCCATTGATAAGAAAAAAAATCAAGAGACCAACCAAATAAAAATAATCAAAGGCTTACATTGAAAAAACAGGCAAACGACAACAACACAAAAAAACTTTTTTTTATTACGTTATCTGAAGACGATTTGTAGCGTTTTCTACGTGGATTCGTGACAAAGGCAGAAACGCCTCTGCTAACAAAACTAAATTGAAAATAATATCCAAAAGATCTGCTCGCTACAAGCTTGAAATACAGAGAAAAATAATAGAATAGGTCATGGACTTCCAATATTTGCGACCGTAACACATATAACTAAATAAAACAAAAATTACGAAAGTGCAAGAGTCTTTGGTTATTTGAGAGATATAACCTGAAAGAAAATTTAAATTATGATAAAAAGATAAACACCTATAAGATTATGGTTAAGATAATTTTGACCTATAGAGCGGAAATCCATAGCAACACTCGCAAAACCAAGTAGATGCTGCCTACCTCTGAAATAAATGATGGGAAAAAAGGCAAGATAGAGTTAGAAAAAGGATGTAAAGCTTTTTTTTATTTACACTTTAATTTGCAATCGGAATTAATAATTCTATAAGCTAGTAATAAAATAAAAAAGCAACTATATTTTAGTCCAGGAAATAAGATGATGAGCACTCTTCCGCTAAGGAGATTTCCAGAACATTACTTGATGTCAATTGATAATTTCCTTTTCTAGTCGTCTATTGCCTGGTTGATGTAGGAGTAGTTGTAAGACAGGATTCGGATGTCCTAGTCTTGAATGGCATACTAAGATCGTTATAAAGTGCGTAGTTAGACACATACCACGGTGCATCTGTGATTGCCTTCAGGATTTTTGATTGATCTATCTGGAGGATAACCAAAGTTCAGCTCCGTAAGTCTACATTGATTTTATTGCAGTTTTGTACACAAACAACTTGTTTTCTAAGAATAAGAAACCAGTATAATTATTTGCTTCCAGGTAAGCTTATTATCCAAGCCTAGTCCTAGGTCCTTATTTTTGTAGATTCCAGTATTCTTATGTTTTTAATGTAAACTGAAACATAAAGATCTTTTTTAAGGTGAAGGTTATTTGTATAGAAATTGATTCGTTCATTTTTATCTTCCATTTTTTTTTTGTAATAGATTCAGGTTAAGTTGTAAGTGGTTAGATGTAACATCTAGGTTTTTATGGTTTTCAATTGTATTCGCACCTTCGGCCAAAGCACCATTAGCCGTGTTAATTGTTGGTAGATCTGACATATGGAGGAGATAAAGTATTGGGCCTTGGGGGACTCCCATTTGATTGGAAAGAACGTTGACGTTTCACATTTAACTCTGGTTCTAAATTGGCTGTCACTTAGTTATGATTTGAGTAGGTTAAAAATTGATGGAATGGAAAACTTCGTACAGAAAACCATTATGTCAAACCTTGTCAAAGGGTTGTCTATAACGAGAAATACTGGGAAATAATATTTTTCGTCTTCTAGCCATTGATTTATTACGTGAATTATTCGGTGGCACTGTTGGATGGTTAAATTCGACCGACAAACCCCAAATTGATGGTAAGGAATTTCCTTCACAAGTGGACTGATTTTTGTAACAAAAGATTTTCAAAAAGTTTTAAAATAACAAATAGGAGACTAATTGGCTCACAACCGTTATATAGTTGGGATTTTTACCTGGTTTAAACACTACGATAATTCCAGCCATTTTAGAATGTTTAGGTTACCACAGCAACACCTTTTTTGAGAGTTGCGTCCTTGTTACTTTAATCGAAATATTTTGTTTCTGATTTAGATAAGAGATGAGTAACATCATGAGTATAGTCCGATTTGTAAGATGAAGCAGAAGAAGAAAAGAATTCAATGGACACCTAAACAGAGCCAATGGCAACAGACTGATTAAAATAAGATAATAAATCACATAACAAAAGGCGACAAGGCAGACCACAAAAGAAACATCAGTAGAAACTCGTTAATTAATCCGTGAAAAAAAGAAGAAAGATTTTTCAAACAATAACTTTGTATGTTTATACTTTACTAGAATCCCGTCGTCGAAAACCGGCACCCTTTTAGCCTGTTCTTTACATTATAGAAATACAAACTTCTGGTTGAAATATACAGTAATCTGCTCACCGGCAGGTACATACATACAGGCCGCAATAGATGGTGTGGTATTGTACTATAATAAATGATAAATTTTCAATAAGTTTCAAAATAATAACTTCTATTTATATTTGAGTCGCCCACGTATTAATTTTTTCACTTCTCTCAATCATTAAATTTGGTGACATAAAGGTTAACTGTCCCTATACACATATTAAACAGTTTCCCACCTGGCGAGTTGTTTTCGGCGCAATTATACTGTACCCCCTGCTGGTCTCACACTCACTTGGTCAACAAAGATGCCAGTGTTTTCCGGGCCGGAGCCGACCCCGATGAGCTTGAACACGGCGCTTTTTAACTCCGCATTTTAATAAAACCGAAAAGAGCCGCGTTATTAGGGGCGCGGCGCTGGCGGCCGCGCAATCGGCGTGGGCGCCAGCCCATCCGCGCTCATTTAAATTCACGCCGAACAAACAGCTTCTTCTGGCAATTAAAAATTTGCCTTAAAAATTAAAACTACATTTTAATGGTTATTAACTTTATCCCGTTTTTTAATTTAAATTGCGTGCCGCGGCCGGCGGCCTCCGGTGAATTCCGCGACCATGAATATTAAACTTCATAAAATTTTATGGCCCAATTTAAAAACAAAATCGCGGGGTAGTCTCGGGCTCGGCAACGGGAAGAGGAATGTTCGTGTGCTGCCAGATAGAATAACCTCGTTTTTGGTTATAGGGTGCCATTTTTAACGAAAATTACAATTTTTAAAATTCGACCATCTGTCTTTATGTTCTAAATCCTCTCGAAACACAAATTGAAATCAAATTTCTATTTCCCATTAATGTCTACTCGAAAGGTGCAATATAAATCCTTATTATAAGGGGGTACAAATCTTAATATAAAATTTACCAATCTGAGCTTGCGATCATTTCAACGCCTGTACCTCAATGTGCCACCACTGCTCAAAGTCACAAGATCACATGAAACCAAATAGTCTATCACAACAAAAGTCGTTAGTTATAGATTTCTAAAATATGAATTTAGTTGTAACTGCTATCTAAGAAGAACCTCATACCACAAAAGTTGCGGAAGCTCTCACCAGATTACTGCCAGAAACGTATAAAAAAAAGAAAGATTTGACATCAGTCCACGCGTTATATCGAAATCAGGACTGAACTACAAAAAAAGATGGTCAGTCTACCAACGCACTATGGCTTGCACTAAAAGTCTTTAGTTCTGAGGAACCCCTAACTATTGACTGAGCAAAACAAGATAGACAGGAAGTTAAAGGTCAAAGCGCTGCTGAACAATACTGAACTTCATCAAGGACAGGTAGGTGAATTGCCAAAATGACCGTTGGGTCTGTCAAGATACCTCTGAAGAGCCTACCGTCATGCACACAAAATTTCCCGCCCCTAGAAAGGTACTGGAGCTTGTGAGCAGCGAAGGGGATGTCATGACACCCCGCTTCCTTTGAAGATGGCCTAAAGGTAACCATCGACAACTATATCGACGTGCTGGAGACAGTTATCGAGCCTTGGATAGCAGAGGTAGCCGCGAAACGAAAGTACGTGTTTCAGCAAGACTACTACACGTGAGGCGTGGTTAAGGTGAAAGTCAATGAGAGACATCATAATACTAAAGACAGCTTAAGAGCTTCTATTATGGACAAAAAGAATGTTCTGTTGGCCTGCAGCAGGTTTAGGTTCCGACTCGAGAAGGTTGTAGCCGTTAGTAATTACAAAATCTTTAAATCTCACCACCATGTATAATACTAATCAAACGTTGCACACTGTTTTAAGATACAGAACATTATCTCTCATACTAACAAAAATTTAGTGAGCTTTAAACACACTACAAGGTGAATGAAAAGTAGGCATTAAAATTGGTTATAGAACTTGTAGTATCATTTGATTCATGATAAAAGCAGCCTCTAAGTAGACGACAATACATAGGATATCACATTTTTCGTGTATATGCAATGCAAATAAAGATGGTCGACCACTTGACTGTTCAGGAGCGAACTCAGATGCCAGTACGCTATCTTATGCAGAGATGGTAGCGTACAGTGAAATGGAGGGATGCTACTCTACGTCCAAAGACAATAAGAAAGTGCCATTAAAGCTGATGACCACAAGCTCGCTAAATGATCCAAGAAGATGCTACCGGCGATTTCGTCAATCGGTATAATTGCCATTACGATTGTGTCATATTATAACAATCTAGAAATATCTGTTGAGAAAATGCAAACTGGACCGTGTAGTGCGAATGACGACAACCAGATTAACCGGTCCATATCTTACGCGTGACACCATGAATAGAGATCTTTACATTCAGATGCGTGAAGATTACATGTAGTCCACAGTATCTAGCTTAGATAATATCGGCGACCTTATTCTCATGCAGGTTGGCGGGCCAGGTCATTTTTTTACTGTATGTGCGTCGTTAGACCATAATTTTTCAGAACTTTGTCTGGGACAACGTAGACTTCATGAATAGCGTTCAAAAACTCTAGATCTATGAAGCTACGGAAAGGAGAATCCGTATAGGACAAAGCATCGCACACTCAAAGACTAGACTTTATACAGAAGACTATACTCTTATCACTGTCCGTTTGAGGAAACTGGTTAACACCACCAGTACCTACGTTGAAATTTATAATCTTTTATTTTATTTTAATATATTATACAGTACATGTACAATTTTAATTAGAAATATGGGCTTTATTGCCAATTTTCACCCAGACTGCATATCACAAATAAAGACGGTGTAAACTGAGAATTTATTCCTCTTACCGGAAACAAAGTACCAGTGGTAGCTCAGATTAGATGAGTTGTAATTTCAAATTGCGGGATATATTTGCTTGCTAGTATTAAACAAAGACAAACAGACTAAAAATAATCCATTACAAAAGTTCCATTAAGTTAACGAATCGCCTAAAAATGAACCGACATCTACAGAGATGTGGGAAACCACCGGAAAACTATTGAGCCTACATTTTAAGTAAGTGTCTCACTACTGTCTATATTCAAAATGTTTTAACAGAGTTTTTATATAAATCATGAACATATGCACACATTTTATAAAGCGAGGGAGTTGGGATAGAACAGTTGTAAACAAAAATTTAAATTATAAAGCTTTAAAAACCTTTGACCAGTGAAACTAAATTTTACCACCTTGTTTTTTATAGTTTCTTACGCATTTTATGTTTTTCTCCACGCACTGTAAAAATGTTTTTTAGATCTGCCGCGTACATTACTCTTTACGATTTACTAAATGGCACCTTTGATACATCAGGTGTCGTTTGTTCTCCTTCTCCACCATAGGTTCCTTTTCACACTTTTATTTGGGCTGTGTGTCGCCTCGCTCACGTATAATGTTGTCGGTTTCACTTTTTTGCGCACTTACAGGCACTGCAGCCTCAAGGGCTTATTGTGCCCACTAACATGCACTTATTTTAGGACATTCGCACACACCATGGGTTGAGGGAGACTCGAACTCGCCTGCTCCGGCTTAAGGGCAGAGCCAACTGGTTGAACCATCTGAGCCACCGCGTTCCCTGTCGGTTTCATTACAACTTCATAAGTTCTCAACTTCACTTTGCATTTTTGTTTCCAAGTATACTCTTATATATTTCGACAATCTTGTTCCCAAGAGAAGTCTCCTGTCCATTTCCTCGTCATTATTCCCATTACTCTTAACTCCACACCAAAATATCTGAAACTTCCTACTTTCTCAAAAATGCAGCGTTTTGCCGCTATGGGGCAAAACTCCCGTCTTATTTTTCATATTGAATAAAAAAAATACAAAACCTATTTTTGAGTGTTCATTACTCTCTCCAACATGTGTGAATACGCCTGATTATTTGACGTATTGCATTTCGCAAGGCTTGAATAGTCCTAGGGAGATGTTGATAAACTTCAGCTTTAAGATCTCGCGCCAAGTAAAATACACTGAACGAATCTGACCAAGCAGCAAGTGACCAGAAAACATCTCAAGTGGCACTTAAAGCAAAGGTGTTTTAGGCCGGGCTGTGGCTCCATCCTATTGAAATCCAATGTTTACAGTTAAGATTCCGTGTGAGAAACTGTCGGATCATTTCACATACCGATTGTAAATGATAGCAACATATTGGACACATTCAAAAACGCGACAAAGAACCTCCAACTTTATTCACTGTGGAAACGCCTTTTATGGATATTTCGTAGGATTTATTACTCTAATAACAAAAATTTTATTTATTAAAATTATTTAAAAAAATAACGGCGTCATATTGCATACTTTCTACACATTTCCCAATGATTTTGTTAATAATGTTTGGAAAATTCTTATACAACAACCATTTTGTATGAATAAAAACAAAGGTCTTGGTATGAAATTCGTCGTACTAACAAAATAATAGATTTTCAATCGGGAATGGAACGAATAGCCGCGTCTAAAAACCCTTAAATTAGCCTTTAAAATTAGGAAGGCAGTTTTGCCCCAATGTGTATATGCACTTTGAAGCTCATTTGCTCTGTTTTTTCTCATTTCTCCAGCTTCATGTATCTTTACTTTAAGATATCAGCTTATTATCTTATTTATTTGTATAATTAATTTATTTACTTATTCTTCTCAGTTCGTCTTCTGTTATGTTATTGAAAACCAAATGACTTACATATTATGAACACTGATGTGAATATTTCACTACAGTCGCTTCTCTTTCGATAACTGTTTTTCTAATTATTCCTTGCAGTCTCAAACTGATTAAAGTTGGGTATAATGAACCTACTTCTTTCAGATATACATTGACTTCAAATACCTCTATGAAATTCAAATTACTTATTTGTTACTGACAGTGTCATTCCAATAAAATATTAAGTTTTATGTTAATTCCAACTCTCTCTATCGCTTCTATAAGTTTTCTTCTATAGTTTTGTATTATTCCTAGCAAAAATCAATAAATAGCGTATTATAGAGCATTTCTTCTTTCTGACAGAACATTCAGTGCCTACCTAAAACAATAAGCAAAATTTTGTTGAGAAAATGAAAGATCCATTTGGAAATCTTCCAAAACGGAACATATAAATGGGTTAGGAACTTATGAAGAAAATGCAGAGCATGACAAAATACTTTGCGTTAATAATAAGGCATACTTTCATAAAGTTACGAAAGAGAAAGGAAAACTATTGATAGAATATGCAAGCTATCAAAACAGATATGTCCAAATTGTATAATAAAACACTGAATTGATCTATAAAAAATATGACGTCATTCCATAAAGGAGCAGACATATACAGTGACCACATACTGACAAAAGAAAATTTAAGACGAACAAAAATAATGTAGAAGAACAATAAAATTAATTTCAAAATGAAATGTAGAAAAGTTAAAAAATTTATAAAGGCTCAAATATGTTAGATATTTGTAAAGACGAATAGAAAACACACGACCCAATCAAAAAATAAAGAAACAATTTGTAAATAAATCAACAAAACAATTATTGGAGAATATTACCGGAAAAGTTATACAGAAAATAAGAGAAATAAGAGTTTGTCGACAAATATAAAAAGAGATCCAAGAAACCACCCATGGGAATAAACAGAATGAAAATAAAAAAAATTGATGTAATAATACACTAAGGAAGAACATAATCTGATGCAAGCACCAAATAATAAGACCCCAAGAACTGATAAATAAAAAAAGAAAAAGAAGAACTAATTGTGGGAACTTGAAGAACTGAAAAATGCTAACGAAATGGTGCGCTCTCTTAGTTTCTGTTAAAGATGCTCGTGCGGACACGTGGATATGAACGAAACCAAGGGAGTCATTGGTAAATATTTATTAAGCTTGGACACAAGTCGTGGGAGTTGAAAAGGTAAAAATAAATAAACAAATTAATTGATTAGTACTCCTTTACAAGACTTTCATGTAGTCTGAATTGTGCTTCTAAAATGTTTCGTCGTAAAGCAACCAATGCCTTTAGCCATTTTCCAAAGGTCTTCGTTTGTTTTGATAATTTCCAGTCTTGAAGAGCTCAATCCTAGTTTTAAAAACTTCAACTTAATTTTCAATAAAAAGAAACCACCGCCACTATAAACGTAAAAGGACAGATTTCTGTTCTTGTAAATTACTTAAACCAATTCTCACATGTTTCTGCAGAAACTCAAGTTTTATGGAATAAAACAACAAATGTATAATATTGTAAACAAATAATTACAGAATTACCCATTGTTCTCTTAAATTATTAGTCAGATGAGTACTTGTGTCGTCAATTAACACATTTGAGTCAACCGGTGGGGTAGTACAAGGTCACCCCGTCTCAGTTGAAGCCATATAACTATTACAATAGCCTCATTCCCTTGATTTTCTTCAGGCGTAGTGAATCAGGAAATTTCCTTTAGGATGACTGAGAGGAGGCTTAGCTTTCAAATCGTAGTCCCATGTTTCATTTCCAACTATCAACTTTTTGGAGATTTCTGGTTGTTTGGTAATAGTCTGAAGCAAGTCATTGATAGCCGCAATATAATCTCCCTTCTGGTCTCGTAATAATAACCTAGGAGTTTTAACTTGACATGTTTCATGCCAAAACTTTTATCAAAATCCCAGTTCATCTTCTAATTTTCAGTCTGTCAATTACCGATTCTTGTTGACTGTAGTCCCTATGATCTGATCATTGCTAATCTTTCACAACATAGAACACTTTCAACAGTTTTCCAGCCATCCTTAAATGGTTTGCAATGCCTTTGTTCGTTTTGTACTCGTAGTAACGCAGTGCAATGATGTCCCTGAAGACGAACGGGCTGCTATGTTCAACACCGAGTAGCAAGAAAGCAAAGCAAAAAAACAAGCGTACCGACAGCCATCTAACTTCTAACTGACCCGGCCAATAAAGTCGTCTTCATACAAGCATGCGCACTAGACTCAATTCCCATCGGTTGCCAGGTTACGTCTCATTCGTACCTAATCTTTTTGTTCATTATATTAATATTGGTTCGATATTTTTGGAACAAACCACGTATATAATATCGTGGCGAATTGTCAAAAGAACTTGGTACAAATAAAAAAATATGTCATTATCATTGAAAGAGATAGAAAAATTTTGCAATAAAACAAACTCACGTCCCATGAATGTCTTTAAAATTATTAATCTTATGTTATAAACCAAAAACTGAAATATTCATTGCAACCCCTTTATCAATAACACATATGGATAACGATATGGTTCATCTTAATATAATAATGAAGAACTTACCATCAACAGAAAAAATTACTGAAAAGTAACAGACTGACATGTATTCTGAAAATAAATTATTCTTAAAAAGTTTAACATTGTTATAGCCTAATTTAGGTGGATTAAATATGTATATAATATAATATATAAGACTAGTATGATATATGACAATCCTTCTATCCCCTTAAGACAATAAAAACCTTTTCGGAATAGAAAATGAATCAAATATCTAGTCTACGTTAGTCAGTTTCTCTTTTCTAATACACTAAGAAAAAGTAGTGACCATTCCACTAAACTAATAATAGTAAGATCTCTTAGAGCACATCCACCAAGTTGTACTCTTAAACTCAAACCAAAGGGAATTCGCTTTAATCTTCATTGCCAATGGAAGCCAAAAAGCCACTCAACCATGAAGCACTACCTCCACTCGTCATACTCAATCATACATTTAACAAAGATATGAAAACTTATTGACCCCAAGGAAAAATTATCTCATAAGGTCAACAATCAACCACCTTAGTAACAAATCGGTCGAAACTCCTTTAGACTCGGCGATTTTTGGTAGTGCCAACCATTTGATCGATGCTTTTATTCGAGCTTTAGGCCCTCTCTAATATTGCTAATATTACCCCCTTCATTATTGTATCTATAACTTGTATGAGGTTATGGGATATTCCGCATGCCACAATTTTCCTCACGTAAAGTTTGTATTTTGGCCTATACTACTACACTGTTTAATAACTAAGCCATTCGCATTCTATAAGGTACAACAGAAACGTATGGTGTTTTTCAAAAGACTGACACACACTTATTTTCGAACGAATTTCAAAATTTATTGTTTTTATACATTACCGGCACATTGCCTTTTGAGAATACATAAGAAAAAAATAATTTACTCTAAAGCATGTCACGCGGAACCCTTTGAATTTCTCGCGTTATGGTTTCGGAAAGAGCTTCAAGATCACGAGGCCCGTCTATGTAAACTATAGCTTTTAGTCTATAAAAAGTAGTCACAAACTGACAGGTCTGGTGACGGAACAGGTCACTCCACATTCCTATGCAATTAAATTAGGCGTCCTCTTGATGTACGGCAAGTCGTCCATTCTTGCCGAGACCAAACTTAATTCTGGTAGGAAATAATCACGTACCATGCCACGGTAGCGATCTGTATTCGCCCGCTTTCAGAAAAAAATAAGGCCCAATAATGCAGGATCGAGACACGCCACACCAAACAGCTACTCTCTCGCGGTGCAGAGGTTCTCAATGCAATTCATGCGGTATCCGGGTGCCCAGCCCCGAAAATTCTATTTGTGTACCGTCCCCGATAAATGAAAATGGGCCTCACTACTCATGATCAAAACTACATCGTCTGTCAGCACGTCCAAAATCGTTCTTGAATGACCATAATCTTGTAGAGATGGAAATGGAGGTCCAAATGTAAGATTCCGCTAACTGGGCTGCTTCATATCTGAAAAGCGCGAGTGTGACGAGGACTGGCTTCCTCCGTTTGTCGTACCCTTTCAATGTTTTCCGATTTCAACCATTTCGAAAACATTCGGTCCAGCCTAGCGCGCATGACAGTTTTTTCAAAAACACCATACTTCTCTGCCCGGCCCTGCATTTATCCTGAACCCCAACGAAATGCAATAATCCATCTTGCAATCGCCAGATACGGAAATACATCGTTACTATAGACTTCGAGTAAGCTTTAGTGACATTTTCGTGCAATTTTGCCACGGGGTGCCAGACTTTTTAACCAAAATCACTGCTCAAACATTGTAAATACATTTTAGGGCGCTACATTGACTAATTTCCATATACATAATCTCTCGAAAACATCGCCAATTTATTTACAACCTTCGCAGAGTCAAACTAAAAAAAAAATAAACAAGAAAGTGTGTGACACACTAAAGAAACATATTTTTAAATTGAAAATTTAATTAAATCTTGAATACGCCCTGTAGAAAGATAAATATTGTTGTCTGCTTTCTGCTAAAGTAGTCGTTTTCATTTATATTTTACAGCCCTCTTCCTATGGGTGCCAACATTAAACTTTATAACCCGTTTTATTGTTAATATAAACTTCAAGATATTGCATAAATAAAACTACTACATTACAAATTCAAAATAAACTTGAAAAACCCAACTGGACTAAAAACGCAAAATTGTGTTTGTCCGCAAAACATTCTGGGCGCACCTCGTAACGCAGCAATTAAATAAATCTTACCTTTTTTCGCTTCGTTGCAGATTTTCCCCTCGCGCGTCGGCCCAAAAGTTCATTTTGCACTATTTCCCGCTAATGACGCCGCCCCAAGTAATTTGACAACTAAAAAAGGCGAAACACCAAATTCAGTCCGCACCGCACACGGTTTGAAGCGCGACAGGCCTTAAACTGACTAAAAACTGAAAATGCTGCACAGTCTTCCTGAACGGGTGGCCCCTATTGACCTTATTCATAATAACTAATCTAGCACCGCGTGAATTTCATTGGTGCAAACTGATGCAAAATCCACGTGAACCAGCCGTTCCTCGCGGTACGGTCTTTACACCCAAGCTGCACAGGTGCCTTGCAGATAGCACCGAATCTGCAGATAAGGCCGAGGCAGGTTTCTACGAGTTAGCAGAAATCGGCTAGCGTACGAGGATTGATAATAAAGCATGCAAATATGTACCTTATGTCTTAAATATAGCGGAAGTCATATTGGGATCATAGTACATCATACAATACGATAATATACTTAAGAACCGGCCAAAATTCGATTTTACCCCCGATTTTATCGAAATTTTAGCGCTAAATTGTTCTAAAAAGAAAAATCGTAAATATAACAGTATACTTGGGGCATTCAAAAATTATTGGCACTAAAAATTTTTTTACTAACTTGTAATAGAAAGAAGAAAATACACAATTTATTAAGGGTATTCTCCTTCAATGTCTTTGTACTTTTATAGCCTTTTTTATCCGATGTCACTAACAGAAGTAAAAAGACATTTATGGTTTTAGTACAAGTAAAAAAAATTATCTTCGTTGACTTCTTTTTGTAGGATTGCATCAATATCATTAAATTATTTTGATGTTGCTTGACTTAAATAACAACGTTGATTAGATGAAGTACTAGTGATTGCGTGGCAAACTTTACCATCTATCACTGTTAGAGCCAGTTTGTAAGATATGGTTGTTTCTTTTTCGTCTTTAATTGTTTTAAAAATTTACTCTCTTGTTCTTTAATGTAAGCTATTTCATTGGCAGTTTGCATATTTACAAAAATGTTTTGTATTTGACGACATAGTCATTTGTCACGTATAAGTCGAAATTTATATATAAGTGGAGACTTACGTACCATAGTCTTCGTATAAAAAAACGTTGCGGAACACCGTGGAACAAATAACTTTTCTCTACGTTTTCAAAATTTTTACATGTGATTTTACGTTTAATTTTGTTACAATGGTTTATAAATTGTTAGTGTCTTTACTGGTAATAAATGTTCAATATTCTAGTTACTATCACCAGAAGGCTTCATTTTCAGAATTAAAATTGGTTCACTGTAGAATGTTTGGGGTACTTCAGAAAAAATGACCATTATTTTTCTTCTTTCGGGCGCGCCAGATGGTACTCGTGGAAAGGTTGACTTTAGCACTGAATTGTAGACTCAGGTTTAGCGGTCGAACTTTCTTGACTGTTGTTTGACAAACTTGAACTACTAGTCTGGGTAACCCAACACTTTAAATTCCCCAGATAGAAACTTTGTTTTTTGACTTTTGGCCAGCTTTTCGGGATTTGGAGCCACTGTGCGATGTGGCGATTTATATGTAACCGCTCATTGTCATGTTGAAGGAATGCGTCATGTCTCCAGTTTCCATGGCAGGATCGATTCAGTGACTCACAGTACCGCTTACTAGTAATGTTCACAAGAGAAGAAAGCTAATTGGCAATCCATTGGGCTAAAACCTTTACCCACTTCAGATCCTAATAAAGTCAGACCTACTGTATTTACCGATTCATCAAAAGTGATCAACCCGTTTTCCATTATTACGTCTAACACATACTGCTTTTGATTATTTCAGCATAATCCTTGTCAATTATAAATTTCAATATCCAGTAAAATACAATTCTGCAACTTGGTTGTCTCATATCGATGTCCGAAACAGTTACTCATTCCCTCCATAAAAACAATGCCGTTATAGCTGCACATGACTGCCCTTCTGTCTGCTTGAATAATGCCATCTAGTGGCGTCACATGAAACTATATCTTCACACGCAGCGTGACAAGTAGAGTTTGGAAGAAGTGCCCAAAATATAAAACAGTCAAATCAAATTATGCAAAAAATGTAGCAAAATAAGTTTTAGCGTTTATAAAGGTTTTTAGAATAGGAAAAAGTTTTTTTTCGGGTGATCACTCTCATTATTATTTTTATAAAATTTCTACTTAGAATTTACCTTTCTCTCTAAACCCAAACTTAGACAAGCATTGACTCTATTGAATTCTATAAAACACTTGTTCATATTAAAAAAAATATATAATAAAACAAAAAAATTGCAAGCAATTTTCAAAATGTTGCCCAATTCGCCCTAAGTGTTGAGTGACGGTGTTGAGCATACTTTTTGTCATTTTACAAAAATTTAATATTCTTTGGTGCCATGTTATTTTTAGTAGTTAGCTGTGTCAAAATTCTTTTCTCTTTCTAACAATTTCTCATAAAAGCATAGGCAGTGTAAGATCAATGAGTTCAATACCCATGGAATAAAACTTTCGACTAATGTTAAAACTTGATTTTTAAATTTATTTGTGGATAACCCTCTGAATTTCCATGCTCCTATTAATCCTCCTAATTAACTTCTAATTTTTGGAACACGCAGAGTTCTAATTAACCTTCATCACCTAATACCCCTTAACATACTTCCAATATCAAAACAGCCTTAAAAAATAAAACCTAGATAACCGAAAATTACGAATATGCTGGCGAACTAAACTTTAGCCCCCCTTAAGGAACCTTTAAACCTGAAAACTGGGAATTAAAAGGTAAAATTTATGTAGCATGGGGAAACAATTATCACAAATAACTAATTTATCAGAAACATTCACTCAATGAATCCACCATCAGGAGGGTATTTCACCCTCTCTTTTACTGAATTTACTTAATTCAAGCGAAATTATGAAAAGAAAATGCTTATTTTTTGTTTTTAGGCAAACGCCCAAATAAATTATTTGTTCCACCCTGGAAACGTCTCAGCCAGCCTATTTGAAGATTATGGACAGAAGCTTTTCAAAGCATGTGTAACAACAACCACATCATTGAGTGTGTCAAAAATACTCTTCTTCACTTCCGAGTTCTTCAACTCCTTAAAAAAATACGTACAATCGCTTTCTACCTCCAATTAACACATTTTCCTGTTGATGTTCCTCCCTACTGCTATGGTCTATTTCCTATTCTGTTTTGTCACGTTTACCACTTATTTTGCTGCTCACTTTTTCGAGAGGTCTTGCTCAATGGGCGTATTCGAATCCATGTACTCAGTTAAGGATCGTAATATCCGTAACTGCTTGTGTCCCTCAAACTTAAAAGTACCTACTTATGGGAGCAGCAATGTCCACTTCCCATGGTTCCATTTTTCAAGTTTCTCGCCGATTTTTTGCTCATTTTCCTTATGCCGCTTTTTCTTTTCTATAGGAATTCTCTCATAGATGCTACTTGTTTTAATGATCAACAGATCTATCAGCGTCACTCTTGCAACTTTCACAAAAAACGATTTGTATGCCCTAATGGTACGCATGACCATATGTAAGTATCTTTTAATTTTTTAATGTTACTACTGAACTTGCTTCTTTAACCATTCTCTTTTTATTTTATTGTATTATTGGGCCCGCAAAATATTTAATTTCGTGTGCAAAGTGGATGTGTACTATCTTGTTGGAAATAGTATGCGCCAATTTTTCATAAACCGTCAATAGCCGCGGAATCTGCAGTTCCGCACATTTTTCAAGTGACATTAGCGATGAAATTCATGTTTATTGACATTAGATCTGCGTACAATTTTAATTCTTTGGTTAACGATATAAACAATTTTACTATCTCATTTGAGATTTACAATTCTGTGTTAAACAAAGTTTTCCAAATCCACATTTCCTTTCCATTTTCCTTTAGACTACTGTTGTGTGTTCCAACACTTTACGCATGGTATGGAGTAGGTATATGATTCTATATTTTCGACTTTTTTCCATTCTTCATTTTTATTCGTTGGAAACCCTTTTACCTTTCTGATTTCGAGGAATACCTGAGTTTATACTATCGCTCCTGTCTTGATAATCTCGGCTTGTATTCTGATAGAGAGTGAGATCTTTCTTTCTTTTTTAATTATTTCTGTAATCCTATAACATAAATCCAGCCCTCAATCTTTTCTACCCCTACTTCGTCTGACCAACTGTAAACTTTAACTTTGGCTTTTTTGTAAGCACCATGAATCACAGTTGTTGCTATATTCCGCATATTCTTTTTCTAATGATTTTATCATGTTTTCCCTCTCTTCTTTTTTATTTTCGTTTATCCATTAATTATTTATTGAGATCTAAGTCTACTAATAGACAATCTGCCTATTGTTGTTACATCCTTCTTGGGGGACGTATCTGTTACATTCCTAATTAACTGAATATTTTCTTTCATATATGTGTATTATGCTCTCTAATATTTCTTTTGGATTCAAGACAATATCTAGTCATACTTGTATCTCGTCAAACAGTTTCCCCTTTAGTGTCTATTCGTCCGTTCTTTATGTTTTATACTGCAACTTCGCCATTTTAAATAATTTATGAACTTCTGCTCAAAGAAGAGAAGTAGGGATGAAATACTCAAAATAACCCAATCTCTTTCAACTATAGATTATTTTTTATTCCATTTTTTGCGACTTCATTCGTATCACTGCTTTTGCTCATTGATTTTCTTCGACTTTGTTAACCTCCATTGTTTTGTTAAATAGGTAAACTACCGTTGTGTACTTATTTATATGTTTGTTGTAAATTTTTAGATGTTATCTTTCATCATCTTAAGTTGTCTTCTATATTTTGTACAAGTCACTCTATATGTCACATTTAAAAATTCTATGCACTTTTCATCTGTATGTCTCGATTAAAGTAAGTGAGATATCAGCTCTCTGCATTCGAAAGTCCGTGCTCTTTTTTTGTTCACTTTTGTCATCCTCTTGTTCAGTATTATCTTGCTTTTTATTTTATTTTGTCCAATTTTAGCTTAATTTATTTAGTGTTTTACAGTTCTATTTTTTATTACTCCAATTTCTTTGCCTGAGCATCATCGGTACATCTTGACTGTTGTTTATTATCAGTTTTTTTGAGTGACTCGAGTCTTCTATTCTTTCAGCAAGCTTTTGATCCTTCTAACTCCATCTAATTCTTTCTATTGATTTTCATTCTTGCTATATCTCTTATGTATTTTTGTATTTCTTTTCCCTTTTTGTCAGTTCTAAGTCAATAAATAAATTTTAATTTCCTCTTCTGCGCTTTAGTTTGTCGGTCCAGTTCCTCATTTTCCCTCCAGTTTTATGTGCTCCTTTCAATTTAGTCTTTATTTCTAGTTCTCTCTCAACATATTTTCCATTGCTTCTATGAGTTTCTTCATTATTTGTATCAATTTTTACCCCCGTTATCGCTAAATTATTTTAGATTTTCTCTTTTCTATTTTTCTGCTTTATTTTCAAATTCCTGCATCGTAGTGTGGGTGTTTTTCATCTCTTTAACCCAATAATCTTTAATTGATTGTTAATTTCTGTTATACGTCTCACTTTCTCGCTTTGATATAAAATCATGTCCTGATGCAAAAAGTTCGGCTAGGTATAATTTGCAAATTGAGTAAGTCAGTAGCCTCAGTTCCTCTCGAAGTAACCATCTTGGGTGCTCACATACTTTTGACAGAACCTTATTTTCGATTATGACATTTTTGACAAAATTCTGTTCAAATTATACTTTAGTTTTTGGAATCTTCTATTTTTTGAACTGTATAGTCGGCCAATCTCCGCCAATACTTCTCGATGTTCTGCTCGTTGCCAATCTTCCAAAACACAGACCACTTTAGCAGATTTCTGGATATCTTTCGATCGTTTGTACCATGCCTTTATTCCTCTTACACCCTTGTACAATACCAGTGGCATCTGAATTATTTGAATAGTTTCTGCAAACTAATATTCCAGTTTAGCATACAATTTTATGCGAATTCGCTGTTATACTCCCTTCGCCATTGCAAAGTCGACGATGACGCACTACATATGCTCGTTCACCGGCGTCTAACTCCCAACCAGTGAAGTCGTTCTCATTCGCATGTATTACAGTTCACTCTTGGCGGCTGCCAGACGACACCACAGTCGCTTAAGCAATTTTCATTATATTAATACTGACTCGATATATTACGAACATACCACGTATACCAAAATAAAAATTATGGCAAAACTTTAACGCGTACAAAGTGTATTACCTCCACTTATACATTTTCGTAACCCTTGGAAAAATTTTCAGGACCTAAGTAGTAAAAATAATTTATTCAATTTATTAACTCATAGACCTAGATCTGATATAGTCATTTGAAGCGCTGCAAATGGTCATGATACTTCCTTTTTAGTAACATCTACACACGGGTCCCTTTTCAATAGTTCAGTAACAATTGTTTTGGTTTCTTTCCGTTCCTCTGTCAGTGTGTGAGGGATTATTTTGCACTGTTTCTGTTTTTTATAACGCATTCTTATTCAATTCCAGCTCTTCTGATATCATGTGCACAGTAACACGACGGTCTTTACACGTCCCACACTTGCAGCGGTATAAAATGTTGAAAGGTGACCGACTCTGGGATCGTCTCGCACTGAATCTCTGCCCTCCCAAAACATTTGTGCCATTCAAATGCACGACTTCTCCATAGCGCCTCATCATCATATTCTTGATATATTATATTGTGATTTTCCATAGCTTAAGGTAAAACTTCATGTTAATTATCTGCTTGAAATCGGCTTCCATCACGTCACTAGTGTAACTTTCCACTAAATTACTACCATAGCTCTGCCACCTAGTGGGTTTATATGAAAACACGTCCAAGACCACATCTATTCTAAATACATACCGGGTGACTGAATATATATAATTGAATATCACAGGTAAAGAATTAAAAATCAGTTCCTATATTTCAATATTGGAAATCCGGCTTGGGAGTGCCAAAATGGTATAAAATCGAATTTAAATCTAAAAAAATTTTGTCTGGTTAATGTTTACACCATGATATCTATACTCAGACGATTCTAATTTTTGCATAATTGGACGTAACAGTTTGAAATCAAAACTGCGAGACACTTTTAGTGGACTCGTGCCATTTATTAATAGAAATTACCAAAGCTGATCTCAGAACCTGTTGTTGGTGTGGATGTCAGTTGTCGTTATAGCCGGGATTGCCATCATAGCTGGATTATGGGAAGTGAACTCCATGATGGAGTCTGAGAGTTCTGAAATGTTTGCTAAGCTCATATCCCTGCGAGCTGCAAAGATAGCTTAGATATTACATAGCAGCCCCCTCAACCACAAAGTGCGCAGCACAGCATCTGATGTCTACGAGCCCGCAAGTCTTTGCAAGTGCTGTAGTACTGTGGTAGTCTCCTATTACCCATTTCTTCGAGCTCTAATAGATGCCGTGTCTTTTGCACTTCCGACGAGCCGAGATGTTTTACCAAGTCGAGCTTGAGCGCTTTATAAGGATGTTGTCTCTTAACTATGTCTTAAGACTTTTTTAAGATTTTGCGCCCTCTGTTGGGAGAAACTAGATACTAATCCGTTACGTAACAAACAAGAGTATCTCTTGCTCTAACATCGTGATACTGACTAAAGAAGCGATCATGCAAAGTACACTGCGGAGGGAATCTCCTTCAGGCATTCACGGTTTGTATTTGATTCAGCCACGTAATTACAGTTATCTGCAATCCGCAACTTTAGAGCAGTCCGTTCTGTTTTGAGAGCCACGTTAGCCCCCTCCTAATTTAGCGATTCTCAATTTCAAAACATACAAATAAAAGGCAATTTCCACATCGATTAGCCCCATCCGAGCTCGTCTGGCGGCGCGGCATCTGAGGAAATTATCGCCGATATTTGCTTTCCCGACACGCACATAAAGCGCGCGCTCAGCCGCGCAGCACTATCTAAAATAGATCGACTTCATATTTCCTTATCTTCTGCCCGCAACATTAGTGCTGGTGTTACTAGCTTAATGCGGTGCTCTTGCAGGGATCCCGGGCTGCCCCGTTAAAAATAATGGCCCCTAAATTTCGTCGATAAGTGGACGCGATACAATTCTAGAGATTCATATTTTATTACGCGGCCATCACACGCTTTACACCCCAGTTATTGGCGGCAGGAAGAGTAATAAAGCTTGTTCTGGTGCCCTAAGCCGACGGAATAAAACGTGGCCGGTTGTGGCCCGAGATAAGTTAACCTCGTGTGAACAGAAACCATTCCGTGATGGAAGAGGTAATCGCGGAGCCCAATGAAGTCTTCAGAACTGAAAACCAGTCGTGCCAGAAAGTCTTCTTCTTCTTTCTCCTTGCCCAGTTATACCTTTGGGTGTTGAGTTTCAAAATTATGTGAAAGATATAAAGTTGGGTATCATAAAAACTTTAATACTGCATCTTCCCTAACAAACCAGTCATTTAAAAAGAATCAGACCATACCACTACCACAAATAGTAAAAAAAAGAAGTAAATCTGTGCCAGATAGCTACAGAGTCACATTTCATCATCAACAATTATGTGTTGCAAAGATTAAAGGCTTAGCCTAAATGAAAATTCAGACCAAAATAATTACACCAAGACAAAACTTTAATGACAGGAAAAATTCGTTGTGTGAACCTTTATTGTGCTAACTGTAACACAAAGAGCGTAAAGTCAAGAAAATTGGCTACTAAAGGAAAAGTGGATGATGATGGTCAAAAAAATTCGTAATGAAGTTGAAAGAGGTAGAAGAGTAATGTCTTTTCTCAAGAGGAAAAAGCAAAAGGCAATGCACATAGATGTGTAGATAAAAAACATATCACAGCTTGATAGATAAACTTTAGGACTGTCATAAATAGATCTGAACCCCCAATATTTTATGTCTGAATAAAGAAATTTGAATTATTGGGCTGAAACCAGACTATAAATAGTTAGAGTTGTTTTATTTCCCAACCGCACAAATGCGTACATAGTAGTAAGAGATATGTTTTGTCGTACCTGAGACAAAGACAACCTAAATACACTTATTACCATAAAAATTGTTACACTCAATAACGAACTATAACATCAAAACAAATAATCTATTTCTTTGGACAAAATTGTAGAGTTGAAAACTATTTCTAGTAAATATATGCGGCGAACAGGATCATGGACGCATCTGATGATATATTGAGAATGACTGTCCTATAATTGTTGTAACTGCTGCTCAAGGTGCATCCCGTCCATTGGTAAGCAACAAGTTTGAAGACCGGCCACGAAAAAAAAATTATTATCCAGTCCACCTACTCTGAAATAGGGCAAGGGATATCCATGTTCAGACAAAACCGAAATTCTTCAGTAACGATAATGCATTACCATTATTCTCTATCCATCCAAGCGACGAAACAACAAAGTCGTCAACGTGAAGGTGTCAATAAAAAGCAATGTCGACAAAACAAGTCGAGAAGGAGGAAATTAGTACTACTGCTACAGGTTTCTAGATAGTAAAAAGAAACCGTTGGTCGAGTTCACGCTTGTTGGACAATGACACCTTCCTCTCTTTTGGTTGTTACTCTGAGTTGCTCAAAGCCTTTCCGGTGTGCATGAATTCCCCTTATGTTTCCACCGTTCCCACAATGATCCAAGTGACGAGCTATGTTCATGCTGTTTCCCTTAGTCCAACAATCTGGCCTTTACCAAGCTCCGATGGAAGTTCTAAGCAAACAATCGCAGCCAAACTAAGATAAGTTGCAATATGATTCACATTGGTACTGCATCGAAACTTTCGACTCCTTGAAATCGTTTATGACAATAGATGTAATTAAAATTGAAGAAAAATCTTTCTCTGCCTTAACCAAATCCAATTGCTGCAGCAGGAATAGAAGTAAATTCGTGTCTATTTAGCAGCCTCATTTTTATTATTATACCTTATATTTTACTAGAGGTTAGTTATGTTTTGGGAAAAGCAGGTGGACTTTCTTAATCTACGGTGAGAGCGTCTATTATAAAGATCACATCTAGTGTCTTGGTAGAGATCTATGATCAATTTTCGTAGAAAAGTCACACACAAGCGATTTGTAATAAATTGACTTTATTGACGAAATTAAAGGTCCCTGGGTCCAGACCGTAACCTCAACTCTCTTGATATAGATAGAATCTTTGAAAGAGTCTCTATCAACTTCGTATCAGTAGAAGATAGTAAAATTTTCGTAGCTTTAAACGCTCCTACGGAGTACATAAACGCTTTAGGAAATGCATTCTTCGAATATTGAGATATCCGCGACTCTGTGGAGATTGTGGTTTCTCACAAACCACAGAGCTCTAAAAACGGCCCGTAGAGCCCTGTTCTGTGTGACTAGGAATTCGATTATGTGAATTTTTGCTGCCCAGGCCCAAAGTGAAGCCGGAATCATAATATGGGGGATGATTGTGCTGACTTTGCCTTGTTTACCGTACTAGCGACGTAAAGGTTACTCCAAGATAAGTAGTTTTTTCTTTCTAAAGATCCCAAGGTTTATTAGGCCGTCTTGCTAGTGTAGTAGTCTTTTGGCAAAGAACGGTGTCATTGATTTTATTTCCGAATTAATGCCCATTCTCTACCTGCCGCACTAGTCTTTTGAAGGTCCAGTTCTTCCTGAAATCGTCGAGTCACAAGGGATAATCTCAGAGAGCTGGACAGTATTGTTGTTTCGCCTACACACTGGTCCACGCAGTGGAGGGCGACGTAAATGTTGTTTAGCGTTAAGGACAGCATGGATCCTTGAGAGGCGCCACTGAACTCGACTCGTAATTTCCACACCATTGTGCTACCCTTTGTCAAAGGCTTTGGTCACGCCGAGGAAGATCGTTGTGGTTTGCTTCTTGATGTAGTCCTCAGTAACACATCCCACTACCCTGATAAGTTAAAGGGTAGTGGAATGGCCGGAGCGGACTCGAAGCTCCGAAATCAATTGAAGATCTTTTGGAGCACTTGTGGATTACTTCCTCACGATCGACAGCAGCTTGGGGAGCATGGTAACATCTGTCATCTTACAAGGGACGGATACGGAGGACAGCGGTAACAATAGCGGTGATGCAGACGATTGCCTTTTTTGGGAAAACATGTCTTACGCGACTTGAGGGCTCGGGTGGCGGCCCACAAAGCGGTTGATGTGATCGAAGTGGTCCTGGTTGACGGCGTCGTAGTTGAGGCCACACTGATGAACAATCACCCCAAGATACACTATGATAACAGACAGCAGATCGCAGCTACTTATTCTCAGAAGCATGAAAGTACAGACGGATTTCCAAGTCAAGATCTGGAGCCTTGAAAAGACTCTGTAGGCCAATATCAACATCCAATTTCATTGGGCTAAAGTGCGAACACGAGGACAAGCCGGACAAAGAGGCTGCGACAGAAGCAGGATTTTCGAAACAATTTCAATAGACCTTGCAAAGAATGGAAACGAAAACATGTGCAGATAGTCATCCCTGTAGTTAATATATTATATCGTGACAAATAATAGACTACCTTGACCAGCACACTGCCCATTATCATTGAATATGGCAACTTCCGATAATATGTCAACAGAATCTGAAAGTTATCGGAGAACCAAGACATACGCACGTATGGAGAAGTCACGCTCTGCTGAACTACAACGCAAACGAGGGAACCAAAGTCAGAATAGAGAGGATTCTTACCAGATGGAATTTATGTTTTTATTTAGCGTATAGCAAATATAACATTAAAACAAGTGAAAGCTTCTTCCTAAATGAGCGAGGTTTATGCAAAGTATATGTTTAGTATGAAATAGTTATTAATTTATTATTAATAGTTGTAAGGATTATCTTATTTCAAGAATTAAGATTCTCCAGGCAAGTTGAGTGACAGATCTATAAGTCTAAGAGGTCGGTGGGTTCCTTTCAGGTAGATGACCGCTATCGTCTTTTTTTGTGTTAAATACTAATTTTATGACCCTATTCAAAAATATAATTATGACTTTAAGACTTGTCAGCGGGTCCTCTCGCCATTAAGCTGAACAATTGCAGCCGTCTGCCTTTTTGCAGGTAATTTATTGTCCCTGATTTCAAGAACCCATCCCTTGAATTTGATGTCACTCACTTGCCGACTCAGTTTTGTAATTTAGTCAGTCGTTAGCAAGCAACCTCATCGAAAGCCTCGACTAATGCACTCGAGCACATTCGCAACTTTGTATTTTTGTTCAAACTTCAGTCAAATAAATCGCAGTTTAGAAATCGTAGTGTTTGATTGAAGAGAACACAATCGCAAATAAGGGGATTTATGATTGCAATTTTTCCCCCTATTAACTATCGCGACAAACTAGCCGCGGTAACAAACATATGGTTCTTCGAGCCGGATTTTAAAACAACAAGTGAATCCTTCGTCGTTGGAAAGAAAAAACACATATCTTACTGGGGTCCATTCGCATTCACCGATCCTAGGTCAGCAGCACTCCAGGTCAACAAATAACAAACTAGGGTTCAACAGGCTTAATAACGCTAAAAGGTCGGTAAAGCTTTTCATATTGTACCACCAAATTCTTGTAATTCCCCTTTGCATAATTAGTTGTAATGGCTCGAACATTAAATTGTCATTAATTATAAATCATCAAATTCGTAAATAATCAATTGCAATCATTGGAAATTATTGGTAGCCATTTGTAACTAATCGCAAACACTTTATTGGTAACTCGCAATTGATTAATTGCAATAATTCACCTTTATTGTTATTTGTAATTAATCATAACAAATTTAATTTGTAACAAAATGAGACAAGAACAACAGATTCAATTGCTAAAGGCCCAACGTGCAAACGCTAAACGATCGTTAACAATTTATGAAACGTTCCTTTGAAATTTGATCCTGAAAGATTTAAACATTCTAGAAAAGCGCATGCAAGACGCGGAATTAGCTCGCGAAAACTTTGAAGAGGCTCAAATAGAAATAGATGCTATTATTGAGGAGCCTGATGAATCAGAACATATGTTTGTTACCGCGGCTAGTTTGTCGCGATAGTTAATAGGGGGAAAAATTGCAATAATAAATCCCCTTATCTGCGATGGTGTTTTTTTCAATCAAACATTGCGATGAGGTTGCTTGCTAACGATTGACTAAATTACAAAACTGAGGCGGCAAGTGAGTAACATCAAATTCAAGGGGTGGGGTCTTGAAATCAGGGACAATAAATTACCTGCAAAAAAGCAGACGGCTGCAATTGTTCAGCTTAATGGCGAGAGGACCCGCTGACAAGTCTTAAACTCATAATTATATTTTTAAATAGGGTCATAAAATTAGTATTTAACACAAAAAAAGACGACAGCGGTCATCTACCTGAAGGGAACCCACCGACCTCTTAGACTTGTAGATCTGTCACTCAACTTGCCTGGAGAACCTTAATTCTTGAAATAAGATAATCCTTACAACTATTCTTAATAATAAATTAATAACTATTTCATACTAAACAGTATAATTAATCAATCGCGTGTGAGGGGTGGGGCTGAAGTGTTATAAGGCCGCCCAATACAATTTTCTAATAATTTGTAACTCTCTGTTTAGTTCTTTATATCTCACACGTATGTATCATCTGAGAGCAACTCTTGATGATTTTTTTGAGTATACAGGCATTAGTTAAATTGATTTAGTAAGATGGTAGGTTAAATTAAGGCTGGTAGTTTTATTATATATAAGAATACTACAATAACAGTCAACTGGTCAGAAGAAACCGATCCAATCCCAATACAGAGAGGAGTCCGTCAGGGAGACCCATTATCACCTAAGCTATTTATATTAGCCCTTGAAGATGTCTTCAAATGCCTAAACTGGGAGGGAAAAGGCATCAATATAAACGGCAAATTTTTAAAATAATCTAAAATACGCAGACGACGTCATAATATTTGCAACAAATGGAGACCAACTAAACTCAATGCTCCAAGAACTAAATGAAGCTTCTAAAAAGTGGGTTTAAAGATAAACACCGAAAAACAAAAATCATGACAAATCCCGAAGAGGAAGTGAATATCGAACTAGAACAAAACACTATAGAACAAATAGAAGAATACACATACATAGGGCAAAGGTTTACACTTAATAAAGAAAATCAAGAAATAGAAATCGCAAGAAGAACGAAACTAGGATGGGCTGCCTTTGGCAGATTAAGTTACATATTAAAAAACCGAAAGATACCTCAATATCTGAGAACAAAAGTGTTTGACAGCTGTATACTGCCCGTCATTACTTACGGGGCCCAGACCTGGACTTTGACAAAGAGAAATGTAGACAAACTTATGAAGACCCAAAGAGCCATGGAGCGCCAAATGTTACAAATAACCCTAAAAGACAGAAAACGAAACACTTGGATAAGGGAGAAGACAAAAGTCACAGATGTCGGAAAAAGAATAGCTAGCCTGAAGTGGCAATTCGTAGGACACAATGCCCGCCAAACGGACAACAGGTGGAACGCACGAATCCAGGACTGGCGACCCTGGCTAGGCAAAAGAACAAGGGGTAGACCACAGATACGATGGATAGATGATGTAAAACTACACGCCGGTCTTGCATGGAAAAGAATTGCACAAGACAGGACACGATGGAAGGAACTAGGGGAGGCCTACATCCGCAAATGGATTGAAGAAGGCTAAAGAGAAAGAGAGAGAGAGAGAGATAGTTTTATTCTATTTTGGTCACTTATCGTGATAAAAGCTGTGGCGACTACAAAATCGATTCGTACCATATAATAAATTTCTTATTTTGTCATAGTATGTCTAAGGCCAATTTAAAACTGTTCCATTATCCCAAATACTCTAACCAAGACACTAGTTGTTAATTAGTTATTAAGGCAGTAACTATACAAAATTGCAAATTTTATTAAAGACCCGAAAGCAGCACCTATTATCGTTATCGTCATATGTGTGTTCTGAAAGTGCTTCTTTTATAGGTTTAAATTATAATGGTAGAGCACTAAGTCTGGACTGTAGGAAGAGTATAATCCAGAACAAATCCTCAATGTTTTGTCGAGTTCGAGTGACTGTATGGGGCCAGACGTCGTTGAAAGCCAAGATTGTCAGTAATACTTGCCCGAGCACTAAAGTGGCTTATTTAGATGTCAGAAGCAATTTTAGCAACCGTTGATCAGCAGTCATCTTCGAAAAGGCGATGAACAATGATAATATCCTCCTCAGTCACGATGGTCCTCGGGTGTCGTCGGTAACTAATCATTTTCAGTCACTGTTATCCTCCCAAAAGTTGTTTATGCCACGCATGCACTCGAGTCGTCTTAAGGGTGGTCTTCCCGAAGTGCACCTTTATATTATCAACTTTTTGGGCAGTTTTACGTTCTCTGGCGTTAGATACTTGACAATAATCGGTCACGCAGCGGATAAAGGAAGGACCAATCTTACGATTCAGTTAATTTAGCATATCGCAATACTTTTTTGTCTTCACTTATATAAAATTATTACCGTTTTATTTTTTATATGATTCACTGGTAGCAACGCCTGAATTTTCAGATATTGAAGGAGTATTTTAGTATTTACAGCAATTAATTTACTAAATATTTTTAAAAAGTGGCATTTAATCAAATTTCACGTTAGATGATTGCGCCAACAGATGGGTCTATAGCGCCTGGGGTCCGAGGCAAACGACGTAAAAAGGGATCTGCTGATTGATTCGGCGTGCACATGCTCGCGAAGCGATATGCAGCCTCCACGGGCAGCATCAATTATATAAGTAATTAACAGGGGTATTAAAGCTAATTGCTTATTACTGCAAATGCTTATGTAATTAGGCCGCCGAGCGAGCTGCACCTACACGTGAGCCAGAAACAATTAGGGGGCGAATTATGCACGGTCGGACAAACGCATTGTCCTTCGTATTGGAGGCCTGGATAGTGGTGCCCCCATTCCTCTATGCCCATCCTCATTGAAGGATCTACCGGGGCGATGCACATTAAACACACATTTGGAGGTTGATTTTTAAATCATTTTTCAGCTTTTAACTTGTTTTAAAGAAAATTAAACCACATATTCTACAATATTGTCAGAGAAAATTATGAGAAAGAACCCAAGATCAAAATGACACTTTTGTTTTGTTTTTTGATGTTATTCGTGTTAATAATTGTAATCGATCATTTTTCGAGATGGCTGAAACTGATTACAAAATTACAAACAGCAAATAAACTTCGAGATTTATTACAACATTATTGAAAGAAAGGTCTGGCCACAAGAGATGTTGCCCAGACAATTAGGGAGATTTTAATTTTAAAGACGAGCTTCGTTCTGGTCGGCTATCAAAGTTGAACAACAAAGGTTTGTTGACAGCGTTGGTAGTTAGAGACCTAACATCTGTTCTTGCAGTTTCTTCCCATCAAACTATGCTTAACCACTTGCATCAACCTAACTTTGTTCACAAGAGGCCCCGACGGGATCCGCACGAACTCATTGAAAAGACCAATAAGCGAGTTGAAATCTAACGATAGTTAGCCTCCTTAACTGAGAAGAAGTTTAAGTAGCTGGACGGCGTCGGAATTGTCCCGTATCCAGCCTACATCCATTCGACTACGTCTCTTCCAATTAATGGAGCACCGATTTGAGACTCTTGATGAAGTTGAAGAAGTGCGTCAAGAATTTTTTCATTAGAAAGGTCAGAATGGTACTTTCATCAAATCAACAACCTCCGGAACGGTGTCAAGTGATCATGCTTAAAAGTGCCATTTTTGATATGAGCACAAACTTTTTGCTGATCACCGAAAACGGACATCCATACCTTTCACCTCTTTACTCACTGTATTATCTAGATAAATGTAAAACATTTAAGGGTTATTATCGCATGCGGCAAATCTTACAATTGACTCAGACATTCCGAACAAACCATTCGTCACTGCCGCGCCAAAACATCAGCAAGTACAGCACGTGAGCGCACTTTCGCGGGTGCAACGACAAATTAGTTGGACTTATTTTCTGGGCATTCCCCGTACACATAACATTATCATAATTTCATGGTCTGCAGCTTAACATTATTAGTTTGTTACATAATTATCTCTTGCCGTCCTTGGACACAATTTATTTTCATTGCTGATATGCTGTCACAGCACAAGATAATTAAGTCGACATCCTACATACATAATACAATGCAACGGGTAGTGTGGATCTAAAACAGTTATTAAATAGCTTTCTTCTAGAGCAATTAAAGTGTTTGAGTAAAATCCCCCTTACAACTTTTACTTCTATTACTGCATATTTATAATTTATTAACATCTGCAACGGTATCCAACTCATCAGTAAGTGCAAGTGACCTTCACAGCATTGCAACTGCTCACAATGCGTTCCTTTTCACCTAAATTCATTTAAATACAGATCTTGATGGATTATATAGTTTCGTGTAACGAACTATCGTCTACACGCAGAGAAATAATTAAATTACTGCACCAACTTAGTTTAAACATTTTTCCCCCAAGGTGATAGTCAAAATAGCTGAAAATGGCCACTTCACTCTGTGAAACATTTCTAATCACTGAAAAAATTTAAGGTGCAACCATAAAAATCTAAGCTCTTTCCTATTCACTTGTAATCATAGCCATCAGGTCACAAGGTACTACATTTATACAGCAGAAGGAGACTAGAATGCCACATACATAGCCGGGGGGATCTAGATTAATCAACTCACAATGACATAACATATTAAGAAAATCCAAGAAAATAAGTTCGGTTATCTGTCTACTGGAGAACATAGGTATTAACCTAGTGATTCACACAAACTTCCGGATTTACTAGTCTACGCAATTGTCAATGGAATAGCTAACACATACATACATTAAAGCGGAATCCAACTACAACTTGTCCACTGACCATTCTCATTATAAAAGAAGTACCTATTAGATTATGTACTAAAAATACGGACCGGGATCATTTCATGAAATACTTGGAAGAAAATACAAAGCTGGTTATTACGATAAAAGATACTCAAGACTTAGATGAAGCACAATCAGCTATCTAACACACTACACCTATTATTACAAGCGACAAACTTGCAGTTACTAACATGCCCCACCATGTACGAAACCTAAAAAAAGTGGTAAATAGCAAGAAACAGGCTAGACAAAAGGATCTACAACAGACTAACTCATCAGCTACATAACACATTCACAAAAAATTTAAAGAATGGATCACGAAACTTTCCCTAATGACCACTGAATCTGGGAAGCAACCAAGAAATTCAAGAAGCCCATAGTAGCAATTCCACCAATTAGAAAACCTGACAATACCTGAGCCAGAACAAAGTCAAAGCAAATACTTTCATTTTCACATCAAACCCGCAAGGTAACTATAACGACACCAAAATTGAAGATGTTCTAAATTCTTTTCGCCATCCAAAGTTCGCACACCATACAAGTCCCCGAGTATGACCTGATCGTAAGAGCAACATCTTCCAAGAGAGGGATTAATTTGTTCACGACCATTTACAATAGCATAATGAGGTTAACCTATTTTCCGATACTATGGAAGTATGCTCGGATCATCATGATCACAAAGCTTGTATACCACCCAACTAAACACCCTCATATAGACCCATAAGCCTATCACCTCTAACCTCAAAAATATTCGGACCTTAAAACCAAAAAATGCAGCTCCATTTCTAGATATCAAACAAGCCTTTAATAAAGTGTGGCATAAAGACTTGTCATTCAAAATTAAATTACATTTCCCAAGTCAGATCTATTTGGTGCTAAAATCGAGAGGTTCTTCCAAGTAGCAACAAAGAATACAATTTCGGATTTCTACCGAATCAAGTTAGGTGTACCACAGGGTAGTGTTTTAAGACCACTGCTATATCCGATTTACTCTCCCGACACTCCAACAACAGAAAACACCTTTAGAGCCATGTTTGCCGATGATGTGGCGATCCGTCAACCAATGAAAGCTTAAAGTAGCAACATCTCTCCTGCAAGGCTGGACCAACAAACAGAGAATTACGGTTACTAGCGATAAATCTGCCCACAAACTTGGTTTAACAATGTTCAAATTCCAATAGAATCCGAGGTAAAGTATTTAGGTATGCACTGTGATGCAATATTTACTTAGAGCATACACATCAAAACTAAGAAAAAGCCGCTAGATCCAAAACAACACAAATGAAGGCGCTCGCAATTATCACTATTAAACAAACTGCTCCTCTATAAAATAATTTTAAAGCCCATATTCAACTACGGGACTGAGCAAGGGCATACTACTACAAAATTCTCCAAAGGCTTCAGTCCAAAACCCTTCATATGGTGGTCGACGCATCATAGTATATAAGTACAACACTCTCCACGCAGACCTGAAAATCTCATATGAAACTGCCCAAATTCAGCGATTTGCAAAATCATACAACCACACAGGAGGATATGAAAACGACCTGGTAGAGCAACTCGCAAACCAGTTAGCAGTTCCAAGAAATTCGAAGCATAAATGAGCACAAGGTTTAGCTGCCTAACTGAATAACATTAGTACATACCCTATGGGAGAATAGCAATTACAAAATAAAAAAATTGTAGTCTTCGATTCTTACGAGTGCTCGCGTATTCGTTACTCTTTGGAAGTTTTATAAATATTATGTAGTCCATGCCACCAGTTCAGTAGTTGACACGAGAAAAACATTTGCGGTTTCAACATTTGCTTCTCTATCTACAACGCCACTGCGCTACTGATACACTTAAACACCTGATGCGGGCAATAAAGCGCTTTCTGAATCCTGCGGAATGCGGGGACGCCGCTTTCTTCCAGCTGATGGTTGGTCTCGATTCATTTTCTAGTTTTAAGACGCTGCGCAGAATTGCACCAAAATATACCTTGACGTTACAAAAAATCATCGTCCGCTGCGTTGCTGCAGTGGTTTCAGTTTAACTTCAATGCTCAGAAACACTCCCATTTATGTCAAACCTTAGTTTCGTTTCGAAAAGTAAAATTCAGGAATACGTAATTTCTTAGAAGGAGGAAGGGGGTAGGTGTAAATGCCATAGAAGCAAATTGTTTTGCAAGAGTCGGTCAAAAAACTCCTGAAATGTTTAATGTCTATGAAACATGTAAACTTAAAGATATTCTAATCTGTCTCGTATTATCATACGCCCACAAATTGGCATTCCTTCAAAAGAAAGTTATTTTCAACTTTCCTTTTGTCTGGAAATCTCATAGCATAGTTGAAAACGTTCGTGTCTTCTCAAGTTTTATTTGCAAGAGTCAAATACATTTATGTGAACTTAATTGTCTTTAAATATTTTTGGCTGTTGATGTCAATGACATCTTGCCATTTTTTATTGCGTAGTGTTCTTTAAATTTCCGGATAAAATATTTTGTCTAATGTGCAACCTTGCGAGAAGCAAAATTAATATAAAAGTTTTTGAAGAGCTAGAACAAATGATAATCAGAATGGACAGAGTTCGGTGAATGTTATTCTAGTTAGAGTTCCCAGTTGCTGCCAGGTTTTTCCATTTCTTCATCCCATTTTATTCGTGGTCTTCTTCCGCTGGGTGTTTGACCTTCACCTCTTATTTCAAATACCTTCTATGGATATCTATCGTCCCTCATACAGATCATGTGGTCACAACATTGTAATTGTTCTCTTTATGGGTTTTATGTTTATGTCTTGTATCCCATCTCTTATTTTTAGTCTTGGGTTCTTCTATTGCCCATAACTCGCCTGCATATAATAATGTGGGAAAACATATGGTCCCCTAGAAATGCATTTTTAAGTTCTTTTTTCCCAGTTGGTGTGTTGTTAGCTTGATAGTAAACTATATCGGCCTCTCCCATCGTATTTGTTATTTCTCTATCCATTCATCCCTCTTTACTGATTAAAGTCCTAGATATTGCCTAATATCTGATCAAGTCGCATTCATCACTTTTTTCCATACTTTCGACAAGGTTTTCCCCACAATCATTTGGCAAATATAGCCATATATTCTTAATTTGAAACATGTTTTAATGAAATTAACATCTGTAGTGAGGTTATTTTGTTGTTTCCACGCACTGCACAGTTTGATGCGATGTTTATGGTCATTGCCTTCTAGTAGCACCCAAATCGTTGTGTTAGAACTAAAAAACTTTTTCGGTAAGCATTTTGACAAATGATGCACATTTTCTCAGTTTAAATTCTCCGTAAAAATCGCGTTTACAGAAGCATCTCCAAACATGCATTTTTACGGGGTGTTTTCTGTGTGGTAAAGAATCATATTACTCTTCGCTACCCACGCATTCGTTAAGGAATACTACGCCGAGAAAGAAGACTCGCTTGTAAAGATAATATTCTTCCGATCTAGATCCAAATTTTTCTTTACCCACGCCATAGGTTTTTCCATGTGCTTTTCTGTTAATAAAGTTTTTTTCAAAGTTAATGAAAAAAGGATTTTTTAAGCAAGATCTGTACTTCTTTCTTGCAGAATTTTATTTGTGCACAGTTCAGCAAAAAAAGAAACATAAGATCGCTTTATCTTAACAAAGGCCTATAACTTTCACATTATAGTTTTGTACTATTATAAAGATAACTCATTCTTTGACATCAACAACACAATGTGTCTGCAAACTATGTACTAGGCAAAAGGGTACTACGACATATATTTTGCTGCGGTGCCTTCTTACCATATGACCATGGTCCATTTCTTTGTTATACAGGCTTTACTTGTGCTAGAACGTTTGCGTCTATACTTATAACTACCTGTCCTTCGTCTTCCATTTTTGACATTCGCACGGTCTTACTTTTTTCATAATTTGTAATCGTTCCTCTTTGTTCCAAATGGTTTTTCCATGTGCCTATATTTGGCGTGCATTTCCTAAGATTACCGTTATATCGTCAGCGTATGTATCTTGTATAGGATTTTGGTTGTAATGCTCTATAGATTTTTTCTTTGACTCATTTTTGTAGTGTCGAGAGCCATATTATTCAATGTAAGCCCCATCATCGGTCACTACTTTCTCGAATTGGGTCCTTAAGCTGTCCTTAGTGTTATAATACGCCTCATTGGCCTTTGTTTCGCCACACTCCACGCATAATAGTCAAAGGAATTGCGGTTGGGACTGGAGAGTGGTCACAGGTCGGGGAATCAGTGGTAATACAAACTGTTCCTACTAGAACACGTACTCCCACTCAGCGCCCACATTCTCTATCCAGGGCTTAACAACTGCTTCCAGCACGTTAATATTGCTGTTGGCGATCACTTCAAGCCTTCCTCAAAGAAGTGGAGCTTTGTGACATCCTCTTCGCTGTTCACAAGCCCCAGCACCATCGCAGAAGCGGTATTTCAGAGGCATCTTGGCAGATTCAACTGTCATTTTGGCGATTCACCTTCCTGTCGTGCCCTATTCGAAAAGAACCTTAGGAATCCAGCTCTGTCGTGCTTGACCTCATTCACCAGTACGTGAGCCTTTAAGTTCCTGTCCATTTTGGGTACTCAAATAACAGTTGGCAGTTACTCAGGACAAAAGACTACTAGACTGATCATTAACGTCGCCACACCCATTTCTTTTGCCAAATCACTCGTGCTACGCTCAGGATCTTAACCGATCTTGTCTTTCAATTTGCGGACGAATTCATCATCTCTCTTGTGAGTTGTCCTGTCAGTGCTCCTGATTCCATGTACATCTTGTCTACATTATTAACTTGAGTCTTTTTATAGCCCAACTACACAACAATTTCTATCGGCGATTTTCCGGTGCGAAGAGATTCGAGTACCATATACCAGCTCTGTATTCTCGACTCACTTTGTCGATTACGTGAAGCTAACTTATGTTACCTAATAAGGGGTTGCGCATGCACATAAGACGCTCTTTTGACATTTCTGTCATTTCAAACTTCAAGATTTACCCAGACAACCCTATATATGACGAATAATAAGGGACTTAGTATGTCTCCTTGCTTGATTCCTCTAGTTAATTGAAAATCTTCTGACTTTTGTCAATAGACTATATTAACTCAGTTTAAAGTGCAGAGAAAGGGTAAGTACGTTCAACCAATGCTTTCTAGAAAAGCGGTGAGGCCTAATCAGTCCGCAGATTGGCCAATACGTTAAGGTCTTATTTGACTTATTAGTAAACCTATTGCAAATTCTAAATAGGAATTTGAGATTAACAGCACATTTATGCCGCTACACACCCTTAAGGTAGGGCTCGTAATATAGGATTTTTAAACGAGACCCACCAGCTGCAAAGCGTCGGCTTTTTGAGGTGCAATTTCAAATTTGGTTTTTTATAACAATAGTTCATTCTTTTGTCCAACAGCGTTTTCTCGATTATTCATTGCAAATAATTAATTTGTCTATCGTCGGTGACCAGGAGTTGTAAAATTCTTGTTGAATATAAAGTACATTGTGTATTATTATAAATTATTTTCTCTAATTATGGGGTACTCAAACATGAAGAATTATCGCAGTTACACTTTGAGCATAATTTTAACATTACTAAAACAACAAAAAATCGTAAAAACCAAATCAGAGTGACGGAGGGTGGAATATTTTGCTACACTCCTTTCAACCGAGACATTTGAATTTTGGCAATTACTATAACTGCTTTTCTAAGCGAAATTCGCTCTTATCTCACCAAGCTTAGTATAATAACAACAAAATTTTCCAACAGAAGAAGAACAAAAACACCAAAAAATTTATTAATACTACAAAACTAGAACAATAATTGTCTCAATATTCAGAACAATTGCTGGAGCCCTTTAGAAAACATAATTATAGCACAACTAATAGCCTATTATAAGACCAATATATGTACAAAAAGATAAGGAAAACATAGAAAAGTGTAAAGACCAAGACTGCCAGGTTTATTTCTTCTTCGTCTTTAGTCCCAAACTTCAGTACTTTCTCTTTAACTACCCTTTATTGATTTTCTCTAAAGTACTATAGCAACTCTTCCAGTGTTTTTCTTGAGAAGGAATACATTAGGTGCTTCCTATTAATAATACCTTTCAGGTTACGTCCACCAAACACGATAAAGTTTCAAAGACTAAACTTCATCACTCTAACTATAAGACTTTATTCAAGCAAAGCTCAAAACATTTAAAAACAGCATTAACTTACACGAAACCACAACCTCCATCAAGAATTTTTGAATTCTGTGTGGCCTACTAAAGGACTAGAGTTCCAATTCTTGCTGAAAAACGGCCAATCAAACTTCAAATTCCAAAAATTCGCCTTCAAATTACAGCAGACGCCTCTCGCTTAGTAATGACTTGTTCCGCCTCTCGAAGCTGCCGGAACTTTTTCGACCCCCCTGAAGCAGTTAAAGAATAAAGCGCAATCCGAGATGCCGGAGATAAACTAGCGGGAAGTTCCCGGCCGATCTGCCGTACGTAGTAAAGCTGAAAGCCTGCTCCTTGAACTCCGCCAAGCAAAACAATTAAATTCGGAAGTTTCGACTCTTCGCGCTGACAACTGCAGGCCTTCTAATTTACAGTCCGTCGTGCGATTTGGTCGGTGTCGGGTTCCATTTCAAAGCTGGGGGTCGGATTGGGGCGCGCCACGCGTCCCCAAAAAGGCGCCGATTGTTTCACGAAATCAAAGCCGACATGCGTGCAAAGCATGCGGTTGTCTAAAGAACTTACAGGAAATAAGGTGCAGTCATCATTGAAAAAATTTGTAAAGAATGAGACTTTTTAAATTAATTAAAATGTTTAAAGATTTATCACAAAGGTGGTAGTTATTTAAACTTCAAAAGGGAAGCAGCATATTTAAAAAAATCAGTTCTTTATAACATTGCTAGAAGATATTCGTGATAATGCACTCATTCATCGATACCTAAAAAATCCAAATCCGCGTTTCGCCGGTAAGAGCACGTCTGCGCCGCCGCATTACTCGCTTACCAATGATAACGTTGATATTTTAAAGCTACTTTTATATGTCACAAATATAAGTATTCCTTTCTATAAATCCGGTTTACAACTGCGGGTGTTTCGCCTTAATCTTGCTCTTTTTTTTCGAAAGAAAGAGCTCTGTTATTTTCATAAATCTTAATTACATAATTTTTCACTTCCTGGATTACCTCATACAGCCCTTTGTAGAATAGTTGTAGTAATCTGTGTAAGGCATCGTTTCAAAGAAGAAAGTGAGATGGTGCTACGTCTTTTTTGAAAACGAACGTTCTCTCAATTCCGTGTGGCTTGATAAAATCGATTAAGCGTTAATATAGTCATTTTACAAACTCTGAACTCAAAGATTCGGCGGATAAGCGTGACATAAACCTAATGATTAAGTTCGTCTTTAATATCCCAGTAAAACCAAGAGCAACATTTCTGCCCACTTGACGGTCCCGTAACACTATAAGTAACAACCATTGCTTGTCCATATAATAAATCGGTTATTCCATTGACCTGAGAGGAAGAAGGACGACAAACCATTATGAGAATATGTCAAATATTTAACAATTAGCAGCATCGTTCTTTAGGGAGTCCATGAAGAATTAAAGAATCCATGTATACGTAAGGCCACCGTGTAAATCTCCATATTAAGAATAAAAATGGCTTCTGGTCGGCGAATTAGCCAATACATGTTAAATATCTAAAACTTTGAGGCATTGTGATTTTGCCTATGCAGATATAGTTAAACCAACTAGCCAAACTTTCGATTAACTACTTTGGATCATTGACACCAGATACGTTGCTGAGTCCACTTCCTGTTATCCTTATTGACGGATGGCCACTCGTTCACTAATTAATGTTTGTAAGATTAGTAGGTCTGAATGTGACGGACCGCTGTTACGAAAGTAAGAGCACGTCCGTGCCGCCACAGAAGAAAATGCACATAGAATATGGAAATGCAACGGGTAAAATTATTCTTCCAATTGTTTTTCAGGGCCAACATCTAGCCCTTTTCTATCCAAACTTGTCTCAAGTGGTTTCGATCTGTGATTTTTCTCATCTAGCTAAATCCGGTAATCTTTTTTAAATCATCCGACCATCTTATTTGTGGACGTCCTTTTCTATTCTTTGTCGTCCATGGTTTCCTTTGTTGTATTTATTTGCTTAAACTGTCATATCTCTGACGCTAAGTGTGATCAGACCATCTCCGTTATTACCTTTCGGCTTTATGTTTAATATTTGGCTTTCCACTCCCTGTTATGCTTCATATATCTGTACTGGAAAGACGCCTGAGTTATAAACATGTATTCCTAAATGTAGCCGTACTTCTTCCTTCTTTCATTTTCTGCTGTTTGTCTGTCTCAAGCGTGCGCCGATATACATGCACTTGCGCGCGCGTTTCTTCTTGGTTGATCATTACTTTAATTTGTTGTGGGACTTACTTGTTCTACCTCATATATCGTTGTCTACAGTTCTTCAAAGAACCAAAGAAACCAAAGAATACCAACATGATATCATCCTCAAATCTTGCATTATTGAGCATCTTCTAGTTCATCTTGTACCAGTCTAACTTCTTAAATATGTTCTCTAATCGTGTTTAAACAACTTTTAGCTCAATAAATCCCTTTGCCTCATCCTTTTTCTTACCGGTATAGGTTATTATATAATTGCACTACCATCTCCTCCTTCAGATATATGTAATGTATTATTTGAACATGTCTGTAAACAACGCAATTGTTCTGCCTTTTTCACTGTCTGTGCTATCAAATAACTTCTGGAAGTTTATAAAGGCTAGGTACAGTGGTATCTTATTTGGTTTTTCTATTAACTACGGTGGGCTGCCTTGCTTGTTCGATTTGTTGGCACCTTTCCAGTTTGTTGTTAACTCTAGTAATTATTATTCTAATCGTTAAGTTGTACAATTGCGACAACAGTAATTTTCTAGTCTCCTTTTATCTTCCTGCTTATACAGCAATACTGTTTTTATTTAATAGTACTCGAGTAGAGTCTCATCCCTCTTATAGTCTTCCCCTAAAGTCTTGTTTTTCTTCAGAATTTTTAGAGCTGCCCATATCTCTTCTACGTCTATTTCCGGTATAATCTCCGAGTATATATTTTAATTTTCCTCAATTCCCTCTTTTATTTTTGCCTTGTTCATACAGATCTATATAGAGCTCTTCTATTATCTTTGGGATCCTCTTTTTACTTTTTATGATAGATTTTTTTGAAGTTTTATTAATACTCGTATAAGAATATTTATTTTATAATTTTTAAATGGCTCTTCGTTCTTTGAACAACTTTTGTGTTATCACTCCATTTGCTCTCTGTTTTCCCTTGTTCTTGCTACATTACGGCCTGGCTCTTTTACTATTTTGCTAACTTCATTTATCCTTTGTTGGCTGACAAGGAATGTCATGGAGTTGTTCCGCTCCGATCGTTATCAAATTTGGTATACAGTATGATATGACTGAGGGATGAATACATGTTATTGCTTTTTGCTGTGCGACCCAAGAGATAAGAAAGGTCAAAATGACGAAACATCAGGCGTACATTGTGTTGTGTGTATATTGTCCATAACACTATTTTTTCTCTCGTGTCAACAAGTGTTTTTCTATTCTCATCAAGATGGCCAACCCCATAAATGTTCTGCATCTCCTCATCAAAAATATCGACCTCAGGATCACCCTGAATCTCCAATCACCTTTGAAGAAGAAGATCTTGCGGCTAAACTCTTCGAAGTCCTTGAAAACTGTAGGAATTCATCTCTGTCTATTGAAACTGATGTCGATCTTGACAACTGGTGAGTAATAATCATCATTATCATTTGCACATAATGAATTATGCATATCTTTCAAGGTATGAAGAAGACAAAGATGAAACAAGTGGAGAACTACAACTACAGAAGGATTACCATCCCAGCCCACAGAAAGAACAAGGACCATCACATACTGCACTAGAGGGTGCCCTCAAATACTTGGATAGATATCCAACAGCATCCCAACAGACAATAAGGAAACGATACTCCATCGAAAAGAGCCAAGTTATGAGGTGATTATCATTAATTGTCAAATATGATTTATAACCCAATCTCTTTTTCATAGATACAAAATACAGAAAGAAAGTGGAGGATCTCGAAATGAGAAACTTCACAAGATTAAGGACGAATGTTATGGCATTTTCAGGGATGCAAAAGAGCATCATCTAATTGTCCACGATGATGATGTTCAACGATGGGCCATTCTTGTCAACCAGTCTTTCCCCCAACCACTTCCTCCATCGCAATTCTCTGCGTCTCGATTTTTCATTTACAACTGGAAAAAAGAGAATCGCATTGTATCTCGCAAAGTGACGAAGTTTGTTTCCCTCCGGTTTGCTGACGAGGAGAAGAAGATCGAGGACAATGCTCTACAGTTTGTCTTGGAAGTCCAGTCACTCATTCCTAATGACTTTCGGCCACACCGAGTAATCAACATTGATCAAATGGGCATTAATCTAGAAGTCATCTCGGGTCGCACTTTGGAAGTTCAAGGAGAGAAGGCAGTCATCAGGTGTGTCCAAACTCCAAACGCCATCCAGCATTCATCGACTGTTATACCTGCAATTACTGCAGCGGGTGAACTTATGTCTCCTTTGTATATATGTATGAAAAAGGCAAATCAAGAGGCAACGCAGGTTAGATTTGGTCCTCAAGTCGAACAAACTATGTTCCGTCACCCAAACATTCATGTTGTGGCCAACACATCTGCCATCATGAATAAGGCAAGAACCAAGGAGTACTTCCGCGATGTCCTCTTTCCAAATGCACCGAACAACTTTCTGCTCCTTTGTGATTCAACAAAACTGTTCAAGGATGACGAAATGATGAGTCTGTCAAGTGCCACCACTTTTGTCAAGAAAGTCATTCCTCAAAGGCAACCAGTTGATTCAACCTCTGGATCTTTCAATCTGCCAATTCAAGCATTTTGTAGGAAGTTCCAAGATCGCATTCGAGTTGAACGTGTTGGTCTTCGCCTCTCAAGGACAACATATTGAAGCTCTTCGTTGACAATGCATCAATTTCAAGCGAATGTTTGTAGACATGATCAAATATTCCTTCTTTAAGGCGATCATACTAGAGACGATTTGAAACTCTTGCCACTGTTTGTTTCCAAGAACCTTCGAAAATTGTCAGAAGGACATCGAGGGCGAGCGATGCAATGCATTCTCATCAGATGTGCTCGTTGTCAAATGTATCTTTGTGTTCAACACTTTTTGCAGTTAACACTAATGATATCTCTCATATGCATTATTGTTAAGCGGTAAATCTTCATACTTCATATCTCTAAAGTTTTGAGTCAAACAGCAAAAAGCAGTATTCATCCCTCAGTCATATCATACTGTACAGCAAATTTCTGTTTCATTCCTTGTTAGTTGTTCACTTTTTGTAATATTTTCGTTAATACTTCTTGGATACTCATCTCCATTATTTCTTAATTATTTTCTATTTATTTTCCATTTATTATTCTATTCTATGGTCGCTACCATCATTAAATGTATTTAATCCTGATGCATCCCTGACTTTTTTATCAGATAATCGTGTGTCCATCAGGGCTTATCAAAGTCTATTTTCTGTTCGCATTTTTGTTAATGCATTCATTGCATGTAGGGTCTGTTGCTTTAGATAAGTATTTGTCCTCTGTCGTTTCTTTCATCCTATCGAAAGGAGTCTATTTGGCTTTCTTAAAATTCTTTTAGCCAATTTTAGTTTTAAAATCCTCTGCATTTTTTAAAGTATTTACGCAAAGGTAATCTTCCGTAGCGTTGTTATTTCGTCATAAAATATGTATGTCTTCATTGGCTGTTAATTTTTGGGGTGTATACTTTAATGATTTTCATGTTGCAATGTTCTGATATCTACACTTTGATGTAAGCCACTCTATTTAATATTCTTTTATACAATGATATATATAGCACTCTTCTTTTATCTATTATAAATCCTTCCTTTGTTAGTTCAAGATGTTTCCTGGAGACAACGCTTGATTAAAGTAAAATCGTAAAGCTAAAAGCAAGAGCGGCTCACTAGTTGGAAACAGAAGTAGAACAGACAAGAATTGTATCGTTTTGCTCACTTTCTACTGTAGGGGCTCTAATAACGAAAGTTATATTTCATAAGGTGACATCATAACTAAAATAATTTGAGTGATAAAAACGTTTGCTATCATCTGAATGTTAGTTTCATCGGCAAAGAATTAAAAAATAGTTCAAATGGCGCAAAAATAAATATAAAAAAATCAAAATGTGGGTCTACCTGCAAATTTTTTAATGCCTACACATCGACTCTGTTGGTAAAATACTACAACAAATATGGTGGCCATATTACCTTCTGTGTCCCCGCATGAACTTTTACAAGTCAAACATTTTTCATCTTGATTTCGTAGCATAATAACTGACAGTTCATTATTTCCCTAATTACTCAAATGTGCCACCAACGGTCACATTTGTATTCTATTGTTGGTTGATAGCAAATCAATATCTTTCAACTGAACAGTTTGCTAAAGGAAGTTTAGTACTTTTCAAATAAAAGATAGCTACTGCCGGCATTCAATTCCATTACGTCGCTAAAAGGTTAATGCATGCGCCATCATAAAAATGTCTTGTGCATAAACACACCTGTCTACGTCTATTGATTATCCATTAGACGTGTAACAGTAAGTAGAACGCCGATGTTTACACGTGCAGTTGCTGTATTTTCCACTTAATTATAGCGGAAAACGAAAATGTGTAGCCCGTTACAATGTTTGTTCTATTACCCCTTTGCCCCACGCTCCGCATAATACTCCAGCAACCAATAACAATATTTGCACTCGTCAAATAAAACGACTCTACCGTGGTTATTCGTAAAACATCAATTGGTCTATTTTCTAAATAAGAAGCATTATAAATAGACTGAAGTTTGGCAGATTTTTTTTCTTTTTACAGACCAAAATTATCCCATTGGGCAACCAAGATTTTTGGTGGAAAACCTTTCTACGGTTACGCCCATATAGATATTATCCAAAGTACCACGCCCTTTCGAATAGTTCTCAGCGGGCTGATATTTGGTAAATGAACCACAGGAATTATTTTTTCGGCCAAAATCCTCATGCCCACGTTCTATGTCAAAATTAACTCACGTCTGACATCACAAGACTTCTCACTCTTTCCAAATTGCCTTCCATTTTTGAGATTGAAAGTCTTCCCGCACATCTACGACTTCTTGGCCCTCTAAAAAAAAGTCTTTTGCCTTCTGAACACTTGTGCCTCGAATAAAAATTATTTTCCATAACCTCTTTGTAACTTTTCATAGATTACAGTAGAGGATTCGCCAAGCTATACAATATTGCAGAAACTATTGACGACCCACTTTAGTAACACAGTTCATAATCACGTCAGTTCAGATGAAGCAACTATAACAAGTCCAAACTTGTACGTAATCTATTGCCATGTAAAGGAGGAGGTAGCAGCGTTGTCGATTCACGCACAGTGTTGCCAGTCTCATTATTTTTCTGTTAAACCTTTAGCAAGCAATACAACTTTAATTTTGGGAATCATTCAAAATATCTTCGACTACACTTTATACATTTCTTTTGCTTTACGCTGTCCTCGAACCAACTCTTCCACGTTTATTCAGAAATATGGGTGCGCTTCTCGTGGAATGCTTTAATGAGCCAAATTTCGTCACCGGTTTTGTAGCGGTGAGACATAGTGAGGTATTCCACTTTTAATCTTGCTGGGCATCTCGTGGTACTATATACCATCTGCTTATCAGTTTAGGCTTAGATTATCATAAAGGAACAAATTTTTCTCATTTGAAGATGGTTCTGCAAACTGATATAAATTGCCTCTGTAGTAATATCCAAATAGTGTTCTATCTGAGAATAAGTCACGTGCCTGTCGGACCCTAGCATATTCCTTATAGCCATGCAATGTACAAGAATGCTCGTTCCGACTTTAAAGCGTCCCCTAGACTAAAATTCCTTCCCAAAACAATTATCTCCCTACGCAATTCTCCAAACACTTATTAGCATGTACAATGCCAATGCACCTCTCATTACTAGATAGGTAATATGGTTCCAACCAAACATTTGGCGGAAAAGAACCTTCTTTGGTACATGGCCCAGTCTCGTTCCATCAGAGAGTAAGTCGAAATATTCCAAAAACAGCTAAAACGCAGAATAATTCTATCATCTATGCAACGGTCCTTTGCAAAATAGAGAATTTTTCTCAGACGTTACCAAAATTAAAAATTAACATTCAGACTCCACCTTAGATTAAAGCCTTATAAATTGATAGAAAAGCATCAAGAGTCTCTAGAAGAACGAGACTAATCCGCTCTTACAGGGTTTGCAAAAGATTCTTTCCGTGACCTGCAGTCTAAGATATTTGGAAAGCGCCCTTGTACATTCAATATAATCTTTGTTACATATGCAGGAACCATAGCGATCGATCAGTTCTTTACCTATAGTGACATAACGATAAACTTTTGAAATAACCCATGGACAACTTTAAAAATTACTATAGAACTATTTGAGAACTATATATGCTGAAGGATGATGTTTAACGTTATAATTAATTTTATTTGCAATTGACACGGTACTCCTCTATGGAGAAACAGAACAATGCTGCCGAGCTCGAAAGCTGGATGTAAATATTTTTGGCGAGCGCCTTTACACGAACTATACAACGTCTCAGGGGCCTGCATAGTGTGAAAATGAACGCTTAGAACGCTCAGATAAGTGGTAGACAATTCTTGTGTACTATTTTTAATTAGAGCAAATGTACTTTAGTTATCAACATTAAACACTTCTAGCGGCTTGAATGTGGGCATAATTTTTCAAATTTCCATTAGACTTCGTTAACTACTCTTAAAGAACAGTTAGGAATGCCGTATATAAATCCTTGCCATGTCAAATAAATGACATGATTGTTCCTATTAGACTTCATGCCCGGACAACAAACAAAAATGTACTTTAATATGGGATTAGATATACCAAGATTCCAGGCTCGTTCATATAATTTTGTGATAGATGCCAACAGTATTATAAAAAACTCTGATTACTTCTGAGATTAAAGCGATAAGTAATAATAGTGAGGAGTCAGTAGATTAGGGCAATTTTTCTCAATTAATATCAATGACATTTACTTTTACAAAAATTTCGAACTCAAAGTGTTCTTCATTTGCTTAAAAGAACCTTATTGTTTGCCAGCACCTTTATATGCAATAGCGAGTGTGCCAGTCCAAAGAATTCCTAAAGATTATCCGACTACACCGGCGTTCACAACCGCTCATTTCCTCATAATGTTCATTGTTAGGGAAAGACTGCGTTCCTTTTTGTTCTTTTGGTGGATCACCTTTTTCAGGCCAGGAAGCCAGTCCATTATCCCTAGACGAAGCGTTTCGGAACAAAGATAAGTGTCCCAATTATTTTCCCGTTAAGTCCTATAAGTTTTCTTCATTATGTCTTTTAAAACCCAAACTGTTTTGTTTATAGTTTCCTCGTTCTTTCATAAAACTTTCAATTTGCTTATAAACCTTTATAATGATTGTTTTGTCATGAAATTGACCAATAGAGACGATTTCTCTGAGCCCTCCCTCAACCTGAAAGCCTTTGTAGTCGCTTGTCATTTGCATTCTGTCTCTTCTACAAAGATATTTGTTATAATTTTTTTGAAGCAACTTATAGCTGGAATTCGGAGAGTGATGAACTATTAAAAAAAATATTTTTTCGTCGAGAAACAGAAACTCTCAGCTTGACTTTTATTGTCCTGTGATGATTTAACCTTGAAGAAATGACTACATCTAAGTCTTCAAGCTCAAATCTTTCTTAGTTACTCCGTGAAACGTCGATATTTTCTATACATGGGCTACCGCTGTTGCTAGCAACTATAGGCATTTTCATCAACGACATAATCGATAATATGTGACCATTACTGAAAGAACAATTCCTTACGACTCTACCACCAATTTTGAAGCTTCTTCTCAACTAAAACATTTAGATAGTTATTAAAATTCATCCCCCTCCATTCTGTTCTGGGAAGATTGTTGTTAAAATAATTTTAATAGACTAGGCACTCAGCAAATTATTTTTTTAAATCGAAAATTACAGTTATAACCTCATTAGTTGACCATTCGAAACAGTCCATATACAAATTTTGACAAATTTGCATTACATCGAACTGAACTGTATAACTAATATTTTTTTTAATTCGAGAGTTATGATTAATTTTTTCTGGCCAATTTATAATATACTTTATATTTGCATCTGTGTGAACTTGCAAACAATTTTGGTTAATAGCATCGATTCTGAAAAATAAAGCAACAATCCACGTTCACAATTGGCTAGGAGAATTACCTGTTAGTTCGAAGCCATTTGTTGGTTATTCACTTCAAATGCCCAACCCCGACGGTTACCTTTGGTGGATCCCATGTTTCTGCGACGATAGTTTCAGTTTTGCTTTGTTTAATTTACTGAACGTTTTAGCTCAATCTCTTGAGTTGGTACCCCACCCCTGCCCGGGAAAGCTCGTAGCAGCGAAACGGAGATTGTGAAAAGCACTGACTTGTTCCTTTCTTTTTCTTTTGATTTCTTCCCTAGCTTTCTCCTCGATCACCATCAGAAGATGAGACAAAGTCATCAAGAGTTGGGCACGACGTATTAATCATTAATCTCTATTTGCAACAACAAAGTTTTAAAATTATACAGTTAATAGTTATTTTTCTACACAAACTCTTGACATTTCTCCAACAGATAGCAACTCTTTGATCGGGCTGCGGTAAAATAAAAGCAGTTGTCACGCCAGTAACGCTTCAGCAGCAACATCGTCGCCAAAATAATTCTTTTGGGAGTCCAAACAAATAATAGTTGCAGGGTGATAAGTTCAATTTATAGAGGGGATTTTCAGTGTAGTCCAAAATAAATCCTCATTTTTTTTCAAGTTTGAACAACTGCATGGGGCTAGATGTTGTCGTAAAGCACGATAACTTCTTGGATTGTTGAAGCACTACCACAGCTCCTTTCATTCTCAGGAAAAATTTTCAGCAACCATTAATCGATGGTCATTCTTGTGAAAGAGCGAACAATACAATTCTTCATTATTAACTAGTTTTTGTCTTCCCAAGAATTATTTATTTCATGAATACATATTAGTCTCCTTAAGGGTGTTGTCCCGAAATTGTGCCTTAAATCCGCTCTAAATATCGTACGGTTCTACGCTCTATATCATGAAGACTTGATAGTAGTCCATTCTACAAATGAAAACAATGCTTCTCGCTAACGAATTGTAAAATATAATCGATTTGGCGAGAAAATTTTATTTGATCCTCAACCGTAAATTTCTACGAAATATCCCAGTAATTAAATTTAATTATATTTTTCATAAGTTACAAAAAAGTTACTTGCAGATTCTTGAGACATGCTGTTTTACCATTGGCACCAAGAACACCGTTTAGCTACAACTGCTGAGAACTAGGCAATGATTGTTTCACTTCTCTGTTCTAAAAAAATAATTTCTATTGGATTTTTAGTCCTAGAAGACTGAAAAGTAAGTCAGTTTATCGGATGTCCCTATTCTAGTTTTCCTGAACTGTTGGATTAGGATAATCCGGTTCAAAAAAGTTAAATGTCTAGTTGAACACGCCCTGTTCGATTTTCTATTTGTACAACATCATAAAATTCCTGCATACCCCCCATAGAGCCATTAAAAATCTAATTGGTTTGCTCTACCAGTAATTAAGCGCCTTGATAACTTCCTCAACTGCACTAATTACTTCCAATATTCATTATTGCCAAAAACAATTGCGGCTTTCTTTCCCACGGGAACAAATATCGGAGCGTTTTCCTGCTTTCGGCCCGCAAATCACAATGTTACAAGCGATTTTATGGCTGTTAAGTACACGTAATGGAGGTCATAGCTGGAAAATGTTAATGAAACAACGCCTATGTTTCGGTAATGGGTGTACTCCAATTAAATAAAGTTAATGGCGCAGCGTGGGCAGCGCGGCGTAATTGAATTAATGAATTAGGCCGGCCTTCCTTCGGGGCGACAATCAGCAGCAGATGGCCCGCAATCGATAGTTCTCAGTTTGGGCGATGCGTATCAATATTTCAGGACGGCGAGCCGCGGGGCCACACTGACCCGCGGCCGCGGCTGATTGAATCGCAAATGGAACCGGACAACCTCTGCGATTATCGCCGGGTATCAGCGGCCAGATGTTTCAATAAAACGGCGAAGAGCCCGGGGCGATTTGCCGGCGCGGGGTCGTTGACTGGCCAAATTAAGACTTGCATCTGATCGGAGGAAATTGGCTGGTGAATAAGTGATGGGATTGGAGGCTGGGTAGTTCGGTTGGCAACAAAACCTAATTTATGTGCAGTGGGAGGTTTTCGGGTCATTCCCAAAACCATCTAACGGAGACTTGGAAAAATCATGTCCATATTCAAACCACTACAAATCACGAGTCGAAAAGAACACAATACCTAACCCTTGGCGACCAATCCATTTGCATAAAGGTGTGAGCCTCGAAGAGGCACATAGTATTGCTTTGAGCTTCTCCATCGGTCAGCTCCATAAATAAAAAAAGCATCCATTTTTCAATTTTCGGCATCGTTCAGGTAACTATAAATTCACTGAGCTATTCCTCAATGCCTACGGTTTTTATAGTTTTAGAGAGAGTTGCAAAATAATTTTTTATCAAAATTATACAACTTTAATCTACGCATTTTTTGTTCACTTTATGCTTCTGTGTTTTAAAGGTGCCCTTTTTCCTACTGTTGAACACAATGCTCCAATTTCTAGTCTTGCCACTTTTCGAGAATCGAGAAGTAGTAACTATACAAAACACTAGCTATTTTTATCCTTCTATTACCACAATCTTTTAACCGTATAATTTTTTATACTCTATTGGCGTGAATTGATTCAAATTGAATTTAACACTAATCGACCAACCCTTTCTTGTAGTTCTTCTTAACCATCCATTGCCTGTCTAGAAAAATCACATCGTGTCATTTTTTCATTCCATGAAAATAATGGTTTGATTCTTAAATTTCAACCCAATTGACCGATCTTTAGAATCTTACATGATATTTCGTTATGTCATTCAACTTTGAACAAGTTTGCGCTGCATCACTTTTTATTCCGCGAAAATGTAGTCCATTGTCAGCACAACCATTAAATTTCAGGTCAACCGGCCAGCTTCTGTAGAGTAAAAGCACGCTACTTTGTAATTACCCTAATGCATGTATTGCCCTGACCTCCCCAAACATGTTTACAGTATCACATTTTTTAATTTCAAACTCCATCATCACGGCTGGGTTTATAAAGTATTCAAGATTAATCCCCCAGCCCCTAAGTGAGTGGAAATTCGCTGAGAATTTACTTCATTGCTGTTTGAAAACGCTGCAATTATGCTTGCACCATATCAATGTTAAATAGCACCCTCTATTACTCTCCTACTACCATCGTCTTTCTAAATATGTATAACAATTTTTTATTCAATCAAGTGTAAGTCCATCTTCAAGGATCGGTTTCTGTTGAATCTTAATTAACTTAGCCAACCCATTAGGAGGTAAGGACGCACAATTTCTTTATCTTATAAGACGCTATTCATTCTTGCTCATCTATTACCATATTCATGCAGTACAATTTTTTGATTTTGTCAAAATTAAATTCAATACCACAGTACAGTTCTTAATGAATTAATGAATCATCACGGTTTTACTGATGAATCTGTTCGACTCATCATTTTTTTATTCTATAAAAATTAGATTCGTTGTCACAACTAAAATTATATTAAAATGAAAACTAATCATCACCTCTAAGAGTTTGCCATCTATTACCATTTCCTCTCTAAGGGCTTGTTCACATATATATTATACACATATAACAAAAATTCAATTAAATTAAAGGGGAAGCAATAATAAGCCACCAGAAGTACATAATTTATTCTACTCTGTGTAGCAATGGCAATAAAATGTACAAACAGAAAAACCAACAACGTAATTTCGTTGCATGAGTACTCAGCTGCGCCTTGTCTGTGCCTTATCTTGTGGGGAATATGTGGGCAAGTCTTAAGTATATTCATACCATACCACACTCCTACTATGTAAAAATTACTTTGGTTTACTTTGAACTTAAGTCTAATCGGCTAGCCCCGAACATGAATTTGCGCTTCTTCTTTGTAGCCATACAAAGTACTAGGTTCTGTTCATCAATCTATTCGTGCCATTTTTTTATTCCACGAATAACTACTCTGTAATTTGAGATAAAGTGCCTAACCCCTGCATGGTGGACGCACTCTACAAGGATCTAACCGTTGTTTATGCATCTATTGCCTCGGTCTCTTCAAGAATGACCACATCAATTATTTTCATGACATTTAAGTTCACTGAGACGGCTGAATAAATTTAAGACTAATCCCTAAGAAACTAGAAGTGAGCTATCTTTACTTTTCTGTTGGTTTGCAAAACAGGGGTTACTGTCCATTTATTGCCACCGCATCCCCAAAAATACTCACGCCATATCATTTTTTTGTTCTGAAAAACTTAAATTCATCAGGATTCGACCCTTGTTAAATTTCTTAACTATGAGCCACCCCCAAATTATAATCATCCCTTTAAGCAAGTTCATATCGATCCATTTTTTATTTCATGGAATAGTCCATCGTCATGGCTCTGTTTCCAGTGAATTTCAAGTTGTTCAGGAGGTCAGTACGCCACCAAGAGTGTGGAGATTATTAATCCAAGCAGATCACAGTTCGCTTCAAGCTTCAATCTTGAAAGTAGTAGCAACAAAATGCTGATCGTGTTTTCTCTGCCTTCCATTGTTATGAACTGAATACATTTACTCACATGTGTGCTTATCTGCATCTTATCACGCGCAAAATATGTGAACAAGCCTTAAGTATACTCTGCATCATTTTTCTACCATCAAAAAGTTAATTCGGTTGTGTATTGAATTTAGGACTAATCGAGCAGCCCTTGGCAAAAATGGAATGCGCTCTAGAAACACTCTCTTTCATATTATCTTAACTAAAGTCTCTTTTAAAATTTCCATCATATTGTAGCAAATTATTGGCCTACACAGCATTCATCAAAGTTGCTAATTAAGTTAAGGGCAAGAAGACGAACTTAAGAATCATGTTTCGCATATTTTCCGAAAATATGTTCTCAGCCCATGTTTTTCTTCGATCTTCGACTAACCTTTCCATTTTTCTAAATTTCAAGTTTTTCTAGTTTAATGGACTTATTTCTTTAATTTTATTCGGCTGTGTTGTAGTGACTATCTGTCAAACTCTGATAGTGGTATATATCACAAATTATTTCTATTGCTCTCATCACTTTTTGTCACATAATATGCGACCTGTAGGCTATAGCTTGGAGAAACTTTGGAGAAGCCTATGTCCATCAATGAAAAATAAAAATTATAAAAAAAGAAAAAATTGGTTTCGTGGTTGAACTTGGATATTAAATTTTCTCGATTAAAATGTTTTTTACATTTGACTGCTGCATCTGTGCATCGAAATACTTGGATGATTCAATTATCAACTGCAATTAGTTTCTTTAATTGAAGTATCGCAAAACAGAAAGAAGTTATTTTTGCAAATAATTTCTTAATTTAAAAAAATTCCCTGTCGTACAATGAACACAGCACACCAATCTATCACGCACAAACGGCAACAGCGTCGTCATATTTGTGCCACCCAACTGATTTTCTTAGTGATCTAAACAAATAATAAACACATGGCAACAAGTGTGGGCTGTAGGGATCGAGGTAGTTCAGAACAAATCCACAATTTTTTTCCAGTTTAGAATTAATTTTAGCAATCTTCCAGAAGGCGGCGAACATTGCTACGTTGGCCTAAAAATTATTATTATACTCGAGTCTTTTTAAGATTATCGTCCTCGAACTGTACCTGAAGCTCCTTCAAATAATCTGTTCAGCAATGATACTGATTAAAGCGATAGTGTAAAGTGCTTTACATAATCTTAAATTTAGGATTTTTTCCAAATAATTTTGTCATTTATTTTTTATTCGCGCCTTTTCTTGAAGTTTAGAGTCTATAACATCTTATGTAGGTCTATACTCATTCTTTGTTAAGATGTATAAAGTTTTTTCGTAAATCTTCTATTTTAAAATTTTTGTTGTTCTAACATCACTTAGATCAACTTCATTGAACTTGAGTAAAAAAACTCAACATTCAACGTCAAATAATTAAGAAATTGCTTTCTTCCGATATTTCGCTTATGATTATTGAGGTTTTCTTCTAACGAGCGAAACAAGGCTCCCTCCAACAGGTTTAATAAAAAAAAAACAATAGGAGGTATATAAAATTTATTTTTAGGGTAAAACTACAGAAATTAAAAAGTTTTATTTCAATGTGTTCTAAAGTTCTTCACTATTCATTATAGACTGTAAGACTTGGAGGGTCCCAGGGCAAAGTTTATAAACCTCAGCCTTGAGATATCGCCATGGCAAGAAGTCAAACGGGAAGAGATCGAGTGAGCGGACTGATCAAGCGAGTTAACGTTTGAATCGTAATTCTTGGAACCAAACGTTTTCCAGTTAAAATGTTGCTTAAAAACTCTTTTCTAAGAAAATCAGTAGCCAGTGACCAACTGGACTGACTGCGGTACAGACCACTGCAGAATATGTGTGAGAGTGTTTTTCCTCCCCGGTGTTTCTGGGCAGAATTGGAAATTAAAAATTGCTCGACAATAAAGAGCTTCTCACCTGTGGAGGTCGTGTTCAGATGTTGCCCATTTGCAGCCCTTCTGAGCAGGCCAGCATAATTTCCCTTCCTGTATCATTTCTTATAAGGTAATAGCCTAGATCGTCAGAAAAGACTTTTTGAATGGCCAGTCTGAAGCTTTGAACGTTTTGGTCAATTTTTTTAAAGATGCATTTTAGATTGCACTCAATCCTCCTGTTTGTGATTTTTTTTAGAATTATGAGGTCTAACAGATGACTGGAGGCCAGACCAATGTATATTCTTTATTGTTTCATGTTTTAAAGAATAGGGCGACTACTAACGTGGTGTGACTAAGGACAAACTACTACCTAGAAAAAAAAAATAGGAAAAAAAGAGTTAATAATACCCTTTAAAACCGCTTAGACCCTTTTTACCTTTTAGTGCACAACATAGAGTGGAGGTTCCCCCTTATTCTAGATAATTTTTTAAGTTCACTATACAACTACAGTACGAATCATTGTACTGAGCTGCTAGGCTTAGTTGCTAATCTTCTCAGAATACATGACAAAATTATTAAATAAAAAGTAATTGATATCCTAGATACTATGATAAGCAATTGTGTCACATCAAATGATTATTTGCAAAAAAATTTCCCCAACTTTTTCTGTTTTAATAAAAAAAAAAGCGACAGGAGGTGTCCAAAATTTATTTTTACAGAGTAAGGAACAGTACTTTTTAAAATCTAAAGTTCTATAGCACTACAGCACACCTGAGCTCTATCGGGTTGGAACCAAACGTTTTACAGAAAAAATATGTCGAAATTCCCACATGTCGATTGGAAACGACAGTAGCACATGGCCCTCTCTCCTCGAAAAAGGACCAAGAACCCCAACTTTACTCACCACACGCAAAACAGTGACGCAATCTTTGTGGAGAAACGTTTTATGAATATCTCGTTGGTTATTGTCATTTCAGTAACAAAAGTTTTATTTGTTAGTGATTCCAAGCAAGTGGAAATACACGCTGTCAATAAAGAGACGAACACCGTCGTGTAGCACGCTTTTAGAGACAGTTCCTGTACAATAACCATCTTGTACAAATAAAAATAAATGTTGGTACAAAAATTGACTACAGAAGCGAAAGGTAACGGTATATTTGCGCGCAGATCGCCTTGAACATTCCAAAATGGAACGTCTTACTGCATCGATATTTTCCTTTTTTTTGCTACCTACAACAAAACTGGTTTTAGATGGGAAACTGGGGCCCACGACGTAAGTTGAAAGAGCTTCCAAAAGGTTCTCGCTTCATTCGTTCACAACATGGTCAGGAAGGGGTCCTCGAGGCAAAACATCCCGACTACTTACGTTTAATAAAATCAATCACTTCCACCATTTGCTTCACAACATTCCTATGAAATTAGGCAAGATATTTTTCCTCACTCTGTACATAATTGGTGCAACTTAAGACACAATTCTTGTACCTTTCCAAGTTCACTTTTGCAGTTCTCCAAATAAGTGGGCGAATAAAAAATAAACTGAAATTACTTTTTTTATGAGCCATGAAGTGAACGGAAAAAGATTCGCCTTCTAAATGTTATAGGTAGGGATAACTGAAAAAAATTCCCCTCATGAAGTGCCTCGCACTACCTCCTTTTTCATCACTATCACAATGTCAAATCAAAAAAAGTTTCTCGCGGCAAACAGCAAAAAGCGTAAAATAGTTCTAATTTTAAAAGGACTTAAAGCTTAGTTTGGAAATAATACCCTTAAGAAGACTTAGGTATACGCGTAGCGTAAACAATTTAAAACAAAACCACCGACGTCACTCATGGACTAGCTTGACTGAGGAGAATGTTCTCGAGGGTAACCGCCAATTAACGTTACTGAAATTCAATCAATCTGAGATGATATCCTACTTTACGACAACATATTGAAGATTTGTTCTGCACCACAACGGAACAACCTCCACCCCCACCCCCTACAGTTCCAACTTCTCGCCTTGCGATTATTAGTTGCTTGGACCATCAAAAGGATGGAGATAGGAAGGCACGATTGGTTGGTGTTACAACCATTTTACGCAAGCGGAATACAAAAGCTACTCATCTGTTAGAAAAAATATGTTTCTAAGGCGGCAGACTGTAGAAAAATAACTTTGTATGTTTGTATTTTTATGATGCTTTGATAAACAAAAAAAATTGTTTACATTCGAATCATCCACGTATATAATTTTCTTGAAGCATTAATAGACAACACTGAAGTAAAAGACCACAGTTTTGAAGGTTTTGGTTTCGCAGAAAAGCTTAATCCAAATATTCATATTTATTTATACCCCCTTTTGTTTTTTTATCTGCAAATTAAATTTAAAAAATTTCCGAGGCCTGTAATTTCCTTTTAAACTATTAAAACGACAGTGTGATACAATAAATTCATTTTCCTACATGTCATCATGCTCTTCTATACAAGGCATGCCAACATTATAACCTACAAAGAAGACCGATTTCTTCCCTTCAGGAATTCAATTTTGACAACGTAGAGCAGAATCGCTAGAGATATAATAGACCACATGATGTAAGTAAACTGCAAGACTACCGATAAAAATTGAAACGTTAGACTTTATGGTTTGCTCTCGTATTTTTACGCCGCCCCCGGTTAGTTCAAATATATTTTTAATGTAGTTTACTTTCCTGCTGCTGTTCCATTAGCGTATCGGATTATAATGCCCTAATACTACAATAAAAACAACGGGCTGTAATCCATCATATAAAAGCATTAAAATTATGCAGCAAAATAACAGCTATTTGTTTGAATATTCAATATGTGAATGCCAGCTTGGATTATCGCCTTCAAAAAGCTGCGCAATGCATAAGAAAGAAATAGATGAGTTACGGCAACATTTTTGAATTCGAACAACTTTGTCCAAAATTACTTTAAGCCATTAGCAGCAGTTTCTTTTATAGCTGCTTGTGCAGATTTTTAAAATTCTGTTTGGCTTTCTTCTATGACAAGGAGGGTTGGAGAGAGCTAAATTATATCGACCCTTGCGCCCAAGAATTGAAAACCCCACTCTTTAGTGTAAAAAATTTCATTCTCATGAGAAATTCCTCATCAAAGCATCCTTCAGAGAATTTTCAGTATTTTTTCTTTTAGTTCCGGAAAGCACTAGAGTAAGAGGAGCAACAAGCAATTAAAGAGTTCCTGCTGTCACGAAAACCTTCACCAAGAATCAGACCATCACCGCAGTCTTCCTTGATGTATCCAAAGTATTCGACAAGATGTAACATAATAGGTCAACGTTCATCCCTCTATTGATGGTTCAGAATTAAGTTCTGCAATGTAAAATCCTCCAAGTGGGCGTCCTACAAGACACATACAACATTACGCGAGTACTTTCCAAAAATTATAAACCAACCTGAATAGGAACCTTTAAGATGAGGTTCTACATCGTATTTTGAGCTAGTGAAGTTCATTCAGGAATATCAAGGACACCATAATGTTGTCTACAAGAAGCTGGGCCAACGTGAAGAATAGTTGGGAGATGAAAAATTAGAATCAACATAAAGAAACCTCAGAATCTTCGACCAAGAGATACTAGGAACATCCGCTACTTTACCTTTATATTTAAGAACAAGCTAATCTTATACATCACCATAGTCACCCTACGATGATGTAAGTAACTGAAAGTGTAGTGAACATTACAAGACGGTCGTAAGTGTCACCAAGAGCTTTCAAAAACTAAACTATAATCAATACAAATACAGCTATAGAAACCATGAAAGATGACTTTACCTAACATGACCATGACTCCTCTGCTAAGAGAATAAAGAAGGTCAGGAAGATATTCATGCTTTACTGACTACATTTTTCTACTACAACTTAAAATAAAACTTAGATAATACAGGAACGCTTTTGTGGTCAAAATTCCAAGTTCGTCCCCGTAATGAAAGGTCCCTCCGGAGCATTCGCCTCGTGCTTCCTCAGCGACGCAAAAATTAAGAGCCGCCCTTTAAAAGTCCCAGGAGGATCATTAACCTTCCCGGTGCCGCGGCGACTTTTATAATGCCAGGAAGCGCCGCACGGGAGAGCTGCACATTGTGGTCGCTCGCGTGGAAACTGGCGCTCCTTGACGACCCTCGCGGCAGCAGAACAAAGAATGAGGACCTCCGGGCACGGCGGCATATAGACGTCAGGGCGGAGCGCGACGCTTCTAGGACACGCACTAATTGGGCCGGCAAAAATTGATGTCGTAATCCGAGAAACGTTATTATCCCTAAGGAGGTTCATTCGTCAGGATGGGGCGCGGGCGCACCTGATCCTCCGACGAAATATTTCCGGATTAGGTTCGGCACAAAGGCGATCAGAGAGTGTTCGCGATTTGTTTCAGTTCTTGCGTGCACGTGGAGCGCCGGAATCCCCCGGCGTTGCTTCGGACGGGATAATGGAAAAGGATAATATATCAAAAGGATGATATGGAGCTGAGTTATTGCGGGCTGGGGGCCGGCTCGCGGCGACGTTTTCATAAATAAATCGAGTCCTCTATCTCCACATTTCTTAATGCCGGGAGGAGATTATCGAGAAAGTTGCCGAGCAACTCGGTCGACTACATCGGACCAGGCGCATCATTCATAATTCGATTGCCTTTAATCCTTCGGTAACGTTTTTCTCCCCATGTACGTGCCTTATCTTAGCCGTCAAAAATTAGAGGCGATTTTTCCTGGCCGCTTTAACATTTTGCCGGATCTTTGTTTCCGCCATCATTTACTTCGGAACATTTTAATCCCCTATAAATGAGCGTGGAGTAATTCCTATAGAAGTAATACAGAAAATCCTTTATTTACACAAAACCTCATACAGGGCAATTAAACAAAAAAATAATTTCCCACATATCCTATACTCCCAATAAAGGCGACAAGGCCCAATCAGCCAATACGATTTTCCGGAAACAGGAGCTAAAATCGCCAGATGCGTTTTGATTTATTAGTAGACCTGATTCCAGTTCTAATTACAGAATTTGAGAGTAAGAGCATGCAATATGTACAGTCTCACACGAAACCAACTAACAAAACTTAAATGTCCTAAAGCAATTAATTTTAATATCATTATAGTTTCTTAAACAATTCAATAGAACATTTAACTTTAACTTTTTTTGTTGCACCCCGTTATCCTCGGAAGCCTTCTAGAAATCCAGTTGCTTCATAGGTGTCGACATTTCAAAACGTTTTCGAGTCCCTTCTGAAATGGCACCGCATAGGCATAAATATCTTGCAGTGGGGCGATGAGAGAATTCCAAGTGACGACAACCAGGCGAATTTAAGTGCGGAAGCTTTGTGCGCAACATAATGTGGCAGATAAATACTGTGTAGTTTTACGTCATTAATGGCGTGTGTTGTATAAATAAGTAGTTTTAGTAAATTGTACGTCTTAATCACTACTGTAAAAAGTATAAACTTTACAACATTTTATACTGTAACCTTCCCGGTGGGAAATCGTCCTAAAAATGTTCAAGATACGGGTTAAAAAGGCTGAGCTAATGAATATTTCGGACTAACATTTTCAATATGGTTGAGGTCAAGATAATTCGCAGACCAGTCCATGACCTTCAACACCAATATGGCAAATAAAAACAAGAATAATTGGTACATGAGTTATTGTCTTGTTGGTATATTCAGCCATCTGGATGTGTGCAGACTATATTGCTTTCTACGCTAGCAGGTGGCTGTAAATGGCGCTCTAAACTACGATTTCTGGGCTAAATTTTAGCTGCCCAACGCTAAGCCAATCCTTGGTCTAGTACTCCATGGAACTTGGGTTCACTAAAGTCACCCTTGGGCCAAGCGGTAGCCTAGTTGCGCAGTCACCACTTCATTCTCTTTTCGCAAAGCTGCGGGGTCAATTTTAGAACGACGTAGGGCACGAGGTAAGGCCATCCGTGTTCTCTAGGTGCAGAGAGATAGTCCATAGATTTATTTACCTTCCTATCTCCGTTCAAAATGGACTTGGCGAGAAGCAGACCAGAACTTGTGTTGTCAAATTGGGTGATTACCTATTGCTTGGCATCTTCTTTCGGTGGCTTAATTATTTTTTGTGACCCATAATTCCCTTTTTTATTTTTAAGGTACCCATATATGGTGTTGAATGGATACCCTAAATTTGGGTTCGTTACTGAAGACAACCTTAAACCAATCGGTGGCCTTGTTGCGGAGGCAAATTTTAGGACATTGCGGGCACGAGATTTCGCTAAGAGAAATGGCCCATTCACTTGCCTACGAACTCTCGCGATTAAAATTGACTTGAGCTAGGACCCAAACTTGTGTTGGCATCTTCTTTTGCAGGTCTAATTTTTTCTTGGAGTCCAGTGATTCACCTTTTTTAATTTTTTAACGTATCCATAAACGGTATATGGTGAGTTGATACCCTGCCTTTTTGCAATTCCTTGACGTCCAAGAGCCTATTTTCCAATAAACTTTGAGATGTTGTCGAGTTTCCTGTTTATATTTTTTGCCTTGTTTTGCTTATTTGGTATAGCTACGCTCCATAGCTTCAATCTAAGCCAGAATTGGCTTATATTGAGCCAATAGGAAAAGTTTGAAGGAATTTGGAAATCCTGGTAATCAAACCCAAAAGTAAATCTGTCTAAATAGCAAATTTCTCATAAAAATGTTCATATTTTCCATTTATATTCCTTAAAAGAAACAACAAAGACACATTCCCTCCCTTTCCATCCAATTCTCGTTTCTCTACAATTCAAAGAAATGTTATCTCTACTCAAAGGATGGCGTACTGATCTGCTTAAATTAAGACACTTATTAGATTTTGTTCCCTTGACCCTTCAATGTCTAGGTTAAATGATATATCGTTTTGGCTATTTCATCTGACCCCCGAAGAAAAACGCGTAACTAAAATCTACAGAAAGTTGCCTTCAGCAGATTGTACCAAAATAGCATAATGTTAGCGTTTAGTTTAATTTCTCTTTACTACAGAGTAACCTAATAATAAGATAAGAGCCCCTCCGGTGTAAAATCCAGCATCTGGCGAGCATAAATCAATTCCACTAACGGCTATCTAGGCGAAACTTCGCTGAAAGTCTATTAAAACTTCAAAGTTCAATTCGGCCATTAAAAGCTAACAGGGGCGTCTCAACATTTGTACGTTGCTTAGAGCAACAGTTCTTATTGCGATTAATACTATTCCGTTATCGAACTGACGTGTTGCTTCTACGAGGCGCACCCGGAAAGTATAAAAATGGTTTCGTCGCATATTCATAATAAACTACCTAAAAATAAATAATAGGTCTGATTTCATCATCATCATAGTTGAACATAGGCCTTCTACATAGTCATTCTATTTTGTGCTTCATTCATCTAGTTAGTTGTTATTCTTTTGATATAACCTGTCCAGCCTTTAGTCTGCATTGCAGCATCTTCCGTGTCCACCTTCCATCCTTCATCCTAGCTGTATGACCCGCCTAATTCCATTTTAAACTGTTTATTCTTTCAAAAACATCTCTAACTTGTATTCTTCTTAATTGTTCATTTTTATCCCTAAATATTACCCCGATCATTAATCTTTGTATTTTTCATTCAGTTATTCGAAATTTTTTTGCCGTTCTTCTCAATCATTATCAAGGTTTCAGCTCCTTATCTCATCATTGAGAACACATACTGAACAAATAACTTTCTCTTAAGGTAGATGGTTTAAATATGTCTCTAAAGATCCATACGCTACCCAGCTTACATTTATTCGTCGCTGTACCTCAGCATTTACGTTTTCTCGCGATATCGTGATCTTGTGACTTAAGTATACATATTTTCGCTTATTTCTGTCTATGTCCTTCAGTTCTAGTTTTTCTGTAGGTACTAAATTTGTGATAAGCTTTGGTTTACCGGCGTTTATTTCTAAGCAATCTCTCCCACAGGCAGCGTCGAGTTTAATTTCCATAATTTCTCCTAGGTTATCCGATGTTAAGACTGCGCTATCTGCGAAATTGAGATGATTTTAAGACATTTTGTAGTCTCTTTCAAGATCATCAAATACGCGATTGAGATTTCTATTTGGTTGTTACTTCCTATTGAACTGTTGATGTTGGTTGGATTAAACAGTTTTTATTTATCGTTAATCATTTAGCTGCCCATGTTTTTTTTAATTCCCCTCTACTTTGGGAAAGCGTTCGTTGAAGTTGACTAATAATACTGTAGACAAGATAAAAGTGCTGCAAAGACTTTCATGGTATCAATCATATTGACTTCATGTTTATCCTCAGAAGAGAAATATTCTGAATTTAGAATATATCAGAAATTGCTAAACTGTTTCCCATTTTTTTGTTTTGTGAATAAATGCATTGATATGGATCGTAATATTTACTTCCTTAAATATTTAGGTTTTGAAACAGTAAAAGTATAAAACAATAAACTTGCTACTTGCTCTATTCAGTAGTCCAGTTCCAGATAATGAAGATTTTCTTTTCTTTCTTTAACTGTTCCGTCTCATATATTATACATATGAGATAAGCCCCAAAAGATGCCGACCCAACTATATTCCAGGGGTGATAAGGATAAAACAATAGGATTATTTTTCAATGTAGTCTACATCTATTATAACTCAAAATTAGCATCTCAATATCTTAAAAAATACTAAGTAGTTTAATGTGTAAAATGCTACAAAACACCCTCCTAGCATTGTACAACACTGTTAAATTATTTACTGCAAAAGTCTTTCTATAGTTTTAAAAACAGATAATGGTCACTAAGAACTAGCTCTGAACTACAGGTAGGGTAGCTGAGAAAGCTCCTCAAAGTCACAATCCTTCTTAAAAAGACGGACAGTTCGACTCAGCACACCATCTCTCTTTTCATTGATAACGTCGGGAAATTTATGGAAAAAGCTGGGGTAATGTTCTCCTTAAAATCAAATAGCAAAATTCATTTTCAGTTCTAAAAATCGTTGCCATAATTTTTTTCGCCCATTGAGCCACCGCTGTCTTCCTTAGCCATTTTTCGTCCGGTCTGCGCCATTCCACTAACTCTTTTGCTAGAAGATCATAATATATAATCATAAATTAAAACTTCTTTGTTGTTGTGACAAAGATTTAAAAATTGTATACAACAGATCACACGTTGCTGATCTTGAACCGTTGGCAAAGTCGGGGTACTCATCTGGCACTAACCTTATTCGTACGAAAATGCTTGTAGAGATGCGTCATACGACATATTAAAAAGCCGCAACCCTGCTTGGATGCTTTCTAGATCCAAACAAAATTGTTTTGCTCCTTCCTTTACAGGGGAGTATGAAGGTAAAGATTCACCATACATACCATCCAAACGTTGGTCAATATCGCACAGTAAAATCTTCTGTAGTGAGAAATTTAATTACGGCTGGGTACTAGACTTTCAACGCGGCACTGCTAACTCAAGTGGTTGTTGCTACGGGATTAAGACAAAGCAGCTGCCAAAAATTTTAGGAACGTTGAATCGAAGATGGTGCTATCTGACCTTACCGCTATTTTGTTTCTATTAGTACTTGAACATAAACATTCAAAGTCACATATACCTATAATTAATAAGACAAAAGAAAACTGCATTACACTGGGAAATAATTGCTAAAAAAATAAATATGCCAGTTTTAAGAAAGGATGCTTCTCCTGACAAAGAGAAAATACTTTGGAACAGCACTACAATTGCTAATAGAAGTAAGAATAATCGTTTTGATAATTTTTTAAATGTCTCACATTTCTATTTTATTCTACATATAAGTAACATTTTAAAACCTCTTTGGGACGTAGAGAAGCCTTATAACTCCGTTCATCCCTTAGCATATGATTTTTTTACAGCAAAAACCTTAAATTTGAGTCTCAGATGTCCAAATCATATCTTCTTTGATTTGAAAAGAAATCAAAAGAGTTAAACATAACTCTTTAAATATCTAGATACAACAAGTATTTCCCACATTCTATACCTTGGTTATATAATACAAGATTACCAACAACTACTACACACCGATTCAAACATAGCAGAAGAAAAGAGGTAACCATTCTCTAGATTTTTTTAAAACCAAATCAGGATTACTGCACTCTATATGCAATACACAGCTTGGTCGTGTTATAAAATATGCACTAACTACTATTATATATATACAGGGTGATAGGTGATAGATTTTTATTTTTAAAAATATAAACTATATGAAGAGATGGAGAAGGTTCCAGAAGGGCTATGGGTCTACATCTTCAAAGCAGAAATCGATCTGCCTCAATGATATGGATCCATATCCCTTCCGATACCCCCCTCCCTTATAATTTATGTTTTTTATGATACAGGAACTTCTCCGATTTAAGCGAACTTAGACGCACTACCTTTTTGGAAGGTATCGATTCAATTGGCACACACAAAATTCTGAACAAGGTTCAGTAACAAAATATTATCCTCCTGGAATATTTTCCTAAATGCGAAATTATAACACGACTACACCGAAGTTCAGTCATTGCTCACATATAGTGGTTTCTGATTTTATGTTTTTAAAAAGCATCTGTTACATTAATCAGAAATTAATTTCTTCAAAAAAATGTCTTTGTACTCGTGTCCTGAAGAAGATACGGCTGTAAATGGATAATTATATGGAAAATATAACAACATGATATGGTAAAATAAGTCAAAATGCACATGCGGTGAAAAACTTGTACCGGCAATAATCTTTAATTGGGGCTTTCCAATTTTACAACTCTTTTTAAACAATTCTTACCTTTTTGTTTAAAAATCAATTTCGTATTTTCATTTTTTTTCATTCGTTGTTTCATGTTTCGTTTCTTAATTTATTAAGAAAGGACACAAAAGGCAAAGAAAATGAAGCCAAACAGGCTGTTGATGCATGTCATTAAATTCTTGGAATTGTTTAGAGTGTTCAAAAACAATTATCACTGCCCCTCGAAGCGCCGATTGGTCACAGATTGAAATGAGCACCCAACGCATGTATGAAGATTCACCATAGCGCTCAATGTGTTGTTAAAATACGCAGGAAAAAAGCTAGTGAGTCATTCGTGTGGTTCTACGTGTGAAGGAGTGGGCAAAGCAAGAAATCATAGGCAACGCTTGACGGTGTAGTTTCTTTGAGGGAAGGAACCGACTGCTTTGAACATCTATGTAAAACTGGTATTTAGGAATACAACACCGAGTTGCAGAATGTTTCGCTGGGTATTCAAATCCAACGACGGAAAAACTGCGATTAAAAAAAAACAAAATCAGCGTATGTCCGGTAAATATATAGAAAAGCTATCGTGAGCCTGACTTAATAATGACAAACAGATGAGGCACATTCAATACACTAGCGGATGAAATAATGATCTCTTGCGGAACTTTCTGTATCATCGTCCATGAGAACTTAAAGGTCTGTGCACACTGGTTCCCCAGACTCTCACCGTCCAACAAAAGCAGAAGCGTATATAGGAATGTCAGCAATTGCTGCAGCTGTATAGTTTGAATTCGGAGATGTCCTTTGTCCGCAACAGACGAATTGTGGTTCTATCAAAAGACACCGGAAAAAAATTCAGTCCATGGAACTTTTTACTTCACAACAAATAGCAATTCTTGTTTTGGAGGAGGGAGGATAAGGAGGGGGTGCTGTAGATGTACTAGCTGCCCCTCATAAGTTACCGTAGTGACTCCATCGATGTAGTCAGAAACGCCGCATCTAAATTTCAGTGATTACAGCGCTGATGCGGTACACCGAGCTGCCTCATGCTCGAGTTCATCATTTTTTTTAAATTTTTATAATTACTACATCTTACAACAGAACTTTGCATTCCTGCGTAGGATCGTACCGAGCAGAATGAGAAGATAGTGCTCGCGAAGTTTATGGAAGCATTAAGTATGGTAAATGAAGTACGAATCAAACTTTTTACGTGTTTGAAGTTGAACATTATAGGTAAAGATGTTTGGAGGAAATTCCACTAAAGGGAACATCACATTAAAGATCATTTAGTCAGTATTACGATGTCTGAGCAGGAATTACCTTTGTCTATCGTATAATTAACAATTACCAAGTATATCACGACAGAGGGCTTAATATCGTCCAAAATTTTCTAGACTTAAGATAAGATTCAGGAACAAGACTCTCAATAAAATGCAAGTGTAAACAGATAAACGAGAAGCACTTGAAATTGAAGTCACCGACGTTATCCAAGGACCAGCGTGACTAAAAAGAATATTCGCATTGTCCGCCGCTTTTTTAAGGATGACCGCCGATTAACGGTTTCCGTAATTACTTCTGAGCTACAGCAATGCTCAGGCAATACAAAATGTTATCCTGGTTCACGACAACGCCCGGTCCTACACAGCTGTCCGAACTTGACAAAAATTGAGGATTTATCGCCGGGAGATCATCACAAAAAGAGAAATTAGGAAACATATATTGACAATAATTCTTATGCGTCCACATTTTATGATAGTGAGATCAAAAACTACCTATTCGTTTGAAAATATGTGTGCCGAAACTAAGAAATTATATAGAAAAATAATTTTAAAAAAATTGCTTTGTATTTGATTGACCCGTGTGGTAAATACGTAAATATTTCCGGAACATAAAACAGGGCGGGCAGATTTGATGTGAATTATTGGCGTATTCCCTCCCTACAAAATACGTAATGGACAATTCGATCTACCAAAGCGCCACTTCCATTACTTTGAGTGGTTTATTGCGTTGGAAAAAAGTCCCTTCGATTTTTATCTCGGTGAAAGTTAATTTCGATTATGTCTAGCTGTTTTCGGCGTAACTAAAATGCATCGTTGAAAAAGAAGATGACGTTTCTTAATTCTACATGCAGCGTAGCTGCACAAATAAAAGGGAAAACAAGAACTTTCTGCACATCTTGCCTTATTTCAAGAAAGGCAATGTGCTGTGAAGGCAATCAATTTGGCCACTCTCATGCCCATCTTAAAAACGACACATTCTTAAAACTGATACTGACGATTGACGATAATATAATACGCAAAAGTCTAGGGGACACCGCAGCAAGTTGACGCAAACAAGCTCAGACGCAGAATTGCACCTGAAGGCTGTGCTCTCCGTTTGGTGGGATTTTAAGGGTGTCATCTCCTACGGGTTCTTACCACCATGCAAGCAGTTGATTTGATCGTGTACTGTTCACAATAACAAAGCCACCAAGCCACCCCTCTAAAACTTCTATAGCAGTCAAATTGAAAGATCGTTGTTTTCCACCCCGACATCACCAGGGGAATCAATTGCTTACTCTTGTCTGGAATACCTTACCTCATCTTTCGTCTTCTGCAAACCTAGCTCTTCCCAATTATAATTAATTCCGTTAAAATTTATTATATGGGAAAACCAGCAAGTACTTAAAGGCACTTGGATTGGTTTTCCGTTTTATGAAGTGGATTAAAATTTATTTTGTCCAACAATCTTACGATTCCTCAAGATCTCTCTTTCCCCTTGCAAAAATTTGAGCAGCAGTAGCTGACCTACCAAAAGGAGTTAAGTAAAAATTATGACGGAAAAGGAACAATGGATTAGAAGTTGTTTTAAAGAAATTTGAAATAAACGCAAAATGTATACAGAAACTGTATATCTCTATACAGCTTACAATGCACTGCATCCCTTGAGGATCGGAAAAAGACTTCGTCACGTATGTTTTGAAGGAGAAAGAGATCCTCAGACAAAGCGCACGATTCAGTTCCGCGAGCAAAGTCTACAGCAGATGATAAATATGTAAAGAGAAGTACAAGTACGCGAAATTTGAATTCGTACAAAAATCCGGCCGTTTCTCCCAAATAAAACGAAAACTCCAGCCCACACGGAGCGCATCGCACACAAACGGCTTTTAAAGCAGCCTCAAGCAACACGCCAATTGAGTTTCATTATAGGGAAACTTCTGCGTGTAACGGCAGCGCTTACATCTCGCTGCGGAAATTTTTTGCCCCCGCCGCGGAAAGAATGAACTCGACTGGGCGAGCGGCTTTTTCGAACCGGCCTGAATAAGAGGGGCTCATTTGTTGCATCGGGGGCGATAAGCCTAAACGTTAGCATCGTAAGCTGGGCTTACGCGCCTTCAGCGCGGGGTGGCTTTAAGGGAGCTGACTAACAACTTCCTCCCGAACGACATCGCTGCTGGCTGAAAGCCCGCGCGCGCCGCTGATAGCGCCGCTTGCAGCGATAAACTGCTCTTTTCAATAATTAGAGGGGGAAATATAATTTGTCCCTTTCGGGGAGTGAGAAATGCCTCTGAAAAGTAATTTGGCAAACTGTAATGGGAGTTCCATTTGTTGTAAGCTTGGATAATTGCTCTCTTACTACCCACTTATTTTTATGCAAATTCAAATCGATGTTAAATGTGATCAGAAGCAAAGATATCTAAAAGATAAATATTAGAACTAATAAAATAAAAGATACCACATAGTTTTTTACAAATTGCACGTTTGTACATTATCTGAGAAAAAAACAGTTAGGATAGCTCTCTAACTCGTAAACTAACCGCTAGAAATTGCTATAATCTACCCAACAGGTATAAAAGAAGCATAAAGCTATGCGTTGTTCAGAATCACCGAGGGCTACACCAAGAAGCAAACCGTAGGTGTACTCCTTCTCTACGTGGGCAAGGAATTCGACTAGTGTAGAAGATAACCTTAATCTAAATCCAGCTTGCTCAATCAATCAAGTTCGGTGACGTGAGGTCATTTACGAGTCTACTGCAAGGCAACATCTCTTCCAAGGTTCTGTCCTATATCAACAGTTTGCAACAGTTATATTCGGGATATACCGACGAAACCATCCGCTACAATGGCCCAACACACAGCTCGATGAGACTAATCTAGGTAACAAGAAGGTTACAAGAGAATCTGGACTTCCTGGACGGCTGGTATAAAAGATAAAAAATTGGAATAAACTCGAAGAAAGGTTTGACGATCTTGTTTTCCCGTAGAAAAGCATTTCATTGGCAAAATCAGATTCGGAAAAAAGACAATTGACTGGAACGGAAACTGACCTAGAGAACCTCAGATGGATAAGACGTCGAACAAAGTAAAGGCACCTATAACAGCTCTCGTCTTTCTCCTTTAGAAGCTAATTATCAACCACCAACAAGCTCATCATACATAAGACAATTATTCATCCTATTATGATGTATGCAAATAAAGTTTGAAGCTGGATCGCAAAAATCCATAGCAAGCTCTAGATCACCCAGAACCGGGATCTACGATCCGTCTTCGGCTCTCCGTGGTTTGTCAAGAACCACAACCTCCAACAATCCAGAACTACATCTCCCAAAACACCCAACTCCTTAAACACGTTTATGGCCACAGCAACTCCACCATCCGTGACCTCTACCGATATAATCTTGACAGAGGCATCCGTTATGAGAGCCCGACGATCCTAATTTCTCTGTGAGACAGCACCGAGGCGACCTTTACAACCCACAACAAGATCCCAGTTGGATCCAGGGACCTCGCCAGGGATTTCGCCAACCATGTCAACGTCAATGGCCTTGTTCAGTACTAGTTAGTACAAGCAGAATAGCAAGCTCAGTGATCTAGTTATGGATTGGCACATCAGATACACTTAATAATTTATTTAATTTGCCCAAGTCAACTGAAAATGTGAAGGTACAACCATAATAAGCTCATCAGGTAGAAGCTTATTTGACGAAACCACCAGTTATTGTGCGAAAAAATCATCCAGAAGTTTCATAGTTCAATCAACTAGTAGAAATGTAAATAATAACCAGCACTGGATTGCAGACGACTAAAAATGTGTGATGTGGAGTAGTAAGTCACATTTTATCATAAGATTTGGATGTAGCGATACCTTGAAAACGGTTGTGAATAAAGATTAAAACAACATGGGGCTAATAAAACTTAACACACGTGGTCTGTCCCGAAATTATCGAGCCATATAATACAAAAAATTACCATAAAAATATTCTTTACAGTAAGCACACCAGGAGACGTACGGATTCTAACGGTAACCTAAGTTTTATCTCCTATTATCATCTTTTGAGAAAACCTGGTTTATGAATAGCAATTGAAGAACATGCAGCACAACATTCTTAGCAGCAGTAGCCGCAAAACAAATTTTGTCACGATACGCTCCATGCCAAGATTTTCCATCAAACTTTCACTTGCTTTAGTTTTTGGAATCCCCAGCTCCTATTTAAATTCTTGAACCATCAGTCGCCGATCCCGTTCTACATTTTCCGGTGTTTTTCTCGTTGCTGATCTTCCAGGCGTTCCAAACGTTCGCTGCTCTATTTGCTCAACCATTGCAAATGAGGTGCTCACATGCTAACTATGCTCACTTGGTTCCAAACTCACCCAACCAGTGAAGTCCTCCTCACTCATGCATGCGTCTTACAGCCAAGCTAAAGCGCAAACTGCCTTCAGTCTGTTAACACTTTTAGAGGAGACCCTTATTAGATTATAATCCACTCATTGCGACATCGCCAACTGTTTTAATTAAATTAACGTTGGCTCGAAATATTCAGGACAATCCTTATAACTCTAATTACTGAGAGGCAAAAACAAAGTGAGCCATGTCTCCATATTTAAAAAACGACTTGGTGGTGATAGCTTCCTGTATGACAACGCTCCCTCTCTAATAACATTAGATATAAAAAGTCGGTCTCGTGTCCTAACTTCCACCCCAATAAATATGTTTGGGTTTCACTCTAGACACCAATTAACTCCTAATACAAAATTCTTGATCGTAACTGTTTAAGAAAACTGAGTTTTCGTTTCTCTGGAGACTTTCCGACGCCTAACTAAAAGTCTCCCGTGTAAAGTTAGGGATGTCATCAAAGTAACGAATAGATCCGCACATTAATTATATGAATTATTGTAACTTGTGGCGCAAAATAAGTCTGATGACAATTTCAACCAAGTGTCCAAATAACGCATTTTGCTATTTGTGTGTTAGAGATGTTGATCCAAAATCACTATCAGACTTTTGTCTGCTCAATAGGTAAATTGAGCCTTGCAACGAAGGTATTAGGTATTGATTTTTCCATCATTAAGACGTGATCCTAATGTGGTTCTCAACCTTGCAAATCAAAGTTGAGAAAGAATAGAGCTATGCGTTGTTTGATACCGGAAATAACGCATACGACCTCATCTTTTACCACATATCTTAAAATATTTTTGTGTCTTCGTTAGTCTGTCAACAAAGCAATAATTCAATCTCCATTACACAAAAACTGGTTACATAATTACCTCAAAATCAAGTGCACTCCCAGAAAGCCTCCAACAGAATATCACACTCCTTCACCAGTTCTTTAAGAGCGAAGCCGCTTACCTGCAAATAAAATAAAATATAGAGAGGAAAAGCAAACACAGAATATATAGCACATAACAAAAAAATCATAATACAAAGTACATTCTACTTAAAAAGCCTGCTTCTCCCACTGTTGTTGAAATCACCTTTTTCGCATAATCCATACGAACATGGTAACATTTGCAGTATAGGATTGTCAAGATCACAAATAATGAAAATAACATTAAAATGCAAGAACTATTATATTTATTTACTTAAAACTTAGAACAATTATAGTAAATAGTATTGAGAATCATATCATCCTCCTTGTCCATATGTAAGGTAATGACTCCATGATGAAAACACTTAACCTGTCCCGTTATGATGGCTCTCATTGCCCTTTGTCTCGACCACGCCCCACACGTAGTAATCATAAGGATTTCAGTCGGGTCTAGAGTCACAAGTCGGAAGGCCAGTGGTAATACAAAGTGTGGTATAACCATGCCTAGACTTTTCTTGCGTTGTGGGCTAGAGCGAAGTCTTACTAAAACACATGTCTGGCTTGACAACTCCCTCCAATACGATAATATGGCTGTTGGTGGTCTCCGTAAAGCCTCTCTAAAACAAGTTCCATCACAGAAGCGAAAAACTTCAGAGGCGTCTTGGCAGGTCCAATGGTTATTTTCACGAAAATAATTTTAGGAAGCCAGCGCTGTTGTGCTTGATGTTCAGCGGTGCTTGGGCCTTCAACTTCCTATCCTCGCATGTCCCCGTGCACTGCTAGACTGAACGTCGATCACGCCACGCCCATTTCTTTTGCTAGGTCGGCCATGCTCCGCCTAGAATCCTGGTCAATCTTCTCTTTCAATTCGCGAACGAATTTTACGTTTCTCTTACAATCAATTCCGCAGTTACCCCCTCCCGCTAGTCAAACTCCTTATACTTCTAAGCGGATTTTAGGTTTACCCCAACGATCCTTTATCTGAAATGCTTCCAGACTCTGTTATATCCACATAATAAATTGAGTGCACTTCGTAATATTTGATGTAATCTTCTATACTACAAGAATGTGAAAACATTTTCGCGCCTTAAATACACTAATTGAAACTAAAAAGAGAGACTTGTTAAGTAAGCATTATGACAATAAATCACTCGCTAACCACAAAAATAGAGTAAGTAAAACCACAAAGCGTAACTTCATTTTTGAAGTACTTCATACTATTCGCCAATTAAAAACCTACTCACTTCATTATATTCATTAACTTTGAACATAAACTTTTCGTTGGACAGCAACAACTATCGTAATCGCATTTCGCTTTAATTTTTTGCAACAATTCATAAGTTTTAGTTGATTTAAAAAGTTATCCAATTACGCCCAGCTAATAATTTTTATTTGGATTCTACGAGTTATTTATTTGCTTCTTTTAGTTATATGAAAAATTAAACATACAGCGTCACAACTTTCTTAGAATAATATCAACTAAATTAATTAACTCATAAAATATTATTTAATAAAGAAAATGTTGTAGATAAATAATATGTAATATAATCGAAGTGTATTATACAATTAATTACTAAAAAAGGAATTACACAAAGAAATTTATTGAGTGAGTAACTTAATTCTCGGCCGCTAACTTCGATCGATAATAGTGCCTATTCAAATTCCTATAGCATAGCGAAGCGCGATCTGTGAAATACACGACGTACTGCAAGGGGCGTCTGCTCCACCGACATAACCTAGAAATTCGCGACATTACCATCTTCTCGCATTTAGACAATAAGGAAGTGCCGGCAAGGCTCAAAATTTGATTTGAGGGACTTTAAAGAAGAATTTTGGTTTCTACAGTGCCCACAAAAAGTGGCACCAACGTTTTAAGAGTGGAAATTTTGATCTGTGTTATACTAAACACACCGGAGAGCTAGAAAAAGTCGAAAATTGGTATCGCACAGTCGCAGCTTGTAAAGAAACTCACAATACGTCAATTTTTCTATCAGTCTACAAAGGCTGAAAGTATTAACAATGAAGACAACGCGCGACGGCCCACTACTAAAAAGATTCGGAAAACAATTATCTGTTCAGGTCTCCATTATTTTGTCAAAGAAGTCAAAAAAGTCTGGTTGAATTTTTTTTAATCCATAGAAGATTGGTTCGTCAAATTATTTTCGCAGTTGAGGAAAATGTGAAGAATTAAGTTAATTGTATTTAAAAAATTATGTAATAAACATTAAAATAATAGTGTAAACTTCAGCTGACATTAAAAAATCTTATGAAGTAACAGGGGAAAGGCAAGATAAAAAAAATTAATAACCCAGAGGTATTAAGATTATATAGAAAGTAACCGGAAATCGCCAAAAAATCATCGATTTTCTCGTTGAAAGTTGGGAGTGATTGATGATTCTAGAGATGGGCGCTAAGTAGCGTGTTATTACAACATATTTGTGTTTATATAAGAAACGATAACCTCCAATGCCACCAGCATGGTAAACATTTCTTGTACGTTATCGTGATACAGCAATTTATAAACAAAAATTTACTGCTCTGCAGAAGGGTTGATATTTTAGTAAATAAAAATGCTGCCGCAATTTTTCGAGAAATTTTGAAGACAGTAGAAATACGCATGCTACATTAGGGATCTCTAATTCCGGTAGTTTCGTCTAGAGGTTTCAATTAGTGAGTCAGTAAGCCAATCAGTGAGCGAATTGGGCAACCTTATATGAAGTAACTAATGTATTATTTGATCTAAACGCAGCTTAAAAAGCTGCGTTACCTTTGATTTCTGATCTCATGTTGTTGAAGTTTTCTCTATTCGCTTAAAAGTTGCGGTTGCTTGTGTGCTTTAAACGACCACCTAAAGTTCTATTCAATTTATGTACATGGTAATCTCAAAAACTTGAGGAACAATAAAAAAATGTAATTATCTTGAGATTTCTTGGAACAAATATCATAAAAAGGCAATTCTTTCAAGATTCACTATATCAAATCTAAATCACCAATGCGACAATTTGCCTCGTAAGTTTAGAGTGGTTAACAGGAACTATAACAGGTAATATGTACAAAGATGTGCTAATAACATCTATGAGAAAATGGGATACTACTAGAAGGCAACGGAAGGTAATAATTACACCCAGTGTCGACATATAGTGCCCGTCGTAGTGTATGGAAATGTATACAGAAATTACACCGAGGTTAGTAGGGAGCGATTCGTTTGGGCTTAAATTGCCCGTACAGGTAATTCATGCACTCTTCATAAGCAAATAGTAAAAAGGTCTCCTTAACATTACGTATCAATAGACTATCCTAGAATTACCTATAGAAATTGATTTCAGATATCAAACATAAAAATTGCAGAATGTTGGGTTCGCCACACACAATCTCATAGAAGTACAAAATGGCACTATTTTACAATAGCTGATATATAAAGGAAGTGCATTGTTGCATTATATTGTCGCTACTGAAAAAACCTGAACATAACGAGCATCACTGTGTCCCAAGATATTTCGACAGGAACCCAGTAGACTGGAAGTTATGCAAATCGTGGCGAACAGCAATAAAGATGTAATCATTAGTCATGCTGAATCTGCATATAAAAATGTCAGCGTTCAGCTATGCAGCGCTCATTAGAATATGACAGAAAGGGAGACACAGAAGTAGAATGAGATAAAAATAATTAGAGGTGGTATCAAGAGATCTAATATCTTCTATATTTCTCCGACTCCATCAAGAGAAACTACCTCACTGACAGTATCCGTTGATAGCTCCCATGGATTCGACAAAAAAAATGCAAGAACTCCACTGACTATTGATTCCATTGAAGGGATGTAATGTAATTTCGTGTTTAAGTTCAGTGAGAAATTTGGACCACCTATGTATATTGCCACTATTTTATTTACAACTCTTACATATAGAGCAGAGAAAAATGGTACCACAAACCAACTTAATGCGCAAACCATTAATCATCCTAAAGTTGTTTGGTGCCATCCAAGATTTCAATAGTATCAAAACGTAAAATAGAAGTTTACTTCAACTATGTCCATAAAAATATCATTAGACACTTTATATTAATTACTTTAGAGCATGATCATTGTCAACTTTTATTACTACTCCCCATTTACATTACCAGGTAATCTAAGCTTTAGCCACCAAATAATCGTAGATTTTCCCACTTGCCAGTTTTTTGTTGACGTGCTATTTCTTGGAGGGCTTGGTAGGAGCGTGAAATGAATAAGAAAGCAGATTTCATCACTTGTGACCATAATCTTTAATATGAGGGCGGGTTTTGTCACGGCGGAAGACCATGCAGCTGTTTTTGAGCAATCTTTTAGCTTAAACGGTAATATGAAAACGATCAAAAACGACACTGTTGATATTGAACTGATTTCTGGAATTCTTATCCGAAATTGTTTTTAAAAAGCACATCTTTCAAGTAAAAGCTTCTTTAATTCCTTAAGTATCAAGGTCTTTACACCAAAATTCACGGCACTACGTTGACGCTACGCGTCACCCAATTCCATAAAATCAGCGGATTATATTACATCTTGGAATAATGATTCTTATTTTAATAATAATTTAATTTTGGTACCACATAGACTCAACAGTCAAAAAAGTTTCTCGGCACCTACAAAAAAAATTGTTCGATTACAACAACACCACAACAACCAAATCAACATTCGTGATCTAGATAACATAAATAACGGATGTACAACAAGTAAGAAGACTTAAGAGAAACTGAATCAAGTATAATTTTAGAAGAAAAGTATGGCTTTATAGATTGTAATACATCCCATGTCCTTCAAAGTACAAATCATTCTTAAACAATATTAACACATAAAGAAAAAACAGAAGGCAATGTTAATTGTAAACGTTACCTTTGTCAATCGTTTGGGCGTCCTCTTTCATAACATCTCTGGTCAACTTTCCCTCCTTACTAGATCAAGTAACTCTCATTAAACTATTTACCTTGATGTAATTATTCATGAACGATAGATGTAATCTCTTATTTAATCAGAACTCTGCTGCCTTTTGTTTCTTCTTTTTATATCCTAATTTAGATCGATTTTTACTTTACCATTTAGTTCCATTTCTACATTCTGTATGGATCCACTAACAAACGGATCACTTCTTTACAAGATAGAATACTTTCCGTTTTCTTCCCATATCTTTTTTCTTCTTACAACTTTTATGTATAAAAAAATACATAAAAAGTATGGCGATGAATTTAGGTTACTATAAAATTGATCGAAATATAAAAAAAGGCTTATAAAAATAATAAAGATTAAAAACACAAGAATTAGTGTATAGATCTATAATTACTTGACATGCAATACCCTGATCCGTCTTTAACTTTGAAAAAGTGTATTATACGTTACTACATTGAAACATGTTTATTGCTACATCAACTGTAGCTGCAATGGTGCCTTTTTTAATATCGTCTTGCTATCATACGTACTATTTAAATGATTCTTTATACTACAGTAAAAATTAAAGTGTTCCATAAACTCTAAATGTCCCCCTCCATCTCAAAATGATATCAAAATGTTAAATGTTTAAAATACATAACTCTAGAATCTTACATTTTCTTTCAAGGCTTAGCTTGCTATTATACGAAATTCAGTTTGCAATTTTTGAGAGTGTTACCATTGCAAAACACCTCCCACTTAAAACTGCCTTTGGAAGTTTTCTACATATAGTTAGACAAGTTCTAATAATCTTTTTCGGGCATGGCAAACCAGGACTTCTCTTGGGATGTTCTAGATCGTATCCGTAGGCTCATGTTTCATGACTGGTTATAAACTTTTGAGAGGATCTGGTTAATTGGTAACAATTTAAATCAAGCTACTATAATCTATAGCAAGATGTTCCTTTTACTCTGGTTACATGCTAAAATCTTCCCTCAAACTTTCACACAATATCGCAGCACATTTTTCAGTCCTGTCAGTTGAGTGTAACTCATACACGTTTAACAGATGTTGGGCGAACTCTTTAGTGTTTGTACCATATCTTTATTTGCACCCATTGCATCGCTCCTGAAAGCTTCCTGAATTATTATGTGAAAGAATGTTCCAGCTTCACAGAACATGATACAAATTCGTTGCCTTACTTGCTCAGTTATTTCTAATGTGACAGCCACACATTACATGTGCTCACTCCGGACTGAACTGATGAGTGGTCGTCATCATTCACGGGTTAAATCGCGACCACACAAACTATTTCCAATGTACTAACATTGGCTCGATATCTACAGGAGACATCTGATAGAAACCAAAAATCGTCGCTCAGACGCTAGTATGTACAATGCCATCCTTTCTGTGAATAAATCAGGAAAGAGCTTTTTGTTAAATCCTCCATTTACGGGTTATCAAGGTAAAAAGATCGCAGGGCAAACTATTGTACCTAGTGCTTATTTAAATTATTTCCTTTAACTTCAAAGACATACAGTACCTTCCTTTAATGCGGAAGCGACAAAACGAATGGAACCTCTACTAGGTCTTTGCTAAATTGGATGATGGAAATAGATAAATGGATTCCCCAAATAGATGGTAAAGTCTCCAGCCGTGTACTTAACACAAGGTGGGAGAGTATAACAAACATTAGAGTGTCTGAAATCCAAACAACAGTGACGTTGTTTGTAAGGTTATTACACAGTGAAAAGCACTTCTGCAGCATGTAGTAAGTCATTTGTTTACCAGTTAGAAAATTTATTTTGCTCATTTCAAGTACAAATATCACTCATATGACTAGTTTGAGGAGATTATCCTTAATTAGATCGTCATGAAAACTACCAGTACTCTTCATCACTGTGTATAGAGGTTTCAAGGATATCTGCTTCCTTCAATAACAAAACATTACGTGTTTGTGATCCCTTGGAAATAAGTAATCACACAAAGGTGCATAAAGTACATAAAATAACTTGCTTTTGTAAAATTCGTATCTCATCCTGAAGCTTTGGCTACTACCACACGTTCCGCAGAATGGTAAACCTCCAGTAGAGAGTTCTTCGCGTAGTTCTCCATTTTCATGGCTGCAAAGCGATTGTACAAGAATATATAAAAGCTCGCAATGGAAAAAATGTATATCGAACTGAGTGCGTTACTGTGTTAATATGTTTAGAAATACTTAAATAAAATAAAATATAAAATGCTATTGTTAAGATATTACGGCAATCCATACACCCACATGGGTATGTAGAAATTTGATTATATAGGTGGTGAAGCTTCAATAAAAAATAGTCACTTCTGATATATCCAAGAACATTGTTCCTCTAGTGATGACACAGTCACATTCTTCCTTAAGGAAAAAAAGATCGAGAAAACCCACTGACAACAAAAATCCTCTAGTTTCTGTCAATATCCGAATAATTCAAGATTATAAACTCATTTTAGTAACGCTGATAATGGAAGTAAAATACCTTTTCCGCCATCGCCTACAACAGCAGAAATTTCTATACGCTAAAATTTTAAATTAAGACCGATGACGTCTCCCTCTCATCGCCTAAATACCAGCGCTAGTGGTGTCTTCAATCCTACCATTTAATTCAGTTTTTTGTTTACTCATTGGATAACAAATCGGGTCCTTCAAGTCCCTCTTGTAGAAAAATATATTAGTTTTTGCTGTTTCCTTCAAATCCCCACATCACATTCTACATTCTTTAACAAGATATTAGAAAATATCAGAAGATATCGAGAAAACTACAGAAAGCAATACGTGGCATTAAACATCATCGAAGAGAAAATTAGTATGGTATAAACAAACATATAATAAAAGCAAAATAATCAGGGTAAAGGTTAACTTCTAGATGATTATTTTAGCAGGTACCCATTTAATTCTGTTCCGTTGCGTTAGTGCATCAAATATAGATCTGAATTACTTTTTTAATTTACTGAAGCATAAAAAAATACAAAGTTATTTTTCTACAGTCATCTGACAATCACAGAAGCAATGATCATCCTCGAGCAGGTGCTAAATAATACGAATATTCTCCTCAAACACACTAGTCCTCGGGCGACGTTGCTGATCATTAACTGCTTATCGTCCCCCCAAAAATCATTTATACCCCTTATACACTTATAAGTCTTCTTAAGAGTGGTATAGCCAAACTGTAGCAAACCTGGAATAACTTTAGATGCTTTTATGCCTTTTGTCATAAGAAACTTGATAACAATCTCTTGCTTAACACACGATGATAACATTATAGCATCTACAGCAATAAAAACTTTTTCTCTAGATCTACCTGCTTTGTTTCCATTTATCTTATTTGTCTTTTATTCAAGTTTTTCTCTTTTTGTGTTACCCTAATTAAGTTATGATATTTTTTTAATTGTCTTAACTGACTTTTAAATCCTTTTATTTTTATTTACGTAACATAAGCACACATCTTCATTTATTTTTATTTCTGCAACTGATTGGTATAACAAATTGGTAACTTTTTATTGTATATATTGCTAAATTCTTCAATTTTATATGTTCCCCTTTACTCCTTACTTCCTAATAGTCTTGTTGGTTTATTAAGTTATGTAATATTGAAAATTCCACTAAAAAATACATGTTATCGTAGATATTCTTATAGATGTACATTATTTGACCAAAAGGATCCGGACACACTAGAATCAGAGACTCGTGTAGCATGTGTTAATAGGATGTCAATTCATTTTTAGCAGTCTGTACTTGTCTGATAAGACTTTCCACTAGCTTTTTATTTATTTCCGTAGAAATTGTCTTCCATTTCTCCGTAAGTCCGGCCAATAAAAAGAGACGCCTAATCTGCGTTCTAATACTTCTCAGAGGTATCCGATTGGAGTAAGATCGGAGCTCTGTAAAGCTTAATCCAGTTTTTCAATATCACTCTTTTCAAACCATGACCGAATAACCTACTCTATGTGAATGAAACAATTATTCTTTTGATACGCTGAAAGGTGTTTCTTCGAACTGTTGCCAAAGAGTTGTCAAGAATATCAAGATGCATCTCAGTATTCATACTTCAAAGTACATGAAACTAAGGAACCTAGGCCGAACTACGAAGAACAGTCGTAAACCATGATGGCTTCGTCATTAAACTTGACTGTTGGCACAATACATTCGGATAAGAAACGTTCTTCTGGGATCCACCAAATTCATATACGGCCTTACGCCAAAAGCGCTTTGAAGATCGCAAGTGATCGTTGAAACAGAGGACATCCGATTTTTCAGCACTACCCTTCTCAGAGTTCGATCGATAGCTACGAACATTAAGTTCATGCGGCCTACCGCTTCGTTTCGCGGCTGTTTCACAATCCCAAACGTTTCCAATTTAAAATGACATCACTTGTAACAAGGCCAACATATTATGAACAGATTTGCTGCAACTTATAACACCCAATGATCATACGACGTTCAAAATCACTCAACTTTGCCGACTTACTCTTGTTTGTCTAACGTTCGTGTGTAATGCTACTAACTGCACTTTTACCTCTTTCTAACAGAGGGGTCCACTCCTGCAGAGGGATGTCCAGATAAAGTGTTACATAAGTGGCATTCATAACTCATTTTCCATCTTCTTCCATTTATTTTTTATTTGGAATTTAATGCTTACTATTTTATTATATTAGGTGATGTTGACTCTATAGTAAGATTAGTTAAATTTTGTTACCAAGCATAACAGTATAGACGGATATTTGAATTTCTTCATACAACTACTGGAATTCATTAATGTTTATTGTTTCTTCACAAACACCAAACAGAAGATAGCACATTAAGTAAGCACAGTGACATTAACGACTTGAAAGGCTGATTATGCAGGACTGTCACAACACAAAACAAACCCAAAATGCGCGTAGTTAATAATCAGCTTCAATGCATTGGAAGCAATTGTGGCAATGTTTACATTATCATAAAATTTGCACTAGGTATCAGATGCCCGGTAAGAAAGGGAACAAACATTCCATGCAAATTTGTCAGCACCTATCAAGCAATATGAGACTAAATATAGCACTAATAGCGAGATCACTACTGCATGCTGAAATCTATAAAATTTCGACATGTAAATTCTCTATATAGCCGTGGTGATTTAGTGGATAGGTCGTTAGACTACGAAACCAAGAATCGCGGGTTCGAATCTCGCTCTCGTCAATTCATTCGCTGGCATTTTTACGGCCCAGCTCAACTCAAGCTGCAATAAATGAGTACCTGGAGGTCAAACTCTGGGGTAATAATAGGCGGTCGGTACGTAGCGCTAGCCACGTTACTACCCTTGTGTACCGTAGGCTCTAGATTGTAGCAGACCTGTCCTGCTACGACCCCAAAGGTCCTTCGTAGCCTATTACGGGGACCTATTATTATAAATTCTCTATATAAAAAAATTAGGGCTTACACTCTTTTTTGGGATAGAAAAATAATGATAGTGTCAAATACACTGCCAAGTTTTGGCTAGATTGATCTACATTTCCATCGTATAGTCCTTCTGTTTGTTCGGACATAAACTGTGAAATATTGGTTTATCTCTACTGAGGAAATTGTTCAAGAGCTGATCATGTTACTAATAAATGGTATCCCAAAAGAAAAATTTAAATTGTTCGTATTTTTTTCCTGCAACGTTCTGTTTGTTGGCCTTTTGTAGCAAACATATTGCCATTAATCAATATGGAGCTCCGCTCCAAGAAAACTCGAATAGCGATTGTTAATATCCCTTACAAGCACGGAGAATGTTTCGCCAAGACCTTGCGCAAATTAGGTTCCATTTTCAGAAGAAGAAATATGCCAAATTAAACAACCGTGAAAAGACTAACTCATTTTTTTTTATTTTGACGGGTTGTCCGGAAACCTCAGTACGCCGTAGGCCACTACAACTCAACACTGCAAAAAGCACCGTGCAGCGCACTTTCAATTCAAGATTCAGCTGATCAACTAAAGCCAGGCGATCGCTTGAAACCCAGGATATTTGCTAGTGAATCAAGAAGTCGACGAAACGCATTTGTACCTTGACATACCCTATCAATAAGCAAAACTGTTGCACTTGGGGCATAGAAAATCTTCGGATCATTCAAGAACGACCTATGCATACTCAAAGAGTAACAGTTTGGTGTGGATTTTATGTTGGTGAAGTGATGAGGTCGTTAATTTTAAAAATGAAGTCGAAAACGCAGTAATTATCAATGGTAAATCTTATCGCGAGATGATAGTGGATTTTTGTGGCCTTATTTGAACGTATGGATTCAGATAACTTGTGATAACGGTGCCATCTATCATGCGACGCGTGAAAATAAATAAATAAAATGTTTTTCCAAAATTAAATCTGCATTTATTTTGGACCGCCCTCTATGTTGTGAGAATGTGCTGTTTCTATCCACAGAAGAAACGACGCTAGTTCTGAAGCGGCCCCGTATTTTCTCGACGGACCAACACAACAACAATTTGTTTACTAACAGCACAACAAAAGCAACACCGCACGCCAAGTCAATTAAATGCAAAATTAAACCGCTCTTTGAATAAGGCCACCAGTCCCGAAAGTTCTTCGGCCCGCAAAAAGCCAACATAAACAGCACGTCAGCGCTGACCTTCCACCTCAACCAAAATACCTCTTTAACGTGCCTTTTTGCCGGGCGGCAAAAACTTGCGCGAAGAAGTAATCCAATCGTTAAAACGCGAAAAGGATGTTAGCGACAACGGACCCATTAACAAAAACTGGCAGCGCTACCTAGCGCAGCCTTGGCAGCCGCATTAATCGGATTAATAATTAAATTCACCTCGCCAAATTCCATTCGCATTAATCTGGCCTACGGTTGCGTGCTCTCGCCGACGTTCGGCTTCATTTCGGCGGGCGAGGCGTCCGCAGATTGACAAGCAGGGATCACGTGTCATATGAAAAACTGCAATTTCGCACGTGGTATAGAATTTTGACATGCGAATCGGCGTAATGAATATCAATCGGAATTTCGCCGCTGTTCCCAGGCTAGTACGGAAGTCGGCGGTGTCCCGCCAGAAAGACGGGCAAAAAATTCTATTAAGTTGCGAAACACATAACTCATTTCGGAGAATTTACATCATTACATGATAGGTAATTTCAATAATTTGGTGTGGAAAAAATATAATGATTTTCGTTTCTCTTCCTGAATAATTCAATGTGCTATATGAACTAAATATTAAGTATAAGTAGACAATTCGCTTTCTAAGCACAAAACTTAAAGCGGTGATACGGAGACTTTGTATTAGAAGCTTTCTCTTTTATGTCATTGACTAAATTTATTTAATATCAAAGACAATATAAAGAATAGGAATTTTCTGATGTACCTAAGAGCTAAAATTAAAAAAAAATAATTTAGATATTCTGGTGTTAATTGCCCCTAAACAATACCAGTGAAAAACAACATTGAGTGCTGATCAGCATCTGAAGGAAATGGCAGCTATGCTCGAACATGATTGTCCTCGGAAATTTTACAAAGAAATTTCAGTTTAGAAAAAGCCCCAAGGTAAGAACGTCTATCCTCATCTGTCACAGGAAACATCGCTTTTGTGAAAAAGATGCTCGAGCATGAGAGGCATGTGACCTAACGCCATCTTTTGGGTACGCAACCAAGAAGAATGTTTGAACATTCCTGCATCAACCACCTTCAAGTAAGAAACCTTTCTACTCACGACGCGTTTCGTGGTGCCACTAGATGTTCGATATGTTTGAAAACAAAACATCTCGTTATGTCAATATGATCGCAATGAAAGCTTAGATTAAAATGGGTTAAAAAAGAAAGTGTGCCCAATATCTATGAAAATTCGTGGAAGAGTTGGTTCGACGACTGGTAAGGAAGAATGCAGTAAAAAAGACTCGCGATGTCATTTGGTCAAAAACGGAATAACGGGAAATTCTGCTTTACAACTCTGCATAAGATGTAAATATCACTCGGTATTTGGCAATGATTACTAACGATCTTGGGTTTCGAAAAGTGTCCGCAAGATGGGTTTCTCATCTTCTTGTCGAAAATCAGAAACGGCAACGTCTCGACATGTGAAACAAAATGACGACACACCATCAAACTGCAACAGATTGTTATTTGCAATAAAACTTTTGTACACCTTTACACTTGGAAAGGCTCTTACATTCTTTTTTTTATTTAAATACAGTTTTACACATCGGTTTTCTCCACAAACATTGTGGTATTCTAAATTTTTGGACCAAACAAAACTGGCATATCGTCAGAAAATACACAAATTTTCAATGCTAGACATGATCCTAATTGACGACAACACAAGACCCCGTACAGCTACGCAAATTGACAAAAAAAATAGAGTTGAGACGCTTGTTTTCCTCTGTCACAGAGAAGAGCATCGCTGCTGTCAAGAAGACGCTCAAGTTTGACGAGCATGTGACCTATCATCAGATAAAAAAGTGGTTCGATATTTCCACACCGACAATTCATACCACTCTGTACGAAACGTTTGTTTCTTTTAGATGCCATATGATATAACACTCGCTGTCATCATCACTGTAACAAAATCTTAGAAAACGACTGAAAAAGAAACAATCTTCCACCGATAAAGATTTTCTAAATGTAGATCTCCAATCGAGCACAGAAAATTTAAAAAAGTTAACTATGTCATTTTTGCACGAAAGGTTTGAGTATCGTTCTGTGTCTGGAGGAAGCAACTTCTGGGCCATGGCATGATTGTACTCATAGTACGACTATATTCAGCTGATATTAGAAGCTCCAGAAGGTGCTCAGATGGCCCTTCCCTTTCAGTCACAAAAGTAGAACATCGCTACTATTAAAAAATACTTCAAATCCAATGGACATGTCAAAGAGAACAGTGTTTTGACATTCCTGCACCAGCAGTTCATATTGTTTTGTCAAACCACGTTCAACATGAAACCAAAAGCAACTCCAATTCGAGCTCAAATCGACGCAATTATTATACTCTAAAAATGTTTTTAGTGGACACTGCAAAAGTTGTCAAAAAAGAAGAAAATGAATTTTATATATAATAAACGTACTTTTATTTTTAAAATGAAATTCTGCACCATCAATGAGAAAACAGAGAGGAGCATGGCTTCTGAGTGTAGATACCCTGAAGAGGACTTTCCCGTACATTACATCATACATTTCTATAGTTAGTATCATAATGTCAAATAAAAAGTACTCTCGCCCGTTGGCAGCGCATTATTATAAAATTTCTCACGACAGAGGTATAAAGATGTCCTGAAATTTTGAGAAGACTTAAGGCACGGTTTCTAGGCAACACCCTTAAATAAACTCAAGTTTACATACTCCATAAACAAAATTTGAGAAAACGGACAAGAAGCAGTTAAAAATAAAAATTACTGACGTCACTCGTATTGTCCGCTATACTCTCTAGGACTCCCGACGACTAACGGCTTGTGAGATCGAAATAAGCTACAGCAGTGCGTAGGCAATCATTACTGACAATTGGGTTTCAAAAGTGTCTGCAAAATGGACTTTCGTCTTCTCACCGAAGATCAGAAGAAGCAGCATTTTGATGTGCGCGAATAATTATTGATACACTACCAAGGTAAAAGGAAGCTTTTCTGTAACGTAGGGTTACCTGCGATGGAACTTTATTACACCTCAAAATTTAAACAATCAAAACAGGCATGTGACTTATCGCCAGGTAAAAGACTGTTTGAACTTTTCCGCGCCGTTTATTCATACCATTCTAGTGGGCAACATCTGTTTCTTTTAGATACTCCATGCCATAGCCGACGAGCAGATGGTACGCGTTAGATACTTAGTAAATTTGTAAATTGAATATCTCACTATATCAACATCTTGAAGAACAAGCTACAAAAGATCTTCTAAATGCGTGAGATAGGAAGTGTATCCAAATCTCTAATAAAACGTGAAACGCAATGTCATTTTAATCAAAAGCGGAATACCGAGACATTTCGTTTTACAACTTTGCACAAAGTTTGAGTGTCGCTCAGTGTCTGGAGTAAATGGCTTCTGTATCGTGACATAATTGTCCTAATTGTACGACCATATTCAACCAACATCGGGAGTTCCACAAAAAAAATTTCAATTTGGAAGGTGCTCAATGCGATAAAGATGTCCGTCCTCTTTTGTCACGAAAGGCAAACGGTACCGTTAGGAAAATGAGTCCGCGTCCACGTTCAGATGATATAAATTTGTTCTTCTTGAGTGCCACATAACACAACGCCTTTCTTGGAACCACAAGACACCCAATAAATCTAAAAATAAATCATCTTACTATGTTAATACCACTGTAATAGCTGGCGATTTTCCAATAACAACGGCCTTCCAACGACGTGGGATGGCGAGTACCTTCAGAGCCCTAAATAAACGTACAAGAGCTAGTTCGATGACTCTAAAAGAAGCAAAATTGCATGGAGTATAAAAAACGGATTTTAAAGGATTATGAAATTTATAGATGTAATACAAAACTATTCTAAACTTCTATGTATTTTTAAAGAAAAAATAAAAAGTCTGAAAGGCTCCAAACTGTCTCAATTTTTTAAAATATTCTCTAGTAGGTATAAAGTACGTTGCCATCGATATGACAACAGATATAATTGGACAACCGTCGTAGCCACTATAATACGCTTTTAATAGCTTCATTTGCTTTAACTTTCTTATCTTTCAAATACCTTTTAAAATTTTCAATAAATGACAATCATGAGTTTTTCGAAATTATCAGCTGTTGGAAAAACCATCTTACAAAAAGTGAATATTCAACATAACCGGTGTTGTTATTTATTTCAGGCGTAATATCTTGCTTTGTTATTCGCCTCTTCTCGAGAACAATTTGGTTAATATTCATAGGTGTTAAGAAGGCTTGATTTGTTCGCAATTCTCCTCTTTTGCTAAAGTGGAAACACAATTCATATGCTCTTCCAGTTGGCATAACGCTTTCTTTCACAAGAAATTTGATTATGTATCTGCGCATGAACTATGTACAAGAATCGCACTAGGGTATTTGTATGTTTTACCACGCTATCAAGTTTTTTCGCGTGAAAATCCATATAGTGCTTTTATAAAAAATAAAATCCAAAAATGGTCACTAAGAACATCTTAGATGAGAATAAGAATATACATATAAGGGTAATTAAAACAGAAACCGAAACTTCTATTTGCCTTGAGGTGAACGGAGGAGGGTTTGATTTGGCCAACAAAAGTTCTTCAGTCGTTTTTCAGTTCTAAGAGTGATTTCTATCTGCAAGACAACAATCTTGCAAAAAAAACTGTGCTCATTCTGTTACAACAGAGAAACAAAAAGAGGAATTAGTTGTGACCTCACATCCACCAGCAGCATCCTAATGCATTCTTGAATAAATTAGTAATTTTAGATTAAACAAGCAGAAATAGAAAATGTACAGGAACTCTATTAGAGAACACGGAAGACAATTTTAAAGCAAAATTCTAAACGATCATGAATAAAATGAAAAACACTAGATGGTGCAAAATATACTTTTTATACGAGATGTTTGATAGTTAGGGTAATTTTCATTAAGCCAGCGCTACAATTTGTTTGATCAGCCTACGGCAGACAAATATCACTTTTCGAATTAACTGATTCTGCTCTACAAAATTTTGAAGTCAATATTGTAGGGCTTATAAGAAAAAAGGAGAAAAACGAATTTCATGCAGTAATAGCGCACTATTATTTAGAAAATAAATAAGAAACTAAAATTGGTCAAAGTATATGGAGGTTCTGTACAGTCGTTGAACAAACAGAGATGAGCGCGGCTTCTGAGCTTGTAGGTAAGGATACTTAAAGGGGATTTCCTCCGAGGATACCTTAGACTAGCGCTTCTTCATTCTCTGACACCATGGCAGAATGTTATGCAACAGATAAAGTTCCCCATAACACAGAGCTTGAAACTGTCCAAAGTTTTAAAAAAACCTAAGCACAGTTTGAAGACAACACCTTTTAAAAAACTCAAATGTATGCATGACATGAACATGAAAATTACTGACGTCGTCGAGGACCAGTGTTATTGAACAGAATATTCGCATTGTTCGGCGCCTTCTCGTAGATTTTCAGGTCATCATTATTAGCAGTATTTTGCTTAAAAAATCTCTCCAAAGATTAAAAACGGCGGTATCTCAGTGCGTGCAAATGACCATTGACACGTTATCAGGCTCAATAGTAGGCCTTTCTGCAACACTTCACTACTGCACTTCACACTCATCTCTATATTGGGGTCTTCCCTGGAGGTGTGGAAGGCGTCTCTGTCTACTTCAGTTGTAGTGACTGGATTTACGTAGCCCTAGACATTGACATAAAGTTGCAAAGCACAGTGCGAAATACACCCCTGGATGGTTGACACGTTGACATCGTTATGCAAGATGTTTTTCTTAAGAATCACGGAGTGTCAAAGATTGTTCTTAGAGCTCAGTTGTAGGCTACCTGGAGTTTATTCACGTTGGTTCTTGCGCATGGATAGGTCTTATATAATGTCAGCTTATTCTTTTTTGATACCTTGCTGTTAAGTTGCAACCAGCTATTTAAGGCTTGTCGGGCTCCCTTGACCTTCATAATGGTGTTATTCGCGTGAACTCTTCAGAAGAGGCAAAACTTGTTTTTTAGCTGAAAAGGTTCTTACATGTCAAAACATGTTTTGCACATAAATTTCCTCTACGAACATCGCACTGTGAGTACCGCGTATTACGGTCAACTTTTGGGTCCGCATATCGTCGGAAAATATACGAACTTCTAATATCAGATGTGACCTTAATTGGCAATAAAGCAAAGTTCCATACTGCAACTTCAAATTCGACAAAAAATTGAGAATTTTTCTGAACCACACTGGAATACCCTCCCTAAAGTCAGAATTTATCACCCAGCGATTATCATTTGGTTAGACCATTAAATGCAGCACTTGAACATAGATTTGGCGACGATGTTGCTGTTGAAAAGTTCGTGTGTGAATAGTTGGTGTCACACCCAACTTACTTTTACATTTGCGAGATCAAAAATCTATGCAGCCGTTGGAAAAAATGTTTCTAAATCAGGAGATTATGCAAAGGCATAACTTTGTATGTAAAATTACTGACATAGTAGGCATCTCAACTAAACGAATGGATTATACAGCTGCGTCTAAGATAGGTACCGTAAATATCAACTATTAACCAAAAACTTAGTGTTTGGCATTGGTATTGTTGGCAAATCCGAAACACTCCTCCCCTTCGTAGATAAAACAAGGATCCATCACAAGTGCATCGAAAAAGACGAAAAACGTTTTTGGACTATTTCGAGGAGGAGACAATGCGCAGTCGCATAAGTCTATTGGGCACAGAAGCAAAATTAAACGAGTTGGGGTTTGAAACATTACCTTTATCCTTCTTGTTCTCCAAATTTATCAAGAAAACAACTTTCTATTCCCAAATCTAAAAATTTCATCTAACGAAGATGCAAATTTTGTAACCTTGTAGCTTGAAAAAAGTGGAAATCGTTGTAGGAAATCCTCGGTGAAGACTGCTGGTAACTGAAATTGATTGACTTACTTTTTTACCCTATCTATCAAATTATCCCATAGATAGCCTTCAGAGCTGAATGGACCGAAAAGGTATTGTAATTTTCTTTTCTTTATAATCATTTGATATAATTATGAATTTTTGGTTAGGATTTTAAAAAATGATTTTTCTAATTATTTCTCTTTGTTTTTCCCTTTGATAGCAATGATGTATTAATATTAAAATAACGAACTGATTTTTGTCAAATAAATTTATTACAAAAAAGTTTTAAAATGAGAGCATAATATAAGTAAGATAAAGAACTCCCCCTGATACCCGTAAATTTCATTAACTTGCGGCAATATAAGTTAATTGCAATTTAATAAGACGCGGAACAACAAACGATAAGGCATTTTTCATTTTGGTCCTCATTACATCGGGAGATAAACATGCCCAGCAAAAAACCTCCGAGGCGGTCTACAATTTACTTACTGTAGCGAGCAACAAAAGATCATTATTTCCCTTTTGGGTTCACCTAACGAGTGCTGCATCGCAGCAGGCATCATTACGGATCGGGTTGCTTCAAAGTATACACAGAAGAGTAAATTAAGCTCGCTGCTGCGTGCTGCGCCCTGCAAAGTCTCATGCATCTCTCGGGTCGCAAGGAGGCGCACAAGGCGCTGAAGCCTGAAAACATCGCGCCCTTTTCAGAATCATCGGATGGTGGTCGCCGGGAAACAAACGCCGCCCCCAAATAACAAAACGTTTTCCGATAATCCCGAAAGTTATCAGGCGAGGAAATGAAGTCGGCTGACTTCATAATTAGAAGCATTAGGGCCCTTTGTCTCGTAGATTGGCTGCCATTTTGCTCTCACTAGGTCTTCGACGGCGCACTTCGCCTGTCGGATGTAATCATTCTCTTCAGGGCCGCCGTAATCGCACTCGGTTCTTTGCCGGCGCCCGGCAAATTAAATTAGTCGGCATACAAGTGGGGCAATTAGGGCGCCGTTCGAATTAAAAGATCGCCTGCAGGTCGAAAGCGCCTGCTGATTCAGCCGGCATTTCCATGCAGCCGCATCAAAGGCGGACACAAAGCCGGGCGCGGGCCGCGCATATCATGACGCTTCGAATATTTGATGCGCCCGCCGTGCCGTAAAAATCCGCCCTTTCGGCGCGGATGGACAATAACGGTTTCTGTTTATTGATTACCAAAGGCACGTCCTCGCAAGGGCTACATTCTTGATATGTACGTGACTGAAATATCGGCAGATCTGTAAGCCTTCAATCCGAAAACACAGACCGAGGCATTTTTGCGCCATTCTGCTGATCACTTGTCCAACATGCGTACGGACATTTGATGGAGCGAAAGATAAGTTTCGTTCGACGTACCAGGCAATTACGGACAGCGAGATAATCACAGTATTTGTGCCGACATCTTTTGAAAGCAGAGCAGAAAATACTGCAATTTCATTACTGTGCTGTAAAATGACAACTGACTGTTGGTCAAAGTTCTTTTGATAATCAAATTACCAATATCTTACTCATAGGAAGTTTTCACAATTTTCAGTTTTAGTTCCATTCGTTGAATGTTATATGCTTTTTATCTTTAAAATCAATCCTCTCACCCCTCTTGCATTAATCAGTCTTCAATTCGTCCCAAAGTAAATATCACTTCACCAATTGGTGTAAGAGATCCATTCTGTTCAATACTAAGCAGTGCAAACATAATATGTAAAACAAAAGATCTCAGAGACAAACATATTGCGGTTATCAATTGTGAAGTAAAAATGTAAAGAGACAACAACGAAACAATAATAGAAAGAGACCATCGTACATTGAAGGATAGGGCAGAATGCACTTAACATTTTTTTCTCCGATCATCACCCACGTATTCATCCTTATTAAAAATAATTTCTGGCAAAATCTGCAGGCGATCTGATGAGTTTATGGTCAAGTCTGGTCGATTCAAAGATTTTAGGGAAAAAATTAATGATTCCGCGTAGTCTCATCAGCTGCCACTAGATGGCCACATCTTCAGATGGGCTGCCGATCCAGATGAGTCACGCACCCACTACGTTACTGTACTGTTAACGTACAATGGACATTTACGGGGGACACATGAAGGGCAAAGTCCGTTTTGCTGGCATATCAAATCCCAATTTGGTTTTGGCCTCAAAATGCTACTTAACAACGTACAAAACAATTGATTTATTTGACTGTTATAATATTGAACTCCTTCTTGATGAGCAAATTACCATTGCGAGCGTAGTCAGAAGTGGTGCGCTTAGTTTCGAGGTGGACGTCTTGAACGCGCTCTCCACCAACTGCGTGTGATTTGGGAAGGGGAATAAGATGGTTGAGAAATCCAGAAAGCCTTTGAGAAGAGGTAGTTCCACAGAGAAGACATTTATATCAACCAACTGGGAGTAGTGATCCGATAGGTTAAACGAGCTTAGCGGACCAACGAAATGGCCCTCGTCTTCAGAGAAAGGCTCTTCTCCTGGATCGTGGGGGTAATGATCCATTCGGGATTAGCAAAGTAAGCGTTGTCAACGAGGACTTTGTCCACTGCCTCTTGCGAAGCTCTTGGCATTCCTGGGGTGCGCATCGCCAGTTGGTGAAAGATGTAGGGTCCAGAAGAAACGGTGTACGTTGACATGAGGGTGACTTGATGGACCGAGTTGGGCTTCTCTTCGGCCAAGAATCGACGGGTGCCGCGAGAGGAGGTCGTTAGCCAGCGCGAGTGGTTAGAAGCTGGGATCTCTTGAGTGAGAGTGCTTGCTTAGAGATGTTAAGTGCATTCTGCCCTATTGAAGGACATGGCTTGAGAACATGGTGTGAAAAACACCCAGGAATTCCTTAGTACTACTGACTGTTCAAACAGCACCACCATTGTAGGTACGTCGATAATTGAGATAAATAAAGTTTAGTCATGAAGCAACCGCCTACATAGCAAAAATTTATATTATAAATATCAGACATGATCTGCAACATTCTATAGAACGCAGCTACTAAACTGTAAATAAATGTGGTTTGGTGTGATCACGTAGCAGTTTCATAGAAAGGTTTGAGTATGACAAACGATGCCTGCTAAAATACATCAACAGTGAGGTTTGGAGGTCTTGCAAACATTATGCACGTTACTAGTTTTCTTCTCTTTACTACAGAGGAGCAATTCGATAATGACGGTTGTCTCTATTAACGTGACAATAGATCGAGTAATAAAGTCGCGAAGAAATAGTTTGCAGGCAATAATATAGAAACACTAAATTGGACTCCAGTAAACATCTTTATATAAACTGCTGCAATTAATAATGCTGGGAAAAATAGAAAAAAAAAGCTTGGAAGAAGGAAGACATCTTGTATGCAAAACACCCGCGCGAATGGTACGGACCAAAAACCTCAATACAAAATTTTCAAGTTGCCATCTCAAAAATAAAAATAGCCAATATAACCACCAATATCCGGTGGGAGGAGGTGTAATAATAAGAAGAGACATCTTTGAAATTAATTGGATCGCGGACTTAACTAATTACTCATATTACGAAATGTTCTGACTACAATTCTTTGAGAAGAGTGCCTGCCATTTCTCAGGAAACTTTCTAACAGCCGATAACCTTCTACCAGGTTAAGACTGAAACAGAGGGTGGCCCCACTCCGTGTTAATGTGAATTACTAGAACTTGTGGCACAAAATAACCTGATAGTTTCAGATAAGTACCTGGATACCTTTGATCAGATAGATTAAATTATCATTCTAGACCATCCTGTCTATTACGTTTTATATCTTGTGCTTCTTTATGATAGCATACATTCAACGGGAAAACTCTAAATCCGGCTCTGTTAGGCGATAAAGATTTAACAATGTAAACTGCAATAAACATTAATTACATAAGTGGAAAGGTTTGTACAAAGAAGATAAGGTAAACTGTGTCACTTTAATAAACTTTAACCGTTTGTTAATTTTCGAATGAATAATGCAATAAACCGATAGTAACCTCAAAGCGTAAAGGGTACGATTGTGAAATGCACGCAAGGACATTAGAAACGTGCAAGGGCTTAGTGTCGCGGACGCTCCACGGTGAAATTTACACACAGTAACGTTCACGAAATAACCGAATCATGTGGAGTCAACTCCAAAACAAAATAAAAACCATATGAACGCGATATTTTCAAAAAAAATATTAAAAATTATTAAAAAATATTAAATCACAAAAAAATGAAAATATAGCTAAACAGACTATTAGAAATTATGCAAAATATAATATCTAATGTACATCAATTACAATGAAAGCAACAAGAATCTAACAGGACATTAGAAACCTTAACGAAAGAGAATGAATTAAAAAATTAAAACAAAAAAGAAAAGTAAAAACGAAGAAAGATTTAATAAGGTTTAAAAGAAAAAAATTATGGGGAGAGAAAGAAGATGCAATAATTTAGCAATAACAAATCTCAAGATAGATCCGAGTAATCCAAGATTGCTAAAGGAAATAATGAAAAAGTTTGTAAAACAAAATTTACATGTGGAAGAACCCATTATGTAATCAAATTGCGAGCTTTTTTCAAAGTAGACATTAAATAATAAAATGTAAAAACAAGTTCAAAGCAGGAAAGTTACACATAAACGAACATAACGACCTAATGTTCAAAGAAAAAAAAAATTAAAAGCAATAAGCACATAGTGTATGTAATATAGATACGCGCCTCTAAAGATAAAACAAATTTTATGAAAATTTCAGGAAACAACGGAAAACAGAACAGTGATGAAGATGGGAGAAAAAGAAGAATAACTGAAAAAATTAAAAATCCACTGGAAAAGATAAAATAACTCCAGAATTAATAAATTTTGGCGGAGAACAAGTAAAAGAATGGATAAAAGCATAGAAAGATACAAGTATTCCGAAAGAATGAAAACACAATATAATAACACCATTACGTAGAAAAGGAAACACCAGTAAAGTAAAAATTACAAGGCCTAATGTTTAAAATCGGCTATGCTAAAAATATACACGAAAATTAGAGAAAACAAATTAAGATCAGAAGTAGGCAGAATATTAAAGAAAACACAAAATAACATATACTGTAAGAATGGTAATTGAAATAAAGCATTTGGAAACGTAAAATGCTGCATTTAGCAAGATATCAAGAAGAAAAGGAAATCATTAAAAAATCTAGGACAAGCAAGCACATTTGCCAAGCATTGAAAAGTATATACTAAAATGTAGAAGACATCGTGAGATTAAATGGGACAATTTCACAAACACTGACTATGAATATAGGAGCGAAATAAAGATACAGATTGAGCCCGCTAGAAAACTAGAAAACCCAATAAATACATGAAAAGAAAAACTACGGCAGATAAGGCTAAAAACAAACAAAGAGATGAAAATAAGGAATACAAAATTGTGAATAAAAAAATAAAAATTCACAACGAGGTATTCGAAGAAGTGAAAGTGTAAAAGCATACAACTTTAAAATAAGCCATATATATAAAGTAACACAGTCGAAAAAAAAGAAATAATCAATCAAACAAAATTGAGAGTATTCAAAACGGTGTACCTTCCAACTATAAAGTACAGAAAGTTGGACAATAATAGACAAGTCGAAATCGATAATGACGATAAAAGAAAAGAAATATCTGAGGAGTGTATTTGGTAACACATTAAGGGATCATTTGCAAAATAAAACAATAAGAGAGGGACTACAACAGAAACCAATAGTAACAAGTATATAAAAACAACAATTAAAATGGGTAGTACAAACATCCTAGGGTAATAAAACAAATGGGGATAGAAAAATAGAAACAAAAAGAAAAGCCGAGAAAATTTGGAACAGAATATACAATAGTTAGTGGAAAAGAAAGGGAAAACAATGACAATAGTGAAAAAGATGGATGGAGAAAAATAAAGTAAGTAAAAGAGATGGAATAAAAAGTCAATATTGTTAGAAAACTGAAAAGGCATAACAGATCCAAAAATTAAATGGCAAAGAAACAGCATAACGCAGTAAAATAAAATTGATAATATTAACTATAATGGAAAAAAATATGAGAGACAATGCAATTAGAGGCTGGTCAGTTATTAATTTATATTAAAGTATCTCAAAAAAATAACAAGTGTGGGATGATGTATCATTTATAAAATCTTGGCCAGACAAAATATTATCTGTAACATAAAAAATGTACCATCCCATGCATAAAAAACTGCAACTTAATTATTCTCAAAACAATTAATTTTAATATTTAAAAAAATTTAAATAATGAAATTGAGTATTATTTAATTTATATGCCCCCACCCCCTCTCCAGCAACAATAACCTCTTCAGTGCGGCCAGTCGCACCTTTTTAAGAGCAAATCGGCCCAAAAACAATTTCCTGTCCAAAATATTGTTTGTGTCAGCCTTTTTAACCCTTGCCTTAAGAGTTTGCTACCATTTTCAACAGGGCTTAGGTCAGCACAGTTTACAGGCTAATCTGAAAGGGGATCAAATTTGTGTTGGTTGATCTTTTCGTGCGGTTCAGCGATTCGCCATTTTTCATTATATGGAGCTGAGTACCTATTTTCATTTTTATTTGTAGATGTTTGGCCATATTGTTGCGCGCGATGCTATCAAATTTTTGCTTATGCTGCTTTTGTGTCTTATTTTGATTTTTTTGTATAGCTAGATTACCTAGCTTCAATCAAGTGATAAAAGACTTGACTAAATGGAAAATTTTTGAGAGCTCTTTGAACTTTTCATGTTTTATGCACCAAACTGTAAAAGCAAATATATAACAATACCTTTACACGAAACAGATGAAAATAGTTATATTCTGGAAATTGTCACAGAAGATACCAGAAAAAGAAAAATAAATTTGGAGCTTTTAATGAGAGAGTAGGAAAGAACAAGAGACCTACATAGATGCTTTAGAAGAACATAAAATAAATAACAATGGCAAGATAATAATTGTTGCAAAATAAATAACCCAATCATAATAAATACACAAATATACAAGAGCCTAAAAGAGAGAACGTTGCACGATCAACCATAACTTAGTAGAAAAAAGCGACGGAAGTCTTTGTAAAACAAGTTAGAGTCATGCGGGGGAATGAAATACACAGAGACCATTTTCTATTACTAGAAGAACTAGAAAGCGATGACATGGTCGTTAACAAGAATAAGGAAGCGAATAGTAAAGCAGAATGCAAAATAATAAAATCATGAAAGCTAAAAGAGGCAGAAACAGCGATGAAACAACTATAGGGTAGGTCTGTAAAATATTTTTAAAAAAAGTGTGCGGTAGATGCAATTAAAAATACCTTTAAAGATATATAAACGGCACGTGAATCAAAATTTAGAAAATAAATAAAAATAAAGAAATACTTGAATACCAAGAAGTTAGGGTAAATACAAAAAACGAAACTAAGAAAGACCATGTAATCATTTTGAAAACAACTGAAGAAAGGAAATTGGAATTTGCTGCATAATGCACAAAAATTACTTAATAAAAAATTAATAATGTAACTATAAGAACTACAAGTAGTAAGAGAAAACTAAAATGGATATTTCCAACAATTAGTAACCATGCTCCAGAAAGCTGAAAGGGTAAACTAACAAGAACACAAAGCAAGTATTAAAAATATAAAATATATTATGCTTAGTAAGTTATAAGAGCTAATAAGAAAAAATTAAAGGCGAAAACGCCCAGACAAGGTAAAATAACAAAGGATATGATAAATTCTGTGAGAAAAAATGAAAAAATAATATTAAACATCTGTAGCACAGCTCGGAATGATAAAGTAACATCTCAAGACTGTAAAACAATTATGAAGCCAATCAAGAGTATGATAAAAATATGGGGAAATTACTCTTTTAAGCGAGCCAATATTAGAAAAGGCCTGGTATAACAATAAAACAAATTTTTGACGACAGAACAGTACGCAAGATTTCGCAAAAAGAAAGCCTACTTTGCATTTTTAGATCTAAAGAATAAATGTTTACAAAGCTTAAAAGAGGAAGAAGTGGGGTTAAAACTAATTCGAGCAATTAAAAAACTGAGCGAGAGATAAGAAACGAAACACTAATTCAAAATTACATGAAAATAAACAAAACTAATGGTAATATCGAATACACAGACAAAATTAGAACACTACGTGGACGAATCAAATATAATTAATTTTTTTTAATTGAGTGATAAAAATAAAAATACAAAATTCAGTTGATTGTAACATCAACCAAATCCTACACGGACGCTTCGACAGCAACATCGTCGTCAAATCGCTACCCTTCAAGTGATTCTTTTAGTAGTTTAAACAAATCATAACCGTAGGACGATAAGTATGGACTGTAAGTAAAGTGTTCCGGTACAGTCCAGAACAAATCTTCGTTTTGTGTCGAGTTTGAACAGCTACATAGACCTAGGCATTGTCCGACCTCAATAGAAATTTCAGCAACCGTTAATCGGCGACGAACAATACGAATGTTCTGCCCACATACGCTGGTCTACGGGAAATGATCTTTAACTTCAATTGCTTCTTGTTTTGTTCCAAATATTGTTTGCCACGTGTGCACTCGAATCTGCTTCAGAGTGATACCTTCTCAAAATGTCACATTTTTTCAGTTGGGAGAAACTCAACAATAATCCGTTACGCAACAAACAAGCGCAGCAAAACTAGAGGCTAAAAACGAGAAATTAAGGCAATAATTTGTGTACATGTGTGTGTTTGATTAAGCAATTTTTTACATTGTTGATAGCAGTTCTGGAAGGCTTCTGCTTGAAATTTTAGCCAAAGGTTAGAAAAATCACAGAGACCTACCCAATAGGGGAAATGGGATGACTTCGACACACTTTTCTCATATCCAAATTTAATTCACTTCTGATAATTCTTACATCGATCGACGATCTGGCATCGCAAAAGGGGGAAACCGGAAGAGCGGGCCGCGTTCGTGGTCATGGGATTCATCAAAATCGAACTACCTCGCAGATTAGAGCACCATTTTCCAAAACGAAAGTGACAAATACAAAGCAGCCATCCCAAGATGCGCTGTAACAGTTAACAGATTTGGAACCTTGCAAAAATTCTGTTGGCCGAAATTTGAGAACCGCTTCTATTAGACCAAGCCGGCCGTAAAAACTCCGAGGAAGAAGCGGACTAATTGACCAAAAGGGCAGCGGCAAGACCAGCACCCCCCAATCACCGAGACAATGGTAAGCACTGGAGACAGGGTAACATGCCCATATATTCATCCCCGTCATGGACACAAATTAACTGCCATACTATTCAGTTTATCATCACTAAATAATGGTAACTTCCCCTACCTTGTAAGAATTCGGAAACTGACGGAGGACTAAAATATATGCACAAGTGGGGAAGTCGACGAAGCCATGTACGTCCTGTTGACCTGCAACGAAGAGGAAGAGACTAGGGTCAGAGCGGAGAGGGGGCTCGTCACAAATGGAGGTGGCCATGAACACAAGAAGATCGAAGGACTTTCGGGTGTGCGCGAGTGGTAGAGGCTTTTGAGATATTCGCAAAGCGGTGTGTGATGAGATTTTATAATTGACCTGCAGGGGTTGAGCAAATTATTGTTGGTAGATTAAATACTAAATATAGAGTTTCTTAGGTAAAAATGTAAATATTAGGACTCGGAGCCATTAGCAGTTTCGAATCACCTACCTTGACTTGGGCTTTCGCGGTTTCCTCGAGACCTGCGCTAAGGCCGGAGCAAGTAAATTTGTAGCCGTGATAGTTTTTAAGAACGTATAATTGTAAAAATATTATAAGCATCACCTAAATGTTTGTACATATTTGACTCAATAAACTGTGTTCACATCATAAACATTCACATAAATTTACATTGTTGGCCGTTTTAGAGGTTGAAAGCCTGCCCGCACAAACTTCTCCGTCAACTACTAAAAAGACGTTTGTGTCCTTAATAGGCAATGTTTTCCATAAAGCTTTTGTAGCTATTCATAAGTTGCAGTAGCAGACTCGCCAATATTTACACAAAATTGGATGATACAACTTTCCTCAATCTTTTGCCTGACCATTTGCGTAACGCACCTTACAAGCACAATGTTAGCTCGGACGTGGAAACTATAACATGTTCAAACTTGTACTGAGTCTACGACAAGGATCATTTTAACTGCCATGTGAAGGGAGAAGCAGCAGTGTTATCAGTTCGTGCACGATGTTGCCAGTCTCATCATTATTCCAAGAAAGGTTTGCAATATACCTTCAATTTTTCAACCTTCCAAGTTTATTCAAGAATCTGGGAATGCTCGCCATGGAAAATGTGTCTTGGGCTTTAGCATACACACATTTATTTGCTAAACCTCCTGAAGTAAGCTATTTAGCATTGCTGCACGCAAATCCGATTATAAAAACGAATGCAGCCGAGCTTAATTAAACGGAATGCCAAGATTACGCAAGCCTGATATTTGCATGGCATCTACTTCAATTTAATGGGCGACTTTCTCCCGTGCTGCATAAACAGAATTAAAAGGAAAATTGGAGTCTCGACACCTCCGCTAACGATCTGCTTCGCCTAGGAGGAATTCCTTTCGATTTAATTAGTTGTTTCTGAGCTGCTGGCTCCAATTAATTACAGAGCGAGATTTAAGACATCTGCATATTTTGCTTCGTGTACTGCCCACGTAAATGGATAATTGTAGATCATAAAAATTTTAAAAAATCATAATCAAATAAAAAGCATATAAAATCAAGAACTCAAGAGAGGACTAAAACTACTGTAAAATTATTAGTAGGATAATGAATTCGGGATAAAGCATAATATGCAGTTAGAAAATTTAGGAAGTTAAAGCAAATCTAAATAATGGAACGCGAGCTACGAAAAGGCAAAAAAGACCGAAAAATACAAAAGGTACAAATTCAAAATAAATGGAAATAGATTACGGTAACGCAAAGCCATATTTGTGGTTTTGCGCAAAGTTTGGAAGTCATTTCTGATACAAAAATTCCAAATTATAATTTCCAAAGGTGGAACGTAACTCGTGCATCCAGAACGGTGCTTAGCGGTTACTTCTCGTACGAAGCGGTAGCACCGACGAAGTCTGGCGATAGCGGGCGATCAGCGATTTCGCTGCTTTCCGACCAAAGAAATCGCCGTAAACAAAGCACAAACACGGACACCTGTCCTCCGCGTATCGGATTAGTTAGCACATATAATCGCAACAAAATAAATAACATTATTTTATTTTTACACTTAAAAAGAATCTAATTGGCCCTCAAATTTTTATTTTTAAAATTCACTAAATTCAATTCAGAACTCTTAAATATTCCATAGAATAGTTAAGAAATATTAAAGTTAAAACCAAACGACTTTACGAAATAATTACTTAAAAACACCATCGATGGAACACCGCTTCGAAAATAAGTTGATTCTTAACATAATTTTTAGACACACACACAAGATAATCTTTCAATAACCTGGAGGAAATACTAACCGCTTTCAAATCACTGCCAGGGTTAAAATGAATGTAACACTTGATAATATATGTGGTCTGTCTCAAAAGAATAAAGCCATGTAATATAAAAAATTACACTTACACAATTACAATGACGCTTTGCTGAGGTGCAGACGGACCCGAGTTCAATTCTGGCTTCAGATGACTGGCGGGTGGCTTACGCAATCACCGAAAATAAATGAGTACTTGGATTCACTTCGAACAAAAAGTGGTAATGTGGTCCTGTATCAGAGATGGTATCCGAACTGAACAGCAACAGCGAACATCTACACCGAACATATCAGTTTGCAGGTGCGGAGGGCACAGCCTCGCCATTATTATTATGCATTTAATAAACATTTTGTCTAGCCCCAGTTCCCTTCAAAATACACTTTTCCAAACAATATTCAAACCATTTTGCAAAATTCTGTATCGAAATAGTGCACAACTACCTCGTGGTACCGGCCTGAATCTCATCGAGGGTCTGGACAAACAACTCTGCGCGCGAATTGGCATCTGAACCAGCTAAATAGTTTCTGTAGCCAATGTTATAGCTTCGCATAAAATTCGATGCGGATTCGCTGCTCTATCCACTTATTCACGCATGCGCATCACAGTCTACGCTCATCAACTGCCATGTCACATCGTGACCGCACAAAGTGTCTTCATTATATTAGCATCGCTGCAACACATTTGGAACAGACAACGTACCACGTGTCCAATAAGTCTATGTCAAGGGACCATCTGAAACAATTCCTTCATCCAATAAAAAATATTCGATTTTAGAAAGAGTGCAAATGATCAAAATGTACGAATATCAAAGACCTGAATAAAACTATCTGGGTGTGGAAAACGTTGGATCGAAAAACCATGATTCGGTAAACGGCTTATTATAGACCATGTTTCAAAAAACAAGATCCAAATCCCTAAGATATTGAGTGGGAAGGCAATCAAAGACACTGATTAGACACCACATACTGCTGACTTTAACCATTTAATGAGTTTAACCACAAACATTTTATACCGTCCTAATTGAGGAAACAGTGATAAAAAAAGCAGAAAAGCATTTTATCATTCTTTAAAGCGCTTGATATCTGTGACCAAGAGCAACGAATAAGATTTTGGAAATATTTCAATCTAGTCAAGTGTCCAGACTTGGTCTGAATATCTGTTATAGTTTTTTTTGTAACTTTTCCTCACTGACAGACTTATTAAAAATGTGGTATGTATATATGGGTTTCCACGCACGTACATTTGAATTATTTAAAAAAAAAACAATTTAAAATATAATAATATACAATATTGTAAATCTGTTGTTCTTCTATATTTTTCCTCAATTATCTTGAGAGTATGGCTGAGTATTAATTAGTTTTTTCAGTTATTTAAAGCATTTCCATTGTATACAAGGCCCTGTTAGCGAAAAAAAACTTTTTTAAAATTAAATTAAATTGCAAGTTTACAACCTGCTATTTAAAGCTATAAGTAAGTGTAATTGATGTACTACACATGAGAGGAAAAATTAGCCAGTGATAACTCTTCTAGTTATTAAAATAAATGTTCACCGATTTAAAACACCCATAGACTACTGTTTTTTTAACCTTCTTCTGATTTCATGCTGAATGTAGAGTTGCTCTTCCATTAGAATGTTCAGGGAGCTGTTCGATGTAGTTCCTTGTTAGTCTTTAACAAACGGTATACCAGAGTCTTCGTGTAGGGTCTTATTACTAACATACCATGGTGTATTGAAGATCATTCTAAGTCTCTTCTATGGGACTATTTGTATAATTTTTGTGTTTGATACTTTAGCGTAACCCCAGGGTTGAAGACCATAAGTTCAGATAGGCTTGTAATGTTTTGTTTTATGTGGGGAGTTTTGATTTACGTTTAGGTTTAGTTTTTTTTTTACTGAGATGCATGCTTTTCATGTGAGTATTTCACTTGACTGTTCACTGGTAATGGTATGTTGTTTAATGTGACAGTAGGACACATAATATTTCGATTGGTGAATATGATTTGCTTGACTTTGTGTGGTTAACTGTGGCTCTTCATCTAAGTGAGAAAACTGCAAAAATAATTTCCACGTTTTAAGAATAAGAAATTTGATTTCGCGGATTTTCCTCAGTTTAGTAAAAAAAATTAAACAAATTCTGCACGAACCTACCAGAAAATTTTTGTGACAGATGAGATGCTCTCATAATACCGTAGCCCGTCATCTTAACTCAAGGTATGGTAAGGCCCAAAATCTGGTTGCGTATGCACTACACTTTTGATGAAAAAGATAAACTTCAGCCCTCCACGATCGCCGTCATCAGGATACTCTTAGATGCAAGTCAAGATATTCAAATAATTGAAAAATAAATCGAACGAATTTAACTGGCAACCCACTAATACACAAATTGCTTTCAAACGACGATAAATGAACGCCATCCAAGAGATAACCAATATATAATAAAGCATCCGATGAAAGAGAGGCAAAAGTAAGATTAAGAAAATGAAATAAAACATAATAACTATCTAGGAACGTACAAAGCAATTTAATAACTCTAATCTGTAAATATTTTTTTCTGATCCAGGGAAAATGTTTTTATTCCTGGACGTTCAGGTTATGACTAACAATTTAGCCTCCTTATTTAACGATCAAACCTTGTATACAATTTTGTTAAATGCCTACCAATTTTATAATTTTTGTTTTGAATGTTTTTTTTAAATTAAAATTTAAAAAAAGTATTCCATTTCCACTGTATACTTATTGCGAAACATCTTGTACAACGTAACTATATTAACGTAGATTTAATTCTGTTTACTGTGCACCCATTAAAGCTTTAGACAGACTCATTAATTTGTAGAGTACAACGAACAAACTACTGTCTAATAAAATTACTTTTACACGACTTAAAAAGCTATAATGGACGTAAAGTTGGAAAATAGCAGAGTAACTACCAGTTTTTGCGGTAACGAAGTAATAAGTTGAGAAACATTAACGTCAGAACTGTTGTTAATAGAAGCTTTTACTTTATGCCTATCTATCTTTAGCGTCTGGATTACAGAAACACAACAAATTTAGAGGGTAAATATTTTTTCAACTTCGGAATTCAGCCGTGCTCCAATCAACGCCCGAAAGGCTCAGAATTTTACCTGCTGGTTAAGAGTTAATTTTATTAATTAAATGAGTGCTCGTTTGATCATCAAAGAGTAAAGATATGTACGTCGCCAAGTGCGCTCTGATCCTTGAGATATCAAGTGAGCGCAAGAAAATCGATGCATTCTATGCTAGACGTTGTGTCACACATTACCAGATGGTTTTCTGTTCTGTTTCCTTAATCCAGCTGACATATAGGTGTGTGATCAAAAGCTCTTTGACGAACGTTGTTGTTATCTCCGTTTTCCTTTTTATCTCTTTGTAAAAATTTTGTATTTCTTTTTTCTTTCTGTACGGACTGTTGCTTTTGTCCTTTATTGTCTTCTTTTTGTTAGAGCCTTTATATTCAATTTGTTTGTTTATTTATGTCTGCTTTTTATATTCTTCATCTCAATTTCTCTGTTTATTGTTTGTTTCCTGGAAATTGCTTTATTTTACATTTTAAATAATGTTTTTCCATTCTTATATTTCATTCCCCGTCCTTGCAATTTTCTATTATTTCTTTCGCATACCGTTTTTGCACTTTTGACTTCTGTATCTCATTTATGTTGTATTATTCCCTCTGGGTATTTTTTTATTTCTCTTAACATTCTTAATCCTTAATGCTTACTAAGAAGTGATCAGAATTGATATCTAAAGTTTTACAGGATTTTAGTTTATTTTTTTTTGTATTCTTCTCTACACCTAACGGTAGGAGAGGTACAGATTATATTATTATTGTTATATATTTTTTGTATTCATTATCTCCACCTGCTTGTCGTGTGCGAATTTATTAGTCTGTTTTCTTGTTTGTTGCTTTCCCTATGTTCGCGCCAATCTCAAAATTACCTTTCATTTTGAATTTTTAAATTAGGGCCGGACCTATTTTGGTTCCTCTTGTATATATTTTGAATTTGAGGTATCGGCCGAATTTGTCCGAGCACGCGTTCCGCTGATATATAGGCCGCGGGCCGTGCTTTTGCCTTGGACCTTTCGTTCGCGCTTTTGCCTTTCGCGCTTCGCCGTTTGCTACGTTAGAGCCTTTTGTCCTTTTGTACGCGCTTTTGTTCGAGCTTGGCCTTTTGCTATGTTCTCGCAGGCGTCGTTCTTTTGAATTCAGTTTGTGACAGAAATTTTCCGTAAGACGAGAGCATTTTAAGCGAGAGTTCGCCGGCGGGTTTTCTTAAAGGCTAATTTTCGAAGTTGAAATTTTTGCCGGTAAAAAACTCGGTCCATTTTCTTTGCTCTGACTTGGCAAGGAACGACGAAGGAACCTTTTGCACCAGGAAAGACGCTGCCGTTCGGCTCCGCTGTGAAGATTGGGGTAACTTGTCCTATCTTTTACCCATACTCTTATATCCTTTTCCTGGAAGCCCCAGGACCAACAGCAGGGAACCCACAGGTTAGTGTTTTAGCTTTAGCTTTGTTTCAAGTTCCCTTTATTCAAAATTTAAAATTACCTGTACAGTCCATTTTTCCGGCCGCAACACCCTATCATATTTGTGTATGTGATTTCCTACCGAACTTTGCATTTGCATTCCCGGTTAGTATTCTTATTGTGCTCTTTCTTAATTTGGCGTAGACATTTTCTAATTTTTCTTAAATCATCATTTCATACTCTGCCTTTTTCTCATTTAGAGTATGTGTTTTTCTTTAATTTCCTTTTCATCAGTATCCTGCTCTGTATCTTCTTGTATCACCTCCACCTGAAAATAGTACATATTTGTCCAACTCCGTTGTTGATGTTTCTTTTAATGGTTTCTTCTAGTGCTATCATATTCAACTTGTACCTTCGGGCCTTATTTAACTGCGTCTTCCTCCTTTAGCCCTCTCACATTCCATGTTTCTATTCTCATCCACTTTTTTCTTTCTCCCATTTTGTATTTTTTTAATTTTTTGTTTATCCATAGTCAGGCCTTTTTTTACTTGGTTCATCATTGTTTTCTTCATACAGTTTTTTGATTCTGCTTTTTCAAATTATTCCTTGGTTTTGTTCCATCTCCACCCCACCCCACACCATTTATTATTATTTTGTTATATCCCATCTTTATGTTTTTTCTTTCTTTTGCTGTTATTTTAATTTTGCTTTTCTATCTTTTTTTATAAAGCTTTTCTGATTTTAACCTTTTATGTTTTATATCCCATTCTTGTGGTAGTAATTTGGCTGTTACAAAGCTGGATGGATTATCACAATTGTGACTCAAATTGGCTGGTAGATTTCTTCATAGGATGGTATTCCAAATATTTCATAGGCGTTTAACAAAGTAGTCGATATTAAGACATTAAGGGGCTGATTGTATCCTCATCAATCTAGAGTCGTCTTGGAGATGAATGTCTTGTACAACAGTTTAGGCTGTTTTGGTGCCTTCATTTTTCATGAAGGCTTTCACAGCTCCTTTCCCGTTCTAAACGAAGTTGAGGATCTCAAACTGACTAACAAAACGCAATATTTCCTTTTGGGGTTAATTTTGGATTTTTAACTCTCCTCAAAACTCAAACTGTTTAGACGTTAGAAACATGAAGATGGTTGCCACTTTCTAGAAAAAAGGGGCAGCAATAACGGAAGTCGATATAGTTGGTTTGAAACGTTGTACCGGTAGATTCCTCGGAGATTCAATTAGTTATCAATCTAATATATGGCCGTTTTATAGACTAGCCCATCATACCTTATCAAAGCATGTTGTCATGTCCAGGATGACTACTTTAGTTTCTTTTGTTTTATAAAGTCTTCTGAGAGTTTTTTACCACTTGAAGGGTTGAGCTATCATAAGATTCTTTATGTTTGGGAAGCACGTTGTCATGTCCTTGGGCATCTTCTTACAAAGTCAATGTTTTTTTTGCGCACTTTTATTTCTTGAATAAGCTGGGGTACTTATTTGTTAGATCTTGATTTCAAATAATTTCGAGCTTTCCAACTATCGCAGGCAGTCGAACACTAATGCTTCAGATTATCTAGTAAGCCTTAGCTTGACTAAAGGATTTGTAGATGATACCGTATACTTAGAACGAGGAAGTCAATCTCTGAACCAAATTGTTGATCACATCGAAGAGTTACAGCTTCTTCTCTAGACGATGGCTTTGATTGCTCTAATGGTATTGAAAATATTATTGATGATGATGTTCTCGTAATAAATAGGTAATACAAGAAAAGGTGGAGGGAGAGTAGCAACAGTTTCACAGTACTTTAACCAAGTGATGCAAGAAGTTTCGGTCATGCTGATAGCTCTTTTCCTAGCTGATGTCTTTTCCTCCATATTGTTGAGCTCACACTCCATGTTGAGTGCAAAGACCTTAGCTTCCTCCATTACAGTGTGGAAGAATTCACTATTGTCTCTATATTTTGGGTTATACTGAGGAGAGGCGATTTGTCAAGATCTTAATTAACCTCTGATTCTTCTATATGAAACGTTCTCAGATATCCCCACACGGAATCGACATAAGCCATCAACGGATGGATAATGTTGGTATAGATTGTCATCTTGTAGCGAAAGGGCAGCTGGCTCCCGAGAGCTCATCGGGCTGCCTTCGTTGATTCACGTATAAGCTTCTGTTTAGAGTAGCTCCAAGTTTATGTTTTTTTAATCACTCAAACAAAGTATGTTTTTGAGCGGCGCTGCTGTTCACCTGCTACACTATTCTTCTATTCTGTCCAGCTTCTTTGCGACGACATATCCCCAATTTCATATTGGGCCGTCATCATAGAGGACATAGTCGGTACGTCCCGGACGTAGAAGTTAAACAACACCAAAGACAACATAAAGTCTTCAACAACGCCGATAGACATAGATTTAAATTATTACGCATCCATAACTTAAACTTCTGTTGTAAATCGTATGTACCATAGTGCTAGTATATCAAAGCCCTACCGATTCTTTGTAAATAAGTCCAATTTGCTGATTCATACCACAAAAACTTAAACCAAATTATTCAGAACTGTCTGTCCGAACCATGGATATCGTAAGTTGTTCAGGTTCTTTAGGGCGTCTCTAAATTTTTATTTTAAAATTCCGTTCTGATGAGTTCTTGTAATCAAAAGTTCAAAACAAATAAGGATTAAAAGCTATCTTCTCTTCCAAGGGACAAAAACAACATTAAATGATTACCACCCGACTTGGTTTAGAGCGGACCATTCGAAATCGCGAACCAAACTTCTCGTAGCAGAAGAACAATGTCGGCGTCCTTCACTTCGCCGCAATCGATAGCCTCGTAGTAGCTCTGCATTGAACTACAGAAGGCCGAAAGCGCCGTAAGTTACTCGCCCGCCGTCCTTCGGCTCGGAACGGGCGTGCAAGCTATCAGCGAACAATAAACACAAACTACATGAAAACTTGAGCACACTTTGGCGTTCACTTGTCTATCAACACCACATCAAGAGGTCGCCGGCCGCCCCGCACGTCGTACGTTAGATAACATCGCCCGGGGCTTGTCGGGGCCGTTCTTTCGACGTGAAATCTTCCGCACAAAGTGCTTTGCAACGCTGATGCTTCGTCATTTTACTTCGCGCGATTTTCGTTACGCAGCAGTCATGCAAATGGAAAATCGATGTAAGGCAATTAAAGATGTTTTAAGGATTCCGCAACTGTCAGGAAAAAATTCAATATTTTAATCTGTTTCCACAGCCAAAAATGTAGTATATCTAAGCCGGTTCTGGCTCAAAGTATGCGTATATATTTCTTGATGAAAAGCCTTCTAATTCCTTCATTTTTCATGTTATCTCTCTGTCGTGTCACAGTAACAATATTTTTCTGAGAACTAAACCAAAATAGGATTTCTTTCATAACTGTACTTCAAATTAAGAGATATGAACACCATAATCCCAGCTTACTCCGAATCCCATTTTCGTAAGACATCCAACAACATAATTAACTATCATCAGCTCCAACTTACGCACTTATCTGCGAATAGCGTTCAGCTCTGGATTATGCAAGCTTATGATTTCACTTAATTGCCATCATTTAGTAAATAAATTACTTCGATTAGAGCCGGTGTCTCCTGAAAGTGAACCAATTCGTTGCGCTGCGGTCGGAGAACCAGACGTAACACAATTTTCTGGTAGTATTACATCATTACTACTAGTACCAATTAATCAACCATCCAAATGTAGACCAGCCGTGCATAGATAACTTGCATTACAAAAAAAAACAAATATACAAGAAATAATGTTACCAGGTTTACTCGAAAAGTAAAGTGAGTGGATAAACTGGGCATCATACTTTCCGACTGAGACCGGTAGCTTAGCTTAAGCCTATTAAAATCCAGTAATGGATGTGTAATAATGTACACCAAGCCTTCATTACCGGGCTAAACATATTTCTAATGTCATTCAAACGACTGCATGCAGATAAAGCAATTTACATCAGCCATTCAGCAGTTTAAATCTTAATTATAGTTTGCAGAGCGGGATACAATGTATCCATTTGCATGTTTATCACTTGGTACTTCACAATTCAGCGGCAGCCCGCGAAACGACGGAATAATTGTCTGAATAATACCTCAACTGCTGTTCATGTTCCCGTTCAAGATCGTCTTAACGTAACGAGGTCGTGCTGGGAGCATCCGAGGGTGAGTCCCTTACCTGAAACAAAATGGAGAGCAATTAATAATTTGCAAACGCTGTAGTGTTCGCTGAAAAGGAACAAAATTATAGTTTTCTGCTTGTGGCGTTGTACGAGGATAGAGTGAAAGTTTTCGAAATATCTGCTGGCATAATTATTCTTTCCGAACACATTTAGGTATTTCCTTGAAGTACACGACAATGAGTGAAATATCAATCAAATAATGTCGTTCAAATATAAAAGACTTAGTTAGTACCACTTTTTATACATTAGAAACCCAAACTATAATTTAGAGGAAAAACTGCAACGAAAATCCATGTTGGGCTACTTTCTGGAGAAGTTATTATACTCATTTTCTATAATAAGTTATGTTAAATAACGCTCAAAATCATTTTTGCCCCTTTCCAACAGTTTTTCTGCACTATCTAATTCCCAAAATCCAACCCCCATCGACAATTCAACAAAATAAAACAATACTCCCAAAGATAAAACAATAGAATCTGATAAAATCCCCAACCCCCCGCCTATATTTGTTTATGGAGTCCTAGATCTACCAAAAATGAAAGCTACACTAGCAGATGTAGCAGAAGAAGAGCAATATGTCACTAAAACCCTGGCAAATAACACAATTAAAATATCACCAAATACTCCTGATATATTCCGTAAACTAGTTAAGTACATGCGCGAAAATAAAATTATACATCACACCTACCAATTAAAAGACGAACGTGCGTTTAGAGTAGTCATCAAAAATCTTCATCACTCGATTCCACTCGAAGACATAAAAACAGAAATCACTAGACAAGGACACCAAATTAGAGACCCCAAAGGAGCCAATGAATCTATTTTTCATGGACTTAGAACCATCTAACAATAATAAAGAGATATATTCCATTCAATCTTTACTACACAATCGCATAACTATTGAACCGCCAAGAACAAACCGAAATTCTGTCCAGTGCATGCGATGCCAAATGTATGGTCATACAAAAGCATATTGTTCCCTCCCTTTGTGTGCGTCAAATGCAGCGGTAATCACAGCACAGCCAGCTGCAAGAAGAGCAAAGACACGCCAGCAACGTGTGCACTGTGCGGAGGAAATCACCCGACTAACTACCGAGGATGTACTCATTACCACAACTTCTACAAAAGTAGAAATACCAATTCCAAACCGCCAACAACCCAATCCCCAATCATAAATAGACAAAGTTATATATCCAACCTCCGCATTCACCTACATACGCTAGTATTACCAGTCACCAAGAACCCCAACAACAAATCCCTTCCGACCAGTCTCTTAACCTAACCTTAAACAAATTCCTAGAAGAATTCAAATCCGTGTTCTCCCAACTCATTCAGCAGAACAGCATGGTCCTTAACATGCTGACAATGTTAATAAGCAAAATAAATAATGGATAAAATCCTCCGCATTGCACAATGGAACGCCAACGGCCTCTTAAATCACAGAGACGAACTATTCCTAAAACATAACTACATCGGCATAATGCTAATTAGTGAAACGCATTTCACGGAAAATCGTACATCAAAATTCCTAACTACCATTTATATTACACTAACCATCCAGACAAAACAGGACGCGCTGGAACCGCTATATTAATCAAACAAAATTTAAAACATTACGCTCTCCCCAACTACGAGAAGGAATTTCTCCAGGCTACTTCCATCAAAGTGCTCACCTTCCCCTATGAAATAACCATTGCGGCTGTCTACTGCCCCCCAAAACACAATATCAAAAAATGTGACTTCGACCAGTTCTTTCATACCCTGGGTCCCAAATTCGTATCAGGCGGCGACTACAACAGTAAACATACTGTGTGGGGCTCCCGCCTAGTTACTACAAAAGGCAGAGAGCTATATAAAACTATACAAGACAATAAATACGGCTACCTTCTAACAGGGACCCCAATATACTGGCCGTCCGATCAGAACAAAATCCCCGATCTCTTCGATTTCTTCGTCACTAATGGAATATCACCAAACTACATGGGCATCTCCCCAAGCTACGACCTTTCCTCGGACCACTCCCCGATCACAGGAACTATAAGCGCAAGTGTCCTAATCAAAAATCCCCCCGCACGGACCCATAACGCTTCAACTGACTGGGATTTATATCGCCAAATTCTTCATGAAGGCATTGACTTGAAAGTCAGTTTAAAAACCCCTCTCGAAATCGATACAGCAGTTACCAAATTCAATTCTCTGCTAACAACTACAGCACTGCAAGCTACCCCGCCTAAGATGCAGAGAAAAGTCAACTCATACACACATGTTCCTCTAGAAGCCAGAGCCAAATAGCAAAAGAGCCATCATCCAGCAGACAAAACAACCCTCGATAACCTTGGAAATCAGCTTAAGGCGAAACTCAAATCCTTGAGGGAACTCGTTGAATACCTACCTCTCAAACATAAACCGATATGACCACTCAATATGGAAACCAGTCAAATCATCTTTAAAACCCCAACCCACATCCCCACCAATACGAAAACTACCTCCAGCTCTAGGATGGGCCAAGAGTGACAAAGAAAAAGAGGATTTGTTCGCTATTCACCTATCTGGAGTATTCCCAACACATGATGAACCACCCAACGTTAACCTCCCAGACCAACCAGCACCTGAACCGAATGTACCTCCCATACCACTAATAACACCGAAGATTACAAAATCTGAAATTCAGAGATTAAATCTCAAGAAAGCTCCGGGACCGGACAAAATTATACCGAAAATGCTCCGTGAGCTTCCACGAAAATGAATAGTTCTGCTGACGTACATATTTAATGCTATACTCCGACTTCAATATTGGCCGAAAGAATTTAAGATCGCAGAGATAATACTCATCCCTAAACCAGGTAAAGACCCCAGCTATGCGTCATCAAAGCGCCCCATAAGCCTGCTACCAGTTTGCTCCAAACTCCTTGAAAAGTATGTCTTACAAACCTTAAACCCAGAATTCACGGCAACTAACTGGATCCCTGATTATCAATTTGGCTTTCGCCGACATCATTCTACCATACAGCAGTGCCATCGCATCACGCAAGAAATTAACACAGCATTCGAACAGTCAGCCTACTGTATAGCTGTTCTTTTGGACATTCGCCAGGCGTTTGATAAAGTCTGGCGCAAAGGACTCAAACTCAAAATACATCAAATCTTACCTCCTCAATTTCATAAACTTTTGGACTCCTATCTAACAGACGGAAAATTTCGAACACGCGTTAACGACGAAGTCTCTTCAGTGTACCCAATCCAATCTGGGGTCCCACAAGGTAGCGTTCTGGGTCCCTTTCTTTATACGTTATATGCCTCAGACCTTCCAACCTCCCCAACCACTACTATAGGAGCATATGGCGATGACACAATTGAACATTAAGGTAAATGAGTCCAAACCTACTCATATGACCTTCACTCTTCGCAAAGGGATATGTCCTCCACTACATCTTAATAACATCGAGATACCACAATCCCCATCAATGAAATACTTGGGTCTACACCTGGACAGCAAGCTCACCTGGAAGGAGCACATTACTAAGAAAAAAAAACATATAACAGCTCAAATTTAAAACCCTTTACTAGCTACTAGGCTGACACTACCCATTATCCCTCTCTAACAAAATCCTTATCTACAAAACCATAATTATACCAATCTGGTCCTATGGAATAGAACTTTGGGGCTATGCTAGCAAGACTAACCTTGCAATCATGCAACGAAGTCAATCTAAAATCTTAAGATCTCTCGTTGATGCTTCCTGGTACATCAACAATCAGATGATACACGACGACCTCGGCATCCCGATGCTCAATACGGTAATACAGGTCAGAACCAGGAAACATCTTGAAAAACTTACCACCCATGACAACCTTCTTCTCCAAAAACTTCCACACCATCAATTCATCAGGCGCCTCAAGCGCCGCTGGCCTACAGACCTCCAGTGAAGAGGACCCCACATGGGCCCAACACCTTAGCACTATTTTCTAGGACGAGAACCAGTCACTGGACGGGCCCCATCATGTCAATTTATAAACCAAAATATTAGCTTATAGAAATACAATGTATTCTGATTGCTAATATTAATTAATAAAAAAAAATCATTTTCAAATCCCATGCTGCCAATTTGGCAAACCATTGAATAAAAGCGTGCGAAAATGCGTCATATTTTTTCATTATTAGACACTACATGAGCAAAAATTCTTAATTCACTCACTAGCATCTACATACATCACTTCTGTTTCCTAATCGCCACTCCAATATTTTCCTTGCCTATTCTTTATAGGTGATAAGTTGATAATTACTAAAAGATCATACTACATTGCAAATATTTAATTATTATAATAGCCATATGGGTAACTGTTTGATACCTTAGTGCATTCAAAAAAGCTATGTTATAGGAATGGTTGTGGTATGAAGATGTTCCTTATCATTCAGGGACTAAATTTCACCCTTAGCAATTACAATCTTTATGTTAGTAGTTCGGCGTTATCAAATGCCCTCTCAAACTCAAAAAATGTTTTATACGAATAATTTTGGGGTGAGCTTCTCTCACTTTTTACAGCCTTTAAATCCGCGCATTTTGCAAGTTTTTAAAGAGAGAACAACCCAGCCGCTTGCCAGATTGTCGTATGTTAAAAGACGTTGCAAAACGTGCAGCACCAAATAGTTGGAAACGAGCTAGGAGTGTTGCAGACTTGTATTAGAAGCACTGCACAATCAGTGCAAAAATTACAAATGTCATAGTTTGGAAATTCGAACCAGAGCTCTTTCTTCAGAATAAATAAACCACTAATAAGGGAGGTCACAAATAATTGGAGTCAACTGAATCGTCCATATTAAGGTCATCGAAAAAAGTGAAAAATCATTTTTTTGCATTAACCTAGAATTGCTTATATATCTGATAGCTGTTAGTCACTACTGAATGCGAAGATGCTAAAATAATTTTGAAGCACACTAAAACGTATGGTATTTGGTAATCTTCACCGTCAACAAGTCTGTGACCCAATTTCTCATTTTAAAGGCTCACTTTTTTGTAATCATTTTTTTTATTCATAGCAACTCAAAAACGTGCCAACAAAGTTGCACTTCGAATAGTAGTAACAAAGAATGCAAGAGTTGCAGGCGTGCTGGGGAGTTACCTGAGTAATAACAAACATTTTGGTACTAGAATTTCTTTATAGCTTCGAATGCACTTAGGTACCAAACAATTACCGTATCCCAAACTCTATTGCACTACAAACTCTGTCTAGTAACAGATTACGACAGAGCAAGAAGATAAGAGATCAATAATGTTCTAAAGAGTATAAAAAAGGTTTGACGAAAAAACTAGCCGATCATAAATACAAAGAAGGAATTTATGTCAATAAAAGTTAAGCTTCTGGATTCTGAATTATGGATATAAAGTGGAGAGTAACAACGTCTCGCGCACTTGAGCCTCAATTGGGCCCATTCTATTACCTCCTCCGCCAACCAATCCTTTGGTAGAACTTGAAGATGTCTGTCTAAGGGTAGCGCTGATGCTGGCCATGCCAGGCCAGGACATTCGCAAAGACATGTCCTCCCATCTCATCCTCTAAATTGCAGCTTCGGCAGGATAGGTCCGCTACAAGGCCCATTCTATGTATATGCTTTACAGTTTACGGTGTCCTAATAATATTCCAAAGTTAGCCATCTTCGTCATTAGATTTTGAAGAGCCAACGTTGCATGTGAGCATATCTCCATATTGACCTATCTACTACAACGTCAATTATGGGTTTCTTGATTTATTAGTGTGCAGAGTGCTGCTGATGATAGTGGGAATGCTGGCTCAGGACCACGCGCGCTTGTTACCATATTAGGCAGAATTCCCTTTAACCCAAACGAGTTCCAGGGCATTATTTGTCGCGGCTTAATAAAGAGTAGTCTAACACTGGAGGATTTATTCAGATTTGCAGCTGTTCAATGCCAGCAAAGCAGCTCTGCTATCGCTAGCAATTCTGATTGTTTTGTTCTTAATGCTCCTTTCAAGGATTACGTTCGGAAGTGACCTTGTTGTACAAGATAAGAGAGTTGACTTGGAACATTTGTAGCTCTTTCTCATCGTTTTTTCTCTATTTAACTATAGAAGCAAAAAATTCTTAATGCACTCACTAACATCTAGACACAGTTCTTCTGCTTCCTAATCACCACACCAAGAAGATTTGCCATCCATATACTTTATAGGTGATCAGTTCATGACTACTAAAGGATCAAACTTGTTCTCATCAAGTTGCAGTGCAGATATTTAATTTAGCCACAACAAACAACGCAGATAATTGTTTAGTTCTACCCCCAGGAATTACAACTTCTTGTAGTTCGATGTTACTAAACGTCCTTATTAAGCTCTCAAATTACTATATAAAAATAATTTTTGAGCGAGTTTCTTCTACATTTTACACCCTTTAAAGTTGCGTATTTCGTGAGACAATCCAGCCACCTGTTAATTATCGTATGTCAAAGTACGCTCCAGAACTTGTAATAGAAATGCCCTAAACTTGTATTATAAGCAAATCAGGGTGCATTATCAATATTACCAGGATATGCACTACAATTGTAAAAAAATTAAAAATGTATTTTGTGAATTCAAATCAAGGTTTGTTCGTCGGAATTCAGGTATATAATCACACAAAACTTGGATCAAACGGAATCGCCACTGTATGGTCCATACTAAGGGCATCCAAAAAGTGCAAATATTTTCTATTGCATCAAACCAGAAATGTGTGTATATCAGATGGCTATTATAACCTTCCTATAATAATTTTCCTAAATTTACGGTAACTAGAAAGCGTGCAAAATACTCGTACTCAAAGAGTTGTAACAAATAGTGCATTTTGGTACTACAACCTTTCAATCCCTTCTTTAAAGCTTCAAATAAGATTGAAAGACCATGCCATCTACCTCCACCAAACGAGATTTGGTGTACAACATCTACATTACACTCGTTAAGAGAATGAACGAATGATACCAAGGCTTCTAAATTTTAATGGTGCGAAAAACTGTACTACCTACTTTCACCAAGAGATAAATTAAAATCCCCCCCCCCAATACTTTTACAAAATATTTTACCTGATAACATGTTCCAATACCTTTGGGAAGTAGATTGAAAAGCAAGTAGATCATTACTTTCCCATTTTTAAAGCTATTTCTAACCAACTTTCATATTTTGTTCATTGGAGGAACCGCGAACTTATATTTTTCCTATTTATTCCCGTATACAACGACAGTGTATATGTCCAGAAACATTCTGTTATATGTTACTGACATAGTCAGTACCCTAGTTATTTTAGGCTATACATGAATCTATACGGTTAAGGTATCTTTATTATCGACTGATCCTTAATTACTCCGGCGAAAGAACCGCTGCACGAGAATGAAGTTTCAGCCGAAAGGAAGAACTAATTAAGCATTCGATTTCCTAAGTATCCCCACGGATCGATGGTGCTAATAAGCAACGAAATCAATTTGCATGAATTTGGCGAGCGGGGGACCGCCCCGGTCGTAACATCCAGGATATCTGGAGATTATGTAAGCTTTACGAGCTCCCAAGATCTTCCCGCGCTATCTAACAATTCGCAATTTTCATAACTCAGGCCCTGGCTGGAAAATATTAAAGGAGGTGTTAGGCCGGAGTCCGTGTCACCTGACACGCCGCTGGCACAGCGCTGCCCTACGTAAACACCCGACACCCTCCCTATATATTTAGATTAGACATGGTTGCTTTGGCAGAAATAATAGTGCCGGAGCTAATGCGTATGGATGAGGCGGACACGGATTTAATTCTAAAGGGCCTCATTAAATCTCGGGAAAGACATGTATCCATTTGTATATTTAATCAGCCCGCAAGGGGGCGCGCGCCCTCGGATGGGCTGCCGAGTTTCGGCGCAGTTAATGGAAACGATGGAAGTTGCGCCCAAATTGCCAAAGTTTGATGGCCAAACCAGTTACTGTCGAGCGGGATAATAAAATGAATATAAACATACCTCTTCTTGAATTACTTCTACTTCGGCGCGCGATTGCGGGTCGGCGCGATTTAGCCGGGATTCGCGATTTAATTCGGCGCGCGATTTTTTAGTTCCGCATGCAAACGAGCTCCAGGTTCCGAAAGTGGGCCGATGTGATCTCTCCGCAATTTATGTAACCGGTGGATTCCGACGGCCGCCGCTTCGTCTCTTAAATCCCGGCTCCCATCGAGCGTCATCCGAGCCGCGGACTTTCGCGGATTAAAAGCCGAGAGATGGAGATGTGGTAATCGCTCCAAATACCCGGCATAATAGCTGCCCGCCGAACAATCCAATCTCTTCTAACACACTTTGGTGGACGATCTAATAACCGCGTGTCGAAACGAAAACGCCAATTCAGAAGCTGCAGCACGTTTGTCAAACAATCGGTACGAGGACGCCCTGCGCGCGTTGTATGCGGAGCGAAGGCATCTTTAGCCTAGAAGCACTAGAAGAACAAGCTTATCATGGATGGGAGAGGTCGACGACATACGTTTTAGAATGCCTGTACATAACAAGTTTCTCAGCACAAACCTAAACGACTACAAAATACTGTAAAAATGGGGTCATATTCCTAATCCTGTACTGTCCTTAGAATACAAAGGGGTAAAAGACCTAAACAACTTCTAAACATAAGAAAAGCAAATAATCCGAAGAGAACAATAGAGTGGAAATGACACCGCTATGTGCGAACTAAGCGTAAACCGAATAGGAAAACTGACTAACGTCATCAAGGATTAATTAACACTAATGTCGAGCAAAATGTTAGAATTACTTGTATAGTGAGTAAATAATGTAAATAATGCATATTTATGAAGATCTTAGCAAAAAAAAACTAGCGTCATAATAGGAGCTTTCATATCAGAACCTTTAACATTTTAGAGGCAAAATTTACCCTCATTGAAAGTTTTCGGCATGTCTGACAAAAAACGGTCGACAATATGTCTATGATCATGGAAAATGCATTATAAAAAAATTTTCGCTGACGCATAACTTTACATCGTCGAAAACGACAAAAATCTAACCTAACTTAGTCTAAAGGAAACCTAACCTAACCTAACTTTAAATGTATTCGAGTTTAACACCGTTTAATGGATATGCAGGAATACAATATAAAACAAATGGCTCAAAAATAACACTACTCAGACCTGGAGAACAGAACGGAGGAAAAGCTCAAGAGAGACCTGCTTGAGCCCGACTTCCCAGTCGTCACGACCAGAAAGATAAGAAAGGGTCTCCCCATGTCCCTTGAACTTGAGCGGTCCGCGAAAAAGGAACACGGTGAGCCAACGCCATCGCTGTCAGCGCTTCAGGCACACGCAGCGCTGCTGTCACGCTGCCCTAAAGTGTTTAAAGTACAGGGAAAAACACCAGTTCGGCGACTATAAAAAGCCTCGGAAAGAGTTATCTGCGCAAACTGCCATCCAACCAGCTTCAGGAAATGCTTCGTATTCCCTAAAGCCAGCCAATCCACCCTTCACGTACGCCGCAGCAGCTCGTGGGGACAAGACAACTCCTGCAGAGCATCGCTCGTAACCATCTCCTCAACGCCAGTCGCAGCATACCCCTCAGCATCCCAAGCACAAGAGCTGAGCCATCATTTCTAACTGGTCCCAGAACAAGGACCACAGCGCGCTCCTGGGAGCAATAAAGAACAATATCGCCGCGACAACCCAAAATGCCAACTTTGTTGAAGTTATTGCAGGGCTGATGTCCTATTCAATATTAGGTTAGGTTATATTACAATTAGGTTAGGTTACGTTCCCATTAAACAAGATTAGGTTGGTTTTTTCGTTTTTGAGAATTTAAGGTTAGGTTTTCAGCGAAAAGTTTTTCGTAATGTATTTTCTCTGACTAAAGACAACATTGACAACATTGACAACTTCCTATTCCAAGTCCACCGACAACGTTAAGTATGACCATAAACAACACATTAGCAATGTATTTCTAATGGAAGCTTTCAGCGGGCGTAACTTTTGTCCCCAGTTTTCTAAAGTTAGAGAAGAGTTAAAATCAACCAAGAAAACTCTAGAAAAGGTCATCTAGGAAATTTAAACAGCACATAAAAAATAATAAAAACAAATATATGAAGCAGCGAAAATAAACAAAATTTAATTAAGAAGGTAAAAGAGATCGAAAATTTTAAATACTCGGATGTCCTAATTAATCACGAGAGTGAAAGAAAGCAGGAGACTGACCAAAAAAAATATAAACAGGACGTAGAGTGCATTATAAGTAGAAAAAAATCTAGAAGTTAGAAAAATAAGTATAGACTATATTAAGATCTTGTTAGTATGGGAAATAGTGGAACAAGAAAAGATCGTATGAAGAATATTTAGCATAAAGAAATCAAATAACTGAAAAGAATATAAATCAGTAAAGAGGTGAAAAAGATTATATTGTAGAGACTAAATACAAGCACACCAAAGAAAGACAAAACAGCAGATGGAAAAAACAGGTGATAAAAGATATAACTCAAGAATTTAAAGGCGAAGGAAGAATCGAAATAGCTAAAGGGAAATAACAGAAGAAACAAGGACAATAAGTAACAAATTGGTCCAGAGAGATATAAAAAACGTGAACGAACCAATTATATAAAACGGGCAGCCGATTAGTGGAAATTTCTTCACCCTTTACTTCACATATGTTCTAAATACCAAAATATTTTTTTGACGAAAGTTGCCGATTTTTGGAAAAAAATTATTTTAAAGTATTTTTTGGAATGTAAATCTTTACTGCGTTAGTCAATCTAATCATCTTACTAAAGTTGAACCAAGCCAACCCTATCAAAATCATTTACGGTTGGCTCAAATTCACTTTTTTTATTCGAAAAGAGTTCAAAGACTATTGCAAGACTCTAATTTCTGTAGAAGGGAGCCTGTTCTGTACATTTGTTTGAATGATTCTGGTCTTTCGAAGTACGGAGCTGAATTTTAGCTTTTGCTGCTCCATACCTTTCTCAAAAACTAGTGCTTCTACTAAGTCATATTTAACAACTACATGGTTCTGAATGTACATTTTCTTAGCTTAATCAATATTTGAATTGTTTTTCATCAATTTTCATGCGATGCTAGTAAAATATTTTGACATATATCTTAAAAGAGAAACTATACGTGATAATTTTCTTATTTTTGTGCTAAGGTTTGTTTTTAAGAATTTTGATTTATCGAAGATGATAAAATATTTGTCTGGACCACTAGAGGCACCATAAAAACATAAGACATAAGAAATCATCAGTTTGCGATGCACGCTACTAATTCAGGCAGTCGGGGGACGTTGTTGCCGCCGTGCCGTCGCGGACGAGCGGCGAATGTAATGCGCCGCCTTTGATGTGAGAGCCGCTGCCCTTAAAACCCCCGCAGGGCTCGTAAACGTGAGAATACTAGAACATTACGGGAAAGTTCCAAAAGGAATGCAACCCAGTTTCCGGCGCTCCGAGAAGACTCTAGAGCAAATACTGGGTGTATAAATAGCACACAGCAGAGCTGTAGCGGGGAGTCCACTCGAGTATCAGAAAGAACAAAATAAATTATCTTGTAGATAAACAAAGTTACAAGGTGTGATTTTATATTAACAAATGCCTACGTTAGTTTTAAATACATTTAAGCGTGTTATTCGTCACTGTTGAGCGCAAAAACGTTACAGCTTTAACTGTAAAATTTTTTACAAAATATAAAACGCAAGTAAAAAAATTATCTTCAATTTCAACCACAATTAATTAAGTTTCTTAGCTCCAAGGACACTACTAAGCAGAAACTTTAAGATCTATCCGAGCATCAAGTTCAAGCGGCGAAAACACCTCACCCACCCGATAAAATCCAGATTAGTCTCCCGGTGACTTTTTGCATAAGAAGCTTCAAAACCCAGCACTTGGTAGCCCAAAAAATCAAATTTATTATAACCCAATATGCCGACATACTCCATTCCCCTTTTTAACGCATGTGATCCAGCAATTGAGCAACTTTTTGATGCCGCTTTCAGTACATGAATTGCAGGCGCGGCCTTCAAGAACCCCAACAGATAGATAATAGTCTCAAGGATTCGAGTCGGTGCTGTAAGAAGGGTAATTCACCGTCGTCCGCTACATTTGTTCCAATTTGGTTCGAATTACGGCGACAGTGTTGGCAGCAATCGAAACGTAGCACTTATTTGCACGACAGATGGCTTTCAATTTCACCAGTAAATTTCAGTGGTATTAAAGGAGAATATTTAATTCGCTTAAGAAAATAACGAAAAACTACGCCTTTATGATCCTAAAATAGGCTGCGAGAAGCTTTCTTGCAGACAGCTTGATTTTGACATTGACAAGTGCGCGTTTATCTATCGTTTACTGCTCCATACTTGCTCTTTGGATCAATGATAAAATCGACCTCTCTCTCCTCTTCGTAACAAGGTCTCAATCGCGCAACCTTTTATTCATCACTAATATAAAAAGTCATAATTCAAAATTTTAACACGTTTTTTTTATTACTGAATTAATTACTATCATGATTAATAGCCACTTCAACGCAAAGTTGGTTAGTGTTTATCTTGATTTTACTAATGTGAACGCGGCGCACGTTCATAACACTTTCGACCTCGCTTCGTCCCGCAATGAGCACCTTATATAATTTTGAACAATGTGCATGACAGGTGCTTACTCAACGCTGTCGAGATGTCAGTGTGGATGTGGATGTGTATATGTGCTTCGTGGACTATGACACCGTTCAGTCTAGACGGCAGAGATATATGTATAATAGCCAACCAATCAAGAAGATAAGAAACGAGATCTTCAACAAGCGCCTGAGTGAGCTTTCCTATGAAAATAGCATGATAAAAAAACCACGAAGAAAATTAAAAGCTATTTTGCACGTCCCAGCGCTGAGAAAATCCTGGAGAAATGTGGCAAGAAAAGGCAAAAACCTTTATACAAACCATCACGAAACGAACTTCTCAGCCAAATAAAGTCTATCGAGAAGCTGAGACTACCATTGAATACTGAATAAATGTCTAAATGACTTAAATAGAGAACCGACTTTTCTGAAGGTTATGATGATCCCTAAACCCCCAAAAACGGTGAATGATGTAGTGCCGTACCCATCTCTCTGCTATCACCTATCTCAGAACTGTATAAAAAGTTGCCTCTAAAGAGATTGAAACCTATTATCGATAAGAAAAGATCATTCTAAACCATCAATTCAGATTTAGAAATAAATATGCAACTTTAAACGATCAAATCACCAACGTCATCAAAGAGGCTTTTGTAGAAAAGAGAAATAGCTCGGCTATATTATTGGACGTGGTCCAAGTATTTGATAAGACTTCTAAAATCTAATATTTGGCTTATCTTTTTCATATGGTAATTCACTCTATGTTCCTAATAAGACTAATAAGACACAAGAAATTCAATGTAAGGTAAGTGTCATAAAGTCCTACAGATTTATGATAACAAAACATATTTCAAATTGCAGGTTTCCTATCTAGAACAAAAACCATCCAGAGTTTTTCAAACATATCCCCAATAAACGTAAATGGCATCCGCCCACAATACCTAAATAATTTATTACTTGTAACGGTGTAAACGGACAACCGGATCTTCTTGTCACTCCCAAGACTATGCAATTTTGTCTGACCTTAAATCGTAATAGGAAATTGACTTTAGACGAATGTTTGTAGTAGTAACTCCAGTGCGATCTCAAAGACTTAAATTTGCCCTAAAAGACATGCGGTCTAATACTTGTATCTACATACAAAAGAAAAAAAAAGAAAGTACAATTCAAATCAAAGTTCAACAATTTGAACTAAGTGTTTTAGACAACGAAGTGTTTCCTTAAAGCACCCTTCTATTATCACCTTTATGCAATTTGAATATGTTACATCCATTCTACAATAGAATTGTTGTGCAGTCCCCAAAAAGTAACGCGCCCCTTAGTACGGTTCTTAATTTAATCTCTCTCCGCTTAAAACTTTGGAAAAGTAATAGCAAACTTAACTAACATAACTAAGACCTTTTTCACGACAGAGGTCATAAAACCATCCAGAATTTTAAAAAGACTTCAAGCAGAGTTCGGAATCAACACCCTAAAGAAAACTAAAGTGTACAATGCGAGGCATAAACAGGTTGACGAGAAGCAATTAAAAATACAGGTCACCGACATCCCTTAGAATAAACGAGACTGAGAATATTAGCACTGTTCGCTTCTCTACAGTCTGAACTTGTAAGCCTACGATTATCATTTCTTTTGACCACTAAAAAATACTTGGTAGACAGAGAGTTAACGACAATATTACGTGCGTGCGCGATTGGTTGATGTTTATTTTACCATAGTGAATACAGTACTGGCCAAGTCCATTGTCCACATAAAAATTTCATCTAAAACAAATATGCTCTACCCGAGGTCCCTGTACATCTGAGTTATGTTTGTAGATGAGAAGTACTGTAATTTGGTGTACGGATCACGTCTGTTAGGAAACGTCGATGGAATTGGACGAGAAATACCAAAAATTGCATTTTTCGGATTTCTTTGTTTTCCATGCTTACTCCTTCGTTTTTTCGTTATTATATTCGTTGCCGAAACATGCCACACTGTCAAGAAAGCCATAACATAACCGAACGAGAACAGAAAACCATATGGAGGGGCACGCAAAACGAGCTCACCATCGTACATCTCGCCAAGCAGTTCAACATCACCAAGCAGATATTGCGCCGCAGGAGGATCAAGAGAGAAGTCGAGAAGAGGCATATTCCTGATAGACCAAAGATCACCACGCAGCTGACCGATAGGAACATCCTGCGTATCTCAAGAGACAAAGCGCGCTAATCCGCCACTAATATTTTCCGCGAGTTAAAGCTTTTCTGGGCCGTCTTTCTTCCACCCACACCATCCACTAGATTAAATGCCCGCCGATCCTGCAAGAAACCATGGGTATCTGCGAAGAATCGAGAGGCTAGAGTCTTCTGAGCAATCGCGGATTGGCATAGGATCATTTGGAGCGATAAGTTGAAAAACACTAGATTCAGGACTGATGGAGTCAAGATCGTTAGACGTCCTGTGCGTTCCAGATTCGATCCTACGCACCTACAAGCACGTTGAAGAGTCGGTGTTAGTCTGGGTGCGTTTCTCTTTTGCTTGAACCCTATTGTCCTAATTCAAGGCATAATGGATATATTCGTCTACAAGAGTATCCTCAAGGACCACATGCTTCCATGGACATGCTGAAAACATGGAAGGTAATTCACTTACCAGCAAGGTAATTACCCCAAACACAAGAGTAAGATGGTCATGGACTGGTTCAAGAGTCATCGGATCGACTTGCTCGACTGGCGCAGCCTGAGCCCTGACCTCAACATCATCGAACCTTTGGGTTGAGCTAGAGCATTGCTGGGGGGGGGGGAGTCCAGTAACGAGGAGAAGTTCGCTCAGCTGAAGACTGCCTAGGAAAGCATCCCCCAATCGATTATCGACACTTTGCTGGATTCCATGCCTCCAAGATGCCAAGCAGTCATTGATTCCAAGGGTCATACGAGAAAGTATCAAGTTCCTTTATCGTTGTTACATACATTTTATAGAGTATCTTTGATCATGTTCAATAGACACGAAAAAACCGGTTGTGTTAGAATTCAGTGTTTGGAAGCTAATGTTATATTTTCAATTATAAAACCTTACGGGTGGTTGATAAAATATTGTAGTGAAACTATTGACCATCCCTATTTATCGTGCAATTTCACCACCAAGTGGTTCTGTAGCCATTCTTTACCTGCACCTTCAAAAAACGCAAAAAATGGCTGATCAATAGACTTTTGGCCAATACTGTAGGTAGTATATTGGTTAGGAATATGTATTTATAATTCCGGAGAGAGTGCAGAAAAATAACTTTGTATGTTAGTGTTTTTATAATGCTTCAATAAATTTAAAAGATAATTCCGATTTATCTTTTATTCGCCCTCGTACCTGTCTTTGGTCTCACTAAAACATCGTTGTTATTAAATATTAAAAAAATATTTTAAAAAATTTAATTCGTGCTAACAAATCTTAACTACACTGGTATCCATAAACATACTGTAAAACTCGGCCTAATTAGAAAAGCATAGCCTTTTACAACACCAGTTTTTAAAAAGGCAATTAATATGTTACATTTTAAAAAGCGGTTTCTCGATCAATGTTAAATAGCAATTAACTGGCGGAGAAAAGAACTTCGCTTTTATGCTTTTGACTATTAACTTAGTTTTACTACTTCTAGATGAACATTTGGTTCTGGAATTAAAAGCAATTTGAATAAAAAAGAGAAAGTTTTTGTGGCCAAACACTGTTTGCGTAGGTGACTAGAATTTAAACTAAATTTTTTGTTACATCGCCGATTATGTAACAGAGACGCTGAGATTAGAGTGTAGACTAGTTTCCAAAAGTTTCATTGGTAGCATTCTCGATAACTCAATAGCCCAATTTTCAGTGTTTTAACAAGGAAAATGTTAAAACAGCCGATATTCTGGTCAGACTGCGTCAAAAGTTCAATAAAGGCACACTGTTGAGAAGCCAGATGTTTAATGGCATAAGATGTTGACTTCATGATGGAGCGAGGTCGAAAATGTAACACGTGAATTGCGCTTGCATCTACACTACTGAAACAAACGCTTCTCAAATTCGCAAACTTTTGAGAGCAATTGGCGACTGACAATTCGCGAAGTATGACCCATTTTAAGCTTGAACACTGACCTGTGATAAAATTTGGGTCGATTATTACGCTTCCCGAGTCTACACTAAATTAAATATCAAAACAAAGTTGTCTGTGGTAAAGGTCTTTCTAACTCAAAAGTCAATAAAAATTGTTTTAAACGGATTACCCAAATTAAAAGCCGTCATTAAAATATCGGAGGCAACAAGAAAAATGGTCCTGATCTTAAGATTCTAACCTAGAATGTCAATGGACTGTTACAGCGCAGAAATGAACTGCAACCATTCTTAGACACGCATGAAATATATATTTGGTTAGTATCAGAAACTCACTTCGTCGGCGAAAGTTATCTACAAGTAAGAAACTGCTGTGTGTATCATATTATTCATAATGCAAGAGAAGGGGTATCAAACACCACGAAATCAAAGCTATACAAGCCAAAAAATGCAAATTCTTCGATCATTTGCATTAATATAATATTAAACTTGCGGCCATCTCGGATAAGTATTCAACAAAGAAGATTATTTCTACTTTCTAAGACAGAGATATTTATACTCGGAGGAGAACTCAACGCCAAAATGCCTATTTGGGATTAAGACTAATTAACCCAAGGGATAAAGAGTTATACTGAGTAACAAGAGAACTTACGGATACTAAGAAGCCGGGCCTGCTCATTTTTTCGTCGCCAGAAAGATTTCTCATAACCATATTAAGATTGAAGAAGGATTAGAACTAGCAACAGATGATTCATAGGTAGTTGTGAAATTGTGCGACATAATTAGAGTTCTAACAACCGACTGAGATTACACTTGGACAATAAAATCCAATTGAACATCAAGAAACTAGATTTGAGAACTGCAAGTACTAGAACGGCCAACAAAGAACTAAAAGAGTGAAAACAGATTATAAAATTCGTTCCCTGAAAAGCAAAGGTCAAAGAAACGTTGGCATCAAACGAGAACTCCAAGGGATACGAGCAGACTAACCAGCTGACGCAGCAATTAAGCCGTGAAATCAAGAAAATAAAAACGACATCTTCAACAAGTGCCTGAGTGAGCTTTCCTATGAGAAGGACATGATAAAGGATCACAAAGAAAATTAAAATAAATTTTGCATAAATGTGGCAACAAAAGACAAAATCTTTCTACAAACAATCACGAACAAACTTCTCAGCCAAATAAAGTTTGTCGAGAAGCTGGGGCTACCGAATTGAATAAATTTTTGATTTAAATAGACAACCGACTTCTCTAAAGATTAAGATGATCTCTAAATCCAAAAAGAAAACAGTGAATAGTATAGTGTCGTACTCATCTCTCTGCTATCACTTATTTCAGAACTGTATGAAAGGTTGCTTCTAAAGAAATTGAAGCCTAGAGTCGATAAAAAAGATCATTCTAGACCATCAATTTAGATTTAGGAATAAATATACAACTTTAGACCATCAAATCACCAACGTCATCGAATAGGCTTTTGAAGGAAAGAGAAATTGCTCGGCTATATTCTTGGACGTTTGATAAGGTGCGACACTCCCGATCAGAACTAAAAAATAATGAATAGTAGATAGGCTATTAGTGCTCATATATCCCAAAGCAATGTACTGCACTCACTTGCAACATACCTAAAACTGCTACATTTGCAGACGATATAGAGGCTGAAGAGCTTCAAGTCAATAACAACTTACAAAGGGTGCACAGACAAAACGCTGGGGTATAAAATTCATTGAGAATAAATCTGACCATGTCAAAGTTTACCGTTAACAATCGACAGACATGTAGATTCATATGCTAACATCGCCATATCTAGGTGGTTTACTAAGGTGGAAGAGCACATCAAAAAGAAGAGAGGAGAACTGTACATCATCAAGGTCAAAAAGATGTACTGATTGATGGGCAGAACATCTGCTATATTAAGCATATGTTACAACTTGTTCGAGTATATGGCTGCCAAGTTTGGGGCTATGGTAGCGATATCAACATTCAAGTTATACAACATTTTCAGAACAGGTGCTAAGGAATATAATAGAAGTTCCTTGGTACATCAAAAGTAGTTTTCTACATCGAGATCTAGAGGTCGAAATGGTAGTGGATAATATACAGGCGATTTGTTAAGAAGCTTCATAATCCATCCAACACTAACGCAATCCAACTACTAGATGAGGTTGAATAGAACGACAGCACAAGAGGCGTAAATCTAAGAGATGTCGTTGGGATGAACTCAGACACTAACTGATTAGCTTTAAGATTGTATTAAAGTAGAATTACTCGTGTCATTAATGCAACGATGAGAAGTTTTAATGAAAAGAACAACGAACAAAACACAATCCATGCTTAATACTAATGTGATCTGCTGGTGAAGATGAAAGCCACCGCTCGCGAAAAGGTACAACATTCCACCCAAAACCACATTCCTGTCGTAACTCGACTCAAATTAGAGTAAATACATTGGACAACAGTGGAACAACAAGCAAAAAATATCTGGAAATACAGTAAACCTACTTACAACATGTCCATACTTCAATATCATTTTATCGTCTTAAGCTTCCTTTGCACCTTTGCGTTTACCACCATTTTACTCCAGAGATTTTCTATTTTTTTATTCCAATTAAAATCAATTTTGTTGTCCTTTTTCTGTAAATATTTCTAAACATTGTGATAATACGTTCAACAAATTGAATTCTACATAACAACTACTCCTTCAATGGCAAGGTTCTTTAACTTTTCTTCTATAGTTCTCTCAACAAAAGTGTACCCTTTCCCAACGAAGTATTTTCACTATTTCAGTTCTAAATGTACTAGAGGTAAGTCCTTATGAGGGAATTTAGTATTATTAAGCTGTACATGACTCTTTACACTTATTTTATTGGTTGTTTATGTAATTTTGAAAGCTTGAAAGAAATCCTGTCGTTTTATTCCTTTAGTTCTTGTTTTAACCCATTAACTGCCATGATCCCCATTTGGGGATTTCTATTTGTATTTCATATTTGGAGCTATTTTTACGTTGGTAGATGTGATTTCTTCTTTGCATTGTAGTCCACATCTTGTACAAACCTGTGCACAAAGGGATTGTTAAATTATTTAAAACAGATTGGTTGTAGTGAGAGATCTGTGCGACACGGTCAAGGTTTTTGAAGGTTTCATCATTTTAGTGTTGTATTCGTACATAAATAGTTTGCAATTGCAAATTTTCCTCTTTCTATGAGGGGTACTTGAAGTCTGCTCCCCATTTGAGACTCATGATGGATGTCATCTAGAATTTTTTCCTTCATTTTTTCAGATTTCAATAATATTACAGAGTACCTGCACTTACTTCTTAAGAATTAGAAATGAAGGTAAAGATAACGCAAATGAAAGAATTGACCTTGTCGACCTCTTACCGGATCATGCAGAGGATATTGATAAAAGTACATTAGAAGCTGCATACTGACCGTGAACTGAAAGGTTCCAAAACATCTACAAAGACAGTAAAAAGTAATAATGGGCCTATTAGAAAGAAAGTAAAGGCTGCTATTTTTCTAAATGGATAAAGAAAGAACCAACTTATAGCAGCAACTACCCCGATGCACAAGAAATTTAACGAAGGAAAGGAGATCTGGTAACATACCTAATGGGCAAGACAGCAGTTGAAGTTTTCGAGGAATTATTCGATGAGGCACTGGTGAGCATGATCATCAAAAAGAGTGTTCGGTAAGCCGCTCAACAGAGCTATCACAATTTTCATCTTCACCGGAATACTGCTTTTCAGAGGATATCATGCACTCCCTCAAGAACAATTGTATTGGTGTGAAGATGAAGACTCCAATATAATTTGCATAAGGAAGTCGCAATAGACATCTTAAGATCAAGCGCCATCTATATTTCAATAACAATGCATTCCTCAGTAGCATCCCAGTGGAAGAAAGGGATGACATTTTCAAAATTCGTCTGCTGATAGACAATCTCAATAAACATTTCTTGAAGCTTGCAGTTTTCTCGCAAAACCTGAGCATCGACGAGCAAATAGTTAGTTACCATAGGCATTATTATCTCAAACAGTTCATCCGGGGAAAGCCTGCGAGAAAGTAGCTACTATTAAGACACGTCTATCTATGAGGAAAAGAGTAATGGGGTTCAAATGAAGTTCCAGTTATAGCACTTCACATCTTCTCAAAATCTACTTTGACAATTTGTTTACAAGTCTCAACCTGATGAAAATGCTTTAGAAAATGGGAGTAAGGGCAGCAGGTACTCAACAGGATAAACAACTGCCCCATAAAAAGCGAGAACAATATAAAGAAGAAAGATAGAGGTGTCTATGACTATAAATTCCACAGCAAGAATGAGATCTTGGCAGTTACATGGAAGGGTAATAGTTGTTTCAAACTGCTAACAAATCATAAGACAATAGAATCAGTAACCCACGTCAAGAGATAGACCAGATGTGAAAAAAAGAAGCTACAGGTTCTTCGGCCGAACCTAGTGACAGAATACAATAAGCAAATGCGTGGTATCGTCAAACTAGACCAGAATGTGCAGAAGTACCGCATCAGAATTCGAGGAAAGAAATGGTACTTTCCACTGGTAACCAACATATTGAATGTGGCATTGGTCAATGCACACGCTCTCTACTACCTCGTCAATGAAAAAATTTCATTTAAGAGGATCCTAAATCGTCTCTTTTAGACCCAAACCATCAACATTACAAATTAAATTTACCAAAAACGAAAAATGAAAACCACTGCTATCACCCAGTCTCGAACCACGTTCCAACGGAACAGTAGTACATTACCTTAACCATTTATTCTGCTTATGTCTAAATATCAGTTGCAGATTGCGCTTTTTTAACTTTTTTAAGAGTTGTACCAAATAATACATTCGTCCTACCATCACTTGCAGACAAAGCTACCAAACAAGACAATTAAAAACCCCTTTGAAGTCTTCCAGTTGCTGCTATTTTTGTAACGCGACAGCTCAGAAGAACGTCCCGTCTGAACCAATTTGCCTGTTTCGTGCGAGCAAGTAACAAAAGAGTGGCAACTAATTGCATAAAGCACTCGCCTGAAAGCGAAACAAAGCTCACGTAGCAGCGATCTTCGCCTTTTATCAGTACACAATTAAATATGCGACGCTATCAGATGCGCATTCGGCTAGAAAGTTGCGTTACACAGCAACGCGCATCGGCGTTTCCGCTGGCATTTTCCTCAGAAAAGAGAAAGTACAAATTCTTCGCGACCGAGCTCGTGTTCTGGTCGTGATGAACTCGTACGAAGGTGTACTAGATTAAAGTTGTACGTGTAATTTCCTCGCCAGCTCCCGGAAATCTCGCAGGCGACGCTGCTTCACGCGGAGTTCCGCGCTGGCTTCGCTTAATTACGACATTCATCCCGCGGCTGCTTTTTCGATAGCGAGCCTCAAAGGAAGCCCTTCGTCGGGGACGGGCGTGCTTCCATCAAAGATCCGTCCCGCCGGCGGGACACCTCCACCTGTCCGTCAATAGCGCGTAGACACGCGGGTACGCGTAATTGATCTACCTCACACAGAATGCATGAAGGCTCTCCGGCATGACTGTGATCCTGGTCGCCTCCATAGCGGCACGCCCACGTCGCCCTCACCGTCTCATGGACTTAAGTGTTTGCGAACGCCGGCGTCTTTTTCTTGGATGCCTGCGAAATTAATAGCCACTACAAAGCGGCGAAAGGAGCAGCCGTCCCCTAAAGGGTTATAAATACAGGCTGCAGTCTTTGGCACTAACAAAACTGATAGAATCCTATAAAAACCCGTGCAGTAACCGAAAATAGCATCAAAGAGATTATTACCCACAATGTACCGCAAACCCTATTACTTCGTTTTTTGTCATTCATACTCTTTGAAGCAAAAAACTATTTTCCCTTTCTCATATTTACTTCCCCTCTTTTGGCAATGGCTCTAACCCTCTTGATGATAAAATAAAAATATGTTCACTATAACCAATAATAATGGTAGGGCTCTAACGCCCCGTGTCGAAGCACGGCCTGTGAACTGAGAGGTTAAGGCTTTTATATGTTCACCATTGTGCCCGGGCATCGCACACCATCCCTAATGTGAGGCGATGTGGTAAGCACCGCGCCTTAAACGACCGCCATTATTGCCCCTTGCTCGAAGTGAACGCAGGTACTCAATTATTTTTAATGACTGAGTAGGCCACCTGCCAGGCATCAGAGAGCTTCGGAAAGAAACCTGGGTCCGTCCGCCCCTCAACCGCGGAACTACGCTGGTACTATAACCAGTGGATAGCCCAAAAAGAAAGTATCTTATTTCTTCATTTCTGACATCTGCCCGGAGACCATCACAAACAACTGAATCAATCAAAATTTACTTACCAAAGAAACGTATCAATTAAATCAAATCCTTGAATGTAAGAAAAGCATCTGCTATGAAGCTTATCACACCAAACAATAGTACGTTTGACTTGCATTTATAATGCAATTATTAAAATCCAGTACTGAGCCAGATAATTATAAATGGCAGAGATAATTTTAACCCCAAACCCTAGTAAAGATCCTAAACTTGCCAACTCTTATTGGCCTATACGTTTATTACCTGTGATTTCCAAATTATTGGAAAAACTACTACAAAGCGCCGAAAGGAGCAGCCGTCCTCTGAAGAGTTATAAATGCAGGCTGCAGTCTTTATAAAAACCCGTAGAATTGGCCCAGACTTCATACCGAATGACTGGATACCAGACCACCAATATGGATTCAGTAGAGTACTTTCAACTATACAGCAATGCCATAGGATAACGAGCACAATCCTATAATCGTTAAATAATAAAAAACCTTGACCTGCAATATTTTTGCATATCAGCCAAGCATTTGGTAAGTTTGGCACTTAGGTCTGCTTTACAAAATTTAAAAACACCTATCACTGTACTATAATCTAGTAAAATCCTACATTAGTTGAAGCAGAAGTTAGAACAGAAGTATCAGCAACGCCATCGATTAAATCTGAAATTCTGTAGGGCAGTATCTTAAGATCATTATTATACATAAACGTCTGAAATTACAATGGGTATATATTTTTTTGATACTACCACAATATTAACCCGCAATACTAATGTTCAACAAGCTCATTCAAACTTACAAGAACAGCTATGTATTCTACAAACTTGGATTAAAAAAATGGAAAGTCAAAATAAATGAATCAAAATCTAAGTATGTAACTTTTACGTTAAGAAAATATCCCAGTTCATCCCAGTTGATGCCACAAGAAACTACAGTGAAATATCTAGGTCTATATTTGGACAGCAAATTTAATTAGAAAATACAGATCTGCAAGAAAAGGAAACAAATAGATTTAAAGACAAAAGAACTCAATTGATTGATTTGTAGATCTCACTTGACATAAAAAATAAGATCACAATTTATAAAGCTGTTATCAAACCATTATGGATCTATGGCATAAAGCTTTGCGGATTTGCCAGCAATCAAACATCGCAATCATTCAGAGATACAAATCTAAAATATTAAAAACCACTACTGACACCCAATGGCTCGTCACTAATGAAAGGTCAACCTAAGAATCTCGAAAGCAAAGGAGATTACCACGATATAAGTGTAATTACCATAGAAAAGTGGACTCACACTCAAACCCATTAATTACACAGCTAACCCAAAACAATCCAATAAGAATTAAAATGACGATGGCCAACACACTTGTAATAGTTTAAGAGATCTCTTCGTTGGAAGAGATCTCATCATGCCAGCTGATTCACCTCCAGAGTAGACCCCAAGTCAGCCCTTTAGCTTATAAAATATGATGAATTACAACAAAAAAAAAAACAATGCATTCTTTAAGATCAATCAAATGAAACACCGAAGCGGGGGTGTTGCTTTTTCAATTGCAGCACAGAGTAGTAAAAGTTTGCTCGTGGTCACTAAAAAGAAACTTCAGAAATCGTGAGATCTGTACATGATAGTAAAAAAGTTCATAAGATGGTACGAAGTTTCAAAAACAAAACAGACGTCATCATAAGAACAAGCTCGGCCCCAACCATAAAAATGGAAACCCGTTGATCTACATATAGACATGGTCATCGAGATAGGGACAAAGTTGACAAGGAGAAGGTTCAACTATATCATCAACAACTATTCCTCCTAGCAATAAGGTCAGTGTTGTAAATATCAAAGACATAAGGAACCAGAACTAGTTACAAGGACAATAAAATCCACAAACACATACAAAAGTAGTCAAAATAGTGACTGAAGATCAATAAACATTTATGACTATCAAACTGATAAATTCTAACAGAAGAAGTGTGAAGGAAGCAATAGGTTTCTATAGCAAACAACGCAATGTTGTAAAACGTCTACGAAGGTTATAAGAAAGAAAAAATAATCTCCTAATGGTCTCTGAAGAGAAAATAGAAATAAAATTTGATAGATTGCTTACAATCCGGTAGACAAATATCTTGTCTTGGTAGTTGTTCAGTACCTTGACGCACGCAAAGAAATTGTGATTATAGTATGAAGATGTCCGCCACGTTTACTACAACCCTTTAAAGTGTAATGTTGAATGTTTTAATACGGTCACCAATTATAATTGTTTTATGAATTTGGCAGACTATATAAATATAAATTTTATCGTTCTTAAAGCAAGCAATCTACCTAGCTGGGATCGAGTAACAAACGGAAATCAATAATTATCATAATACGCAAATCGAACTCTACTTTAGATGACTTTGTCACGCCTTTCTTCACTGATAATCGAGAAGAAAGTCAGAAAAGAAATCAAATAAAAAAGAAAGGACGAACAATTTAGGGGTCAATTCTTCTTTACCTTCGTATTCTGTTATAAAAGTCGTACAGATATGTTTATTCCTAACTCTCACAATATCCATTCTGTTGAAACAAGCTTTCGGAAGGGTAAGGTGGAGGATCACGAACGCAGATTTGAATAAAAAAGATCTGCACACTGTACAAGCTATCGAACAACAATAATCGATAAATTAAACAAAATAAAACTAGACTATAGCCGTGCAAACGCCAGAATCCACCAATGGAAAACACAGGCTTCGTATCATGGGACAAGCCCCATCATACGCTCCGAAGGAGGTAGTCCACCGCCTCAAAATCTCCATCCAGGAGTCCATCCGCTTCGCCACAAACAAAACTGCCGGGATGCAACAGATCTCGTGCCTTGAGAGGAGCGGATCTACGGAATAATCGGGCGCAATGACAACCGGCAAACTATAAATCCAAAAGACGACCAGACCGTCTGAGAGAGCAAGTTGGAGACGCTTGATTTGGCTGACAATTTACTTTGGTCAACGTGATGTGCAACGAGTTTCCCGATGCCTTCTTTCTATGGGAAAAATAGTATGGCGCATACGTCTCTACGATCTCTATCTACAATGTGCCGACCTCGACCACCTTGATCTAGTTGATCGCGTCGTTCGTCGCCTGTGAAAGTAAGAGACCGAAAAGTACTTCAATCTAATGACGGACAAAGGTACTTCAAGTGATGCGAGCGCTGAAGCCACGGAAAGCGCTTGAGCCAGAAGGCATTCTCAACGTTGCCATTAAAGCTCTCCCAAAGATGGCTGTCGTCTACGTAGTCACCACCACCAACGCTGTTTTGAGGTTGCGACACTTAGTCCGCCAGTTGAAGAAAGCAGGACATCGTAATGATCCCCAAACCAGGAAAGATGGGTACCTTCCCCTAGGGCTACAAACTTATCAGCCTGCTACCAACTCTGAAGAAGATAGTGGAAAGGATCATCCACCATCATCTGAAGACGGCTGCCCGTTCAGGCCACTTCACCACCCTTCAACTCTTGCGGGTGGTAGAACGAATCAACGAGAGCTAGAACAAGAAGGAAGTTCCCAGCACTCTATTCCTACACGTGGCTACAAAGGGTTAATTTACGCTGATTGGATCCTTCCTATCGGACAGAAGATTCCTAATCAATATCGGTAACGTGGGGTCATCGGAGAAGCGACTCCACGTAAGGGTACCGCACCCTTTCTAACATCTATATCTGGCACATACCCTTCACGTATTCTACGACCCTAGCCCAGTTCGCAAACGACACAGCGTTTCGCTGCAGCTCCCTCAGATCTCAAATTGCGGTAAAGAGGCTTCAGCAAGAGCTCGATTATTGATTTGACCGATGACGAGTTCAAATCAATCCCGAGAAAAATGCAGCGACGTTCTTCACTAAAACAAACCTACGAGAAAACCAGAGGCCACTCACCATTTTCAGCCTGTCGTTACCATGGATACCAAATTCACCTGAAGCTCACACAGTAAAAACGCATTATAGAACCAAGCTATCCCTAGAGACCATGATGACGTATAAAAAACTCCAGGTGATCCAGAACCGGATCCAAAGATTCGTCTTCAACACTTCATGGTACGTCACAAACGCAGTTCTCCATAGAGATGGCAAACCACCCAACATTAGAGAATTCATATGCGACCAAGCAATGAACTTATACGGCAGCATCCTAGGTTACCCAAACCCAGCAATCAAACACTTTGGAAGCTACGATACAGACCAAAAACTGTAATTTTTCCGTAGACGACAAGGGGAGCGACCTATACCACCCACAAAGAGGTTCTCTTATAATGATTAAGGAAGTTAGGAGCTGGAAGCTACATAGGTACCTCAAGAATAAAAGGCTGATAAAGCGAACAACCGACAACACATTTTAGGATTTGAGATATCCCAGTTTCCATGTCTGGCAGAAGAGCACCTAAACAATTTTATAGCGATGATTCTTATATATTAGAGTAAATTGGAAAAGCTTCAAAATCATTCCTATAAATGATTTTTGAGCTTGTTAAAAGCATTCAAAAACGCCGTACTTCAAAGGGTTGTAGCAAAGAGTGTTGGGGTTGTAGTCAAACTCCTGGAGATGGAATTTTTCTCTAAACAACTGCTTGAAGTGCGTTAAAGTACTGGACAGTTACCTTTCTCTTCATTTTGCAATTTTTGCTATTCAAATAATCTTAGTTTTAGAATATTGCATCTAATGTTATTATCTCCACCAAGAGATAAGAGTAATACCTCGTACAAGTAGATTATCTCTTAGCAAAATTTATCTTGCAATTCTAATTACTGTCCATCTTTCCTTCTATAATTAGCTTTTTTGGTCATGGAAATTGACAACTATAAAACGTCTCCAACCGGCCTATTTCTTATTCTTCTTAGTATATATTTTTAAGCTAATTAACCACTCTTTTTTAACTCCAAATTATAGATAGATATTCGATAGAATTTCAATATTGTAACTTATTCAATCCCCTCACTTTAGAATTCGGACATTAGCAACCGCAGACATATACCCCCTATTTTGTAATTGCCTATGGACTCAATTCTTACATTTTCATTTAGTAAATAGTTTCTTCTGAATCTTTGAAGATCAAAGTCCTTAATTTCGACGCCATACTTTCCCAATTAGTTCCCTATTTCTAATTTTCTTATTCTTTATAAGAAAGTTAAAAATTGAAAGTACATTAACTAGGGATACTTTAAGAAGATTTATAAAGATGATTTAGACAGTAAGAACGATTTTGAAATTGCATAGTGAAAAACTGAAGTGCGCAACATTCCATCATTCATTCATATAGCATATAAAGGGTAGAAACATGACTGCTCCACTTAGTGATTGTACCATCAAAAAAAAACACGCCGTCGTGCGTTTTCTGTGTGCAGGTGTTAAATCTGCTGAAATTCATAACCGAATGGAGTAGGCACTATCTATCAACAAAATATCTACAAGTGAATAAAACGCTATAAGAAGAGGAACAAGTTCGTAACCATTTTTAACATCGCTCAATCGAAGAAACATTTAAACGAACTCATGTGGGTCTTCAGTCCTGCCGGCAGTTGGCCGTACGTGGGCCACAAATCGTCTAGACATTAGAGCCCCTTTAATGCGTTTGGTTGCTTAAGAACGGAAATGGTTCAACTTTCCAAGTGGTTCGGCAGTTGACCGCACATGGGTGGCGAACCGTCTGGACTTGGGAATACTTTTAACAGCGTTCCAAGGTATCATAACAGTGCTGTTGATTTACCTACGTATAACATGTTGCATTTTATTTTTCGACTCTGACCTCTCCTAACGTATTCTAGTTCTTCACGAGCTTTCAACCATTAAAGCATAGAAGAGACAGTCTTTTACCTGCCTATGTTACTCTACTCTATCTCTATCTCTCCGAAAAAAATTCAATCTCTAAATTATAGAAAGTACTTAGAAATCTCAATATCTTAACTAGATCTTCTTGTACATATATTTTTTTCTCTTTGGTACAGTTCAACAGTTCTGTCGTTTTAGAAAAGATTTAGATTCTTCCTTAAATCCTTCCTCAAATCTCCTTCCTTACTATTTTCTTCTGCAGAACTGTGTGCTTCACCTTTTCTCGGAATAAATTTAATGTTACCTACATAATTCACAAACCTCTAAGATTTGCTAAGACATGAAGAAGAACTTAAAGTTCAAGTATCTACGTAAGGTGCAGTTTCATCAGGTCCTTGCACATCTGTTGCACCTCAACCACACGAAGGCAAGAGCAAGCCTCAACTAGAGTAAAACGAATTGGAACGATTACTGTAAGCACATCAAAGCTTTGAGAGGTCAGCAAGACATAATTAAACATGCAGTGCGCAAAGAGAGCGGCGTCCAGGGAAGCGCCGGTAGCAGCGGCCGCAATTGCGACCGTTCCGCTCGGATTAGTCTGCAGGTAGTTAGTCCGTCTGCTGCATTTTCCTCTGCTGACTTCATTAAATGCCGCGTCCATTCCCTGCAGGTGGGTGGGCGGCATTCCGGAAGCGCGGGCCGCGCGATTGTGTCGCGGCCAGCCGCGTGACGAGAGAACGGAACCCTCTGCCTCCTATGTCGCCCATTACCGTTGTGTTTACACTCCACCAAGTGGAGCGACACGCAGCCGGCGGCCTTGACCGGGGAATCGGCGGGAGCAGCAATAAATCGGGCCCAGCTTCGGCATCGATTCCGAAAGTCGCTTCAAACGCTACATAACGGCTAATCCCGCCGAAAGGTGAAAGGAAGACTGAAAGGTTGTTTCTTCTCCTTTCTAAGGCAAGCCGATTGCCTTCGGGATACAGACGAAAAGTAATAGGCTCAAAAGCGCGAAATCAAAGGCTTTTCAATAGACTCGCAAACCCAAGTTTCCAATTGTTTCATGTCAAGTTACATTATTGTGATCATACAACAACATATGGTTCTTTAGATTTAAGGGATGTAACAGTTACACTTCATGAACAACTGAGGAAAGACCAATTTTCAGGGGTTTTAGGCAAATAAGCGGCGGTGTTAAATGTGGGCTCATTCAGAACAGGAATTCTAATTATACAGGCTGTGCGAAAACTAACTAGACACAAAATTAGGCATACTACTTACAGTATCATCAGGTCAAAATGAAAATTGAATCTAAATAGAAGCAGTACAATATAAACAAAGGTGACCAAACACTTGACTGTTTAGGAGCGAGCTAAGATCAAAGCACGCTATAAAATGTAGAATTCCATTGTTCTTGTGCAGAGATGTGGTGTACAGTGAAAGGGAGGAACGCAACGCTATGTCTGGAAACAATAAAAAGTGTCTTGTTGGCCATAGACTCGATGAACGGTACAAGAAGTGGCCACAACTCGGTATTTTCATGCATCACGATGTATCACCCCATTTTCCAAGATGTCTGGGCCGATGCAGACGTCACGAATAGTCTGCAAGAGATCCAAATCTCCCTTCACATGAATTTTACCTGGAGAACTACGCAAAGTAGGTGTATAGGACACTGGAGAACTTAAAGGCACATGTTGAGAACGTTCTCAACAATTTCCCAATTCCATCTCCGATTGTTTGAAGAAACTGGTTGGCGCCACCAATACCGATGCTAAAACTTTTTATAGGTTTACTTTCACTCTCCTCTCTGGAACAGTACATGTAAAAACTGTTTCAATAAAGTTGTATTAGAAATATGGACTTTATTATCATTTTTTAATATCATTATATTTCACCCACTCTGTATAAAAAAGTATATTATAAAACTAACTTCTTCAAAAATAAATCGGCTTTCTGGTTTGAAACCTTTCACAACAGATAGATCACTAGCTCCTATTGTAGCTTTTGGAAAGACTATTCCTCCAAAAGTCTTGATTGCATCTCTTATATGATTTTCTATGAGCGATAGCGTACTTATGCTTGAACCAAGCACCCGACAGTTTCTTTTTGAGAGAACTGGGAAATCATCGACTTTGTCAGCTTCAAACATTGTAGCCTTCTTATTAAAGTTCTGTCCGAAAACCGAATCATTCTGCACGTATTTGCGTCGCTTCAATCAATTGTATATTATTGTCATCCCATATCCATTATTCTCCATTTTTCCACAGTGCATGTTACAGTTACATTGTAACATAAGTCATATCAACGATTGCATTATTCCTCACACAATGAAGAAAGCGCTTGAACGAGTTCTTCAAATGACCATGAAAAGTTTCAATGATATACCTCAGTTTGGCCACAAAACGGTTTTAGTTTGCTTCTTTTGGTGTGAATTGACTCTGACCAACTGTCAGAAAGATCACAAATTGTTGACTTTTAAGCTTTAAGGTTTGATATCTTGAAAACTCCGGTCGAGAATGAAAATATTACTCAAGTCAAAGTAGATCAATCATTCAAGATAGCTAATTATGCCCGGTGAAGTCAATAACATAGCCATCAGTAGTTCATTTTTTATACGTGTTCCTTTTGATCACTATATATGTTGCGTTGAGTTGCATTTGATGTTGATTTTTCTACGTACGCACACGTTACATAGGCGCACCCAATTGAACAATCACTCAAAATAAGGGACAAACAGCATCAGATGTATGTTTCAGGCCTGCGTAGTACACAGTAGTCTGAATGTCTATAGACATTCCTTGAAGTGTTCGCCAACGGTAGATTTCAAGAATGTGAATCTATAAGCCACGTGTTGATTCATCCTACCGTTCGCATTTCTAGAAAGATACAACATGACCTTCTCTAGAACTACATTGTGAGCTCTGTGGAATTCAACAATTCAACAACTTCCTTCAATTGTTCTATCTCGTCCAGTAACATGTTCATCAACTTGGTCATAAATCAAGTAACAAAAGAATTGCAGTAATACCTATCATGGGATATTATTCACTACTGTTAGCCTTTCTATTCAGTTTCACACTGACGAAGTGGTTCTCGCATGTTCTAGATTCAAATAATACAAAGATTTTACTTTTATTCATCGACTGGACTTTCAAGTGTCGATAAGTTGATGTCGAAATGATCCAGGACGACCCTTGATCAGCGATTTTGTTTTGCTTTTAAGAACTCTGTTACTGCATTATCTTTTTGATTTCTCTTCAGTGGAATCACTTTCGACAAACATGTATGTTCTCTTGCACATTTGACCAGTTGATATATCAGATATAAGTCGCTTCTCACCTAAGATCACATGGTTTTTGTAGCAGTACTCTACTTTTCCTTCAAGATCGCCAGCTGAACTTATTGAAACCGCAATCACATAGAATCAATAAATTGTGGAAAAAATTCAGTTTGATATTTTTGACCAAAACTCTTTTCGAGCGAGACAACCTTAGGTCTTGTACACTCTTGAAATCGGTATTAATTGCCCTTCCAATTAAACGCACCCTTATAACCGCCGCTCGTTCCCAAAAAATCAGAGTTAGTTCTCTCTACATAATTCAGCTAATTAAAACAAAAAAATGAGTCAGTAGATAACGTTTCCAATCCAAAGAGGATCGCTACCACCAGCCCTGTCTTGTACACTAAAATATAAAGTGACTTAGAGTTGCACAAGGTTCCTTCTATAAAATTATTAACAATAAGAAAATTCCAATCACTGTAAAATAATTTTTTCTATTCCACCATTTCCTTCTATACTTTTCCAGTATTTATTATCATTAAAGTTTCTCGTTCCCCTGAGTAATTCTTAATGTCTTTCTCCTACAAGCACCTCCGTTGGGGCTTTTGGTCTTAAAAGACTTTTAAACATTATCTTCTTTTGCATCCTCACTTTTAAACCACCCCAACTGTCGTTTTTCTAATTTTTCCTTTAATGATACTACCTTTAGTTGGTTTCTTATCATATTATTAGATGGGTGGTATCGCGGGGCCGTTCTTGACGTCACCGGGATGGTAGATAACATAATCAGGCTAGTTGCTGACTTCAGTCGGGTCGTTGCAGGTAATATTTGGCATTTTCTGACGTCACTCGCTCTTTCATCGCATAAACCAAGATTTAGGTAGACTGAATCCGTCGTCCCTGTTAAAATTAATTTTATATTTGTCCGCCCCTCTTTATAATCTCGGGTAATAATTCCTACAGTTGGATAAAACTTGTGTTTGTCCAAATTTTATCTCGTGGTCAGGATTTTCGAAAGCACGTATAGCAACTGCTGATTTATCGGGTTGATTAAGGTGTAGATGTCGTTTGTGTTCCTTTATCCTAATGGTAATCATTCGGCCCGTAGTCCCAATCTAAACTTGCTCACATAAAGAAGGTATGCAGTATACCTCTGGTGTATCCTGTGAGTTTCTTGTATCTTTTGAGATAAATAGAGCAACTAAACCCAACAAATGCGTGCGAAAAACACAACCAAGCGTAGGCAAAGCTTTTCTACCTTACATAAACAGAGTTACGAACCGGACAGGAAAAATTCCCAATAAACACATGGTGGAACCCATCTATACTGCTACCACCAAGATAGGGGATTTGCTTAGACCAGCCAATCTGCCTAAATCTTGGTTTATCGCTCTTAAGGGACAGTCACTTAATTTTTAGAAGATTTTCTTCTGAAGATGTTCCCCGCAGTTGTGGACGAAACGTTAAGAGTTTCTGAACTTTGACCACGGCCTTATAACCCGAGAACCAACCACACTACACCAAATTTTGTTTGTAAATCTCCTTCCAATTTTACCATTTCACATCATCTGCAAATATCATCTCATTAATTTCCATTGCTTCCAATTTATACTTTTTTCGCACATCTGTTATTAAACTGTTTCACTCAATCTTATTTCATCGAATGGCTTCTCAAATCAATATAACATAGATGTAATTCTTTATTATAGTTTATTGTTCCTTCACCTAGTTGTCTCATTACTAATAACAACTTTCACGTCCCCTTCTAAGTTCTGATACCATACTGTGCTTCGTCTATAATTTGGTCAACCTATTTTCTCACTTTACGATTTCATTGTTTGCTTTTTTATTTTTAATAATACCTTATTCCTCCCCTTTCTTGTACTCAAAGAGATTTTCTCCGGTTTAATTGTTTGCTTTAATCATTTGTTTTACTGCGTCATTCTACCATTTTGTTATTTATATCCTTTTTATTGTTAGTGTGTAGCTTAATGGATAGATCCCTAGACTACGAAACCAAGAGTTGCGGGTTCGAATCCCGCTCTCGCCAATTCGATCGCTGGCATTTTTACGGCCCAGCTCGACTCAGACTGCAATAAATGAGTACCTGAAGGTCAAACTCTGGGGTAATAATGGGCGCTCGGTACGTAGCGCTGGCCACGTTACTACCCTTGTGTACCGTAGGCTCTAGATTGTAACAGATCTATCCTGTTACGACCCCAAAGGGCCTTCGAGGCCTATTGCGGGGAACTATTATTATTATTTATTGTTAGTTATTCCGCATACATTCTCTATTGTACTAACCATAGCCTTTTCATAAATTTTCCATAATATTTATCTATAATTTTTCTTCTATATGTTCCAATACTTCCGCAACTCTTCTTGGTATTCCTCTCTAATTGTTGCAACTTTTAGTTCTCAACTTTTTATCTTTTTATTTCTATTACAAGTTAGCAAGCATTAATCGCTTCCTATTTCGTATCCTGTGTATACTACACATCTTTTACTTCAGACCATAATTATTTATCAGAAGTAATTGGTTTTCTTCTTTTCTACTTCTTTCACGGGTTCTACCTTGGATGTTTCTATACCTAAATTAATTGATTATTTCTACACTTTTCTATTACAGAGAGCGCGATGGCTGAGAAGTGAAGGCCTTGGTCTGGCACACTGGCGAGTGACGATCCTAAGTTTGATTCCCAAGTCAAGCAAACACCAAAATGCTACATTCACCAAAATCTACATTCACGAGATGAGCTAGCCACCTTTCCGGGGTACGCTCAACATGACTCATAGAACTGCACGACCGTGCGATTAAAAACAGCCTATATAAAAGACGATAAAAGTTATTCTCTTGCCATTTTCGTTTTGCGATTTTCTCTTTTCACACTCATATATTCATCCACGCCTTAATTACTTTTCCAACTCTTCCGTCCAATTACATCATCCATAACCCTCTTATTGAGAAATATCCCTTCGTTTACAAATTTTATTTCTCCTGCAATATTTATTTTAACATGCTGAATACTCAATTCAAGTCCTGCTCTTGTACTTGGTTTAATTATGCCCCACTCCATATTGGGCAAATATTTTTTCCATGCTGCAATCTTTACTGATTCCGACAAATTAGCGTTCCTTTCATAATTATTTCCATTCTCTCTTGTATTTTCCTCTACTTTTCCTAAATTCTATTTATTGTTTTTGCCTTCTCAGCCTTTTTCTCAATTTTTTGTCATTGTTAATTCAACCTTATATGTAGTTGATTGCACCTTATAAATTATTTCTTATTTTCTCTTTTATTTCACTCTATTATTTATTAATTTTTAACACCCAATTTTAATTATTTTGCCTGTGCTTCTTTCCCCAATTGATACCTTTCTTATTTTATAGTGCATTTCCTCTCTACAAAATCGCTATTTCTAAATAGATGCCCCTGATCTACCACCTGTTTCAACTTCTGTTGTGTTTTTAACATCTGTATTTTTTCTTGTAGCGTGCAGCAGTAATTAAATAATGTTTGTTACTAATTTTATTTTAGGTCTCATCTGTTCTATTGAATAGCTTTATGTCTAGTCCCATTATCAATAAGCCCTTCTTTCGTTTTCTTCTCTCTATTAGTTAATAGTCAAGTTCCACAGTTTCCAGTTGTTAAACTTTTCATTTATATCTTTTAGTTCGGCGTTTTCTTTCTCTAATATATGTACTTTTTATAACTATCGTGTTGTTTGTTTTTTACTTTGGTTCTCTCATTTTATGATTTTTTTGAGATTCTTTTTGAGGTACACCTAAATCTTTTATATGTCGTCATTTCTCTAGGTACGCTTTTTATTCTTCCGTTACTAGGAATATTTTCGTTATTATAGCCCCTTGTAATATCTCTTCCTCTTTTCTTTTTGCATCTTCATTTAGAGACTTTCTTCAGAATATCATTGGGGCTGTTGGAAAGTTGATATTTCACTCTAATATTTACTTTTGTTCTTACCACTATATGTCAAATGTATAATCGTTCGTTATATGTGTTGCCTATTTGCACGCGATTTAAAGAGCCGTTATCCGTATCAACTACTCGGAGGTCGCGCTCTTATCATCACATTTATACAAATACAGTTTAAGATTATAAAGTAAAATAAACTACAATTTTCCTGACTTGTTTTACTTATTACCTCTTTTGTTTATGCTCTGTCTAATTCCGTCTTTTCTCGCACAAATAAAAATTACTCAAAATGGTCCATAAATATTTCGGAGAATATAATTCATGTTCTTTATTTTATAAATAGTGAAGAGTAAATAAAATATTCATCAGAATCTTCAAAAAGTACAAATTATAGTATATACTATACTCCTCGTCTCTGAAGGGTTTACATAAACTTCTTCTGGAAACAGAAAACAGTATTCCATCAACGCAGCGATTGCACCAAACCACAAACCGCTATATCCAATTGATCAGACCACTCTCGCGGAAGCAGGGCTGCGGTCGCTGCATTTGAAACGCGCGTTACCAAAAGCGATACATGCCTCTACAGCCACGCCATCACACACTTCTTATCGAGCTCAGGAAGTAATAAGTGCCGTCGTCGCACCCGGCAAAGTTATAAATTGGACAGCTCGCGTGTGAAACTAAGTGCTCCGAGCAATTGCAACGCAATTATTAAACAACCCGCTCGCCATTGTCCTCGGTAGTACCGTGCAATTTAAGGCTTTATGGTCTAGTTAATGCACATAAAGTTGGATACGTCGATGAATGCCGTAGACAGCCGCATTAGCATTTAATTCGCCCATCTGCAGATTAACGCACTTTAGTAAAACTAATTTAATTAAAAGGGCAATTTAGGTGTTGCCGGCTACAATGCGCTACAAAGCGATGAATGTGGATTCAACCATTAACGGAATTAGCAACAGGCAGCAACAATACAGGGGAAGAAGAAATTTCTAAATAAGTACTGTTTGTATTGTTCTCCCCTACAAACTATAAATTATTCCTTTCAGGCTAAATGCCATTTTTCGTTGCCGTCGTGGAGCGTTCCTAATGGATCGTTTGTCAATTTATTACGAGTCACTACAGGTCGTAGAGTTACTTTTTCTATCGGCATCGCGTTACCAGTAATTCTCAAAACTCAAAAAATTATAATAAAAAATTACGCCCCCCCAAGTGCCTCTAAAAAAGTTTGGATCAAATTTCCTTCTAAACTTTAGAAGACGAAGTTCAGATTGATAAGATTTTTGCAATGAAGCTATGGGCCAGATTCAGATCTGCGAACAGTTTAATCGTCTTAGGAATCATAAAACATCTACTGAAGATGACCTGTTCGCTTGCACTTTTCTAACCATTCCCAAAAAAAAAAGAATAGAAAATAAATGAGATTCACTATGTAACGCAAAACTTGTTAAAAAGACTGATGGAAAATGACTCCAGGCAAGTGATTCTTTAAGAAGATTAAATCATAGTTTCTTTCCTGTTATTTTTACAAACTGCTTCAAAACCAAAAAAACAGAATTCAAACTTTTCTGTAAACCAATATCAACGTTCTCCAGAGTTACTTTGTATCTGGTGTGAGGTCAGTCTCTTGGAGTGTCCTAAAGTACTGTATTCGTTTATACACCTGATCATTAGCCTTCAGTTGGAATACCACTTCATCCAACAAACAAATTATTTCAATTAATCCTTTTAGTTACGGTTCATTTGATAGTAAAATAATATTCCTTCCACTTATAAGACTCTTATGGACAACTTATCTGGTCTAACCAAAAATAATGTCAAATCTATAGTAACACAAACAGATAATGGCTTATAAATCAATTTCTATGTTTGCCATATAAAGAAGTAATCTATGATTGAAAACGTTAGATCATTCTATCGTAGTTCCAAAAGACAATAAATCAAAAGACGTCTACAAAAATTAGTTATCAAAAATGCTCAACGTAAGAATAACTACTAACTCGGAGATGACCAGAGATTATTGCCGGATCGGAAGAAACGGTTATTGCCACGCTAAAGAGGGGATTTTTTATGTATATCCCTCAAAGAATTAGCTGCCGAGCTTCGAACCCCTCGTAGCTACGGTAGCAGAAAGGAATGCACAGGAGGAAGGAACAACACTTGACCAAGCAAGAAAAAAGCAAAATAAAATTGCACTAGATGGGAATCGAACCCTCGACCACCGGATTACAAGCACGACGCCTAACCGGCTGAGCCATTCGCTGACTCGTGCAAACGTCAGTGGAGCATGCATAGAACATTTGGCACGAGGAGAAATCAAGAATAGAATACGGGTCGACTTTCCTGTGCATTCCTTACACTTATTTTAAGCTACCGTAGCTCCGAGGGGTTCGGAGCTCAGCAGCTAATTCTTTGAGGGATATACATGAAAACATCCCCTCTTTAACGTGGCAATAACCGTTTCTTCCGATCCGGCAATAATCTCTGGACATCTCCGCGTAAGAGCAATAATAAAATTAAATTTCAAAACTTGAGGTAGTACTGTAGCGTACCTGTAGGCAATTCTAGATAATAGCTAAAAATCTCAATCACCTTCCCTCATAGTCATCGGAATTTGATACTGATTATTTCCCCCTCTAACTGGCCACCCTCGTCTAATCGACAGACCGTAACCTAATTCCTCTACAGTAAAGTTATGTAAAATTATCTATAGACATATTGAATAATACCACAAATGGCATAATAAACGGTAATATTCCACATATACTTCTAATTACATCTCCAGAGAGACTACTAAAATATCCCCCTGTATCCAAAATAAATATAAAATGGAAAAGAAGTAAAGAAACAAACCAAACATATGGTGAAATGTAATATTTAGGCACTTAAGTCTGTAAAAGAGGTAACAAGGAAGATGGTAATATCTAAACATTCATAATTGTGAGATCTACTATTATCGTGCTCTTCGCCTTTTCTTTGGTTGGATGCTCTCCAATTCCCACCATTAAAACTCTCCTATAGTCCCAAAATGCTGACACAATGATTTTTGGGTTTAATTAGAAAACTCAATTGCATCTATAGCCTACATTACTTTACTTTTATGATCCGAATCAATGTCTCTTCCTCATTTGGAATGTAACCCCTTCTTGAAATCGTCTAGTCTTTTGTGATAATTCGAATCAAGGTCGCTTCTAAAAGAAAACAGTAAGACGTTTCTAAGCGCAACTTTAGTCCTTCCCTCATATACATCCGTGTGCTTTTCTAAATTTTCAAGGCCAATTCTTGACGACACTATCATTCATAACTTTATCACTATATATATATATATATATATATATATATATATATATATATATATACGTCAAAAAGTATTTTTCTGCTTCCAAAAATTGCAACTAGGCCCAAAGTACTTGCAAACGCGCGTTTTGTGGAGAAGATTATCCCGCCAACTACAAAAGATGTACCATCTATAGAATACTAGGGCAAGAAAAAATACACCTAGTAGAGTACATTATCAAAATCAAGAAGAGCGAATAAATCAGATCCTTCTCCATATAAAACACTCAACCAGCATATCCATACATTTCTAACAGAATAAGCAACCAACATTGGTAAACAATTAGCAACATTTCTGAAATAATTTAATATTAGCTAATAAATCAAAGTAATCCTACCAAGCCTACTAATAGCCGTTCTTGGAAAACTAAATCCATAATGGTGAACATTCGCCGAATTGCAACCCTAGTACCCTAATAGACTACTTAACTTATTTTAAAATACAAATAAAGTTGACAATTTTGCTTACATCTGAATATCACTTCAGTAATAGGATGTAGTTTATTATACCAGAATATAGAAGTTGATCTACCACGAACTACCTAAATATCAAACCGACAAGATCTAAGCCACAAATAGCCTATCATGACACACAATATCATAGGATGAATATAGAAACTTCCTCCAAACCCTTGAAAAACTTATTCATCGTAGAGGGAGATTGTAACGCAAATATAATCACTGAAATTCGAGAATTACATGGTGGTATCCAAAAGTAGTAGGACTGATTTTAAAAAAAAAATTTATTGGACATTCTGGTACATCGACTTAATACTCTTCAAAATAGGCCCCTTGGGCATCCACACACTTCTGGTAGCGAGCCTTCCAGGTCGCGAAGGCCTTCTGGAAGTCGTCCTCCGGGATGCTGTTCAGCGCCCTCGTCGTTGCCTGCTTGGACTGCTTCCACCGAGTCGAACCGATGCCCCTTGAGCTGCCTCTTGATCCGGGGGAACAGGAAGAAGTCCGGCGGTGCCACATCAGGGCTGTAGGGGGCAACGTGGAAACGTCGAATTTGGTCAGGAGATCCCTCACAATCCACGCGCTGTGGCACGGCGCGTTGTCATGGTGGGGCTTCCACTTCCCCACGTCCGTTCTCGAGGTTGATAGACGCCAGGCGCGTTGGTCGTCCTCGACGAGCTCCCTGCCCTCCCGAAACAACTTGTGCCACTCAAATATCGAGGAACGGCTCATGGTATCCTTTTTGATGGCGTACCGGTGCTCCAAATTTCGCTCCATCGCAATTGACGACAAGGCGTCACAACAGGAGGTCACTAAAACAGTGTTCCACACTCAACTAACGCACGCAGACGACTGCCGCAGGTCAAAACCTGTTCCCAAAGCTCCCCTCCATAACATCCGGCCTCGCAGACTCCCCTCCATCGCTCCGCGCGCGCCAAAAAAACAGTCCTACTACTTCTGAATACAACCCTGTATTACTACAAAAGACTAAATCTCCTATGTACTATAAAAAAATTAAAACCATCTTACTAATGAATCCAAATAAAGTTCCTCATGTCCTGTTTTTTTATAAAAAGTAGAATTTTAAAATACGATTATATAGTGAAATCAAATTTTGATCTTTCATTTAACGATACACCGTTTATTATCAGTACAAGTACTAATGTTATCAATAATTCTCTTCCCTCAAATTAATTTCGAAAAATACTGAATAGACTTTATGTCAAAACTACGTAGAATCACACATAAATCTTAATCTCCTGACAAGCTGGACGCAGCCACATAACACTTCACTAAAATAGTGCAAGAAGCAGCTTGGCATTCCAATGATAAAAAAACAATATTGCCATTATACCACTATATATCCCACAACCAGCCCCCAAGAAGCGTAGAGCTAGAAGACTATGGCAAAGATTAAGAAATATCATCAATCAAAACCAATACAATAGACAGCCTAGAGAATTAAAAAAAAATCTGAAAGTAGCTGAACATAACACTATCCAACAATATATGGTCAAGCTTTTACCAGACGCTGTAGATAACAAAAAAAAATAAAAAAGCAATTATTTATGTTTCTGATCTAAAAACCCTATGGTGTATAAACATCCACTGACCAAGAAAAAGCTACTTTTTTTTTGAAAAGCATCTATCTAAAGTATTGAAATATGAGCCAAAAGGTACAAAAACAGCATCATCTATATACCATGCCAAATGTTCCTTCCAACAAAGCTTTTCTCACCAGCAGAAGTCAAGAAGGAAATAAATAATCTCATCATACGCAAAGCTCCAGCATACAACCTTATCACAAGATAAATATTACAACAATTTCCTAGAAAAGCTATCCTCTTAACAATCATCTAAAATCGTATATTAAATTTAATTCATTACCCCAATATATGAAAATATGTTGAAATCATCATGATCCGCAAACCAGATAAATCCTCACAAGAAACAACATCTTATCAACCTATCTATCTATAACAAGCATTGTTAGAAAGAATTTTACTTAAAATCGTCCACGAAAATCATCAGTTAGGATTTCATGAAATAGTCAATATTATTGCCAGGAGTTTAGAAGAGAAAAATCTCGCATAAGCATTCGATAAAGTATAGTATCTCGGTCTTAAAAACTAACTAGCAAAAACTTCTCAGTAAGACTTACGAATTCCAATCCAAATTCCATTTTATCGAATCTGATGCTCCCCAAGCTCTTGGATCACTCCTTTTTCTAATATACGCGGCTGACAAACCTAAACCAAATAATACTTCGATAGTCTGTTGTTGCTGACGTAGCTGTTTTATCCGTAAGTAATAATTCAATAGTGGCGTCTGAAAACCTGCAAATCCACCTATATCTACTTAATGCATAGTACAATCCATTTAAGGAAAATGAAAATAAAAACATTAACGTGCAACGAGTATCTTTATTATTGAGCTTTAAAAAATGGTTGCTATTGTATTAACTGGATGACGCATTCAAAAAAATATGCATCACGAACGGCGTTTTACGAAACTTCTAATTGAAACGCACGTACGCGACGACTGTGACTGGTCTACAATCTACAATCCAGTAATTAATCTCAGTCACTTACCCGAAGTTGACGTAAGTAAGTAAGTGACGTAAGTGCTCGAGTGATTCGCAAGAAAATGCGATACCACAGCCGCCGAAGCAGCCCAGTCAGAGGACCGTAGCAAATCGACTGAATCTGAGTCAATCAGCTGTGTCGAGAGTGGCGTCGGTACCGGGAAACCGGTGGTTACGTCCGCCGGCAAGAAGGCGGCCGTAGGAGCGTGACAACGGAGGGAGACGATCGACATATAAATGGGGTTAATCTTAAGCAAGAGCTGAGTGCGGTTAGAGGTGCGGTCGCCAGCGCTTGAACGGTGAGAAGAAGACTGAAAGCAGCCAACCTGGCCCCAAAAAAGATAGCTACGGATCCCAAGCTAACTGCAGTCCAAAAGCAGAGGCGACTGGAATTTGCTCTCAAACATCTCGACTGAATGTCAGCCATTGGAGTCAAATATTATTCACAGTCGGGTCTATAGAAGGCCAAGATTTGCTCATTGCTGTAAAGAAACTGTCGCTTATGGAGGTGGCTCTTGCATGTTCTGGGCGGAAAAACAGAGTTGGTTTTCATGCTTAGTGGAGGACCTGGGTGACGACTTCGTGCTAATGCACGAAAATGCGCGATGCCACACCGCGCGAGTGACCACTACCTGACGTCGATATATCGAAAATGGACTGGCCTCCGTGTAGCACAGACCTGAATTCAATTTAGCATGTTTGAGACGAGCTTAAGCGAAGAGTATGGATATCATTTAAAACCACAGTTTTTAAGCTTTCAAACGGTACACTGAACTTTACTTGGAATGCTATCGGAGTGGATGGATACACATTCTCTCAAAACTCGAGCATGTTGCTGAGTCGATTGTCTTACTCTAAAGTGGACAAAATCAGATACGAAATGTTTTGAGCCCATCTGAAACCAAATATTCGCCTGGAAAAACAGATAAACCTAAATTTCGCCAAATGTATTGGCTTATTAACCAAAAATCCAAACTCATTAAGCAATATGTAAACTCCTACTTTATAAAACAATTATTAAGCCTGCATTAACCTATGGACTCCAATTATGGAAATGTGACAAATCAGCAAACCTGAAAATCATAAAGATGTTCTTGCCAAAAGTACTTACGTATCCCCATGATACGTTACCCCCACCATCATGGATAAGATCCAGAGAATCGACAAACCAAGAAAATGATTTAATACAACAGTCTCGGTAAAAGAAGAATGAAGAACCTAGCATAACAGACACAATATAATGAAGAAATAATCAGTAGATGTTTCCTTTACTGTCTTATAAAACGTATTCCATAAAAGACGCCAAATTTAAATCGGACGGCACTGGTTTTCAAAGTTGGCAACCCTGTTCTTGTCATTTTTTGTTTATTATCACTCCGATTAATTTAGCATTGATGTTTTTTCAGTACATTGGTTTGTTTTACTTTGTTTTCGTCACAAAACAGTTTGCAATGGAGCAACGCGTTCTTGTTATAAAAACATTCTACCAAAGCGGTGAAAGTGCCATGCAGACGATACGAAAACTTCGTACAATTCTTAGGAAAAATGAATCACTTGACGAATCTTGAGTTAGAAGACCAACGAGAAAGTTTGGGACGCCTGGCTCAGTGGGAACGGTAAAATCGCCTGGGCAGAATCAGTCTCATCGGACATAGCACAAGTCGTTGTTGTGCAAGGAGTCCTGGCAAATCGATTCGCCGTCGTTCAGAGCAGGTAAACCTTCCAACAACTTCGTTACATCGAATTTTAATAAAGATCTCCATATGCACGCGTATAAATTCCAATTTGCGCAACAACTTAAACCTGCGGATCATGCTGAATGGATTGTCGAGGCTGGCAGCGGTCGAAAATTGCACAAAACAAATAATTTTCATTGAAGAAGCCCACTTTCACTTGAGTGAAACCGAACTATCGGATTTGGGAAATTCAAAATCCTGGAATAATCTAAGAACGTAAAAGACATCCCCTAAGAACGACTGTGTAGTATGGTCTTTGGGCAGGTGGACTGATAGAGCTGTTTTTCTTTGAAGATGATGAGGAGACTGTAATTATTGTCAATGGATACCGTAACATGATATCCAATCGATTGTAAAATTGAAGATCTCTGGTTTCAGTAGAATGCAGCAACCTGCCGTGCTTCGCGCGAAACGGTTACCTTATTCCACGAAAAATTCCCGTAACAAGTGATTTCTTTGTGCAGTGACCAGGAATAGTCGGTATGGTCCTGCGATCTTACACTCTGTGATTTATTTTTATAGGAGTTTGTGAAATCACAGGTGCGATTCTGGAGCTAAATTGGAGACATCGGGCCAGACATATGCGAGAGAGTTATCAGTAATTTTGAAGAACGCATAAATGACAGTGGAGGTGGACATGTGCCTGACGTGGTGCTTCGTACAAAATGGAAGATTTTACTGAAAAAACGAAAATAAGTAAACCCAGGAACTTCGTTGCCATTCGTTTAACACCAACATTAAGCGACTTCGCACAGGAACATTACGGCAGACCACCATTTCGCTTATTTGCGGGGTTTATTTTACACAAAACCGTGTAACGAACATCCTGGTAGTCTCTCCCCAGCAGATTTTTCGCCTCTCTCCCGCTGCGCGGCGGAAAAGGCGAGCGTGCGCTTAATGTCATTGTTATTAATTAGCGAAGACCGCAAAACCGCATCTTATCACTCCAGGAAACATGCGCCAGCAACCGCTCTGCCGCTAATTGCAGCGAGCGCTTTCCACCTTCTGCTACGACTTCTGGAGCGGGCGGGAATCGCACGCACCGCCGCAAGCGGCCAGATGGCCCATTACTTTTTAGGTTTATGCAAGAACTTGGCGTTCGCTCAACATCCGCTCCAGACGCTGCAAAATGCCCCGGAAAATGCCGCGGCGGCTGAACAGCTTTCGAGAAAGCTTCTTCCGCAACGTGGTTTATGTGAGCTATACGAGGCCGTAATAATAATAACTAAGCTGAACTTGGAGCTGGGACTCGTCTGCAGCGATCAGCAGCTTACGAAACTTGCAGCAATAAATTCTCGAGACTAAAATATGTATGAATCAACAGAAATGGAGGAAATGGTTAGAGCTTTATAAGCTATTTTTACAAAACTCTCACAATCGTCAACAAAGTCATACAAGTAAAATTAAGTACCAATTGTGTAGCTAAAAGTAGCAACAAAAACCTACAAAAAATAAAACCTGTGCAAGATGGAAACCGCAACCTTTTTACGGTGTAGTTGGAACAATGTAACAAGTAGCATAACAAAAACCGAAAATACAGCCCAACATCACATGGAATAAGAATATTACTCTACATTATAACTTTCCATCTAAAATTGAAGTCGACCTACTGAGTCTCTCCCAAGAAAAGCAAAGATGACGCAGTCAAACTAAAAGCAACTGCCACTACATTTTGAAATATCCGAGGATCATTCTTCTCGTCATTTTTTATCATATCTTTAATTTTAACTTTTCCTTTATATTGAAGGTATGATCGATGCATTTATGTTGGGCGCAGAAGATACTGGTAACACAATCACTTCATCAAGCTGAGCTACGATAGTGACTCAAGTATAAACCAAAATTTCTTTGTACGCGTCGTGGGACGATCGGAGAGGAACGTGGATTCTGAGTGATGTAGATAGGAGATGCTTGAAAGGGTTTTTCCCTGTAAAGTTTCTCACGACAAAGAGGATAAAACTTAAGGCACAGTTCGAGGAAAACACCCTTAAGAAGACTCAAGGATACAGGTGACAAACCATTTTTGGAAAGAAGAGAAGCAATTCAAAATGAAGGTCGTAGAATTTAGAAAAAAACTACATAAAGCGGCTTCCGGAGAAACTAAAAAGATGTGAGGTAAGTGCAAAATGATTTCGGCCCGACTATATTCCAGGGGTGATGGAATAAAACAATAGAATTATTTTTCAACATAGTCTTCATGTATTTCAAAACAGCCTTCTGCAACTTTTTTCATTGTTAAATTTTCTACCTCAAAGCTGCTTCCCCAGTTTTAAAATAGATACTAGTAGCTAAGGACTGTAAGATGGGTAAGCAACCTTTTCAAAGTCAGTCATTCACAGTAATCTGGACAATTGCAGCCTTACGGTCAGGACCGTTATCGTGCAGAAGGCAAGCAGTTCGACTCATCATACCACTCATACATAATATACCTTTCCTTAAAATTAATTATAGAGTCGTAGTGGTCTAGGAATTTTTACGGCGCAGCTCAACTCAGGCTGCAATAAATGAGTACCTGGAGTACTCTGGGATAATACTAGGCAATCGATACGTAGCGCTAGCCACGTTACTTACTACCCTTATGTACCGTAGGCTCGAGATTGTAGCAGACCTATCCTGTTACGACACCAAAGTTCCTTTGTGATCTCTTACGGGAACTATTATTATATTGTTATAAAATCAATTATCAAAATTTCCTTTAAATTCCAAAAGACCGTTGCCATCATCTTTTTAGTACATTGAACCACCCCTACCTTTCTTGGCCATTTTTCAGTCACCCGCCCGAAAGCACGAGCGAGCGCCGCCAACGCGGCCTGGTAGGCCGCCGTTATCGACGCATGCTAGACCGAAACGACCGCGAAAGCATGATAGATGCTGCACCTTGCTCCCAACAGAACTATCCCCACCAACGCTCGTGACGAAGCGCGGCGCGGGTATAAATACCACAGCATTCCGATAGAATGCCAGAGTTTGTCCTATGCGTACCCATAGCCAGGACAGCTCTACTTCCTTCTGAGGAGCGCCCGTGCGTACCCATAGCCGGCCCCCCCAGGTGCACGGAAGGCGTTCTATGCGTACCCATAGCCAGAACGAATTTCCTCTGCCAGCAAACGCTCGCGCTCACTGACAGCCGAGTGCTTCAAGGCAAATCAGGGTGTACTTGTGCTACCCACAGCGAAGTTACCCCTGCAACCGACCAGGGGACGCTCGCGCGTACCACAGCCGAGTTCCCCGGTCAAACAAGCCGTCATCACGGCCAGAAGATTCCACCAGGGAATCGCCTCCACCTAAGGTTCTCCAGAACGCGCTGAGGAAAGCTCTCTGCCACTCGCCACTTCCAAGGCCCGTATCACCGCCTCCGCCGTCGCCCGAGATAAGGCTCACCGGAGAACGCTCGCAGACGAAGGCAAGCAAGGTCCCCCTCGGAAGGCGCTCCGATTCCCTTCGCCAAGAAGCAGCGTCCATCCTTCCAGGCCTGGCCTCGCCCGATAGAAGTCAGCAGCATCCAGGGCATCTACACCGACGTCGACCCGTTCTAGCAGACCCCAGGAGATGCGCCGTGCAACGGTCACATAGGCGCACTCAAGCGCCCTAGTAACGCAATTGTAATTGTACACCCATTGTAGTAAATAAAGCGTCGAACACAGGAAACCTCGTCTCCGCGGCACACAGGACCCCGAGCTCCCCACAATCTGTTACATTCCACTGATTCTATTTGATAGGAAATCATAGTGCGACATCTCTGTAACAATTGAAGGAGGTGTTCTTTGTTGTTGCGACAAATGGTCACATGCTGCTATTTTTGAATCGCTGACAAAAGTCGAGGTACCCATCTCGTACTGATCTTATTTAGATGTAGATGCTCATGAAGAATGCGTCGCACTTTTAAACGCCTATTTTGCAGTATCTCACTTTCGACAAGAGCTACATTTTTTTCTGAAAGCACTTCATCTGGATGACCTGCATGCGATTTGTTTTCGATGGTTGCTCAACCCAAGCGATATCTTTTGCCCATTCTTTTACACTCGAATATAAAGGAAAAAATTCACCGTCTAAACATTATTTAATATCTCTGAAACTAAGACTTTCTTCAATAAGAAATTTAACCACGGCTGGGTATTCTATTTTCAATGTTGTGCAAATTAACCCGACACTATCAACTCAAGTAACTGCTACTATACGACTGAAACAAATCGGCTGCTGAAATTTCTACGAACAATCGGCTAAAGGTGGCTCTATCTAACAATAGCGTTATTTTGTTTCTATTATTACTGTACATAGACAGGCCAGAAACGGACCCGGGTTCGCTCCAGGGGTTCAAAAGTAATAACGTGCTTGTCTAAACTACGGCACTTGTCACATCGTCCTGTATCCAGAGATAGTGCACAACAAGTGAGGGCAAACATATGAGAGCCTAGACCTGTTCCGTCTAGCTCTGTCTATTATCTCTGTGAGGCTTCTCACGGCTTTTGTTGTTACATCTGCTAAATTTCAAAAACACTCAACGTTTTAGAGCTGCTTGCCCTTCTAGAGACTATTGCGTGCAGTTGTCCTTTTTTATTGCATACCAACGCCTTGGTTTTTGGTTTATTTATTTTTGTGATATAGTCTTGTTTTTTTCTATAAACTCATATTTTAAATCTCCCTCTTTTTCGGCTAGCACTATCACATCGTTTGCATATATCAATATATCTATTTTCCTTCCTTGCGCTTTCTTTCTAACGTCTACTCTTTCTCTAAATCGATTGTATATATGTAAACATTAAACAGCAATGATAACAGACCACAGCCTTATAGAATTACCTATTGGAGACTAGTGGCCTCTGTCCCTTGTAAAAGGCACTTAATTTTAAGTATTTTTTCCTTAATAACAGTCAAATCGTTTCGACCATCCGACAATGTTGAAGGCTTTTCCGATATCTATAAATACCATATAAGTCTGTTTTCTTTTTCTTAATTTATTTTTTGTTAGTAACGATGATGTAAGTATTGCCTGCCGAGTGCCTGTTTTTCTGTATCCGAATTGATTTCCTGTAAGGTATTCATCTATTCCTTTTTCTATTCCTCTACAAATTATTCTACTTCTTCTCTTTTAGAAATCGGTATACTGGTGTTGTTTTTTGTCTTTTGGTACGGTTCATACAGTACATTTTCGTTTATCTCTCAGATGTTTTTATTTATTTACGCCAGTCTGTGGTATACACTGCTGGTTTTCCTATTTCTTAGATCCGTAATTGCTGTGTCGTATTCTGATCTCGTGATGTTCGTATCTTTCTCGTTATCTCGTGTTTCGTCATTGTCACAGTCCCAGTCTTCATATTCATCATTGTATAATTCTAATTTTTTATCGATTATTGTCTCTTGTCAGGTTCTCTGTAACCTCAGTTCACCAGTTTAGTTTTCATCGCGTCTAATTTACAACCCATCAATGTTACCATATATTGCAAACTGTCCTCAATGTCCTAAATAATAAAGAATATTGTACGTCAGCATTCTTATCATGTAAAGCCTTCGACAGCTAATTGGAAAGCCATAAATAAAAGAATAATGAAAGTAAAATTAATTATAGAAACAATGAAAGAATGGAAATAATAATACATGGATTGCGGCTGAGAGAGATCATTTTTGGAAATTAATAACTTTGTCATAATTACTGAAGATTTCTATGTCAGAATAAGTAACGACATTAAAGGAAGACAAGAAGTGATGAGTAAATATGATGACATAAAATCCTTTCTTACAACATTAGAACTGTCATATACTAGAGAAGAAACAGGAAGAAAAAAATCAACAATAGAATATATTATTACTGAGAAAGTAAATAGCAATATCATACAAGATGTAAGAGTATATAAAAGAGCAGAGCTATCAACAGATCCTTATTTCCTATCAGCAAAAAATAATGTGATATGACAACAAGAAACTTCAAGAGTAGCAAACAAGATACAATTATACGTAATTAATAACATGGGAGATACAGTTTTCAGAAAAAGAAGTAAACATATGACATTAGAAGACATAAGGAAAAATTTAAAAAAATATCTACACGGCCAACACTACATAATGCGGTATAGCAATAGGCGGAGGATCCAAAAAGAGCAAGTTAGAAGAATAAAGAAATTAAAATATTATCAGAAAAAAAGACGGCACGAAAAGAATATTTAAAAAGAAAGACTAACGAAACTTATGAAAATGATAAAAAAGCTAGACAAATAGTAAAAAAGAAAGTTAAAATACCCAAAACAAAATAATAAGAAAAAGCAGTAAATACAATCAGAATTATTTTACAGAGCCTTAAAAATATGAGAAACAAGCAAAAACTTAACATTACGAGACAAATTAAAGACAAACAAGGGAATGTACTTACTGAAGATACTAAAATAATTAACAGATGGAAGGCACACAGAAACAAGAGTAAAATACCGATGATAACATAGAATTCGAAAAGTAGAAGAAGCTGCAGGAAATCTGAAGAATAATAACGTACTAGGAATGGACGGGATAAACGCAGAGTTACCTAAATGCATGAATAAAGAAGGATTTGTGCTATTACACAGGTACTAACTGAAAAACTGCACAAGAAAATTCAAGTTATAGAAATGAAATATTTAAAAAAGATGGCAAATGTAACGCCAATGGACAAAATAGAAAATAATGGCGCAAGAAAAACACTAAATACAGAAAACGATAGGAAGTATATCAATAAGCCACAACTGCAATGGTGGAGACACGTAAAGAAATAAACGAAAAAAGACCAGTGGGCAAGTGTGGGAAACAAAGAAAACTGGTAAGAGGAGGAGGGATAACGAAGTGGCAAAGTTAATGAAGAACAGAGAATTAACGTGGAAGTAAGCCAAGAGATAGAGAGAATAGAGAAAACCTAACCTTTATTGCATAGGAAAATAAAAACTAATTTTAAATTTTAAAGTAGGCGCCTGTGGCGCCCACAAGTTTCATCAAACGGCCGGGAATGAAATGCAGTCTTCTGAAGGAAGTTATTCAGAATATCACGTGTAATGAGGTCTGGATTTCTTAAAGGTCATTCAAGAGATCCCCATCGTCCTAGCCAACGTCCTGGAAAATGCTGGCCAAACCACAGACAGTAAGAGCAAAATGGAACGGTGCACCATCCTGCATAAACTTAAAATCGCCAATGTTATCCCAGTCAGATAACGAAGGCCAAACGTAATTTTCGAGCATTTAAATGTGGCAGTCTGTATTCATGGTGTCGCCTACAAAATATAGGCCGATCAGTCTTGTGGCTGTCATTCCGCATCACGCGATTACTTCTGGTCGAGTTTGCATCCTCTCAACTGCCATTTCAGCATTGCTATCACATGACGCCCATTATGACGATTGACGAAACCGTCGACATGGAATACGACCTCATCACTCTAGAATATTTTCAAACAATTTAGACCAACCTTCATGCCAAGTCAGCTATTGACGCGGAAAATATGAAATCCTATTTCCTATCGTCTATCTAGAGACTGTTTTCATCATCACTTCAGTGATACTGCATTTTTGTATAACCAATTACTTTTCATTCACCCTGTATAATTTCCTATGTACAAGGTATCTCTAATAGTTAGCCACTAATTACAATATTCCCTGCATCACGTGTTCATCTACAAAAAATTAAAAACAAGAAGAAAGGGTCAGTTATACAGGGTACAGCGCTTAAATGCGAACAAATTTAAATTTTAGTATCCCGCCATACAGTACTGCCGCGATAGGCCGTTATTGGTGTTCGTGAAAACCATATGCTCCTAGACAACAACCATAAACTCAAAATGGACGAGCTGGTGTGAACAAGTGCCGAGGACAACAAAAGAAATCGCGATTATCAAAAGTCTTCGCTCTGGGCGTTAGGCGTTGCAAAATATAATGCTTCCGAGAAGTTTGGGCAAGGTTCCGCTAACCCTAGAGTCATTCGAAAGAACGCGAGACACGGACTCCGGCAGTCATAAAAAAGACTCGGGCGTTGATTTCAGAGGACCCGGGTGGTAATCATTAAAGAAATTGGCGTCAGTGTCGGGTGTCAATAAGCGAACCATGCGCCGAACGGAAATTGACCTCGGAGAAGCGATATGTATTTCAGCAGGATGGTGCACCGGCACATACGAGCCATGTAATCCAAAACTGATTATTGGGTAACGTGGACACGCTCTGGTCTAATGAATTGTGGCCCCCTAATAGTCCTGATTTGAACCACATCTACTACAGTTTGGAGTGTAGTGGAAAGGGTTACTAACAAGTCCAGACACCCTAATATGGTATCTTCGGACGCCGCTATCAAAGCACCATTTGCCATTATGAATAGCGCTGCCTTACAGAGAGGGTGCGGGTGCTTCAGACCAAGGATGGAGGCGGTCATTGCGACATGTAAAAGGATTTTTTGTAATTTTAATTTTTTCACAATTTTATTTTTTAAATGCAGTTTTGTAATTCTAAATCTGACATACATCATCGTCAATAATGTCGAGTACGGCCAAAAAACTACGTTTTTTTAAGGGGGGAGACTTCGGTACACAAAAACACCTTCATTGATTGTATATTATGCCCCCAGTTTTGTAATTAAATAATTAGAGGACAGACCAATCACCTCAGAATGCTGCGTTTCCCTCGCCGCTGGCAAAAGCTCTCCGGAATGGATTCCAACACGTTCGCGGAAGCACGGGGAGCAAGCAAACCCATTATTTACGAGATAACCTGTTAGCCCCAGATTTTATTTTTTAAACGCTCGCGAGCAAAACAAAGCCCGCTCCGCGCGGCGCTACGTCGCGAGAGATAAATCTGAGAAACTGTAAACCTAGCTGCAAAGCGGATTCGCAGATAAGCTCGCGCTTCTGAGCTTTTTAAGCTCCGGCCGCCCGCCGCGCACCTTCGTCGCATTAATATGCGTGCCGGTTGACGGATGCGCCGGGATGCGGCCAATGATGAAGCCGTAATTTGCCGAGCGCATCTTCTTAATCCGGCCAGATTTATGGCGCTCGCGCGCGCTCTACGAGGTCCGGCGCGAACGTTTTCGCGCTGGAGCCGGTCCAAATCTATATTTATTAATCGCACTCGCGGCCTGGTCGGCGGGGGAATTAATTCGGTGCAGCTGCACCGCCGCACTTGGCGGGCCCATAAAGCAATATAAGGAACGAGCCGTTGTTTATAGTTTTTGTCCGCGGGATTTATTGTCAACCCGGGAATTTTTAAGATGTCTCGGGGCTCTCGAGTTTAAGAACTCTCGGGCGAATGCTGATAAGTGCTTCGAGTAAAGCGCGAAGCTAAAACGGTAAACAGAGAGCTGGCTGCATTCTTCGGGAATGTTCCTGACAAACGCCCCACTCGAATCTAAAATATCAACAGCGACGGAACCTTTGTTAGCCGGAAATGATTTTTCCAAATTTCAAGCTGATTAAAATGTAGTTTTATCATTTTAAATGACTGAACCAGAAACTCATAAATTTTTCATAAAAAAGCAAATAAATGTTGTTTATATAATCACCTGAAGATTAAGTACATTAAAATCTGTGACCTGATATGTATAAACTCACTGGGTGGTAGGGCTGTACTCAAAGTTAATCTTTTTTCAAAAGAGTCGTTCATGTACATCCCACACTTTTTATATGACAGCCTTAAACTAGTCTAAACATATTAGAAAGTTTAAGCTTGAATAACATGAGACCACGTAAAGTAATGAAACTAATTGCATCCCCAGATTGCAACCTATTGATATTTCGGGAAAAAATGGCTAAATGTTCTTTGCACCAATCCTGGACGATGCTAACAGTGTGCGATGGAGCTTTCTCTTGGGGAGACTCATAATAATTATCTGCATACATATTTCTTGAGTAGTTGGCAACAAACCATTCTCTAAAGTTTCAAAGAAAATTTTTTCCTTTTAGAAGTGGCCCTCCTAACTATAATACCACTTGTCTTTCCTTTTTGGATAGTCCCCTCTGTTAACCCATAAACTTTATCTTTTTTGTAAGCCCGTATTTTCAAATCAACAAAACGTTCTGGATTCCTTCCTCAACGATGTTCGTCACCTGAAGACTCCTTACAACACATAGACGACACAACCTTTAGCGGTCTTTATTTGGGCGTATTTCTTTAAAGATTTTATGACATTATAAACAAAAGCACTTTAAAAAGCTACATGAGAAATGTTTTAGTAAACCTTCCATCCTATACAAATCTTATAATGCTACTAACAAAACTCGTTAACTTTGTACGAGTGTTTACAGAAACCTAACGAGATTTTACACCCATGCACCAAAGTAATTTGCCAAAATGACGATGTCAAATGTTTTAAAGCGCCTTAGAGATTAATGTGACTTGGGGTGAATGATCCTTCACGGAGAAATCAAGACCTTCGGACGCTATTAACGGGTGTTTCTGTCAAACTCATAGTTGCAGAGACGTTGGTACTGTTGTAACCCTATATACTTTGGTAAAAATCTCAAGCGCTAAGAGAAATAAGCTCTTAGATCGTGTGAACGTCAACATCACAATAAAGGTCGTAGTTTCTGACAAATCCGGGGCGTCAAAGATGAATCTTAAGACCTTGTTGATGTGTAGATTTGCGACCCAGCTCAAAAATTGAGCCACATACGACATAATAGGGCGAATAATAATTTTGTAGACATTCGGCTCCGATAATTGAGAAAATAAACTCCTGGATTGTGAGAATATCAGCATCACGGTGAAAGTCGTGGTGCTCACAAATTACGAGATGTTAAATCCGATTCTACATGCTCTGAGCTTGTAGCCTTGCAAATAGTCATCTAGTTTAAGCTGGACATTCAGCTCCAAATAAAGAAAAGAGCCGAGTAGTAATTCTATCGTCTTTGCCTTAGTGACTGCTTCATCAATGTGTGCTCTTCAGATTAACTTTCTGTCCAGAATCATCCCGAAGTAGTTAATCTCCTCCTTTCAAAAGTATCGCCCTTGTAAAAATCTTGAGGTTCGCCAAATCGTCTCGACAGTAAATTATCTTTTTTTGGTGAAGAACAGATCCTCCGAACTCTTTATTGGCAGTTTAGAAAAGGATTTTTAACTGGAAATGAGATAGGGTACTATTAGTGGATTAGTAGGATATAAAATGATGATTGATATTCACAAAAAATTCCAATCTTTCTCAATTTCATCATCAAAAAGTGCATCAAATTTAAGACATTAAATTACTGAATTTCCCTAATCTCAATGAAAAACAAAATACAAAAAGTGTACTCATCAGGTTTATGGTCAAATTGATGATGCAACATATGTGATGACAAACTTCCAGCTACAAGTAAAAACAGTCTACCAAAGAACTTTAAAAAAAGTCTAAATGTCCAAGAAAGGATTGCCATAGTTCTTGTAAGCTCAGATATTAAAATTTCATATGAACTGGTGCATTAAAGAATATCTGCAGAAACTTTTGCCTTTTATGAGACATTAAGTGTCTGCGTTTTTTACTAAATTTTGCTTAATACCACTATCCTAAATTTACCTTAAAATAGTATTTAAAGTGCCGAATTGTTTATATTGCGTCTAGTAGAAACACGTCGTGCCTTAGTCAAATGTAAGGCAAAGAGCACCAAGCAACAATTAAAAAACCTTAAGAGTTTTAAGCAAAGTCGGGTTTCAGCAGTAAATTAACTTATCCAACAGACTGTACAAGGTTTCATGAGCTGTGTTGACTCCAAAGTGCGCCTCCCAGTAGTCGGGTTTTATCGATCTTTATTGTAGATAATAAGAAAACGCAGAATACTATATACATAGTGGCATTTAAAAGTTCTCTAACTGTACCCCCTACCGTCTAGATTCGCAAGACCTACATTTATTCAAACTGGAAATGTTGATTTAGAACTACTCCACAATAGTTGACAATTTTGAGCACGGTATCCCAATCGATGTTTGCATAAATTTCATGGTCATGATGAACCATCATTAAGACATCTAAAAATGTTGACAAAATCCGTAAGTGTACCCAAAAGAATCGTCGCTTGATAATCAGTCAAACATGTAACATGAATGAAATCAATTACAATGTTTGCCCAACATAAAAACCTATACATACGCAAGTTTCTGTAAAGTTTGCCATCTAATTCTTGACATGGTATCGAAACGATGACTTGAAGTGGTTTCGAGTTTTTGTCTTTCAGTTAGTCCCAAATAACAAGCCATGTGTGACTTCATACTATCTCTTTCAATTAGGAAAATGAAATTTAAAGCGAATTACGAATTACTGTTCAAGATAATATCCGTTGAGCTCCCCAAAATGACAAATTATGAAAATTTTTGCTACCATCTCCTAATTATGAATAAATTTTGCTTTTTGTTTGTTTCACTATAAACACTGTTTAAGGTATACTAAGAAGTAAACGTGTGTTATGGAACAAAATGTGAGAAAAACATTTTGCGTTGATTTGACAATTTTACACCGCAATCACTATAAGGATCAGTTATCTTAGTTCAACCAATCTCCTGTATGCAAAAGTTTCTTCAAACAAATAATGACAGGAAATCATGTATTTTGTTACTTTATCTTCCCTTCAACAAACTTCAAAAAACAGACTTCATCTTGAGTAAAGTAGCCTTCTTCCATCATCAGTCTTCATTTTTTTAAATTCCAAAATGCTCTTCTTATCATCTTGTGAAAGCAAACTGCATTATGCTATGGCACAAACCGGAACTTCTGTTCTTGCGCACGGTGAGAAACGTGGCTTCTAAGAGTTACTGGTAAGTATGCCTAAAAGAATTTCTCCCGTGGGGTACTTCACTCACACTACCACTTCTTTAATCAGTATCATATTAAGACAAGAGGTATCCTGATATATTACGCAACAAACTATCAAATTTCTGACGGCAGAGGGCCTATAATCGTCCATAATGTTAAGAAGACTTAAGATACTATTCTGAAACAACAACCTTAAGAAGACTGAAATGTACGCGCCGCATAAACATTTTTATAGGGCGAGAAGCACTTAAATATAAAGATCACCAACGTCGTCCGAGGATCATGTCTAAAGAGAACATTCGCGTTGTTCTCCACTTTCTCGCTAATTAAACAGTTGCTGAAATTACTTCCAAGGTCGAAATAAGCAACGCAAGTGCTCAAGCATTCCAAAACAACGGCTAGTCCAATACAACTGCCTGAACTTGACGTCGACATCCTTGACTTGCAAGGTTCCTAGAACTAAGTCCCAACCCTTTCTTCTCTTGAAAGTTGTAATGTTTAAAATTGATGAAGGCTTCCCAACATGACAAAAGCTTAAGTAAGACCCAGATTTTTAGTGCTTCTGAGCAACCCAAAGAATGCGCTGCCGTCTTCCACGCAAGACGTAAGTCTCGTAACGACCTGTAGAGAGTTGGTGGCGTTCTGCGTAACCGCCACGAACATAGAAGGGTCCACGTCTTGGAATCATCGCGCTGTGGTGGAAGGTGCTGTGAAAGGAGCTGACTAGGGACTTCGTGTGGCTGCAGCGTAAACCGGAGCATCTCGGGTTGCTAAAACCTAGGAGAGACCTAGAACAACCGCTGCTTGACGAAGTGTCGGCTTCAGGAATGCAGAGCATTACCTGAGTCTGACGGGATGGAGACTATACCTTCTTGCATTCCCGGAGTGATGATCAGCCCCGTTTCAAGCTAGCACAACAGCACTTCTACGCGTGTCCGAATAGCTGACAGCGCTGCTATTGGTTTGCGACTTTATTCGTCTTTGACTATTGTTTTACTCTAATAGATAAGTCGAGACGCTGCGAGGTCAAAGATCTTCATACTCTTATCTCTCAGTACAAGTTCCAAGAATATGAGTGACATCGGGCGTAATTGGAGTATCTTCCTTACCCCCGCTCCCCGGCAAGACAATAATGTCATTCTCAGGAGCTTACCTTCCAACCTTTCCTCCGGTATATATATATATATAACAAGCTTACTTAATTTTCGTGTGGACCCTTCAGAACGGTGAGATAAGCCTGTTTCTGTCGGAAGATTACGGAAAGAATCATTTCCCTTAGGGAAGCGCTTGTCGATCGAATTGGGATAAAGGTTAAATCACTGAAATATCAAAAGGCGTTGGCGGTCGTTTGAAATCCTCGTGCTCGCTGAGGTTGGTCTGAACTGGCGACTTCTCAGAGTCACTCTCCGCTAGAAGAGCTAGAGAAGGCTGTTGATCATTAGTGTTGGCTGCAAGAATAATGGGAAAGCTTCTCCTCTTCGCTCAAACCACTCCTCAAGCTCAACAAAAAATTAAGGATTTGTTCTAGGCTCCCTTCCTACAGTCCGCGCTTATCGTTCTGCCATTATCATTTGTTCAAAACAGTCAGTATTATGTAGAACAAAAATTTTGTACTTTTGTATTTTATTATGCTTCTATACTGTATAAGAAACATACAGCGAAACAAGTAGGTACAAAGGCATAACCTGCAGCAAAGATTGACTTACATCCAATTAAGATGTTGCTGCCTCTTTGGTGGGATTGCAGAGGAATCGTTTCTTCAAACTTTCCAGTCGCGGCGAATCAGTAGCGTAAGAGTCTCACCAAACTAAAAGTGGGGAATTCTTAAAAACGTTCTGTCTTAGCCAAATGAAAAGTTATCATCCTCCACCACAATGTCACAATGGGAAATCCGCCAACAATCATGATATTCTCCAGATTTTCATTGGACTAGCAAGAATTTTGATTCTGTGAAATAGGGAAGGTGAGACAGAAGTATGGGAGAGATAAAAAGGGAGAGTGAGAGAAAGGGAGAAAGAGAGAAAGAAAGGGGGGAGAGAACTATCTCGTCGCCTTTAAAAAAAAAACAGTTTCTAAGAAGAACATATCCATCAGCTCGTTAAATATTGCAAAATCAGTCATTGCAGAAAATGATGGAGATTACATATTTAATTCATACCAATGTCATTCTGATTTTTCAAATACTCGAACACTATGACTGTTAGAGGTATTTAAGTATTCGCCCACCCTTATTTAAAACTACTTTAACTAATTTGCAAAAATAATTCCAATATACCATTTTTGAGAAAAAGAAAAGAAGAAAAGTCATTAAGTTCTCCAAATTCCAGAATTTTAGGGCAAAAATGCAATGAGACATACACAAAAATCAGCCTGGCCGACTCCAAATTAACCACTGGAAAATATATTTGTACAACAGCACAATAATTACACTCTAATTATTTTAAGTATTACGGGGGTTAACTCGCAGTAGCATCTTTTACCATCATCCCGATGTCTATACGATCACAAATTGTCTCCACTTCAATATCACCCTACATCGGAGCCGATCGAAACGACTTTGGTATGTTGATGAGAGTCTGATCATCGCGACCGTTCTAGGAAAGTCTAAAAAGGTTGTTTGAACCCCGATTTTCTTTTTCTGGGGTTATTGCACAATTTTACATTACATATAAGAGATTTTTGGTTTGTTGCGCGCATTTTACACAGGCAAATTACGCGTGTTCTTGGATTAAGATGATTCCCCTTAACCAACTCACCATTGAAAATCACCAGTACTGTTTGGAAATCTTTTTCCGTGGCAGTGAATTGCAAATTAGAAAATACTATCTTCCACTTCCTTCCATCACATGATTTCTCCGAAATCAAAAATTTTCAAGTCTGTGAAATTTCTCCAGATGCTCTATCCAGAATCATCTACTCATGACAGTCGTCCGCCTTTCGGTAACAGTAAAACTACTCTCAAAATTGGGGAAAACCTTCGCCATACTTGCTATAATTTTCTTCCTCATCTAAACAATCTATCTCAAGGTCGTATTAATGAAAGTGAGGATTTTCTAGAAAAAGCAAAACTTGCTAATACCAGTAGCACAATTGGCACTTTGAGTACTGAAGGTAATACAACGGCGATGTCAACTATTCTACTGCTGAAGTTTTAAAGAGGAATCCTTTGGATCGCACACAGGTCACTTAGCTTTGTGCAATTCAAATGTACAAGGTTGCTAGCACAGATTACGGTCATATTACTGAAACCAAGTTAATCGGTACTTTTACTCTAAAATTTTTCAGTCTTACTGACCTCTTTTTGGTAATGGGAAATGTCACCAAGCGCTTAAGAAGCTTTAGAAGTCGTTAGGAAGTATAAGACTGTTAGAGCAATTTTGACTAATTTGCAAATTCTGATGATAGTGGGGATTACTACGAAAAGCTTCAATACTTCCAACGTCAGCATCCTTCTTCCTTCGCTAAAGTATTTGGTGATACCATTCCTCGCGGATCGAATTCTAAAAAGTTTATTTACATCGAGAGCGCCTAAGCCTTTTCCGTATTTTTATGAACAATTTACCTGCAGTCAAAATCAAAAGCGCAACTACCTCACTAATCAAACATGTTATACGAAATGATGAATTAACCGTAAAAGTCAACCGCTTCCCTTATATCCCGAAATGAAAAAAAAGAAGGGTGTGAAGTCTTATATCATTGTTCATGATAATTACAGACCACACAAAGCAAAGCTCGTTACAGAGTATTTGATGAGGAAAACGTGTGAGACTTGGTCCAATGTGCATCCCTGTGACTTCAACTGTTGGGATTTAATCATCGAATCAATCAATATATGATATTGAAAGGTTCATAAAGTGGCCCCTTTAAGGCAGTTACCATGTTACCTAAGCGGTGAGAAACTGTGGTTGCAAAAGAGGGAGACTATATTTGTTTGTCACCAAATTATAGTACTGAATTATTAAAGTTTCTGTGAGTCTATGATACATTTGAACACGGTAATAATTTCAACTATAAGAGAAACAGTATCTCACAACGTGTTATAAACAAAAAAATTTATTCGGCAATTGTCTAGTACTTTGATGCACTTGAAGAAATTACTCTATATGGGTGAATGTAATACGAAAATGTTCGTAATCACTTAAGAAACGTGTTCTACCCTCCGTAACTCGTCTGCAATCCCTACACCCCTTGTTCCAAATCATTAAATTACGACTTCGTTTAATGTTTTTGTGGGCTCACGAGTTATTCGCCCTATTTTACTCCACGAAATTCTAAACTAAACAAAAACGGCGAAACAAGCCGTGGCCGTAATTCGATGAATTTCATTTCTTCATTGCCCCTCGACTAATAAAGAAATTTTGTATCAGAGTCCAGGAGTTCATCACACAAAAGTTAATCCACCGCGACTTACACTGAATTAAGCACGTAAAATTGTGGCGTGCCCCCGTTGCTGCGGAATGACTTGAACGCTGCGTGGGAAATTACAGAAAATAAGGCATACAGCAGCTCCCCTGACAGTCACCGAAGGGACACGAGATGGTTCCGCCAGCTGACCCCTAATGGTAAAAGCATGTTCTCCGAAGTAACAGTTAACCTGATATACGGCGCAACTTCGAAAAGCGCGAACGCACGAATTGGTTGTGTTGCGAAAAATAAATATCGCAGCTCCCTCGAGTCGGGGGATTAAACGACAAAAGGAAATTAATTTTTTGGCTTTAATTTTTTAAGCCTTTATACGAAACGTACAAATAGACGGCAAATTCCCCACTGCAATTATTTTGCTTAAACCAACCAGCACTCTCAAAATTAATTCTACACCTCAAAACTATATGTCAAATCACAAGTCAAAAATCCGGTTCGAAGGACCAAATATCACGTTTTTGATTAACGACTTCATCATTCCAACTACAAGAAGGACTATAACGCAGTGAAAATTTACGTTTGCGTGAACAGTCATCTTAGAACTATTTTCAAAAAGAAAACGCCACTTGAGCAGAGATGCATCTCGCCAACGCGATCGCTAGCTCCTCTAAGCACAAGGGGGCAAATAACCGAATGATCGGGCGAAAGACTTCAAGATCAGAAGCAATGCCTCGCACTCCAAGCGCAGGAGTATTGGCAATTTCTAGGCCGCGCCGCTGCAGACGCCGGCCAAATGAAGCGGAAACTGCTGGGAAGATTAGCATAAACTCCAGAATTGTTGCGATCGGCTTCGCGTTCATCGAGTACTAAATTCCCACAAACGAGATTAAGATACAATCGTGACAGCAATGACAGAATTATTACACCAATCCTATTATACGGGAATCGTCCCAAAACTCGTGTGTAATTTTATCCATTCCCGTATAACGCATTATTACTCCTTCAAGCTAAAAGCTGTCGTTGATTTTAAAAAAAAACAATAAATAAGATAATCAAAATATCCATAAGAAGTTTAAAAATTGTATAATGGACCGCAACCACGCTAACTACTGACAATGTGAAACACGCGAGCAACACAGTCATGAAGTGTGCAAAGTAAGACCGAAAGTATCTAGACACCCTTCTGGAGAAGTAAATCTGGCCGTTATCGCTAGCATCAAGACTTTTCATCGGGAGCTAAAGAATATGGCTTTTCACGGTCATGCGCTCGCTCAGAAGCCCGAATATCACTTGCAGAGCTGCAAAGCTCGCCACTATTAGACTGTAAAACAATGGAAACAAGTTTTATTAAGTGATGATTCTCACTACACGACCTGGCAATCCGATAATCGCGTCTGGGTTTGGTAGCTATCAGAAGAACGCTTTTTAGCCGAATGTATTGTGTTAATTTTGATGGCAGAGGCATCATGGTTTGGAGCTGCTTTTCAGCTCGAGTCCTTCCCCCCTCCTGCAACCGGAAGGATAAACACTAAAATGTACCTTGATGTTCTTGAAATCGCTAGAATTTCAATTCTCTAAAAACTGTTTAGAGGAGGATATTTCTTGTGCCACTCCGCCATGGTTGGAAAAACTGGATGAGCCTTTACAGGCATCAAACCAAACCGCCCATCTTCAGTGGCTGAAGTCATTGCAGTTCTCATGGGCGAATGGGAGGCAATCCCTACGGACATACAACAAAAATTAGTGGAAAATCTTCTCAAACAAGTGGAAGCTGTAAGATACGCCAAATGTAGACAAACATCACATCAATGCATGCCACATGAATCTTTGATTCTACAACAGAGAATGTCCATATAGTTTTGGCTACATATTGTATGTGAAGTACTAATACAAATAGTTGAATAAAATCGAATTTGTAATGTGAACGCATAGAGCCGAAGGCGCCACATATTACTGGCTCATCCTGAGAGCACCCTAGCTCAAAATCATGCCCCGAAATCAAAATTAAAGTTAAGAACACCAGTATCGGACAATACTCACTTGGACCTGACTGACAGCTTTCCTCTGCGGAAACACTGGTTAAAGCGCCCTACTCCCAACCTATGGTTGGAGCTACCCTTGCGTGGCAATCCTTATCCTTAAGCGGAATAGAGGCACCAGTTCGAAGAGTATTAGGACAGTGCTTGGCTCAAGCCCTAATAATAATTTTCCTTCACAGACACTGGCCAGTGCAGAGTTTGATCCCGACTCACAGCAGGGACTGCCCTTGCGTGGTAATCCAATTCGGGATTTTGAGTGTTGTCTTAAGTGCTTTAAAGTGTTACTTTTATATCCCAAGAGACTGTCAGCAGCATTCCTTTCCGGAGACACTGACCAGTGTCTAACCTCCATACGGTGGGAAATGCCCTTGTGTGGAAATACTTCCCAGGAGCATAGAGTACTGTGTGTTGATATTGTATTTGTAACACCAGTCATCTTTAACATAGCAAAATAAAATAAAATGCGCTTTCAAATCCTCATTGTTAACGAAGGACTCGTGAACATGTAGAAGTTATGCTGTTGCTTTTACCCTTCGGATGTCCTTCGTTTGGGACCACCATCTATGTGAAACGCCATCCGTACTGTACCTCCTTGCAAATTCATTTTTAGAAGTTATCACCATCTCAATCTACAGTTTTACCAGATAAAACATACAAACTATATTTCAAAGGTTAGTGAAAAAGCGCTACGGTAAAAATATGAAAACAAAATGAAAAATTACAAAACAAATTGCAATTTACAGATTCTTACAATTTAGATAAATTTATGGCTAATTCATGCATTCGGTCGCTTTAAATTTCATCACACATTAGAAAAGTAGTGCTTCACTGGGTGAAGTATTGCTTGCTTAATAAGGCCCATTTTGTGGAGCATCATGCGCTAGAAATTAATTTTCTCATTGGGCAGTCCGCCGTTATGGTGGAATTGATATAACAACTACCAGGCAAGGCCAACAAAATATTTTTGCATCATAATCCTTCGAAGAGATTTACTTTCAAATTCGGAACCAGTGGCACGGACATATCAAATGGTCATTCGAGTTTTTCGAACGAAGATATGAATAGACGCAAACCTACCGGCGATTTAAGTGTTCAAAATGACAAAACTCTTGTTAAGGTTAACGAATACTTTTAGCACGCGTCTACGTTCACAAAAAACCATGTAGATAGACAATGGTCAACTCAATATTTGTTAAAACCTTAGTTTTGTCATACTAAACTTTCCAGCAAATTGGGTCAAAGAAGCGCAACAAGTTTTTTTGTAAAAAATAAAAATCCAGTTAAAAACTTGGCACAAAAGAATAAAAAGACACTCTGACTTGATTTCCCTAACAACTTTTAATATTACCTTCAGATGAAAGCCACGGTTAATAACTTCTCCTAACAAGAAAAAAACAGTTATACGATTCTTAAAAGACACTATGAAAATGGAAAGACGTTCATGTTTATCTTCTTTAATACATCACCAAAATGTTATGACTATTACATCACGGCTTGTGAATGTAAACGGGAATTTCTTTTTTACTCACAATGAGATAAATGGATAGGGACTCGGTTTATATACAATGTCAGTAGCCTAAAAAAATTCCTCCGTAGGGCACAATTTCAGATCAAAGAGGTACTTACACGACAAATCATTATTAAGTTTATGGCGAAATTTTGAGAAAACTAAAGACACAATTTGGAAACAACACGCTTAAAAAGACTCAAATGTACGCATAACATAAACAGTTTTTGGAAAGACAAGAACGAGTTGTAAATGGACGTCATGCCTATCCCCCCCCCAATTTCGGACTTATTTATTATTTGTTTGCTCATTAAAAGGTTTCACTCGCCCATATATAATTAAAAAAATATTAAAAAATATGTGAATGTACTATCTTCACGATTTATTGAAATTGATGTTGAATAATCTGCCCAAAAAGGAAGAGCCATAGAGACTGTACAAATTATAACCAATGGTTAAAGGTACATTCAAAAATATTACCTGGAAAAATCATAGATATGATCATATCCAAAATATCCACGTTTGGTGCTTTCATGGTTAATACTGGAGCTTTTATCCAAATTCGGTCGCACCCTCTCAATAGTTATTTGATAGTCCTGATCTAAACACAGCATACAATCTGAACTAAAAGACTATCCAGTGTCTCCGAAACCAATTTCTCTCTTGCAAAAACAGTAATATTGGACAAGATGAGTGACGATTGATCACAGACATTTATTCGTTATGTGTGAACCAAAAAAAATTGCAAACAATTTCTATTAAAATCTTGTATTGATGATAAAGTTACAACAACCAATAGAGGAGAAACAAACGAAGGACAAAGGTATTAACGTGTTAAATACTAAGTAGTAAATAACAATGATGAAACTATCCCTCCCCATCGGGACCTGCAAACTGGGAGGTTAAAGCTGTCATATATTCGCCTTCACTACCCGCTCGTCGCGTACCATCTCTAATACGGGGCTATGTGGCAAGCACCGCACCTTAGACAACATTATTACCCCTTGTTCGAAGTGAAGGCAAGTAAGAAACATTTAAAGAAATTGCAAAATATTGGAATATTTTATAGTACATGCTATTGCCCACCCTTAATAAATATCATACAAGGTCCATCCCAAAAGAAATGAGCCTTATTTTTTTTCGGACGCGAGTGTACATTCCGGCGTGCTCTGACGCTTGGGGCAGGTGGTGGGGGGTCTTAGCTTCCATACGCGGTCGGTGCAAGTCGGCTCTGAGCTCTCGGAGCGGCAGGACGGGTGTTTCCGTGAATGTCTATTTTCAATTTTCGACACGGCGCGATGGATTCAAAAATCGATCAACGCTACGCAATTAAATTCTGCTTCAAACTCGGCAAGAATGCTACCGAAACGTTTGGAATGCTTCAGGAGGCCTTCAAGGATGATTGTTTATCGTACTCGCAAGTTAAAAAGTGGCACAAAGCATTTAAGGAGGGCCGGGAAGAGGTGGCCGACGAACCTCGGTCTGGACGACCGTCAACCTCCCGAACCGACGAGAACGTGCAGCGAGTGCGCGATTTTTTGAACGCCGATCGTCGGTTCAGTGTTTATCAAGTAGCAGATGCCCTAAACATTCCGAAATCGACAGTACATCGAGTCATTTCCGAGGATTTATCGATGCGGAAGGTGTGCGCCAAACTTGTGCCGCGGGTGTTGACTGACGAACAAAACAGCTCCGGGTGGTTCGGTGTGAAGAACTCTTGCAAATGTGCGAAGATGACCCGGAGTTTTTAAACAAAGTGGTAACAGGAGACGAAACATGGTGTTTCCAGTACGATCCGGAGACAAAAAGGCAGAGCGCTGAGTGGCACACCACCGCGTCACCCCGGCCGAAGAAAGCTCGGATGAGCAAATCCAGGACCAAGACAATGCTCGTCGCCTTCTTCGACGCCAGGGGGATTGTGCACTACGAGTTCGTACAACCCGGACGCACAGTGAATGCCGCCTTCTACCTGGAAGTCCTCAAAAGACTCAAAAGAAAGGTCACAAGTAAGCGGAGCGCGATCAAAAACGACTGGAGTTTGCACCACGACAACGCGCCGAGCCACACCGCGTTCATCGTGACCAAGTACCTGGCCCGGATTCAACTCGGCGTGGTTCCCCAGCCTCCCTACAGCCCGGACTTGTCTCCCCCGGACTTCTTTTTGTTTCCGCGGTTGAAAAGAGTGCTAAAGGGCAAGCACTGGGACTCGGTTGAGGACATCCAAGAGAATGTCACAGCAGCCCTCAAGGACATCCCTAAGGAGGCCTACCAGGAAGCCTTCCGGACTTGGAAGACCCGTCTCCAAAAGTGCATTGATGCAGGAGGATCCTATTTTGAAGAATTTTGAGGTGTTGTAGCGATCTGCTCAATAAAACTATTTTTTTTTGAAAAAGGCTCATTTCTTTTGGGATGGACCCTGTATAACTACAGCACAGTATAAAGTCTGAAATTCTATGAACGCATGGTATGAAGGTAAGTTACAAATAACTATGATATCAACCTTGACGTACTCATCAGAGTGGGGGTTGACTAATTAAGAGCCAGGCCCAGGCCGGGCGGAAATGTTCAAATCTCGATAAAAACTCATAAACGTTTGTAGTATCTCAGTTTTAAGTTGCTTGATAGTAAATTCATTTTGACTGCGATGCTGACAGTGTGGATGACAAAAAAATCAGCAAATATGTTACTGAAAAACTTACAGTAATTTTTAATTTCCGTAGAAACCTCCGAGGAGGTTATTCTAACATGAATTCTTTTTCTTATAGGCCACAAATTTTCTAAATTCGTCAGACGTGAAAATCGTCTGAACGCTATAATTGTTATTGGCAAACTTCAATTACTTACCCTTCGTTAAAATTGGCTAATACATTCCAATAAAAATATATAATTACGCCCTAGCGAATCCTCAATATTCAAAAATACGAAAATGAGGGTAAAGATACATTATCGTAAAGAAAAATACATTTCTCTGTCTATTATCACATCAATTAAGATTTCTAAAAATAAAACAAATTCATTGAAAATTGTAGTAAATGTAAAGAACATCGCAAAGCAAGGGATGGTGCTGATGTTTTACAAATCACGGTATATCACAATCGTTTTTAAAAGTAAACGTAAGTGTCGCGCAATGCCTCTATAATCACCTCTAAACTATCTTCACATACAACTTGCATTGTACTTAGGAGTAAAGACATTAAAACTGTAACAACTGCAGAAGATGTAAAGAACTACACCTGTAATTTTTCAAAAAAAAGTCAGACTTTCAAAAAAGAAGATTGTTCTTTAAGGTAAGATTGTCCCAATCACACAAAACTACAAATGGTCGAGTAGTTTCTTAATAATAAAAAAAAAGATTATGCATCATTTTTGCTCTTTAAAGAAGTGGAAGATTATGTTTAAAAAAATCAGGAAAAAATTTGGCATCCAAGAACTATCCGATTCCGCGAATAGGGAAGAAATCTGAATCCAGATTAATGTCGCTGAAATGTTTGCATCTCAGCAGAAGATTCAATCATTTTCCATTTCCAACGTTTTTAATTATTACCGCGTAAGTTATCGTTGCTATAACTATTAATCTTTCCTAACCACAACTTTCCCGCCAGACTATCCTAATAACCAAGAAAAATGTTCCACAATCTACCACAAATATTCTCACTTATGACAGCATAGAACATCACCATTAGTTTACCAGACCAAACTCCAAATCTGCACCTCGTTATTAGTGTTCCTAAGACTCAACAACTTATTCTAGCATTACCACCATCCTTGGTGCTTGGAACATCTAGAAGTCCGCAAGTAGCTAGACAACACTAACAAAATCTTCACTCCAAACCAAGCGTCTTTTGTTATATAAATCCTAATAACAGACCTTCTTAGAATTTACTTACTCTTCTGCTCAGCTCTTTCCGTCTTTATTCCTAAGTATCTAATGCTTCAAATGGCAGTCTAGAAAAATCAAAACTTACAGCATAATCTTAGGGCATTTCCATAGCTTCAAAGCGTTCTTAACACATCTTACGTTAACCATATAAGAGGGCTTCGATAGGTTAATGTGATCTCTTTGAATTTAACCACGTAAAAGTTGGCAAACTCGCGGCCGAGTAAACTTCCTATGATCACGATATATTTTTGTTCGTAGTCAGCATCATACCAAGCAAAATGTTTTATAAAAAGCGCAAACTTAAATGAATATTTATATTCCAAGAACAATGGCATATTTTGCAACGCACTAATCTGGTTGCATGAAATGCACAAAATTTATTTCTTAACAAAATGACTTGCTAATGCAGGCAGCGCAATGTGCATTAATTAAACGTTGGACAGGCTAATTAGTGCTGTTTACTACTTGTGAGAGTATTAACCAAATCAAAAAACAAAAACCGAGCCTTATTGTTATTGCAATCATTATCAGAGGCTTACATTCTGAATAGCATGCATATACAAGGTATGGCAATTAAATAACAAGATTTAATTGCAGATTGTAAGTGCAGCCTTAACATGTTGCAATGGGCAAGGGGTCAGTAAAAGCCCGTTCGCTCGTTAAAATTGAGCTACGACTTCGGTTATTGCTTCACGCTCTTCTGCAACCAACACAAACATTCGCGGCCACGGCACCACGGCTGAAAACCCAAGTGCAGCTTAATTGGCAGCCTTGCAGCGTAAATCTTTTTAAGATGCGTTTGGGACAGCTGCGCGCATCCGACACCACGGTGCAGCGATTCTCAGACGTTGTTAAAACAACCTAATTGTTGGAGCAGCGAGTGATTCATTAAAAGCGCCGAACATTAGCGGAGAAAGCAAGCTGTCGAAACGGCCCTGAAATTATCCGAGCCATCGCAGTGTCGACATATTTAAGGAATCACGGTCGAAGACAGTTATGCAAGGCCCGAATTATAATGCTCCTCTAATGTGTGGCTAATTAAAAATAATTGGATATTCATATGTGTCTTTTGTTTAAACAAACCAACTAAAAAGTTGAAAAATGTTCTCTTTGTTGTTGCAAGTACATAGAGATGGTTAAGTTACACACTTGGAGTATAGAAACGAAGATGTAGATTGAGAAAACACTAATGATATGTAAAAAAGGTAAGAGCTAAATTAAAATCAAGATTAAAGAGAGGATTATAAATTTCCAATTTTCCAATCTGGAATACATGCACCAATATGACAGTCATATCTGTAATAAGATCTACGTTAAAATACAACAGTGTGGACCAGAATGCATCTTTAAGATGGAAAGGCTTCCCAGATTCTCGACACGAATCAAAACAAAACCAAGAATATGATTCCAATATGTACAACCTGAACAACGACTACAAGATTTTCTACTGACAGAAGAAGAGTGAACAAAGTTACACAAAATTGAACAAAGAAAAGTTATACAAACTCTTCGATCAATAGAATATATGCAACCTTATGACTGATAAGAAACAAAATTATGACTATCATCGCAAAACAAAAAAAAAGAAGATAAAAAACTGCATTATTGTGGAGTGCCTCAATTAAGCTTACAGATGATAGTGTTACAAAACAACTTTCACGAGTCTTCTGCTATCTAGGCTAGGTGACAAAAATAGCAACACCAACTCAAACGCCTATCATTACAAAACAACAAACAATGGAAACTACAATGGTCAAGTAAAGAAAGAGATGAACGGAAAGTTTGTTTGCGGATCTAAAAAAATTTAAAGCAATCAAACCAACACAAAAAACCCAGACTGATCGTCTGCAGTAGACTCTAAAAAACAACATCAAATATACCTTCATTCAAATTTTGGGCAACATAATTATCCAAAGCGATACGAATTTTTACAAGGCAACAACTTCTAAAGAATCAAATCGAAAGTTCCGTCTAGCATTCTGTGATTTGGAAAAATATTTCAACAGAACACCACCGCACCTCCATTGTTATCTTATCATATAATCATAGTTTTCTATATCCATCCCATTTCAACATTGTTGTGACAATATAAAATTTGAAGCCTTAATTAAATTACCTATTTTACCATTGTCATTTTGTCATTGCTACAACACGAAAGATTTAGAAACCTACACCTTGCAATCTTTGTTAAGCAAGTGATGTCATGTTGGCAAACAAAACAAAACGCGTGTTGCATGGCAACTAACAATTGAATAAGGTAATTCAAATATAAACCCAAAATATTATTTTTTTAATTTATTGAAGCTCCACAAAGCTACAAACATACAAAATTATCCTTCTGCTTAATCTTTCCAAAAAAGAGATGATTTTTTGGCCCCGCTATGGCAAAGTAAAAGTTGTCATCAAAGATCTGTCCCCCAAGGGCTTCTTTTAATAATTCAAACAAATAATAATCGCAGAGCGATGGTAGTTCGCGTCTTTTTAAACAATAAGCCAGTTCTGTTTGGTCTACAAGTTGATAGAAGCAATTTTAGTAATCGTTAACCGGCGATCATCCCCGAGAAAACAGCGAACACTGCAAATATACGTGACACCTTAGTCTTCGACCAACATTGGTGGCCTACAGTTTTAACTGCGTGTTCTTCCTAAATCTGTTTATGCCACCCATACACTAGGATCTTCTTCAGAGTGCTGCCGTCAACTGTGTCTACTCAAAATTTCAAACAATTTATGCTCCCTGTCGGGAGAAACTTAAAAATATTCCCTCCCACAACGGAGGAGCTGATTAAAAAAGCGGTAGTGCGTGATTCCTCACGGAAGGAATTCTGTTCTAGCACCCTTACATGCAACGCTCAGAAATCGCACCCTCTCCATAAAAAGAAATTGCGGTTTCTATGCAATTCACCCTCGTCAGAGACATCGAACCCTAGTTCAACGCGACATGGAAGGAATAATATAAGCAAAGAAAAACTAAGGGCGGGAAAGTGCCTTCATTGAGTTAGGCTTACCACAACTGAAATAGCGAATCTTACAAAGAACAACAAAAATGGTCCCGATTTCTGTAGATTTGGTCTAAAAGTAAGTCATAATCTCATATTTCAGTTTAGGAAATACAAATGCCAAAACTAACCGGTTCATTTACGATATGCCATAAAGATTATAATTTTTTTATCATTTATAACTCTACTTTGAAAATTAAATAGGTGTTCTTGATACTGTAGCGTGTTTCTGAACGCCCCTTGTAGGCGCACCGTCACGTTAGATGTTCGCAGCCGTAGTTTTTGTTGCCGCTGAGCCGTCACGGTCGAGCAGCGAATATAATGCTTTCAATGCGAGCGGTTGCAGTGGAAGCTAGGGTGCTTGTATAAGTGTGAGGACTAAAACAATGTGGAAATCTTCAGATGTTTGCCAAATGGTTCTTGTAGGCTCCAAAACGGATATCAATTGTATAAAAAGCACACAGCGATACAGAAGAAATAAATAACCAGAAAGCTTCAAATGTATTAAAAAACAAAAATAAAAATGTCTTAAAAAATTAAAAAACAGTCCTTGTGGTTATTCAAAAAATAAAGATTAAAGAAAAATTTAAAATATTTCTAACAAAATACACTAAAATAAAAATAAATGGTAGCATCAAACAAATTTGCAAAGGGACAGCAATGAATAAAAGAGACTATCAATGACTATTCCCAGTCTCAGATAAATGACAATTAGAAGAACAATACATAGAGTGTCTGAATAAAGCATACAAACCCATGCAATTGAGTCTCGTGAAAAAATTCAAATTAAAAATAAATTTTTGTACTAATTTTTAATTATTAATTCCTAGACATTGATTCGATGAGGTGAAAGCTAGTACAATTCTTTGCGATACACCCTAAGTAACTCTAAATAAGCTAGGAAGATCTTTGACAAGCAGGTCTTTGATCTTTCAGAAATCTTCAATCGCCCGAATCTTCAGAACCGATCTATTAAAAAACCGGACCCGCCACCTTAATATTCGGTGTAAAATACAAAGCAGAATTTAAATATGTGGCTTCGGACACAGAAACCAACCCTGTTTTGCTTCAAAAGCTTCTCAAAATGGCCACACTCCAATTTGCAAGAAAGATCCAGAAGAGTTCCCAAAACGACAACGTTGCCTTATCATTTTTAAAATGGGCAACCAAATCGTCTATTCCATCCTGAGGCCAAAATGGAACTTCAGAAGAACCGACTGGAGCAGCTTTGCAGACGAGTAAATACGGCACGAAGAGAAATAAAATATAAGTTGAATTGATTTTTTTTAATTTATTCAATCAGAGAAAATAAACATTCAAAGTTATTGTTCTAAATAGTTTCTAAAAAAATTCCAACGAAGGAGTTCTTTGCTCCTGTTGTAATAAAATAAAAGTGGATGTGATACCAATGCTTCAACAGTAACAGAGTGCATCAATCACGCTGGTCCTCTAGATGTTGGTGACCTCCAACTGTTTCTCGTCCTTCCAGAAATTGTTGACGCCATCCTTACACTTGAAGCTTCTTAAGATTATTGTTCCCGAATTGTACCTTGTCTTTTAAAAAGTTTTAACCCCTCTTTTGTGAGAAAGTTGATAACAAGCGTACCTCTTATACCTTAAAAGATCAAGTAGGAAAGCTCCGGAGACGTGAACCTCCGGATGTAGCAGCAGACCAAACCGCAGCACACTAATGCGGTCAAAAAGTAACTTAAAAGCTTGTACTATTTAACCAAAATTCAACAAGAGTGTTCATAAGTAATTACGGATATAGAAGTTAGTAAGGGCTCAAAAGAGATCAAATCAGGCCAAACGCCTGGTTTTGATGGAATGCATCTAGAATTTTTAACACTTGGAAAGTATTAACTCTAAAATAAACATAATAATAAAAATAACTTAAAAGTTGTAATAATATAGTAATAATACAAGAACAATTTTGGTGTACCAATGCTACATTAGGGATGCGCCCCTGTCTTATGCAAGCCATGACTAACCCCCCATCCTTAAACACCGGGAGAAATCATGTCCTAACCTGCAATCCCAACAAACACATAAATATACCCCCTCCTTTATCTTTCCTATCCATCTCGCCAACGCGCCTGACAAGCGTGGCGTTTTAATGCCAACACCCTCTATAGAGGAGGCCTATGTTCAGCAGTGGACAAGAGAGGCTGGGTGATGATAAATACTGTTTTACAAAGACTAAAATCCAAACACTCTCCACTATTACTAACAAACCATCTATTTCGAAGAAACTCTGATTGGAGAAACTAGAGAAAGAAAGCACTGCAAATCATAACTTCACATCACCTCACGAATGCGTTATATCCTATCGAATAGGTTCCCCAAAATTGAATTTGACCGTAAACAGGAGACACTAAGTAGGATCAAAACTTCACATGAAATGTTCTGTGATTCACTACACACATAGACAATGTTTTCTTCCCCTTGCGATTACGGAGAACATCAATAAATGATGTCCATATAGTTCTAAATTCTTCCATGTTAAAGAAAAAGCTTAGCATATTAACAAGATAAGTACGATATCATATAATCATCGACATAAATTTATAAGCAGAAATCAAGACCAAAATCTGCAACTCTTTATAATCTTAGTATTGTGTTCGATATATTTCATATAGAAGGAGGAGAAATAACAACAAATACAAGACCCTGTACGGCATAGCAAGACTAAGCAAAATTAGTTACATTAAAAAATTGTAGATAAAAATAATACAAAAAAAATTCTAATAAAAACTGGGGTTAGAGAAGAGGTGCAATGCTTCCTCTACAGAATTCTCACATCCAGAAGAACCAACCCTGAAAACTCATAAGGCAGACAAAACTAGGACGAATAGCACTCAAAAATGAATCGGAAACGCCATTAATCGAATAGTATCTGAAAATACTTCGTCCAATGTAAAGAAGGAAACCATATACAGAAGCTGCTCTGAAGAAAAACTGCAAGAACAAATTATGCTAATGTTAGCCCCAACCAAAAAGCTAAACGATCCAACAACTTGTCGTATTCAAAGCTACGTCGCAACTAACCCACATCAATCTAGCCTACATAATCACTTAAGATTTATTTTTAATTTGATGATTCAGAAGTGAAAAGTAAAGAAATCATTTGATGTTTAAAAACTAGGAATAAGAGAGAAACAATCCAGTTCAAATCCAGAAAGAAAGAAGAAGGAATAGTGCGGATGTTATAGTAAATCATTTTAAGTAATTATTGTAGAATTTGTTGTCATTTCAAGGTTATTTCTATGATTAGATGTGGGGATATCGTTCTTGTCATATAGAATCGATATATCAATCTTAAATTTCTTTGACCCTTTGTTAGGTTAGCTAAGATCGATCTGCATTACTAGAGGACTACGTTTATAAATAAATAAATAGAAACAGGTTTAATACAATTTTTCTAAACCCAATAAGAAGAAAACCAAAAAAAAAACAAAAAATGGAAAAGTCAGACCTAAAGAGAATCAAGACGCAAAGTCAAAATCCAATACAATCCAAATAAACAAATTAATAGTAGTTAAGGAGAAAAGAGAATTATAAGAACGCGATAAATAGTCTATAATAAATTAGCAAAAATTAAATCTGGATTGAAGAAAAATGTGTATAATATATACAGCGGTAACGCTATCTTATTTAGCCAGACCCAACAGAAGGTACATATTAAAGATAAAAACCGCGATAGTGAAAACACAATCTAAGGAAGGAGCACATCTACTACAGAGTGTCCCATTGAACTGACCTCTGTTTGACGTTACTACACTTAACTTTCATTTTCAAAAATTGTGGACCATGTTCTATAGCAGTAGCAAAGTTTAATGTTGACATCACTCTAGATACCTGAGGCACTAGCCAGGAGCTTTTTCGATATAAAATAATATCGATGTATCAACCGAAATCACAACCGCCACCACAAGCGTCGAGACAGCTTCAACTCTCCAGTACCGCACCAAACCTTGCTATTCAAAATTTACAATATCGATTGTCTTCGAGTGTTTGAAATACACCGAAGAGATGGTCAGCAAACAGGTCAACAGTTTTAGATCTCATTGAGATAATAAAATACATGTGAACAACAACTCTAGATAAATTAGATTTGAAGGCTTCAAAGTTTGAACCCTTGTTAAAATTGCCAACGAAGAACTAGGGGGATTAGACAACTCGTTTCTAAAAAACGAAGGACAAACAAACGTCTGCATCAAACAAGAGCGACAAGAGATAAAATTAGTTAAGTCACGAAATCAAAAGGATAAAAACCGAAATCTTCAAAAATTATCTGTGCGAGCTTACCTTTGAAAAGGACATTATAAAAAACCACGAAGAAAATAAAAAGTCAACGTTGCATGTCCCACAACTAAGAAAACTCGGAGGAAGGTGGGTTAGGAACAACCAAAGAAGCACAAATCTTTTTGTAAAGCATCTCAAACAAACTTCTCAACCAAACCAAGTCTATCAAGAAGCTGAAGCTACCGCGTTAAATGGATTGGAACTAAAGATGGATAAATGGCTACCTAAAGACTATAGCTCTTATTGGAATTTTACATAAACAAAGGACATTTCGCATTCAAGAAAACGGCGCTTACTCCGAGTTAAGACTTATTGGAGTTGGCGTGCCACAAGGTTGTGTGTTGAGTCCAATATTAGACCTACAGTACACTTTCGACATACCTGAAACTGCTAATACCCTAATCGCGATATTTGCAGACATTCAATTATTTTCGCAACTAGGACTGAAGAGCTTAAAGCCAATAACAACTTACAGAGGGCAAAATCTGGACGGAAGGCTGGGTGCAAAACTCAATGAGAATAACGTTACCGTTAATGATCGATAGATATATAGTTCCATATGCTAACACCACGAAATATCTAGATATAATTCTAGGTGTTACGAAGAAAAACTGTAGGTAGATATAAATAACATTATAAGGGTGTGAAAAGAATATTGTGAAGACAAATTTCACAAAACAGTAGAAGAACAAAACGATAAACAGGAGAAGGAAGAATCACAAATAGAAACATAAACAGAAACTAAATAAAACAAGCGATACAAAGAGGTAAAGGCGGCAGCTAAATGGGAAGAAATAATAAATGTTGAGATTCAAACCATAACGAGAAATTTAGATGACAGTGGGAGAAATGTAGCAAATAATTAAAACAAGAATTATAAAGGCAGAGAAAGAGCCATGTGGTGCAAGTAAAATAAATAAACAAACCAGGAGAACAGCATGGTGGTCTGAAGAAATAAAACAAAAAATACGGATACAAAATAACAAAAAAAACAACATCTATGAAATAGGCTGGAAGATAACTGCAACAGGTATAAACAGCAACACACAAAAGTTAAAAATATGATTGTACAAGCAAAAACTAGAGCGTGGCAAGAATTCGGCGAAAAATTAGAAAGCAAGAGCAAGAGAAACCAATAACTTTTCTATAAAGTATTACAAATACTAAGAAAAGGTAAAACAATACGAACTATAACAATACAAAATAAAGAGAAAGAAATAATAACATGGAGAAGATAATGAATAGATGGAAAGAATATGTCCAAGAATTATTACGCAAATACGGAACGGCAGAAAGATACAGATGTAACCGAAGAAAACCACCTAGAAGAAGAAATAGGAATATCAGAATAGGGGCTGAAAATGACTATAAGAAACATTAAAAATGGTAAATCTCATAGGCATGATAAGATCACGAGCGAAATGATTAAGATAGAGACTGAGGCCACAGAATTACTATTACAAATGTACAACAACATATGGAAAGAGGAGAAGATCCCCCAGGGACTGGAAAATAGAACAAATAGTACCACCCTAAAAAAGGGCGACAAGAAAAGTTAGAACAGTTATCGTGATATAACTTTATGAAGTGTCATATTAAATATCTATGAACATAAGACGCCCAGAACCATAATAGAATCACAAACACTAGAAGCATAAAGTGTTTTTCAAACGGGAGAAGCGTACAACACCATATATTCTCTAAAGGTATATAAAACAATACACCTGTATCGACATACGGATGTGAATTACGCACAGTACCAAGGAGTGGAGATGAAGTAACTAAGACGAATTAAAAGATCAAGGAACAGCCAAATTAGACAAGAGTTGGGAATCAAACTGCTATTGGAGTTTATAGAAAATCGACAGCTAGGCTGGTGGAGACAAGGAGAATGGAAAAGGACAATAGTAAAACAAATACGAGAAGCTAGAATGACAGGAAAAAAAGAGAAACGCCGCAAAAGGTCTGAGATAGCGTTATAGGAAAAATACTTATATAAAAGAGAAAACATAGGAAGAAGCAAGAAAAACGGCAAGAAAGTGTGGTGTATAGTGAATAAAGTATTTATATAGCTGGTTGCTTTAGTTTCTATTTAAGTGTTTAGTGAAAATTTGTTGAAAATTGACAAGGTCAATTAATTTAAGTTCACGTGTCCTATGTACTAGACAAAATGTATGGTTAGTTTGCAATCCCTATACTATAACGGTAGATTCATAATGTAAGGACACACACTTGAAATAACAACCTATGAATACCTAGGAAGCCTTATAACGAATGATAGAAACGTAGATAGAAATAGTAAACAGGACCAGAAAATCAACGAAACAAAATTAAGAATCCATGGCATAACCGCCGATTAAAGGTTGGTAATTGATCTCAGGGGTGGTACAGATTGTTGATGTCTATACAACATCAAAACTCTAGAAAATGCCCACTGATTTCTGACAAATGAGTTGGAGGTTTGAGAAATCAAATTCAGCTCTGCCAAGAAACCCTACTCTCACGTCTTAGAAGACTTTGTCACGTGACTGCTGGATGTATGACGTACAGTAAGTGAATCTTCGGCGCCCTTAAACAACTGAAACCTACCAGCTAAAGGTAGAAAGCCCTACAATGGGCCTGTTCCCCATTTCACTGCAAAACCTAAATTTACAAAAAAGCCTAAAATTGACCTCGGAACTAAGGACGGAACAAATGGTAAACGACAAACGCATAGAAAACACAAGGTTGTAGAAAAAAATTAAATGAAGTAATTCATGAATTAAACGATACACCACTTCAAAGTAATTACTTTAACAGAAACAAAAGAGAATCTACATATTTATAGCGGTGTTTCAAATGATCTTGCAAAAAGGGGTGTATACTGATGAATAAAACGCCGAAAAGGGGAATAACAGATTGGGAAGCTATAGACGAAAATATAATAAGAGTTAATTTATGGAATATCAGATGACTCCAATATCAATGGAATGGACCAGTTCTTTGAAAAAGTTAGTCAGGAATTGACAGAAGTAGGAAGCCATAGGAAAGTGATAATATTAGGCGATCTGAATGGAAGAATGGGAAAATGGGAAATAATAATATAATAAGACCATTCGGAGAGGATGCAGCTAACGACAATGGAAAACTAAAAATCATGAACAGATATTTTAGGCACTAAGAAATACATAAATATACATGGGCTCAACATACGAGAAATCTAAAATCAATAATATATTACAATAGTCAAACAGGATACCCCACTGAAAATAGAAGATGTTAAAGTTCAGAAAGGAATACCATCTACTGAAAGCCAATATATTCTTCCCAATTCAACACAAAAGTAAGCAAAAATACAGGACGCGGAATATAGACATTATAGAAGAAGCTTATAACTTAGATGGTTTACAACAAGACAGTACTAAGTATTTATTCCAAAATAGATTAGCCAATTACCTTCAGAGAACTGATAACTTAACAGCAAGTGAGATATACAAAAATGTAGTACATAGCAATAAGAAAGGGAAGCTTAAGTATTAAAGAGAGACCAAAAAGCGAAAAGATTCGATGGAGTTCCGAACTTGAAAAAGTTGTTAATAAGGAAAAAAGACTATACCATAAATAGTTAAATACAGAAGAAGATTACAAATTCGACGTTTCCACGTTGCCTCACCTCCCCCCCCCCTGATGTAGCACCGCCGGACTTCTTCCTGTTCCCCAGGATCAAGAGGCAGCTCAAGGGGCATCGTTTCGACTCGGTGGAAGCAGTCCAAGCGGCAACGACGAGGGCGCTGAACAGCATCCCGGAGGACGACTTCCAGAAGGCCTTCGCAACCTGGAAGGCTCGCTACCAGAAGTGTGTGAATGTCCAAGGGGCCTATTTTGAAGAGTATTAAGTCGATGTACCAAAATGTTCAATACATTTTTTTTAATCAGTCCTACTACTTTTGGATACCACCCTGTATTTCCATTATTAAACTATAGGAAATACTTCAACCTACAAATATTAACTACACACTCATGTGGCTGTCAAATTTTTTTCAAGATATGAAAACTTCTGTGAAGGTGGACATAAAATATCAGAACAAAAGGGTTACGTCAAGGATGCTGCATTTCTCCGACGCTTTTGGGCTTCTGATACGGAGCACCGGAGGGAAGCCTAATATCCCGGTTAGTCCGTCCGTCTGTCAACAAGTATCAACTCAGCAATCATAAGGGGTAGAGACTTGATCAAAGTGTCATTGGAAAGGTCTCGCCAAGAATAGCTCATAGCCGCAGAGTTTGTGTATCTAGGTGGTTGGGGTCCTGAGATATGGGGGTGTCTCACCTTTACAATGGGATCATATGGAGGAACTAATATAGTCTATGGAAGACACTTACGCGGGCGCGAGCCTGATGTCGGCGTATGTGGGCGAAACTGATCGATGAAATGTAGCGCGTGCAAGTACTATACTGAAGTCCTGATTGGTAATGGGGGATTACATGGACGTTGCAGTCTCACTATGGCTATGTCCGTTTCTTAATTACAAACACGTATCAGAAGCCGCAGCGAAGCTACCTTGTTTAAAATATACGTTGGGAAAGCACTAACATCATAGAAAAAAAATGGAAAAAATCGATGACCATACCCTTCAGTTTGCATATGATCAAGTGATGTGTGCAAACGATAAGGAAGATTTAGAATACATGACATTAAAACTGACGGAGGAATATGAAAAACGGGATTTACATATAAACATCGAAAAAACACATTTATGTACAGGTGAAGAAACAACAGATTTAATCCTGGAAAACAATAAAACAATCAAAAAATGTGAAAGTTACAAGTACTTAGGAATAGATTGCAATAAGGGAGGAACAGATAACATAGAAATAACATCTATGATAAACAAAGGAAGAAAAACAATTAAAGCACTAAACGGAATGCTATGGGGCACAGAAATAGGAAAACAAAGAAAGATAACATTATATGACAGCCTAGTTAAGAGCACGTTAATGTATGGATCAGAAACATGGCGACTGAAGAAACGCTTAAAAAGAAAGTAGAAGCTACAGAAATGGACGCCCTAAGACAAGCACCTAGAACAAAAAAATTGAACGAATCAGAAATGATAAAATAAAAAAACAGATGTGCATAACAAAATCGATATTGAGAAAAAACAACTGATTTGGTATGGTTACCGATAGAAAACCGTAAAAGGCCAAAAAGTCATGGGATGGTGGAATAAGAAAATCTATGAGCAGTAGAGAACTAAATGAAGAAGACTGCTACAACCGCTTAGGCATCGGACAACGTCGCAGGACGTGATAAAACCAAATATGTATTACGCCAGCAAAAACTGTACATTACAGGAGGAACATGTAGAAAAGAACAATGCAATGGAGAACAAACGCCTAAAAAAATTGCGGGAAAAATAAAATAGATTGGATTGCTGACAAAACAATCGGAAAGATAACTAAAAGAGAACCAATAATGAGCAAAATGCCAAAGACACCTAACTAAGATAAACCCAAACAGATGGACCATGGAGGTTTGGAGAGAAAAAATCACAAGAAAATGAGAAAAAAGGCCAAAGAAAACATAGTTGTAAGGAAATGGGCAAAACAATAGAAGAAATGAAGAAAATGGCATTAAACCAAAAGCTCTGGAAGAAATGGGTAGATGGATAAAAATAGCCCAACTCAAACCCGACACCCGAACGGGTACAAGGAAGGGATAAAAGAAGAAGATTCTAAATGCTAGACTGGGTTGAAAGTAAAGAAAAGAACTAAACATCAGGTTCAAGACGTATTAGCTGATGGGTAGAAGATATGCTATGTCAACACAAAACAAGTGAATGTTGTACAAATATGTTAAAACCTGGATATATGGCTGCCAGCAACAGCAACATACAAGTTACACAAAATTTTCAGAACAATTAAAATTATAACGCATAGTTGTCAATGCTGAATTGCTATGCAATCTCACTGACCCCAATGCGTACAACTGGTTGCCTAAACGACATGCAGAGATGCAGAGAGAATTTCCTTAATGATTTCTCCGGAAAGTTGGAGCAGTCAAGTCAAAACTAAACGCCACTTTGTAGGAAGATTCTGCACAGCAATTGCAGCATCCGCGCAAAAAGCTAATTACGGCCCTGCTCACGGTTACCCTGAAGCTCGTCGTGATTGCGCCTAAATTACGCGAACGCGATAAGCGGCCTTTGTGACTGAAATTTCGGCGATTTGCATCGCATTAGGCGCTCGGCTCAGATGTGCCGGAAGTGGAATATCGAAGGAAGAGCCGAAGCCGGCGACGCGGCCCGGCCGGAAGCGCGTAGGACACGCAGGACGTGCCGGCCCCAACGTGCCGGGACACCTACTCTGCACATGTCGCCGTCTAAAAAAAGCCGTTCGGTGAAAAATAACCCGATCGCCGTGTTCGGCCCAAAACAGCAAATCGGAAGATGTCCACCATCGGCGAGTTATCAGCGGAGCTGTCGCGAGATCGTAAACAAGCGCGATATCGGTCTCTGGGCGCAGAAAGTAAAAGCAGGCCGGTACACCGTTTTCGGAAGGCAAAAAGCGGCATGGCAAAAACAAGTGCTGCACGAACAGGTTCACGGCGCTGGCCGTGTCAGTGCCATGCGACCGCCAACGTCGGGCAAAACAAACGGCCCAACAACGCCGCCTAGGGGATGCAAGAAGCCTGCGAAGGGGTGCCCGCTTACCTGTCTCTGCCGAAAGCCCGCGTCGCCTGACGAAGCTTGAAAACAACACCAGCACCGCCACGACACTCGCAATCGCAACTCTCCGCGACGCCTCCGGACCGGTACTGATAATCGCGAGGAAAACAAGCGCTGGAGACTGCAAGTCCTCCCTCCACGGCCAACGTGCAGACGGCCGCACGGCGCAGGTCCGGCTGCCTCTAAATATGGATTTTTATCATTACAGGTAATTTGCGCCCATGAATACGTGCACCTTGCAGCAACATGCCGGATGGCTCTTCGCGCTCTTGTGCCTTAGTAACAGAAGAATAACATTTTTTTCATTCATTCCACTTGTCCTCCATTGATCACTCCTCATTCATTCGCTTATCTGAGAGAATTTGATAAATTGTGCTCGACACTCTTTTGTCTTCTTCCTAGAAATATCTCGTTAAAGAAACTTTTATTATGTCCATCCAGTCTGTATATCTATCTTTCTATCCGTATCCGTGCTAACTCGGAAACCTTCTAAATGTTTATGCCTATATTTGGTGTAAAGACAGATGAAACATTCACGTTGTAAAGGGTCTTTTTTTAAGCCCGATAGAACTTGAAATTGTAAAAAATAACACGCAAAATTAAATTGTAATCAAAAAAATTTTTTTTTCGAAAGATCAATACACGGCATTGTCATTTGAAAATGATTTCGGACACATGGCCACCGCGGCTGTTCTTGACGAAGTGCAGTCTGGACGTCCAATTTTGGGCCACTTTTTCGAGCATTGCTGGCCGTATGTCACGAATAACACGAACAATGTTGGCCTCCAAGGCGTCAATTGTTGCTGGTTTATCAGCATAAACCAGTGACTTCACGTGGCCCCACAGAAAATAATCGAGAGGTGTCGAATCGCACGACCTTGGAGGCCAACTGACAGGTCCATTTCTCGAAATCAACTTATCGCCAAATTTTGATTTCAATAAGTCGATGGTTGCGGTCGCCGTATGGCACGTAGCGCCATCCTGTTGAAACCACATCTCGCCCGAATCAATGTCATCCATATTTTCAAACAAAAAATCATTGATCATGGTGCGGTAACGATCTCTATTGACCGTAACGCGAGCTCCGGCTTCATTTTCGAAGAAATAAGGTCCGATAATGCCACCAGCGTGTAAACCGCACCAAACGGTGCATTTTTCTGGATGTAATGGAGTCTGTAGGGTCTGTTGTGGATTGGTTTCACTCCATATGCGGCAATTTTGTTTACTAACAAACCCGTTAAGCCAAAAATGAGCCTCATCGCTGAACACAATTTTGCGATGAAACATCGGGTCAGTTTCCAACTGCTCCAGAGCCAAATCGGCGAAAGAACGACGCATATGATGGTCTCGTGGCTTTAATTTCTGCACCAGCTTGATCTTATACGGGTGTAGGCCAAGATCTTTGCGCAAAATTTTCCACGTAGTGGACGGACAGAGCCCCAATTCCTGCGACCGACGACGAATCGATAAATTTGGATCTTCTTCCACACTTTCGTTTACAGCGGCGATATTCTCTTCAGTACGCACATTCCTTCGACGTGTTGATGTGATTGCATCATTTAGAGAGTATGTGGTATGAAATCTCTCCACAGTTCGACGGATGGCTTGCTCAGATGGACGATTATGTGCGCCATAAAAATCACGAGGTCGTCTATAAGTTGCGCGAATCGATGACTGATTTTCAAAGTAAATCTGGATAATTTGGTAGCGTTGTTCAAACGTCAATCTATTCATGATGATTTGCCAGAGTATACTGATCATAAATGTCAAAAAGTGAGCGCAGTATGACAGTTCGTTTGACAGTTAACCCTTTCGTAAGTTCTATCGGGCTTAAAAAACACCTTTTATAATAAACATCCACTTAATATTTGAAAAAGACATTTAAAATAAAGAAAAAAATTATCATACTGGGCAAAAACGAGTAAACAGAACTTTTCAGATGGACGAAGAAGAGGATAAAAGCAAAAAATTAAAAAGGGAGGTGAATGATTTTCTAATAATAATAATGGTAAATTGGAAGAACTATAAAAGATGACCAAGAGAAATAATAATAGAATCTCCAATACAAAAATGAGGGGAAATCCAAAAAAAGTCAAATATGGGATTACTTCTGAAGCAGTCTTTAACGTACTCCGCTCCGGATCCAACACATTTTTTCCAAGGTTCTGTAATCATCCTGATTTCAAAATAGGCTTTTGGTTGGCGTATTCACCCCAAAGAATCTGGATGGCGACGTCGTTGTAGACTTGGAGCCAAATCGTAATTGTATGGCGGATGTGGCGAAAGGTTCCATTTCAATTCCCGGAGGGATTTCATCGTTAATTTGGCCGTACGGGGGTGTGCATTGTCTTGAAGGAATGCTGTTTTCCTCTTGGATCAGATCTTTTCCTTTACGTCTGCTGCCAGGAGATCTGAGTAATAAGCTGCACTGACTGTTCTCGCATCCATCAGAAAGTCTACGTAGATAACCCCCTGTCAGTTCCAGAAGGACGTTGCCATCAGTTTTCCTTCCGAACGGCTCCTCCCCGCTCTCGTGGGTTTGGAAAAACTGATATGCCACCACTCGCATGATGACTGCTAGGACTATGGAATAAAGTAGCGCCCACGTTTCATCGATGGTCACTATAAACTTCAAAAACGCATGCGCACCATTTTGTTCACGTCCGTCAAAGTTCGTGGTACCCAGCGTGCATTCACCTTGCGATAGTGCAGGTGGTTTTTCACAATGTCTTCTACAGTACCAACACTGATGTTCCTTGATAGTGCTATGTCTATTCTTACAAATGACCGCGTCTGTACGATCAACGTTTGGCTCGGTGACGGATGTTCGCGGCCGACAATCATGCGGTTTATTCTCCACGCGCTTCCTGCCATCTCTGAAGCACTTACACCACACAAACACACGGATCTGTAACAGACACTCTTTCTCATAATGTTGTTGGAGTCTGTGATGAATTTCAGCGGACGAGATGTTTTCTCCAACTAGGAATTTGTTCGCTCATCACTTTAGCAACTCCCGAACAGGACTGAACGGACAAATCAGTTCGGTCATATTTGAACCACCTTGTATAAACTAAAATTTCTTTTTTACGCGCTATAAGCAAGGATGCCTGAAAAAATACCCACCACCCCACACCGTAGTATATCTCGTAATCAGTATCACGAATATCAGAGCAAGTGCGACGGATTAGCGACGACAATCGTCCGCAATTTTGAGAAGATTTAACGCACAGTTTGAGAAGAATACTTTTAAGAAGACTCAAGTGTACACGTACCAAAAATAATTATTATAAGGCCGAAAAGCAGTTGATAATGAAGATCGTCGACATCAAAGACCAGCGTAACTCAGGAGAATATTCGCATTGTCCACAGCAGTTGCTAAAATTGCTTGTGAAATCGAAATAGGCTAAGGAGAGTTTAGGCAATCTGACACTTTATTTTGTGTGTGACGAAAATTGAGAATTTGTTCTGAACTACATAGAACCCCCTATTACGATCTGGACTTACCGCCCTGCAATTAAAATTTGTGTGGTCCAATAAAAAAACATTTAGAGAACAGAGATTGCTGTTAAAGTTTCCTAATTATTAAATTTGACCGACTGTATGAGGCCCAGTGTTATCATGTCTTTTCCAACGGTATACGAATTTTTTATCGTCCAATAATTGGCAGCAGCAATGTCAATAACCAAAAGTCGGCGAACAGTACAAACATTTTCCTCAGAACGCTAGTGTGAGACATCGGTGAACGACGTCGGTCACTTTCAATTTCAGTTGCTTGTTTTCCCAGGTCTTCTTCCAAACTGTGCCTTAAATCTTCTCAAAATCTTAAAATTTGCACTCTCCGTCTTGAGAGACTTGGCAATAAACTTATAAGGAAAATTTCCCTTAAATTTTCCTACCTATAATTCTTAGAAACCGCACCCCTCACGACATGTAAAAAATTCTATTATTTGATTCACCCATAAAACATCAGTTATTTCCACAAGTTTCTAGTTAAGCAAACGCGGATCTTACCGCCTGCTTCCATTTCCTTCTACCATCCCTTACCAAATTTATAACACCTCAAAATATTGCTTCGTAAAATAAGATAATTTCCCTAATTTTCTTCTTCTTCTGTCGTCAAGGCTTAGGCCATTCTGCCTGTTCCGAACTTCATTTGATTCATGAAGTTTGCCAGTAATTTAAAATCCCCTGGCAGCGTTACAAGCGCTGTGCAGGTTAAGCCGGTAGTGGGGCTGCCACTTTTCTGCCTCCGGCAGGCAGAGCAATTTCTCAGGTTACTATCCCTTAGACACGTTGCCTTCTCTACGGCTGTTGAGCCGTGTCTGCTCATTGCAACCGCCCATTCTGGGTCAGACGTTGCAGACTCTTTACCATATCTGGTTACCCTCACTTATTTAGCCTGCGGGTCAACGCAGTTTCCAGGGTGTGGCACGTGGAGCCATAAGTGAGAGTTGGGCACCCTGCGGGGACCAGTTACCGGGAACCATCTCCCATTTATAACGCTCGATGTGACCGTCCCGGCAAAAGGTACTACCCCTTCAGCGTGAACCCCAACACCCCATTTTCCCTAATTTATTAAACACTAATATTCAGCAAAGGCCTCCCACAAACAGACTTAGCACATAAGAAAACTAAATATTCTCATAATTTTGGCAAAAAAGACACTGGTACATCGTGTAGTTGGTTCTCGGGTTGTTAGGTCGTGAAAACTATTGACGTTTCGTCCACAACTGCGGCGGACATCTTCAGAAGGAAATCTTCTAAAAATTAAGTGATTGTCCCGTACATTTTCGTTTTTATAGTCGTACGAGTGTGGGATGGTGTTGGAGGTCCGTTGTTGACGTCACCGAGTTAGTTACTAACGTAATCAGGCTAGCTGTTGACGTCAATTGGGTCATTGTAAGTAACATTTCGCCATTTGCTGATGTCACTCGCTCTTTTGTTGTATTGCGATCTATCTTTTGCCCCTTAAGAGCTATAAACCAAGATTTAGATAAATTGAATCTGTCGTCCCTGTTAATATTATTTTGTATTTATAAATCTCCACCGCCTCTATATAATTTTTCGGACTGATTGAGGCGTAAAAGACGTTTGTGTTCTTTTATCCTAGTGATAATTGTTCAACCCAAGGTAGATCTGCTCACATGAACAAAGTATGCAGTATACCCCTGGTGCATCTCGGCGGTTCTTGCATCGTTGGCTAGTCGAAGCAAATCCCGTATCTTGATGGCCGTAGTATAGATGGTTTCTTCCTTTTGTGTATTGGGAATTTTTCCTAACCGATCCCTAACCCTATTGATATTCTTATTTCCGTCCTTGGGTAGCCATTTCCTTGTAAGGCTTGTTCCAAATGTTTTAAGTTCTTATCCAAAAACTGTGGCTAATATGTACGTCTACCAATGTTTCACAACCGTTCCTTTGTGACTTAGGTGGTGATTCGAGTGCTTATGAAGGGATCTGTCCGTATGCATGAGTTTTTTGTACACGGTGTGTTGTAAATGTCCATTCTCCAATCTCATCACCTGTACGTCTATCGTTTAATTCTAGTTTTATTGTAAACTGTATGCTTGGATGTATAGACTTCAAACGCATTATTATCAAATTCCTCGTTGAAGAAAACATCCCGTCCGCTGAAATTCACCACATACTCCAACAGCAGTATGGAGAAAAGTATCTTTCACGGACCAGTGTGTTTGAGTGTTCTAAGTGCTTCAGAGAGGACAGAAAACGCGTGGAGAATGAGCCGCATGATCGTCCGCCACAAATATCCGTCTGTGTGCCAAACATTGATCGTGCAAACGCACTTATTCGTGAGAATAGACGCAGGGAACTTAGAGCAATGCTGTCCATCAGTGATAGTAATGCAGAAGACACCGTAAAGAAACACCTGCACTATCGCAAGGCGAATGCACAGTAAGTACCACACACTTTAACGAACGTGATCGAAATGGTGCGCATGCAAACTGCCAGTCATTTCCTACATCAGTTTGAAGACGAAAGTGATAGACTCTTGAAGTCTTTAGTGACTACCGATGAAACGTGAGTGCACTACTTCATTCCCAAATCTCCCAAACCCAAGAAAAGCGGAGAAGTCGTTCGACAGGAAAAGTGATAGCAACGTTCTTCTGGGACTGGCAGGGGGTAATCCTTGTAGACTTTCTGACGGATGCCAGAACAATCACTGCAGCTTATTACTCAGACCTCCTGGCAACAGGCATGAAGAAAAAGATCTGATCCAAGCGGAAGACAGGTGGAAAGCGGGTGGCCTCAGTACGGCCAAAACAAGAATTTTAATCCTCCGGAAATCAAAATGGAACTTTCTGCCACATCCGCCGTACAGTTTCGATTTTTGCCCAAGTGATGTCTACCTGTTCGAAAGGTTCAAATCAGACTTGCAAGGTCTACGGTTTGCGAATAACGACGCCGTCATCCAGACTGTTCGGGAATGGATACGCCGCCAACTGTCGATCATATTTGAATTTGTATATTGCCCAGAAAAATTATATACATTTTAATAGCTTCCAGTTGCTTTCCAATGTGGAGGAGGATATGGGAAGGATTAAGTATGGTGTAGGTGGGAATATAGGTTAGGTCACACAATCTCCCGTATTAGGAAGTGGAAGAAAGCATGACTCGCGTGGGCAGGGGCGCTTCCCTGAAGTAGATCTATCCCTATGGGGATCATAGGGAGTATCTACCCGCTACCCTAAATAATCTGTCGTGTGCTAGGTAATGCTCAGACAAGACTGGACAAAGATGGCTGTTCCGCTACTTTATACTAATCGATATGATGAAAGGATGACGCCCTAATAGTCAATGGGCTCAAAGCTGAGCATATGGGGCGAGATGCTAGTCTCTCATAAACTGCCTTGTATATGAATGGTTATTTTCATAGTCGTTGCGACTGTTTAATCTGTCAGGATTGGTCCTTACCCGCGCACTACACACAATGGGGGCCGACGTGGCAGCAGCGTTGGGTGTGTTAAAACTTTTAATACCTCTGGCACTGCTAACGATCTTCTTCTTTCTGGGTACTCCACTCCTTTCATTAAGGTTACTGACAAATATCAGACTCATTGCGTATTCGCCGCGTGAGTGCTTCATCCTATAAACAGATAGTATGAGGTGCCCCTGCTCAAATAAGCCCTCCACTACGTGTTTCTCCTGGAATGTCACGGAAACTCCTTCGAGAGTAACTCACAGTGATGCGATAAGGCATCTATGTCTCCATCACATGAGCGATATTTTTATAGTCTTTCTCAGTGCATGGAGTTATATGAATGCTTCTGATTTTCAGAAAATTCAACTATTACCGCATTGGCGTCGATTATTGTAAACCTGTTACAAATGAGCATTTTCTGGGACCGAGCATCAGTATTAACAATCTTGTACTCATCCTCGTCACTGTAGGCCAGATCTTTGCTACCTTCTCGAGTGTTCCTGCCGCGCTAGCACAAGCTTCTGCACTTCCAACTCTCCAGTCATCTCGATGTGACTGGTTGAAGAAGGCGGACTTCCTCAGCTGCTGCGTCAGAGAATTACTTTACAAACAGCGAGTCCTTCTCTAAAAAGGGTTCTACTTTCCTTCTATAAATTCTACAAATTAACGCTCATTCTTGCATAAAAAACCTATATCTGTTGATCTAAAATTAAAATCTCGTTGTTGGGTACTAAATAACAAGAGCTACAGTTGGGTGCAGTGGACAATAACTATAAATAAATTTCTGAAACTAAAATAAATGTTCAGAATTTAATTTTATACCAAGCAGTGTATGTTTACCAAATTATAACGGAGTAAAAAAAAAATATTGTTTTTGCGATGACGACCACATTTTCTCTTTAATCCAGACCAATCTCTTAATTTGCACATCCAGGACGTTTTCCCTCTATTACTTTCTTGTTTATTTCTATTTTGTTCTTTATTGCGTACTCTATATCATTACCATCTTATGACAACTTATCTTTGCAAAAGACAATTGTAATGTGTCTTTAAGGTCACTTTTCCTTCCTTTCTGTTAATTTGCTTCATGGTTTTATTCATATTCTTAGTTAAAATTCATTGGTGATCTTATTTTGTATGACCAGAAAGTAAATTTTAAGAATATATATATATACGGTGTGATGTTTCATATTTTGGCGAAAGCATCAAGATATGCTATACTATGAAGGCTTCATTACTTGGTGAAAACAGTGGTAGCTTTTGAAAAAAGGATAATAGAATAGGTATATTTGAAATGAGTATATTTCGCATGTGAAGGAAACACCTAGGACTAAAAGGGCACCTGTTCATTTGAAGATGAATAAGGAAATTTTCTATAAAAATGATCAGAGCTAATAAAAATAAAATTATTAGGCACGCACAACCCCAACACCTAGCGTAAATGAGGAAGCGAATAAGATAAGAAGAGGATAGAGACACAGATTTCAATCTTTCAAAATGATAGGATGTATCCATTAAGATTATAGAACCTCTTACTTCAAAAATGATGCCATAGAAAGTGAGTTAAAACAGCAAAATCATGCATTTTCTGTAATACAGCGGTAAATTAAATTTAAACGATACTTTTGTTGTAAAATTTTATCATAAAGAAATAACACAATGCAACTTTTCTATAAATGGGCAATTTTTGGTATTATTATAAAAAAAGTATAAAATAAAACCAAATTTTACCGCATTACCCAATACAAAAATCTCCAGAGTGGTCGAAGCGGTTGAGGCACTCCACGGGCTCCATTCCCGGAGCTCTCTAATACCTGGCGGGTGGCCTACTCAGTCACCGAAAATAACTGAGTATCTGCGCTTGCTCGAACAAGGGGGTAATAATGGCGGTCGTCTAAGGCGCGGTGCTTGTCACATCGCCCCGCATCAGAGATGGTGCACTACAACCGGGCAGTAAAGTCGGACAATGAGAGCCTTAACCTCTCAGTTCGCAGGCCGTGTTCCCACGTGGGGCATTAGAGTCTTACCATTACCATTACCCAATACAAAAATTCGCGTCTTTCCGCTTCGTAATGAGTGGGGAGCTGTCGTCCAGCATCAAGAAGACAAAGTACCAGACACTTTCTGAAATTGTAACAAATTTTTTATTATTGACTGGACACTACTATGACTAATAGGTAACCTACTTGCTTCAATGCATATTTCATCAATTGTCAGTCAACGATTGCCCTCAAAAATATACCAATTCGAGCAGTATTTTCCTCGTTAAACCGGTATGAAAGAGCGACCATCCATGTTAAACTGGCTTCCCGTAATTGTAGCTTTTTAGTGTTACCATACAGGCAGTGAAATATTTTTTTTAATTTGACGCCTCTATGTAATCACAAGTTTCAGCAGCATTCGATTCACGGTACTCAAACAGCTTAATGACGATTTAACATAAATATATCAGAGTTTTCTTTTAAGTTTAATGATCTGATAATTCTCAAAAGATTGTCTCCGATGCTCATCCAAACATTTAGTTTAGGCTATATGAGAACACAATTTAAAGAATAAGGGCACCTTTGAGTAAACCGTGTACCATTTAGGAACAAATATCTTAGAACAACTCCATTCAAGAGCAAGAAATTCTAAATATAGAAGTACGATTATAGATCAGAAAATAAGTTACAATCGAGATATTTCTGTATTAAATAAGACAAAATAATTTCCTTTGGTGGTAGCACCGTTCGTAAGGCTATCTCTTCACCCCTCAATAATATATGAGTAATCATTACGTAAGTATAGCGCATCGTATAAAGGTATCATCCAACATTACAGCGTGCTATGTCATTCGATTATTGTGGTCAAAAAACGCTTTAACTGTAACTCAACGGTTCCCAAAATAATTTTATTCACTCGTCCAATGTTAATGGCAGTCTTTGCATTTAAAGGTCATTCGCTCTTTCCTCTTCGACCATCTAGCACCATTTTACTTTATGCAATGAGTTTCAGTCCTATTAAAAAATGTTGTCTACAAAAATTGAACAGGAGAACTCACTCGGAAGATGGAGAGTGTTAACCCCAAAAACATTATTGTCTCTTTAGTACAAGAACGTCACTCAATCGTAACTTTCTTTTTGACCTGTCCTCGTATTATCTTTAAATAAAATTAAAACAACTTTGATCATCTCTAATCAGTATCTGCGATAATAAAAGCAGCTCGTTCTCAAATTAGTTAATTCCCACAGTTTTAAATTTATTTTCTCTCATTTTGCAACTTCCAGCACAAAAGCGATATGTACAGCACGCACAAAAAATTTTATTATGTTACCCGAAGCGAAAAATTGCTAAAGTATTTGCTTTTTGTACGGCCCTGTCTCTTCCTATTTCGCATACATTGCTTTAGCAAATTAAAAAGTCCGCGACTTTAAAAAGTTCAACGCCAAACATTTTGTTTTTTATTATTATATATTTATATTATGGTGCTTTATCAAAAGTCAAAACTAATTTATCATAAAGAGCAAAAACACGGCGCTACTGGCCATAGCCAATACGTTCGTAGTGTAGCAGCTACCGCAGAAAATTGGGAATATCCAACATGGTAACAGGTTCTATAAAAAAGATATCAAGGGAGCACAAGAGTGCTACAATTGTGTTTCGGTTTAGTCTGACGTGAAACAGCAAAATAAAATTGAAAAATATTAGTACCAAAATCCTTTTAGCGTAAATTATTTTAATTGCTTTTTTAATTTTTAATTATATTCGAGTTGTCTGACTTATCGATCGGTGCGTCACTAAAATTGCACATTTAATGCGAAGGTTCCTTCTTTTCTTGTACATAGATCCTGATGTAGTGTTACTTAAGACTAAACAAAGAAGAGCCAGACGATGGCGCAATACTACCCCTATCACGCAAACGCAGCTATAAAAACTAACGGGGCTAATGGACACAATAGAGTGAGCGGAAATTCCTGGACCTTGTTGACCAGAATTAAGGCAAACTCAGAGGTTAAAACTGCCATCACGCTACCTCGCGTGGGATACTCGACAACAGTTTGTAAAGCCTTGTCAACATTTGTCGGAGACAGCCTAGAACAATGCGACCTCACCTACGACGACGTCGACTTTGGCAACCTCAACCCACAACTACTTGGATCCAATGACTTACGAAGAAACTTTCAGTTAATCCCAACTCTCAAATTACGTAAGAAAGCTGGTTCAAATGGCATTGAAAATCGCGTACTGCAGGTTCTTCTGAAGAAGACGAGAGTCTGCGTCACTGTCACTGCTTACGCTGTCCTTTGTCCTCGCCACTTCCTGCTTCATTTAAAGGTGACATATGTCAGGGACCCTTCTGAAGGATTACCGGCCGATAAGTCTCCTGTCGACTGTGGAGATGCTTGTGGAACAAGTGAAGATCCTCAACTGATTTCAAAGAGTCGGTTTGGATTCCGCTCTGGCTACTCCACTACCCTCCAGCTTCTCAGAGTAATAGAACGCAACAGTACAAACTACACCAAGAAGCAATCCACTAGTGTAGTCTTCTTCGACATCGGATAAGCCTTCGGTCTTCATAATTAAGTAACATTCTTGTTAAATATAGTTTACAGTTTATTCCTTTGGTGGATCCTCAACCTACACGTGAAAAACATTGTAAACTTACAATTCTGCAGCCTCAAAAATGAAGACACCGAGTACCATATTGGTATATTCGGTTAATTTTTAAAAGACCTTTGATGTGGATCGAGAAGTGGACCTTACACAACAAATATCGCCAAAATTAGATTCGGCAACCTAAAAAGTGTCGACGAAATTGAAATTTTTGGTCATAATTCAAAAGGACCTTTTGATGGAACCACAGGAGTGAAGCCCTGCACAAAAATACCGCCAAATATGAATTCTGCAGTTTTAAAAATGTTGACATCGAATACTCTGTTAGAATTATTAGTCAGTTTTCAAAAAGACCCTTTGATGGAGCCCCAGGAGTGTGCCCTGTCCAAAACATATCACCACATTCAATTATGCGGTTTAAAAAATGTTGATATCGAATATTATATAAAAATTTCCTATTATTTTTAAAAAGGACCCTTTGAAAAAGCTCCAGGAGTAGATCTCACATAAAAAATGTTCCAAATTTGAATCCTACAGTCCTAAAAGAATTTTCGGTCAGTTTTCAAAAGGGCCTTTTCGTAGGACCCCATAGAAGGGTTTTACACTTAATATAATGTCAAATTCAGGTTCAGAAATCCCAAAAACCTGACCGGTACCCCTATACCTCGAAATGTTAATATAAAAATATTCGACCACTGTGCGGCGATTGCAAGAAGAACTGGTACTCTTGTAAGACTAATGCGAAAGATGAAAAATATGAATCAACCCAAAGAAGAGTTTAGCGGCCCTGGAGGCCCAGAAAACCACTTTACTGGCGAAACAAGCTGAGCAGGATTTTCGGAAGAAAGAAACCATGAAATGTTACCTGAGAATGACCGACTCTGGCTTCCCTCCGATCTTGGAGTCGACTATCACGCACCAATGAGCTCGTCTCGTGTTAAACTCCAAGTCATACAACCAGTTTTTGACGCTTCGGGGTTCCTCAGGTACCACAATCTCCACAGAAATGCGAGGATACCAACAATCCATGAATTCATTTTCTGAAGCGTTCAAGACCTCTACACGGCCAACCCTTAAACAAACCTACGTCGTGCCGAGTTGACTTAGATTGAATCCATGGACCTCTAATTTCATCAGTAAAACCAGCGTCATCACAGCCGCCTAAATTTAGAAAACTTTACCTTCCCGATAAAAACATATATAAAACTGATTGCTATAACGCGAGTTTTTTAGATAAAAGCTGCAACAAATAGACAAGGCGGAAAGGGAGATACAGAAACAGAATCAGAATGCCTTATAACAAATAATCAGAATAAGGTGCATCAAGGGTAGTAAAAAATGAGCAGAACCCCCCTCTCTTCTTCAAATTAAATAAAGAAAAATCGATAGGAATTTCAAAAACGATATCAGCCAAGTGGCGCCTTTCATTTCTGAGGCACTTTTGAAGTCATATTCTGAAAGTCTTCATTACTGTTGAAGAGGTATTGCATTTCGTAGGTCTTTGGGGGTCTCAGCCTTCAGATAGCCCAATAAAAGCGAGATCCAAGAGACGTCCCCGCGTTGAAAGATTAGGCATTTAGAAAACACCTTACGCAGCACTTTGGCAGTATCGATTGTGGCTCCATTCTGTTGAAACCGAACGTTTTCATGTTGAAATTCATCGAGACATGGTTCGAAAATTTGTCGAATCATTTCCACGTATACATTGGAAGTAGGAGTAACACACCCTCAAAAAGTAAGGGTCAATGACCCCCGACATTACTCAACCCACACCAATAACGTAATACGTTTGCTATGGAGACGCGTTTTGTGGAAACCTTAAAAGTAGTTATCATTCCAAGAACGGAAGTGTTGTTTATTAATGCATACGGTCAAGTAAAATTGTAATTTGTTGGATAAAAAAACAACTGCTTTCCAAAATGTTTCCACATATTTTCGGGTAATTCTACAAGTCACGTTCGGAAAGTTCCTGTACAACAATCATTTTGTATTGATAAAAACAAAAGTCTTGGTACAAAGAACTGAATCGGTGAAGAGCAACAATGGTATTTGCGCGTGCAGATCGCTTAGAAATTTGCAAAATGAAAAGTCTTACTGCATCGTTGTTTTTCAGTGTTCACACACCTGAACGAAGGGTGATCCGATCATGGGAAAATTGATTTTATTTTGATTATTTTTAGGAACCAAAATGTCGTGGACTAACATACAGAAAGATTTTGCTGCTGAAGCGCACATTCAGCACAATAACTTTGTTGTGGTCGCACAACGTACTTTTCGGGTGCTCTTTATAACTCGAGTCTGGAGCTTTCCTTCCTGATCTAAAGTATATTTTGTTGTGAATAGGAAACTTCAGAAGTATTGATTCTAAACTGAGAAGAATGAAAACCTAGGCATAAGTGAACATCGGAACACATCGATACAGTAAGAAGTTCCATTTTGCAGTCTCTGAGACGATCTACGCACAAACATGCAATTGTTATTCACTTGTCTAGTTGTATAGTGTAGCAAATTTTCCATCAAAATCTTTGTTTTCGCCCATATAAGTAGGTTGTCTTACAGGAACTATTCGAACATTATTTTCAAAATCGCCTGGAAATGTGTGAAAACATCTTGGAAAGCGTGCCACATACCGCAGTTGTTTTCTTTACGAATAAAGCGTGTTTCCACTTATCTGAGTGTGTTAGTGGAAAAACTTTCAATACTGAAATAACAGCAATCACGAGATGTCCATGAAAGGATTCTTTTTTACAACAATCGTCCCATTGCATGTGCCATGGGTGTACAGTGAGTAATGTTAGTGTCATTAACCCTTTCTTTTTTTATGAAGACCGCCAATGTGTAACTGTCACTATAAAAATTACTAAAGAATTTGGATGGTTCCAACAGGATGGAGCCACAGCAAGAGCTACGCAAAATGTTTCCTGGGCACCTAATCTTTCAAGGCGGTGGCATCGCTTGCCTAGACTTCTTTGCCAAGTTTGGGATATCTCACAGCTCTGATTTACAAACACTTAGAACCCTACAAGTCCCGTGAACGGCAATACGTCAAGAAATCAGACGTATTCCTCAGCACATGTCGGAAAGAGGGCGAGAACATAGGCAACACATTATGCAGAAACTTCAAATCCTCTTCGATGATGATATGCAAAGACAGGCCTGTTGCGTATGCCAATGCATCGAATGTGATTCGTTCGTTTCCATTATTAAATGCTATTTGAATAATTAGCCATACCGACCTCCTAACATGGCATTTTTATATAAAAAAATTTAATTAATCTATTAGAAAAGATCTACTCTTCCTGCTAAAACATTAGTTAAGACCGATACAAGAATCTTGTGGCTATGATAAAAAAGACAAAAAAGTAAGAACAAAAATAAAAGATACTGTTAAAGTTAATTAAAAAAATACAAAAAAGAATATTTATATAACCCTGAAGGCTATGTTGGAAACAGAACAAAGTTATTTAAGAAAAAAGAAAAACGAATTTAAAAAAATTACAATTATCACATTCTCATTCGACTATTTTTTGGATGACGCAGTACAATGACACACCAATTTTTCAGATTTCGTTCCTTTTCTTCAACTTCATCGTCATCTTGGTTTGAATTGTTTTACCCACTTTTATCGTCATATTACTCACTATTTAACGTCAAGTTTCCTACAAAAGACTTTCTCTCGAAGCGTTATAGAATGAGAAAGCCAGAGTCATTCCAATAAGAGCTAACAATCCGCTCATTTAAAATTTTTATAGAAGAATTTGCGCCAGGGCTGGCGCAACACCAAATTAGCAGTTGCATCAGGCTTAATGGGCCACATAAGCGCTAAATATTTAACAATACTTTACATACGCTAGTCCGCTGCCATTTAGAAATAGTAATGGGCGTCCAGAGAGGAAATCAATATCTATTCAGTCGCTGAATGAAGTTTTACATCAATTCCTCGAATTCTGTCTGCGGCTAACGACCGCTGTCATAAATAATTCTTGCAACTGAAGAATGGGTGCGCGTTTTAATTCAGTCCAACTGAGTGCCCTGCGAAAATCTATTTGAATGAATAGATGAATTCGTTGTTAAAATACAAAATGCCCTGAGAATATTTTCAAAAAAGGCAGAAATAAGAAAAGCAGGATCGACAATTATTCCAAAAATTATTTGGAGCATCTTCTATGTACAAGAAATCTATAAAGACTCGAAAATTCTGACCAGTGACTATAGACATAGTCTCAGCACATTTGCAAGTTTACAATGAGAGAGTATTCAGCTCTTTAAGAATTGGAACTTAACCTTAAAAAAACACTAAAATTACAGATAAGAAGAAATAATCAAGGCAAAATATCAATTGTTACCCTTCTGGTTCCTATTTTACGCCCCCTTTAAGCGCCCTTAAACGATAACACAGACATCAAATATAAACTATACCTTGCACAACTAAGTCTTACCGAGACAACACAAAAAAAACATGCAACTGTGTTAATTCCAAATTTAAAAAAAATTCAACTTAAGCACCGTTTTTGTTCCCTTTTATTTGCTTGGCCCTCCAAATAGCAGGATAGTCACATAATCAAAACAATCCGATCTTCCGGGCGCAAAGTTAGACAGTCTTTCCCACCAAAATCACTTTCAATGATAATTCGGTTCATTTTGTGAAGAAAGAATATCAACCCTGACTTCAATACACCACACCAAATCAAGCGTTCGCCAATCAGGTATAAAACTCTATCCAATAAAATATTTAAAAGGTGCAGTAGTTTATACGCAGCAAACACTTAAAAAAGGGGGAGTTTACGCATAGTGAAAATTATCAAAACAATTAGGTTCTCCGGTTAGACAATCTTGTATTCCCCAAGATTTTTCAATGATCACTTCAGTATATCTTATATCAAAACAACATCAAATCCGGCTCTAAGTAAGGCAAAATATTAATAGACGAAATATGACATTACAGCAAATTAAGCTTTCGCCAATCAGATAAAAGGGGCGGAAACTATATGCGATAGGATACCTAAAGAGGTGGAGTTTATAGAGTCCTAGTATGCAAAAGTTAGTTAATCCTGCGTAACCCATCAAGATAACTTTTTTTATCTTTATCAAAATAACATTAAGACTGGATCCAAGTAAAGGAAAATATTACTAAGCGACATTACTGCACCACATCAAATTAAACGTACGTCAATCAGATAAGAGAAGCAAAGATTATACGCAACAGAATACGTAAGGAAGTGAAGCTTATAAGCAGTAACCTTCTCCGATTCCTAATGACACAAGAGGTCAATTTTCTAACTAAGAAGAAATATAACTAAGCGACACTCTTGCACCGTAGCTAATATAGCGTTCCCCAATTAGATAAAAGGGGCGGAGACTATATGCAATAGAATAAATGAAGAGGCGGAGCTTATACATAACAAACCTCTTCGAGTGCCGATCACACTTGAAAGATCAAGTTTGGGCGTACAAAAAATTATCAATGTATTCATGTCCTAAAGAACCAAAGTTGGTCAGTATTACGTAACACACTAAGATCACGTTCAATAATTACTGCAGCTTATTTATTAAAAGAGCGTCAAATCCGGTTCTAAGTAAACCAAATATTACAAACGGCATGTGGCATCATAGCAAATTAAACGTTCGCTAGGCAGACAAAAGGGGTGGAAATTATATACAATGGAATACCTAAAAAGATGGAGCTTCTATGATTGCTTATTATACTTAATAGCTGAAGTTCACGGGTAGCAAAAATTACCAAAACAATCAGGTCTTAGGGAACTAAAGTTAGTCAATTTTAGATAACCCACCAATACCACATTCAATGATTAGTTCAGTTCTTCTTAAGTCAAAATAACATCAAATCTGGTTCTAAGAAAGGAGAAATATTACTAAGTAACATTGTTGCACCACAATAAATTAAGCGTTCGCCAATAAAATAAAAGGGACAGAGACTATATGGAATAGGATACCTAAAGAGGCAGAGCTTACACGCAGCAAACCTCTTCACACTTCAGATCAAGTCTTAACTAAAGTCAATCAGTCTTACATAACCAACCAGATCACTTTCAGTGCTTACTTCATTTGATTTTATGTCAAAAGAACATCAAATCCGGCTCCAAGTGAAAATAAATGTGACTAGGCGATGCTATGGCGTCACAACAAATTAAGCGTTCGTCGATCAGATAAAAAAGGCGGAGACTATATGCAACAGAACACCTAAAGAGGTGGAGCTTATACGCGACGAACTTCGACTGCTGATCACACTTAAGAGGTGGAGTTTACGCGCAGCGAAAATTATCGAAACAATCAGTCCTTAGAACATCAAAATAAGTCAGTATTGCATAACCCACCAAGATAACTTTTAATGATTACTTCAGTTTATCTTATGCCAAAATAACTTCAAAGCCTACTTGAAGTAAGGAAAAACATAAGCGTTCGCGAATCAGATAAAAGGGGCGGGGACTATAAGTAATAGAATATCTAAAGAGGCGGAGCTTATCCGCAGCGAACGTGGAGTTCACAAGCAGCGAAACCCAAGGTGATATCACAATTTTGTTAGTGTGCATCGCACACTGTAATCCTAACATATACAAAGTGACTACAGTTATTAAGTCAAGTAAAAACGAGTGTAAAATCTAGTTAAAAATAACGATACATCTGAGTGCTATTTGTAAGCATTTAGGCACCTAGAAGTCTTACGAAGCAACAGAAATTTGTGCTCTCAATAGCTTTAGATCACTAATTGCGGATAGTAATTAGAGCTGTATTTTTCTGTTGTCTAAAGTTATTTTTCCACATAAACCTACACGCATTTTGCTTAATAACCTTTGTTACGCTAAATGTTTGTAATTTCTAAAAGGAGAATCCCATTCAAGCACCCCTACCTACAACACTCAGACTCACGGAGCGTAAAAAAGAATTCTGATATGTATTTGATTCACTCACCTATCCAATCACACCCAAAAAGATGTCCTTATAAACATAAATGTGTAATATAATATTTTTTAAATTATTGAGATATTGCGTAATTCCCAAACAGTACATACTCGTATAAAGAGAGAATTAGCAAATTCTATTAGATATAAAAGCATAGAGTATGGCATGTCACGCTTTGTTGTACTGACATTCGCTTTTGCGGCAAATCCGGCTCGAAGGACCAGAAATATCAGATCAACTAAGGCGTCTCTACTATAAACAATTTTTCGTTACACATAACAGAATATTTATGATGCATTACACACAAAACTAGCGTGACAAAATGTCAGCAGGTGGAAACAATGAAGAACTACAAGGGCGATGCATCCAATATTAATGAATGCACTTCCAGGCCGGGCACTGCCCGAAGTCGTCGGGTAATGAAATAATTTAATAATCCTCTTCTGCACGGGCGGATTGCGTTATTAAGTCCTGCAGGGGTTGGTCGATAGGTTATTACCTTGTTAAGACACTTAGGCACGCGAACTATCCATTTGCTGCCGCCCATCGATACCGCGAATTTCTCGGCGGCGCTGTCCCCGGGTTCGGGTCTGAGAGGAGCGAAAACTTCCCTGGTGAGGAACCGCTTCCTAATCTCTGCTCCTTCGCGTTCCGCAACTGCGACGGCGGTCCTTCACCCATGCCCGCGCTCGTACCTGCATGCGGGCCGCTTTCCCTGGCCAGCGGCGCCGGCGGCCCCTGGGAAATCGAAACCCATATCGAGCAGCCAGGGAAATTGCTCAAAGGCGTACAGCGACCGTGTAATTCTATGAAATATGACGCTTGATGTGCTGAACTTTTCAGTTCGAAAGGGCGCGGTGTTCCATTCATTTCCTTCAAGCTGGAATTTATATTGCGAGCTTTTTTGTTAATGCCACTACAATACAGCACGCATCACTCAAAGCTTGTCAGCCAAAAATCTTCTGGCCTTTTTCGCAATTTTTGACTTGCAAAACTAAATTCAATTTGCTGCCGAAAATAAAACTCGCTCTGAAGCAAGCAATCAGCATAAACTTTTCCTCTAATTAAACCAGCCGACCAGTTTTCTGTTTGACTTTGTCACTTTAAAACTGCGAAATAAACAATTAAAGTTTTCTTGCCAATACTGTGAACTTAATAAATAATGATGAGACTCTATGCCTCGCGCATGGGTAATACAAGCGAACTGAAAGGTAGAAGCTCTCATACGAGACGATGCGGTAAGCACCGCACCATAGACGACCCCATGTTCGAAATGAACGCAGATACTTAACTATTTTTAGTGAGTAAGTAAGCTTTCAATTCATTAACTCGGGTCCATCCGCTATCACACTATTACTGTACACCTTAACGCAATATAAAATTTTTTTTCATTACGCAAGAACTACTATAGGAACAGGTAAAAAATAAATAAATCTAAGAAACCAGTATGTACTGTAACGTTTGTAATGCGATACCAAGTAGAAAATTTTTAAGATTTGCTTTTCCACGTGCATCTTTAAGTAAAACTATCAGCCATAGTTTGCCCACAAATATTAGTATTACGTAACATGAAATAAAACCAATACCATCACACTATCTAGAGTCTAAACAACCTAAGAAAGCTCTAGCAACAAATGAGATTTATTTATTTATGCACTTCGAACACTTGATGGTGACGTTGAGAAATCGTGCGATAGTGTTCCGCTTATACAGCGTTCTGGTAGTTGTACTTGAAATGGATAAAAGGATAGAAAAAGATCAATTATTAAATAAAGATCGAAGTAGAAGTAAATATTACTATGACTATGTTCTTATAAAGCCTATATTGAATACACCGGACATCATTGACATCGCCATCTTCAAGGACGTCCCTATATAATGCACCGTAGAGAATGTCAACAAGCTTGACAGCGGCCACAACCCGAATCTTCCCACCCCGGGAGTCTCTTTTCGCTTCTCCATCTCATCACCAGCTCTCACCATCTTTCCATCTGCAGAAATTCAGCGCCCATCTCGTACTCAGTACACAATCTCAATGTCTTCATCTGCAAATCCATCAACTTCATTACCGGAAACACACGCAACCTTCTACACTTGGAGTTAAAGAAGCGGATTCAAGAGCAGAACCGAATGTGATGGCGTCTGCAGTATATTTCCACCCAGATGACCACGGAGCACCGCAACTCAAAAGGAAGAACAAGGTAGAAGCCCCCACCCTCCGCCCTCCCGCCAAGGTCTACAACACCATATGAAAGATTGTCAAGGTTCTACGCAATAGACCTCCTCATAAATGGAAGAACGGCGTCGCCTACACCATCGCCGACAAAACCGAGACGTTCGCCGACAGTTTGAAGCATTACTGCACTTTCGACTACACCAACGCCAACCTTAATCATATAACCGCCGTCGATCGAGCCGTAGAATAAATACCTGCGAGAAACAGCCACTTGGAATCCGCATCCTATGAAGAAATCATTTAGCTAGTCTGAGCCCTGAAGCTGCATTCCTAGCCAAGTGCTGCAAGCTCGGCCGAAGAAGACACCCATCTGCATCACCGCACTTACCAACGCCGTCCTCAGTCTCCAACATTTTTTTGGCTTTACAAAGAAACTTGCAAACGTGGAAATATTTTCCAAGCTTGGAAAGCACATTTCCCCAGGACTATCGTCCTGCCAACCCTGAAAAAACTGGTGGAATGGATGTCTAAAACCTTCACCTGATTCCAGAAAATCAGTTTAAATCCTCTTGACCCCCCCACCCCCCGCAACTCCACTTAAGAATAGCGAAAAAGATCTCGGAACTGTTCCACAAGAAACTTACAAGCACAGCAGTCTTCCTAGACGTAGTCAAGGCCTTCAACAAAGTTTAGCACAGAAGGAACTGACTCGCTCGAAGAATGGTAAAAAGAAGACGCTGAAAAGAGTCTTCTCCAGAAGACTCGGCTTCGTTGGCGAACAAACCTGGCGAAACTCAGAATCTTCAACTGGGAGGTACCCTAGAGAGAAGAGGCATGCTACTTGGGAGTGATTCTGAACGAGAAGCTCAGTTGAAGGTCTCACTACGTCTGGCGGTTGCAAAGGCTGTCCCTTAACAACGTATAAAACACACCTGCCCTGCGTGGAGGTACTCCACCGCGATACTGAGGTGCCTACCATTCAGAAGTACTATACCTTCCAGTGCGTTCAACACCTCTTCTCAAGCTTTAAAAGCTACGGTAGCCTAATCATCCATGGCCCCTACGACATTAAGTTGGATAGGGGAACTCATTGCAAGCACCCGAAGATTCTAATTTCCCCGTAAGACGCTACGGGGGAGACTAAGCGAAAACAATCCACCATCGACGCCAGGTCATTGAAGAGTAAGGGGGTGAAAGCTTGGACTCAGGGACTATTCCACCAGCGAAGTCAACGTCAATGTATACTGAACAAGGTTAAGATAAGATCATTAGAGTAGAGTTTGCACTAAAGTAGAAAGCATCATTATCAAGTGCTAAATATTACAGTAAATTATACAATAACTTAGAAAAACAAAAAAAATCAAAAAAGAGGAGAATAGCTTGAATTCTTTAAAAGATTATTTAAAGAAGCAAAAAGCATTACGAATACAGGAGAAGGAAAACAATTTTAATTAAACTAGAGACAGTTGAAACAAAGCAAACCCCATACACTAAGAACAAATAAAAACAAAACAGATAACAATAACAAAAAAAGCATGAACAAATATATTAACTGATTAAAGATATGAGGCAGAGATGAAGAAAATAAATTGGGAATTCAGAGTAGAAACAAGTAATCCAGAAGAAGTTATTTAAGAAATAAGTATAGTAGAATGCGGGAAAAAAGATTAATATGAGGAAGTAGAAAACCTTAAGAAGAAAATAGGAGACATGGAAAAGAAATAATACCCTAATAAAACAATGGGAACCAAGAAACACTAGCATAGTCAAAGAAGAAGTAGAAAGATTCATTCAAGAAGATCTGCGGGAAAAAAGAAGTTAAAGAATATATAGACAAGCAAAAAGAAAGGAAATCATAGCATAAATAACATTATTCACAGAAGAACTATAAATTCTGAATATAGAAAACTTAAATACTTAAACATAAGCAAGGAAAGACAAAAGGAGACATCAAAAGATCTTATTGGTAGACCCAACTTAAATATAAAAAATAATGGTGATCTTTCACAAGCAGGTGTAAGTACGAAAAAAAATAGGAGTGTACGCTCAAATTCCATTACTTTTTTATAATATACAAAACAAATGGAAGAGAGAGAGGGGGGGGGCAATAATGGTAAAAGTGAGAGAGAAAAAAATAGATGCGAAAGCTTTCATGGCCGCATGGTGCATCGTGTAATTGGTTCTCGGGTTGTTAGGCCGTGGTCGCAGTCAGAAACACTTGACGTTTCGTCCACAACTGCGACAGACATCTTCAGGAGAAAAACTTCTAAAAATTAAGTGACTGTCCCGTGCGTCTTTGCTTTTGTACGTGTGCGAGTGGGGTAGGGATGGTGTTGGGGGGATCGTTATTGACGTCATCAGGAAGGTAGATGACCTCGACGACGTCAACAAGGGCCCCTCATCCCTACAACATTCGCACGAGTACAAAAACAAAGACTCACGGGACAGTCACTCAATTATTAGAAAATTTTCTTCTGAAGATGTCCGCCGCAGTTGTGGACGAAGCGTAAAGAGCTTTTAGAGGAAAAAATCTTGGGCCTAATGATATATGCGACCTGTGTGACGTTTGCTTCTCGGTTTGACCTAGTTGTAAATTTCCTATTGAATCTTCAATGAGTGACAAAATTGCCGATCATATGATATTAACTGATGAGTTTTCCACACCTCAAGATATTGATGGGGTAATAGGAATTAAACTTGTGCCTTATTTGTTGAGTGGAGCAAAATTAACAAGTTTTCCCTACCATCCGGTGGTCAACCATAGTCTCTTAGACTATGTGTGTCATCCCTGAAAATAGTCCCTTGCTCTTAAGTGTAGTAGAAAATTACATCCATACCTTGTTAGAGAAGTTCTGGATCACTATAAGGGGTTCCCTTTATCCAAGCCGTCTCGGACCAAAGGGGGAGACATATTGTTCGGTAGGATGAGGATGGGAGGTTTATCATCTTATTTTTGTTTAAAGAAAGACGTTCCTGCTTTAGGAAATCCTATATTCATGTTAAAAAGAGGTTTTTGAGTTTGGAAAAACATCGAACATGACAAAGAAGGCTTTTCATGAGTTATCATTGACTATCAACCCAGAGTATTCCATTCCTCACTAATACGTTCACAAGCCTCAGAACTCAAGCATTCCTGTTCTAGTGCCAAAGCTGTCTAGGAAGTCGCCCAATGATATCTGAAATGTAGGGCTTAAGTTACAAGCTGAGATTTTCTTATTACTTATTTCCGATTGTTTCAAATGGCTTTAAAGGCTAGCCTCTATATAGCTAATGTATAAACAGATAAGAATAACTGAAAACGATAGGTGTTCTTAGCTAATTTTATAAAGATGTTTCTTTGTTTTTGAGTTATCAACCTATCCACATTTTGCCCTCCGCACTATACAGCAAATGGTCAACGAGAAAAAGGCAAATTACCCACTGGCTACTCAGTTTCTTCCCCACGACATGTATAAGGCCAACTTGGTATTCCTTGCTGCCTTTAAACGATTTCTATCCAGTAGAGACAATTGCAGAATAATTTATTATAACTATGGGACAAACTTTATAGAAGCCAAGATTGAGTTGAACGCCCTATATTCTCATTGCCCTTTCTTGTGTCGTTTATCTGACAGACATCTAGACCGAATATTTTTTTCACTAAATATATCACACTTTGAAGGAATCTGGTAATAAAATATTAAAGGGGCTAAATCCTATCTGTCTAAAATCGTTAATAATCAGGTATTGAGCTATAAAGAGATAAAGTTCGATAATTTGGATTATACAGATAGTCAATAATACAGAAGAACATAGGGGGACGCTACAAACGCTGAAGGAAACAAAGTCAATTGTGTTCATTATTAACTAGTCAGAAGTTCTACGTAAATATGTGTATAAGTTTACTTATTTCTTATACAGAGACTTTTTACTATCTCTACTAGTGTGTTAAATGACATATCAAAGTCGATACTAACGAGTATATGGATAAGGTCCAGCAGATGATTAAAATACGTTAAATTCGAGGCCAAGCGGTCGTAGATAACAGGAGACCAGAAACGCCCTCACACAGTCATACATGAAAGTGATAACCAGAACTAGATAAATGGGTGATATCGAATGGCGTGGGTGCAGGAAACTGGATCAGCTGCCGCGCCTAAATATTTTATCATAACATTTCGCGAATTCAGCGGAAAGTCACGAGACATGACATAAAGACATTCAACAAATGTGTAAGACTTAAAGAGTTTTTTAACATCTGAGATATAACAATACTGGAAAAAAGAAAAAGCGATACAGTGTTGGAAAATACTCACAGAAATTACCTGGTTATAGAAACAGGCCCATTGGTGCAATTGACAGATAAGAGTATGGAAAGCTCGATAGAAGCATAATGTTCACGTGTTAAGGTAAAGGTAACCATCAGGAAAGAAATTTGGAAAAAGAGAAATGCACGAAATGATGCGCTTTGAGTTTATTCTAAACATAGAAAAAGTGCCAAGTGGTGTTTTGGAAATTAGTTACTACCTTATGAAGATACGTGGATGCAGAAACATTGCTGCGAATATTAGAAAGTAGATGAGCCTAGTATAGAGAAGTATGGAAAAAAAGATTAGTTAAAGCAAATTTGGCGAAAGAATCAATTCCGCACAAATTTTTAAGGTATGCAGACGCTATTGGAAGAGATTGGGGAGCGAGAAAGAGAACATGGATGCGTTGAAAAAGAAGGTCTAACTGTAGAACATATATGATAAGTTAAAATATTGGATTTAGTAGTTTCAGCAAATTTTTGCTTCTCCTAAAATCTGGTGCGGGATTGAAGAATTAACGTTCTATCCATTTGAAGTATCTTTCCATCAATTCCTCACCTTTAGATGTGTAATAGTACTCTGACCAAACATGTTCAGAGATGTGATAGAAGCAATAAAATGGCTGGTGGGATTAAAAATGTCACATGAGTCTTCCCACCAATCAGGGATGAGGCACGACGAAAACTCACAAAAGCAGGCTCGAGTATTATAAATCAGGAAGAAGTATTTACTCAACTGCAGAATTGTTTAAGTTATGGAAAGATGAGAATGTCATTTTGCGACATTAGTTTTCAGAAGTACAAATTTCTGAAACTCAAGAAGCTTCCGTAGCATCTATGAATGATATGTTTCCAGGAAAGATCACTCCTCGTAGGTGCACTAAATGGTCTTCTCTCTTGCCCAATTTCTCTGCTCCAGATTATTCTTTGTACGACTATATCAAACACAAAGTTTATGTATAACATTCGGAAAGTTCCAGGAGAACTGTAAATATAAATTTGAGACTGTTTTTAAACAGTGGTTTGTTTTGTCGCACACTACTATTTCTGTCCATCAACCTTTACAAGTCTTATATTAGCATGGTTGCCAGTTCAAAGATTTGTGCTTCGAGATGATGGCTTTGTCACCTAAGTGCTCATCGAAGACCATGTAGTATGGACAATGCTATGGATAGGTCCCAAGAATTTCCTCAAATATATTCAGAAAGATCAACTAACACTCCTCACTCCCGCCCCACTGAAACAGCTTCTTCTGTGATGCAGTAATCTGATTTATTAGTCTTCTTCAAGCTTCTGATGAGGAAAGCTCATTTGTTCTTTCTTTTTGACGTCTACACATCAAGTTTTTTCTGTGAGCCGTTTCTTTTCGCCAAATCATATCTCAAAAGTAGAAGAGGTGCACCGAGTTTAAATAGTTTATGGTTTCTAGCTGCTTCTGGGAATAAATGTACAAGATGTGGAGGTCCTACCCAAGAAACTGACTCGGTCTTCTTCCCAGCCCTCTTCCAAGTCATTATCATCGTTGATCACTATCAATATTCCTGGTTTTCCCTCAAAGTGACACGGAAAATCTTTCTTGGGAACAAGTTGCATCAAGGGTTTTAAAATATTATTGCCCAAATCTTCAAGATTGTCATCAAAACTGTAGTCATCTCAGACCACAAACAAAAAGCAAATTAAACAGATTATCAATGCTAAGGTATGTCCTTTGGCGAGACAAAACTGCTTGATTATCTTCACAGAAGCTGAACTTTACAGTGTCAAGGTTTCATAGACTGGATGATCGTCAGCTCCAAAACTTACTGAATTCGATTACTTCGTTTCGAATTAGTTGCTGGACAAAATGAGCGTCAAATCAAGTTTGATAAATTACTTTGAACACAATTAACGTGGTTTATTATATAAAGACTGGCTATTCCGAAAAGGTTCTTCATTCTCAGATCTGTGAAACGGCCCACAGTTAGCAATAAAATTAAGGCCTAGAAGAACTGGAATTAGTCTCTTGAAGGACTTGGTGGCGGATCAAAAAAGCGAATCATTCACGCCAGCTCACGTGTCACAAATTTGGTTGTCAAGACGTGCAACAATCACGTCAAGAGTTTCAGGTGTTTTGATCAAGTGATCCGCAGTAAGAATTTACTGATGAAAGCCAACATTGACGACATCAAATACATCAACAGACTAGAAAAGGCATTATTGATTCTCAAAGTGTGTGCATTGTATTGTATTTCACTGGTTATGCGCACTATCAAGGCAGGTCATGCTTCATCAAATTTCTTTATTGGTTTAGAAGCTTCAAGCACGATTAAGATGACGATAATGATGACCACTGTAATATGTGGATTCCAACAAAAATTCTCTAAGAAAACTGAAGATATCTACTGCTAGAAGTTAGATGAGTGGTACCCTTGCTATTATATTTAAAATTACACAACTTACAACTCCTTAACCGGGGAAGAATCATTTGATAAGTCAACGTATCTCAAAAACAAGAGAGTATTAAGTAGTCAATATTCACATGGTTAGATAGTACAACACTAGAGAAGTTCACATGATGAAGTCAAAGATCGAAGTCCACTGTTAAAAATTCGCCTACAGAATTTTCACCTTAAACTTTTGCACTAGCGCCACCTATGCATGTTATATATCATAGGATAGAGTAAGTTAATTTGAATCAGATCTTTATCTGATTAAAGTAAAAGGAGCCATCAGAGAAAAAAATTATATTTAACGTTTCTTGGGCGTATCTTTTGAACTTTGATCACACAAAACACTCTCCAACCTTTCAAGTAACTTCAAATGATTCAAAATGTATGATTCTTTGCTTATTATCAGTACCAAGGGCCATTAATAAAGGTTTCAATAAAATTATTGACAGGGCATAATCTCTAGACCCCCAGTCAAAGTTAATATCTTTCTGAGGAGAACTCCTGAATACTTTTATCTACTACACACAGATGGTGTTATAGTAATAAATGAATTTAAGAATTTGTCTTGTGTTGGAAAATTTGAACGATTAGTGATAATGATGCGTTATCTAGCATATATAGATCTTTGAGCAACTGATACCGAAGATGAAAGAAAAATGCCTTCGAGTGTATTTGTCAGTGTCTAATTGTCTGTTGGACACGGTAGCTAGAAAAAAATGAGGCTCTACAAGATTTGATGCCTTATTTCAAGCACCCTTTAATTCTAAATTAAGCCAACAATGCCCTAAAACTGATAAACCTTGAAGTAACCTCCTTGTCGCATAGACTGAATGAGTTATTTATGGCAATAGTGAATACTCATCTAATACTTCTTTCAAGAAGCAGTACTTGACCAAATTCATCTTAGCCAAGAACTTTCTAAATAGAAAGCCAAGTTCACAGTAGAAATGACAGACATGAGACTTTAAGAGTAGCCCATGTATATTCTGCCAGAAAAGTGTCAAACAATAAGATTAAAAAAAGAAAAATCCTAAGGCCCATGTATATGCACTCTAAGCATAGACAGATATTATGGAACAAAACAGACGACGTGAGTTATCTGCTATGTATTGTTATAATTAAAAATTCAGTTTTTCTAAATAAATAAACAATAGTAATATTTGATTCATCTAAATTATCGATTATAAACCACATTTTATATTTTTATTTATATGGCGACATCTATAATTCAACAGCTAGTACCTACTTCGTATCACTACTGTATTTTACATGTTGATTGAATCCGACTTCCTTAAAAAAATCTTTATAACCAATTCCTTCCGAGATTTCTCAATTTTTAAACAAAAAAAAATTGAAGACAATGTTAAAATTTTTTAGCAAACCAAAAAACAGCCTTGCAGAAAAATAAAGGTAAAAATTTATGCCGATTGAGGTGGTATTCATAGATGCAACAGTAAAGGTTTTTTAAGATTATCAAGCACAATTTCAAATACGAGGAAATATTCAAAAATATTGGGCGACACAAAATAGGTGTCCCAATTAGAGAGCACTATTTTCTCTCTATTGTTGAAAATAACCGCATTAATAAACAATTTATTATTGTAAAAACGCATTAGAAATGTAAAGAAAGTTTTACAGAATCATTGTAACAAAATGTATATATAAAGAGAGACATCTATTGATTTTGAGCAGGACACCGCAAGAGAAATTCCTGACTGCGTTATCTCATGCAATTGCAATAAAAATTGGCAACTTCTTTAGGATTTTACGAGGTCTCACATCTATTCCCACAACCAACAGTTCCTCGGTTGAAGAAAAGAACATAATTTAAAATTTCATAAAAACAGCACTAGAATGAACCACATTCTAATTTTAAGCAAACAAACCATTTCAACCATCAGATCTTTATTCGTGGTTATGCAAAGGTAGACACCTACAATACTGATACACTCTATTACATGTACATTATCAACAGTTAAAAGCCTATGGAATCGTTGAAACCAAAAACAAAACGCTGCCTCCTAAAATTGCACTAAAGAAAAATGATCCCAACTCATAGAGCATAAAAACCTGCTGGTGTATAAACTCTACAATTAAATAAAAGAGTGTAAAATATAATTTAATTAAATAAATATTAGACAAAACACAACCAAATTGCTACGCCTCTTGCTTCCGAAAGTCGGAAGCCGTCCAATGGGTGATCCCAACTCAAATGGTCCAAATAGATACACGCGCATGCAACTCTAGGAACAAGACAATCATTAGCTAAGAGCAGCCCGTGCCTAAAACCACGAAAAGTAGCCCTTCTTGACGGGAGATTTCGGTGACGGCTGCGACTGGGGGGTGAGTGATGGAGATGTGATGGACGCGTCCGAGATGGAGTCGCTGTCCCCGCCGCCTGTGCAGGGGCTGTCTGAAGAGTCTTCCTCTTGCTGCGCCGGCCGCACCAAGTTGTTGGTCTTAGACTGCATGTTGCTTTCGTATTGTCTGACATCTTCATAAGTCATATTGACCCACTCGTCGATCCAAGCAAAGGCTTGCCGATGACCCAGAAGGAGCACTTCTTTGATGCACTACAATTATAAATTATAAATTTCTATCAGAATATTTATATAATTTATTGCAAAATTTTAAAATTTACTCGCGTAAATGCATCAAATCTCCACCAGCTTCACTGAGGCATACTTTAATTTTTGAAAACCCCTTGTTCCAACAGAGCAAAATAGAAAAACAAATATAAATAACAAATTTTTTGTAAGCTCAAAGATTCAATTTGGTAGTTGTTTAGTATTTCGACGCACTTAAAGCAAATGTTTTATAGGAATAGTTGTAATATGAAAATATTTGTTATCCTCTCCCTCTAAGGAATAAAAGCGGCGCTTGTGTTGCTGATCTTTCAATTGAAATTCTTCCTCATAGATCATGTAGCTGTACATTCACTAGATGGCTCTCATGCTATATTTAAATTACCCTTGTAGTTTGTGATAGCTTGTAGTATAGTTTCTGTATTGCACCCATTTGGGGGCCTTACCCAAGAAATATTTGCTATGATGTGATATTTCGTTGTAACGGAATTGCTTCCCGTTGTTGATTATTTTGCGACTATAGATTTGTGTTGTTTTTAAGAAACTCCATTAGTGTATTACACCATACACATACACATACAAATTGATCATTTTTTTCCATTTTCATTTTCGCATTTATTTTGTGATTGATAAGCCTTTATTCAACAAATAAAATAAAGAAGCACATCAATAAAAGTATTGGCCATCCTTATCTATAACTTTCTTCCATCTTTCTGGCAATTGAAGGGTTATGCTTCAAAAAAACGATCCGCCTTTTAAAAAACCCAATTTGGACGTCTTCATATGAGCAAAAATGCTGCTCTACAAACACATGTATCAATGATCTAAACAAGTAGTAATTGAGAGTAGGAATGTCTGGTAAATATGAACGGTGGGGTAAGACAACTCAACCAAACACTCCCGAACGTTTGTAAATCTGATTGGGTAACATTTAATGCTTCTTCAAGTTGTTTCTGCTTGTCGGTATGTCTTCATCCTTGTAATTCTTCATTTTTTCGCGGCAAGATCCCCATAATTGAAACATCAAAACTACCCTTTGGAGGCTGCATCTTATGGGACACATTCATCATAATCTTTTACAAACATTTCATGAGATTCAGCAGCAGTTTTCTTTACATCAAAGTGATAAAGTACACTCAAAAAATAAGTCATCTAAAAATATAGTGCAAATTCCAACATTATTTTTAATAATCAAATAAAGAAACAATCTTTTATCAAATTGTAGTAAAAATTTCCTTGGTATCCGTTGAACAGTAAAATACTTTGAATTTCAAAAACTTACAGCATGCAGAAACTCCTCGACGCGCGTCTGCAGCCCCCACACTTCAAAGGAAGCCTTCACAACTTTGTAGGAACACATGATCGGATGGTAGCTGTTACGCCACCCCTCTACCAGCGGCCCGCGATGGGTCTTCTTCGACTGGAAGAACCGCAGATCCTCTTCTTCCTTGTAATGCTTGGGACTGAGCTCGTCATATGCTATATCTAAATGCTCCACAATGCGGTCGGCCAACTCTTCAGGGGTTAACTTCAAACACTAAAAAATTCAAATTTAAAATAGGTTCGTTATTATAAATTAAGTTGTCCTACTTTTGCGTTAAATATTTATTCAATAAAAATTTCATTTTAATTCGTATAAACGTCCAGGGAATATAGCATAAGCGCTGAAGGACATTCTGAAGCGTTAAGCACAGAATTAAAAACAAATGCGGAAAAATATTTTGAAAATTTGCAAAGAAAACTAAGAAGGAAATCATAAGAAATAAAAGCATATATAAAAGAAGCTTGAAAGAAAAGTTACAAGATACAAACTCAGAAGTTTAAACGGAACATTTGAAGAGAGATTGCAAAAAATAAAGGTAAATGAGGAAGAACACTAGCAAAATTTGAGAGAAGTAAAAAATTAGTGTAGAAAACATTCCGGGAATTTTGGAGAAGAATTAAAAATCAAAGTGAAAGAACATTTCACAGAAAAGAGATAAACATCAATACATAAGAACACTCCAAAGATTTAAAAAAAGATTCGAAGAAGTGTTCGTAAAGTATAAAGGAAAATTAGAAAAATTGAAAACTTTTTTAATAAAGTTGCCCCGAAAAGGTTTGAAAGTTGCGAAGCACTACCATGTTTAACAACCAATGGGAACTTGACTCCAAATTGGGAATGGTGTTAGAAACATCACAATGGAAATAGAAGACGTTGAACCCAGTAGTAAAAGTTTATTGAACACAACTGGTCTCCTTATAATTAAAAGATGATTTTTAACGAGAATCCTGGAGAATGTCAATGACATTGAATCCAGTTTATTAGTGTTGGGAAGATAAGAGTTGGAACTCCCAAAGTCACCTGCATAATGGAGCATTAGGAAGGCACATCAAAATTAAAATGTTACAAAAATGGTATCAAAGGTGTGAATTATATGAGTCAACAAACCGAAAAAGAAAAACACAATATAGACGATCTAATGGAAAGGAAAGCAATTTTCAATGGTGGTCCATTTCCATGGACCGACAACAACAGATATATCCTCGTTGTCATGGATCACTTTAAAAAAGTGGAGCAAAGCATACGTGATACCAAATCAAGAGTCGATTAAGGATACCATGACATTCCTTTTGTAGGAGGTACGTTAATTATTAGGAATCACTAAAAATAAAACACCCCCCTCTACATTTCCAGTTAAGATGTCTTGGTAGAAAGAATGAACAGTGCAATGGATAAATACTTTGCAAATGTTGTATTCAAACATCAGCGAGACCAACCAATATATTCACCAAACTACGTTCAAACATCCATCCCACATTATGCTTATCAGGAAGTTCTATTCACCATGCGACCTACAATTCAGAAACGAGCTTAAGAAAAGCATGTTACCACAGACGAATTATATGAACTAAGAACACAATTAGATAGGATACACATTGCTAGGGAATAAAAGATCAAAATAACATCAGAGCCCATAAAGGAGGAGTCGAGGTAGAAAGCTAAGTTTAGCTCCAAAATCCGAAGAATAAAACTATGACCTGTCACTAAAGGTTCAAAGGCCCACATGAAGTTGTCTCCACCTTATGCAGGAATCAACAATGAGCTTCCAAACAAATGAAGCGTGGGATAGGTTACTAAAGAGTCTAAAGAGTTGAAAAACCATTTAAACTTCAAAGATTTCACGAACAAATATGCTAGTGATAAAAAAGCCTGATTTAAGGTGACGATTGACTTCATGCATGACCAAGCAACTTTTTTCTTATAAGCCAACTTACCTCAATGTATAGAGAACGCTACTTTATCTGAAACGAGATATGGTTCCACAAAATATAAAAAATTTGCCAGTACCAAAGACTGAATGTGATTTGGACTGGTTCAACAGAAACCAGATTCGTTATAATATTCTGCGCTCGACTCACTAACTCGGCCATTTCGATGACACAGTCTACAGAAACATTAATAAATATCTACTGCTAAAGTCAAACATAGCATAAAATTCAGTAAGCATCTGTTAATGTTTGAAAAATTGTGTGTGCTTTATCTGTTTCTACAGCTCTGATATACCAAAGCCCAAAATAATCAAAGTCATGTTTTTCCAGCACCATCTAATACATCAACACTTTCAGCAGAAAAACATACCTGTTACATGGATCAACTGAGTAATAAAGCTGTTGCTAAAAGCGAGGCAAATAAAGCTGCAAAAATAATAAAGATCTGTGATTAGATCAAGAGAAGGGATTGGCACTCAATCACACATAAGTGATTAAAGTCGCCAAGATACACAGAATGGTGTTAAAAAGGCGAAATATAACTGCATCGTCTGACCAAGAGCGGAAGGCTACAAACCCAAACGAGAGACTAAACCAGAAGTCCTCCAAAACACATAAAAACATTAAGTAAAAGGAGAATGAAAAAATATCTTCTTATAAATTCACACCTCAGTAAGGAACACCATAGGACATGGGGGTGGAAAGCAGTCACTCCTTAAGAAATGCTCAAAATAAAGTTAAAACCTCCATCAAAGAAGAAGAATCATTATTGGTCATGGAATATCCAGGGATGGACACCCAATGATCAAAAAGTAATAAGAAAAAGGAGACCAAGACAATCTTGGAAAATCAAGCGATGGAAAAAACCATGGGCAATAGAAAATGGTACAACAAAGAAGAATGGAGAAAGGGAAAGGAACGCAGTGGATGTATGCATATAAAACGCATTTTTGATTGTAACGTTTCTTCCAGTCATCCTTAAACATTTCTATTTAATTTTGATCAATTTGAAACTATTCGCAAAAACGTAACAAAATGTCACCACCAAACATTCAATGTGTGGTCAATATTTTTTGGTTAGCATTAGGCAGTGATGCAAGTGATTGTACCAACTACCAGTACATAATCCTATGGATACTATAAAGTTCAAAATTCTGTTTTTTAATTATTCCCAATTTTGATATTTCAATCCATAAGTAATAAACAATTTTGAACAATTTTAGATCGCCTCATTCCATTTTCAATATAACATTGCACTTGTTCTCATAACATCGGGGTGAATACTCAAAACGTCGGCCCATAGTATTGAGCTCAATCCTAATAAACACCTTGGCATACGGAAACTACTGATAAGAGCCAAACCAAACTACCTCCAATATAAAACTATAGATGCCAAAGATATATAAAATGTTACCTTCTGCAAAACTTAGTACCAAATTTTAAAATAACAAATGAAAGATGTCACTAGTTTTAGACTGCACATTGGTGGTTTTCTTTTCAATAGTTTGGATATTTATCTTCATATTAGTCCGTGACTGTAATTTCGTTTTATCACCGGTTTAGATAACGGTATGTTTATCATAACAACAACACATTTTTTATAATCATCTAAGGTGCATATCTATTGTTTCCGAAACAATTGAATGATGATCTTCCACTTACATTCTCAGTAGAACCATTATTATTCTCGTAACTAGTCTGGATTGATATGTAGAACCGTGGAAGGAATGAACACTGCAACAAAAGTCACTGCACGTAAGAGAATTTATGGGAGCTCTAAAACATACCGTATATTCAGTGATGGTGTGCGGATAGTAATTCCACGCCTTCTCGGTCACGTAGAATATCCTAGGAATCATCGCTTGTATCCAGTAAGGAAGGCGACTAACGGATAGGATTTTAGTAAGCATTAAGCTGCGATGTGATTTCATGACCGTACCTAGATAAATATACTCGCTTCTCGGTGTACCGACCCTGCCCGAACTTGGGGTCGACGCACTCCTTGTTCTCCACCACCTCGACGCCCTCGCCGTTCCCGGACTGCTCCAGGCTGTGCCGGGCTATCATGTAGAGCTGACCGATCTGGTACTACACAGGGGACGCATTAGCAGGCGCAAGACCGACGAATCCATCGCTTACCTCGTCCACGGTCATCGGCATACATATCCGGTACTCTTTGGTCAGAACCATAGTGCATAACCGGCCAGCTATACGCTATGGGGACCCCGCTGCGATTTCACATAGAAGTGTAAACGTCAAAACTTGAAACAAAACATTGCCGTTGGCGCACGTGCAGACCGAGAGCGCCAACTTCATGGATGAAATGTTTCCAGTTGTGATACGGTGCAGATGCACTTAGACTGGCGTCAAATGCTGCATCCAAAAAGTTCACGAGAAAAAATAAACGATAATTGAAAAATCTTCATTATTTAAATACGTTGTCGCAAATTATAGAAACGTTATGTATCAAATGAATTCAATGTTAAAGATAACTAAAAAAAATTAAAAACAAATGACATGCTTAAGCAAAACAAATTAAACCTACTATATAAGAAATTAAAAACTCCAAACATTTGATCTTTATTATGGCAGATCGTCATTTGTTTCCAAATGAAGATATGACTGACTTTTTTTTAGAGTGATCGTTGAACTGAAGAACTGAGTCCAAACTATATGAATCCGTCTAATTTCTTCTTTCAGTCTTGATTGTGTTTAGTTTATGATCAATGTCAGATCTCTGCCGCATGTCCTGCTAGCCGCTGGCTTGACGCCATCGCTAGTCTCCATAACGAAACTAAACAATTGTTAATAATAATGACTAACACACATTGAAGTTTCACTTTAGAATAGGGCTAAAGACAAATTAGATGGTAGTTATTTTAACAATAAGAATGACTATACCAACATTTGTAAAGTATCTGGATTGAGTCCCTAACCTCAGTCCTCTTGTGGTCATTTGTTTTGAACAACGGTCCCTCTTACTGATGAATCAAGATCTTACATAGGATCTTCGTATGATGTGTACATTGTGTATCATTTAATCCGCCAGCTTCTCCAAGATTAATTAAAAAAAGCTGAAGGAGTCAATAATCTCGAAGAAAAAGTGTGGAACTTTCAAGATTGATAACATCCACCACCTTTTAGAGACTTTAAAAATGTTCTAGATGAAGATCAACGCCCCTAATGTCACACTGCCTGAAACACCTTAACTGGATCAAAAAAGTGTATATTAGTAGTTTGCTCTTGGCGATATCTTCTATCTACAGAAATTCATTGGTTATGAAACGGATAAAATAAAAACGAAACTGACCTCCAGAGTCAACCTGAAGTTTTTGACTGCTGTTTTTAAACATTGCGTATTATTTAATCCGCAAGTTTCTCAGAAGTTAATAAAATGCTGAAGGGTTAACACCCCTAGAGAAAAAGTGTGGAACTTTTAAGATTGATGACATCTATCACCTTTTGGAGACTTTAAAAGTGTTGGAGACGGAGACCAACTACCTGAAACACCTTAGTTGGATTAAAGAAGACTATTGGTAGTTTGCTTTTGGTAATATCTTTCATCATCTGGAGAAATTGATAGACGGTGAAATGGCCGAAATAGAAACTAAACTTGTAAAATCAACTATCTCTAAACATTGTGTATCATTGATTTGCAAGCTACTCCAAGGTTAGAAAAGACTGGTGAGTTAATAATCCAAAACCAAAACTGTAAAACTTTTCACCTTTCCTTTTAGAGACCTTAAAAATGTTGGGAAGGAAGTTATCTCTTTTGGGACAGCCTCACGTTTGGTTACACATAATAACACAGCCTCTCGGTTGAGGTGATCAAAGTCGACGTTTTTCCAGAGTGTTAGCAACAATCTCAACTTTGTCCATAGTAAGTTGAGTCGATACGAAACATTTTTTCAAAACTTCAGTCTCCAATGGAGTTGTCCGCTATGTCAAAAGTCTTCACCCCAATCCTCTAAGCAGCATTATAGTGCTCTATAATAAATTTCAACTATGAGACTAAAAAGAAGAAGGAAATGTCTTCTGTCTCATCCGGAATCCCCTAGCATAAAGAGATCGTTAAGGATGGTAATATCAAACAATGAAGGCCACACTCGATAAATTTAAAGGGCTCTACCACCACGAGGTTATAAGACTGAGTATAGTTCAATGACAATTTTTTCTTTTTGCAGATAGATACTGTGACGATCTTAAACCACTTAGTAGATTTGTTGTAAATTCTCGAAAACGTTATCGTCGCCATTTGTTTTTCGTTCTTTATTTCCTTATATCTGCAACTGTATTTTCAGTAACTACTAGATGGTTAAATTCAACTTTATACATTTCTGCAACGTTCTCCTTATACTTTAGGTGATATCATTCTCTTTCGTATCTTTGATGAGAGGCATTGATAAGTGTTTTTGTTACTATGAGTCAACAAGATCGCACGATTTCTTGGTTCGTTTTTTTACAATAAATTCATTTATTAAAAAATCGTGGGCTAAACTTACCCCCAAGAAGGTCATGTAGAAAACCAATCGCACATACTGACTAAATAAATGGTATCAACTTTATCCATGACATTTGGCCGTTCCAGTTCTTATCAGAAGTCAGTTTTGGAGTTGTTGGATTTCCATGAAGACGTTTCTGAATTCTTCTTACACCTCCCATTTCTTATTATTCTACAACCATACTGTTGTTTTCTGGCTCGGCCATTTCGGTATGTTTGATCCGAAATGAAAAAACCTACTGTTCTTTCTGCACGTTTTTTTTTTTGGAAGTTCCTCAATAACATATGCAACCATTCCAACCGACTTGACCTTCACAATTTTTATTCCTATTGTTTCGTCTTTGGACATTTGTACTCAAATGATGCAGATATCCACATCAACCATGGTAATTCATGTATGTTAAATTTGTCGAAAGACGGACGCTTCACTGACAAAAGCAATCTTCTACCAAGAGTATATTCGATTTCCTAATACCTTGGCCCAGTTCTTCAATACAAAGACAACATAAAACAATGAGCTAGAATCACAACACAGCAAAAAAGGGCAAACGTAAAGAAACATTGTATGTGTGAGGCTTCTGGAATGCTTCAATTTTTACTTGATCTTATCTTATTCTTCATGCCTAAGAGTTTTCTGAAGTATGCAAAAGACATTCACAATCTTAGTACGATGCTAACAAAGGATTTTAAACATTTTGATGTATTTTAAGTAATTAAAAAATAACTCATATAGTTTATATAGAAGAAATTATAAAAAAGCTACATATAGGACATTAAAAGATAAAAGAAAAGAGAGTAAGAAATTTTTTCCTATACAGATCCGTTCCCTTATGCTTTTTGTACTTCTACCAGATTTTTATTATTGTTTTTAACGCTATTTTTTTATATTTGTATCTTGGTAACTTCAATTGCGATTTTGATGTCATTTTATTTCGAACGCAGTCTAGATTTTGCTTTAGCTTCTGGTGCCAGCGTGAGCCATCCTGGGAGAGTGCCAACATAACCTCAAAATCCCCTGTAATGTTATCGTTGCGATGTCAAACGTGACAGATAAACTCCAGTACTGATGTGGCCAAACACAAGCGCTACTAAGCCAAACCACCCTTCTAGGATGCCCATTTAGTCGTGGCATGTGGCTGAAAGTCGCTCACCATGGCTTACCAGACACTGAGACAGGAGTACATGAACATGCCCCCGGTCACCAGGGCCTACACCACCGCCTGTGTCATAACAACCCTGGCAGTGGTCTGTACCTAGGGCAGCACGCCTAACCGCGATTTAAATTACGCTTTTGCAGCAACTGGAGCTGGCTTCGCCGTTCCAGCTGTACTTCAACCCGATCCTGATCCTGAAGGGCCAGGTGTGGAGGCTCATAACGACGTTTCTGTTCTTCGGCACCTTCGGCTTCAACTTCTTCTTTAACATGATATTCACCTATAGGTACTGTCGCATGCTCGAAGAGGGGTCATTCAGGAGCCGCACGTCCGACTTCGTGATGATGTTCGTGTTTGGTGGGCTCTGCATGATTGTATCCTTTAACAGACTCAACTCAACTCACATTACGTAATGTTTCTTAACAACTTTATTAGGCATTTGGGTTTTTTGTCAATTTATTGTTCCTCGGACAAGCCTTCACGATAATGTTAGTGTACGTATGGTCGAGGAGAAATCCTTTCGTTAGAATGAACTTCTTCGGCCTCCTCAATTTTCAAGTACGTTGAAGTTTATTAGACACCACAGCAAATTTACCACTGGTTTTTTCAGGCACCTTATCTGCCATGGGTTCTCCTAGCATTTTCGTTATTATTAGGTAACGCAGTTTATGTAGACTTAATGGGCATTGCAGTGGGGCATATTTATTATTTTATTGAGGATGTTTTCCCTCACCAAGCAGGAGGATTCAAGATTTTGAAAACGCCTTCTGTGCTGTAAGTAATGCTCCGTCATCTTATTGAATATTCATTAGGGATCAAAGCTATATGATGTTTAATTTGATTTACTCCCGTTAATAGGAAGATAATATTTGACGGCCAGGGAGACGACCCTGACTACTCGCCTTTGCCGGAGGAGAGGCCCGGGGGCTTCGACTGGGGGCGCAACCGGCCAGGTGACGAGCCGCCAGCGCCGCCGCCACAGCAGTGAGCATTTAACTGACTGCATCTCACATAGGCAGAAATTATGAAGTAAACACTACGAGTGAATAGTTAATTTATTAGCCATATAAAGTTTTGATATGATCAATTGTTTTTCTTTTTTTTTTGTTGAATGATGGTTGTAGTATTTTTAAATTGTCTGTTTCCTTATATGAGGCAGTATTTTTCACCACTTTAACTGTAAAGATATTGTTATTGATGTACAGCTAACGGATATAAGTAATAAATTAATTTTTATGGAAATATGAAACTTGCTAGCTATATTTTCATTTGGTGGTGGTTTCCCTGGTAGTTATGCATCTTATATAAAAGGAGCAAAGGGCTTCATTGTTCAATGCTGATTATGATGTACATTCCTCTTTTAATGCTACTGTGCCAAAGCCCAGGTGAATGAGTGGTCGAGAAATAGGTCCTTCGAATCATCTTTGGTGTTCCGTGGTTTGTAAGCAACACCACAATATCAGGACACCAACATACCAACTTTATAGAAGTTATCTCTAGGAACACTAACCAACTGTTCTCTAGCATCGAAGATAATGGAAATCCTATCATCTGAAGTCCAAAGATTCTAATTAATCTACAAGACGATATGGGGGAGTTGGACTCGGCGACCCCTAACATCGCCAACATGCTAATTATCTAAGAGTATCTCAGAATCCTTACCAGCCTTCTTGTTGAAGGCGACAAAAATCCTATCGTGCAGCCTACCCAACCAGAAGTTGGACAGAGACACCCGTCATAAGTTTCTTAAGATTATAATTCCCCTGTAAGGCAGTATAAAAGTTTAATCGGTCAATCACTTTTATGCCAGATCTCTGCTTGAAAAAGGAAGGTGTCGACTCAAGGACCCCCCAACAACTCACGATAAGTAGTACAACCAGAATAGAGATGTCAAAAGAGCCCACTAACTGAACGTGGTTTAATTATCAATTACCACATGAGCAGGAAATTGATTAGATATTTTAATCCTTCTCAATTTATCCAAGTCAACTGTTAGTGACATGGTTTTGAAGTATAAACCTGAAGATATAACCATAATAAAATCATTACTAAGGAACTATTATACATTGAAAAACACAACGCCTGTGAGTACTACAGCACTACAAATTATTATCCAACGGTACGTTGAAAATTGAGACATGAAATTCTACGGTCATAAAATCGCCCACAATTCAGAAAAAATGTAAATGGTAAGTATTGCCTGCAGTGACGTAAATGCCACCCCTGGGACTATGGTCAACTAGAAACATGTAGTTTGCGGTACGAATCATACCATGTTGGTTGTTTGATGGGGAGGGGGGTGATAAATACTTGAAAGTAACGGTATAATGTGGGGATGTTTTTCATGGTATACAACGGACCTATCTGTAGTACCAAATAGATATCTATATGTGGAAGAGTATAAGTAAATTTTGACGATTCATTCAATATGTGATAGGATAGTTTAGTGATGACAGTTATCTTTAGCAGTATGTTTCCTATTATAAAGTAAAGCGTATGAGGAACAGTTTGCGAAAAGTAACTTTACAAAAACGGGCTAACACATCTAATCTTGACATAAAACATCATCGAACACAGTTGGGATGAATTCAGGCAGCTTTATTCCAGAACTCATCTTTTCCCATTGCAAAATGGTCTAACTAAAACTGGAACTGTCACTTTTTCAAAGACGTTTCAACACCTGATTGAAAGTATCTCCTGTAAAATTAAGGCTCTCTTTGAAACAATAGTTTGTCCCACTCCCAAGTTAATATCAATGCCAATTTGAAGTAGCTATCCAGATACTCTTAATCAGATAGTATTTTAATACGTTATTCATTCAACTGAACATTTGTCATGTGAAATTCAATTTTAAGTATGTTGTTAGCAAAAATGTAGCACAGCTTCTTAATAATGAGCCGGCGTATCAGTTCAGCACCAGGATGCAGTCATTCACGCTTCGTCTGCGTGTTTACACCTATGTAACTGTCTAGAGGTGATGTTTTCTATCTTACAACCACCTCAGCTTTGAAGTTGTTTTGCTTTAGAGTATCACAACATCATAGTAACCCCAAACAGCAAAACCTACCAAAATTCATCACAAAACCCAGAGATTGTGCTGAAATAATTCTGTCTACCAAATAGTTTTTAAAAGGATGGCAGGACTATCAAAACTAAGGGATACTACAAAAAAATGTTCACATTAGTTGTAATTAGATTGGAGATGGGAGATGAAGGGAAAAAGCTGCAAATTGAAAACAGGCCTTTTTTGGCAAAATAAGCATTCACATTTAGAAGAAACACCATATTTCTTAAATATTAATTAGCCCATCCCTGATAATTCTTCTCTTAGCCAAAAATATAGGTTCGTGTTTTTTCTTTACAAGGCAAGATAAAAAAGATTGATATACAAATAAACTAGCAAATACAACATGAAGCATAGAATAAAATGAGTTATATGTTGGTTAAGGCAGGAACAAAAATAAATAACCGTATGGATAAAGAAACGATATCACACATAGTTGTGCAGGTCAGAAGTTACTGGATTGAAGTCTGCCAAACCAGACTGCTGCGTGGCATTTAATTATTTAGGTGGGGCGCTAAAAAATTATTAGCGCTGCAATTGTTTTCTTCTCACTCATCTTATATTAGGAAGAAGTGAGTATACATTTCATTGGAGGTATTCCTCTAATGCCTTTGGGTGGACAGGTGACTAAAACTCGTTGAAGGAAAACTTCTTATTGTACCCCATAATGTCAGATAGTGTAGTAAGGTAACATGGTGTAGCCAAGCACCTGCAGGATGGTGACTGACATGTAGCTGTACATTACAGAGCTCATTGTTATCAATCTTAGGAAGAGGCAGCCAATCCATTAGTAGAATTTCTTCCCGATCCTAAAAGATAATCGCCATTTGTTTTGAAATAAACAATCCCGTTCAACTTAGGCGAGGCCTTTCATTATGCTCTGACTCAACAAGATGGCGTATCTTTTTCAGCATCTCGTGATTAGTCTATTGTAACCAGATACTTGAAGAACGTTTTCGAATCCACACTGTACAACTACAGCAACTGTTGGCATACCTTCATATGCTTCTACTTTTACTGAACAGTGAGAGTATGCACACATCTTTATATCATTTTCAAGTTATCATGGATAATGGTACAAAAACATCCACGAGACAAACCTACATTCACCAGCGCATCAAATGTGATTTGCTGCCCATTTGCCACTATCAAGTCAGATACACTGGATAAAATGTAGTTGCGCGTGTTTACTGGACACGCTTGTTGCTTTTGCCTTTTTTAGTGTAGTCCTTAACATCTTTAAATTCCAATATCCAGCAAAATACAATTTTCCAATTCAATACTTCTACTCATAGTTTAGTAACTTGATATGGATATGTAGAGCAGTTACTCCCTCCCTTCAAAGAAACCACGCCGTCCATCATTGCCTACAACTACCTGATTGACAGGTTTTTCAATTTGTCCACAACTGCACTCGCAGCACTTCATGAAGTTTCTTTGGGTGCACTCCAGTAACACCATCTAGTTATATTCTGTAGCGCTATAGTCTTCATACACTGGGTATAAATTTTAACTTAAACCAGTTTCATCATTTCTGAACAACAGTTTAAACTGTCATCTAATTATTATACATATTATTTTTTAATAACCTTTGTTAAGAGAAATAAGAAGTAAAAATTATTAGATACTATGACTAAATTATAATTTATAACCCTAAATTAGTAAAAAAAAATAAAAGTTTTATAATATGCAATGTATATATTCAACTACAAGAACTACTGTAACTAAAAACATGTATATATTTTGAACCTGTAGAATTCAAAAGTTGGGCTTCTTGTAGTCTTCATTTTGATGATGTAGTTCCTTTGGAAAGAAATCTTTACAAAATTCTCGTAAAGAGCCTTCACAATTTTATTTTGAAACAATGTTTGGTCAGATTATAAGTTAAATACCCCCTCCCCAAGCTAAATGAAGTGGAAAATCTATTTATGAAAGATGGTAATCATATTTTAAAACCGGGAGCTAACAGCGATTCCCACACCAAGGAAAACAGAGCATAACTATCATAAAGTCTGAAGCAGCACTTCTTCCTGGCATTTTCAATGTGGGCAAGAAATGGGACACAGAGTAATTCGGAGAACATCCATTAATTGACCAAAGACCAAACCACGTACGTATTAGGAAAAATTCAATATAAGAAAACCAAAAACACGCCGTGCTCAATAAAAATCTTATCAAGAAAGTGTAACATAATTAAAATTTGAGTTTCAATACGAGCCCAACGAGCGTCAGCAGAAGAAGTCGACGTGTTCAAGTTTTCAACGAAGTTTGGTATCAAAGACTATTCCAAAAAATTGCGGGAGGTCAAAACAAAACTGTTCTCCAATAAGCCATGTTGTCACTCCTTTCACCAGATTGAGCTCCTCACACCAACTACCATATTTCAGTTCACTTTAGATCGCCCATTAATTACACATCTAGAGCAAAACAATCCAATAGGAAGATTAGAACGACGATGGCCAACAAACTTGTAATAGTTTAAGAGGCCCCGTCATTGGAAGAAATCTCATCATGCCAGCTGATCCACCTTCAGAATAGATCTCAAGCCAGACCATTAACTTATAGAATACCTATGTGCAATTGGAGGATTGCTAAATAAATAAATAAATAATTAGGCTGCCCTACAAGTTCACCAATTATTCTTCTAAATACGTCTACTGTGCATGTAGGCTTTAACTATAAGAAGTTCCATAATTAAACATGTTTCAACGATATGAAAACAGCCAATATGATGTTTAAAAGGTAATAATGTTGATTTTTTTATTTCATTCATCAATAAAACATGGGGCCGGCGAAGAGATTGCTCTGTAAGCAATCCCAGAACGAACTTAAAAAGACCTTTCGATTTCGATTTCGAATTTTCCCGAAATTCGAAATCGAATATCTCGAAAATTATTCGACATAGACTTTTTTCGACTTCATTTTCGAATTCAGCGTAAAATCTCCTATAAGAATCACATTTAAAATTTTCCCGAAATTCGAAGTCGAATATCTAGAAAATTATTCGAGATAGAAATTTTTAATTTCGAATTCGAAATCAGCGTAAAATTTCCTATAAGAATCAATTTTCAAATTTTAAAAATCTCAAATTTTGTGATGGGCCGACAGACCGACAGACAGACATATAGAATTCAGTAACGAACTTTTTAAGTTCATTGAAAACAGTGATAGCATGGGGAAGCTTTGATCTCCACCATGGTTGGAGTTATAAGAAGCGTTGTCAATACTATTTAACAAGGATCATTTATCAGAATTAAGTATTGTCACTTTTTCTTTGATTCGTTTAGTTTTTCGCGTTGCTTCTAGTATTTCATTGCAAGAAGTTTTTTCAGGACTCATCATATTTGTGTTGCTGGGATCCATGAGATGGTATGAAATCTGGCTTAGAAAACCAGTCAGACCTGCACAATGTTTAGAAAAATCAAGCAACTGATAAAGATTTAAGTTGATGTTTTGTCTATCGACTAATCAGGTTCCTCTTTCCTCACAGGAAATATTAGAAAAGAGGAAACGCGAATGCTACAGTTCAGACAATATGGATCAAAGAAATGGAAATTCTGAAGATGCTAGAGTGTGCCCAGATCGATCTTAACAGATAATCTCAAATCCGATGATAACAACTTCCAATACAGGCCGATGGTAAGAAAACAAGTTATACCAGTTCATTTAGAAAAACTGGTTTAATAATTGCAATGAGATTTTTGGACTCACTAAAGAGAATGTAAAGAATATAACATTTCAATTTGTACTTTAAAACAGCCTAGTCCTATCCATTTTCAAGCGAAATGAAGTTAGCTGGAAGAAAATAGATGAACTTCTTCCTGAAGCATCACTCTTAATCATTGATGAGGATTTCTCAATTTCTATCAAAAGCAAGGATTTTGGGCTTCAATGTGCAAAGAACCTTGAAAAGCTTTTCAAGATTCTGAAACTAAATCTAGAGAAGGTGAAACAAAACCCTAAAAGGATCTTTAACATTAGCAAGACCCAACTCACACGTGTTTAGTCTAAAAACAAACATAATCACAATGAAGTGCAGAAAAGCAAACGCCAAGATCAGTGAACCTGGTTGGGTTCAGACAAATTTATTCTGCAAATTAATGATGCATTTTACCAACCATGTTAAACCTATAGCCAAAGATCTTGTAGTATTTATACTGAAAAATCTACTCTTATGTCGTAATTTGAGTCTGATCAAATATGTAAACAAAAATTGTTTTAGTCATCTGTCTTACAGTCCGCAGCATCACTGGATGCAATCTTTGGATATGGTTTTTTTAAGCCATTCTAAATTTTTTACAGTCAAAGTGGAACAGTACGCTTGGTATAGTACGGATGGTGACAATAGCCAAATCCGTGGATAGATTCAAGCAGTCAAGATTTTTACCAAGAAAATTCCCTTCTTAAAGCGCAAATGGAGGCAAAGAGCTAAAAAGCAACTGAAGAGCAGAGAAGCTTCAGATTTGTCAAACGACCACAGACCAGATCCACAATACAATCTTCTGCTTCAAGGAAAAGGAATGGTAGCATAGCAACTGCGATGACGAGCTTATAGAGTTTTAAGAACTTTACAAGAACAAGAAGCAACAGCCCAATAAGCTGGACTCATTAACCCTAAAACATAAAAAATCAAAGAAAACGCAAACAAACTAAAAAGGCTTCGAGAGATCACAAGACGCAAAACTTTGATGGAGACTTCATGCACATAGGGTAGTTTAAAGGTGCTTACAAACTATAAGACGACACAAATTGAAAAATAAATGGTACATCAACGTACCGTAAGGACTATGGATAAGTATTGCCGCAGCAGCAAATTAAATCGTCACTATCCAGAAAATAAAAGGACAGTACAAAATAAAATTTAGCTACACTACACATGTTTGTAATGACAATTTATTGCGGACTGAAGGACAAAGATATTGCTTTCCAAAGCAGTTTGCCAAAACTGCTATTATCAGAAACTCAGCATGAATATATGGTGATAAGCTTGGGCACGCCAACATCCTGATTGGGTCTAAAGAGACCTAAATCTTCGTGAATGAAGCCAGCCTGCAAAGCTTGAACATAACCCAGCAGAAGTTTTGTTCAGCTGACAGTATTCTGAAAGATTCAATTAATTTATTTATGGGACGTTAAACATAAAAAATATAACAGGACTTACCGGCAAAAATTATTACCTTCCACAAATCGTTAGTTTGGATTTAACACCTATGCCTAAGTGTTACGGAGGAATAATAATTTGAAACACTGTAGTAAGTGCTGTGCTGACTGGAAAGCTAAACAGAAAGTTAAACACTTTGAAGTGACCTTTCATAACCTCCGGATTTCAATCCCGTTGGAAATGTACGTGCTCTTTTTAAATCCCAGTTAGGAACTTGCAACAATTTTTGGCAATTGTCTGGCACAACGAAATTGTGAAAATTTTTGTCACCAGCTTATGCCATTATATGACGCTGCCCACCACTGAGTAATTGTCTATATTAGTGAAAATTAGGCGGTTTACTAATAGTACAATACATTTGTATATACTTCCATAATTGTACACAAGTTTAATGTAATAAAGATACTATAAATCACAAACATAGTTTTAACACAGTTCATTACCAGTGCACAATCCTAATATAAACATAATTAAATTTATATATGTAGTTAAATAATACATATAACTATATATAAATGGAGTTTATATTTTATGCTGTGTGCTGCTTCCTTTTGATTGCAGCGCCATCTACTCTCTTTTAACAACGAATAAAATACAATGCAGTTGTTTATATTAGAGCTGAAAAAAGAAACAAAAACAAATGTGTTCTTTTAGGCTTGAACTACTTACCATAGTAAAATTTACATTCTTCTGCAAAAGTAAAAGGATTAAGAAATCAAAAACGGGAGTCAATAACAACTATTTATTAAACAACTAAAAGAAACTGCTCAGTATCTCGATTCGTCGCCGCCATCTCCCTGGTTAGACCTGAGATGGCAGCACATTACGGATGCAGACCTAAATATTAGGTTTTAATATCATCTTCATTTGGTTTAATCATCACTAATACACATGTCGTGATAAGACGTCCGATGCACCAACAGCAATACAATGTCCGTGTTTAGCAATGGCCTATGATTTTAACTGGAAATGATAGTAGCATGTTAAACCGACAGAACAAAAGCGTCACACTGTGGCTGCGAATGAGGTGCACGCCCCACCCTATAAAAAAACGACAGCTATTTCAGAACAAAAGTTAAAACGTAAAAACACTGAATTCATACATACAACCATGGCACTTCCACCTACTTCTCAAAAGCATTTACAATGTCACGCAGTTTTATGATCTCTAAACCTCATCGATTTTTATTAAGCGATTTTTGTGTCGTGCAAAGCGATGCCCAATCAAATTTGTTCGCTATTGCCAGCTGCAAAACGATGACCCTATAGTTTTTCACAGCCTTTGTGATCCTGATTTTGAGTCGGAGGACTTTGACCGAGCAAAGCGTTCAGCGATTCGAAAATGCACAGGAATTGAATACCCCACGTGCTCTCGACGAGCCAGGATTCGCACTTAAACTAGCTAAGGCTACAAGTAAACCTACATGCGCTCCATTAGCGACCGACTACTAAACTTATTCATTCATTCATTTCATGTAACTCCTTAGCGGAGCATATAGCGCCATTGGCGTTTCAATTTGCGATGGTAAAAGATGGCAGATTGCTAGTCCTGCACATACTAAACTTATAGGCAAAGGTAAATTCCTCCCATTATCTACCTATTAGAGAGGGCACAGTCAAAAGCACCTCCCGAGAACTAGTTGAAACAATTCGCATCACTGTGAAGTCCACAAACAGCAATAAATTAAGTAACGTGACTTCATTAGTTGTGAAGCTGAAAAAACGGCGGCGCATTATTGCGATGCTCAGTCCGTTGTTCACAACCGAATTTTGATGCTCCGATAGCGATTGTACTTCTGCTCGCAAACTAGCGGGGGCGGCTTACGAAGCGAAGAAGCAACCATAATTACCTACTACAAAATCACAAGGGCGACGGTGTTTAGGTCTAAATTAACTGGTGATGTGTTGCTACAGCATCGTAAGCTCATATTGCCACTGTTGCTAGGACTACTGTTATATCGTCCGGTTTGCCACCTACAACAAAAAGAAACATTATACTATCATCGCACCTTCGCAGGGAACACAGTTTCATCATCATTTTCATTATGAGGGATGGATTATGCAATAAGGCCTTGAAACGCGAAAAACAGCGGCGTTTCCCCCCACGAGATCAATTTACTCTAGTAATTATCAAGGTATTTTGCAAGCACTTATGTTTATTAAACTAATTCGAGTTAAGTGGCAGCGCTCGTTGCTGCCCAGTCCATCTAATTAATTGACCGGCTCGCATGAAGGGACGGACGCATTTATTAATAAAAGCGGTGGTTTTAGCCAGGAAAATTTGCTCAAGTTCATGTTTCGTTGTTTGATAGAGCCTGCAACAAATCTTGTTGTTATTATTATAATGAGCAACAAGTGCCATAATATAGCTAATAAATTCACTTAAAGGTCATTTTTGAAATGCATCAGTGTGCCACCATTGCACCATTGTATTCTACGGTAAGCTAATTTGTGTGACTAACATTTGGGGTATCTCCATAACAGCCCTTATCACAATCAATTCATAACTACAAGGTTTAATTATCAGTGCCACCATTAAAATTGTTTGCCTTATAAATGTCCCTGGAGATAATCCCTCAAATAGTTTCTCTTCTTACAACTCAATGTTCTCTTGATCAAACAGAGCACAAAATCAATTGTTGTCCAACCTTGATGCTCCATCACATGTAAAGCTAAAATTCACTAGTGATATAAAATGTTGTGCCATTCAGAAAGAACTGATCGTTCTGTAATTTTTCCCTTCACCGTTTTTCAAAAGACTCGTTTAGGGTGACTTAGACTAAGGTCAAAGACCGAGAGAGGGCAGATGTCTTCCACTATTGGATTGTAGGAATTGTGCCACTCTTCATCTTTCAATCGCTATGTTTTACTGCTTTTATTTCTCTTTGAAAATCCCACACATCTGCTTTTCTTATAGTTTTTTTTTAGTAATGAGTAAGAGGAAAATTATTTCATTATTTCCATATGGTCTACTTGAAGTTATCAAGTTAATTTATCATCAGAGTTGACCACGCACTTATCTTCTTTGCAAGCTACATGGCATATGAACACTAGCCTTAGTAAATACTTATTTAGTAAAGAACAAACATTTTTCTTGTTTTCTTGTGTTGTTTGGATCAAAGTTGTTTTAATCGTTACTAGCTAATTTTACACAATAAATTTCCATCATGACAGTTAACAGTGTCTTCATTGTTCCACACTATTTTCTTTTTCATTAATGTCTACTGCAAAGATTATAAAGGGCGAAGTCACTTCTTTGATGCCAAAGCTCTTCAAAGATCTTTAACCTAGAAAAAAACTCGCTAAGAATTATTCATGAATAAGACATTGCGCCGATTAGCAGGTTTAAGACGACACATTTGCCTGCTGGTTGGTCATAATCATCCAAGGTTTGCTGGTCATTAGAAAAGTGATATTTTTTCCCGTAGGTCGCCCAAAAATTAAAAATTCTACACCTACAAAAAAATTGGTAATGGTTACAAATCACAATAGGTATAAACGAAGAAAATAACTGATAGGGAACACTAAGTGCTGTTGACTGCTAATATTTTTATTAATTAATATGGCGCCCTAATCAAAATTAAGATGTTAAATGAGAACGCAACTCATTTGCAATAATTTTTTACTTATATGTTGCCATCAGGCAGAAAATGTGGTCATTTCGATTTTGGAAAAACAAATGGCAACCTCCATTGACACGACTTATTCAAACGAAGCACTTACAATAGGTCATCTAAGATCAATACGAAGGTGCCACAATTGAGTGGTAAATGAACATAACCAATTTTGGCGAACGCATTGCCAATGCGTAACCACGCACAACTAGACCGAAATAACTCTCAAAATTCAATCTTACAATTCTATTGTAAAGAAATCATATGTTTAAACTATTTATGTCCATAAAATAGCAAAAACGAGCAGTCAGCTACAATTTGGTTGCTCAAGGTTACTGTCGCTTTAATATGGTGTTAGGTAATAGTTTAGTAATTGAATAATGATGCTGCAAATAATGTGCTGTAAAGGATAGAAGGAAGTTTGTTTACCGTTATTATGAAAGGCGAGACTATCTTCTACATTCCTATCCCTTAAAAAATGATATGGCATCAACCTAGTAAAGCTTATTAAAGAAAAACAAAAGTAACATAAGTAATAAATAATCCCAAGATCTTTGTGAATTTTTCAGGGGTACTTCTTATCAGTCTTAAAGATGCACCAGATGTGCAGTGCACTCTTTTATTCTTCAAAATAAAAACCATTCGACTGGCTCAAACCCTTTTTCGTGAAGTTTTTTGGTTCCATAGCATCACGGCCTGTGCTTGGGAAGCAAAAAATTCGTAGTACCCACCTCAGCATCCTACAAGGTTTTTGTAGTTGGGCTCTCAATTCGAAAAGACAAAAACCAGCTAGAGCAACATAGAGTTGTATGCAAAATGAGATATAAGTTCAATGACAATGATATCTCAAAGTTTGTTGCTTGATGATGTGCAGAGAAGCTAAACTTTTCAGTTGTTTAGAACCAACAATTAGTAGTTTGACTTCAAAATTACTGTCTACCAGATAATCGTTTCGTTTGACTACAAGTTTTGTCAATTGCCTAAAATCCTTGGTTAAGAAAAAAATACATTCAATTTTCAACGTGGAATTCAATGGACAAAACGCTCGTAACAAATTCTGGAATAACTTTTGGCAGATGTCTGCACATTGTCGAATTCAGACAGTGGTCAATTCATATGGCAATTTACGACTAAGTGATGGTCTGTGAAATATGAAGTTCAATAAATAAGCTTTGGAAGCTTCACAATCTACCGCAATACACTACCCTTCCCGTTCATAAATATTTTTCTTCCTATTGCTGAGTAATGACGTAAAATAACACCAAACTTTTTTTGTAACATTCGTATCTCAATTGATAACGAGATAAAATACAACCAATTAAGCAAATAAAATGCATAACATGAAATAGTACTTCAGTAGCTACTACAGATAAACCAAAGGGTTTTATTTGGTCACAAATGGAACAAAATTTGGTTCATTTAGAAGATTTGGCAGAAAATATACACGATCACATAAAATATCTTATGTTTATGTTAATTTGCCTGCTTGATATATCTCTGCATTAAGCTATTAACCAAATAAATTACATTGGAGTACTAATGGAATAGTCTTAACTAAGTAATTAAATAATAACAAAAACGTATGTATGTTTATACACAAACTTAAAGTGCACTTATTATAATTAAAGCGCTGATATCAGTTCCTAAGCGTTATCAATTTTAGTGAGGTAATAATGATAATAAAGTTTACTTGAAATGAAGATATCTTGAAGTTGTTGTTTAAACAAGATTGTGTGGAATTATTTCCATGCAATTTGAAACTTTGTATGACCTATTGCTTATAGAGCTTTGTTTGTACATCTTTCACACTTCATAATCTCTCTATGGTGCAATTTAACTGAAACATACGCGATTTGAGACAGCGGCCCCGCGTTTTCAACGTGAGTGAACCACACAGTGATCCCACTTCACTACTATCCCGTGTCCTATTGAAGATTTGTTCCAGGCTCCTCTGGAACACCCTCCTTATAATCCAGACTTATTGCTTTGCGATGATCATTTATTTGAATCACCAAAAGAAGCACTTTGACGACGTCGGCGCGACTGGCTGGTACCATATCCGTTTTTTTTATCATTCACCCACGAAGGAATGGAAAGGCTATTAGTAAGTTTAGAATTGTGAAAAAAAACAAAGCTTCACTCAAACCCAGCCGTCGTGATAAGGAAACAGCCACTGCAGTATCAGGACCAGTTTTGCTTTCAAAACGTCCATTAACTCCTTCACTGAAAAAACAAGTTTCTTCAGTCAGATAATTCAATCACCTTTTTCTCCTCTATTGAGTAGCAGGCGGAAAAACAAATTATTACCAATATATTTTCTTCTAAAAGGCGCTTTTAACAAAATCGTGGAACTTTTTAGTACCTTGATGAAACATCTGCGCTAAAACCATTTTTTTTACCATCTTAATACCGAAGACAATATTCAATTCTTACTCAGTCAGTTAGTTCCTGGAGTTGATTTTTGCACTTGCCTTGAACCTGACCGTTTTAGTTAGAATCCTAAATAGTTTGGTGGCTGACTCATAAGCATGTTTAAAATGTTTAAAGGTTTAAGAACTTGGCTGGAGTATAACCTAAAGTACATACCAGTTGGAAGCCAACAAGGCGCGTCTCCAGCTGGCAGATAAAAAGTATATCCATAACCTGCCACTTCTAATCTTAATGAAAGACTTACAAGAACTGATCTGTAGCACAATAAAGATTTCTTATACCTTAATTATACCATTTTTTTTTCAGAAAAAAACACTTCTAACTTTTGGACTATAAACTTGCTTAACATATTGATTCCGCCTCTGTGTGTCGAGCTCAACATTTATAGGCGTCAGGGTAATTTCATGGATTTTCACAATATAAAGTTGCACTTTAAATGAAAAATCTATATGGATGTAGTGTTTGGAAAAGTCACCATAATAAACCAAAATTAATTAAACAAAACAAACTGCAAGATGACACAACTAGCTCTCCCAGACCATCTGTATCTGATCTAATTCGTTATAAAATTTCCATAGAACTATCAAAGACTAGGAATTTTTCTCTCAAAACTTATAAAGTTAATATTTATGCTAGTAGAACAGAACGTGGGTTTATATAAAACTATAAAGTTAGATAAGAAATACATAGCCCCTCCTCTCCCCAGAAGGGCTGTATGTTTTATATATGTAACAAAATCTATGCACCAGATAAAGGTTATCAGTTGAGTATTTGAACCACACTTTAGAATAGTGTAGAATTTTTAAAAGTGAAAAATCTCAGAGCGATATAATAACATTTCAAAAGACTGATTAGAATAAAACATTACGATTTTCCTTTACTTTAATTCAAAACTTACAACCAATTGCGTAGCAGGGTAGTCTATCAAAATGGATACTTAAATAAGAGAAGCTTAAAGGCATTTGTGGTATCTTTCCCATTACTTTTTTATCTCTAGAAATCTGTTCATGTATTTGACAACGTTAATGTTCTAGCATATAACCCCATTCTACAGTGAGCTGGTGCAGCTAGTAATAGGCCATTTGTCACCTCAGTCCATCTTACAGGGAAATCAGAATCCATAATTGTACAGACCAAAGATGATAGGATTTCAATTGCCTTCAACACTGTAAGGCGTTCGGCAAAATAAAGTCTTGGATTGTTCACACATTAGCATCGCAGTAAAGAAATTTCGTGTGAACCACAGAGCGCCGAAGATAACATGAAGAGCTCAGTTTTAAACTACCTAGAGCTTGTCAAGGAAGTCTTTGCTGTGTATTCTCACAGAGGGAGAATGGATGATGGTTGCAAAAGAACAACCAGCTGCTGGAATAGAGTAGACAGCCTAGAGCCTGACAAGGCCCTTTCGAGTTGGCAACCACCCTATTCAGATGAAGGTAAAATTATTGTTTAGGATTACTCCACATTAATGTGGCTCTTCTCTCCAAGCCATCTTCCTGTCAAATATTCTCCACCTACTGTACTACCAGGCAGGGCCACAGTAAGCTTATGGCATCACAGTATCACTATATAATGAACCATTATCATAGAGAGCGTCGTCAGTATGTCCTGAATGTACAGGTGGGACATTAGGAAGTGATCGAAGGCTTAAGGGATGCCAGCTCAAAATTTTTTCTTGGATGACTTCGCACCACTGAATTTGATTATATCTTTGACGTTGACTTAGTTGGTAATGTTGGGAGTCTCTGAATTGAACCTTTAACCATGTTCTTCTATACTAACGTGACATGGAAGTGGATGACTAGTTTAGGTCGTCCCCATACCACCGTGTGGGGGAATCAAACTCTTTAGATACCTATATGATCTTCAACATAGGAGAAGAGTTGATAACGCATATTTCTGACGTTGACGATGTTGAGAGTCCCTGAGAACCAGCTCTCAATCCTCTCTTCTACAGTGACTTCACATGGATGTTGGTTGAGCAGTTTACGTCACTTCCCTACTGCCTTACAAAGCTTATGGTGGATACCTCTGTCCAGCTCATAGTTGCGTATGCCTCAGACGATGTGATTTCTAAAAGTGGGGAACGCACTGAGAAATAAATTCCTAGATGGTTGATGTTACTTCGCAGGATGGAATTTCATGCATACCATGAAGCAACAAAAATTGCCTGCAGATCCCCATCTTGAACTATCTGGAGCTCGCCCACGAGGATTTTTGCTGTATATTTTCACAAGAGCTAGGCGTACGTCACCTAGTAGGTATAGTATAATAGAGCTATCATCACCTTGTGAATGGACAGCCGGCTCCAGTGCAAAAGAAAAGCAAGGATCTGTCGAGTTGCTTCCGCCTATGCAACCGCCCTTTCCACGTGGGGCTTTAAGGTAAGTTTCTTGTTAGGGTCGCTTCGAAGTATCTTGTCTCTTCTCTCCCAGGTCAAGGTTTCTGAAATTCGCCAGATCATTTCGCTAATAAAGTCAGTTTTTTGTAGAGACGAGGACATCCTGCACTACCAGGGAGAGCCGCAGTGAGCTTGCCGTGGCGTCATTTATATATTAGATCATCGGTATGTCCAGACGTAAAGGTTGAATAATGCCAGGCACAACACAGACATAGAGGGGAGAGAAGGGGGCATTGGCTTTTAAACCCCTGCCTGATGACTTCACATCGCCGAATTTGATCCGGAATTTCCAACCAAAGAGGAAGGATAGAATTATCTATCTATGGATCTCTGAATGTTGGCAATGGTCGTCTAGAGCTATCATACTAAACGTTTCCTAATAATATACATAAGCCAAGCTAATATGTAAAACTGATGAAAAAGTAGCATTATAAAGTTCGCATTAACTTTTACTGACAGACCAACTATTATTTATAAAGGAAACACCGAAAAAAACAGCTCAAGATGATTTGTCACCAACAACACAATGAAATACGTCAACTGGTAAATAACTAAAACAAATACGTTAAAGTGTGTCATTTCTATAAAATACAACAAATATAAAATCTTATAAACAGAAAAATATTAAACTGTGAGAGACAAGAAATGAACATACAATAACAATGATAAGGGTCCAAGATAAACATAAATCTGTTAGAAGTCTCCAGCAAGAATAAGCTAAACATGTTAATGAAAAAGTAGTATAAAAGAGAAATTTTGGAAAATACAAAAATAATTGAAGTTTGGTACTAGCAAAAAATACCTGAGAAATTACAAGAATAAGTGATAAGTAAGATAACTGATAATGTCTCAGATTGGAATTAACGATGAAGTCACAATGATATTACATAACTTACATTGTACAAATAGGAAAAATATGAACAAACAAATGACAGACTGTTAAGGTAAATCCCATGACCAAATGTTACTCACAACACAATAAATATATGAGTTACATCACACTCAGTTTAAAGATAACGAAAGCGAATTATAGAACCTTTCCTAATCAGCATAATTGTCCTCTTAGAACGCCATTATTATTCTAGTTGATTTTGTCAGGCTAATAACAATGAAACATGCGTTTTCTCTAAATAAAATTGCATTTATTCTAATACGTTTTGGGCAGTAGTGGAAAAATCTTCCAAAAAAGGCTAGATTTCATTTCTTCCTCTTTTTTTATCCTTTTGTCTTTAGGAAATTAGTTCTACTGTTTTCTTTTCTTCTCCTCATTTAAAAAACTCATTTTATGAATGTTTTCTGATTTCTTCACATTGTGTAATATTTCATCACGCAATTATTTTAATTCGCCTCTTTCTTAGTCCACCCCCTCTCTTTGTTGCATTTCTTCTGGTTTTATTACTTTTCCTTTGATCGTATTCTATTCCCTCCCGGTTATACATTATTTTACCGCGACTGCTTATTGTTTATATTTTTCTCACATTCTCTCTTTATCTTGGTTTATGTATACATTCAAAAATCCTTTTCCTTTTATTCTTAACCATTTAATTATTTTTAGTTTTAATTGGTCTCGAGGAAGACTTGTTTTCTAGTCTTGGTTTTACTTAAAGCATTTTCCAATTCCTCCATGGTTATTTGGGCTATATTTTCTTGGACTGCCTCGTTTCTTTTGCCTCGTAACTTGTTTATCATAAAATTTGATTTTGTAGTAGATAGACTACGTGTCTATCATAATACCTTGCAAATAATTTTTTATTTTTTGTTTGTTCCTTTTTATTCCTTAACAAGTTTTCATTTCGTTCGTATTTACAGCTTCTTTCGTTTAGCATTTCTAACAATTTTTCCCTTCAAGTTCGTGTTTGATCTCTTTTATCCACCTGGAAGGGAGCTATTTAAGTGTCTTATATTTATTTAAATATTTGCCTTCTTTCTTCCACATACTATTTTCTTTCTCTCCTAGTTTTTATAGTTTTTGCTTTAACTTCTGCTTGAGATTTACTGTTTGTATGTCCTTTAGTTTACTTCCAAGTATTTTATTTTCTTGGCATAATTCAGCTTGGAAATTACTAGTCAGTTATACTCCCAAGTGGGTTTCTCATGCCTTTGTAATTTCTTTAATTTTGTAGCATCTCAGTGTATGTTTCTAACATTTCTGTCTTCTGTTTTAAAAGTAATCTTCCGCTGTTGGTTGGTCGCACCATACACATATTTATTACTGTTTAACTTATTTATGAGATCTTTATTATTTTTTATTTGTCAGTCACTTCCTCATATTTCATTGTATTTCGTAGTTGTCTATTCTAATCCTCTTCTAGTTTTATGTATGTCTCCAGTATCTCATTTGTAATTGTTTTTATCTGTGCTATTTTTTCGTGAACAGTGTATTGTGCTCACTAACATCCTTATAGCAGCAGCAGCTAAAAATTTATTTCTCAAAACCATTAGATCAGTGTTAAAAGTGTGCACACCATTTTTTTTGATGTGAGAGTGCAATACTGAAATGTTTCTCAAATAAATTTAAAAAGACAAAACCATCAGCTATATAATCTAGGATGTCACCAAACAAGTACAGGTAAAATACACAAAGATACTGTACTGAAGGTCTCTTATTACTTAAAATTGCGACCATTTAAAGTTATGGTTCTTCCATAAGCCACTTACCGCAAATAACTGAATTGGACAATTGTGATAACAACATGCTTGGTCGTAGAAAAATTATGAAAGGTCACAAAGAGGTTAAAAAGAACGTGTTCTATTCAGGGCGCACATGTTTAGATGAGACAAGGATGAGAAGTGGAAGAAAGATTTCGTCGAGAAGATCTTCAATCTCAAAAATAGATAGCAATGTGAAAAGAGTGAGAACTCCTGATGTCAGACCATCGATTGACGTTGAAAATGAATTAAACGTGAACCGGTTTACCGTCCATTAGATTTTAACACAGGATTTGGACACCAACAAATTTTTTGAGAGAAAATAAAGCATTTCTGGAATTCTTCAGCCTCTCGATTCGCGAATTCTGTCTCCATGACTTCTTTTTATATCATGTTTTAGTGCTTTGGACAATATTCAAAAGAACATTACTAACGGGTTGAAAGGCATTCTAACAGAAGCCTTCTAGAATTGCTACAAACAATAGAAAAGCGCTTCCTTCGATGTGATTAAAAAAAACTATTAAAGAGAATAACCTTGATTTGTACAAAGAATAAAATTTATTATTCTACCAAACCTCGTATAATTATTAGCTTCACTTATCGTTCACCTATTAGGACGTTTCAGTAGAGAAACTTTTTTTTATTATTGATTGAGTTTCTCTATATATATATATATATATATATATATATATATATATATATATATAAAACAACATATAGATGCTGATGCCTCTTATACAAAAACTCTGAAATAGCATAAAATGCTCTTTGTAGCTACCATTCTATTTGGTCACAACACACAAGGGTTGTATTTCAGCGTCTTTATAAAATTTTCACTTCTTTGTGGATAAGAAGGTAATTTCTTGAGTTATAAGATTTTCAACATTTAGAAGGAATGTAAAGATGTCGACAACTTTTCTGATGGCAATAAATTTCAAAAGATACACGATGTTTGAATTTTAACAGGAACAGCTCAACATAAACCATCTCAGGGGCAATCTTAAAAGCCCCGGTTAGGTCGACTTGTTATGTTATTTCCACGACGGAAATATCGTACAGAAATGTTGGACGCGTTCCAAACGCCGCACTTCGATTTCAATCTGCCGGTTGAGGATCTTTAACGACGCGAATAAAGTTTTTAATATTCCCCCTGAAAATCAATAACAACCCGCGAGCTATTTTAAGGTAGCGCTCACGCGACAATAGAGTTAAACCCTACAAAATGTTCCGTAATCGCATCCTCACCTATCGTATTGATGCCATTAGCAAAAGCACTTTCGGCGAATGGGGAGATGAACGTTTCGTCGAACGAGAGGTTCCGCGCCATCCAGGCGATGGAGTTGGCCACGGTCTGGAGCCTGCTGGCGCAGCGCTCCCCCTGGACCTTGCATAGCTCCTTCACGAGTAGGTTCTGCGGGAGGTTGTCGAATACGCCGTCGGTCGCCACGAGGATCACATCGCCGTCCTCGACGGGGAAGTTGTTGGTGATGGCGGAGTCGGGCTGGTCGGACAGCACATCAGCCTGGTAGCCCGGTGGCGGCAGCGACAGCTGGAACGGCGTGTTGAAGTAGTGCTGCTGCTCCTCCGACTTGTGGATGACGCGGCCGTGGCGCACCACCATGAAGCCACTATCTCCGATGTTGGCAGTGTATAGCGTGTTGTTCTCCTTGTTCAACACCACGACACAAGCTGTACTGCTACCTAAAAAGAAAATTTCTTAATACATATGGTCCAACAGAAAAATTATACAGATTGAGTTACGACTTCACCTAGATGGTTTAACAAGTAGCTTAATTTAGTTCTATATATGACAGTAAAGTTTCCTTTTTATAGATTAATATTCTATGGTTACAAATCATTCTGACACTAATTCGGTGTTTGGTAGTTCCTAACATAAGAGTTATGAGTGACAGTGCAAAATTGACAAAATATCTATTCATGTGTAATTTTTCCTATATTGTGCGACTTATGCCCTTTTATAAAACTCAACCGTGATAAAACAAGCATTGAAGACCCACCGTGTCCTGGAGGATGTCTAGAAACAGCCAGAAATCATCGGCAAAGTCCATGGTATGGTTTTAGCCAAGATGAGTGAATGTGTAAGAGTTAGAGCAGAAGCCAAGAGTATTTAATCTAGTGAGCAAAAGTTGAGGTCATAACTAGGATAAAATAGCGAAAGAGCACCATCTCCTAGAAAGGTAAAAGAAATTCTCCTAATTTTGAGAAGGGAAAAATACTAGCAAATACTAAGCTGTACTTTTGGGGAGATTGGCGGCAGCGATGATGAAAAACCCCAATGGAAGCCAAAAAAATGTTATTCCCAGTGCAACAACGCACAGGCGCATTCAAACCATGTCGCCGAGTAACAATTGACTGAATTAAATCTTGACATTCTTACACATCCATCCTACTCATTCGATTTGCTAACTCCCTCCCCCCTCCCAGCATTAGTTTCCAAGACTAGAAACTGTCCAAACTGTTGCTTTACTATAAAACCCATTTATTTATCAAGACAATTTTAAAACTTCTCTTAATGTATGTTATGTTTAGGAAAGGTATATTTAGTTTTCCCGTAAATTCCTAAAATGTAAAGGAATAAGTAACCAAAACTGGCATAATTTCTAAGCGCAAACCTTCTTCTTTCAGTATCCTCAAAGCCAAAAATCACTTGATATGGGGTTGTACGAGCTGGGTGACCAATTCTTCTGTGTCATGATGCTCAATCAATTCTCATTTAAAAAGATTCTCACCTGTTCAATAAAAATGATCCTATGACCCCTCACCAGAAGTGTTAAAGTTTTTTATAATAATTACATATACATTTTCATCAATCTAATTGTGTCAACCTATAAGGCTTTTATGGTTTGGAGGCTTCATTGGTTCATAAAATGATCTTTCGATAGTAAAGTTCAACTTCTTCACTATATCTTGCAAAAATTTTGCTCGGCATGATCTCAGTTTCAGACCTTCTTCTGGAGAACTAACATGGACCATTGACGGAGCTTTAAGCAACAAGATATTTGAAACAGTTCGTGGTCAACTACTTCTTAGCAGCTGTTCCAATTATTTGTTTAAAGTTTGCATTGCTTAACATATCAATAGTTTAACACCAGGAAATTCCTGTTTAAAGTCTATCACCAATTCTGCGTCCTCGTTTCCACCAACATAGAAACACATTGTTCTAGTTAATTTACGATTTAGAGTAATTGCAGAAAGTACGCGCAGTTACTGACAGCAAACCCGACAACAACAATCCAACGCGGTAGAACAAGTGAACAGATCACCACAGTATCCATACTATTGCTTAGTACGCAATTTTTTTTAGTTGAAATCAAACAATTTTTTTAGAACAACTTTTATCTCATTCTGTGTAGAGAAGTACAATTTATTTGAATTGAAAGATAATCAAATTTACAAACAAAAAATTGTTGGAGACATTTTTATGTCAACTAACCTTCCAATAGATTTGCCTCATGGCACGATCTTCCACAGCAGAGCTAATCTCCAGAACATTAAAGATTAGTACAGATAAATATTCTGTCCAGGTATGATTTTAAGCTCTGCAGTTTGTTAGGTATATAGAACGAAAACAAGAATGACTTGCTACCTTATTAATTAAATTTTTTGAAAAAAAGATATTTGACATAAATATAGTCTTCCTGATCCTAAATGATACTGTACACCATATAGTTGTTCTCAATCTTTCAAATCGTTTCGTTTAGATATATGTGAAGGTTAATTTTAACAGATAGATCGTTGTACTGACAAGAAACTATTTCAAACTGGGCTCTTATAACACATTTTCATTTCTCTGCTGGACATATCTTCAATATCTTTATGATCAGTAAAATTTGCAATAGACAGATGCTAAATTACAAATTCAATTCGATGCCTTACTATTTCTGTTCATTCGATTCAGTTCAGCTTTGCTCATATTCATTTGATGATAAATGTTTTGATAGATTCCCCTATGGTGAGGTATGGGAGATGGCAGGCTGTGTAGGAGTTGCACGAGTAACTGTTTCGAGGAGGAGTTTCAGAGCTTAGGTATATAAAAAGGCGAAGCTAAAATTTTTTTCGAAAAAATGAAAATTGGCAGTCATTTTTGAACTAGAAACGCTGTCAGCATTGAATCGAAGTCGTCGAGTTTTCTGTTGGGTAATCCATATAATACACCTCTGACAACTTTGTTGAATGGAAGTGAAAAAATGGGTCACTTCAGGTTTTTTTTATTAAACCATCCCGGGAAGTTTTCAAAGGCTCGCAATATTTTTTACATTTCATTTTGAAAATTTAAATTACAATTTTGAAAACTGAATCTCTACATTTGTAGACATACAAGCGATTTTCTTAAAGGTCATGTTTTCATTCAAATACATATGTCTACGCCCCCTAATCTTGCCTTATGTGTTATAGTGGTAACTAAAATTTCTCAGATTTTGATTTTTAGCCAATACCTCTTCAACTATCTAAATGTTTGCTCTAAACCTTTATTTTCTTTAATCCTTATAATTTTTGAAATATTTGGGATTTGTTTTTCCATTCCTAGGAATTTGGATTAAAACTCAGGTTGATGCATGATAATTATATAATTCCAATTTTTTTAACAAACTCCATATATGATCTCGTACAATATCACATCATCATCATCACATCACACACGCCATTGCAGTCCACTGCAGGACCTAGGCCTCCCTTAAATTCAAGTGGGATTTGGCAATTAAACGCCACGTTCGTCAGGCGGATTGGCGAGTGGATAGGATGTATGGAGGATAAGAATATGTAGATTATGGGTAGGATTAAGGTTGGACACGACTTTTCTCCAATGTTAGGAAATGGAAAAATGTGGCTCGCGTGGGCAGGATCGCCTCTGTGAAGTAGATATATCCTCTATCGGAATCACAGAGGAGTATCTACCCGCTACCCATCAAACTCCATATATGATCTCGTATAATATACTGATAGATAATTCGAAGATCCTGGTTTAACATCAGCTAAGACATATAATGTCAATACCATAGGTAAGTCCTAATAACGTTAAATGATCTTCAAATGGATCAGCTAACTGATTTATACTGGTTGGTAGTGTCATCTCATAATGATCTTCGAATAACCATAAATCCGGCCATATCAAGTTTGCCAAATAAAAGAGTATCTAATTCACCTTCCCTCGATATTAATTATCCTAATATCCTATTTGAATACTCATTAAATATTCAGATATAACCATGAATGCGAACCTATCTGTCTATATAGTATACAACTCTGTGGCACTACCATTGGTCTAATATTAAGACTGAACAAACGTCCCAGAACAAAATATTATGTAACATGATAAATTCTCCAAGTTATTTATACAATAAGGATATTCGCTGTGATCTTGCCGTTCCCTCTGTCAAGAACGAGATCAAAAGATTGCAGGGGACCACACTTCATCAGAATTGTAAATATGGAAGAGCTCTTCGACTCTTGGACAACATCTCGCAGATTGAAGAATATAGCGATTGCCTAACATATAAGCAGAATTTAAGAGCACACGTACCTAGAACGTCACTAGATGATCCTAAGTAAGTTTAGCCTTAGTCCTCAGATTTATATAGAAAAATTAATTGTTGGTTACTCTTGGCCAGTGTTAATAAATTAAAATAATAATGATCGCCTTGGCTAACCTTAAAAGATTGCAACAACTTAAATTCCGCCTCCAATAAAATATTGTATCGTCTCAAATTGTACAAATAAGCATTAACTACTTTCAGGAATATTTACCTATAAACTGCAGACAACGTTCTGCTGGTGCCAAGAAATCTTGTAGATGGATGAACAAACGAACAATCGTACGAATAGACAAATTAAAATTAATACGTAACTTCATTATTTCTGCTAATTAATATATCTCATAACCTCATCCCCCCCTCCAAGAAAATAATAATGAATCAGCTATTTTCACTAATACAGAACTAAATATTTAAATTTTACTCTTTCATCCCAAACAAGCAGCAATTTACATCAGAGATGATGGATTCGCTCATTAGCTAAACGCCCAAATTTAGCAGAAGCTGCCAAAGCAGTCACGAGTCGCATGGGCCTCATCACATGCAAATTGTCTCGTGTTAAACTTGGCCCGAGCTCGTCACACTTATGCCAAACTTTTGCTTTGGACTTTGGCGCGATGCATAGAGATGTCTTAGGTGCCGTCAGCGGCTTGGAATAACATAAACCGAACCAACTGTTACACATCTATTCTCTATAAAAGTTTATACAAAATCAAATACGACAAAAAAAGCAAATCCTATAAACAATTTCGCCTACACCGAGACACGAATTAACGTTAGTGAATGGCTCCGTTTGCTAATTTCAGCATTTAATCAGTTCAAGTTGAAAGCCGGAAAGCGTCGTAATGAGCGTATGCCAGATCCATAAAACAACTGAGCGTGTAGTGGCAGATTTGTTTTCTAAGGCGGGAATGCAAGTGAAACTTCGACCTATATTAAAGCATGTCTATCTTCCCGAATCCGATTTTATCTAATAATCATTATGCACTGCTGATTCCGCTATTATTTATATTTCTGGATCAGATCATTAAGGAATGCTCAACACAAATAAAAAATTAAACATAGGTCACAGTAACTTGCAGAGAAAGAGCTTCTGTGGACGATACAGTAATAATGGCAAGAAGTGAGAAGGAATTGCAAAATAACTTAGAGATTTGAAATAGAGTTTTAGAAGAAAATGGGAAGAATCTAAATAAAAATAAAACAAAAGCGATGAAGACCAAGAAGACCTGAACATAACGATAGATGGACTCAAAATAGAACAGGTAAAATCTTTCCAATGCCTAGGAGTAAAAATAAAAAAACAGGAAAAAGAAAAACTCATATTACGCAATAAACAATAAGTTTATAAATAAGAGGAAAATTTCAAGGAAGACAAAGATGGATGTATATAGACCAGTACTAACGTTTGAGTGCAAATCCTAGGTACTTAATGAAAAACAGAAGAGTAAAATACAAGCTGTTGAAATGAAATAACATAGAAAAGTGAAAGGAATTACCAAAATAAGAAGTACAGAAATTAGAAGAGAGCTAGAAGTACAATCCTTACTGGTTTTCACTGAAAGAAGACAATTGAGTTGGAGGGGAAACTTGCATAGATTAGAAGGAACAAGACTGGATAAACAGATATGGTTGCAAAAATGATTGTGATTCTCTCTCAAACTCAATTATGTCATATGGCGTTTTTGAACCGTACAATAATAAGTGTAGTGAATTATTCATGCAGTACTATAAGTGCATAAAGCAAACAATCATGGACAGCAAGAAACGATATAGAAAAAGGAGACAGAGGGAAAGAGAAACTGCATGTTTCACTGAATACCGGAGTTCAAAGATAGAAAGGACTGTGTTGAGAAAGATAAGTGGGAGTGAGGTCACACATTATCCAACGTGTTAATTTTATAATAGCAATACATTAAGATTTCAGATGACAAAGATTTATGCACAATGGATTTCCTCTACTCTCACCGCTCAATAGAAGCTTCATGAAGTACCCCAACGCTTACAGTAGCAACACAGCATTGACCCGGAGATGTTTTTTTAAATGTCTGACCACAATAGGTCACTCATGGTCTTGACATGAGACGCGGAGAAGAAACTCCAATCTATGGAACAGTAGCACGGTGTAAGTCCTCGTCCCAAGAATCCACAGCTGGGATTGTTTATTCCAAAATAAAGTGGAAATTGTTTTTCAAAACCAGGATTCCCCTGATAGATTAGCAGCTCCCTGGACAAGACCATTACCAACCAGTGGGCGGTACTGTGAGTCATTAAAGTAAGTTCGCCGGCGTATTCAGCAACGCAACCACGAGAAATGGAAACACGGCGCGCTGTTTCAATATGACAATGCGCAGCCACGTGTTAGTCGTCATATCGTTGTCTCGAGTATATTTTGCCGCCTCTCCTACAATGACGAGCTTTAGTTACCTATCCATAAGTGGTGCTGTGGTACGCTCAATAACTGCATAGACAATGAAGAGGAATACGTATCAATACGTATTAATAAAATATTAGAACAAAACAATTGTAGCGCCGATCATTTTTGAACGCCCCAATTATTATATATTCGTTTCTTTGCCTTTTCTGTTCCTTTTAAGTAGCTCTCTAGTGCCTTCTGTGTTATAAATGCAATTTACTTACTTACGTCTTCCTGACCAATCAATTCCTATTGGTGACAGGAGAAATAATAAACAGGATGCACATATCAAAGAACCATTGCGTAATCATGAAAGAACCCTGCCTCATTACACAATAGCCTAGCAGTTTTCGATAATCCCCACTTGCATATATCTCGAGCACTACGTAAGTGCGAAACTCGCTGAAGGCTTGCGGGTTATCGAGACGATAACAAGAAGATAAACAAGGCCGCGGATAAGCAAACTAAATGGGGCAATCAGAGAACAGGCGCTAATGCGACCGACAGCTTCAGCACACACTTTCTGCAACTACTTGAGCTTGGACTTCAGCCTCGGACGCACTACCGCTGCAGATTTTAATAAACAACGCGAGCCCGATTAATCAGGCGTGAGAATGCAGAGCAAAATGCGCTTTCATAATTAGTCCAATTGCGGACTCATCGGCCGCTAATTTTCTCGCGCGATGACGCCGCAGTTTTGTTCCATCTACCAAGGATGCTACATATTGCGCGTGCTATCGCTGGACGAACACATCTACAGCAGATAGACCAAAAAAGAACGTATAGGTGTTCACCTTGTGTCACTTAGTAACGCAGCTAATCTCTATGCGCATAAAAAATTCTACTAATCTAACCCAGTTCTCGAACGAATTGGCAGCTGAAAACGGTCGGTTTGTCAACTACGATAAAAGAGAATGAAGGCCAAGGAAAGTTTTAATTTAAAAGTGGGCGTGTCGGCACGATAATTGTGAGAGAAGTAACAGAATGCGTTTTAGAAAATACACGAAGAGATTATTTGAATCCAAAGTTAAAATGCTATCACTGCTCGACAGAAAATAGAATAGAGTTAGTTTAATGGTATGCTTGCCTAAAAATACAAGTATAGATTTCAACTTAGAAAATGAATAAAAAATAATAAAAATTCAAAAAATGTAGAATTGACAATAGTAAATAAACAAATACCCATCGTGCTGTCATGGAACATATAGAATTCACAAGTTGTCCTCACTTGATTCATGATTTGTTCGATTTTCCCATCTCTTTTGTATCTTCAAAGATTATTCTCCTCAAGGTGATTTTTGGACGCCCTCTGTTGAGAGTTTCTAGCAGGTTGCAGTCGATGACTTGTCGTCCGATGTCATATACTGGCTTCTGGAGGATATGACCCAACCATCTCTAATTTATTCTTTAAATTTCTTTATCTACTGGCTTCTGTTTAACTCTTCCCCAGAGCTCTACATTTAAGATCTGTTCGGGCCAGAAGATGCATTGTATTCTCTGTAGGCATTTGTTTATGAAGATCTAAATTTTTTATTAATAATTGCTCTGGTAACTTTCTAAGATCTGCAGCCGTATAGGAAGACGGATTTGACGTTGAAGTTCTAGATGTGGATTTAATTTTTATTAGTGTATTCTTGATTTCCACATATTTTTTAACAGCTCACATTATTTGCTAGCTTTCTGTATCCTCTGTTCCAACATAGCGTTCAGTGCCTCTGGTATTACCTATGATGGAGCCCATATAGACAAATTCCGTAACGGTTTTAGTGGGTTCGATGTTTTCTTTATTTTTTTTTTGCCACTACAGTTGATCTACCTTGTCTCTCATTTTCGCCAGAAATGGGACAGTAAGCAAATGTCTTTATCCCTCTTGGTACATACATTGTTTTCCTCTCGTAGAGCGTAATTCAGCGATGTTAACAGCGGGGAGCGCTTTTCTTCCTAAGAATATTCCAGACTGATGTATGGTTTAAGATGTCCAACGTACACTTGAAACCAATAAAGGTCAGGTATAGTAGTTTATAGCCAGCGTGGTCCCGTGGTTGAGCGCTGCGATGCTGACGGACCCGTTCAAGGTGCTCTTGATGCCTGGCGGGTGGCCTACAGTCACTAAAAATAATTGAGTACCTGCTTCATTCAAACAAGATAATAATGGCGGTCGTCTAGACGTGATTATCGGCATCAGAGATGGTGCGCGACGACCGAGCAGAGAGCGAACGCAATTAAAGTCTTAGTATAGTAGAGCTTACCAAAATTCATTATTATAGTAGAGTTCAAAATTCATTTGAGTTCTTTATTACTATACGTACAGTGTTAATGTTCTATATAGGATCAATTTTTCCTAAATCCGGCTTGTTCGTGCCTGGGAGAAGTTCTACTACTTCCGAAATCCTGTTGTTAATACTCTAAATATTGAATTAATATTAAAATAGTGAATAATTCGCTGTTTGGCATGCAGCATTTTTTCAATCTGCAAACATTAGTAAAATCCCATCCGCTTGCACTACAAGATTAGTTTTCAACTACAAGTTTTTAGGAGAAATATAAGTACAAAAGTGTGATCACAGACTTAATCAGAAACATACCAAACTATACAAAAGAGATACCAAGTTCTTTGGATCCTTTTCGATTGAATAAACCTTATATTAACGTATCATGGATGCTTCTTCTTCTTCTTCTTCTTCTTCTTATTTGTTTCTATATGTTTTGCTTGTTTTATTTAGGTTATTACATAGAATCTCCAGCAGCAAGTCTCCGTGAGGTGTCACTGATCGCGCTCATTTCTGTGAAGTCACAGACATCTTCCAGTCGGTAGCATAACACCGATTACTGATGAGTTAAAACCGACAGCGACGGTGATTGTCCGGATGTATGGCTGGTAACAGTTTTCGTCGCCAATCCGGATCAGCGTCGACTATGGCAATAATTACAAGAGAAATACCTAGAGGATCCGGGTATGTCAATATTCCTAAGCGAAGCGATGATCAAGCACCACGTCCTGGAGTACGTTTCCGATGAGGAGCTGAAGCAGGGGCTTCATGACAATGACATCCCATCCTTACGCCCCAACATCATCCAATGAGGCTCATATTTCTCGAACTTAAACCGAACGATAAGGGTAAGTCAATATTTAACATAAGTAAATGGTTGCGACACGTGGAACCCGGTTGTTAGCCAGCGCCACTGTTGCTGTCACGTCGACCCAAATACGTGAAGTGCGGTGAGAACCTGCCAGCCTGAGACTTGCTTTCGCCAAGCTAGAACCCCGCCAGATGGCGATCGCACCCGGGTGAAGCTATACCGCAGAGACCAGGTTACTGCTCCATGATCGCAGCCAGCTCCACGACGCTTAATACAGAACATTCAGCCACAGATCACTGCGGGACTCTTCCAGAAAGTTGACCCTTCTACGTTTCTGGAAGCAGTCACCAACATCGTAGCGGCCACCCAGAACGCCAAGATCTTTTTGAGGTGGTCGCGGGGCTGATGTTTTCTAAGGGCATCACCGCCATAAACACCTGGGTCATCTAAGCTTCCGCCACTCTGAAGCGCCTGAAAGGACACATTAACTAACTTCCAACGTCAGGGCTTTCCGGAGAAGAAAGGTTATGAGCTTAGACCCAAATACCTTGAATGTCAGGGATGTCAATAATCAACGTTCTCCAGCATCTGTTTGCCTCTAGATCTTTTTCCTATTGGTGCTTTATCTCTAGCAACCCTGACGAAAATGTGTTCTTCCCATTCTTTTCTTCTTTTTTTGTTCCAATCGTTGTGTACTCAATGTCATTTCGTTTTACCACATACTTCGTAACGTCCTTATCCCTTCCGTCTCTAACATTTGTTTTGTTTTTGTGTTTCAAGGTGGGTTTCGACATGTGTTAGAATTGGTCGTAATACACATACATTTTGCTTTTGATTTAAATATTTAAGTATTTATTTTTCTTCCATACTACACTATTTCATACCAAGATAGTTGTAATCAAAAACTTGTATTATTTCCCCATTTAGTTCTAATTTAGATCGTACGGATTCTTTACTGATAATCATACATTAAGTTTTCTTTATTTGATTTTTTTGTTATATTTCTGACATGCTTTCATTATCATAATTAGTCTCTGTAACCGATTCTCAGTGTCTGCAATTAGTATTGCAGCGTCAGGGTAAAAGATGTTTTTACCTCTTCAATGATCTCATTCATTATGATATTATAATGAATAACAGGGACTCAAGAAGTCCGCTTGATTAATTCCTACATTTGTTTTATCGAGCCTAAGATTGGCACGTTAACTTATATCAAACTTTTAGATTTATATATTAAATCTCTTTTCATAGTACCTGTGGCAGATGCATCAACAGAACTCCGCCAAACATCCTTTCTAAGGCAACCATGCACAAATATGCTAATTTATTAAATGTTATGGCTTTTCACATAGATACGCGAAAAGTAATGAATAGAAAAAACTCGTGTAAGAAAGGCTCTGAAACAAATAACCGCAAACAAGCAAGAGAAAAAGTGAAATAACTAAATATTGACGTGTTTGTTCCTGAATATAATTCTCAGGCAATATGTTTACGTATCATAACCAATGACTGTTGTATTGTAAAATTGTAAAACAACTTTTATGTTTTAGATTCTTCTTTTGCCTCCAATAGACGTCGGAAACTTCAGATGTACTATTAACCATGCCAGATATTGCTGAACTCTATATGATAGTTGAAAGCCAGTTTTCAAACATCTCATTATTGTTAAAATTAATTATAAAAAAATTAAAAGACTGCAATATAAAACAAAGGGTAAACCATAAGACCTACAAAGTTTAAATACTGATTTCCTCGAACTCCAAAAACACCAAGAAACATCAATAATCATCATAATACATTAATAAGGGTGGGTAAATCAAATATAAAATAAAGTTTCTTTTTACACTCCGTAAGTCAAGGAAAGGAACGCGGCTTCTGAGCATTGTAGGTGAGGATGCCTGAAAAGACCCCCCCCCCCCGTCGGACGAGCTCTTGCACTACCACTTCGTTAGACAGAGAAAGAGGTGCACTTCTTCAATAGTTACGCAACGAATTCAGACTTAAGATACTTGATCCTCCTACGCAGATGAGGCGGTCGATTGAAAAGAGAGATGTTCTGAACAAACTTGACAATGAAGACGCCAAAAGCAATGGTTCGCCCTTTGGTTATTAAATAAGATTGTTGATTGAGACTGCACTTGAAATTCTCGCATAGCTGGGGAAACTTTCTTTAAAACGTTTTAGAGAAACGTGTGCTGCTACAAATCCGGATTAATTTACAACGCCACCTATTGATAGTATCCAATATTAAAGTGCTGCAACAGAAGCTTGCGTCATCCACGGATGACGAGAAGAAGCTTCAACGCAGGATTTTGACAGCAATACGTGACTCATGATCTGAATCTTTTTCGGTGTTATCCCTTCTGATTCTATTACTGTACCATTTTTCTAGGGTTTTCAATTTTTCTTTGATACAAATTCCAAGTTCTCCCTAATATTTTTCCAGCATCCTCATTACAAAAATGATTCTAGCACGCCTCACTTAAGAAACAAAATAAAAAATTATATATAGTGCTTTTTATCTCCGAAACTATAAAAAATAAACCTGCAAAGCTTGTGACGCATAGCGAAGTAGCGAAGCAGTCTGACCACGCTGACATTTGACCAATCAGTTTCAAAATCACTAGCAAACAAGCCTTTTTGGTCACCTGTCGATTGGTGAAAACAGAATTTGGAAATTCCCAGCCGTTCTCGAATTTTTGCTCGGACAGACGGACGGACGGACGGACAGACAGACGGACAACATGAAGTTAGTAAGTGACTCCGCTTCGCTTCGCCACTTAATAAATAATAAAAGAGGTGGTGGGAGGGGGTTCTAAGTAGTCTGAGATGATTCCCAAATAGATTTTCGTTTGAACCGTCCTTGTAAAGCATTAAAGCTTCAACCAGCCGCTACACATTAAGATAATTTTTTATAACTTCAAAATATTTGAGCTTTTTATTATCCCGCTATCGCTGTGATTAATGTTATTTCTGTTTCGCAGATCTTTGTACTTTTACCGGGCGTCGTCCCGGAACAAACATCAAAACGTGGGGTCGCTCTGAATCACCACGATATCGCAACATATGTTTGCCCAAATATTGACATTAATAAAGTGAGAACCATAAATTCTTTAAATGCTCTGAAGACTGCGGGAGCAATAAACCCGAAAATCAACTTCCAGGTGCAAAAATAGTCTGCCTCTCGAGTGACAATTCCAAAAATAATCGCGCTATTTTTTGGTCCCATCAATGGCAAGCGTTACGAAACAGGACAGACGCGTTCCAGCCGAGTTGAAAAGTTGGAAACAACATTCCAGAAATACTTAGACCACTTAGTGGACCTCTAAAGTTTTTCCATTGTTTTCCTGCAACGAAATATAACGCACCACAGGAAAAACTTCTGCTTGGAAAGCCCACGGTTACATGATCCAAATATTTAGATCTGCGTTGGCATCATTTGCTCTAATAATATCTTTTACGACAACAATGGCGTAGGTGCTCATGTGGTGCAAAATGGAAACGACAGCAATTTGTTTCGGCGTGCTTGAAGTAAGTGCATGTCATTTCCTTGCTATTTTCCCCCGAGATTGTTAAAATTGAAACAATCTGTATTATATGTCATTAAGAACCATTTAAGGCAAATAGGGCAGAATAAAAGGGGGTTTTTTGGAAAAAAAACGCAGTGTGCACAACCAAGAGAATCACTGCTGCAACAAAAACGTTAAGTACGTTCCGTTTAAGAACATATATGTAAATGTTTTAAGGTTTAAATGACATGACATGACTTAATTTCAACTTAGCACGTGCTTAAAATTTTGATAATACTTAAGATCGCAGATCCTTTATAATACTACAACGAATTTTCGAACGCCCTTGTAGCGACTTCCGACCCGTCACGGTCGAGCGACAGCACACGTGCAAGGACTTGAATAAGAAATTCCCAGATCTTTACTAGAAGCCTCGCGAAGGCGTTGGAAACGATCCTGATTTACTTAAATATCACGCAGACAACCAGGGGGAAGTCAAGAGTCGGAAGCGAAACGTTCTGTATTAATCCAACATGAGTGTTATAGATAAATACATTACGTTAAGAATTGTTTGTGTACATAAATAGCATTAAGTATTGATTGCCTGTGAGTAAAATAAATAAGTTAAATAAATTTACGCGTGTTATTCACCAATGTGGATAGCAAAAACATTACAATACCATTTCCTATCGTTTTTTCTACGAAAAGCTCTATATTATTAATCAACTATTGCTCAAAGGCTTCAATATAAGGAGATTTCTCTTCGTTAAATTATGATTTTCATCGTTATGATCTTTATCATAATAACCATCCCTTATATATCAAGTATAGGGCGTTCTAGAAGCCTGAAGGCTATGAAATTTCAGTTATTTTTATTTTTAGACTAATAACATGATTATTTAATAAAGGAATGAAAAATATGATTAAAAAATCAAAGTAAACAGGATCCCCTGTCAACGAACTTCGAGTTGATTACTCTACAAGTGTACAAAATTGTAGTATAGTATAATTAGATGATAATAATCTATAAAGGAAGTCCTCTCAAACAATGCGTCATTGGTCGTTGGGCTCTTAATTATGAATAAAATTGCTGATTCTGTTACAAGATCTCTTAATGAAAAGAAAAGTTCCCATAATATGGTAATGATAAATAGCGTGACGTAATTCGCTAATTGGTGTTGTAAACTTCTAAATCCTGATTATTGGCTTCCGTTGTCGCATTTTTATCTACTAAGGTGCTAGATTAAGCAGCAAAAATAAATTACTTCTAATTGGCGTTTTAATTTCAACTTAAAAAATGTAGTTTGATTTTCACCATAGCGCGTCTTTGACAATTACAGTCGATTTAATCAATTGACCTGGGACCGTTCCCGGTCGCTGCTTCATCAATGTGTTTACAATGGGCTGATTGAACTGTTTACATTAGGAAGTTGATAAAATTGTTCCATAAACTTTGATGCTTGCACACAGGATGACCCGGAAGTGTGATCATCTGGTAATGATTAAACAAACGTTCGAGTACACCAGCATCACATGTCTAAAATTTTAAGTAAACATCCAAGTTTATACAGCGACAGCTAATTAATTTGAGTAAAGTTTAAATATTATTTGTTTCTACTATTTGCTCACTTTGTGAATCATGGTCAAAACCTGGTTAACCGTCTGGATCAAAATCAACATAGATGATCATTAAACTGCATCAAGTGATTTTTTTGCTATTGCGTTTCTTCCCGATTTATTGACTCAGAATTCTTCGCATCTATTCCAGGTTCTTCATCACATTTACAATTGCCTAGATTTGTATGTGTGGTTTTTTTCTTCTTGAACTCTTCATGTCTTTTCTAGTTGGAAAAAGGCATGGCGTCACTCATTGTCGACTTTGGCGCTCAGACAACGAAGTGGTGCTCTTTACAATTTAAAATTTGTGACGAACTATAAATAGATTTTGATAGTGCAGTATGCGTTGACTGTAAAGTATTTTTATCTTTGTCTGGACGACAAAACACTGTCTAAGCATACCAGACTGATTTCAAATTTTCAAGTTAATACAGCGTCTGTATGCGCGATAAATGAAGTCTTCGGTGTATAATAGTATCTTTTTGCTCTTAGTAGTCAATTTGAACAAATCACTTATAAAGATAATAAAGAACGATAGGAATCTTCCACTGTTAGCAGTCTCTTTTTAGATTTGATCCACCCATTGCTTAACATCCTGAAGTCTCATAAGCGGAAAGATTAGTTCAGACAGTAGCTCTGCTGAAATGATATCGGTTAATCTGGTACTGGTAGTACAATGGAGATGTCTGAGCGCAACAAAGCAGTAGTGGTCGTGTTTCACAATTTGGGTCTTTGTAGCACTAGACTTTACCGTCTTGTAGGTGTAATTTGTACGATTATCTGAAAAGGTTCCCACAAAACTTTTCGATAAAAAAAAAACACTAATGTGGTCACAATACCTAGGTGATGTTGCTATCGTGTTTCATATTATATATGTTCGAGATCACTTAACCGCTCTTAGTAATCAAAGTAAGAATATGGCTACTATTGTCAAAAAATCTGTTCTTCTGGAAGTCAAAAATTGATAACAACGTTGAGATAAATAGTTTGGGCGCAAAAAAACTTTTCCTAATTTAGGAAAGGGACGAAAACTGGAAAATGATACTCAAAATTGTTCTGCATAATCATGCTGTAGGGATGGACCATCAAAAGCAAACCCAATTACCCCCTAAAAGACGTAGTACTGGCCAGAACTTCTAATGAAGTTTGAGAAAAAATACTCAAACTTCACTAAAGCAAAAGTTGAATAAATTTTATAAGAATTTACTTCCGCAGGGTTAGTAATTTTCGATAAATAAATAACCGAAAGGTCACAAAATTACGTATTTGGTTCATGGAATTAAACACCTGACTGTTTCTCCATTCCCTCATCCCCGCAAATTTGATTTCAAGCCAGGTCTGCCTCACATCACTCGTCCACGGAAAGAACATCGTTCATATCGCTATGGACAAAGTTGACACTTTCATAAATGTACCATTATGTACGTATAATGACCAAGAAATGACAGTTGTCAAGGCGCAGATTTCAGGGAGGCTCGGTGATGTTCACAACGTTAGTCAACATCTATGTCCTGATAACTTCATATATGATGATCTTTCAGTACGCAGATGACAAGGCGTTACTATTGACAATCAACTAGACTTGCTAGAAGACTGATGCAACATGCGGAGAATAAAAGTTAACGCTGAGAAGAGTTCAGCTGTCCTATTCTTTACAAAAACCCGACTTCGTTGGCGACCAGACCTGGCAAGATTTTGAATTTTCCACCGAAAAATATTTTGAAGGGGAGAGGTACGTTACCTCCAAGCGATCCTGGACGAGGAGCTCACCAGGAAGCTATCGTAGATCGGATGGTTATGAACGCAACAAAGGCAGTCCATCAGGTCTTTGGCTCCCTCTCCACCTCACGAGTCGGTTGTTACTGCAATACACTTAATATCATCAGCCCGATTATACTGTACGTATGCCTTGTATGGGGGTACCGTTCGAAAACCTGTGAACAAGAAGCTCCAGGTGGTTCAGAACCAGACACACTAGGCGCTTCATGATTCCTAAAAAACATAGAAACCCCATTATCCTTGGCCTCTACGACTATGAGCTAGACAGGGGAGACCGGCAAAAGCGCACGAAGATTTCATGGTACCAGCAACAAACCCACAAATTTTGACATTTCTGCATGGTGATTTGAGTCAATCAGGACAATAAGTTTTATATATTAGGATTAGTGAAAGATGGTAGAGAAAAATAGAGATGGACAGCAAGATCACTATTTACTATTGGTTTTGATTAACCAAAGGATTTTGCGCTTGGTACAAGTACACTTTACACAAATGACAAAATCCAATTCTATATGTTGTTACCCGATCCTTTATTAGAATAATATTTTAAAAAAATATGTCATATTTAAGGGCACTATATCATATTATCATGAACCGTGGTGGTTTAGTGGATAGATCGCTAGACTACGAAACCAAGAGTTGCGGGTTCGAATCCCGCTCTCGCCAATTTAATCACTGGCATTTTTACGGCCCAGCTCGACTCGGGCTACAATAAATGAGTACCTGGAGGTCAAACTCTGGGGTAATAATAGGCGGTCGGTAGATAGCGCTTGCCACGTTACTACCCTTGTGTACCGTAGGCTCTAGATTGTAGCAGATCTATCCTGTTACGACCCCAAAGGGGCCTCCAAGGCCTGTGCCGGGGAACTATTATTATATATCATATTATCATTCTACATTTTAACACTCATCACTCGATAAATCATAGATTTTTCAAGTTATAAAAACCATGTGTCAATCAAAAGTATTAGAATACCTGTAACTACGCGAAGCATTTAATGTTCATCTTTTAGTTTCAAATTGTCGAGGTACAAGTTTTTTTTTTGTTGAAGTATTAGCTAATTTATCTTAAATCTGATGGAAAGTATTAGATTGGCTAAATTATCATGGAGAGATATGAAGACTAAAAATTATTAAAATTTAAATAGATATGGTCAATAAGAATCGACAATAAAGAAATTGACATGTTATTCCTAGGCAACATAGAAAGAGCTCCAAGGTCTAGGGTAGAATACCAAAAAAAAAATCAATATATTTGTTACTCGACGAAAACTACTACTGAGCCAACATCATATAAAATTTGAAAAATTTAAACTCAGTAGTTTCAGAAACTTGGATACTAATCGACAATATGGAAGACCCAAACTCACTAAACAATAGTTGGACAATAGTTGAAACACTACACGACGACCCTACTTTTGTTTAGTTGTTTGTCCTTCAAAGTACATAAAACCTAAAAACCTGAAGATCATAAAATCTATTCAGGGATCACCCTATATTGTCCTTTCCTAAAATTCTTTCGATTTTCGTGAGGCCGCGACCGCCAAACGAATAAACCGAGTCTGAAATGACGTGCACAAAAAATAATCAATCAATCAGCATGCTATTTCGGCAAGCACGAAATTAGTGGCAGAGACCAAAATATTTACGGCTCAATCGGGTACTTCGAATGCAAACCAGTCCAGTCGCTCGCTTTGGGCCACGTGATACGACTCTAGAGAAATTCCGTTATGCCGAACTGATCAAAGGTTAATGGCGACTTGTTCGGTCCCGTGCACGTTACATTGCAGCGGGAACACAGACTTGGCATTTCTAGGAGAAAGTTGAAGTCGCCGCAGAGCACCTTTCGTTTTCCAACTGCAGCTTCCACTTCTGCAGCGATGTCAATGGCATGGTCTTGTGCAAGTCCTATTATGGATGCCAGAGGCGCGACGACGTTGTAGGGAATTTCCAACGCCACCGCTACGTAGCAAGACCGGAATATTAACAGAATCTTGTTTGGCGGCGTAAAACGATATGCGGCAGTTGCACATGCCTAAAAATCAGCGGAAACTTTGTATCACAATGTTTCTGGTAGAATTTCAGTTGCCACAATCAAAATTCGGTCTCATCTTCTAATGATAGTGAGATTTTAAGCTGATCATTATTTTGAGGACAGATGTTCAGAATATTCTACTTTCGTTTATATATAGCTCTCTCTAAATGTTTCGTTAGAAATGCCTTAGTGACATTCCCCACCCCCCTTTGGTAGCACCATCTTGAAGACTTTTTAAACATATCACGGTAGTTAATGACAAAGTTTTTATGGGGTAATAATATATATGTCCAATCCTGAACGTTGTCCAACGCTCTTCTCTTTAATATTATTACATAGTACGATTTGGTACAAACACACCCTCCCTCCATTAGTCTTCTTCCTTCACCTTTTGTAAGTTTTTCCTTTGTCTATCGTAAGAAATTTAAAAATTCATGTATTCGCTTTTCGAATGGTTATTATAAAGTAGAAGACTTATGCAGTACCAAATAAAAAACCCAGTATAACCTTCTTCTACATCATGAGTACTACGGGGTAAAATCAATAAAAATATCCAAACACATTTCCAATGTATTAGAAGCGTTTTTCCAGATCTTTATCGACTACTTGATAACTCCCTTTACGACTTGCGTTTGTTTTTCACTTAACCTACATTTCTTATCAGTGGATCTCCTCTTCAACACTTACGGCTTCAAAGCAGTTTATTAATATTCATTCAAAAGCAATGCAGTGTTTGGAATAGATATTTCATATCGATGGAGTATAATTCAGCCGTAATACAATCCGCACGATCAAGGTTTAATCTGTCAAAATCTTTTCTTTGCTTTTCAATTCCTAGTCCCAAAAAACTGATGAGAGGCATCTCAAATACCTGCGTTGCACAACAGAGTTATTACGATTTCATCCAGGTAAACATGATAATGGAAGGAGCAACAACCTTGCATCAGTGTAACTGACACTTTCTACAATTTAATATAACACAGTTTGGTGCAGCTAACGCTGAAACGAAACTACTGTTAATTAAAGATAATTATTCCAGCAATTATTATGAAGAGAAAACCGTGTGAAATAAAAAAAGGAATGCGTAAATTCAAAGCTACATTGAGGTGAAACACGCACGGCACGTCTTCCCAGAACAATGGCACAACTAACGGCGTTCATTTTTAAATTCTACAAGCACATAAAATAATGGAAAGATGCTTCTGAGTACCACAAAACATAATAGAAGAAAATGAAGAAGACAGAAAAGTTAGTATCGTTCCTTCACTACTACACCCCCACCCCCACCCCCAATAAAAATATTTTAATTTATGCTACAGGGTGTCACAACTAGAAATTTTCTAGATCTCCAAAGATTCTTCGTTCGAAGAATTCTAAAGGAAACAAAGTTGAAGTTAGGAGTATAGTCATTTTTCTTACAAAAGTTAAGATCATCAATGCTAGTGATATAATTGTTCTACATGTTAAACCAAAATTTATCATTTCACTTAATACACGTTAATTAGTCTTTTTTAGATTATACTATCACTCTCAATATTCTAGAGATCTTGGTATACTGGCACATAACGAAGAGTATCTGACCGATCTTTTTTATCAAAAACTGCAATTGAGAAGGGGACTTTCCTATATACATACGTGATTCCAACAGACTCGACGAAAATTAATTGAAGATCCTAAACAGGAACAATTTATAAGATAGGATACAGTATGATACGGTATGGGTAAGGCTAAAAACTACAGGCAAAAGCTCAGGTTGAATCGCTCTTAAATGGAAGATGACAAGCCAGACGAGAAGCAATTGATAACTATATCATGACAATATCCTACCCTATACCTCCAGCACTTACACTCTTCAATCATGCTTCATTACTTCTACTGTTGAATATGCAGCCAGATATTCAAATTTAGAAAATTCGACGTTCCACAACGGAGAAAAACCCTGGACCACATTTATGAGATGACAAGGATGCTACTTTGGCAACGAAAAATGAAGGCAAGTACCCTCGTTGTATTAACGAAATAAACTCTTAGATTTTACTATCATCGTGTATTTAACCTCTTTTTAAACCCTAGCAAATGTTAATTGGCACAAAAGCACCGTCAATCCTCCTGTACCGACCTACGGTAAACAGTTTGGGGTAAAGCGTTGCTTACAAACAGCAAAAAGATAAACATTCGGACATATCTCAGCTGCACTTTTTTTTACTTTGTTTATGACATCAGCTGTACGTCTATATATTTCAGGGCGGCGTTTTATAAATGTTTTATCTGACGCGCTGCTCTGTACAAAGGCTTCCCAGGAAATTGCGTGTCAACAATCGCAGTGCAAAACAGTGATAACAAAGAGGGGAATTTCTACGCAATCCAACCATTTACAGCCATGAACAAGAATATGATTACGCAAATATAGAACGACATGATGTGTATGACGTAGATAAAAAAAATTCTATAGGTCCCTTAGATGCCTAATGTATTTTGCTAATTAAAAAAAAACAACATGCGTAGTAAAGCGTGTTTGATGTTTTCAATTTTGATGGCACACACTCACCAGGAAATCTTTAAAATAAGACAGACAAAAGTGCAGCCTCTCTGAAAGAGTAAACCAATCGAAAATCAATTGTGCAATAATGGATAATGGATAATGTAAAAGAATGCACACTATAATTCCAATTACATTAATAGATGTCAATGGTCAAAGAAATTTGCAATATTTTTCTATATTGGGTTGAAGCGTTCAAAAATGATTTTCACTGTAAAAATTTTTTTAGTAAAATTATCATTTCATCCTAGAGCCGTGGTGGCTTAGTGGAATAGATCTCTAGACTACGAAACCAAGAGTTGCGGGTTCGAATCCCACTCTCGCCAATTCGATCACTGGCATTTTTATGGCCCAGCTCGACTCAGGCTGCAATAAATGAGTACCTGGAGGTCAAACTCTGGGGTAATAATAGGCGGTCGGTACGTACCGCTCGCCACGTTACTACCCTTGTGTACCGTAGGCTCTAGATTGTAGCAGATCCATCCTGTTACGACCCTAAAGGGCCTTCAAGGTCTGTTACGGGAAACTATTATTATTATTATTATTATTTCATTCTAAAAGATAATCGTCATTTATTTTGTAATAAACAATCTCGACCATGACATATTTTCTTTCTTCACCTTTCTTAGCACAATCCTTGCTGCCTTCAAACTGAGATATCCAGTAAAATATCGTTCTGCATTCAGTGTTGCGTTCCTACACGCGGCTACTAACATCGCATAGATGTCCAAAACAATCATTGCCCATGATTGTTTCCATGATTTTTCGCTTTGTCCACAACTGAACTCGCAGCACTACTCACGCGACTCGCTACCTTTCCTTCTGTGTGTTTCAGCAACGCTACCTGATGACTTCACGTGGAACTACAGTCTATCTTTAAACACGCACTGGGCGCACATTTCAGTCTGCGACACAACTGAAGCTTTGAGGGAAAGTACCAATAATTTTTGAATGCCCGAACTAATAACGAATTTTGGATGGTAAAAGTTATATGCGCAAAATTTTATAGTGGGCGTCGAGGCCACCGCATGGAACTTTAGTAATAATGACCACCAAGCTGTGCCTCATCAACCAACTTGTATAGGAAAGATAATGATAAATAAAACAAGCTTTTCTCGTTGTTATTAGAGTCAAATAGCTGAACGGGTTCCATTTCTATCAACTCCAAACAAGTGTGACGCTCAGAGATGGTTAGGTTTTGCAAGTTTGCCATTTTCTCACTTCTTATGAAGACCTCGGCACAACTAATAAATATAAACGATTATATTATAGATTACGCATAACAAAGAATTTAATCTTATATTCATGATACGAAATATCTACGAACACGATAAGATAGATGTCCACTGAAATTGGGTCATATCGCAAAAGTGAAAATATATCGATCTATATTTATTAGGCCACAAAAATTGGACAACCATTAAAATGAATGCAATGATTTTTTGGCTTCCTTGTCAATTTGTAGTAAATCTAATAAAAACTGCGAACTATTTTTCAATTAAAAGTACAATCCAGACAAAGAACAAAATTGCCAAAGAAAGACTGAGGATAATATCCCTCTAGATAAAAATATATAAGTTTAACACAATTTAATTCGATAAAAAATGCCATTCGTTCTAGAGTATGGGAAAGTCTTTGTGTATTTTTTATATCTGAATGAAGTTGAAGATCAATAAATTAAATTTGGAAAGATTAACTGCAACAAAAATCAAATCTAGATTAGATGCTACTCTTTGACATTGATCACCCCTCATCTTAAGTTTTTGGGTGTTAGAATTCACCGTAATCCCTCATACTTATTACTTCCAGCTCGTCTTACATAAATCATTAATCCATTATATGGTTTTGGCATACTTCCAAATCAAATCTGAGTATGAGGTTGAAAAACCCGTATGATTGAGCCCAATGAAATAGTATTTCTTCAAGATTTAAGGGCAATTCAATGTATTTGATTATTGGACTATAGGGTTTAATAATCACATCAAAATCGAAAATAAAAGACGTGAACAGAATATGATGCAAAGAGAAATGAAAAGGAAAAACTAATAATGGTTTTTGAGCAAACCAAAAGCGCTAATATAAAAAATACCAGAAATTGCACAATACCACTCGTCCATCTATATATTAAAATCCTTCTACCGCATTCATCAAATTTAAATGTCAAGACTTCTGTCTGATCCCATAACTCAGAATGTTCTTGACTGAAAAAAACTCCGATCAAATAAAGAATCAATTTAGAGTTAATCCATTAATATCGGTCCCAAGACTAACTGCAGGAGATGGGGGATGAGGTTAATAACCTCATTAAATAAACCTGGGTTTCACTAACTCGGCTGATAATAGTAATATAGTCACTAGTAAAAAAGACACAAGAGCCAAAACAGCGAGGATAGTTGTAGATCCAACAGACTATCTAGGGGATGACTCACCTCAAAATCAAAGTTCCTGGTCATCCATATGAGGGAGCTGAGGACACGGTCGAACTCCTCCTAACTTGTAAAACCAATCAACTGCTAAAAAAGTAAAGCATGAGCCTTAGATTATGGATGGAAATTTTTATCACAGAAAAAGCATTTGGTACGTGGAATATTTAAGGTATAAACACAAAACAACTTTCCAAATATAAAAATGCCATGACCACACTCGCGGAGACAAAAAAGAAAACTGATAATGAATAATAGGCAAACCGCATGTGGTTTTATAGCAAAGTTCCCAGAGATAAAATAACAAAAGTCAAAGCAGCTACTATTACATGAAAAAGCATAAAAATCACATTAAACAATGGCAACAAATAAATAAAAGAGTACTAACGATGGATCTGCAAACATTTAAATATATTATTTACAGACGAACCAAACAACACAGAATTTAAAATAAAAAAAACTGACAAAAATAAGAGAAATATATTCTTCGGGGATCTAAACGCAAGATAGGACGCGGAGAACAAAATCCAGTGATAAAAAAATTGGCGCAGAAATAATAAGAATATGTGACAAAAGTCATATTAAAGTAACAATTGGTCATTTAGTCATTTAGATAAGCATAAATACATATATCAACCAACAGCAAGTATAATAGATCACTTAATGCAAAAGCAAGAAACAAATGTAGTAAAAGTCTTAAGAGAATCTAAATGTGGACCGGACCATAAACTACCATGCTAAAAAATTTAAAAAATACGAAATACAACTTATAAATTATTACAGGATGATTCAATAAACTTTTTATATAGAACAAGATATCACATAAATTAACTGAAAAAATTCAAAACAATGCGAAAGACAGTTATAGAAAAATAGAACAAGCAATATATAAAGCAGCATTCTAATCTTTAGGGAAGATGAATATTAAAGTACAAACAAATCATTAGGAGAACAAAGGCGTAGAAGGAATTATAAAAGAGAAAGTAAAAGCTTAACAAACGTAACTGGGCACACAAGATCGAAACGATAGAAAAAGGAATACAAGAATAATAAAAATAAAGAAAGATATAATCAAGGCAATGAATGCAAAGTGGAACAATATATGTACAGAGGTAAAAAATTTCATAAAAAACGAGAATTAGGGAGGCTTGGAAAGTATTAAAAACGCTTAGAAAAGAAAATGGACAAAATAAAGACAACTTAATAAATGCACGCAAGAAATAGAAAGAATAGTTGAGCAATAAAAAAACAATGCGTTTGGCCTTGGCGGTACTGCTATTGGATTAACAAATAAATATTCTTAGTAGACTCATTGAAAATTATTACGACTCTTTAACAGATGTCTTATAACAAGAGAAGAAATATTATAGTAGCAATAAGAAGTTTGTGTGAACGAATAAAGAAAAAAAAGATAGAGAGCACACAATGCAACTTTGTTGATAACATATTTACTTCAAACCAAGCGATGTAGAAGAGATGTGGTTTTCATAGATTTGGAAAATGCATATGACACCGTACCAATTGTAAAATTACTAGATGTTGTAACAAATTTACAAACGCCACCATAAAGGTACTTTTACCTTGCGAAATTCGCGGCTAATACCGGAATCGCTGCTGAGTCTTTACTGTGGGGATACTGCCGTTGAAACCCCCGCGATGCTTGTACACGTGTGAAGACTAGAACAACGCGAAAATTTCCAGATTACACTAGAAACATCCAGCGCTACGAGAAGGCTTCAGAACAGGTGCTGGAAGTATAAATAACACGCAGTGAAGGAAGTCAAATTAATAGAAGAGAACTGTTCTAATGGGAAATAAATTGTGTGATTTTATCTTAGTAATTCCCCGTGACAGTGTACATGAATCTTATTATATAATTCACTTTCTTGTAAGTAACGTAAATAAGTAGTTTAAATAAATTTAAGCGTTTTATTCACCACAGTTAAGTGCGATTACGAAGATTTATAAAAACCAGAAAAGATGAGAAAAAAAAATATGAGAAATACAATATCACGATCTTATGATGCTATCAAAGGCTTAAGGCAGGGGCTGCTCATAATTATATTTCTTTTAAAATATTTATAAATAAGGTAATAAACGGCAGTTGAAATGCAGAAGAATGTGAATCGAGATTTGATAGAAATTAACTGCAACACTTCTTTCGCAGACGATCAAACAGTCCTGGAAGTATATGATGATGTTTAATTAAATAAGTAGAACAATACATGAAACCTATAAAAAATTTGGAACTTGCAATAATTTTCGTAAAACTAAATACATGGTTTCAAATAAAAAATATTAAAACAAATAAAACTTCATTGATGCAATAACATTGTATGAAAGTAAAAAAGAAATCGGAAAACAAACAAATTACACAAAAATTAAACTCAATATTATGGTTACAACAGATTCATAGAGACAAAAAAGAAGTTCAAGAAATTGAAGAAAGTGTTGTGGCCCTATAAGAAGAATAGAGAATAAAATCAAAAAGTGCGAGAGTCAATCGAATGTCGGAACTTAATTAATAAAGACTGGGAAGATAAAATTATGTAAGAAACTATCTTATATACACAGTGTCTCAAAAATGTATCAAATATTTATTGAATTAGAAACAATACTGAAGTCTAAGGAGTGTGCAGGGAATTTCAAACCACTTCTTCGCCCAACTTACTCGAAAAAGTCTTTATCACACAATGAAAAGGTGCTCCATCTTGCTGAAAGTAAATTTTTTGGCCACCAAATCACTCTGACGCATAGATTATAGCAAAATACAGATTTTGAGGTGCCCAATAAGTGAAATTGTGATAACTAATTGAGCCATTAAACTTAATTGTAGCATCATTGCTTCTGACAATTTTAAATTTAAATACCACATCTTCCGCACATTTATTATACCATTGCGTTTACAGTCGTTTACAGTGATTTTATATTTTTTTTTTTTTTGGGGGGGGGGCTCTATGTAAATTTTGACATATCGTTTAACTATAGCTTTTGTGATAAAAAAATGTGTTTAACAATCCCAAAAGGGAGAATTTTATAAGTTTTCTCCAACTTCTGCCCACTTTTCGACTACGTAGGCAACTGGAATCTGTGCTTATTAAATTTAAAAATGTTTTTATGATGCAAATGAACCTTTAAAGCGAGAATTACAAATTTCATGGGGAGGCCAACATTAATCGCGCTTACGCAATTACAAATTAGCTCTGGAATATTGCACAGCAGTGCTTTAATGCCAACTAAGAACCAGAAGCTAGAAATAACTATTAGCGTAAGTCCAAGTGCAGACCTCAATCGCGCTAATTACAGCATTAAGCCTGCCATATCTTCGATATTCGGTTGGCTCGAATTAACTAATCAAATGTAAATTAGTACATTTAAATTAATGACATTTAGTAAAAACGTAGAGTTAAGCGCAGATAATCAACTTTTGGGGGACTTGGTCCGAATATCGTTCTTTGACCCGAGCGCACTTACCTCTGCAATCTGTTACTGTACAGCATTTCGAAGCAACTTGCAGCTATTTCCGTTTTAATTTACATTATCTCAGAGGTGTTTTGGTTGCGCAAGAGAGAATTATATAGGGAGGCTAATCGTAAAGTTAGATCATAAACGGTACAACAGCATTGTATCATTCATTCCCTCGCCCTGTTTATTATAACAGCAAAATTCTAAGACTGCTTTTTAATTTCCTTACCACAATCGTCTGATATGTGTTCTGCATAGACACGACCTTGGAAGTATGTCCATGTAAACTCACTGGGTGACAGGGCTGTGTTTAACAACCCACTATTTGGTTTGTTGACGCATTTAATTGGAAGTTATACGAGTGACATGGTGGATTCGGATTCCAAACAGTTAATATCAAATTCTGCGTTAAGATAGAGAGAATCCCTAGTGAAATAAGGAAGATGATAAGGACACAAATATGGTAATGAGGGATTATCGAGAAACAGTGTCTTTGAATGACAAAAGGTTTCAGAACGATTCCAGAGTCGGCCGTCTGTGAACATCGCATACCGTTGCAAATATGGAACATGTGAGCCAGTTACTGTAAGAAGATCGTCGTGTTACCGTGCGCATATGAGGAGAGTTGAAATCAAATAAGGGTGTGTCATCAAATCGTATGCAACTGTTTACGAAAACAGAAACCTAATCCAAAAATAATTCTTTACGTACTGAAGGAAGGACAAAAAGAAACCAAACGAACGACTGCTGCTGAACTGTTGGAAGAATTAATCCCATATTTGTGCTGCTGAAATGGAAGCGTCATGAAGATACCCAACAATCCAAACGACTGTGATGTACTCAGAAACATCCCGGATGAAGCTTACTACTAATAATAAGTTATTTATTAAGACTTCAGTTTTCTGACAAACGTAAAGAGCGTCTCTAAAGAAATGCAATATTTAGATTATATGGCACTTTTTTCTGCAAGGTTAGCAGCGTTTGATCGTCGACATTTAGTAGTAAAGGCATTGCCGTTAGTAAATATTGAGGCTAATTAACGGAAGAAGGTGCGACGATGGTTAAAATTCATTATAAACACAAATAGTGTTTCACCAAGAGTGCGCTCAAATTACGTGGATATGTCAATAAGCAAACTTGCCGCTTTTGGAGCATAAAAATCCTCGGATAATTCAAAAATGACCTATGCATATCCAAAAAGTAGCAGTTTGGTGTGGCTTTTATACTGGGCGAGTAATTGGGCTGTTCTTTTTTCAAAATAACGTCGGAAACGCAGTGGTTATCAATGGTGGACGCTATCGTGAGATGATATGGATGACTTATAGTTCCAGCAGGACGGAACCACCTGTCATATGACGCGTAAAACAATCCAATTGTTAGAGCAAAAATTGAATGGGCGACTAATTTTCCAAAACAGCGAAGTAAACTGGCGATCAAGATCTTGCGACTTCACCGTACGATTTTTTCCTCTGGGGATTCGTGAAAACCAAAGTTTATGCTACAAAAATAACAAACAAAAAAATAAGTTATCGACAAAATTGAGCCACAGTTATGCAAAAAATGATTTAGTTTTTCCAGAAGAATTCGAGAATGACAAATATAATGTCACAACTTTACCAACTAATAAACGAAATGTTTTTCCTAAAATTAAACTCGCATTTCTTTTGAGTCAACCTCTATCGCAATTAATTTTATTTTTTGATCGATCGTTATATAATCACTATCGTGTAACTTTTCCGTCAACCACTAGTTGCCAATTAAGAATAAACACGCTGATAGCGTGACCCATTATTAGCGATAACTGCCTATCAAAAAATTCAGTTCAATATCCCCCGCTGCGTTCATTCATTTTGACCACCGACACGAATATTACACATACGAAGCCGTCAAGCCAGAAAAATTGATTCAAGGGGTAAGTTATAAATACCCCTGAAAACTGGATCACGGTAGGTCTGGCGTCCGGTGACCCCGGAAATGTTGACCAGCGACTAGAAAGGGGGTCCTAAAATATCAACTAGGACTAGTAGTACTCTAATATTTGGTTAGTTACGCTCAATTACAGAATATAACCACGTTGGCTTATTGAGTGATATTCTAGAAGATCGTAGTGCATAAAATTAGTTCCTGGTCATCAGGAAATACAGGATGGGCCAAAATTGTCTCTCTAATTTCGAAGAAAGGTTATGAAGTGAAGGATGATCCGAGGGTGGGGGAAAGAGATTTTATTAGAGACAACTAGTCGAAAAGTTTTGTCTAGAGAGGTCCTTAATACCTAACATGTCATAGACGAACAGAAAGCAACATTTGCTATCGTGCCAGACATTCAGTACAATGATCCTGTAGATGCACAATGTGCTACTTGGAAGCGCTTTCAATTTGCGCCTCGGACTTTCGCTTCCGATTGCAAATCAATTTTGAAGTGAGAAGAGAATTTCAAAAATACTGGGGTTTTGCAAGAAAAAGGCGAGAAAATATCGATGCAGTAAGACGTTCTATTTTGCCATTGCTCGTTTGGAAATATATGGAAACATCTTGAAACGCATTTTCCACTTGTCGGGATGCGTTAATAAGCAAAACTTTCGTTATTGGAGTGCTAACAGCCCGTGAGATATTCATGAAAACCCTCCGAGTAAAATAAGGGTCATTGGCCCTTACTTTTTTGAGGAGGAAACCAATGTGTTAATGTCACTTTCAATCGATATGTGGAAATGATTCGACAATTTTTGACCAAATCTCGACGCATTCCATCTGGAAAATGTTTGGTTTCAACAGGCTGGAGCTACAGCACACATAGTAAGGGCTTTATTCCAAGTACTGAAATTTTTTTCCTAGGGTATTATTGTTTTCAGGGTTTCTTTAAAAGTATTGTTCTGTATTTTATCTTTTCTAGTTTTTCTTTCTATTTTTTTAGGAACTTCATTTATGAGCCTTACATTTTGCTTATCTGGTTCTGTGTTTCGGACCTGTTTCTAGTTTTACTTCCTTCGGCAACAGTAGCCCAGCACATAAATAATTGGACATAGTGCATAGTTCTGTTTATATCGTTACAATATTTTTGTAAATATCATATCTCATCAATAATAACGAATTTTATAGCGAGTTCCTATAAGATGAATAACTAACTGTACCCCTGTTGTGAAGAAAATTGATTTATGGTGCCTTAAAGTAACTTCCAATAATTAAAAAATGTATAAAAATTATTAATCATGATAAATAATTGCCGATGAAAGGTCAAATGAATAAGAAGTACTTCTGTGAAGCAACCGCAACACAACTAGCAATTTCAAGTACGTACACACGGATTAGCGACATTGAATTAAATTTCCTTAGATCTCTATATGGTTACGTTCTCTGTCAACGTTAAAGCAAAAAATGGAGGCTAAATCAATAAATTACCACGTAATTATGATTGTAGATTTCTATGATCGATTAAACATGCAGTAATTTAGGAATTGTGAAAATTATTACTCATTAAATACACATCAAAAACTTTTATCACAGTCCTTCTGTCATCGCCAAAAATAGAAGAACCAACAAAAATCATTTTCATCATTTTTCATAGAATTATATCGACTTTTAAAAATTCGACTTCTTAACTAATCTTCAATAAAACTTTAAAGTTAAAAAACACCCAATTAGACTGTTCTTGAAATCTTCGTCTGAAAGGAAGTCACGAGGATCTGAAGAGATTGCAATCTATGGGGGGACATCTGACGCGTACCTCTGGTGCATTAAAAACTACTAAACCAAGTCGACGATTTCCTTGTTTGGAGGATATCTTGAAAATTACTTTCCTTCTTCCCTTGCCGATTTAACCTTTTTGTATGTAGCGCGTCCTAACACATCAGTTGCGGCGATTATCGTTTCCTTAGATGCAGATGCGTTTCAGTATGTGACGCCCAGCTAATCCCACCATGTACCCAGGTCGTGAGATACTGTTTGACGATAGAAAAATTAATTTTTTGTCGCATGTCATAATTTTGTCCAAAAAGTCTTTTTTATCTTGACAGCAAGGACATAGCAATACCGTATTACATTTTTGTCTTTAAGGTCTAAAGGTCTTCTTTGTGAACATTCCCCAGCTTGTGAGCTCTGGTGTGCGCGATAGCAATCTTCTTCTAAGTTATTCCAGTTCCTCATCTTCAACTTTAGGTGTGCTCAATCACGCACGTCAAAATTTCCAGTATCCTGCCCTACAACAATCTGTTCCGACTCTTGAAATAACAACCACACCAAAAGTGGTCTAGTTTACAGCTACTCACAAAAATCAAAATCAGGAAACTTCTTAAAATTTCGAATTAATGGCTTGACTACTTTAGGATACAGCACACATTTGAAAAACTTTAGCTTTGCCTTTTTCCTCCAAATTTCACATAAATTTCTTGACTCATATATCAGGAAGTACCAAGAATTTTAAATTCTACTGCCAATAGCTTGTTTTGCTTCGTCTTTGGAATTAAACGAAATCAATCAGTCAAACCATATCCATTCTAACAACATACATAATAATTGTTTCAATAGAGCCAGTTCTCCAAATAAAAAATATTTAAAAATCAAAAATGTTAACATTATTTTTAAACAGCGCCATAACTAAAGTGTTGGCTCAAGAGCGAATGATTAATTTCCCTCCGCTATGATTATTCAAATCTTAGAGTTTTGCCACCAGGGAACAGTATTATTGTAGTCAATTCAAAGCGGTCTTTACAAGGCATGTTAAGTACCTGTTTAGATTAACAAAGCAGGCTAAACTTTGGGAATTCCACATGCAAGGCTCCAAAATTCGGTTTTTGCAGTATTTATTGCAAGCCTTCTCCATGAATGCTTCTATCGGTGAAAAACAAAGAAACGCTCAAGGATTTCGTAACAAAGAAGACGAGAAGTAAATCTTTCCATTTTATAATGCATAAAAAAAATGGAGACACATCCATTAGTATAATATTGCATTTTCTATTTATCATTCCAGAAATAAAAAAAAACTACTTGTGAGGCACAATGCTGTAACACCTCTCATATGGGAATACCATCAAGGCAATGTGGAAATATTCCCCAATAACCGAGATACTATATTTCGTTAAGTAGTCGACTATCAAAATTCCTTCCTTGGTGAAGGTTTAGAGAGCAGGTTAAATTGGTTGTACACGAAAGCACAAAAAGAGTTTTGTTCAGGCGAGATCTGTCGTTATAGCTATAGCCTTAGTGATCAAACGATAATTTTTTTCTTGCTTACTCCTTACTTCTCCTCTAAAGTGCCCAAGTTTTAGTGGACCCAGAACAGATTCGTTATGTCTGCGCCTGGTCTTGGACTAGCTTTACCTTTTTCACCCCTTCTAACTTCTTGCTAAAGTCCTCCAGTTAGTAACGTCTTTCTCCAAAATTCTCTCGCGGGATTTAACTTTTTCTTCTTAAGACCAAATCACATCTATTTTAGTCATTTCAGTTACGGTTGCATGAAGGTACTTAAAATCCACTACTACGTCGATTCATCTCGCAGATTCACCTCAAATATTTTTTTCTACCGTGTTATTTACATGATTAATATTCTCTTTTAAGTTATTCTAGAAATGAGTTTACCGCCACGTTTTGCATGTTGGTAAATCATTCTGCTGTATCTGAACTCACGCGACCAATTTTTGTACCACGCGTGGAGAGAATACCATCGGAGAAAATAAGGCAATAAAAATAATTTTGTCGTTTCACCAAACTTTGATACAGACCATTTAAAAACTTCAATCTACGATAATATATGTTAATCGGCTCAAGAATAGGCAAATGTAATGAAGGCTAAATAGTCAAGTAAAAACTGTTGCCATCATTTGTCGTCGGCAAGTCTTATTACTTTATAGGTTAACCTTGTAAGTAGATCAATAAAAATGTGTACCACCTTTTAGATTTAACTTGTTAATGAACTTGTTGCTTCTCAGTTTGTTATCTTGTCTAATTTATTCATGATTTTCTATTCAAATTCTCTCGATACCAATATTGCATCTAAACAGAAAACATGGCTTTTTCCGTTCAAGTTACGTAAATTAATTGGAAATGTAACAGTCACTGTCTGTTAAGCTTGAAATTTTACAAGGTGAGACAAAAATAACACAATTTATAAAAATGTGAAACAAGAAAGCAAAAAACCGGTAAATAATCCAACTTGCAAACAAATAATTAACAAGCTTAACGCCTCAAAATTTCTTTGGATGAGCAGATAAGAGAAAGTCGACGTTTCTTGTGCCACCTTCCATGCATTTGACTAAACTCTGATTTTTATTCAGGGTCCGTTTTAGTTTACATGTAAGCCGGCCAAAATTACTATTCAATAAAGCCAACAGAAAAAGGTCGCGTTTCCAACGGCGTGTCGGCTGCAGTTTTTCGCAATTCTACAATCCTTGGCGCCGCAGTTTATTTGCAGTTTCCACACAAAAAACTCAATAGTTTAAATATAGAACGTTTTCTAATGCTATTAGAGCACAAGGCTAATCTTGGGCCGTGACCACGTTGGCATACTACGGCAATTCGAATAAAATAAGTGAAGAAAGCTTAAATTGTTGCTTTCGGTTTAAAGTGCTGGCAAACTTGGTAGTATTTCTTTTTCAAATTTTGCAATGAGCAATGAGTATCGACTCTTCATCAGAAATATTATGTTACCAAAGATCAAAGCATTACGGCTTGACAAACAGTTGAAAGGGGTACAGCCTACGTAGAGTGGAATACTCAAAGGCGGAGGAGCCTAATCGTACGACAGTATTTGGCTTTATTATCTTATCTTCGTTTCTGTTGTGTTTTATCTTTTTGCAGCTTGAATAGCAACACTTGTGTTAGTAGTATTAAATTATTTAAACTTGGCACCACAATAATTATATATTAGATTTGTTTTGTCTCATGGTTTGTTTTTCAGGTAAATCAGCATAGTCATTATCACTACTACGTTATCCATTATTAGACAGTAACTCTTCAGATTGTACTTCCACAACAACAATAAATGCATAAGTCACAATAAAACAGATCCTATATTATCTCATACCAATTTAAGCCTTACAAATGAACCACTCAACTCATTTTGGAATTTAGAAAACTTATTTCTCACAATTTGACAGAAGAGCAAAGATAATCTCGAATGGACATATGCCATGGTATCTCCTTCGATACAACTGGAGACCTCAGCTATTAGGTACTCTCTACTGACTTCTATTTAAAAACAAGTTGGCTCAATGACTAGAAGAGGGTGAGACTTCTCAATGAGAACCAAGGCAAGAGATCAGGGAACGGAACAGGATGTTAATTATGGCAATAGATTTCGATGGGATCGCTTTTTGGCATCTCTGCGAAGAGAAGACTATCGTCACTAAAGAGGTCTATAAGTCATTCCTAAAGACTATATCCTGAAATACATCGAAAGGAAGAGTGTGAAGTCCATTATCATTGCTCATGTTAATTCCAGTCTATACAAACTAAAGCTCGTTACAAAGTATTTAAGGGAGGCAGTGGAAGATGGGTTCACCCCCTCCCCCCGCAATATTCAACTGATGTGCATCCCCATAACTTCAACTGTTTTGTACCTTTGAAAGTTCGCATACCTGGGATTCGATACGCAAATTGGGATTTAGTCATTAAACCAACCAATAAGGCGATATTGGAAGGTTCGCAAAGTGGCTCTTTAAGGGGGTTACCGTGCTACCTGAGCGGTGGGAAACTGTGGTTGCAAAAGAGGGGGACTATATTTGATTGTCACCAAAAATCATCGATGGAACATTTATAGTTAATTTATATAAATAAAAATGTAAATGTTCGTTTGTTCAAAATATTAAATCTCCGAAAGTTCTCTACTGATTGCTTTGAAATTTTGACACAACGATGCATTCGAATACGCGCGTTTTTATATATAGATGTCACACCTGTTTTTGAAAAACAGCGCCATCTGTTAGACGTAGAAGCAGAGCCACAGCAACGCGTGGCAGGGTACAGCTAGTAGATTATTAAATATTTTGGAAGTTTATGATAGATTGGAATGAAGTAATAATGTCAGAAGATAAATAGTAGACAATGCTGGACTACTAAAGACAATTCATGAATATTGAAACTGTAGTACATAATATAAATCGATTTCTAAAAATAATTTTTAATTTTTTCGCATTTCAAATTAAAGAATAAACGCGCCAGTTCTGTAAAAACGCGAGCAAGTCAACAAAACAATTTTATCACCTCCGCTTCCAGGGACGTTCAGGAATTTGCATGTAAATAATCTTATCAGTCCCTTTCTCCCGTATCTTTTAATAACACAGCAGCAAACAAATGTAGAGTTCTCTAGCTACATGTGCCTATTCCGGCGCAACTACAATATTCATGGCAACAGCACAGTTTTGTCGATCGATGTACTAGATGGCTCTGAGTCCGTATTATTCAAGAAGGTCGTTTCCTTATTAGAAAATGTTGTTTGAAACTCCCCGTTTTGTTACCTATAGAAGCCTCTCGAAGAATTTTTGCCAACACAGTACAATAATAGTTATTATACTAATAATAAAACTGGCACTGACCTATAGAACGCTAAATGTAGTTTGATGTTAAGATACTAATATCGGATAATTTTCTCTTTAACGCCATTTAGTAATCTAACAAAAATGACACTGTAAGCCTTGCTATACATTCGAGTATGAATCAAACAGAAACAAGTTTTTTAACTTATTAAAGCATTAAATACTATCATTCCTAGACTAAGGCAGGTGTTCCTTAAGTAATATATGACATGTTCTCAATTTTTGTCGACTTTTGACAACTGTATATATATATATATATATATATATATATATATATATATATATATATATATATATATATATATATAGTTAATTTAAAACCTTTTTCCCTTCACCTCATTATTGTGACTTGTGAGTAGCCACTCACCATACTACAGTAATCATACGCAGGCCACCATAATTCTTCTATCATAGATAGTGTGATCGTCACTGTGGTCTATTTTTATAAGAAGCTACAGGCAAAGCCCAAAAATGTCCTTTTTCAAGATTATAAATCTGACCTTTAACAAAATTCGTCACCATTTAATAAAATTTGTGAAATTTATCAGAGCTCAATGCCTCTTTTTGTTCTACACGTGAAGGTCTTAACCTTAATTGTCTGGATTACACAATTACGGTACATAATTCAAGTAAAACCCCTCCCACCATCAAATCATCAACCTAAAACGCTATTTTACGAAAGCAATAAAGTTTACAACATAAAACAACACCATCTCTCAAATTTTTTCCTTACAACACCTTTAGGATATTTTACTTATCTTGCTTTAGTTATTGCATCTTATCACTTATTGACATTCGTCTGTTCAAACAGTTACAAAGCGGAAAAGATGCAGCATAAATAAAAATTATATATCCCCCAACATTATCCATTTATGACCTTTAAAAGCGCAAATCGACTTAAAACTGTTTTTAAATGTTCGCGTGAGCTTTACTGCCCAATAAAGATAAGCAATAATTACGGCCATTTTAAAGATGAACGACAATTAAGTAAACTGCGTATTCATAAGTGCATTAATTCTATGCCCTCTTCAAGGTCACCATCAGAGGTGCGAATCATAAATGTGCCAAATAATTTCGATAAACTAATATTGATAGAGCATACAAAATTTAAAAATATGTAGTGTATAGTTGAGTAAAGTTTATATTTGCAGCAATAAAGACTTATAATTGCAATGTTCATATGTGACTGTAATACACAAACAATTCATTATTCTTAATTGTTTTTATTGACTAATATGATAAAGGCACTGACGAATTCGAATATTAAAACGACTATTATCTAGCTATTAAATAATTAAATTAACGTTGCAGAACACTCCAAGCAATGAAGTAAGAAACTATAGCAAGCGCGATAAAGCACGAGCTACCCTCGTCTATTACACAACGGATTATTAAGTTTCTCACAGTAGAGAACCTAACACTGCCCGAAATTTTGAAAAGACTTGAGTTTACGTCAGACAAAAACAATTTTTGAAAGACAAAAAGCAGTTGAAAATAAAGGTCACCAACATCACTCAAGGACTAGCGCGCCGGGGATGATATTCGCAATGTTCACCTCATTTCGTGAGGATGATCACCAATAACCGATTTCTAAACTTGCTTCTAAGGTTGGAATGAGCTACAGCACTTCTCATGCAATCCGAGACATTGTCCTGCTATATGACAATGCCCGACCACATACAAAACTCCACTCCAAAGAATTATAGATTTGTTTTGGATTACATGGGAATATCTTTATCGCCTCGCGATTATCGTTAAAACATGCCTTTCGAACCACTTTCATATTACGATAGTTTGATGAAAAAACTTAGTATTTGTTGAGAAAAACGTGTTTCAAGTCATAAAATTTATGTAGATCAAAATACTTTAAGATGAAGAATGTCCATTGCAAGTAAGGAGCTGTTATTGACTTGCTAGAAACGTCCAGAAAGATTGACAAATGTGTATTCAGATAATTCCGTAAAGACCAACTGCTGAAAATGAGTAAAAGTAGACCGTGCAAATGACTGCCAATGCGAAGCGCATGTAATTATAGAGTAATCTTGTAAATGAAAAAAAAATTTCATTATATTTAGGCATTTGGAAGAGAAAGTGCTTGCAGAAATACTTATAAAATTATAGTTTAGTGAGACATGTGCAATGTGGCTTCCCAAAAACTGTAGACAAAAACGAAGTACGAGAATAAGTCATCATAAGATGAATTTGTACCATATCCAAACATAGATATAGTATCTTAACATTTCTGTTTAAAATTGATAATATTGTAACCGACAGTTGATTGTCAAAACGCACAGTATTGGACATCACGTTATTTAATTTTTACTGTCAAAAGTTAAACCATAAATCGTCTGCGTAGTATGCAAATGGTTGTCTGTTATCAAAAGTGGGTATAACTAATGCAATTTTTCAAAAAAAGTCGAATGGATATAGACAATAAAGATTAATTACAGCAGTGACATCACACTAGACAAAAATTGAACTGAATTAAACATTAACCATGTGACAGTTGGTATTATAATTCATGACAAAAAAAACAGTCTAGTAAAGCGTATGCCAAAAACATTCTAAAACACCCGACAAAGAACTACGCTTCTATATTTACATACGCCAATACTGAAAAAGGCGCATTTTGAAGAGAAAAAATGTGGGTATACCATTAAATCCTAGAAAAGAAAAGGCAAGAGTTCATAGTGAAAGTACAACAATCCACTACTATCCATCAAACAAATTCAAAACTTAATTACCTCCTGGGAAGATAATGATAACCCCTACAGTTGCATAGTAACACATTTCCAAAAAAAGAAAAGTGTCCTATTGTGGAGGAAACCTAAACTGTTAACTTATTCTCAAATTGCCTCCCTGTAAACTTCTCCGCAATACTCCAAAGCTAACTATTCGATCGAAAACATGACCTCCAAACACTAGTTATTCTATAACAAAACAACATTCGCCCCCGTATTAGGAAGGGAAGGGATTGAAGACCACTAGAGCACAACCACCTTAAGGCTTACTGTACTACTCATCACTTACACAGAGAAGAGCTTAACAGTTTTTCACTGTCTTCTCTAATTAAGATTCTTCAGAAAACTGGATCCTCCCAGAAGTCGATGTAGAGTCTACAAATGGATTCTTCTCTACAGATATCCATCATTATGTGCCTTTTTTTGCTAATGCATCAGCTTTTTTAGTTCCGGGTATACCCCACTCCTTAAGTCCGGGCACCCGCATGAGAGTCTATTGTGGTTTCCAAGGGTTGTAAGGTTTCGCAAGAATCCTCAGCCCTCCCCCCAAGGCACTCACAATAAGGGTATCTTTATTTTGATAGTTACCAATTAATTTCTCTTCACGCAGATATATGTCTATAGCGTAGAATATTATGATGTCAGATTTGTCGGTGTGCTGTGTTAGTTTTCCTGCCCAACAGCGTCTACGTGCAAATGTTTCATTCCATTTAAGAAAAATGTGACAATTCTTGTTATTCTGATATGACCAGGAGCAAATGCTAGTTATATCCTCTACATAGCTCTGTCCCTATGAAATGTAAGTTCTGAAGGTGGTCCGTAATCGGCTAAGATCCCTAACCTTCAGAAGAATTTTAAATATTCATTAGTCGTGCAAGGTAGACGTACATAATTAACTTGGCATTACTGTGGCAAGTACAAATAACTAAAAGGCTTAAACCAAAAACAGCGCATAAATTTACGAACAGTAGATCATTGGCATGCGCTAGCAGCGAGCGAGCCTTAACTATGTATAAAGTGTCAAAAGTAATGAGTATAACGAGAGATGTTGCTGTGCACAGTTGCAGCAAAAAGCTCGTTGTGTACTGTCCTAAAGTATGTTTACAAAACTTGAACAGTCATCGTAAATATTGTAACAAATTTCCAAACATCGCCATTAGGGGCCGTCGCCCCGTCATGGTCGAGCGACGGTCATAATACTTTTCAAGAATACAGCCGCGTACATGCAACGCCTCGAACAATGTGAAGTTTTCCGATGTTTACTAAAAGCTTCGCGTAGGGCTCTAGAAACCGGTCCCAAGTCGCTAGTGCAACATAAATAGTGTTACAGGTAAACAGAGTATAACTTTACGTTGGTAATTCTATGTGTTGTGTACATAAATAATTTTAGGTTATTTTTATTGCCTGTAAGTAAAATAGATAAGTAGTTTTAATAAATTTACTTGTGTTATTCACCACTGTGGAGAAAAAAAAACGTTACAATATAAAACCACCTAGCCTATGGAAAAAAAGTGTTCCCGTATCATGTAGTTGTGAGATTGATCCATACATTCACCAGAAAATGTTAACGCAGTGCACTACTAACGTCTCCTTGAACATCACCTATATCGCAAGCGTGTATTTCCTGAGACAATCAATTTGCATATCATGTAACAGAAAAAGCGATAGGCTTGTTAGAAAGCTGACAATGAGAGGCCTTGGAACATCCTTGGTATTCCTATCATGTAAGTCCTTGTGAAGATAACTTGGGACGGTCAAAAGAATTTTTCAGAAGCATCAGGTTCCCTAAATGCTCCATTTTATTTCCGTGCAGCAGAAAACCACTTAGTCTACGGTATTCGACAGCTCTAGTAAATTTAGGAAATAACTGAGAGTTCTCTAGTGATTATATTAAATGGATATAATAAAATTTTGGATTTAAATTCTATTGCCACTATTTTACAAACTTTCATACCTAAGCTTTTTCGTGTTTACACCATGTATTTAAGTGCAGAATTAAATTACTGTTACGAGCCATAAAAACTACTAGTTCTAAACGCTTTACAAGCTACACAAAGATATACAACAAATACAGTAAAGGTGAAAAAAAAGTATTATACGAGGTCTGTTCTGAAAGCATCAAAATACTACTTTTTAACATTGCACAATTGCATAACAGATCTAACATTTTATGTTGGGAGCAAATAAGAAAAAACGCATGCTGAATGTCTGAGATCATTCCAGTGCAACAGAAGAAAAGCTGATACTAACCTTCAACCTCAAGAGAAATAGAGAAGTACAACAAAACACAAAAAAAACTTGGTCAAATATTCATGATTTAGAACTTGAACGACAAAATTCAAATGAATGATAATTACAGGGCGACTGGTCATCCTCAATATTTTCTCGAGCTTCGATAGCAGTACGGGACCAGCATTGTCGTGAAGCTGGATAACGCCTCGAATTGGAAATTCGCATGTTATCCGACAATACTTTCGTCCGAAACAGACAACAGCAATTTTAGTAATCGTTAATTTATGGTCATAACAATGCAAATATCCTCATGGTCTCGGGAGACATCGGTGACTTTGATGTTCAACTGTTTCTCTTCCTCTCAAAAATTGTTTATACCAAACGTACACTAGTCTTCTTAAAGATATCGTCTCTGAACTGCGCTAAAGTCTTCTCAAAATGTCGGAATAAAGTTACGCCATCTGTCGTGAAAAACGATAATAATCTGTTCATTTGATGTCGTGATACCAAAGCCTCTCACGGCGCATAAAACAAAATTCCGGTTTATATGACATTTACCCACATATATCTCTGACACGCGGTCTCAAAACCACAATTTCATTTTGAGATAAAAAGTTGGTCGCACGTCTTGCGAAGCGTAAGACCCAAGTCGGAAACACCATTTTACCAGGGAAGGTATCGCAGCATGTTAAAAGGTTTTTCAAATATTACGTAATTTTATTAACAATATTATGATGCTAATCAATAATCTCAAAATTTCGTCAACTTGAATTTTATACACTTTTATGCACCTTTGTAATGCGCGTCATTCAAAAATTATAAGGAAAGTTTTGACATTGGCGACAACTTAACAGTACAAAACTCATAGGTGACCTCGCGTATCTTCTCGAACATCCATTCTGTGTCGTGTGTGTGTGTGTGTGTGTGTGTGCGCGCGCGTGCGTGCGCGCGTGCGTGCGTGTGCGTGCGTGAGTGCGTGTGAGTGCGTGCGCGTGCGTGTGCGTGTGTGTGTGTGTGTGTATATTTATTTGGTACACGCCTAGCAGTTGCACGTATGATACTAGGAAAGTTTTGTAATATGACGCAAGCGGCTAGTTGCACGTTACAAGTACAAGAAGCGTAGTGAAACAAGCCCAAATGTGTACTGACTTACGGATTACTTGCTCCCGAACTTTGACAGTGAAAAGACCTCGTAATGCGGAATACCGGAGTATTTGAACGAGATGACTACAGTTGTACTAGGAAATAATATCCTCATACGACTATAGTGAGGTGGTATCGAGAGTTTCAGAAAACAAATTTTAGTTTAGAAGAAGCTACGAGGTCCGAACGCTCATCCTCATCTGTCAGGAGGATGCTCTAGTCCGACAGGCAGTATAGAAGAATGTTTGGACGTTCCTGCATCGAAAATTCCTACTGTTCTGAAAGACCATCAAGAGTGAAGTTTGTTTCTTTTGTACAATAAGTTTAAAAATAGAATATCTCGCTATATCGATAATATTGCAACAGGTAATGAAACCTAGCTTTATTTTAATGGCGTGGCCACTACGGCCTAATACAATGAAGGCCTTCTAATGGAGTCGGATGACGAGTGTGTCCAAATACCTGAGGAATTATGGAAGTGTTGCTTTGATGACTGATTTTGAAAGATGTAAAAGCGCATAGAGCCTGATAAAAAGTATATAAAATTGAAGCTGTATTACAACATGTTCGTCCAATTACGATTTCGCTAGTGACATCGTATGTGTTCGCCTTAAGAATACTACAGAAATGAGCGAACAGAAAATTTTTGTTAAAAATTATAGTCTGAAAAAATCACAATGTTTGGAGTGATTTTTCCACTTTGAAAAGACATGACAACTAGAGCCCTGTCCTATTCCTTCGACGTAATCGATCAGAAAACACTTAAACAATTATTATTTACTTGTTTTTTTATATGTATGGACTTGTATACAAGGAATTTATTCCTTCAGGATAAACAAAAAACAAACAAACAAAAGGAAATGCTGAAGAAAGATATTCTCTTGTAATGTCTATTATAACTGTTTGGTTCCTTCTGTATTTAAAAAGCAGAAGCACAATAATAAACAGGCAGAGAAAATATTTAAAAAACACATTATGTAGACTTTTCATTTCCTCCAGAGAAATGAGTTTCGCCCAACTTCAAAAAACCTTGAATGTTCCACTTACACGTTCTCATGTCGCTACAGTCAAAGAACTTTGCATTGTTACTCCGTATTTCTCAAGATAAAAATATAATGAATTGGCCAAACTACAATTTTATCTCCCAGCAAACAGATAAGGAAAACAAATTTAAACATTCTTGCAGTTAAAAGACCATTAAGCAATCCTACTCTAATTTTAAACCTACGTGGTCTCCCACTATCACACTCATCCCCTTTCAGAAGTAGGAGTACAATTAAGAGTGCAACTATTGAACCCAGCTTTGTCGGCGATACGCAAAGGTCAGATGGCGATCACGCAATGCGAACATAAATGGCATTAACAAATAAAATCGCCTTTAGATGTTCCATCAATGAAATGCTTTTATTGCAAACTGTGCCAATCTGGACATCAAGGTCACGCGGGTGCTAGCTTCATTTCAACATCCATCGACACAGTTACAATTAGAAATTGAATCCTTGGCAAAATGATGAAATGCAATAATATAATGGCGAAGATCAAAGTCTCGTTCGAGATTATCGACTCTATGTCAAAGTCATTTGCTGCGGCAATCTGTGGGATAACACATTGGTCAATGACTGCACTTGAGTGATATCATGACCTTAGAAAAAACCAATAACATGCACAAAAAACAAACTAGTGAAATAGTGGAAAAGTCAAGACAACTAGTTGCTTTTTAGGGTAAAAAATTGGACGATCACAATCTGCTCCGAGTTATTTATACAGCACAAACCGTAAACCCTATAGCTACTTGAAAATAATTTAGCAATAAAATGCGCGAGTTTTGCCTTAACTGCTCCAACTATGCGAAAAAGATCAGCGATTGATCTTGAAAAATCGTATACATTCCCTTTTTGAAGGAGAGTGACATAAGAGAATAAATTTTCTGCTCTTTTTTAAAACATATCAGCATTAAAAAACGTGTTGAAAGCGACCCTTTAACATCATCTTCAGAACCGCTTCTTCCCTTAGAAGTGTCGCTGGTAAGTCTTGCAGCTTCAAATCCAAAGAAAGGAACAAAAGTCGGTTATAAACTCTATAAAAGTTGCAATACATAAGTAATTTGTCCCAAAAGTATCGAACCAATATGAATATAATAAAAAAAGTTGATGCAACCGCGGTGTAACCTGGCAGTTGATGAGAATGGACTGTAATGCGCATGCGTGAATGAAGGTGACTTCACTGGCGGGATTAATTAAAATTTAGACGTCGACAAGTTAGTACATGGAGTATATGATCGTCGCATTTACAAGATTAAGCAAGTAAAGCAAAGAACCTTCATCAAATTTTGTGGACAGGTGAAACATTTAAATAATTCAGAACGCTTTCGGGAATGGCACAACACAGGACTATGCAGAAATATTTTAAGTATAAACGATTCTGTAAGAGATATGCGCGATTCTCAAGGTCACTTTAAATGAAACTGAAGCTATATACAATATTTCTTATATCTTGTATCATTTTTGTTGTAATTTTTTGTATTAGACGCCTCGATAACTTTGGGGCAAGTCATGCATTTAATATTTTGTTGATGCTTCGAACTAACGCAAAATAAATGTTCGCGAAGCAAAGAAAGTTACTGCATGTTGAAAAAAGGGGGCTTGACATCATAACCCGAATGGCAATTAGTGATTGAGGTCTCCTGTAATAGTCATACCAAAAATTGATAGTGGAGCCATACCGTGCATTAATTACAAAAGTGGAGTCAATAATAGGTCACTCTGTCACCAGATGTCATCATCAGTTTATTGAAAACGTGCTCAAAATAAAAAACATGGGACCGGCTCTGTAAGCAATCCCAGAACGAACTTAAAAAAACCTTTCGATTTCGATTTCGAATTTCGGGAAAATTCGAAATCGAATATCTGAAAATTATTCGACATAAATTTTTCTTCATTTTCGAATTCAGCGTAAAATTTCCTATAAGAATCACATTTAAAATCGTAATGTCGAAAATTTTCCCGAAATTCGAAGTCGAATATCTCGAAAACTATTCGACATAGAATTTTTTCGATTTCATTATTGAGATCAGCGTAAAATTTTCTTTAAGAATTGCTCATAAAATCGCAATGTCGAAATTTTCCCGAAATTCGAAGTCGAATATCTCGAAAACTATTCGAGATAGAAACTTTTTGATTTCGATTTTGAAATCAGCGTAAAATTTCCTATAAGAATCCATTTTAAAAATTTCAAAAATCCATAATTTTGTGACAGCGACAGACAGACCGACAGACATATAGAATTCAGTAACGAACTTTTTAAGTTCGTTGATAATTCAAAATACTTTTACCAGTTAGTTGACAGTAAGGGGTTTCGCCTTCTTCTTGCATGATCATAGTGGACCATCTGTTAACGAATTCCTCTTATACAAGACTACCATTCATTCTATCACGATTCGGCTCCAGTTTGGGGCTGAGCGGCAAAAGCCGTGTTTTGTCAGAAATGACGACCTCCTCAAAGACGCAGGAATAGCAACACAATCCAGGAGTTTATCTCCTAAAGAACACAAAACCTCTGAGAGCATCCAGAGCCTCGGCACCCCATCATTCGTATAACTTCTATAAATACGAAGTTGATAGGGACACTAGCCATAAGCTTCCGAAGATCTTGATTCCTCCGTGAAGCATACCCATTAACAACGCCAGATGTCATCAAAAGAATCAAGGTTGGAGAGGTGGGAGGCTTTGGAGCCGGAAATCTCTTATTTCGCTAGTAAAAACGTCAAAAGTTGATAATAAATCACTGCTGTTCAGACCCATGTTATCGCTTATACTACCATAAATCTAATATCTTTAAAGCGCGACGCGGAGGTCTCCGGTCTCCCGCCGTGTAAAAAGCATTGGTTGCCAGACTAACGCTTTCGGGGCCACGCGGAAATACACGAACGATCGCCGTACCTTTAAAGCACACTGCAATTTTAAAAACTTAAATTAAAATTAAATTACTTATATCCTACCGTTTTGGTTTTTTGTTCTTTTTTTGCAAATAAGCATTCTTTGGTATGGAACGGCTGTAAACAGCTGAGCACCACAGAAATTACATGAGAAAACGAAGAAGTGAGCAGACTGCAGATGAAAGGGCAGCAATAAATGACGCGAGGCGACGTATATGTGCCGAAAGAACTCTGGAGGAAGTTGAAGTAGAAAACCAAGCAAGACGACAACGACGTTCTCAAACAACACCGGAAGAAATAGCTGAAGAATAGTAACTGTCTATGGTTTAATGCAGGAGGAATGAAGAACAGATTTGGAATAGGGTTTCTATTAAAGGAGGACCTTGAAAATGCAGTTGTGGACTTGAGAGCTATAATTGAAAAAAAAAGCTACCTAAGAATAAGAGGAATGTACAGGAAAATCAGCATCTCAAATGTCCATGCACACACAGAAGATGCAAATGAAGAAACCAAAAACAAATTTTATAAATAAATAGAAATAGTAATAGAGAGCACCCTGAAATTTGGGATCAAGATGATAATTGGAGACCTAAATACTAAGACCGGAAAAGAGACACAAATAGGACAATCGCAGAAAAAGAAAGTGTACACGACAAAACAAATGAGAACGGGAAAACTTATTACCTTTGTGAAAAATCCAGACAAAAAAACATATCCAGATAAACCATCTAGTAATAGAGCAAATACACGCGCAATGTGTTAAAAATGTAAGAACCTACGGAGGAGCTGATATAAACTCGGATCATTTTTTAATTAAAGCAAGAATAAGACAGCAATGCCAAAGCTGGAAAAGAATTATAAAAAAGAAAATACATCAAAGCAGTAGAAATGAAGACGTGTAAAAGAAGTGGGGTGGGCTAAAAGAAATCCTTGTAATAGAAGCAGAGACATTAGAAACTAAAACACTGAAAGGTAAAAAAGAGTGTAAGAACGGGAAGAGTGCTGCAAAAAGCAATAAATTTTGCATAAGACATGCAGATGGAAGAAACAAGAACAGAAAAAACAGAAAATAGTAGAATCACACAATAAATAAAATGTAAGAAAGTTTCATGAAGATTTAAGACAGGAAAGATAAGGTTACAAAGTTCAACAAAAAGGGAATCTGCGTACTGAAAGAAATGAAATTTTTGAAGCTGTGGCATAACATTTTAAAGAAATTTTAATAGACAACTACAAAATGTAAGCCAGTTAAATAAAAAATCACATACAGATGAATAAACAACAAGAAAATCTACTAGAAGTGCAAGATGTTATCCAAGAAATTAAGTGGTAAAAGCTCAGGATCAGATGAAATGGAGGCAGAACTCACAAAAATGCAGACAGAATTAATAGGAAGATTTTTAAGTTTATCCTACGAAGGTGAGAGAAGGAAATGTTGAAGATAACCAGCAGATGACAAATTATCAAGCTATCGCCTTATTAAATGACACTCAAAATTAAGTCAGATATAATTTAAAGAAGGGCACAAGACGAGGCTAAAGAAAAAGTAATTATCAAGCAGGTTTTAAGAAATTCAAGAAAAATGCAAAATGAAGATTATACTACATGTTCTGCTGATAAATTTCAAACAAGCATATGACAAAATTGTAAGAAGGAAAGTTCTTGAAGCACTACAAAAATTGGAATTCAAACAAGAGATGATAGGTTTAATAGAGTTAACATTGACAAATACAAAGTGAAATAGAAGATAAAGGAGAATTGTCAAGAAGCTTCGATACAAACCTAGGTCAAAAACATGGAGATCCCTTATCTCCAATACTCTTCAACATTGTAATAGAACATTTAAAAACAACAGTGAGAAAATTAGAATGCAAAGCAAAAATGTTGGCTTAATAATAAATAGAGAACAGTCCAAGACCAACTACATGATGCTAGGAAAGGGAACGTGGGAACGAACCAAGATCTCGTAATCGAAAATATGGGAAGGAGGAAATGGGCAATATAAAAAAATATATAAAAATGGGCAATAAAATATATAAAGTGCCGTGTATTTGAGGGTGGAGATAAACAATAAAAGAAAAGGCCAGAAATAGAAAAACCTTTAGCAACAGGGTCAAGGTGTGTGGATTCTTTTAGAAACATCTAAAGTAATAAAAACATTTCAAGAGCGCTTAAAATCAAAGCTAATCAGACCTGTAACATGGGTGTTAACCAAATTGGATAGTGAAAAAATAGAAAAATTTGAGAAAGACGGATCCTTAGAGAAAATATATGGGGGAATACAAGAACAAAGAGGATGAAAGTGGAAGACAAATCTAAAATTAGAAACACTAAATAAGGAACTTAACAGAAGTACAACCATACAACAGAACCGACTCCGATGGATAGAACATCCAGTTAAAAGTGAAGAAACACAACTGACAAAGCAAACATTTAACGCAACACTAGGAGGCAGGAACCGATAGGGGCGACCAAATAAGACTTGGTGAAAAAATTTAGCGCAAGCGAAAAAATCTTAGCATAAGGCAGAAAGTTGTGGTTTTTCCGCTAAAACCATTCAAAGAAAATGAGCTTTATCACTCAACATGAGTTTTATTTCAAAAATCAGCGTCAACTGCTACATTCTTTAAAACCCAGTCCACAAACAAACGGCATTCCTGGTGAACTTTGGTAGATTTTGACATATGTTTAGATACCGAAACGAAAAGTTCCAACGTTCACAAAACGCAATTCAAACCCTAAAGTTCAATTTGGGTCACCCTATATTACAAATGAAGATCTGCAGCATCTTTCCATAGATGTCTCTCATAACCATATCTTTTTTGCTGAATATGGCAACAATGTCTTGCCTTACTGTGTTATTCCTACTTTCAGTTGTTCAATCAACGCACCAATACCCAATAAGCTCTCCAATGAATGAAAGACTAGATGTAGAATTAGGCCCTCTATAAAGAAATACGTTTCTTTTAAATATACATGTTTTCTTAACTGTAAAGTCGTTTTTCCATTCTGTTAGCAAGAGACAATAGAGGATTATTTCAAGGAATATTTTGTTGAAATTTGAAGAAATACGATAGAACGTTGAAATCGGGAAGTTTAACTACATTTTTTTATGTCTATGATGCAATGATCTCTCTTTGCTCCTATAAAGCATAAGGCGTCTCCAGGAGTTTCAAAAAATAATTTAAGCACCAAGATAATAAACCTTTGGATTAGTCTTCTCTGTACCACATCTTAAATTCTTGGCAGCAAGCCGCCATGCCATCGATTTCAAGATACAAATAACACAAAAAAGAATGAAGGAGAAACTAACGTTGAATTCCTACAAATGTTAGATTTAAGACTTAGATCAATGTTTTATTAGCAATCTAAAGGCATTGAGAACACATTTTTTTTTTAAATTTCGTATTCTGAGTCGGATAAAACTACAGAGCAAGCCTTGTTTATGTTTACTCCTTCATGTGTTTTACTTTACAATTTTAAATACCTTTAAAACAAGCTGCTACAGTTGGTCAATGACCTCTCCGTTCAGAATAATCAAATTTCGCATGTAAATAACAATTGGCAATGTGATCAGGAAACATAACCTCAAAATGCAGCTCGACCGCGTGTTCGCCTTGACCTTTTAATCATAAATTTAAAAAAATAATCAATAATTAGGATTCATTACGAGTGATGAGTACTAGGAGTACAAAACTGTGTGCGATGATAATAATAGCAGCAGCATAATATTTTGGTCCGCACCAGTGCACCTACCTAAAATCGCCTTCTTATGGTGCAGCAGCTCATAGTAACTCCTGGCGAGCAGCTCGGAAGGGTTGGTCGGCGTGAAGCGACCTATCTTGACCAGCCGCTCGCAGGTCTGCATCAGGTGCAGCGAGAACTCTCCGGGGTCGATGCCGTAGGCCCGCCAGCCGCCGACGCCGTCCGCGACGCCTGCAAAAGCAAAAGTTGAGTCTCCGGTAAACAAGTCGAGGAGATTGACGTCAAAGTTGCGAGAGGTTAGGACGCAACTGACCCAGAACGTCGGCAGCCTTATGCCTGACGGTGAACCAAGCGTCGTCGCCGAACTGCCCCTTGATCAGTCTTTGTATCCTCCTCTCCTTCGGGAAGCCGCAGACCGCGGACACGAAGTGCGGGTCCGTCTTGCGCTGCAGGTTGGGGTCCGCCGCCGTGGAGAAGTTGGAGATGCCGTTCCAGAGCGCCCGCGACAGCAGCCTGCCCGTCAGCCACAGAGTGTGCATGTCTCTATCGTCCGTTATGTAACACAGCTAAATTTCGCCTCGCCGCGAACACGCTCGCTGCTCCACAAGCCGGTCAGAACAATGGTCGCATGGTCCCTCGAGCCGGTTGCGAGCTCGAATACCACTGTCATCGGGCTTCTACCGCCTGTCAGCTGTCATGCCCGAGAATCACGAGTCGCGAAAGCCCGCTGCACACTCACAAACTGCGTCACACGCTCGTGCTCGCCGGATAGTCGATTCGCCGAGCCCCACCACTGCGGGCAAAAGCAGTGGCGGCACTCGTGTTCGTGCGCCTCGTATTTTTGTACATGAATTTTAATTATTTGACGATCGCGCATTATTTTCGAAAAGATTGTTTTTATATATAATATAATACATACGAATCCTGTAACTGCCTTCTACCTTCTCTTAGTTTTATCGTTCACTGCCTCCTATCGTCTTCAGTTTTGTAATTTTCTCTCTATCGCAGTTTTTAGTTTTGTCTTTTGTTTTCTGTTTCCTGTTATTTTCTATTTTTGTTATTTTAACTTATAATTCTGATCTTTTGATTTTCTATTATTTTTGCCTCCTAGTTTTATTTTTTGTTTTCTGTCATCTATTTTTGTCATTTTCTGTCTTCTGTCTGTTTATAATTTCGTTGTTTTTGTTTTGTTTTTTCATTCTCTATTTCCTAGTATTTTCTGTTTTATATTATTCTTTATTTCTTATCGTTTTGCGTTGCCTTCTACTTTTATCGTTTTCTACCTTCTGTTGTCTACTGTCCACTTTCCGCTTTCTATTTCCTCTGTCTCTTCTGTATCCCTTCTGTATCTCCTCTGTCTTTTCTGTATCTTTTTTGGGCCTCTTCTGTTGTTTCTTATATGTCTCTTTTGCATCTCTTCCATGCCTCTTCTGTGTCTCTTCCATGTCTCTCCTGTGTCTATTCTATCTCTTCCGACTTTTCTCCCTTTGGTTTTTCCTTTTTCTTTTCTCTCTACGAACTTTTCTTTCTTTCTTACGCCATTTGCCTTCTATTTTCTGTTTTTTGTTTAATGCTTTAAAGGAGTTATACAAAAAACTAAGAAATGAAATTCGAGAAAAAGTATTAAATAGGATTTGTCTCTTGGAATCGCTGCAGTGAGAGTATTTCTATCGTCTCTTCTCAACCTACAGAACATATGTTGAATGACATCTGTCATCTTGTAATTCCAGTGTCTTGTCTTTTTTGTTATTTTTTGTGTTTTAGTTTTCTAGTATATTATTTTCTTTTATACTCCTTTTTGCATGTCCTTTCCGGTCCTTTTGTCCCTCACTTCTGTCTATTCTATGACTTTTGACTTCTCTTTTTCTTTTTTCTGCCTCTACTCTTTCTCTTTGTTTTTCTATTTATTCTCCCTCTACGTTCTTTTCACATTCTTCTCTTCTGCGTACTTTTCTTTTTGTTCTCACTCTACGCTCTCTCACTCTTTTCTCTTTCTTCCGTCTTTTATTTTCTATTTTTGTATAGTGCTTTAAATGAATTGTGCAGCATTCAAATTGTGCACATAAGGATGTTTGAAAATGGAATAAAATAAATTCGAAAAAGAGAGTTAAATAGTAGGAGTTGCCTTGAATCACTGCGATCAGTGTTTCTATTATCTCTTGTTAACCTACAGAATATATTTGAAATGTTGATTTTGACATAGACGTTGTTGGGTATGATACCAATCGACTCCGATTGTTGTGCATAGATTTTAGTTATTTGAATAATGTGCGTTTTTTTTTTTCGAAAAAACTCTTTTATATAGCATTTACGAATCCTTTAGATGTTTTCTACCTTATTTTGCTGCTGATGTCTTTCGTTTTATGTTGCTTTCTGTTTCCTGTTCTTTTCTAGTGTTGTTTTGTCGTCCCTCATCTTGTAATTCTAACGTGTTTTGTTTTCCTTTTTTTGTTTTTTATATCATCCAGTTGTCTTCTTTTGTTTTCTAGTTTTGTTATTTTCTATCTTCTGTAGCCTTATCATTCTGTCGTTTGTTTTTTGCCATTTTATATTCCTTAACATAGTCCTTTTATCTTTTACTGCTCTCTGTCTGTCTCTCTAGTCTCTTAATTTCTTCTGTTCTTTCTGCCTCTTTTTGTCCGTTTTTTGTCTTCTATTTTCTCTTTTTTGTTTAATATTTTAAATGGTTGTACAAAAAGTTGAAAATTCGTACGCAATGATGTTAGTGTTTGATAGTCGTTTGATAAGTTTGAAAACGGAACAAAATGAAATTTGACAAAAAGGAATTGAATAGCAGAATTTGTCTTTTTGAATCACTACGGTGAAAGTATGTATTTCTATCATCTTTTGTTAATATATTTTAAATCTTAATCCTAATCGAGTCCGATTGTTGTGCATGGATTGTAGCTATTTGAAGAGTGTGCGTTCTTAAAAAAAAAACTTTTAATATAACGTACATTAATCCTGTCACATACCTTTTTTTGCTTCTATCATTTTGTCATTTTCTGTTTACTGTAGTCCTTTAGTTGTGTAGTCTTTTGTTTTTTTTCTGTTTCCCGTTATTTTCTAGTGCCGTCCGTCATCTTGTCTGCCCTTTTATTATTATCTGTCTAGTGTAGTCCTTTACTTTTGTTGTTTTCTTTGTGTTTTGTTGCCTTCTACGTTTATCGTTTTCTATCTTTTAATGCTCTCTGCCTTCAATCCCTTTAGTCTTGGCTGCCTCTTCCGTACCTATCAATTTTTTTGCCTGTCCCTTCCGTCCTTTCTGTTCTTTATATCCATTTCTTTTTCTTCTCTATCTTCCTCTATGCTCTTTTCACCTTCTTCTTTTTCTTTCGCTTTCTGCATTCTATTTTTGGTTTATTGTTTAATACTTTAATAAATTAATTTTTTATTGCTCTCTATCCGCTTTGCCTGTCTCTTCTGTAACTTTCGTCTCTTCCATTTCTTTCGTTCTTTTTGCCTGTCCCTTTCATTCAGTCTGTCCCTTCCCTTCTGTCTCTTTTATTTCCTTTGTCTTTTCTATCTCTCTTTCCACTTCTCTTTTTTCTTTCTCTTCTGCCTCCCCTCTCTGCTCTTTCTCCGTTCTTTTCTTTTCTTCCCCCTCTACGCTCTTTTCATTCTCTTCTCTTTCTTCCGCATTTTGCTTCTCTTTTCTTCTTTTCCCTCGTTTCGTTCTTTTCTTTTTTCTCTATGCTCATTCCACCCTCTTACCTTTCTTCCGATTTCTGTCTTCTGTTTTCTGTTTTTTGTTTAAGATTTTAAAGGATTTGTACAGGGACATAAAATTTTGCATATAATGATGTGATAGTGTTTGATGAGATTGAAGATGGAACAAAATGAAATTCGAGAAAGAGAGTTAAATAACAGGATTTAAAGTTTTTAGTCACTATGGTGAGAATATTTCTATCGTCTTTTGTTAGCCTACAGAATATATTTTAAATGTCCATTTTGATTAAGATGTTAGTGTGTAGGATAACAATAGATTCCGGTTGTTATGCATGGATTTTAGTGATTTGAAGAGTGGGTTCTCTTCAAAAAATCCTTTTGTATAACATATACGAATTCTATAGCTGTCTTCTACTTGTCTTCTCTGATCCTTTAGTTCTGATATCTTTCGTTTTATGTTACTTTCTGTTCCCCGTTATTTTCTAATTTTTGTTATTTGATCATCTGTCATCTTGTAATTATAGTGTTATTATTTGATATTTTTTGTCTTTTAGTTTTTTATCTCCCACCGTCTGTTTTTGTTTTCTAATTTTGTCATTTTCTATTTTCTGTCACTTTTTAATTTTGTTGTTTTCTATTTTTGTCGTTTATTCTAGTATAGCCCTTTTCTGTTTTGTTGCCTTTACTTTTATCGTTTTCTATCTTTTACTACTCTGCCTGTCTTCCACCGCTTTCATATATTCAGTATCTTTCGTCTCTTTCGTTTGTTCTGTCTCTTCCCTTCTGTCTCTTCTGGGTCTTTTCACTCTCTTCTCTTTCTTCCATCTTCTGCCTTCTATTTTCTTTTTTTTCTATAAAGAAATTGCACAGAGTTAAAATGTGCTCATAAGGATGTTTAGGTTTGATGATAGTTTGATGTATTTGAAGATGGAACAAAATAAAATTCGAGAAATACAGTTAAGTAGTAGGGTTTGTATTTTTGAATCACTGTGGTGAATGTATTTCTATCATCTCTTGTTAATCTCCAAAATATAGTTTGAATGTTCATTTTAACTGTGTGTGATTCCATTCGACTAGTGAAAGTATGTTACTCGACTAGTATCCTTAATCATACGTTTTAACTGACTTTCTGCGATAATTTCATGCTTCGATCATTAAAGTAACCGTGGTTTCATTACTAACATTAAAAAAGTAGTACGGCGCGACCGCTTCCTTATAATAATGTGGTGGTGTGAGAATTGAAACTACTAAATCACAAAAAAATTATATGCTCACTGCTTCTAATTTCAGGCCGTTGTAACGTGCCGGATTACTGTTATTATATAATGTAGACGAGGCGTAGTTCCGACTATGCGGAAGCTGAAGAATGCAGATAACGGAAAATAGTCGTGTTTTGCGCAAGGTGTCTGCAGATTCGCGTGAAGATAAAAGTTTCTTTAACGCGGATTATTAAACCAATATTTTCCTATAAGCTGAACCGCTACACTTCAGACATTCTGTATATAGATGAACAAAGATAATCGCGGAATTGTTGTAGAGCGATTACGAAGAATTTGATATCGGTGAATGACAAATTCATGATATGGCTTTTTCCTGTGCAACCTAAAATATTAGAGATATAATGTGTCAAAGTTGCGTAGACATTGTCGATAATTCAAGACGAAATGATAGCGTTAAAAAAGTTGTTCTTCTAAAAGCGCCCATATTGATTCAACCTTTGGATTTTTTTGATGGACAATTTATGCATATTTTGAGTAAATTCCAAGTTCGCATCCGAGTCGAGCGTATTGCTCTTTTCTTTTGCAAAAGAAAACATATTGAAGCTCTAGTCGCTAACATTCCGAGCACAATGCTTTGTAAATATGAAGCTTTGAAACTCATGTCACTGTTTGTTTCCCAAAATAGTATCAAAGACGAGCAATGCAATACCTTGTTCTTTATCGGGTGTGCTTGTTGTCAAATGTGTCTTTGTTTGGAAAACTTTTTTAACATCGATGACCTCTCTTATGGGTTATTGTTAAAGGGTTCACTTTGATATTTCATGTTCATATGTCTTGGGTCACACAACAAAAATCCCTAAAGTATATTCACCACTCACTGATATCAAAGTACACCAAATTTCATTTTTAATTTGTGTATAACTCCATGACGTTCTTTATAACATAAAATGATATTCATAAAACTCTTAGAAGAATCGTACTATGGCGCATATTACCAGCAAGTTTAGAGGTCCTTTTAAAGAGGTGTAGAACGGTACGTCTATTGTAATACCTACCATTATTATTCTAAAAAGACTTTTAGTTAACTGGACTATCTAGAGATAAGATTACTGAATTTTCCGAATAACTGATTGTAAAATGATATGATTACCAGACATTCCAACACAAATTTTGAACGAAAACAAAATAAAAGAGATGATTGACTAAGATAACCATCAGATACTATTATTTTTATCATTTGTTATCTATTAGTAAAATATGAACGCAAACGCATGAATGCATCTAAATAATATGATCCAAATAAATAGTATTCGGATAATTGGTGTTTCGCCCTCTCTCTATCATTATATTCCATTTAGGGTGTCCCAAGAAAGTTATATACAATATTCAGTTTCTGCTATCTAATTGTGTAGTTTTTTTTAACCTATTGGTATAGTTATTTGCTCTTTTTAATTTGTTAATTAAATAGGACCATACAAACGTTTCTCCTTTTACTGAATGAAACATGCTAAAGGCTCCAGAACAAAATATATCTATATCACTCAATGTGTTTTCATTGATTCATAATGTTATCCTTTAGAGGTTGATGATAAAACTCCACTATGGCCTATAACACTTTTTGTGAAATTTTAACTCAAATTTTCTTCATTTAGTGGTTTTTTTCAAAACATCCACAGTAGATAATAGTTCAATAGTAGGCGTTCCAATGTCGGGAAAATTGATCAGGCGCCAATGCTGCTTCTTATCTCTCCCTTATCCATGCAAATCAATGACATATGTCCAGTTGTACTGATTCCTTGGTGCTTTTAGCCAAAATTTTAGTGTTTTGGAAATTAAAAATTTTCTTAACAATAAAGAGCTTTTCGTATGTGAAGATCGTCTTCAGATATTACCCATTTGCGTTTTTTCCTTCCTAACTCACTTCTACATTTCTAACATCTAGTAAAGGTAATATTCCAGATCGTCATAGACAACTTTCAGAATAGTTCAAACTAAAATTTTGAGTTATTAGATCATTTTTCTCATACTGTATTTTGGATTTTATTTGAATTAGGAGTTCTTACAGATCACGGAAGACCAGAATAATGCTAATCCCTCTTTGTTCTACGCTTTAAAGTACAATAAACCGTCTGTTGATGAACCAGCGATTTCGGAAGTAAGTAGTTCAACATAAGAAGAAGCTATTGCATAGAAATGGAACTGTTATGCTTAGAAATAAGAAATATCTATAAAACAAGTTGAAAAACAAAAAGCAGAAATATATATTATAAATTCGTTTGTAAAATATAAAGCAGAATCTTCTTCACTTCTAAATAATTGCTTAGATACACTATACAACTAGTTGAAAATTATTATACTTCTTTCATAGATTATATGGCAAAATTATTAGGTAAAAAATAATTAATGCCCTAAACTCTATGGCAAAACGTTGCAGTACATCGAATAATTTTTTGCGAATTGCTTCCTTTGCCATTTAATTCTAGTTATTGTTTAACCTAATTTGGAGATTGTTTTTATGGATTTTATTTTAATCAGTTTCTGAGCATCTTTAATGAGAATTTAGTATATACTTCAATCCTTCACATTGCAGCAAATTTCTAAACGCCACCATGAGAGCACTGTCGCCTTGCGGAGTTCGTGGCCAATACCGGGGTCGTAGTCTTTGTTGCCACTGTGCCGTCACGGTCGAGCGGTGAACGTAATTTTTTCAAATTGTGAGCAGCTGTTGTTGAGACCCCCGCGGTGCTTGTATATGCGCGATGCTTAAAAATGGATAAAATATTTCCAAAGACTCTGATGCTACGAGAAGGCTCCAGAACAAATACGTGCAGAAGCAGAGTGAACAGTTCTAGTGCAACATAAACTATGTTATAAATAAATAGGGTTTTAGAGTGCGATAAAATGTTAGTAATTTCTAGTGTAGTGTACATAAATGTTGTTAAATAATTCAGTTACCTGTGAGTAAAGTAAATAAGTAGTTTAAATAAATTTAAGCGTTTTATTTACCACAGTTGAGAGCAAAAACATTACAATGTTTATGTTGGGGAGCACTCCAACAACACAAAGTTTAATGCTCAGTTCTAAATAACTTTTAGAAGTAAAAGTAACAAATTGTTCTCCCTTCTCAAAAAAGTAAGAGCTAATGACTGTACTTTACTTACTGTACACCAAATAGTAACAAGTTTGCTGTGGAATGGCGTTTTATGCATCTTGTAGGTTTTTAGCTCTTCAATAAGAAAATTTTTGTTTATTAACGCATCCTGACAAGTGGAAATGCTATTCGTCGGTAAAGAAAAAAACTACGTTATCTCAAGCTTACCAAGACGTTTTCACACATTTTCGGGCGATTTTTCCGATCTGTTCAGATTTGCAGTTCAGTTCAAGTAGACATATAAAGAGTAACTGTACGTTTGTGCGCAAATCGCCTCGGAGACTACAAAACAGAACTTCATACTGCATCGATGTTTTCTAATGTTCACGTAACCCGAAATCTTCCTCCTCTCCTTCCTACTACAAGCCAGTACTTCTAAAGATCTCTTCCCCCCACACAACAAAATTGAATTTCGTTCGGAAAGCAGGCCTGAGTCTCAAGTATATTTTGCTAGCAAAAGAACTCCATTCATTATAAAAGCCCCTTCAGGAAAAACTTCCGAGCTACCTGCGTCTAATAAAATCACTTCCCCACCCTCGAACCGCCCTTTGTTTCGTAACCCTTACTTAGGGGAGTTTTGGGAAAAGGAGTCTAAAAAAGTGCGATTAGACCCGCTACAAACAATAACCAAACTATGAGCATATATGAGCAGACTGACTCATACAGTGAAGCGGCCAACGTATTTAAGATGACAGTAACTGACAGCCGCCATCGTGAAATTCAAGAAAAACTTATTGAGGCAATGGACAATACTCCTTCTAGGAACAGCACTCCGTTACAATTCAACAGGGCAACGTTTAGCGGATCAACGTTGGGAAAGCACTAATTTGATTGTGGTGGAGTCCAAAGACCTTTTGAAGAGAAGCTGCGTGCTGGTCTTTTTGCCTGGGTCGGAGATGTAGGAGAAGCATGCTAAAATACGCGTAGGGAAACAAAACCCTGGACTAAATGGGAGGCTGGCTCCTCTTGAGTAGAATGGTAGAAAAGGAGGAGAAACTTGCATCTTTTGGCGCATTGGAGCCATCTCAGTTTAAGGCTTACCATAGGCTGAGCAGAGTTACCTACAAAGTTCTAAAGAGTCTCAGTGGTGGAAATGATAACCCGGGTACTTCAGGTCAACCTACAACATAGTAAGGCGGCTTCTGCAGTCCCTACTATCTTTCAGAGAATGTTTAGCGTGGCCCTGGAGCAAGAACCTTGGGTAAACAGAAGCAAAATTAAGAGAACTGATCTACAGTCGATTCTCAGAAGTCCCTATGTTTGTTTCAAATACTGTCCTTAAATTCTTTATGAGACTTAATGGGAGTTAGATTAAGGATGGGCTGAGGAAATTAATGCTCGGATCGGCGTACTTTCCTCACAATGGTCCCACTCAACCGCCAACCAGAGAAATAGAGGAGCTGATGATAAAATCCAAAGAAGAATGGCTCCCAACTTACCATTGGATGTGATGCAAACCAACATCACATCGCCTGAGTAAGCGCCAACACCAATGAACGAGGTCAATCTTTACTACATAATTAGACGTACTGAATGTAGGCAATAAACCTACCTTTATTGATATACAAAAAAAGGAGATTACATAAAAATACTTGGAAATATATGTCGTGACAAAGACATGAAAAAACCTTCATAAAGAAACATCTCGTAAACGAACTGGAAAACTGTTAGAATAAAGCAGAAAACAGCAACGTCTCCTCACAGAACATTGATTTCTCAGAGGACACCTCAACAAAATAGGGCTATACAATGAGGACTTGAGTTGCAGGCAATGTAATAGGAAATTAAAGACAGTTATCCACATCTTATGCGAGTGTGAGGCTATAGTTCACAGGAGGCAAGCCGTTTTTGGAAAATTAATAATGGATCCAGAAGAATACAGCAACTATCCAGTAAGGGACTTGGACAGACTGGTACTAGAGACGGGGATACTGGAATAAGTACTGCGAAGAAAATGAGAAAAATACAATAAAGCTGCAGTGTTACCGAAGATGTAGGTCAAACAACTCTCAACAACAAAAAAAAAATCGAACCATGGATTCTGCTAATATAAACATACTGCTTTACCACTATACTGTATATCTGATTTGAAACTGTAATATTAGAAATACAGAGCGGACAATGTATAGCTGACTAATTTACTTTTTTAATATTTTTTGCTTAATTGTTTATTAAGCCAGAAATTATTCTTCACATATAATATTTAATAAATGTCCACCTCTGGGCCGCATATACTTAGGCTCTTTAAAACACATTCTACAATATCTTTTTATAGATATTGGGAGTGGAGAGTTTGTGTGAGAGATGTTTTCATCGAGTTGCTCAAATGTGTTTGGTTTGGTAGCGTAAACTTTATACTTAAGATACCCCTACAGAAAAAAGTTAAACGTTCTGAAACATTATTTTTAGTATGTTCATCGTCTTTCTCTCTGTGGGACATGTTGCACCATCTTGCTAAAACCACATGCTACTGAAGTTAAGTTCACCAATTTAAGGGACTAAAAGTTCTCTATAATATTACGGTAATTCTCTCTAGTAACGGTAACTGAATTTCCTACTTCATCCCCCCAAAAAAAGGTCCAATTGCACTTAAAAATGGTAAATGTAACGATTATTCGTAGATAACAAGAAAGCTTTCCTCTCTCCAAATATAGCAGGTCTACTTAATAATACAACCAAATAAGTCAAAAACACTTATCCTTGAGACTAAGTTCCAGTTGTTACTTACAGTACTCACGGGGATTTTGGTGGTCTCTAATGTACGAACAGTACAGCCAGAGCCAGACCTCGAAATATCTTTAACACAACCTCTTCCTTCAAACTTTTTCACCAAATGACGAACTGTGCCAACACTGGGCATATTATTACGACCAAAACCTTGTCCAAAGTAGCAATAATTGATGAACTACTGTGGTAAACCTTTTTGACAATACACAGACACTGCTGACATACGTTCAGAACTGCAAGGAATTCAAAATCAGTCAACTAGATCGTGCTCATCCAGCATTTGCAAAATAAAATCAACTTTTTTGTAAGTAATCAACTTACTCGATACACGTAACATAGTTTTCCTCAAAACACTCAAATCGTACAAACGCACGTTTCCTGTTTCCGCATCAACCGCATTGTTACTCCAAGATTGATTAGCGATAACTCAACACAGGCCGCAGCAAAGCGAATTTATCCGGCACTTTGTGCGTCTATTTTCAGATTCGTTCGATTCATCGTCCGCCGCAAATACCTGCCAGCGAAAGCTGGCCCCGGATCTTTTGGACGCCTTCTCGCTGCTGCAACAGTAGGCGCAAACACATTTTTGTTGTGAAATGGTGCAGATTATATATAATTCGGCGCTGTGGCGCCGCACCGGCCAAGTTTCGCGAGTTTTTAGATCGGACTTTAGTCTCGGCTTGCCTTCTGACATTTGGGTGCAAGTACGCGGCTACTTCATGATCGCTTTGCAATTTTAACACAATTTTTCCAGTATTTCGTTAGAAAACTTTGGAGTGGCATTAAAAGCATCAACCATTTGAAAAAATTCTCTTTACTCACTTTAATACAGTGGAGCGACAAAAATTTTTTGGTCAAAAGCTACTTCTCTGGCAGTGAATACAATTTGTCTATAGATTTGAACAGAAAAAAAACAAAGACAGCTGATATAAAATGTGGCATGGCTGAGCTCCTGAGCGCACGTTTGGTTGCCTATCTTCAGGATCGTTTTGCATATTTTACTTTCGTAAGGCCACTGTTATCTGTAAATAAATTGTTCCACGTTCCCACTTTCCAAAATTGAGAAAATGCGGGTGGCAAATTATCAGTCTAGGATGCCACAAATACGTTTTTGCTGGCAACCCCTCGTATCACGTGCTCTTCAAATCTTTGAGTTTACAAAACTATTCTTTTGTTTACCTACTAAACTATCATCTGCTGCTAAGTAAACTTTGAAGGCAGTTAGGTGTGGAGAAAGATTATAGTCAGATGTTGCTACCATTCTGGTATTCCGGTTAGTATTTCATCTTTTTTTTTAAGAGCAAAAGATGAGAAGAAACTAAAGACAACTAGCACTGCAGCTTTCAGGCCTATTATAATATTCATCTGTTCTTTTATTCAGTCAAAAGGTTCGTGATCCTTATTAAACCAAGTAATTTTCACTAAGTCCTCTCTAATTAGAGATTCTAATGAATATCTTCATAGGGTAAGAGATTCATAATCAATTATTTTCTTCCCATAAGATAGTAAATCTATTGCGGTCTGCAATAGTTATAAAGTTTTGCAAATATTCCCAGACGAGAATTGATCTGATAACTATCTAGGGTTTTTATTGCAACCTGACTGTCGGTTGGGACAACCATGTCTTCACCTTAATTTCTCCTGCTTATGTTTTCACGCAAGCATACATCCATAGTATTAATTTTCTTTTGAAACACTATGACCTCTTTCCCCAAAGATGCATATCAGTTAGAGTCGGAAGATTCTCCACATGTTCTAGCGCTAGGCCAACTCTTTTATGTTGTATTAAAATTTTCCCTACTGGAAATCTCCTCTACCTGATCACTTTTGACCAGATTGAAAGTAGTCACAATGATCGCGCCGTCGTTTAATAATCGTTGGAGGAAGAAGCCGAGAAGTGACGCCGTTTACGGGGAGTGTCAGGAGGTCGATACGTTGGCTGATAATTAATGCCGGTTATGTGCAAGAAAATACGCCCGAATCGTATTCGTGTTCAAAAAGGAGTAGCAGCGTCAAGAATTACCGCCTTCACCATCGTCACTCGTATTTCGATAGTCCGATCATGGAAAAAAATTGTGGAATAGTCAGAGAAGAAGATCCCAAAATAAAACTTAAAAGGTCTCTATCGTTTGGCCTTTCTTATCCCCCTTTTATTATAGCTTTAAAGACATCATTAGACTGGTGAGTAGTGTCACATAAATTCAATTTATGTACATTTAATGGAAATTCGTTGTCGTAGTAATACAATCTATTGCGCATATTTTGATCAAGTTCAAATCCACAAAAATTTTGCAATACCTCAACGTTACGAAAAAATCGAGTGATCACAGAAAAAATACAGTTTGCCTCTGACCTATACTATTTTGTTCAGTTTCTCCTGCAGGCCGGTTCTTGATTAAGAGAACCAAACCAGAAGTGGTTAAGGGAGAGATGGGTAATGTTTGAATCTAGAACTAGCTAGCACCTTTCAAGCTGTGTTATTGTGAGAGGTGTGTGAAAATTAGTTTTTTTGGAACTTTTGTGATAGACCAAAGAGTGATGTAGAAAACAACATCACAAATGACTTCAACAAGTCTTCCAGTATGGCAGAGCAAGATTGACTTTACGGATTCCTTAAAAGAAACTCGAAGGTTAGTGTAAGAAAACCAAAAGCAACTAGGGTAACCAGGATCACTGTCTTCAACAAAGAGGAGGTTTGAATCTTTTTGAACAACTTCTCTTCTGTAATGGAGAAACATAACTATGATGCATCTCAAACTTACAACTATGATAAAACATCCAAAAGTCTGGAAAATTCTAGGTTCAAAAGACGTTAAACAAGTAGGAGCGGCAACAAATTGGGAGCGAGGGAAAAACATCACGATAGGCTGTGCTATGAACGCTGCTGGGGAATACGACCACCGCTGATTATATTCCCAAAAAAGACGTTGAGCAGCTCTCTTTTAGCCAGAGGAGGACCACCTAATTTTATTTATCACTGTAGCTCTAATAGATGGATAACGGAAGAGTTATTAATAATATGATTAAAACTCTTCATGGAAACTGCGAAGCCTACTGAACAAAAACCCATCCTTTTAACAATGGATAATCACAAAACTCACACCACATTTGCTGCTTATAATCTTTGCAAAAAAAGCAATGTAATTGTTGTTACTCTTTCACCACACCCCTCTCATCGACTCCAGCCTCTTGACATTACCTTTTGTGGGTCTTTGAAAGCTTCTTTTAATAAATGTGATTACTTTATAAAATCACATCCTTATCAGAAGATCACCCCTTTTGATATCGCTAGTATCTTAATCAAGGCTTACAACAAAGTAGCAAATGTAGAAAAAGGAGTGTTGACCGAGAAAAGTCCGCAAATGAAGATTTTGATGTTCAACCAATAACAGAGAAAGATAATCCCCTGTTATCAATCATATAAAATGGTATCTAAGAAGGACAAGGCGGAAATCCAACATATGATATTTCTATTGAAGAGGAAAACCCAAGATCAAGTGTAAAAGCAATTAATCAAAAACCTGAAGTTGGTGGATCCTCAATCAGCAAATGACAATTAGAAATAAATTGAAAATACGATTGCAAAATAGTGATTCTCAAATTGTTTTACGTTATAGTGCGATTGGGCTATAATAAGCTTACAAAATAATCAGGAGAAAGGTGCTGTTATTCTGCGATGATGCTTGGAATTTGAAGAGTTACAACATATTGGAAACTAATATAAAATCCTAAGTGAAATAACCACAAAAAGTCGAGGTGGTATATTTTAAAATGTAAGTTAGTAATAATTTTTAAAATCATGGCTTATATATGCAATCTTAAATATAAAAATTAATTAATGCGGTAATTTTATCTCTAATAGAACTTCGCTAAAATACAAATTCAATACTTAAATTGTTGTATAAAAACGGGCATGACAGCCCTTCTGAGTTACGCAAATTAACTGGACTATCCCTAAGAATAAGTCAAAAAGCCGTGGCTAAACGGAAAAATCGAATTAGTCTAAAAAGGAAGTGGGAACTAAATATTCTTTTGCACATTTAGGGCAAGCCCAACCAATGGACGAATCAGGTAAGAATCGCTCCTTGCCATGGATCGCGTGTCCTCTGCAGCTGCACTTCACTATTCCTTTAAGGACACTAGCTGAACTTGTTGAAGATGACAGATTTATGCTCTTCTTTTTCTGCTGCTGCTTAGTCTTCTTCCTCATCTTCTTCTCCTTCTCTTTTCTTTGCATTTATGCCTTATGTTCCCTATTCATCTCTTATAAGTGTTTCGATCTTATGTCATCCTTCGTAATTCTTTGATAGTTTTATTTTTCTTTCCGAACCACTTGCTTGATGACTAACCACTGAATTAGAGGTCTGTCTCTTACTTTCTTTTTCTACTCTCGTTTCAGATATTAATTTAAAATATCTATGGATATCAATTCTGATAAAGTCTCCATACCATTTTAATTGATTATTCTCTAACTTTTATACTATTCTACTATCCTTGGATATTGGTCTCCAGATCAAATCACGCACTCATTTATGGCTTCTAGAAGCTTATTATTTAAGCAGCCACATCCCGATAAACTGTGTCGGCACACAGGCTAAACTATATAAGAGACTATAGGAGGCAACCTTCAAATACTGAACTTGATAGCTCCTATAGTAAACACACCAGCAGCGCCTGACCCAGAGTGGGCGACTGCAAACAACGTCTGTTTTCCATGTTAGAAGCAGCTGCATATACACTCATCAACCCGCAGTAAGATATCGTGACGAAGTAATCCTAAAAGCCCCTGAGAAGAATATGGCGCAATTAATCGCCCAAAATCAAACAAAATAAAGAAGACTAAGGGAAACACATGCTCAATTTTGGGCGTACTAAAGGTTAAAGAAGAAGAAGAAGCAACGTGATGATTGTTGCTAAGCTTGTAGAAGAGATGTAAAAACATGGATCGCCAGTTTTAGGTTATACAAGTTTCTTTTCAAGAGGTCTTTCTAGTTAACGAAAAAACAAAAACAGGGCATAGTTAAACAGTGTTAATAGAATAAGAAGAGAAGATGGTACAATTCTTTGAATTACAAGAAAGACTAAAAATCGTTGTACCAAAAACTTTTTTTGCTGATTCAGAGTCAAAATCTAGCGAAATTGTCAACAGTGATATATACCGAGAAATATTATCTGAGGCTAAACCTCTATTAGAAGCTGTTGTCGCTCTTCAATCTTCATATCTGGTTCCGTCGATCAAAGTGAAGGTTAGCAAATTTAGAGGACATAAACGCAGTCTAAAACCTAACACTAAAGAAGAATGTTTGCAACAAAAGTTTAGAAAAGTGTTCCCTTGCAAAATAAAGTCCTTAATTAAGAGCGCACCATACCGTCTTAAAAACTGCCTTAAGAAGAAAGAAGAAAAAATGTACTACTATTTTTTAACATAAAATTTCTTCACCAGCGATTAAATCCATTTTTGGAGATAAACCTCTTTGAAATTGATTTCAATTTAAATCTACAAATGTTTTGACCTTATCATTCCACGCTAACCTAGAGCAAGTTCGAATGGGGTAAAGGGTAGGGAAAGTGAAATTACTGACATAAGAAGATTAAGTGTAGGAGCTTGGGGTTCTCTCAGTAATGGAAGATGAGAAAGAACCAAAAGATCTAACTTCTTTAGGTTCATAGAAGAGCATCTTCCCGCTATCACCAACATAATATGCTACTATATATTTAAATTACATTACAGGACTTGCTTGCTTTCCTTGGTCATTATTGAAGATTTGTTTGACAACAAGCGTAAAAAATAATTTTAGCTTTATAACAGCTCTGAAAATCTAGAGTAGATTTCATTTAGAAAGAAATCAGGAGCTGTTATAACTGCAAACTGCATTAAGTAGTACTATTGTAGACTTTACTGGGTTAAGCGTAGCTCCATTTTAGCAGAACTACCTTTGAACTCTGATTTTAATTTTAAGACATAAAAATAGTTGTTAAATAATTATTTTTAAAGTAAGACTACAGATTATTTTATTTCTAGTTCAAAATGGGGTTCTTCATTGTACACTATTCAGTGTAGCAGTTTTAAAATCTTCCCAGACATTTGATTCGACTTCTCTTATAATGAATGTAAACAAACGTGCATTTTTACTAGAATCAGTTAATTACTAAGCATTCCATTAAAAAAAATATAATCTAGACATATAAATTATAATGCATTTGTGTAACAAATCCGGACTGGGCGATATGTTTTTTTTTAATCTTCAAGAGGCTTGTGCATCGCGCTACCATGCAACTCAAAACTATAATTAGCCGACCCAGAAAAAATAGTCACGCAACGTAAGGTCTGGGTCACTGGCAAAAGCAGGGGTGGCTCGTGTGGCCAAAAATATGCGCAAAATATACTGAATAAGTTCACAAAATGTCTGTCTTGTTTAAGAAGGTGCAATATGAAAGTAAAATTTAACAAAGTAATAGCTGGAAGGCAGTATAGCAGTAGCTATAAGACTAGTATAGCAGTATACAAAAAATGTCAGTCGTGTAGAAGAGTTTCAGTTGTATTATCATCACATATCATGTGTAGTGGAAAGAGAGTTATGGCGGCACCACTGAACTACAATGGAAAAAAATAAAGGCCATTAGACCCCGAACCCAAATTTAGATGAATAGAGTAGGAGGTACACAATGTTGAAATGCTTAAAATAAAGAGTCTTTAATAAGCAGTCAATTGATATATGTTCCATGATGCCGGAAAACAATGTGCGACATTTGTCTCATGTATATTTCAATCGTATTTTTATGTCCTTACATGTAACACCACATTTATTTTGGTCATTTATGCTAAAAGTAATGGGATTGGTTAAAACATATACCAAATGAGAAAATATGTCATATTGAATGACCACAAGACACGTTGAGGTGTTCCTAATACCTTGAGGTTAAGTGAGGGAATTATCAGGTATGATTATACATGCCTTTGAGGGGTATATGGCCAAATACTCGGCAAAAAATTAAATAGCCCAAATTATTTGCCTTATAGCTTCATAAAAATAAATATGTAATAATGTAGTCAAATGAGGAGGTTTGGTTGGCTCTAGCGCGTTGATCATCATAAAACATATGGCAATCGACTTTTCAGTAAAGATTCTTTAATCAAGAGTACCAAACTGGTGTAATAGCCACACAACCTGAATACAACAGGAATTTGAAGGCAGCAACTGTTCAAGGTCAGGATTAAAATTTTAGAAAAATTCGTATCTAACTGATAAAAACCAGACAATCCATCGGTAAAATAGGTATGTTCTCTAAGTGTTTATCTAGAAGATCTAACCTCACTTCTCTGGTATTCAAATTTTGACCTGTGCTTTAGAACATGATCTTCAAAAAAACAACGTTCTAATGTCATGTGTTTGAAACTCTCCCTGGAAATAGCGGTGGTGGATTTTTCTGTAGACAAATAGAGAAAAGGGTCCAAAAATAAGAAGGGTTTAAATTCGGTCTATCAAAGTTTTAAATACTGATAGGTAGTGTCAATCAGCGAAATTAATTCCAAACAAAGCGCGAGGTCAGACTTGTCGCAAAGCAAGCGTTTCCATTCAATGAACAGTTGGGTGCCAGTGCAATGATACATTTTTAACTTTCTCCAACTGTTTCAGATATGTAATCTAACCATCGTATTAAGTACCTTTGAGGTTTGTAGAATCGATACTTCGAATGGTTATCACTCGCCTTTATGGTTTGATTAACCTTACGAGTAAAAGACTGAAATGAAAGGAAATAAATGTGGTAAAGGAAATGCAAACTGTTTCTGGGAGAAAGATGCACTCTAAAACCTGCCAAAACATTTAACGTATCTTGTATGACACTACAGTGTGTAAGCAAAAAACTAATGTTTCTTCTTCAAAAATAGTGGAGAGAAAAATCGAGAGAAAGCCTCTACAAGAGTAGGAATTACAAAATCTGTTGGTTTCGTATTTCCTTCAAATGGAGGAGAGATTTTATGGTTTTAAAAGTAAATCCTTTTCTGGAAACGTCATAAAAAGTCATTGCTGAAGCCACGTGGAATATTTTTTCGTGTGCCTTAGGATTTAATAAGCACAACGTTGACGTGTTTTTTAAATGGTTGGTAGAGTCCCCTTCGAAAAGATCTACAATATAAATAAAATAGAGTTGACTATTGTTAAAGGTTAGCTATCAGCTCATAAAAGCAGGTTTTCAGTTAAAAAACTTCACCAGACTTCAAAAACAAAGTGTATTCAATCATCTACTCCATGTTGGCAAACTAACCCAACAGTTCATAGTAGATGCTTTTTTGAAAGTTAAATCGATTAAATCAGAAGACGTTACGAGTGGATCTTTATTTGGGACTGATGGACTATGTGAACTCGCAAGCTAAGCAACGCTACCTCAAATCAGGGCGGATGACTATTCTATCATTCTCATTTGTTGGTGAAAATCAATCTCTTCAACAAAACTATCGGGATGCAATGGTACTAGTAGCAAAGTTTGACAAACCGGATCCCTTCATAACGTTTACATGCAACCCAAAATGGAAATAAATAACGGAGCACCTAACGTCCGGTGAAACAGCAATAGATTGCCCAGACTTGGTAACAACTGTTTTACATTTCAAATCAAAAGAGTTCCTGAACGATATCGTGTGTGACAGAGGCGGAATTTACGGGAAAGTGAAGGAGTATCTATCAGTAATCGAATTTCAATGACGTAGTAAGTATTAAATCCGTATGTAGCTTATACTTGATTTAACTTTGTATTCTAATTAGTAATATTAGATCATTATCACATGTTTTTTATTTTGGTCGGTGACGATAAGCTTCGGTCTGTGCTGAAACACTCGATGAATCGGATACTGAATTATTCGAAATTGTAAAAACTTGTATGATGCATCCTGTGGTGATGTTAATAACAAAGCTCCTTGCATGGCCGAAGAGAAGGAATGTTTTAAATGCACTAAAAACTTTCGGAAACGCTTCAGTGACTCAACAGACCTAAATGTGAATAGCTACCCTAATTATCGACGATTAGATATTGACAGAAAAATTTCTGTTAGGAAAAGCGAGTTGAATAATCGATGGGTGGTACCGTGCAATCCCTACTTGACTAGAAAATACAATTCCGACATTAATGTAGAAGTTTGCTTTTTCCGACCGAAGCGTAAAGTATACGTTTAAATATATACGTTTGATACAGCTGTTGTTCAAATCAACAAAACCCGAAGACGATGGAACTTATAATTGGGACGAAATACAGACTTATTTAGACACATGGTATATTTCAGCTCCGTAGTCAATATGGTGCGTACGAAAATATGAGATGTACAAACGATCTCATGCAGTAGAACGCTTACCCGTACACTTGGCATCACAGCAAGTTGTGGTTTTTGGAGAAGAGGTGGAACAGCATCATTTAAGATTCAGACGCTGCTAACTATATCTACAGTGAAATTGCTTGTCATTATGTGTGGAGAAACAATTGGAAAAAACGACAAAGAGGTGGAGACAAAATTCTTCTAGCAAAAGACATGGAGCGATTTTTCTGCGACTACTTCTTTTGCATATTAAAAGTAAGTTGTAAAATAAAACAAATACTTTTTACACACCTCTTACAAACCTATTACTTATTAACTGAGTAACTGTTATTACAGGTGCAAAATCCTACGAAAACCTTTGAACCATCAACGGTGAAGTGTACAAAACTTTTCTGGGAGCGGCAAAGGCATGAATTTGCTTAAAGACGACGAAGAGTGGCAAAAGGTCATGGAAGAAGCAAGTTTATTCCGCATGCCGGTAAAATTACGCCAACTTTTTCTGCCATCATGATACACGCTAAACCCACAGATGCAAATCTTCAAGAGGGCAATGATCGAAGACTTTCTTGAAACTCACAGACATTTATGGCAGAGCAGATGGCCCATGGGGATATTGAAGACAACTTATTGCAATTGAGAAAGCGTTGGACTGACTTTGGTCTTAAACTCCCAGAGGATGTCTATGCCAAGAAATCGACCTCAAAATTGAACAACAGCAAGGTCAAAGATTAATAGAAATGATAAATCAAGACCAGCAGATGGCGTACGACACCATAATGCGCGCTGTTAATGGCAGTTACAATTCAAAATGTTACTTTCTCAGTGGGGGAGGTGGTTGTGAAAAAACATTCATGTACAAGGCTTTAGCATCAACCATTTTTGAACAAAGTTTGAGCTGTAGCTTAGCAGCAATTTTACTACATCAAAAAAGAACCGCTCGTTCTGGGTTTGGCGTATCAATTAATCTTGACAAGAAAACAGTATCATGGTTCAATCAACGTTCTTCACAGTGGAAGAAACTACAAGATGTTAAGCTAATCATTTAGGACGAAATCTCCATGTGTCACGTAGATCTTCTCTTACCTGTGGACCGGAGCTTACGGGATTTGATGAATAAACCCAACGAACTGTTTGGTGAGATACCAATCATCGTTGGAGGTAACTTTCGCCAGCAAGCTCCTATTGTATTGCATGGCAATGTGCAGATTTTAGAAGCATGTGTGAAGAGCACCTCAATGTAGAAAGAATTCAAGCAATTGCAGCTTATTACCAACACGCGCATTAATCAAGAAGAGGTTGTGTTTACTGAATAGTTACTTTTGATTGGGTCAGGTGCTTCTAACCCAAGACGTAATCTCTTCTGTTTTTGGTGATGAGAAATTTCTTCCCTGATAAACTTTCTTCAAGCGCCATATTGTACCCCGTAAATGAAGACACTAAAAATAAATGAGAAGATTTTATCTATGCTTGAAGGCGAGAACCAGGTGTCCTTTAGTGTTGATACAGTCGCTGAATGAATTCTTTGACGTCGATGGGGTTACCGCCGTATGCATTGCTGCATTACCCTACTTCGTAATTTAAACCCTAAGCGCGGCCTTTGTAATGAAACAAGATTAATTGCGGAATTATTGGACACCAATGTCGTGGAGTGTACCGTATTTAGTGGAGATCGAAAAGATGAAAGATTATTCATCCCTCGTATTAATCTAGACGTCAAGAATAGTAATCTACCTTTCTAGCTGAAGAGAAAGCAGTTTCCTTTACGACTGGCGTACTTCATGACAATTACAAAATCACAGGGTCAAACGTTTGATCGAATTGGTGTTTACCTTCCGGATTTAGTTTTCCCCCATGGCCAGTTGTACACGGCGTTTTCTAAGGCTGGCTTATTCGTGCAGTTCAAGGAGAGTGCAAAGCAAGGAGTAATATTTGAGAATGATACCAACAAGTACATATACAACTGCGCTATAGAAAAATTTTAAACAAAAATTTGTTTGTCAATCCATCCATTTGATTATAAACAATTTGTATAGAGAAATTTTTAAATAAAAAATAAGTTCTTAATAAACCGAATTGACTAATAAACGTGTACACGCTAAAACAAGCAATAACCAATCAATTCTTACGACAAGAACATTAGTGATACGTTTATTTTCTATATTTATATATCTTTATCTCTGCACGTGTCGTCATCCCTGCAAGGGTTCTCATCCCTGTATGTTATATACCTGATTACGTATCCGTATAATTAACGTATAAACTATTCTAAAATTTGAAGGTACGTTTGTGCATTTTACAATAAAACAGATGTGTGAAACTTAAAACATCTAATTCAAATGCTGAACATTTCTATTCTCTAGAGTAGCCACGTAGCTGGCTGGATCTTCTAATTTATTACATACGCGCAATAAATTCATATTAATTCATTTTTCAGCGTTTTCTTTTTCACACAGTACATATGCTGTGGCCAAAATTTAAATTTTCTCCTCTACAACAATTGGGTGATTATAAATATTTAACAATTGCGTGTGAACCAAACGCAACCAGTCATTTTAAAGAATGCCCGAAAATGTTCCAGATACATAGCGTATGCCATACATTCAAGTATCCCTTGTCATTTCCTACTAAAAATTTTGCCATAGTTAAACAAACTTAAGTTTCAGATTTATTTATTTATTTTAAATCTAAATTAAGAGCTAACACGCACCTCCATATTTATCTTCACAATAATTTATTTGTACCTATCCTCTCCTAAGTGTTAAATAGACTACACATTTCTTCCAGAAAGTTGGTAAGCTGAATTTAGAATATACTTTGAAAACAATATTCACCAGCATCGATCTATGTTCGTCGTTTTTCTAGTAGATGACAAAGGACACCAATTAGAGCAAATAAAGTCAAAAATGCGTTTTTCGGTTTTTCTAACATTTTAAAATGGTAATCTGCCAAAATGTAGGAACTTGGTAGTGCTTGGTAGTCTCTTCCAACCCTACAAATGAACTATATTTCTAGTCGTTTTTATCGCGTGGCTTTGCGTTGTTGTGCAACGAAATGACCGACCTAAATTTGTTTTCCATAAATGTGTGACGAATTTCCGAAAGCCTCTTGTAGCGACCGCTGCGCCATCACGGTCAAGCGACGGACATAACGCCTTCCAGGAATGCAACAGCGTAGATGTTCACTAGATACTTTGCGTAGGTCCTAGGACTGGACCTTAATTGCTTAAATATCACGCAGCGAAGCAGTCAGATGAAGTCAAATACCGAAAGCAAAAATGTTATGAATTCAATTATACAGTGTCATTTTACGTTAGTAATTGTTTATGTGGTGTACATAAATATTATTAAGTAATTTAAGTTCCTGTAAGTAAAATAAATAAGTTTTTTAGCAGATTTACGCATGTTATGCACCACTTTTGAGAGCAAAAACGTTATAATACAATTTTAATCAATTTTAACAACTTAAAATGTATCACATTTTTGCAATCCCACCAAATAAATAAAAGAGTTTCTTGTCATTGATTGATGTTCATAAACATTAACTCACCATTTCCTTCTTTTGGGGTTACCACAATACACGATTAACACAAAAGGTTTTATAACCGTATAAAAATTATTTACCCATTAAATTCCTTAAAATTCTCTTAATTGTCCTTTTATTAGATTAAAGTTTCCATCCAGAACCTCCAAAACTCCCTGCAGGCGAGAAAAAACTTAATACCTTCTCCTAATGCTTCATAAATTCTTATTTGCCTAGGACGTGCTTTATTTTTAAATTAAAACGCAAAGAGAAATTACTTACTAACATGTGGCGTTTAGACTTCACTGTGTTTACTACACTCACGTTGAATTATTTGTGGTTATGTCAAATACACAACGTGAATGTTATCTAAAGCGATCAATTTCATGGGATGATTCCTGATAGGAAAAGAACATGTCCAGAAATATACGTGTTTCATGATAGATGGAAATGCTGTTCTTTGTGATGTTAATGCTCCTTAAGAACACATCTCTGTTAGGGTGTGTTTATATGTTTCTTTCAAACAGATTGCGAAGAAATAAAAATGGAAATGGGCGATTGTGCGATGGTAAGGGTAAATATGGAGGCGTGTCATGTTCATGCATTTAAATTAGAAGAACGCGTTCTACAAGATATTGAAGATAACCCCTGTGCAAGCTCAAGGTCCGCCAGCGTAATGTACACCAAGCAATTCCATGAGAACCTCTATATTTCTATCACTTGCAATTTACTACCAAGAGAAAAATTTTGTCGCTGTTTCCTGTAGTAAGCTACAACCATTACGGAATTTTTGTTGTTGATCTTCTTCGCAGATAAAGCAACCTTTGGTAGGGTTTGCATCATTAAACTACACTCTGAGAGGATTGACACAAAATGATTAGCTGAACCAGCCGTTCTGCCTGTATTGCTTAAAAATATGCCACTGGCAGGTACAGCATGCGGTTGATGTATGTTGGAGCTTCAGCTCGCTGCATTGTTAACATTCGCTAGCATTCAATAACAGCTTCCTTAGCAGATGGATCGGGCCAGGTAATCCTGATGCCTGACCCGACCGCTCATTGAACTTAAACCCCCTTGAGTTTTACCTGCGGGCCCCTTAAAAAGCGTCGTGTATATTGATGTGCAGACACTTGAACGTATAATACAGCTTATGATACTATTCAAATACAGTCAATAAAATTTGAATAGCTGCATCAATCCATAATGCAACGCGTTTTTGCTTACATCGAGTCCCTAAAGTTGTCAGGAATAAATATAGTGTCATGTAATGTAATATCATATGACAATCCGTTATCAAGGACTTATATATTCATATGAATATTCCCTGAAGTTCGTTTCTATAGTTTTTGAACTGATACTATGCAGCTTTAAAGTTTCCTCTTAAATAAGTATCACAAGCAACTTAATATTAGGCCCCAAAATGAATTTATACGCTTCATAATATTAAGTAATGCCTTCTATTTCTTGTTTCAAGGTGCAAAAGCATAGCTTGGCATGTGAATCGGTGCAGATGAAGAAGTGAGAGAGTCTCTGTTGGACAGACATCGCTACGGGTTCAGTTGGAAAAGGGCTAGGTACACTCTGTGACATAAATATTATAATCAAAAGACTCGGTGCAAAAACCGGTCAACTCTACTTCTCAAATAGTGGGTTTTTGGTGCATAAAGAATTTAGATTTTAGCAATTTTATAAAGCAAAACTCCATTTCTTTTACCCTTAAGCTTCACTAGGCAACATTTGGTTCGAAAAGCTTTATAATATATAATTGTGTTGCTATGACTTACAATAAAAAACCAATATCGAGCTTGTAGCTCTGATAAGAGTTGATTTTAACTGTGTTTAATAATGCAATGATTTTCACCGGACTGTACACGATCTGAACACAACGAGAAACAGACAGCAAGTGATTTCCGACAGTGGGAGAGATGCTCATCTACTGCTCATACACCCGCCATGTGCCACCTATTCTTACTGCACTGTACTCAGGGATGACGTTATCACGTTCCACTTGGGAATAGTTCGGGGTTTTTGCTTGTTCTCTCTTCCCAGGATTAGTCACTGCAAGTATTTATGGTAAGACCACATAAAAGCGTTAAACTAAATTTGTTAATTTAGGTGAATATTCAATACAAAAAATAAAACTATTAGTTAACGAACAAAGTAAATAATTGCTGTTAAAATTATTTATTGTCAAACTATTTTAACTTGTAGAGATGCTGCAGCAAATTTAAGGAATGCGATAAGGAGTTTCCTTCATTCTTCCCTATTCTGTTTATCTTCAAATACAGTTTCCTTCATTAGAGGTTGTTATGTGTCTTCACTTGGTTTGTCATTTTATTCCAGATTTTCCTATCCATAACTGTCCTACTCCAGTTGTCAATTCTCGTGGTTCTGATATCTTGGTCCTGCCATCTTATCTTCGGTCTTCCCATCGGTTTCCAGTCTGATATTTTCCTTATAATAGCCTCAGGTTCTCTTCTTGGATCCATTAGATTTCTAATTTAGTGGTTCGTAAGTGGCGCATATTCTCCTTGTATCTGTTTGGACCCGATATCTTCCTTAGTTTTGTCCTCTCTACCACCATCTGTTCTTCTGATACACATAATTTACTCCATACCTTACAATCGGTCTAATTGCTACCTTATATATTTTTATTTTGGTTCTTTTACTGATGTGTTTATCTTTTAGTAGCTTATAATATTTCCAGTTTATTCTATTTCCTGCTTTGACTCGTTCGATTATCTCTGAGCTTTTAGTTTTTGTCATTTACAGTTACCCTTAGACATTTAAAGAATTCTATTTATCTTCAATTTTGTTGGGCTCTGTGGTTCTCCGGATTATATGAAATATTTTGTTTTTTCTTCATTCATTTGCAGACCTTTTGCTAGTTGCCTAATTCAAGAAAAGCTTGTTTAACGGATTCTTTGGATAAAAAGATCTGCTAAGACTATTCCAAAAATTTATATATAAAAATTATTTTCAACTTAAGGAAAACAAATTAACTAAAAGTAATTATTTACGTACGTGTATATTACGGTTACAAACACGTAATTATATTTATAAATGAAAACTTAACAATAGCATCGTTTATTTATTAAAACAGAATAGAATTAAACTTTTGCAAAAATATTACTTATGTGTATAAATAGTTGCCTGTAACACAGGCTGAAAATTCCCCATTTCAATATAAATTTTGATTTAGGTTAGTTAAATAATACGTTTAATAGAAAAAAATTCAAATTTAGTGATACGAGGAGTTTCAAAAATAAAAAAATGTTTTTAATAAATACTATAACATTGTATTTATTCAGTTATACATAAATTTAATTTGACAAGCCTTAATTTTTTAAAATCCTCTTTAAAAAAAGGTTTTGAATTTATTAAAAATATTTATAAGAATTTTATTACATACATTATTAAAGATTAATTTAAATTTATTTGTTTTATTCAGTTTATTAATTTATGAAAAAAGCCATGTAATATTGACATGGTTTTAATTCATTACAAAAATTAAAAACATTTTTTTTAATTTTAACTTTTGGACTTTTAATGGTATTTCACGACATAAAGAATATAAAAAAGGAAAAGAAGGCTTTAAGTAGTTTAACATGAATTTTTAATTGTTTTATATTTGTGAAAATATTACTAACCGTGAAGCACTGCAACGATTTGGAAAAGAAAACTGGAATACTTAGGACACATCATAAGAGGCCCTAAGTATGAGATATTGCGGCAAATTATATAGGGGAAGATAATTGGAAAAAGATCTATAGGCAGAAGACGTATCTCTTGGGTGAGAAATCTTCGGAAGTGGTTCAATTGTACTTGAGTAGATATATTCAGAGCGACAATATCTAAAATCAATGTAGCCATAATGGTCGCCAACCTCCGTAGAGAGAAGGCACTCCAATAAGAAGAATATTTGTGAAATACAATACACTCTCATTGGTGGTATACACATTATCTGATCAAAAGTATCTGTAACTCTTAAACTGGTGTCTAGAAGTTGCTACGTGATAAGTCCCAAAAATTTCTGGCTCAACTATATTCTAGAGATCATGGGAGTAAAAGTTCATCTGCAAACCATTCCTTGCGGTGAAATATAAAGGTGAAGATTCACCACAAAAACTATCCAAACTAAAAAATGCTTTAGTGAGAAATTTAATCACAGTATTAAAATTTTTACAAACGCTCAACCAAAGATAGCTCTATTTGCCACTACTGTTATTTTGTTTCTATTGCTACGGGATACAGTTAGGCTAGAAACTTTTGGTACTTATCTCATATAACTTGCGTTGTTGATTTCGGAGAGACACTTAATAATACATTTGCAAAAACAAAGACAGACCGACAGATGCTTGCATCCTTTCATAACAAGATAACAATATATATAGGACGACCATCCGTTCGATATTAACGTATGTCTAGAGCTAAAATTCAACATAACAAGCTCTAGATGATCCAAAACTGGGCCCTTAGAATAATCTTTGGCATTCCTTGCTTTATTAAAACACTAATTCTCCATCAGGGTGCCAACATGCCAACCATCCAGGAGTTTTTCTCGCTGAAAACTGACCACCCGTTCTTTAGCATCGAAGTCCACGAATATCCCATCATCGATGATCTCTACAACGAGGCGTTCGAAGATTTTGATTCCCCTTAAAAACCGTACGAGGGCAGCCAGGTTACTGAAAAAGAAGTCAACCTCAACTTTAACACATCGCGTAATATAAATAAGCAAGAGAACTCAGTGACTTTAAATGTTGTTCCTTTATCGGTTGCCACAAGAGCAGCAAATTGATCGGAGATATTTCAGTCTTTGTGAGACAAAAATGTAGAGGTACAACCACAACATATTCAGATGATACAAGAGTTCTTCAACGCTATGGCAATACGACTAGATATCGAAAGTTGAGACAATTGACTTCCTTGGTCGAACATCCACTCACAAATCAAAAAGTTCTGTCGAGTATGCTAACCTCGCCTTCAGCGGTATAAAAAACGACGCAACTTAGTTGTAAACTAAAAACGTGTGGTTTGGAGTAACGAATCCCGCTTTACCATATGATAGTCCGAAGTCTGACAAAAGCGTTTGAGCGTAGAGATTGCCTAGAGAATGATACCTAGCAAAACATGTAGTGCAAACAGTAAAATTTTAAGGAAACGGCGTTGTATAGTAGGCATGTTTTTCGTGAAATATAATAGAAATCTAAATATAGTAGGATACAAAGACATTTTTAATGTTTCGTGCTATCTATGACAAAAACAATTTGCTGATGGGGGTTGCCTGTACCTGTTATGACGGCCCACTGAAAACCTTTGGGATGAATTATAACGTTGGCTTCGCTTTAGACTTGAGCACTCGCAGAGCAAAATGCTTAAGTGTGGTTTTTCAGAAAGAATGGTAAAAGGTGTCTAAATATTTCTGATCAGATAATGTAGAAAACTAACTAAAATGCTCCTAAAGAGGCAACTTTTCGAAGAGCTACAATTTATTATATTGTACTCTAATTTAAGAAAGAGACTTTTTAGATTAAAATATATTGTATAAATATATAAAATTTTTCTTGGTACAATGTTGTTTGTGGAAGCTAGTAGCTGAGAGTTATGGAATGTTTCAGATTCAATAGGCATCTAGACATCTGCTGTACAGGTTTCCAGGTCAAACCGGATTAAGTCTGACTCACCCAAATAAAAAGAATGCAATATTGATCTAACAAAATCGCAAATTCTTTTTTAAAGTGGCCATCTGCTAGCCCAGGCGTCCACAAACACTCCAAATCGATCACGCTTCTTTTCAAAACTGCGTGCAACTTTTTGATAAAAATCATAGCTTACCTTTTTTATTATATTGCGTGTTCAAATTTTTGTTCTGGAATTTTAACTACGAGGGCGAACCAAATATAAATCTGCATTTCATTTTTACGGGCAACGTGAGATGAGCGGAGAAAACCGCGGCTTCTGAACGTTGTATGGAGATTTTTCCCGTGGGGTACCGCACACTTCCGCTTGTTTAGTCAATGTCCTGATGTCAGAGGTACCATTCTCCCTTGCGCAACAGATTATACTTCAGTTTTGGGAAGAATTTAAACACAGATCGGAGACAATACCCTTAGCAAGGCTCAAAAACAATTTTTGAGGGTGTATGAGACAATTCAAAATAAAGGCCACCGACATCGTCCGAGAACCAACGTGACTTAAGAAACTATTCGCCTTATTCGCCGCCTTATCCGATTAACGGTTGGTGAAGGTGCTTAAGTATAGACGTTATATTGCTTTATGACAACGTTAGACCAATGCAGCTACCCAAACTCGATAAAAAATTGAAGATTTGTTTTGGACTACAACAAAACACCCTTCCTATAGTCCAAAGTTATGGCCCTCCAATTATCATTTGCTTAAACCACTAAAAGAAAGACAAGAAGGATGATGTTGCTATCAAAATTTCTATAAGCGTTTGGCTGGTTTTATGATAGTGAGATAGTAAATTACTTATCCCTTGAAAAGGTATGTGTCTAACTCAGAAAATTACGTAGAAAAATAACTGCGTGTTTATATTTTTACGATGCTTCAAGATATTTAAAATGTCATTCATTACGTACTGTATTGCTTTGGTGAGTATTTTAATTTGATATTAAATATAACAATTTGTGTTTTATAAAGTGCTTTCACATCGATTTAATCTCTTCTAATACTAACCCATTTGCTCCAACGATCTCTCAAAGTATTCTTGTACGTTCTGCATGAGTTCTTTGTTTGACCCAAATTTTTGTTCCACCAAAAAAGATTTGAATTTTGTGAACTAATGGTAATCAGTAGAAGCCAAATCCAGCTAATGCGGTAGATGCGCAAGAATTTCAAACCTTACTTCAACCAATATTTGCTGAGCGAGACGGCTTGAATGCGCTAATGCGTTATCGCACTGGAACAACACTGTCATTGGCCATTTCAGAATGTGATCGCTGGCTTCAATTTCTCCAAAAGTGCCACCTGATAGCCATCAGTCATCGTTCTTCTTCTCTCAAAATAGTCAGTTAGAAAAATTCCTTTTATATCTCAAAAAAACGAGACCTTCACCTTCTCAGCAGTTGTACGTTTTTCTCTTTTTCCGGAGTAATTCACTTCAGGCGATCCACTGTATATAGTTGCAACTCAAACTTTTATTCATGATCACAAAAATATGGAGTAAAAGCTCGTAGAATTCTTCTTAAAAACCTACATTTTTCCATTTTCATTACACGAAATAAAGTGAATTCAATAAAGATAACTCAAGTACTTTCAATCTTTATCAAACTTTATAGATGATTTGTACAGTTTTACAAGGACATGTTTCTCACAGTACAAGCAAAATCATCTCGTGGATTTCCTTCGGTGTTTTTCCTTTCATAAAATGAATTGCATCCCATTAAAACTTTCAATTTTATCCATTCTGCAAAGTCCCTCAAAGTGCTTGTGTCTAAGCTCTTGTCAAGCAACGAGTTAGCGACGCAATTATTTGAATTAATATTTGTTTATAAAAAGGCAACCTTATGGCCACATGTACAGTATTTGAGCCAAGGTACTCATCAAACCACACACGTATCAAGTCAGATGAAAAATACGAGACGTCTTTTTTGTAAAATATTTTTTGTTTTGGGTCATATCCTAATTCTAATGTACGCTAATGGTGAGAATTTACACTCTGCTAGGGATTATGGTCTGAGGACTAAGAGGTCCAAACTCACATCTGTTTGCCAACTTCTAACATCTCTCTATGATCCGTTGGTCAAAAATCTTTGGTTTCGGTACGATAATGGAAGTTTTGTGTTCTGTGTTCTGCAACCAAGTGTCTTGCAGAGAAAACGTGTTACATCTAGGGCAAAAAGAAAGAAAAGACAAAAACAATTTTAATTTAAAAATGAAAGATTTGGATAATTTCAGACGAATCATTAAAAGAAGGGGCAAATAATTTGCAAGAGTAGAGTTAAAAAAAATGGTAAACTTGTCAAAACAACTAAAGATCTACAAGTAGGAGAGCCGAGTATATGCATCACCAAGCCCCATCAAACTGACATTTTTTTATAAATTTAATTTGTTTTGTGTGTTAGTCTTTATTAAATATAATGTCTATCATTTATTATTATGAAGTGCCACCCTCATAGATGATGATATTTTTTCAAATTTGCAAAAAGAAGCTCGATGTGGACTGGTACATACATTGGAGGGGGGGGGTATTGGTTAACATCTGCTCTTTGACAGACATTTTTTCTAAAAATAGCAAGAAATTGCATTAGAAAAATATCAGGACTACAGCTAAAAACACGAATTTCCTTTTCGCTTCCTGGTGAGGTAATACGTGAAGTAACAGACTAGAAGCTGAAAGATAACGAGCTGGTACCATACAATTATAATAGTCATAGAAAGATCTTCAATAAAGCCTAGAAACATGGACATAGGACACGTACTTTGGCCTATCCATCTAGTTGGAAATGGCAGCATTGGATTAGTTACCTAACACTAACCCTAGAGGAGCCAGAAGCACTTCTTTTGGTAGTGTTTCAGCATTTAACCTTTAAATTGTGAGTGGGTTCTTCGATAGTCTGCAAAACTCTTGGATAGACCTGGCTTTGAACCAGAGTACATATAGAACGAAAACCAGAAACGCCACCTTTAACTGCGTCAGCAACTAGAAATAAAGTTGGAAGAGATGGGAGAACAGAGAGATCAATTTGAGAGAGTTGAGCGTCAAAATAATCAAAATAGTCGAGAATTGAGAGAGTCGGAAAAGTTAGGAAAGTCGAGAGACCCAGAACGATGGGAGAGATAAAAAAATTGAACGAGTGAAAGATTTGAAAGAGTTAAGAGAACTGAGACTGAAAGAGTAAAAAGAGTCGGGAAAATCGAAAGTGCTGAAAGAGTCGTTAGAACCAGAATGTTCAAGAGCCCTTAAAGTCCCAAGTTTCTTCGAATTGAAGAAGTAGATAACTTGAGAGGGTTAAAAGAGTAAGAAAAGAGAAAGTCGAGAGAATTGGGAAAGCCCAAAAGACGGGTATGTCAAAACAGCGGAAGCAATTGAGGAAGTATGGAACTTGATAAAGTTAAGAGTTAAGGGTTTGTTCAAAAAAATAACAACAATATTAATAAGCATAAATTAAAAAAATAGAACTTCAAGTCGATCTAAATAATAACAAAACATAGGGATAAGCATACAAACATAGTCAAAATAAATATCAAAGAGCACATAAATCAACTTTTTACAAAGCAGTATCAAGACGTGAAGGATGAGTAAAACAGGAAAGATTACTGAGGTAAAGGAAAAAAGATGTTTAAGAAAGAAACCACAGTTGGATTACAAAAGAAGAAACAGCAAAGAAAGAAAAAAAAGATAATTAAAAAAATAAATAAAAATTTAAGAAAAAGCGAAAAATGATGTACATAGTTTTGTGATATCTAACAAAGAGAAACGATTGAGTAAAACATTTTCTAGCAATCAACATTCCGTGGATCGCTGAGTAACACCTTTTTCTATAAACAACTTCCTTATCTGCAAGATTAACCCCTTATCGGCTGCAATCGGTTATCTAACACGCAAACGAAAGCAAAAATGCGATTACTAAACAATGCCATGATTATTTGCTCTACTTGTCGTAATTGAGAAATGCTTCCCGTTAAGCCGACGCTTCGTCTGACCATATAAGGCAATGCGTTCGCGCTATGGGGATCGTCGTCCCATCTGGCTGCATGCTGCGTTTTTTACGCAACCAAATGTGCTTTTCAAATTCCGGGGCGTGTGTGGGTAACTATTACTTCGCTCTCAACGGGCGGATACGTGTAAAACTAATTGGGGCGTCTATAAATACAAGCATGAGGCCTCCAATTGCCATATATTTTATAGGGTAGTATCAAATTTTTTTTAGAAACAAACGCAATAACAGTTTCGTGGTCCAAACTACATTATCAAGTTTTTAAACCATCGGTTTCGTTAGAGGATATGCATGAACAATAAATTATCTATAAGAAGAAGTTATAAGAATTATATGGTGGCATAACTATGTGCCGAAGCACAAAAAAAAATCAGAAAAATATAAAGAATTACTGAAAGAAAAATTAAAACGACAATATAGAGAAAATATAGATAATAAATAATAGTAAAAAAATACGCCAAGTGAAGCATCTAAAAATGTGTGTAGAGGAACCAAAATAAGCAATAAAATTAAACAAATATCTTGGTAGGCAGACGAAATCAAAAACACGTAAAAATTAAGAGAAAGGAATGGAAAAACTATTTAGCTAACACAACAGCAGAAAATTACAATTTATAAAAAAGAAAGGAAGAAAGTGGTTATAATAGCAAAGAAATATACATGGAAAAAAATCGGGGGAAATGGTAAATAATAGAAAAAGTAATCAAAAGCTTCTTTAAAAAATATTTACATTAAAAATAAAAATAGCAAAATACTAACAGGTGGAAAAGGGATAATGGCTAAGTAGAAGAAATATGTTGAAGAGCTACAATGCAGAAAGAAGAAAACAAGATCAGAAAACAGAAGAAGATAATGAAGATGTAATAACCAGAGAGGAGCTTCTTGTAATAAAAAAACTGAAAATAGAAAATCACCAGAGAAAACAAATTAACGACAGAAATAATAAAAAATATGGGTAATAAAAGAACAGAAATATTACTAGAAGTATATAATAAAGTATGGTTAAAAGAGGAAATACCAAAACATTGTTGCTTCGTGTTGACATATAAGCCAGGAGAAAAAAATTGCAATAACTGCAGAGGAATAACGTTATTGAATAAAGCAATAGAGATATTCTAAAACATCATAGATAGAAGAGTTGGCCTAATAGAGGAGAGCACCTTGTAAAAATTACATTGCAGTTTCAGGAATGGAAGAAGTACACTAGACCATATATTTATGTTAAAGCAGATATCCCAGAAAGTCTTACAGTAGAGACAAAGAGCTATTAGCTTTCAGTGACCTAGAAAAAGCATTCGATAAAGTTGTAAGAGAAAAATTATAGATTATTTTAAAGAAAAGCGATATTAGCAATAAAATCATACGTATAATACAACTAATCTACGAAAATAGTGTTACTAAAAGTACCTACAAGAACATGAAACTTTATTATAAAAGATGGCTTAAGGCAAGGGGAGGGGTAAGTCTATTGTTATTTATAATATTTCTAAATCAAATCATTAAAGAATGCTTAACACAAATAAAAAAGTAAACATAAGTTACAATAACTTATAGATAATAAACATTTTAGAAGGAGATTTCGCGGACGATATAGTAAAAATGCAAGAAATTTAAACAAATTGTAAAAGAATTAAAAATTTGAAATGGGGTTTTAGAAGAAAATGGGATAAAGCTGAATAAAAATAAAACAAAGGTAATGATAGTGGGAGAAGAGTAATAAGGGAACAAGTAAAATGTTTCCAATACCTAGGAGCAGAAACAGAAAGCAGTGAAGAACAAAAATTAAAAATAGAGCGAGAAAAACCTTGAAATTATATTATGCAATGAACAAGTTTAAAAATAAGAAAATTTTCAATAAAGACAAAGCTGGATGTGTTTAAAGCCATATATAGACCAGTACTAACATTTAGGTGCGAATCTTGACTACTTAATGAAAAACAGAAGAGTAAGATGCAGGCTGTTGAAATGAAATACCAAAGAAAAGTAAAATAAATTATAAAGAAAATAGAATAAAAAATTCAGAAATTCGAAGAGAGCTAGAACTACAACTCTCACTGGATTTTATTGAACTTGCGGCTACTTGTATAGATTAGAAGGAACAAGAACGGTTAAACCGGTATACGAAGCAAAAATTCAGAAAAGAAAGAAAAGAAGAAGGTTCCAACAAACTTAGAACAAGATGATGGAAAGGAAACTGGAGAAGAAATGAACAACATGAAGGGAAGCAAAGACACTGACAAGGGACAGGGAACAGTTGAATAGTTTTGTGTATAGTTATATGTAATTTAAAATTAGTAATTTTCTTTCTTAAAATAATTCGCAAAAAAAAATTTGTGACTAGCAAAATTTTGGTACGTGTAGGCAATGCTAAAGAACATAATATGCAAAGTGAGATTTGATGGTCTTCGGGCGGGAAACAAGTAAATTTATCTCCGATATTATTTTTTTTTCAAAAATTGGCAAAATTGCACTCTGTTGAACTGGAGCACCGAGAAAAAAGAAACTTCCTTGACTATTGTTGTCCCTGGTGAAATAGCGTTGAATTTGGTTAATATAGATAGGTCAACGTCATCAAAAAAATAGCTCACATTTGTTTGGGTTGATAACAAGTCCCAAAGACTCAAAATGTTTTTTAATGTACAGGAAATCTTGTAAAACAATATTGGGGTCTTCTACTATTTTCCGTCATCCAGATACCACACATTCATCTCTGCTTCAAGTTGCGTGATTATAGGACACAAGCTAAAGAGTAGAGGTCCGGAAGAATCACCTTGTTGTACACCAGTTCTCGAATCAACATATTGCGAGCCATGAAAAAGTAAGAAATCTTGACCATAACATTGCAGGAAAAAGGAATAAAATGATGGAATTTTATCCTTAATAGTTTCACACGTTCGAGAGTATTAAAGGAGTTCTTGACATAGACTTTAACGATAACTTTCCGAGTCCCTGAATAACGGCTAATGTAATTTCACCTCAAGAAGCAAAGCCCAGCTGTTGAGGTCTTAAATAATTGCCCTTGTCGGAGTAAATTGATTTGCAAGGAATGTTTGGGCCAATTTTCTAAAGAAACCAACCACAGCAATTGGCCAAACTCCACCATCCTTAGAAAGAGCACATAGAGACGCTTCATATAAGATAGGGGCTATTGATGAAAAAACTTTACCAGCAATCATCATATTGCTCAATTTTCTAAGAGCAAGAACTAATTTGTTGACATGATCTCCAACAGAAGCGCATAAATTCATAAAGCGTTGAAGAGTGAATCCGTGTAACTCCCTACAGGACCCTTTTCAAAGATTTGATTGCCAAGATGTGATGGTTAAAGAAATAAACCTAAAATCAGACTTTGGTGCATCAGTAAAGTATTTCTTCAGAAGGGGATGTTTTTTGAGTAATTTCATATAGGTAGACGAATCTTCTCCGGAAATATCCCCATCAGATATCTTGTTTTCCACATGTGTCGGGATGTTAGTATTAGGCTCAACTTTTTTGGATACGATGGAAAAGTCTTCATTTTGATTTACGTTATCTGCCGAAACTTGAAGACCATAAAATGTAAAAGCAAGTAGAGATCGCCAAGATTTTGAGTCATTTTTGTCGAAGTAGTCATTTATCAGATTAGCAAGTGTGTAAACTGCGACAATTCGGGCCTCTTTAGGGATTCTCTTAAGAACACTAGAATTTCTTTTTAGATTCGCAAATTCTACTGTAAAGGAACTACAGTCGAACTTCCGTAAGTTCCGTAAGAACCTTCAATATCCACCAAAAAATCGTCTTATAGAAAAATTCGACATACGGAAGTTCGACTCTATGTGAGTCCAAATTTGGAATATTAGTTTAGGGTGCAAGATCCTTGTGCTTCTTTGAGAGGTGAATCCGTAGTCCCGTCTTCTTAAATAATTTGTGACAATATTCATTCATTCAGTTATAGAGTCTGAGGATTATGGTTCTTGGGTGGCTCCATTGGTCATACAAGATTGGCAAAACTAGGAAGAAGACGACTTCCCCAACTCCACAACGTCAATATCAGTTAAGGAGGCGCATTCGGCATAAAACCAATGAGAACACGAATTGCAGAAGATAAACTATGTGGTGGGGCAAAAGACGGTGTTACACATTATCTTTTCGCCAAATTGTAATTTATTAAATACATAAATTTTTCATTCGACAGCTGTCAATTAAAATCGTTATAATAAGTGTTATCGATGTTTGGAGTTTAATTTAAAATGTAATTTGTAGTGCACTTTGTATTTTAAATTGTATTCTTTGCAGACCATGAAAGACATAGATCCAAGAAATAGCAGAGATAAAAAAAGGAAAAACAATGCAAGAAACGAAAATACTAACAAGAAATAGAGTGAGATGGAAGAAATGGCTAAAAAAAGACGAACCTTAAAGTCCAACGTTTGCAAGAGCACAAGGAAAAGAGAAGAAAGAAGATTTGTATTCTGGTTTGTTTTTTCACCCTACACCATTCTATGGAATATATATTTAAAATATATGGCCAAATATCTTTTATTAATATCTATATTAATATTTTTTCATAGATTCTAGAAAAGACAATAAGTGATAAGAGATGAAGGATTTTGTAAAATTCAATGTTTCAGCCTTCTTTAAGGTATACAAGCCATTTCTCTCTTTATGCTAGGATATCGGACTTATTTCTACATTAAAGTTTTTATTCTTCACATTTTTATTACGAGGGTAAATCAAATATAAGCGGGAATTTCTTTTTTACGAGCCATGAGATTATAGACTTGACGATGATGTTGCTATCGATAGAGGGATCAAAAAACTACCAATCAGTTTGGAAGATTATGTGAAAAAATAACTTTGCATGTTTGTATGTTTGATAGAGCCTCGGTTTATATTTGATTCACTCTCGTATTTGTAAAAGTAACTGGTTTTAATTACTTTAATTATTTTACACTGGGATTGTTCATTTAGTTTTTTCCATTGTACCACTCTGGTTAATAAAATGCATACTATTGGAATATCGTGGCCGACAGATTGTCTTCGAAAATAGTGAACTCATGTTCGTATTGTCAACAAACATTTGAATTTACAACGCACTTTTCCCCTCAATGTAAACACAGGAGTGAGGGAAGTATTCATAATCCCCACCCGAACTAAAGCACTCAAGGTTCTAGGGGTTCATCATTCCTTTATAGCCATTTCTACCCAAACATCGTCATTTTTATTTATAATTATGCTCTGTCTGTTAAAATGTCTAACGCCACGATTCGTGGAACGCTTGTTTGTGAGTATTCTATTAGAATTTCTAATGAAGGGCCGGTATAGTCGTGACATAATCATTCAAGAATCTGCACGAGAAGAATTCCACTTAGTAATTTACCTCCTACAAATATTAGATTTATAAAATCTGCGGGTTATGACAGCAATTCATTTAACTGAATCAAATACAATTATCGAAATTTTCTTAAATAATAATTTTATCACTTTATATACACTAATAAGCAGATTTCTTTCGTTAATTTTAAGAAAGTTCCGAAAGGTGGCGCTTTCGGCTCTAAAGCATATAACAAATGCGAACTAATTCTATTGTACTGAGTATGAAGCATAAATAACAATCTTAATTACAAATAGTTCAATAGTGCATTTAAGTGAAAATGGCAACAAATTAAATTCTAATAAGCTGATCGTGGTTTGCCTTTTCACTCAGAACAGAAAGCGCTACTAATCGGAGTACTTTATCAATTAATTTTTTGGTTACTTAAGATAATTACACTTGCAGTGCTTTTTCGGGGCAAATTTAATTGATTTGAGGGTTCCACTCAACTTAATTTGGCAAATTGGGGCTTCCATTTCAGCCGAATTAGAGCTTCAAATTGAATAAATTACCATCCTGTGGTGAATCAGGGCAATGGTTATTTTGAATGCTTGTCTATTTCGAAATGCAACAGCAAGATGAGCAAAAACGCCCCCACAGTTATAAAATTCTAATTCATGAAAGCCATGACAATTTTAATATTTGTTTCGCTATAACTTTAGCGTTGATTAATAACCTTGATATGCGTCATGGTAATTATCCGCCGCACTAAAAATTGTTCTTCTTTTTCTTCTTAGTCCATTTCTGTCCTTGTTTCAACGAAGGCCTGCTTCATTGATTTCTACTTGGTTCTGTTTTGTGGTTTCTTTATCCAGTTTAGTCCTGCTATTTTCTTTATGCCATTGTACCATCTATTCAGTGGTCTTCCTCTACTTTGTTTATGGTCCCACGATCGCCATTGAAGTATCCTTTTGGTCCATCGGTTTTCCTCTTTTCGAGCTAAATGGCCTGCCCAACTCCACTTTAGTGTTGGTATATTTTCTAGTATATCCATGACTTTCGTTTTCTGTCTAATCCACGCATTGGTTTTTCTATCAGTTAAGGGCATACCTAACATTTTCCGTTTAATGGCGCCTTGTATGGTAACTAGCTTTCGTATGTGGGTCTTCGTCAAAGACCAATTTTCACTTCCATACATCATAATGGGCATTACGCATTTATTGGAAACCTTCGTTTTTAAATCTTGTGAGGTCGGAGTGAAGCTTAGTCTTCTGAAAGCTACCGATGACAAGCGACATTCTCTCGATCAAGGTGGATTGTTTGTCCCTAATATACAATATTCATTCGTTTACATTTTGAATACTTATATCACCTACTTATATTTTTCTGTTGTGGGCTTCTTCCATTGGTATCATCGTCTTAGTCTTGTCTCAATTTATTTTCAGGCCAATTTTCGTTGCTTTTTCATTTAAATCGTTTAGCATGTAGTCTAAATCGTTTTTGTTATTAACGAAAAGAACAATATCATCCGCGTATCTTAAGTGATTCAAGTTTTTACCATTTATGTTAATTCCTATATTTTCCCAGTTGATTTTTTTAAATAAGTTTTCTAGTAACAAAGTAAAGAGTTTTGCTGGTAGACAGACGTCGTTAAGGGATTGGTTTTGTATCTTTATGTAGTCTGTATGTAGCTGCTTATGTTTTTAAGGGGATCGATGTATCTTTCGTCTACTCTACAGTTTTTGAAATATTTGATTACTGCCCATAGCTCTGAATCAAAGGCTTTTTCAAAATCTATAAAAACCAAACGGATAGGAATGCTACATTCAATTGTTCTATGAAAATTAAATTTATATAAGAATCTTCATGTCCATTTAATTAAAGTGTACTTTGATAGATACATTATTTGTCTACACATAAATAACCACTTAACATACTTATTCACCCAAAAAATAAAAATTCTATATTAAATAGGTATTTAGGTAATAAGAGACACGTGTGATTGCATTTTCCTGAAAGAATCACAAGAAAAAAATTAAAAGCTGTTTCCCCGCCTAAAGTGACGTGATAGGATAAAGAGCGAGCTAAAAGTCCCATAAGTAGAAAAACGAGAGCAGTACTAATAAAAAGATAAGTAAACAGCTGCAACCAATAATATTCGGTCTTATCTTATTACGTCAATAACAAAATTTGAATTATCAACTTAAATTAAATAAATAATACTGACTTTTAAACGGTACAGAGAAGATTAGTATGTGCCCTGCGTCCCTGAATTAGAAAACATAACAAAGCAAAAACAAAGAATTAAAGAGAAAAACGAGGCTGAGTAAACGAGCATATATAGAAAATCACACAACAAATATATGAAAGTTTCATGCAGTATAACAAAGCAAATTAATGAAAGAACTGTGAACCACCAACAAAACTTAAAGGAGAAAGATGGACGAGATATTTTACAGAGATGTTAAAAGCAAAAGAAAACAACGAAACAATACAACAATTAGACATAAACAAAGAAGAAATCAGTAAAAATGAAATAAAACAGGCATTCAATGAAATGGGAAACGGAAAAGCACGAGGTATAGATGAATATTAATAAGGATATCGAAAAACAATAACGAACAAAGTAGGGGCAACCATCACTCTTATAGAATTTTGACAAATTCTGATACTTAGGCAGTTTGGCAGATAACATCAGGGCACGCAGAGACAGCATTCAATATGCTAAAGAAAACATAGAGTTCAAAACACAATTGTTAAAAGTGTACTTTTGAATGGCGATTATCAATAAACAAAACGCTAAAAAAATTGTAAATAAATGCCTTAAACCTATATACCGCCAGAAAGATCTGTTATGGGAAATATCAAATGAGAAAACAATTGAAACCACAATCAGAAAAAGGATATGAGACTGGACAAGCCACACAATGAGAAAACCAAACATCAACATTACAAAACAAGTTTTAGACTTCAATACACAAGGAAACTATAAGATAGGAATACCGAGGAACACATGAAAAAGACCTGCAGCCGCAGAACCTATCATAGGGACAAGTCGAATATATAGTCCAGGACAAGAACTGTCGGAGAAAACTAGTACAGAAATTATCAACAGTAATGGACCCAACCCACGATGCGCTAGAACTAGCAACCCTGCCATCTACCCAGCTTTGCTCCTCAAGGAATTATAGGAAGAAGAAGAAGAAGTCGATTTCTACCCAACCTATTGTAAATACTGTAAAGTTGACATATCTCTTACCACAAGCAGTTTATACAAGGTACATCCGAGAAGTAATAATACTAAGTATCTCTTCAAAATTACATTCTTGGGTATCTATACACCATTTCTGGCGATTTTGCCACGAATCGTCTGGAAGTCTTGAACTGGAATGTGATTCAGAGTATTCGTCACAGCATTTTAACACTGCTTTCAAGCTAGATTTGAGCTCATGCGAAATAGACAGAAGCTGTTTACCCAGTTATGAAGTAGTAGTCAAAATTTCAAAGCAAATGAACATGTTCTTTTGCAATACCATCTCACAAGCATGACTGATAAAATAATTCGATCTCTACCTTTAATCTTTAATTGAATGATGTTTCTATGTACTTAGCATTTTTCAAAATAATGTCTTTGAGCATCCATACACCGTCTCCAACAGTTTTGCCACGCGTAGCTCGCCCGAAAGACTAAAACTGGAATTTTTAACAGTCCCAAAATGGTGTCATGTTAAACTAGATTTGAGTCGGGAAAACAAAAAAAGTGTTGGCGATCCTTAGGCGAACGCGCGCCGTGTATCTGAGTGTTAAGAACCCTTTATGGACATCTTTAGAGTCAAAAAAGACAACAAACATCGTTTTCATCTTTGTATTTGTAGTTTCGATAAAATATCTTTCCCGTAGGCTTTATACATCATAGCAAGCATATCGGCTTCATGTTAAATTTTATCGTATATCACTAATTGATACTGCTGTCCACTTCGAAAGGGATTCGCAGTCTACAACCGCTTAAAGACAAATAAGCTGGGTTTGACCGTTTACCTGACATCCGCCACCAATCGTCAGGAGCGAAGACTCCGCCTACTGACCCTTCCGCTTAGACTAAGACAGCAGTCTCATTACTTTTTGGATATACCTTATAAATACTTTCAGTTTTCAATTATACGTGTTCTGGTACCATTTTTAATGGTATTTAATAATAACTAAAAGCATAGTTCCAACGTGTTACATTCCCTGTCCCAGAAATAATTGAAATGACTTAAAAATTAAAAGTAGTCAAGAAATCACAACAAAAATCATTTATTTATTGAAAATTCAACGATTTGTACGTTCAAAAAGTTTTATATCGCTGATTGGAATGGTGTTTATATTGTTCGTCGTTGACCATTGATTTTTTTGAATTTCCTTCATCTGGTTACCGCCATTCAGCACTTTGACGCTTGGTTTCTCGATCGTATCAAGAACATCACGTCTTATCACCATTTAGAATTGTTTTTAAGAAGTTTTTGTATCTTCGAGCTTTCCTAATGATGTCCTTGCAATGTTCAATTTAGTACAATTTTTGATCATCCACTAATCGATGGTGGAACATACTTTGAATTTAGTCTCCACGGACCAAGTTTTTTAAAGTGCGATGAATTATTGTCTTGGGTATTCTAAGTTCCGTTTTAGATCCACTTTCTTTCACACTATAATTTTCCATCTCTTCATCTATTTTTGCTTTTATAACTTGTCTAAAAGTTTAACTGTCGTTCGTGTGAAACTTTTCCTCGGTAATTTAGGCGTACGGTTTTACTTATTTTTTATGCATAGCCACAATACATGACTTTCATCATTGTTCTGGTATGCTTCCTTCTCCTATCTCCCGAAACATCTTCGTTATCATTTCCAGCAGTTTGTTTTCTCCGAATTTTAGCTGTTTAATATTACCCGATTTATTATTTTTTCTTTATTGCTTTTGTCGAGTACATTATTTTTATTTCTGTTTTTTTGTCATATATTGTTGCATTTTGTTTAGTTACTTTGTTTTAATCTCTTGTCTTAAGTTTGGAATTATCCTACGAGTTTCTTTAGTTTAATTAAGTCCTATCGTATGTATTACACATTATCCCAATGTTCATTTTTCTTGTTTTACTTATTCCTTTACTTGTCTTTTACATATTTCTGTCTTATTATTGGTGTTTTATTGTTCAGCTATTCATTATAGCATAAGTTTCTATGTTTTATCTTTTGTTGTAGTTCTACAGTAAAAATTTTATTTATTTTATGTTTCTTTGATCATATTCCTAAATTCTCACTGGATGATGTACGTATATTGGTTTTTATTTGTTTATATACCTTATTTTGGCCTCTTTCTTCTATTATCCTCTCATTCGATTACATTTCTAATGTATCTTGGTACAACTTCTATGAGAAGTTCAGTTTTGTAAGTTAGGGCTTGCAAGTTTCACAACTAATATTTTGTACCTTTATTCTTTATTTGTTGTTTCTGATATGTAAATAAAAGTTTCTATTACTATATGATCCGCACTCCGAATGCCCATATGCTCTTACAATTTTGGTTTAAAGTGTTAGACGTATCGATGTGTATTTATGAATATTCGAAAAATGTATTAGTTATCATTAAACTAGATTGTCTATCTAGGGAAAGCAGTTGTCTTTCATTGTCATTCACCACTTCTCTTCTTATATAATTTTTTCTCCTTATCTTATTGTTCCGTTTTCTTATTTGTTTGTGGTTAAGGTTTGAAACTGGAGCCTGAGAACTCTGAACAGAATTGATCCAAAAAAATGGAGAGATATAGGGAGTGGCGAGTAAGCTATCGGGAAAGAAATGTTAATTTTATTTACTAGTTGCTTTAAATAGTTCGCCACAACTTAAGAATGTTACATTTAAGGATGGAAGTTTAATTACGTTCCTAGAAAACAAATGTTTAAGAGTAGAAGTTTTATAAATTATAACCACACTAAAGGCAGCACCCCTAAATCCCTTATGAACTCCCTTATTCCTAGACTGTTTGGTTCAATAAATTACTAACATCAATGGTTCATATACAAAAATATTTATGCTCAGTCACTTCTATGGTACGATGATATTTTTTCGCATTATATTCGCATCATATTCCAAATAGAATGCAAAGGTCTCGGGGGATCAAATTATATAAGCTATCAATTTTTTTCCCTAGTTCGATATCTACTACGTATAACCATTTGAGAAAGTAAGATAGCTTTTCGTATAACAGACGAAATGGTGTTTTGCATTGACTCAAAAAAGACATGTAAAGACAATACCGTAAATTTTAACAACTTTTTTTCTTAGGGGTAACAATGTATCCGAATTTGTGTTACACAGTTTCTTATTTGTTAAAATAAAATTAAACTGCGAATTAAACAAATTCAGTGTTTGTGACGTTAAAAACTTAGAATTAAAGTAATCGCTATTTTTATTCAGTTTATAGGGAAATAAAGACATGGGTTCTACGCTAAAATTTTCTAGAAACATAATACAGAGGCTCTGGGAGCCCTGAGAACATTCATTTTAGTTAAATCTTAACTTAGACATTTAAGTTATAATGATACTGCTAAACTTAGTTTCTCCAGAAGCGGCTTAAAAACACCAGCCGGATTAAGAGACAGAGCCGGCTCTTCGAAATTGTTCTAGTTAAGCAAGCCGCAGTGTTTGCCGTCCATTTGCATCTTAAATTACCATCCTCCAATCAGCTTTATATTAATACTGATATCGCTTTAAAATATTGCACCCTAAATACCTGCACTATAATTAGTAAGTAGACGTCGGGTTTCCCGATAGCAAATAATCATTAAGGCTTCGACTAGTCTACAGATGAAACTAATGGATATGTCCAGGATATTCAGCTTTGTCTTCTAAATTATTCTGGTGGTAGTCTTGCAAGTCATTGGAAAAAAGAGCGCTGTGTGCACTGTCGCATTTCAATTTTCTCTCAGAGCCCCTCTTTTAACTCCCGAGACAAGGGTTTTTTTTTTTCAATGTGGATGAGATTGGTGTTAAAGCAAATGATGAAACTAGGATATGTAATTTTCTTCATATGACTGATGATTACCGGCGTACTTAGTACGTTATGGAACATTATAACAAAATTGAGGGTGCTCGTAGCTCTAAGATACCCATACTTCCGAGTTAAGGAAGTTTTCCTTAATCACATTGCCATTAAAAACTATTAGTACCCCTACATTCTAATGCACATCTCAACCCTTCGTTTTTACGGTTACTTATATACCTGAAAAGCGATTTTGTAGGGGAGTGTTAGGTGCTCTAGTGCAAACAGTCCATCTAAATGTCGTTGCTCCGCTCCACTAAGAAATTTAAATTTCCATAAAAAATAATTTTTACTAATATAGTGATGCTCTTACTTTGAGAGTACGATGAATGAGAATTATATAAATGTATTGTTTAAACAACACTCATAAAATATTTGTCGATATTCCTAACCGGTGCCTTTTCTGAAAATTCTGCTCGTACATGATGAAAATTGTTAACTTCAACTAACCCAAATATTCGATGTTGTTCACATAAATTAAGCTAAAATCATGCCTAGCTCGAAAGTACAAGCCGGGCTACACCAATTTCTCTTTTTTAGATGAAACAATCAGTATTAGTACTGGGAGTCCAGGTTACTATCTGCAGGATGCACACGGACGATCTCAACAATGACATAGTGGCCACTCCGTCCAACTTGTGTCTCCATCCCCCGGCCCGTAGACCCTCACATCAATTACAATGCAAAGACATAGAATTTTTGGCTCCGGTTAAAAGGCAACACTCCCCAAACTCAGAATAAAAGCTTCGAGACCAACAACAGTCCTTCCCAAGGCCTGACGAAGACCAACAATCGTTTAGTCATCCACTACACCACTGTAAAACACGTGTGACCGCACTATTTCATTGTTTCATGCGACGTCTTCGTCGTACTACCCAGATCAATCAGTATCTTTCCCATACAGTTATTACCTTTTAGCAACTTCTTGTTGGTAATGGAAAAAATTAATTTGTGACTAAACATTTTTCAAAAAAACCATTAGAAATTATATCAGAATTATACTAGAGAGTTTTTAACGAAAAGTGGTTAAAAGAGAATTTTCCCTTTTGTACTGTTGGACATATTCTTTGGGCCGAGTAAAGATAAGTGGGTCTGAGGATAGACTGCTGACAGCAGAAGTTACCAAACTGTAAGTACAATCAAGAGCACGAAAATTGATTCATATACCAATTATTTAGCAAATCACAATCCTGTTGCAGGAGACGATGAATTAAATTGAGGATTATGTTTGTACTTGAAGTTTTAAAACCAATCTAAATAATTCGTGTCAAAGAATTGTTGACAGGTAGACATTAAAAGCCTTTAACTGACTTAGATTATAGATGGTGGAAACAAAATCCCTATATATAATTTCCGCCCCGAAGCAATTCGCCCTGAAGTCAAAGTCGCCTAGACACTAGTTCCGGCACTTCCAAGAGAGAGAACTGAAAAATCTGAACAATATATTTTATATTTAATAAAGACAACCCAGTAGAAGGAGATAAGGAGAGAAATAAGAACGTTACAAAACGGAGAACTAAAACATGAAATTAAAGCTGAAGAAAACAACAGTGAAATAGAAAAAGTAAGAGAAGCAATAAATCAGATCAAATTGGGCAGGGCGGGTGGAAGAAACGGCATAATACCTGAAATGATCAGATACGGAGGGAAACGGCTCTGCAAATGGATAAAAGACTTATGCTAACTAGTTTGGGGAGGGAACGGAATACCAGATGATTGGGAAGTGAACAGAATAGTCCTAATACACAAAAAAGGAGACTCAAATGGTTGGAACAACCGAGCAATATGCCTATTCTCCACCATACAGAAAATATATCCAAGAATTCTAGAAAGAAGACTAAGAGAAGAGATTGAAAAATTACTGGTGGAAGAACAAGCCGCCTACATGCCGCAAGATCATACATTTACACTAAAGATGATAATAGAGAAAAGAATAGGAGACAAACCGTTATTTCTACCGTTTATAGATAATATGAATCGGCTTTTGGCAGAATTCCCAGGGATAGCATATGGAAGGCCCTATCAGAATTGAAAGTAACACAACAACTACATACTACGGGCTATGAAAAAATTATATGAACAAATGAAAGGACGAGTAAGAATAAAAGAAGCAGAATCAGAAATGAATAGAGAAATAAAACAAGAGGCCTCATTGATTCCTTTACTGTTCATAGCAGTTATAAAATAATCCAAAGAGAATAGGTTCGAAACAAAAGCGGGAAACTGGAATCTTACACCAAAGCGGATACAATGCTTGGTATATGCAGACGGCATTGTACTTGTAGCAGAATGGTTCTTGATGTTAGACACATACACGAATTTGTGTATTTTAACCATCCCTATCTCAAAGTGAAAGAAGAAAGCGAAATAAGATCACTTCTTGAAGCGCCCTTCCAAATAACGCTTGGGTATGTTATCACTGAACAAAGTTATATAGTCGTAAACAAAAATGTCACAGATTTTGAAACAAGAAGATACTGCTCAGCTTTATTTATAGTTGTAACTCAAGCTTTCGACAAGGTACATCACGATGGATTGCTTTTTAAAATAAAGGTCAACTTCTCCCAGATTATTACCAATATCTCAAGTCACATCTGGCCGACAGACACTTCCTCTTCTGGTTTGGAGATTATCAAATATTATTTCCTATTAACTCTAGAGTTCCGCAGGGAAGTCTGTTGGGGCCTATATTGCATCTTTTGTATACCGTTGTTCTGTCAACCACCAAATGACTGCTGCTTTCATTGACAACATGGCCTTTTTTGAATCATGATCAACCGTCGACCAACAAAACAATTCATCACATAGTAGAGAAATTCAAAGCCAATGGTTGACTTTTTGGTTAACATATTTGATCTATTCTACAATGTTCTCCAGTATGAGACATCTCCTAAATTACTTGGTGGTGAATTTTATAAAAAGTCAATAATCATCTTGAAGTGAAGCTCACTCTTGGGCAGATAACTTTGTTATAGGAAATGGTAACAAACAGTTACTGTCTAGAGTCTTTCTTTTGCTGAATATCATTAGCGCTGAATGAACAAGGAATGCTTGTGGTCGCCTGATGAATGTTATCGTTCAATGATTTAATATTTGCTTTCGGGTCCAATCGCTTTATTGAGTTGCAATTTGCTCATACTCTGACTTATGCATCAAAGTCATTAAAAATTGAGAGTGCCATATTAACTTCACCAAAAGTAATATAATGCCGTTAAAAATAAGTCAGATGATCTTTCTGTTCGATGTTTATTGCAAGTAGCATGCTTTTTTCACCAACAATGAAGCCAGGCATTCACTCCCAACTGCCATCTAACCATCGTCGTTACACTATTCCACTTCTTGCGACTTTCTACGATCCCACACTAGTCCACGCTCGCCCCAATTGGGCTGCGCCTCCTACGATCTCCTACGGATTAATTAAGAGTGAAAAGCGGACGGCGATTTGAACGAAAGTGCAAGCAGGCCAGGAGCTCCCGAAGTACTTTGCATGCCGCACGCCCGCACACGCCGACCTTGAGTTCGTTGGCGGTTATCGACGGTTAGGAACGTTACTGAACGGTTGGGCAGACGAAAAAGTCGTTGCTGCACGGCGAAGAGATCGGAGCGCTTCAAATTTTTTGTGTTGGTATACGCACTAACGAGACGCTGGAAAGCCATTCAGCCAGAGGGATTATTCATCGGCCGAAGTTCTATTTCTGGAGCTTCATTATTAATTCGTGACCGTAATCGATTAATATTTCGTTCCATCCGTTTATTGCACCGACGGCTTTGTCCCAGCTGACCTTCACAAAAGATGGCCCGCGCACTTCCACTTCCTTTCACGTACTTCCTGTAGAAGACTGACCTTCTCATTCTTTATTTTGTTTGTCGACTTCCCATTTGAAATTATCCTTGCCTACTAAATGGTAAATTGCTCATTTGGTTATCCTCCACTTTAATTTCCTGGGTTCAATCTGACCGAGTGATTTTTATTATTTTTTAACAGTTTTCCAGTTTCACGCAGTTCCACATTTACTACACAACCGGTTTCATTTGATATTTTGATCTATTCGAGGTAGCGTCCTTCATCAATGGGTTTTCCGTCACTTAATACTGTCGACATTGTTTATACGCTATGATACATGAAATATGAGAACATTTTCTGAATATGGGGGGGGCTTCAGGTTTTTAAAAAAAATTGTTTAATACGTGTTTTCTTTCTCTTTATTTATAAGTATTTATATTTAACAATATAATTGATATTTATTAGAGGAAAACATGTTTTTTTTTATTATGACTAACAGTTTTCTAAACAATGCCGAGGTGATTCTCTTATTTATAGAATTAATATAAACCAAATTGTCAATCTATCAACATTTTAATTATGTTTTTTTAAAAGTATTAATTTTAAGTCTCTTTCTTCTCTCTCTTTTCCCTCCCTTCTGCCCCTATTTCTCCTTTTTGACCCTCATATTTTTCTTTCCTCTCTCCCTTTATTCCAATTTTTTATCTTTCCCTTTCTCTATACTACTCCTTTCCCCTATCCGTTACCACCAGATGCTTCTTTACTGCTATCTCTCTCACCTCCTCCATTCTTGTCTTAATTTTCTCTCGTTTCCTCTTCTATTTCCACTCCGTCTATCCTCTTCTACCACCTTTTGTGCTCTGCTCTCTTTAGTCCCACTTCCTATTTCTCATTTCTCATCTCTCTCTCTCTCTCTCTCTCTCTCTCTCTCTCTCTCTCTCTCTCTCTCTCTCTCTCTCTTCAGTCTTTATTTTATAGTTTTCATATTTTGTACTTTCCTACTCTTCATCTTCTTTGGCTTTGAAGACGTTATATTAAATTTCCAATCTAAAAAAGTAATCAAAGTTCTGTAATAGATTTCGATTCTATAAATTTGAAAATCTCCTACTAGCAATACTATTATTATTTCCGTGCGACGTTTTCCTATTTTCTGTGTCTTATGACATAATTGTTTTCAAAACAAAAATTAAGCCATAAGAAAACTTTTTTTTTTAATAATACTTATTTACAGCACAAATGTACACTTCAGATCCAAGCGCTCCATCTCAATCGGAGAGATGGGTGAAATATGCGATTCTAGTAAATGAGCTGCTATATATTATTCAATTCAATCCGATTCGGCGATTTAACAAGAGTTCCCGCATGAATCAATATCTTAAATATCCAATGTCAACATTATCTTTTTTGTTATATTTTAAAATTTCTCACTGTTTATAAGCCCCATAGACGAGGAGCTCTTTTATCATCTTTGTTTATTTCAAGAGTAAAAAGAAGAAAGGAGTAACGAGAGAAGAGAGAAGAAAGATTGAGACAGAGGTGGCGTAAGAAAAGAGAGAGGGGGTAGAGAGGAAACAATAGAGAAAAGAGAGGAGAGAAGGAGAACAGAGTGATAAGAAAAGAAAAATAGACAGAGAGGAGAGGAACGAAAGAAAAATAGAAAGAAGGCTAAAATAAGACAGATAAAAGGGAAGGAGAGGAGGGATAGGAAAAGAAAACGTGTAAAATAGGAGAGAGAAGAGAGGGAGAAGAGAGAGGCAGAAGTGAAAGGAGAGGTTAGTTATGTGTGAAAGAAAAATTAATTTATTGCAATTGTATACATACTTATTTTTGTTCACAACTGATTTTCCTTTAATGTAATCATTACTGTCATATCTTGGGGGATATCCATACCAGTTGTACAGAAAAACTTTTTGCAAGATGTGTGAAAAAGTTTAATTATCTAAGTGTTTAATTTTAACTTACTTTTTTGTTTCTATTTTATTAGTTACGTAAATCTCACCTTTTTTTTCTTGTATTACTCTCTCAGGAATGTTCACAAATGTTCTCAAATACTAGTAGCAAACTTAGCAGGATTTGTTCGGTTCTAACAGCAAACATACATCTTAACTCCTTAACTCCGTAACTAGGGCGGTGTTTAGACCAAAGACTATTCTCAAGAAAAAATTATCAAACCAGTAGACCTTCACTTTTCCTGATGAGAATTCTTAGCGATAAAAGGCCCTCAATTATAGGCAACGCGGATGACTTGGTCAGAAGAAGGGGGACTCGTACGTTAAACGCTAGCTAGGCGAACTGAAGGAGAACTCCCCTAAAAGACCACCACAGTACCGATATAAGAATCTGGAATCTTTCTACCTTATCGGAAAAGAATAACATTTTTAGGTGAGGTAAAGTATTTGAGGGTTATTTAATAGTCTAAGCTTACCAACATAGACAAAATGATAAGAAAATCGGAACTTATTCTAGTAGTAGTTAGAACAACTCGTCGCAAAGTTTACGGTCTAAGATCAATTATAGTACATTGTGTGTATCTTAGAGTGGCCAAACCAGCTCTAACATACTGATAGCTCTAGCATTAAATTAAGGCTAAGCAAGATGTCTTAGTATAGTAGAGGCATTGAACATAACACTTGCCACAGGAATATATTTTTTCTAGGCTTCCCTCCTTTTCATGTTTTAATTGGAGCAGACTAGGACTACATAAACTACAGAGTTATTTACACAAAATTAAATTCGGTGTAAAGCATACAATGTTGGTTAGTAGCATAGAGTACTATTCTAGAAATAAGAAAAAAACATGTGATTCTAAAACATATCATTAACACTCTCTTGAAAGTGATAATGAGAAATTAAAAAGAGCCGAAGTCGCTCCTGGCAATCTAATCTATTATAGAGACAACTCAGAATCCGAGACAAGATGGGGACTTCATGGCGAAAAAGCAAAAGAAAAGCTTATCTTTCCTTTAGGGAAATATGCAAACTGTACTTGTCCGACAACCAAGGAGGCCCAAAAGCTCTTTCGTACGCATCAGCCACGTCTAGACTGGTTTGGAAATGTTACGAAGAACTCGATGATCTAGCAAATCAGAACGATGTAAAAGTGCTTGATTTCTGGGTCAACATGTAATTGAGGACATTGGAGAAGCTGATGAACTGATGTAGCAGGGATCAACTAATGATTATTACAAACTAGGACCAGCTCTGGGGGTTCCAAGTTGCACAATTCGTCAACATTTTAGTGACTAAATGCGTGCTCAGTATAAAGCTCAACGGATCGGTAGATCAGGCATAATTATAGTAAGAAGTTTATAAAGAAAAAAAAAACAACAGAACTATTATCCTTAAGTAGGAAGCATCTTAAAGTTGGCACGGATCTCCTAATAAGGCACATAAATGTTAAATAATTAGAACAAACTGAAGGTAACAGAAAGATGGAAAGATTATTATATATTATTATATTATAAGAGTTACATTAAGAGATGAGTGGATCAGGCAAAAGACTAAAGTCGTCGATGGAATAGTAAGATCTTCAGATGGAGACTTTGGACAGAAAAAAAAGGAGAGAAGCCGGCAATGCGATGGTATGACGACCAATATGGATAGAGGTGGCGCAGAATAGGGGAAAATGCCGAAGCAAGAGGGAGGCTTATACTCAATACTGGGTACAATAGCGCTAATGATGGTGATGTTGATGATATTTTTCCTTCTGTTATACATTACAAAACATGAAAGAAAGGTATAAAACTCAAGATAGTAACATTTAATTTTAAAATGTAAATCTGAAGATACTTCATATAGTTCACAAGATTATGACACTTTTTTATTTTGTCGGTTTGCTAGGTGAAAAACGACCCCCAATTTTCGTCGTAATTTTTACGGAATTCCCATTCGCAATGTGGGTCACAGTATTCAATTATACCTAATATACGACATAAATTGACGTTGCCGCATTGATCCCATAAGAGAAAAAATGCAATACCCACTTCATATTAAACGGAATGCAGTCGACATGCTCGGTGCTCGCTCGGGCACGCCATTCATCACTATGCACATTTTTCGTTCCGCCATATCCACATTAAAGTATAATTTAACACATGTGTTCTATAAAAATGCTTGATGATTGTTACAGCTAGTTAATTAGCGGTTCAGTTGCCGCTTTTGTATTTTGCACCACCAAAGGTAATGAAAACTAGCGAGCTTGAAGTGCTGAGAACGCCGTAACGTGAAAGCATGACAGCCCAGAAATTAAAATTTTTGGAACGCACTAAATGTGGCTACGGGAAAAACCTGACAATTTAGACCAGGCAATAATTAGATGGTATTGAGCTTTAAAATGTTCCCCCAGTATTATCACTCTAAAATATCGATATCCACAACCTAACAAATATAGCGATGCCCTTTCAACCGTCTTTGCGATACGTCACAATATCAAATAAGATATTTATAAGGATGTCAAAGTAAATAAAACTTAAAAGTAATAAAAATAATTAGGCAAAGTTGATTTAATCAGATCTTCTTCTTCTTTGATGTCATTTGGAAGGAAACCGCATCTGCTTTGGATAGTATAAAACAACGTTTGAGTGTTTAGACCAGCTCATTTCTTTACATTCTTGAACCATTCTCTTCCCTTCTATTCTTCCTTCAAGCAAGGATTTTAAGGTCTCATATTGTGTGTGCTTCATAATATGGCCAATGTATCCTTTTTTGCGTTTTTTTCTTATATTTACTAAGTATGGTTATTCTATGTTAATCTTTGTAGTATATAGCATTTTCAGCATTCTGTGGTATAACCACACATCAAAAACGTGTATCCTCTCTTCCGAATTTTTATTGTTTATGTTTCGCAGTTGTATAATAATAATGGCCCTATATAACACTATAATACTCTAAACCTTGCTATTATTTAATTTTAAGATGTACAATATATTTTTAATTTCTAGGAAGCCGACTCGTGCTATCTCTATTCGTCTATTTATTTCTTCGAAATGGTTCGTGCTATTATTAATTTATTTTTCAAGGTTTGCTATTGTTTTTTCCGTCAGCTTCAAGATTTACATTTCTGTTGTCATCTAATTTGCTGAACTTCATGCGTATTGTTTTAAGTGTATTTATGTTAAGACCAATACGTTTATTTTCATTACATACCCCATCTATGATTATCTGTAAGTCCATTTCATTATCAGCAAGCACAACTGTGTCGTCCGTATAGCGGATATTTTTGTTCCTTTTCTCGAACGCCTCTGTTTATTTTTATTGTTTTCGTTACCTATTCGTTTATTTGTATCCTTGCAGTTTGTCCTCAATAGAGGTTTTTTATAATTGTAAGGTCTTTACCGTCCAGTTCAATTTTTTGTTGCTTTAGGAATTCTATAGAATATAGAACGATCTTTCCAGTTTCTATACCACGCATACACTTCTTTGTCGACCTATAAATAGCGTTTTATTATTTCTATCAGAGCAAGAGTTGCTTCTTTCGTACCCAAATTGTGATTGACTAATCTAATTTTCACAGTTTTGTATAGTTCTATAATATATTATACGAAAGAATATTTTCAAATGCATGAGACATCAAAGTGATGACTCTATAATCCTTTTGATTTCTTTGGTATCACTTCTTTGGTCTATTACCATTTGCGCATATATTATTACACAATTCTGTCAATCTTTGTATACTAGTCATCGTCGTCTGCAGGTTTTCCATTATTAGTAATTTTAATTGCATGTAAACTTCTGATTTCAGTATATAATGGACCTTCAATGCATTTTATATCTAGGCCATTCACACTTCTCACGTCGCAAAACAATTCATGTATTTTTCCATGCTTTCTTTTTCTTTTTCATATCCAACACCATCCCATTTCTTTCGTTTCTTATGTTCATTGACATTCGATTTTTGTAACTGTTTGTAGTTCCTAGATAGACTTGCACTTTTGCTCTAACCATTTTTCCTTTTCTTCCTTAATTTTTTCTACCTAGTGCTTTATATTCTTTTTCTCCTTTTTTTTACTAAAAGATTTATTATATCGTCCGTAATCTATTCTTGATTTTCTTGGTCTTCTACTGTTTTTTTTTCAATTTCCCGTATATGTACTGGTTCCAGTTTAGTTCTGCCTCCATTTCTTGTACAAATTTGTCTGGAATATCTTTGTGTGTTAGTTTTCCCTAGATAGTAAGACCCTATTTATATTTCCATTCAGAATATAGGGACACCTAAATCAAATGAAAAAAGGGAGCAATTTGCATTGAAACTTCTTTAGCCAAAGAAAATGAAACTGATAACAGTTTCATACTTAGATTGATGGTTTGGTGACATTCAAACCAACTAAAAATGCATCCTCGAATATCTGAAAATCAGATATAATTAGAAAAAATATATAGAGTAAAATTTTATTCAAGTGTAAAAAAGATATGAAATAAAAAATAATTAAACTAAGATAAAGATTGAAAAAAGCAAGACCTGAACCAAAAACTTGAGAATAAAAAAAAAACAAATTAATTAAAAAAAACATTGGTTAAGATTATTCCTAAAGCATTACACATATATACGAAATAAATAATTTTTGTATATCAAAGTTTACAAAAACATTTTTTTTTGTTTTAATTAAGTTGCAGACGTATAGTTCAAAGATTTTCACTTTTCAAAACTGTAAGTTATTATATTATATTTGAAATTATTTTGGTTTAAAAATCTATAAATAGGAGAATAAATTAAATATAAAGCGAAATTTCTTTTTATGGGCAGTGAAATGAACGGAGAGGAGCGTGTTTTCTGACCATTGCAGATAGATATGCTTAAAGAAAATTTCCTCGTAAGACACCTCGTAGCACAGCTCCATTAATCAGTATCACGTTGTCAGAGCAAAGGGTATCCTCGTTCGTTGCACAGCGGATTATTATCAAGTTTCTCATAACAGATGACGCAAAACTGTCCAAAATTTTGAGAAGACTAAAGGTACAGTTTAGGGATAATACTCTTAAGAAGACTCAAGCGTGCACGTAGTATAGTCTTTGGCAGAACGAGAAGTAGTTGAAAATGAAGGATTCCGGCCTTGCCCGAAAACTAGCCTAACTAAGAAGAATATCTTCTCAAAAATCATTTATTAATGTTCGCTAAAACTGCTTCAGTTTTTGGCCAAAAATACAAATTTCCAATCCGTAATGTTATCCTGTTTCACGGTAACTAATAACCCCCTACAGCTGTCCAAACTTGAAAAAAGCTGACACAAAATTGAGAAATTTGTTCTGGACTACACTGTAATCCCCCCCCCCCCCAACCTATTTTGTTGTTGACCTCTAAGCAAGTACTAGAAGAAAAGAGATTCAACAATAATGTTGCCTAAATTTTAAAACTCCCTATCTGTTAGACGAAATATTTTTTTAAGTCGGCATATACATAAAACGATAACTTTATATGTTTAAATTATTATAATGTTTCAATAAACAACAAAATAGTCAGATTTATAATTAATTCATCCTCGTATATAAAAAAGCCACAATCCCTTAAATATGAAAAATGTTTCCATTACTTCTTTAATACTCTGTTCTAAAACAGAAACATTGTTTTTAAAATTTTTAAAATAAATAAGTAAATACTTTATTAAACAAAATTAAACACGTTGATAAATATTCCACTTTCCTTTCTTATTTTCTTCCTTCTAGAAAACTTGTCAATAAGTATATTTCAATGTTTTCGTTTCTTTTTTATTTCTCTATACAATCTTTGTAATCGTTGCTTCTGTCTGCTATCTAGGTTTATCTTGTTTATCTTAACCATTTCCTCGAAATCAGACTAAAAGATGATTTTCTTACTAGTTCTCCTACTTCCAAGACACAAAGAATAGGGATGGTACAGGTGAACTTCCACCATAGTAGAGCAGACTCGAATGTCCTACATAAGGGGCTGTAATGTTTCCCCTGGAAAAGCGAGAGAAAATATAGAGTCTTAGGAAGGTGACCTAGGGTCTATATAGTAGTCAAGAGAATAGTCAAAATACTATGGGCTAAGGGGGATTACACTTGGATCTTCACTCACCATCAACGAAAGCAATGAAACAGCCGATGAAAAGTTGTAGAAACAATAGAAATTCTTCTGTGTTAAATTTTTATGCAATATCTTATATCAATTGATTTAGACATACTAAATAAAGGTGATAGACCTATCTTACATGTCGAAGGCAGGAACTACTTGATTCAACAATAGACAGTCCATGCGTAAATAGCTCTATTACAAATTGGTGTGGGTTTGAGAGAACACTTACTCAGACCACAGATTCATGCGTTCTACGATCGTCGTGGGACATCACACTATCGCAACTCTCGTAAAACAAATTGGATATTTTATAAAAGACTTCGATCGTAAATTAGCGAAGACTAAGGTTGGGATAGGCAGCAACACAGGCCAAGAACTAGTAATGGAACTGAGTGGAGTTGACAGATGTTATTATTTCTACGTATAAGAATATTGCATAAAATGCAAAACATAAGGAAAATAAGTTATTACAGATGATATTGTAGAAAATATTAAAATACAGAAAATTACGTGGCTGGGGCATATAATGGAAATAGACGAGGAGAAAATAGAGACAAACATAATAAAATAGAAACCAAAGGAAGAAGAAAGAATAGAAAAGCGAATCCTAGGGAATGGGATCACGTTATGGAAAATTTAAGAAATTTGGGAATAAAGAGTTGGAAATTGAAAGCATGGAGGAATATGTTCTAATCCAGACAATGGATTAGAAGAGCTCTATAAAGGCAAAATTCATTATCTTAAACGGTACAAAGAAACAAAAAATTCTTGTAAACAGAGAATGTTAAGAGAAAAGTGAGGAAAAGGTTCAGTATTTACAGCAAATGTTTAGAAAAAGACATATCCAATGACCATACACTTAATTTCATGAATGGCTGCACCATGAAATGTTCCCTTAATTTCATTTCTCCCGGTAATCATCATGCGCACCCGTTGAATTAAAATGCACGTGTGCAGTCCCATAAACACCGAATCAATTAACAGCTGCGGCAGCTACTCCTAATTTGGCGCGCACTCAAACGCGGCTCAATTACCAAATAAGCGCGCAGGGCAGAATTCCTTACCAAGTAATGAACTTGGGCGCCGCGCATTCATGCCGCAACATTGGGGTCAAGTTTAAATCATAATTGGGCATTAACCTTAGCTGTCTTCGGCAGCCTAATGAACGTTTTTATCCGAGCCGAACAATTTATTACCAATCTAGAGTCTGCATAATGAAGAAAGCAAATACGCAGCGACCTCTGGGAGCTAATTGTTTGCTTTGCATTCGCTTAATTGCGCTCTCGCCGTTCTCAGGCTTAACGGATGACGAACTTGTAAGCTCTATAAGGTTCGAAACACCGCGCCCGTTTTAATTGTTGCTTCAGTCCTCATATAAGCGGTCTAACGAAAATAGGTAGTCTTAGTGAAGCTCCACAACAATTAGGAAGTGCCATTAATTGAGGTGGTACCGTTGTCAACTAAAACTAGTAGAACTGTTTCACTGTTGTTGATCAACATCTAAAACTCAAATCTCTATATTTATGCTTATTCTAGTAGATTACTTTGCTAGATGACGATATATGCAAAACTGAGTCAAAATATATTTAAAAACCGGAAAATATACAGGAGAATGTGCAAAGTATATAAAAAGGACAGCAAAATGATGTAGGTGCAATTTTTAGGTTAAAACAGAGTTTTATAATTCAATAAGCGACTCTTCCTCTATTTAGACAATGACGTACTAAAGCTCCATTAAAGAACCAAGAGTCAAACAAGATAATTTAATAAGCTTCCTCGTGTAATAATAAGCAAGGTAAATATAATAATAAACATGGACCACAGTGTAAAAGAAACCAGAGACCTTAATTATCAAACTAAGAAACATAAAACAAGAATTGAGTAGATAATGATAGATATTTGAAGATCTATACCGGATGAATGTAAACTATAAGAAGAAACTTCAAGATTTTTTGATAAAAAAACAACAAACGTCTAAAAATCTCAGTTACGATGTGTTTATACGAATCTGCTCTTAAGTGAATGCATGTTGTGATATGCTGTTAAAATATTCCCTTATTCACATCAGTACAGGATTGTGAATCAAATTGACAAAACTCTTGAGAGAAAGAAATATTGAACTGAGGTATTTTTTGCTGGAATGTTTTATAAAATAAAAACTTCTTTGCCAGGTACCTACTATTTATTGTTCAAATCTTACCTAGCAGATCGATTTTACTTTGTAAAGATGCCCTCTCCAAACTTTATCCTATACAGTCCGATGTCTCTCAAAGTAATGTGCTTGATCCCGGATTTTATCTTATATGCACAGCTGATATGCCCGAATCACCAACCATCTTAATGGCTAGCTTTGCTAATGACGCTACTGTAATATCTACTCATCAAATTCCAGATATTGCCAGTGAGCACATAAACCTTAACTTAGACCTTATTAGCGAATTGTTTAAACTATGGCGAATAGAAGTTAATCAGTCCAAATTGGTGCAAGTTACATTCACCACTTAAGCTACAGCATGTTCACTTGTCAATATTAATGGAGTTAAAGTTCCAGCCAAAACAGGCGAAATATCAGGTTCTATATGTGGACTAGCGCCTCACATGGAAGAGAAACGTCCAAATGAAAAAAAGGTAACTAAACTTAAAGTACCGAGAACTGTATTGACTACTTGAAAGGCCATCCAAAATAAATGTAGAAAACAAGATGTTACTCTATAAAGCCGCAATAAAACGTATTTGGACTTGGTATGTTAGAAAACCAGACCATCCACGAAAACTTAAGTGTACCATTCGTTCTAAAGGAGATACAATATTTGGGGAAAAATATCGTGCAAAACTTCCTGACTACTCCAATCACCTTGTCGATCAACTAACAGATCACATAGCACCACAAAGACTAAACAAAATATGGACTGATGATTTGAGACTATAATGTATTTAGGAGATTCATCACTTTTACCAAATACTCAACAAGGGCTGATTGTAAAAATCAACAAATATTTATTTAAACAAATATCAGGAACAAACAGAGATGTATGAATAAGCAAATGGAAGCTCTGCACTCATTCAGCAGGAAAGTTGGGCTCATAAATAACATCTGAATTACAGATTTTGACATCAGGGGGTAGTTGTCATACCCTAAATCTATCCAAATAGCGCAACATGTATCCAATAAAAAATCTGCTTATTTATATTTCACCACACCACATCACTAAGACGCTAACTAACACGCCGCATATAGCACAGGCGCGCATCAGGTTTTCGCAGACACGTGCAAAGAGGCGCCAACAAAAAAGAGACTCTTGCTTGTTCTTTAGTCAAGTTTAAAACCGAAAATGAAGGTGGTTATTTATGTACATTTAGCCCAGTTACAAAACAAAACTCACAGTTACTGGCATTTGGACGAGCTGAAATTCAAAGTTTTTTACATTTAGCCAAGCTTCAAACCGGAAGTGAGCCAGAACTGAGATATGACAACTATTGCAGTATTTTGTCAATTATGTGTGATGGGATTGTTTGTTGTTAAAGGTGAGCGTAATGTTTGTACATCGCAGTTGGAACAATGTATTTTATAAAACACTGAGGACAACTTTAGTGTAGCGCATACTAAACGACTGGGTTGAGTGTCCTACATGAAAATCACTACTATCCCTATCATTTGCAACCTGTACGGGGATTATCTTGCAATAGAAACGTCGTGTCTTTGGTGTTTGCAACAAACAGTTACTATTATGAAATTTATATAAGTAATTCTCTTCACAAACGAAGCAGTCCTTAGTAGAGATAGTATTATCAACCTATATAACAATCACCTATGGGTTAAGCAGAATCCCCGCTAAAAGATTAGGTAGAATCCTCATAGAATGGATTAAATTTATCGTCAGTAATGCTTTAGTATTAAATGTTGGGCTAGGACTATTGGTGATCATATCTAGCGTATCTGCTTTTATTGGTTGAATATGTGCTTTTGGAAATACGGCGGATCATGTAGCTAATGCATAATGAAGTACCAACCCATTTCAGTGTTAACGTTTGTTTCCCCAACAAATGGATCGGATGGGGTGATTTTACTACATAGCACTCTTACTGTACGCCTTGACTTTCATCTGTGGATGCACATAAAATTATTGTGTACACTAATCCGGTTCCTGATATGTGGACAATTGCATCCTGTGATACTATTTGGATACAATTCGGACAGTTTGAATGAGTACATCAATCCATGATGTGACACCTTTGTGCTTCTATGAAAGCCCATAGACAGCACTTTAAAATTGTCAGAAATAAATAGTATGATATCAAAAGGCAATGTTTATAATGATCCAACATTCTAGGCCCACTGTGCTTCTCTGAATATATGTTTATATAGGATGGAGCAAAAGTTCTTAAGTGTTTTTTCTTTATATAAATAATTCCGATTTTCTTTCTAATGGAGAGAGTGACCGTAAGTCAAAAAACAATAATTGCACAATTTCAAATAAAAATAATCATTCAATTATTGGTATACAGAGAACATATCGCCGGTATTTGACAGTACGCGATATTATCCGCCGTTTTTAAGATCAGAGCTCTATATATGATTTGCCTCAAATCCTTCTGCCTTCACAAACGCAAGCATAGAGGGTATGAAAGAAAGTGTACAGAAAATCCCGAACTATCAACTCGGAGAAACTTCACTTAGGTGGTGCATCGTGTGGTTGGTTTTCGCATTATAAGGTCGTGGTCGGAGTTTAGAAACTCTTGACGTTTCGTCCACAACTGCGGCAGACATCTTCAGAAGAAAATCTTCTAAAAATTAAGTGACTGTCTCGTGCGTTTTCGCTTTTATACTCGTGCGAGTATGGTATGTATGGTGGAGGGGGGCCGTTGTTGACGTCACCGGGATGGTAGATAACATATTCGGGCTAGCTGCTGACGTCAGTCGGGTCGTTGCAGATAATATTTTGGCATTTTCTGACGTCACTCGCTTTTTCACCGTATCGCGGTCTGTTTTTTTCCCCTTAAGAACGATAAACCAATATTTAGCTGCATTTTAAGACATTTACGTTATTTTTCTTATACAATCCAGCTTGTTCGGCAATTGACACTATAAGATTACTTTGCTAAAGAAGAAGAGAACAATAGGCGATGGTTTTGTCAATACACAAATCTTTAGAACATGAGATGCACGAAACCCAAGAGCCATCAATTACACCCCTAGAAATGTAAAATGTGGTGTAGGGTAACAGCTGATAGGATCATAAGTCCATATTTATTTTCAAAATGACGATGGCAATGCAACAACTGTTACTGGAGCGCGATATCCAGAAATAATCCACAATTTCTTGCTTAACGCAATTCAAAATGAATCGGAGATGTGGTTCCAGCAAGATGAAGCTATAACTTACACAGTAGGGCCAACAATATAGTTATTAATATAAATTTTTAGAGAACTATTAATTTCCAGATGGCAGAAATTGAATAACAAGCCGGTTATCCTGATCTCATAGCGCCTAAATTTTACTTATTAAAAGAGAACATATACTGGAATGAATCTCAAACCCTATAGCAACTGATGGATAATATCCGACCTGAAATTCTGCGCGTAACACTTAGATCTATTATGGAAAATGCCCTAGAAAGAGAAGTTCTGCGTGAAGCTGGGAGTGGAAAAATGTGTATTGTTATTTTCTACATTTAATGCAGAAAATTCCATTCATTGAATTCAAGTTTAGTAAAAATAAAATTTAAAAATTTTGAGAAATAAAACAATTGTAATTTTCAATTGCTTGTTTGTTTATTTTCTTATCAGGAAACAAGCTGAAGTTTGTTTCTATACTCTGTAAAATAAGGTCATTAGCAGGTACTTCCAAAGGAAAAGATCAAGGAAAAACGTAACTAAACTCTGTATATAGAGCGTCTCAAAATTAAGACAGAAAGTGTCCGCAATTTTTATGCCAATAAGTTGACAGCACATCTTGTAGCACACATTGGCGTTGATGTAGAGCAATGCCCAATAGAGAAGCGTGTAGTAGATGAATTTACGTAAAAATCATCCGTGGATTGGGGAGAATCTTTATAGAATACTCGAAGTTTATTATCATCAGCAACAGTTTACTATCAATTTTTGTGTTGCGATTATTTGTAATCTTTTTGTTGAACTAGTCGTTCCTTCAAGACACCTCAATGGCCCAATGTATCCGCTGAGGGACACTCTGTCTTTATTACTTAAAGATATACCAGTGACAATACTAATAGTGATATGACTGATGCATGATGAAACTCTAACTCAAGTCCACCATCCCAATAATAGCTTCTCTAATAAATAGACTGGACAAAGTCGTTTTTTTGTATGGTTCGCTCGGTCGGCGGACTTAAACCCCCTTGACTTTTGCCTGTGAAGCTACTTAATAAGCTCCTAATATTTCAACACTTAAAAAACATGTCATTGTAGTCTGTGATTCTGTCATATTGAAGCTTATCAAGACGGTTAGTGCAGAAATAAATGACATGTTGGCCTGCAATGTAATGTGATGTAGTGATCCAATGTGCATTTTCTAATATACATGCATTCATGTTCCTATCATGATTCATCTACCAAAGTTTGTTCCTACAGTTAACATTTTGTCTGTATATTTAAAAAACACCAAAAGAACAATAAATACATCAATGTAAGAGTAAAAATATCACAAAGATTAGATTTTAGCTTCGTGTCAGGAACAAAAAAATAAACCAATATTGAAATAAAAAAATAAAATACAAATCAATAGATAGAAGACTCAAAAGAAAAGTTAATTTACTAACTTAGTAAGATATTAGAGCCTATATCTCTATATAAGACCTAAATATATAATTCTTCTCAACTAGATCGTATCTTTGATACCTAACAGACTGATTAACTGATGTCCCGAAGTACTGGAAATTGTAGAGCCGCGACAGTTTATCTAATTACTGCTGTTGGTCAACCGTTGTGTGTCATAACATGAGGTATAATCGATATCATTATAGGCGACTAATATAAACGCTAGCGAATCCATTTGGTAATGAGAGAAAGATTTCTTATACCTTCTAGTACCGCAGTACCATCTTCAAACCTATACAACGTGCAAACCTTAGATTGTCCAGATATTGGATGAGAAGGTCTGCTTTAAAGGACATGTCCATTCATGGATCTCTTCATCTCTTCTTTCTTTTTGCAGTCAGTAGCACATCTTTTTGAACATCGCAACAATCTTGTTAATCAGGTTGAGACTAGATCGCACGAGTTTATCTCCAAACGCTTAAGTAGATAGTTGAAGTATTTATTAGCTTTGCGAAACTACCAACTCTCTAGGTACCCCAAAATTATTCAGCTTACTCATCTCTTAAATGGCGATCTCTTGATCATTACAGACGTATGGAGAAAGAATGACCATTTTGTCACTTTTCGCCAAACGCTATGCACAAATATATGCATTCGCTTGTGTGATGTTCCAAGTTCTTGATACTTGCTTAGAATCAGATGGATTTTTGTGGGTAATTGCATTAGTCGTTCCATAAAAATTATCTTTACGTCAAATTGGCAAAAAAAATCCCATGTAACAACCGGTGAAGAAGTTTCTTTGTACTCTATTCCATTCTTCAGTTTGAATCTAGGACTTTAAGTTGATGTCGCTCTCTCTTTTTGTGGGTAATTGCATTAGTCGCTCCATAAAAATTATCTTTACATCAAATTGGCAAAAAAAATCCCATGCAACAACCGGTGAAGAAGTTTCTTTGTACTTTATTCCATTCTTCAGTTTGAGCCTAGGACTTTAAGTTGATGTCGCTCTCTATATCTTTTGGCAAATTGAACCTTTCATTTTGTTCACAGTTATGCTATCAGGTGTTCTATAGTATAATATAGATTAGTATTTGCTTGTAGAAGTCGCAAACCCCACATAAAATTGATTTGCATGTAATAGATATATATTTCCTCTTTTTGGTTCTTGTAATTTCAACCAGTTGTTAAGTTTCAAATCGATGACCTTAGATTTAAGTTTCCATACCGCGATTGCAAGCGTTATCAACAGAAAGTTAACTTGGACTTGATTGATTTGTTTCCTTTGCGCGAACTTCCAACGTCTTGCCATTTCTAAGTGTATGTTAGCGGTGATCATATGAATGTTGGCACCAGAAGCCGCTATCCTCCGAACTTGACAATCAAGTAATGCGGACAATTGCTTTATCCTCTTTATCTGATTCCAATTCCTTGTGTGTCTTATTACGCCGCAGTTATAATACTTTTCGTTAGTCTTCTTTTTATCGCTTTTGGAATCTTCCTTATCTTGAGTGCTCACAATGTTCCTGCAACTTGTTTAACGCCGATGTTCAGTGTTCAAATTTAGTTAAGGTGGCAGTCAACCAAATTATTGTGTAGTCAACAGAGTGGCGTATTTGGTTGGTAAAGTTAACTCGGCAGTTCCATTTCATCGAGTTTAACTGGTGAATTTAACTGTGGACCAGTCTTTCCACACGTAAATGTTGGTCATAAATGTTTGTTACTCATGGTGAATTTAGATTCAATCAGAACACTAGTAACTTTGTTAACCACCGCTGAAAGTAGCAAGGATATGCCGTTTTAGTTTTTATTCTTGTCGACTGCCTTCTTCCTCAACCATTAGACTAACTGCTTAGCACCTTTTACTCTTCTCACAGTCTGACTGAGTGATTCCAATCAGGTGCGAGTAATTATGCCACTATAAGTTCTTTCTATATTGGAAACTTGCTAAAAACCGCACTTAATGTCAGGACATTTCCGAAGTCTTCTAGTTTTTAATTGTCTTCACTTGCGGTTACTACGCTGGCGAACCACGCTTTGATACTATATAAGTATAAAACAATTGCAAGGGTAGATTTATTACAAGAATTTTGGTTAACATACAGACATTAATAGAAACATCAGTGATAGGAAATGAAGTAAAAGTTAGTTAATGTTTGATGGTATTTATAGTCTATGAATTACTTGACAAATGCAATCTTGTTTATCTCCATATTTTAAATGAAACTCCTTTAGGTGTCTACTATTAATTCTCATTTTGGCTTTATCAGTTTAATAAGTATAATGGCGATACATTCTTCAGTTATAAAATATCTGTACTTCATGTCGACAACTTCTAGAAACTTTGAAAAACTATTAAGTGCCCATAAATTAAATTCGAAAGAATGTTTTTGTGATATGGTTCTATAGTTATTAAACACAACTGATGATTCTTAGAATAAAAATAAAAAAATTTACGCAATAGTCAAATTACCCTTCCATCTTCCAGTTGTTGTTCATATATTGTCTGCACTCTCTTCCCCCATTGTTTTGAACAATGAAATCAAGAGATCTGGACAAAACCGCATATATGTTATTCTTCTATCTTCTAGAATTCAAGGCAAGCTTTTGAGAGCTTAAAATTTAAATTGAGGGGTAACAATTAGGCACTTTTCCATTTTCTGTATTCTACTGCAAGTCTTGATCGGACTTGAGCAAAACCAGAGAAGACTATAAAATGAATGCTGCCATCTCTCTGTAGCCGATCAAAAAGCGAAAAGTACACTCTTGAACATACTGCAGTTGCAAATATCACATCCAGTAACTGCTAACCTTCGAATGTGCATTCCACCGCCGCGGAAGTAGCGCAGTGACAGCACACGGGGTTTTGAGAGATTTCCGCAAGTGTTCACGTGCTGATAAATATACATCGTGCGCGCGAATTCGAGCGTGAGCTGAATTAAGCCTGCTCCACATCACACCGAATTCGGCCAAAAATAGTCGTTTAATTAGGCCCGCTTCCGATGCATGGCAACAGCATTGTGTAGTTAATATGTGGCCGGCTCCTGCGCCAAGAAGCGAAGTTAGGTTTATGAGAAGCTCGGAATGCACGGCCCGCGTTCGACGCCAAGGACCTGGCCGCAGCATCGCCGCCATTGACCGATATTTAATTGACCTTAGCGAATCGGCTATGCAGCTTTCGGTTTCGCAACAAGCCTTCTTGCACTAGTGAAGACGCCAATATTTTCTGACTGATCCTTGTAAACCACCAACTGAGAAGTTTTCGGTCTATGAATTCTCAACTTGTTACCTTAAAGGTTAATCTTGAAATAATCTATAAATCATGATACAGATACCACGTGGGAATTTTCCAATAAGTGCAACAAGACGGCGACCAAATTATATGAAAAAAAAGAGAAAAAGATCACCAAGATATTGCGACTTCATACTATTGGACTTTTTCTTCTCAAGTCCAAATACGATATGCAGTTAACAATCCCAAAGCCAACATTATGATACCACAGAAATAAGAGTTGATTCATGTGATGAAGAATTGGGTTTGTCGTGTTCCAATCCTTTTTTCCCCAAACGTAGCTGAAATGATAATTCAACAATGTTCTACTGCATGTCCCTATCACGTCATTGAATGACCACCAAATTATTTTTTTTTATTTTCAGCTTTATTTCATTTTACAATTCTTATTGGTATATCCATATTGCATGTACTAAAATGCAATTTTCTCAAGACCAAGTTAGTCAATTTTGCAGAAACAAATTTAGTTATATATATCGTGATGCTGTTGAGATTCAGCTCTAAGAACCATTCGGTAATAAAAGAAGAGTGCATGAAAATATCTATTTGAGTAAACAGTTATCCATATGGAAGGATAATATTATTATTATTTTGTAAAACTGTTGATGAGTGTATTATAATTAGCTTAGGTTGGTTTCATGTAACCTTGGTATTTCAAATTAGCAAGAAATAACAGACATGAGACTCTACAGCCTATAAGGGTCCAATTCTATAGAAGCAAGTTATCGATTAGGTGCTACGTAGTGAATTTCTCAGCTTCAAGAAAGCTGCTGATGCGTTTAAATGTAGTAGCTCTAAAACAACCAAAACACATATAAACACAGAATGTTGTTGATAAGCTTGTAAAGAAGTTTTCATAAACAAAACTTTTCTTAAAGTGTCCGTAATAAAGCACAAAACTCGAGCTCTAAATCCCACGATGTTTGCACACATTTGTAGAATTTTTTTAGAAAGGATTCGTCCTAACCTTCAATTGCCTATAGTAGTAGGACAATGCGACAAATAAATTTAACAGTGTCATCACCCTCATTTTCTTGAAGGTATTGTAACTATAGTTAAGTAAATAAATACGTATCAAACACATTTAAACCCTAGAGTGGAATACGAACAAAGTTTTTGTTTCAACAAAACGGTGTTTCGACTCATTGTGGACTACAGGTGTTTATGTAAGTCAACACTCTACTTAGTCGTTGAATAGGGCGTTATAGACCTATTAAATGATTTTCTCGCTTCCCAAACCACACAACCTTACACTCTTCCCTCTGGGAGTAATAGAGCACGCGGTGTACAGGCAAAAGCCGCCACCTTTATGAAATCATTGTGGAAGAATTCATTTGTTGATGTTGACTTATGACTTTCGAAAGGCACTGTCTACCTCTACTGCTACTATTAAATGACCCTCTTTTTTCCAAAACCTCACACTCTACAATTCTTTCTCTAGGGATAATAGAACATGCGATGTACAGACAGAAGCCGTCACGTTCATAAAATAATTGCAGAAAAGTCCACATCTGGTGATGTTGACATATGCTTTTCGAAAGACAATGTCTACCACTATTATTCCTAAATGACCCTCCTAAAACCCAGACCACACACTCCTACACTTTTTCCCCTGGATGTAATAAAATGGGCGGTATACAAGCAAAAATCATCACCTTCATGAAATAACTTCGGAAGAGCCCAGATTTGTTGATGTTGACATATTTCTTTCAAAAGACACTGTTTACCACCACCATTATTATTACTAAATGACCCTACACTTACCCTTTGGGGATAATAGAACATGCGGTGTACAAACAAAAACCATCATCTTTATGGAAGTAATAGCGAAAGAGCCCAGATTTGTTGATGTTAACATATGCCTTTCAAAAGACAGTTTACCACTATTACTATTACCACCAAATGGCCCTTCCGCTTCTCATACCACACATCCTTACACTTTTTCTTTTTAAGTTATAATAATTGCAAAAGATTCCAGATTTGTTGATATTAATATTCTGTCTACTACGAACACTACTACTATTAAATAACCCTCCTACTTTCCAGGTCACACACACTTACATTTCTTCTATTGGGGCTAATGAAACATGCGGTATACAAAAAGAACCACCTTCATGGAGTAATTACACAAGAGTCCAAATGTGTTGATGCTGACAGGTGCTTTTCGACACCATTACTAGTAAATGATCCTTACGCTCCCCAGACCACACGCCCCTACATTTTCAACGAACTTAAAAAGTTCGTTACTGAATTCTATATGTCTGTCGGTCTGTCTGTCGCTGTCACAAAATTATGGATTTTTTAAAATGAATTCTTATAGGAAATTTTACGCTGATTTCAAAATCGAAATCAAAAAGTTTTTATCTCGAATAGTTTTCGAGATATTCGACTTCGAATTTCGGGAAAATTTCGACATTACGATTTTAAATGTGATTCTTACAGGAAATTTTACGCTGAATTCGAAAATGAAGAAAAAATTCTATGTCGAATAATTTTCCAAATATTCGAATTCGAATTTTCCCGAAATTCGAAATCGAAATCGAAAGGTTTTTTTAAGTTCGTTCTAGGATTGCTTACAGAGCAATCTCTTCGCCGACCCCATGTTTTCCTCTGGAGTTAATGAAACATGTGGTCTACAGTCAGAAACCATCACCTGCATGAAATAATTACGAAAGAGTCCAGATTTGTTGATATTGACATGTACATTTCAAAAAACACTCTTTACCACTACCACCATTACTAAATGACCTTCCCACTTCCGAAAACGTACACCCTATACTTTTTTCTCCCTAGTAGAACATGCGGTATAGAGGCAAAAATTGTCACCATGAAATAATTGCGAAAAAGTCCAGATTTGTTGATGTGTCTTTCAAAAGACACTGTCTACCACCACTACTACTACTAAATGACCTTGCCGTTTCCCAGATCACATACTATCACACTTTTCCCTCTGAGAATAATAAAATATGCGGTGTACAGGCAAAAATTGTCATTTTCGTAAAATTTATTGACGTGGAATATGCTTTTGAAAAGACACTGTCTACCACTACTATTACTAAATAAACCTTCCTCTGTCCTAACTGAACATGTCTACATTTTTTCCTATGGTGTTAATGGGAAATGTGTTGTACAGGCAAAAATTACCACCTTCATGAAATAATTGCGGAAGAGTCCAAATTTTTTGATGTTAACATGTGTCTTTCGGAAGATATTTCTATCACTACTACTACTAAGTGACCTTCCTGCTCCCCAGACCATACACTCTTAAACTTTTGTCTCTGGAGTTAATAGAACGCGCGACGTACAAGCAAGAATCACCACCTCCTGAAATCATTGCAGAAGAGTTCAGATGTGTGGATATTGACATGTGATTTTCGAAGAACACTACCACTGACACATGCTACTGTACCTCTGGTTAAAACTAGAATAAATGACGCTTTTTGCATTCATAATTTATAATTTCATAATTCATACGCCGCTTTTTACTTTCCTTATTTAAATATGCAGTTCAATAAACAGCGGCGATCTTCCAGTTCCATTTTGAACTCCTGTTGTGCATTCTGAATGGCATTACTAAGCTTTTAAACTACACCCAGTTTGTGTTAACTGGCTAATCGCCTTATGCAAATTTCGATTAAAAAGCCTAATCAGAAACCGCAACCGCGCGCGCGTTGGATATGCATCCGACGGTTTTGCGAAGCAAAAACCTCAATGATAACAAGACCGTATCTTTTCTGAATCTCGAACTAACCGGTTCGTCAGAATTTAGCGAGCAGATTAGGAGATTGTTAACATTAATTATTTCGTTCAGCTTTGCAGATGATGGCGGAACAATCGCAAGCGGGAAGGTCGCTCGTTGTACCGTTACTCAGATGTTAATTAATTTTGTTAAAAACCGAAATAGTTGCTCTTATATGCTTCAAATTGATTATCCGGCTTTTACGCTGTGGTTTTTAGGAATCCGAGTTACACCGTGTTCTGAAGAAACCAAGTTTGTTGCATTTTCGAACTTTCATTCGCGTTTACACACACACGCGATAATTTTCCACTGTGTTACAATGGGGCTTTGCCCAACAAGTGAATCGCAGAGCACCTATGATTTATTATTTGATTTTGTTATCTTGGTTTGGACACATAGCTAAAATTGAAGAGAACAAACTAGTAAAAAGACAATTGAAGCAAAACTAGGATATAAGAAAAGAAGAAGAAGAGATAGCAAAAGTGAAGGGAAGGATGTTGAAAGGAATAGCAAGGAACTGGAAAAATTGGGTGAGTAGATGAAGAAAAAATTAATTGCCAACATTCCAGGGGACAAAAGGAGATAAAGACAAGAAGAAAAAAAGATTTTATTAGCAGAAAACTTAAAACTCTAATTAATACCGTTAATTATAACAAAAACTCAGAAACTCTTCAGAAGAAAATTGTTAAAAAATTTATTTCTATATTATTTTTATAAATTTTTAGAATATTTTCTTCTGAAGATGTCCGCCGCGGTGGTAGACGAAACATCAAGAGTTTCTGATCTCCAACCACGGCCTTATAGCCCGAGTACCAGCCACACGATGCACCATAACACCGGCCGTGAAAGCCTTCGCATCTATTTCCTCAGTTCAATTAATTTTTTACTTTATTTCCATAGAATTTGTCTTCCTAATTCTTTCTTTTTAATATTTCTCCAAGTTCTGTCTATTTCCCTTCTCTAAACAATCGCCTTTTTGTCAGTGTTGCTATTTATTTTCCTTATCTTGTAATCTATGTTCTAGTTCTTGTTAGTATTGCCTAAATTTCGTTTTTATTAAGTCAGTGTCGGTTTTACTTTTATTAATTTTCTGAATTCTCTCTTTAATTTTTATTTTTGACATGAGAAGTATGTGGTCTCTGTTAATGTTATATGAAGGTTATGGCTGTTACATCGCTTACTCTGTGTGAACACAATCACTCGCGTTTTTTTTTTTAATCTGGACCAAGCCAAGCCCACTTTAGTTGTTTCTTCTTCTTAAAAAACTAATTCCTGGCGTATAACTTATGACAGTCTACAAATTTAAATGACAGTTCCTCTCAGTTTTCTTCCGTTATAACTATAGTAACCTCATCATCTTCTCGTCTTTAACCTAATTTCGAGTTGATATCAACCACAACCAGCGTATAATTAGTGTATTCTTTAGATAAATTTTAAGTTTTACCCTCATAAAAACATCCCATCCCAACTTGGCATTGTTTTGTTTGTGCGTAACATTGTGCTACTTTAATTATGTTTCAAAAAATTTTATCACTACTGCGACGACTCTATTTGATCTACTTTCAAACCTAATGATGTTTGATGTCAGTCTTTGTATATTGCAAAACCGACTCTTTATTGACTTTCACTTTCTCATCCTCTATAGTAAAACACGTGTTCCTATTGTAGTATTGATACATTATTCTCCTCTACTTCGTATTTCGGATAGACCAATTATACCCCATGTTATTTTTATTAAGCTTTTCCACTAATTCATAAAATTAAGTCTTGTCGATGAGTTTTCTTGTATTAACTTTTTGGATTACTAAAGTTCGTATCGTTTTAGCAGCCTAATTCATTCCTGGGATTTTTGGAACTCCGATTTTCCTGCATTTCTGATCGCTGGTTTGGCCAGGGAAAAAATTGTAGAGGACCGGGGTCTTCTCTATAGCATACACATGATAAGAGTAAATTTAACATTGAAACTTCCCACTTTGTCAAGAATGGGTTGGCAATTTGGTAGGATGTAAGGTATATTGTATTAAGGCTGAAAATAATAAAAAAGCCACCCTCTGTGTGCCTACAACTGGATCTTGTCCGAAGCATTCAAATCAAAATCAGAAGCCAAAATAAAATATACTCCTAGGTGAAGTTCTTTTACTCATAAAAAACAATGAAAAAAGAGAAATAAGATATATAAATATATGTATTATGTCGACATATTTAAAAGAACATAAAGGCAAAAATAAATTTTAATAAAAAACAAATTAAAAACATTCATTTAAAGAAAATTTTCAAACATTTGTGATGTTGTTGATTGAAATCGGCAATTAAAATAATTAAATTGAAAGCAAGTAATAAAAAAAGAATCCAAATGTAATATAAAAGACACAGATTCAACGAGTGATAATAAAACAACAAAAAATATTTAACACCTGATTTAGACTAAAAAAAAGAAACGCCACCAAAAATAAATATCTACATTTGAAACAAGTGGATTTATAGAAACAAAATTAATATTAAATTATTTTATTGAAGACCAGTTACGTAGAAAGTCATGATTACAAAAATAAATCCCAATTAGTTACTACGTAAATTTTTTATTTTAGGCAATTTATTGTATTCTACGCTTATACTGAGCTTTGTGTTTAAAAGTGAGAAATTTTTGTACCCCAATCTTCATCTCTTGAAATTTTGAAACTTTCTATCACAAAAAAATGATCAATGACGGGATAAAACAAACAATAACTTAATGGTAAGAGACCAGGGTTGCAACAAGTTGGGAGAAGGGTTTATTTATATTAAGATCTTGGATTTTAGCCTTTATTCTTGTTGTACAAAAACAAGCGCTATACTCTCTTTCTGTTTACTTGAACCAGGTACCATTGGGTCAAACCAACGTACAGTTAGTTCCACAAGTTGCAGCTTAGTTGCTTTCCTGGAGGAAAAGAGGGTATTGTTTTTGCAAAGGAGTTTAAAGTGATATCAAAAGCACGAAAATGAGTATATTGCAGCGGCAACCAGGAAACCAAAACTGTATATAAATTGCCCAATCGAGGAAAGAGGCAAATAATATCAGTACGCAGAAAGCAAATTGTTTGAAAAATGCAAACTCAACACTTCATCTGGAGATAGTATTAATAGGAGTTAATGACAATCAAGCAACCATACCAATAACCACAAAAATGTCGATTACAGAAAAACGATCTTTGTAGGCAAATAAAAATTTAGAGAGACGTCTCTTTGAGCTAGGTCCCCTTTGGACATGGGAAAAACTACTACAGCGTCCTATTAAACGTTCGATTAAGTTGTATGTCTGAGTTTGTTTTATTGAATGGGAATTTGGAACATTACACCTCTACAAAGAGCTTAAATAAAAAGAAAATAGTTAAAATATATAAGAACTATTTACTAAGATCTGCTCGAAATTGGTAATCAAATATGGTTGTTACAAGAAAATAACGATCGCAAACATTGTAACTGACTATGTGTGACTTGGAATCAATAGATAGCAACACAATTACAATAAGTACATATTAAAAGGTAAGCTTATATTAATTATCAGAAAATAATCCCAACAGGCTCGCTTGTGTGAAAATGTTGACCATGCGATACTGGATAATAATAGTGATAGAGTGTTTTATATTAAATCAAGGCGCAATAACGTTCTGTAAATATTTTCTATAAAATGGTTCGTGAAAACGTAAGCGAATGAGATGTGTAATTTAAGAGCTTCTAGAAATTAAATCTGAAATGATCTTATCAACCGAATTAATTATAAGTCAGTACAGTGAAGTGTAGTGCTTGTTAAGTATACGTAACGTTGTGGAAATAATTAAAAAGTATGAAACTGTATATTAGAGAATTCAGAACGAATATTAAAAATTTAGTATTAGCAAGAAACGAAGTTTATTAAAGACGTACACGTGCATCAGCAAGTAACGCATACGGGAATGTATTAAATGCATACATCAACAAATTACAAGAGCAGATAAAAATAAAAGGAAAAGGCAAGAATTAAAAGTGACCGAAGGCAAATGTTTTAATAAAAGTAGAAAAATAATTACGACTCCGTCTAAAAATATGAAAAAAGAAAATCAGAAAATATAAGGCTGTTTTGTATCTACAGAATTAAAAAACTTCTACCAAAAAGTTAAAGTAATTACAAAAAAGATCTACTTTTTGTAAAGACAAAGAAGGAAACACAATTGGAAAAGTTAAAGAAAACCTGGAAAGCTAAACTCAACATTTCAAAGAAATATTAATAACAATAGTTACAAGGAAGGATAAAGAATAAAAAAGAAAAAGGTATTATATAACCGAAAAGAGAGATACAAGTGCTCTAGATGAGGAACTAAGCTTAAAAAAGGTAATAATAGCCACAAAAAAAATAAAGAACAGAAACCCCGGAGAAAACAAAGTTAAATTATTAAAAAAAGGTGGAGGAAACTTAAAGATGGTCTAGTAGAAGTAAATCTGGTGCAGAGATGAAATACCTGGAAGATATATGTCTTATTCAATATCACTTACAAAGTTTTCGCAAATGAATTTAAAAACAAACTGAACGAAGCAATGGAGAGAACCATTGGCGAGTATTAACGCGAACTGAAAAAAAATACTACTGAATTACTTCAAGCACTATGGAAGAATTAGGAATACCAAATAAGTTGGTTGCCTTAAAAACTAGGACACTTAAAGCGCTAAATATTAAGTTAAAATCGACAGAAATACGTCAGTTTCACCTAGTCCCGAAGAAAATACTATGAAATAACCAGATTCATGCTAAAGATAATGTGTTGCTTATATTGACAATTCAGCACTCATTATAACAATAAAAAAACTTGAAGAAGTACTATAAAGACTAAAGAAAACAACAAAAGAGTATGGGTTTCTATGCAGTTAAGAAAAAAAAATAAATAGGAGTACGCAGCGATGGTAAAAGAGAAAAGTATGAAATCATTAAAATCAAGAATTTAAAAGAAAAGAAATATATGGGATAGAAGTAAATAAAAAGATATAAAAAAGAAAGATTTTTGAGAAGGGTCTTTAAAAGAAAATAGTGAAAGAGCAAGAGCAATAGCTGAAGTAATGCAACTATACACTCAGGTAGTAAAATCCCATAAAATACGGTGGTAAATACAAATAAGAATAGAACCAAAAAGTTTGTGTTAAAACGAGGTATAGAAGGGAAAAGAAGAACGGGAAGTCCAAAAGAGTATATGGTTCAATGCAGTGAATAAATACTTGCAAGGAACCAGAAGATGTCAGCTAGAGATAAGAGACGATAGAAAGCTATAACAAAACCATCCTTAAATCTACAGAACCTGTAGTGCTTAATAATTATAGTAAGTATTGTAAGTCAAATAAAAAATCTTTCTTTTAAGTCCACTGAACGCTTTTTGATGTTTAGTTTGGATTTAACCATTGTATATCCAATAATTTGATAAATCGACCATATCACCATAAAACATGTAGAAAACCAACGACAGACTTTGCTGTATTAATATATTAATTGGCGCTGAGTTTCTAAACCTATCAGGCTCAATTCTTATTATATTTAATAAGATATGTTCTCGTCCACGTAGATCAAAACCTGGTCACTGCAGTAAAGGATTTGTAACTAAATTGTTACTGTTTAGATTTGACATCTGTCATTATTCCCGCCAAGTTTTATGAATAACAAAATCCTCTGGTTGTAATTATTCAACGAGTTTTTGAAAGAGTTTTCTGGATTGTAATCGTGTACTTTAATTATTAAGATATATTGATATATGAAAACTGAGAATTTTTATTTATATTTATTTCATAGAGTTTGGGGAGCAAAAAATTACAAGAAAAAGAGAAGAGCAAGGCCAAGAAAAACATGATTACAACAAATAGTAGATGAGGGAAAGGAAAGGGACAAAACAATAGAAGGAATGAAGAAAATGGCATTAAATAGAACGCACTGAAAGAAAGGAGTGGACGAATAAAAAGAACTCAGCCCGAAAAAGTACAAAAAAGGAGTGAAAGAAGAAGAAAAAAATTTCAAGACATAATAGAAAGAGCCAAAACTTCTATATTTGAAATGAAGAAATGGAAGGCGAAATTACAAGATTCACATTAGTATCAATAAAACCAATTGGGAGTATGCATTAAAGTACAATATCAATCTGATAGCGTTAGAAATATTAACTAACTGAAGAAGGAAGTGTAAGAATTTTCCCCGACCGCAGGATTTTTGAAATCGAGCCAAGCTGCTAAAGAGAAAGTTCCACCAAAAGCTATCACGTTTTGCCTAGATTTCCTAGATTTTCTGCGAAGGCTCGTGTGATACATAATCATTTTGAATCTGCCTGCGCGCATTTCCAGTGGACTGTTGCTTACGGCTTGTTGAGGCTATAAAATCCGCGACCTGCGACCTCAGTCCGAGCTAACAAAGCAGTCGGGGCAGCGAGGAAAGTAAAAATGCAGCGCCGCGGCCCGCGGCAGAATACTGCACCTGCAGCCGTTTCAGACTTTCGGCACAGCTGGTTAAATATTCTCGCCTATGTAGGTTCTTTCACCTTCACGCGAAGCAGAGCACGCTTTTACGGCCTGTATTCCTTATGATAATGCTCGGAGCGCTAATTCCCTAAAAGGTAAAAAGCGGCCGCGCCGCGGACGATAGCAAGAGCGCGCTTGCCTAAGATGAAGAAGGCCCTGGTGGGTAGGTGATACACCGGCAGATGTAACAGTTACATATCATCGGCCGTGGCTGCATGTATTGTTTAAATTGCAAATTGCGTGAATAATGAGGCACCTGCATGGCAGGTATGAATTTGGAGGAATAATTCATGGGCTGAGAATCTACGACGAGCGTTTCACATTTTTCTCACTGCTCAGAGAGAATTGTTCTAAAGGTTAAGCAAAAGTGTTACGGGAAAAATATTCCTCAAATTATTCAATTTAGTTTATAGTTACACCTCAAATATAAAAATAGCCAATCACTGTCACCTCCAGTCTTGTATGGTGTATCTAATTCAAGAATGTGGTCATCGGTTATTCCCTTAATAACCAACAGTTCTTTTGTACTCGAAAAAGTTTGTTAGAATTTGCTTCTTGTAGATCTTCTCAATGACTGTTTTTCTCAAGAAATAATGGTTCACTATCCCGAGATAGTTAATGACTAACCAACTAATTAGCCTTATTGGATACAAGGAGCGTTCTTATAGCAGTTGAGATACTACTGAAACTAATCTGTATCTTAGACAGTCTAACATTCAAGAAATTTGTTACAGTGTAAGTTGGCTTTGGGCTCCGATTTGTGATATCTAAAATGGTCAATACACGAGTTTCTTCTTGATAAGTTAGATCCCTTTCAATACTTCAAATACTATTTTGCAATTAAACTATGGGCGCAAGGAGGAAATTTTACTAGAAAGCAATAGTCTAAACACATTTAATGGAATGAAACTTACTAATCGATCGTGATTTTAGTAGATATTGAGTACTTAGTGAGCCTTATGCGAAGAGCTTCACGAGTTGCCCCCGAATGGTTTCCTCTATCACACTGAAGTTAAATTAACTTTACGCAGTTCACTAGTCCAACTTCTGTTCTTTAAAATTACAAACAAACATTGGCTTTGATTGGCCAATTCAAAAATTACATACTAATTACGGTTTATATACCTAACCAAGTGCAGTACACTACATTTTAGACATACCTGTTCACCAAGACACAACATTGCAAAGCAGGTGGTACTGCCTTTTTACAAATTTACAGGACTAAGTCTGTAAAAAGGACAAATGTGTTTGTACTACAAGACTTCAATATAAATGATTACTTCTCTACTGTAGTGTACAGACAAATTCTAAAGTACTACGGCCACATATCAAGACGTGGCAATAATAGCCTTGAAAAACTAGTGGTGGAAGGACGCACCTGAAGGCACCAGACCACGAGGAAGAGCGCCGAAGAGATGGTTAGATCAAGTCAAAACGGCAATAAGGAAACCAATACAACAAATTAACCACGAGGCCCAGAACCGATCAAGATAGAAAAACATAAAAATATAATGAATAATAAACCATGATGACCACGAGTCTTCTGAAAAGATACGACGAGAAGAAAAGAAGAAGAAGATATCAGCATTTTACAGAAATCATCTACTCATATTTGTTCCTCAAACAAACACAACTAGATGAGTGTTTCTTCTTTAAGTTTTTCCATAAACACTTAAAATATGGCTAGGGACGAGACGATGTTCTGTGGTAAGGCGTTATACCGGTAAAACCCCAATGTGTGTTAATGAAGAAGAATTTATTGTGGGTTTTCTCCAGTTCCAGTTGATGATATAGCGTTGACACCATCAATTTGAAAAACTTGTCTCCTCCAGCGATTGACAAAACAACTCTTTGAACAAGTCAAGTCAATGCTTCCGTTAGCAGAAGTACTTGCTTAGCATAATCTAATCGTCCTCATCTTCCAGTAGAATCGAAATTGCTTTATGGCATCTTTATCTAGATGGCAATAAACGTCCCATAGTGTACGCCTACAAAATCCTTTCTGATTTGGAATAGACCTACTACCAGATTGAAAAAGAGTCTTATCCATCATCATTGGAACCAAAAAGTGGTTTAAGTACCTATACGGCCGGAAGTTTATCCTAATTACGGATCATCGTCTCCTCTTGGCCATCTTCGGAAATAAAAGTAGCCTGCAACCGTACGTCGCTACGCGCTTACAGCAATAGTCATTGTACTTGTCATAGTTCTGTTACGATATCGAGTATAGTAATACCATGGATCATAGGAATACAGACGCATTGTCTCGTTGTCCAGTGTCATCTTCCAGATGGAAATCTCAAAGGAAGAAATTGGATGCAAAGTTAACTGATTGCGGCGACACATTAGGAGGTTTCTCCGATAAACGCCACCACAACGTCGAAGGATAAGGAGCTCTCAGCTGTCTACACCCTTACCCAGTCTGGTTGACCAGAGTAAAATATAGTATCCCCTTGTTCCAGTCATGATGGGCTTGCCTTAATGCAGGACCCGGATATTGAAATTCTTTCCTGGGGTTTATTCATAAATTCCTAAAATATGGTTGCGGAAGAGGCGATGTCCTGTGGTAGAACGTTGTATCGGTACAGACCTCGGTGTGTGTTAACAAAGAGAAATTTCTTGCAGTTTCCTACAGTTGATGGTTTCGACTCCATCCAACTTGAAAAACTTGTCTGCTCCAGCTATTGACGAAAACAACTTCTCTGATGTTTCAGAGGGTATTGGGTGACGTGACGTTGACTGTTCACTGATGACTTGAAATCAACCCATGATTCGGGATTTTCCATTGAGTTTCTGGATTACGACGATTGGTGATTCAATACGCTCGATTATGGCGCAGTTGGTAGAAGCAAGGGCGTCTGAGTTAGACTTCAATTAAATGCATACACCATATTTTTCTGTTCTACACATCCCTCTTCTTCCATTTTAAAGCATTGGAATGAAGAATTTTTTAATGCCACTTTTGTAAAAAGATATGATTTGGTCCATGTTTTCGTATAAATTTATAATTTGATTGTTTTTTATCAATTACTATTTTTACACCCTTAAAGGGTCTGAGACGGTGATTTCAAGATAGGTCTGTAGGGAATTTAATTATTATCCTCTACTGTATTTCTTTCAGTTGCTTAAAATGGCGAAGAAGAAATACACTTTTGAGTGGAAAAAAACACTTCCACCTTGAACAGCCAAATGCCATCATCCAAAGGCCAGTCTAAGTAATTCTACCTGCGTAAGGAGAAGTTAAAAATCTTAGAAGGGGTAATAATGTGGGGTACAAGAACCATGATTCCCAGTGGGACGTCGACAAAAGTTACTATCGGAGCTTCATTCCAGCTGTAGCGATATTGTCCGAATAAAGTCCCTCGCTCGCCAGTACATTTGGTGGTCACAAATCGGCAGTGACATCGAAAATGTGTGTAAAACGTGTCAGCATCTGCTCCATAGCAGACCATGGCAGCAGATCCACGTGGATTTTGTGGGTGCCATGGATGAAAGATGTGGTTTCTCATCGTCGATGTTCATTCCAAGCGACACCAATAGACACCACAGCAACAGCAATCGTCCGTCGCTGCCACAAAGTGATTTTCACCGGCAATGGAAAGCAGTTTGCCTCCAGAGAGTTTCAAATCCTTGGAGGAACAACGGTATTCCCCATATCAGCAGTTTCGCGTACCATCCCCAGTCTAACGGTAAAGCTGAAACGTTCGTCCAAAGCTTCAAGAACGCCATGAGGCACATTACCGGAGATGTACAGCTCATATTGCAGAAATAGAATAATCTGGAGTCATCGAGCGTATCGAATTATCACCAAACGTCGTAGTCCAGAAGCTCAATGGAAAAGTTCCAATCACGAATGGTTTCAACTCAACAGTAAACAGTCAATTTCACGTCACCCAGTACACGCTGGCAACACCAGAGGAGTTGTTTTCGTCAATCGTTGGAGCAGATAAGTTTTCCAAGTTGGATAGAAATTTGCAAGAAATTCCTCGACATTAGGACACACCGAGGTATGTATCCGAACAACGCCCTACTATAGGGCATCGCCTCCTCTAGCCATATTCCAGGAGTTTGTGGATAAACTCATAGAAGACCACTATGAGTGAGGCAGGGGGGTACTACAGGTACCCTTAGAATACATACATGACATTTGGTTATGATTCTATAATATGTGCTATATAGCACTGTATAACAATCCTATAATAGAGTAATTAAAATTAGAAGAGCTCTTTCAACTCTTGTGATAGAAGACTACGTATGTTAATTGAACAGTGGAAAAATTGGTCGCCGAAAAAGTAAAAAAATAACTTCCTAGTTAGTATAGCGATAAACCTCGCAAATTTAGAAAAGCCTTACAACTAAATGCAGAGAGCATAAGTAGAACCAAAAGTTAATGCACTTTAAAATTGACACTACATGTAATAGTGCTACAAGAAACGCACGCAACGAACCAATAACAACTGAATTTCTGTTGTCAGATGTCTAGATGACAAATAAAACAAAAATTTTGAATATCATAATAATAAATATATATACCAGCCACTAAAATGCGAGTGATCAGATTATATTATACATAAAGTGAACAATCAGCTGTAGATAATGGCAATTTCAATATCCACCACATTATATGGGAATATGATGGTGGTAAGGCTTGAACGCCCCACGTAGGAACACGACCTGCAAACAGAGAGGGTAAGTCTTTCATATGTTTGCCACTGTATCCGGTCGTCACGCACCATCTCTGGTGCGGGGTGCGGGGTGATGTGGCAAGCTCCGCTCCTTAGACGACTGCCATTATTAGCTCTTGTTCGAAGTGAACGCGGGTACTCAATTATTTTTAGTGACTGAGTAGGTCACCCGCCAGGTATTAGAGAGTTCCGGGAAATGAACCCGTGTTCGTCTGCACTGCAGCCACATGCCTCAACCACGGTACCACATTGGTATAGTACTACTAAATGCAATGGGCAACATATGACAACTTTTTTTTTTATTTAACGTTAATAATAAAGGTACGATGGTAACATTGTGCTTGTTAATTCCTCCATAGCCAGTCTAGACCGGATGTGGTCAATGAAGGAATACAATTTAATTCGCAGATCAAGATGAGATTTCCAAAAACTAGATTGGAGAAGTTACAGTAAGCAACGAGACCCCAACATGCGATAAATAATTCCCACACCTTGAAGTTAAATGAGATTTACTAGTACGTCTAAGTACACAACAAAGAAGAAAATATTTTCCTTGGTGGGGCAATGAGAGTAACAGGCTGTATGAAGAATATAAACAAACTAAAGACCTACAAATAGATCTTAACTGCAGAAAAATGGGATAAAACATTAGAAAATCTTAATTTTTGACTCTCAAGCAGAACTGTGTGATCTTTATTGCGCCTATTAGGCTCTAGCACAAAACGAGATAACATAAACCATCATATAAAATCTTATAAATTAAGGAATCAAATAATAAAATTCGCCAGATTCAATTTTAACTAAATAATTACAAAATAATAACAAAAGTTTATTTTGACGTTCAGAACTGATCGGTTTTCTCGTCACTAATCTTTTGTAAGGAAAAAGTGAGGGCGCATTTCATTAAAGCTACTTCCCTTCAATTTCTATGCATTTTTGCCATCGATTTGGTGGTTTTCGTAAAACTGCTGCAAACCATTTTTTATTTAGTACGCCAGCAATTGTGGACAATCGACCGAAGCTTGTTGTTAGAAGAGACCACCCATCGCCTTTTTTATTACGGCTCAAGATCCCGTGAAGTAGAAATATTTGCATGCTTTGCAGATAAATGTTTACAATTTTTGATTTACACTTTACAATATTACACCAGTGCTAACGCAACGTCTGCTGCTTTTAATTTCTAACTTGTCTCTATATAATGCTCAAGTACTTAAAATCTATCGACAACATAAATTTATCTGATTCAGCGTTGGTCTTAGTACGAGATAACCATAAAAACCCGAATCAGGGCTGACGACTTAAAACCACATTTTTCTTCTTAATAAGTGAAGTATACAAATTCAGCCATTAACATGCTCGTAACGTTTCAGAGTAGTAATCAATTCATTGCACTGTCATACTCGTCAGATTTCGATGCATCGAAACACTGAACTTATGATTGTTGTACATGAAGTGTTATCCTATATTCATTCACAGTTCTACTGAGATTTTGAGAAAACTTAGAGCATAGATAGGGGACAACACACTTAGAAAAACTGAAGTGTATGTGTGACAAACAATTTTTGAGAGGAAGAGAAGCAGTTGAAAATAAAGGTCACCAACACCATTAAAGCCAGCGTAACCAAGAAGAATATCCGTGTTGTTCACTACCTTTTCGAGGATGACCGTCAATTAACGCTTGCTAAAATCGTTTCTGGGATCGAAATAAGTTACGGTAGTCCTCAGGCAACCAACACTCACGATCTTGGCCTTACAACAACGCCCAGACTCAACAAAAATTGAGAATTTGTTTTAGGCTGTACTAGAACACTCATTGTAGTCCGGATTCATTATTAAGAGGTTTGTTTTTTCATTTGCATTTCGTGATCCAAATATTCTTTAATTACAAACATATTTTCATCTAGCGCTTAACAACAAATCCAACATTAGTTAATAAGAAAATTTTGATTTATCCCCCATTTATCTCTTGATATTAATTCTCGAAGAAAATGAATGCATATCTGTTTATGTTAACTTACTCAATTGACTTAAAATCATCTCCGGTTTGACTGTATATATTTAAACACTTTCATGTTCTTTCTTCCTTGCATTTGTTCCATTTATTGCCATTTTGATCCAATATATTCATCACATATCTTGAGGAAAAATTGAGGCGGCGCCAAAAAGGAAAGGAAGCAACCACAATATTTATAAACAATGAAAGTTTTGTCTGTTTACATGTACGGAGATAAGAAAAATAAAGTACAACAAAGCACGCAATCAATTAGAAAGTGCTGGGTCGGCAAAATCTACGACGAACCAGGCGAACCACAACCACTAGCAAATTACATTCCTCCTGTGGTTTCGCCTGCAGAACCGAACTAGCCACGACATCAACTTAGAAATTTGCCTTCAACGAAGGACTTTTGTTGATGTCTTTCAAGCTTGCCTTTACGAGGCCAAAGAATTTGCTGAATTAAACTGGGAGTTACATTTGGCCTCGGTGCAGATATTAAAAACTTACTTTTATAAAAAATGATTTTCCCTTTTAGTTAAAAATTAAACTCTGTATTAATTTGGTGATTTTGATTAGACAATACTCTTTAATTATAACAATATTTTAGGGACAGCAGTCCGTCGTTAAGTTGACATAATCCACATGCACCTTAAGTTGCTTAAAACTACGCCGTTTAGCCCCACAGCTGTATTTTGAAGTTGGAGCCGATTCTAGATGGAATATATGACAGCTTAGTTTCTCTCAAAAGACTACTGGTTAAAGAATCACTATGCCCAGAAGGAATAAAGATAAATCATTGAGAAAAATGTTTAGTAGAAGTAATAAAATATGTAAATAAAACATTTAAATAAAAAATTAATATCAAGTTTGCCCATCCAGTACATGAATCACTCGTTCTTTCAGTAGATTCAATAGGAACACTCTGTACAAAAAATATAGCTAGCATGAGTAATGTCATGAGTAATCACATGAATTCATAGTACATATAACTTGTTGTAATTCATGACTCATTATACCACAATTCCTCGGGCAGATGCCACTTTCGTGTGGTGACCTCTTGATAATATTCTCCAGAGAACAACATACTAATTCATTAATTTTTCACCAAAACTAATTTTTTCTTTAATCAGCAAATTTTTGAAAACTCTCCCATAAATGATCAATTTTTTTAACTATTAAACTTATCACCTTTCTCTGCGAAGAGTTGGAAAATCGCTCTTTACCCTGAAAACTCTGAATCAGAGGTCGTGAATTAAAAAAACTGGATTCATTTGATTCAAATATCATACCTCGTCAACTACGCTTATCTAAAAAATTTAGAAGAATTATTAATAAGAAAATCAATAAAACAACGGAACCTGAAAAACTTGTATCTTGATACATACGAAAAAGGCTTCGCAAAACCAGAGATTCATAAAAACTGATAATTCAAAGCATTACTTTTAAAATTTCATAGAAATCTAGCAATGCATTTAAAAGTTAACTAAAAAAATACAAAATAAAAGCAGAAATGCCATTCACATAGAAAGCACAAAGACTTTACTTTAGAAGAAACCAATCTAATATTAAGAAAACTAGAAAAACAAACATTAACAAATGGGAAAGAATAAAAGCTACTGTAACAGATAAAAAAGATACAATAATTGTAAAAAACAACGAAAAATGTGTACTAAACCAGGGATAATAACACAAAACAAATTATACAAACATCAAAAATCAGAGTGAACAAATCACAAACTGTAACAAGAAGAATTTTAGTATAACCGTATAAAATATGACAAAGAAATTATTGAGAATAAGTAGGTAAGCTACAGCAAGAAAAAAATAAAAAAACTTAAAAGGCCAAAACGCAATTTACAAACAAAAATTTAGAAATACATATTAAGGACAAAAATATCTGCAAGATACAGAAAATAAGAAATAAAAAATTAAACATCTGCGTATTCCAATAATTAAATACGAAATTTCTCATTACAAAAGAAATAAAAAGCTCCACGTAACAGCGCCTATCCTCAGATCATTAATATACATAAATGGCAATACTTAAAAATACTAAGAAAACAAATTGAAAACAAGGAAACATGGAGAGAAAGGAAAACAATGAACATATGGAACTAATCAGATCTAAAGGTGCGCAAAACGTAGCCACGATATAATCAACTAATAATAAATGAAGAAATAGACTGCAAAGAATACCGAAAAGAACAAATATATGATGATAAAGAAAAAGACAAAAAAATAGAAAACCATCTGTAAGCGAAAGATCGCCAATCCACAAATATCAAAATAGTAAAAAGCAAGATAAAATGTGAACTGAGAGTTTGCTAAACGGTTTTAAATCACCAAAAGTCAATAAGAAGCATAAAAAACGTGAAAAAAATCATGTGAATACAAAGAAGACAATCTTAACAGAAAATATTTTGATATTTATAAAAGGCAAGGAAAATGAAAAAAAATAACGAGATATTAAAGAATCCCAATAGGAACGCATAAAGATGACTAATAACAATAAGAGTAGCAATATAGAAAATAAAAACATTGATTCAGGTAAGAAAATAGACGGGACTGCAAACTAATTGATAAAATATAAAATAAAAATTGCAATACTACTAGGAGTTAGGTGGAGAAGCAAGGAGAAACCCAAAAAGAAGAATAGAAACTATTCCGTAATGAACAAATAAAGAAAATCAAGAAAAAGAAACAGAATAGTAAAATTTAGATCATTAATTAGAAAAATGCGTGGGCAAGTAAAAAGAAAAGATAAATTTTAGATTTATATAATTGAAGACATCATATATTGATTAGTACAAGATAAGCGAATATAAAACAAGTTACAAGGTTCCTCAAAGTTATATTGCAATGGAGAAAATCATAATCCGAAAAATAAAAAATATATAAAATAAAAATTTCCCAACAATAAATTAGACTTAAAAATAAATATGCAAAATCACCAGATAACAATAGAAAAAATATAAACGACAAAGAGAAAAAATTAAAAGTTGCATACAAACAGCAGCCGATGCAAAAAAATAAAAAAAGTAAAACAAAACAAATAAATCACAAAACATAATAGATCACTGTAAAACTAAACAACAAAAATTCTATAAAAAACAAAAAGTTCAATTAGAAACAAAAAAAATATATATTAAGAAATGCTTTGAATATGTGAATAGAGAAAACGCAAACAAAAATAATTTAGAAAAACAACAAAAAGAGAATATAACCAAGAAAAACGTTGAGGCATCAAAATTAATTAAATAATAAGATAGCAAAAACTTAAAAGAACAGATATGTGAATTAATAAAAGAAATATGGCCAAAAGAAGATTAAACATAAGTGTACAGAAACTATAAAAAAATGAGTGTCAAAATCGCATAAGAATCACATGCCTGAAATATGGACAAAGAAGTCGCAATAGGTAATATGCTATATGTTAAAGAATTTGAAAGCTTTGGATATATAATAACTAACAAAATAAAATTTCAGAAAAAGAAATAGAATATACAGAGGATAGAGAGTGCACTGTAAATATTGAGAAATATTAATAGAACATAAAGGCAAAAGTTACATTATACAAAACGAAATTCGACTAGTAATGGTATACGAAGATATAAAAAGTAAAAAACGGGGGAAGGGTGCTTATTTAACGGAGAAGTGCTTAAAATCTGTCAAGTCCAACTTTGATTATGTTCCCCAAGAATTTTCATAATATTGTTCTTTTTTCCCGAAGCAGAAATCTTTTTGGTGAGTTTTCTACTATTGCCCACTTTTTAGTCTTCTTCGTTTGAAGTTTAAATCTCGGTCAATGTAATTTTTTGGATTAGTCCAATTGCTTTGGCAGATGAAATCAAACAATTCAGAAGGTTTTTCAACGACCAATGTTACGATGGTGGTGGTTGCCAATAGAACAGTTCCAAATGATGGTGTTCCACAGACTATATATTGACAGCATAGCTGTGACCATTGTACGACGTTTCCTAACCCCATTACAAGAAAATTATTTGTTTGTAAATACACATAAATTAACACGATTAGTTCCTAGTATGATTAACTCTAATTCGCCCTTCACAATCAGCAGAATCAGCTTACAATATTTGTAATATTCCTTTTTGGGCATCCTAAAGAACATAACAATTACAATATGACCGTTTTGATTATTGAATACTAACAGCATAACTTTATCTTCGGTAGACATCATATCGTGACAAGCAAACAGAAACATAAACATTACAAAATTACCCTGAGCACTACATAATACATGATTGCGACTATAAATCTTTTTAGATGAAAAGTTATAAAGTCAACATCTTTTGTCTTTTTTCCTGCTTAATAAACAGCTAAAACGCCAATTTCATTGATATTCCATACTTTAAGAGAAAGTTTGTACTTTTTAAAGATGTTTTTTAGATTTTCTTCTAAATCTAAACCTATGACGTTATTAAAACTCGTGGTAAGGGCTAAACGTTCCCTTTTGTTGAAAGAGTGCTTGATTTCAAATTGTTCTGCATCCTCGAAGAAAATAAAGTCCTTAGAGGACATTAACTAAACCTTTAGTCTCATTAACAATTTCCTGTTCCGGGTATTTTGAGAAAGCAGACTCTATTTGGGCAAGACGATGCCAGCTCCTTAGTGTTTATGTTTGTCTTTAATATAAAGTACTGAAGTGAATCTTTTACAGTCCAAGAATGTAGGTGATGTCAATTAGTATTATTGTTGTTACCCATTTGTACAATTAAAATCAAAAAAAGTTAATTTGAAATAAAAGTGATATCAAAAAGCATAATTATTGCATGTGTACAATATGTCTCTTCCGTTTTTACTATTGTGGCCGTAAGAAAAGTAAAAAAATAAAAATAACAATATATGGTACTTCTACTAACAAAGTTTAGAAATCCCAAATGATAGTCAATTAAAGCTTAAGATCATTAAAGAGCAGCACCAACAACTTTCCTCTAATTATTATGATTATTAAGAAAATCGAATGACCGACCCATTCACCCCTAAATAAGATAGATGAAGAAAAATAAAAAAATAACTAAAAAAAGATTTCAGGAATAATCATGAAAACTAATGAACGAAAAATAAGTTGGGGACCGAAGATAAATTGTGAATAAAAAAATAGTAAAGAAAATACAGCAATTAATAAAACCCAAAACAGGATACTCAGCTGTCCATTGTCTTTTCTAGTTTTCTAGCTATGTGCCCAAACCAGTTAAACTTTCTCTTGTTTACCTTATATAATATGGGTTTATGTTTCAAAGAGTCCGTAATTCTGATTTCTTTCTCTGTCCCATATATATGTATACAAGAGTGCATTTATATTAAATATATCAAATTTCTATATCCTAATGTCTGAGTCTTGTCCGGTGTCTTGTATTTTTCATTATTTTGTCCATTATTAACATAAATAGAAGAGGGGGCAGACTGTCCCTTTATTTGTAGCTCCTCCATTATTTCCCATATTTTATTTCGTTTTCCTATGTTGAAAGCTGCCCTTGAGGTCATTAAAAATAATATATAATTATTCTGCTCTTTTATTCTGATGTTTGTTCTTTTTCTCTAGGCTGTCTGTTCTTCTTATAATTTACTTTCTACCATCTTTCTTGTTCTTCCTTTAAGTATGCTCGTATAACCTTTAAAAACCACTAAAGCTAGGCAGACCACTTTGTAATTTTCACATTCCGTTCCTTCCCCTTTTTTTAATCGAGATAATTAAATTGTCTTCCCAATATTTTGGTACTTTATTTGTTTTTCAAGTCTGTCTATACATTCCCAATAGTCACTCTCCTTTCTATCTTTTCTTATCTATGTTATCAATTCCAGGTTTTATCATCACTACCACATGCTTTCCTCATCGAAGCTCCTTACAACTCGCTCTTGTTACCTTTTTCTCTATTTCCTCTCATTTCTTATACTTTCGTCGTTTGAATCTCCTGTTCGCTTTTATCTATTTCAAATTTATCTTCATAATGTTCCTCCCACGTTTGTAATATTTCATTTGTTTTTTTTTCAGTTAATTGATTTTGCTTTTTTATACTCCTTATCTCTTTCTATTTCTTCCTTCTCGTTACTTTGATTCTATTCCTGAAACTTTTTAACCTTAGTTTGCACTGTGTTATAATGAATTCTGTCTTGATCTCATTTTGATTGGATAAACTTCCTTCGAGCTTCCTTCTTTTTCCACACCTCTCTTATCTCCTCATTCCACCAACTTGTTCTTATCTGTGCCCTCTTTATTGTGGTTTTCCCATATATTTTTTCTGCCTTCTCAGCTATCACTTTCCTTATTTTTAATTCCAACCCTCTATTATTACTTTTTTTTCTATCCTCCCTCTTATTTGATCCAATACTTCTTGTGATTGGGTATAGAAATGGTGGACTTTATCTTTTGTTCCTTCTACTAGGACTAGAAATAATAACCAAATGAAGAATAGAAAGGTACCTGTCCATAAAGAGAATTGGAAAGCGGACAACAGATTAAAGAATGATGATAACAAATATTCATCAATGGCATAATTATTCTTCAATAAAACTACCCAGAGTTTTCATTTGACAAACTTTTGAACCGATTGCTAGTTAATTAGCAACAAATGTAGCAGTACCGATTTGGTGAGAAAGAAACTAAACAACGGAATCAAACTTTGCTTATTCAGAGGCAAAAGACGGAGTAAGTAATAACGAAGAACATAACTATGTATGATTATTACGACAAAAACTAAAATAGTAGCCTTCGTCGCCTGATTATCCCCGAAGCCGGCCCTGCAGCCCCGTCTTGGCTCGCCACGCCGTTCTCCGATCAATACGGTCGCGCACGGGGATGAACGGACTCTAAATAGTCCGCATGAATGTCCGCCGTCTGGCGTAAGTCTGGCCACGGCGGCGGTTCTGCCGCCCATTAATTACCACCGAAATTTACAGCCATTCAGAAGGCGTACATTCGCATAGCTCCGTAATTGCGCTGCCTGCATCATCCCTGAATGCATCACAAGCGACTGCATTTCAAAGAGGCTGCGGCGAAAATTTAGTATGCAGGGTGTGCCAAGAACCCTATACCCGCACCACACTTTCCCTGTTTTCGCAAGTATTTAGAAAAATGGACGACCGCCTCTGACATTAAAATTGGGGGAACAACGTGCACGCTGAGAAAAACTGAATATTCATTAGTAAAAATATGAATAATGTGCAATTAAATGAAGTCTGTAATTTTTAACCCGCAAAATCTGGAGATTTAAATATTCAACTTTTATAATCAATTTTGTGGATGTTTTAATGACGAAAGTTGGGTGTGGTCCAACGCCACGCTAGAAAAGAACACCAAAATGATCGCTTGTACCCCTTTTTAAACTAACATTCAATTATTTTTTCTAAACTTAAGTAAATTTGTGTATATTTTAAATATTTAACAAATTTTCTAAACACGTTATTCACAGCAACTTTCACTTAGTACAATAACACAGGGCAGTACCCTCAACGTTGTTATTAAAGGAGTATCCCTTTATACTCTCTCACACTTTGTTAGTGTAATGATTATATTTTCATGTTTCCGTTAAAAACAATTAATTAAACATATGCTATGGTTTACAGGATTCCAAAACACCATCGGTAACCACCTTCAAAGCTTCAAAGGTGGATGAAATAAAACTGAAAAAAAAGAAGAAATAAAGAACTATTTAGTATTGACAATATAAAAATAGCAGCTTAATTAATTTTTATGTTTGCTCATTTATTATTTTATTTTAAAATATTGTCACGTTTTTATTTAATTTTATAATACAAGGTTAGCCAAAAAGTTCGTGCTCAAAATCAAAAATAACATTTTTTGTTTTTTGATATTATTTTGTGTTGGAAATTGTAACCAACATATTTCAAGCACTAATTATAAGATTCCAAACAGTGAACTTCGGGTTTTGTTACGACATGTTTGCAAGATATCTCTGACCGCAAGAGATGATGCAGGGGTAATTTACGAAGTTGAAGGCGAAGGAACAGCTTCTCTACGAACAGTGGACATCTGGTCCAAGAGCTACGACGAAGGAGAATTTGACCTTAAAGACAATTCTCATTCTGGTTGGCCTTCTAATTTGAACAACGGAAACTTATAGACAGGGTTAGAAGACGAGATTTCATCAAGCGGTCGTGATCTAGCATCGGTTCTTCAAATCCAAAATTTCATCGTTCCTGAAGATACCATGAGATTCCGCCAGATAACATTGATGAAATGCATAGAAGGAAATTAAATGAGCTATTCGCACAGTGTTGCGAATGCAGTTGTGAACAAATAAGGAGCAGACAATTACGGACATCGATGGTTGACGTAGAGATTAGTAGCCGTGTATGAGAACGTGGCACTGAGTCCCAGAACTGTATTTTGCTGAATATCGTAATTCAAGACAATAACAACTGTGTTGAGAAAGACAAAGAGACGAATCACTGGCGGATGCAATTACTTTATTTCACCGTCCATGAAAACTTGAAGATGACAAAGATCCGAGCACAATGTAGAATGTATTATAAGTATGTTAATAGTTACTGCATGACACGTCGAAAAAGAAGCACCAGTCTACGGAATGGTAGAACATTGGAAACCCTCGAATCAAGAAGCCACAGTTGGGCAATCTGTTTTTTGTTTTTCTTTCTAGAATAAACATTTCCATGAAGTTACTTTATTGAAAATCAACAACCCTTTAGACTCAAATGTACACGTGACAAATAATTTTTGGGAAAACGAGAAACAGTTAATAATAAAAGTCACTCACATCGCTCGAGGACCAAAGTAACTGCGAAGAATATTCGCTGAAGCAACGACTCAAATTAACAATTTGGGCTAAAAGTAATACCTAACATATTTTTTTAGCTTTTGTCGTCTTGTTTTCTCAATTACTCTTCTTCTTCTTTAATCAGCCCTTGTCATCCATCCTTGAATATAGACCTCCCCGATTGACCTCTACCGTTCTCTATCTTGTTCTAGCTCTATCCATTTTGGGCCTGTAATTTTCTTGATGTCATCAATCCAACTCATGTTTAGTCGTCCTCTATTTCTCTTTCCCTTCCAGGGCCTCCATTGTACGATTTTTTGTCCACTTTTCTTCGCCAATTCTAGCAACGTGTCCCGTCCATTTCCACTTCTATCTTACCATCTTAGTTACTACCTCTTCTATTCTTGTTCTCTGCCTTATCCGCGTGTTCCTTTTTTTTGTCGCGTAGCCATATACCCAGCATTACTTTAATTTTGTTTACTACTGCTCTTGTTAATGGCCACATCTCTGTGCCATACGTCATTACTTATGTAACACCATTTTTGCCAGGCTGCTTGGCGAGTGTTTTTTGGGATATCGATTGGGATAAATTTGGTTGGGGTAAGATTAGACTTAGCACATAATGCTCTCCTGTGAGTAAAAGGTAGAGGAAATCAAAACTCGGGTGATTAGGGCTGTCTCCCTGAAGTAGGTCTATCCTCTGCAAGGACCTACTCGCTAATCGTCTCAATTATTGCTCTACGTGCTTCAAAATAGCTGTTTGGTTCTTTTTTCCAATCAAAATTTATCCTAGTATGCTACATTGCACGATTTGAGCTTTAAGACCTGTTCCAGATCAATACTCTTGTCTTTGTATAGCAACAGTGCATAGAGCTTTTTCTGTCCTCTAAAATTCGACTTCATTTGGATTAGTCTTTGTTACACTCTAAAACGCATTTCTTTTAATGCTTCTATAGTACGTATTTTTTTTTGTTTTATTTTTGGTAACAAAAATATAAGCATAAATGTTTGCTTCCCCAAAATTATTTGGCAATGAACTTAAGCCAGTGTTGCTGGGACCAGTTATTGTTTCCAAATTTTTAAAACCAGCATTCCACAGAAAAATAAAAATAAAGGTAAGCCACAAGCTACTAGTTTTATAGACATTTTGGATTTTAGATTTTTGGATTTTAAATTTTTGGATTTTATATTTTTGGATATTAAAGTTGGCTGTTGTAATCCACATCTGTAGGCCATGTGTCCAAATGGGTTTTAAGATTGCGTTGTAGACTGAGAGTTTAGTAGTTAGAGATAATTTAGATTTCCTGCCTAGTAACCAGCAGTGCTTAAACATTATTCCAAGTTGTGTACGTTTTTTTCCATATGTGAGATTTCCAAGTCAGATCTTTATCAAGGTATAAGCCAAGAATATTTATGGAGTCTGGTGGTAAATCACCCCTTCACTTGGTGAGGGTAATGTGAAAGGATTCGGTTGCATTAAGTTGGATATGCCATCTTTTGGTCTAAGCTCTGCTGAAGGAGATGTGCGACTTGTATTGGATTTTCGTCTTGCACCATGATAATTTTGTCATCTGCAAAGGTAGCAGCGAAATGGTGCTGGCTTGTTGGTATACCTGCTGTGTACACGAGGTATAAAATCGGACCAAGAACCCTGCCCTGGGGTACCCTGAACTGATTGGTTGGAGCTCGGTTTGATATTGCCCAAATTTTACTTGAAAGTATTGAAAGATAACGAAAAACGAATGAGAGAGAACTTTTTTAAGTTTGTACAGAAGAGCTGTATACTACACTTTGCTAAATGCCTGACTTTCGTCAAGAAGTCAATTGCGCGATATAGTTTCCGTTCAAAGCTTGGTTTATGTTATCGACGGCTCTGTGGACCTGTTGTACAGTAGAGTGGTCTCTCCAAAAACCAAATTGGTGGTTTGGAATAATTTTATTGTTCTCGAAGATGAATGTTAGTTTTCTAACCAGCAGTTTTTCTAGTAATTTCTCTAACACGGACAGGAGACTAGTCAACACAGTAATTTTAGCACAGCATTGTATAGCATGATCAACATTACTAGGCCCCGCGATAATTCTTTAACTAGTTTCCCCTTAATTAAAACGAAGCCTAGGGCTTTCTTTGGGTTTACTTTGTATCTGACTAAGTTTTCAATTTCCTTTACTATGAAACAATTCACAGATAGTGTGAGTTGGTATGGTATTTCTAAGAAAGTTTGTATTTCTAGTTCCTCATTGATGGACACGTTCTGAACTACAATAGAACACCCTTTCAACGGTCTGAATAAATCGCCCTACAATTATCTTTTATTTGGACCACTAAAAAACCCTTAGAGGACAGAGGTTTGACGACGATGGTGTTAAAGCGTTCATGCGCGATTGGCTTGATTTTAGCAGTATCAAAACTACGTATCCGTTAGGAAAAATGTTTTTCTAAATCAGAAAAGTATGTAAAAAATAATTTTGTATGTTTATATTTCTATGCTGCTTACATTGTTTAGAACAAAATAATTCCGGTTTATATTTCATTCACTCACGAATTACAACGGTGATGTTAAATGCACACGCTTATTTCATACGGAATTTATCTCACCACTTCTGCAAGGTTCGTTGATTTGTTCTCACACTAAAATATGCACATCTGTAAAATAATAGCAGCAGAAAGCTAGCTTCTTTATTCGTAACGCAAAAAATTCATTATACGTATTACAAAAAGCACTATAATGTTAATTAGTTAGATGGAAACATCAGACTATTTTTAAGGACCTCCATTATTTACTTTGTGCTGACAACTTCACTTCTCTTTAGTACGAACGTGGCGATTAACTCTTGTTGCTAAATCTTGAAGCCTAAAACGTCAATATTTCCAAAACACTGCGTGTTATTAATATGAAGCTGCGATTATAAACCATCTGTTGCTCGAAAAATCTTGGTGCAGTTCCAACTATTCCGCTCGAAGCACTGCCAAAAGAAAGTTCATTCACTCTGTTCGTCCAATTTTTCTTTCGGCTGCTTTAAAGCGTCTCGTTTTTATCTGGCTGAGATTTAAGTGCTTGTTTACGCAACACTGGCAAGATCTCGCCAACAGTCACTTTCAGCCTATCTTAAAATAGCGGCAATAACAAAAGATCAGATACGTTCGCGCGAAGTCTAGTCGCCAAAGAAATAAACAAGAAGGTATTTGAATGTATTTCGAAAAAATTCGCTGCAAAAAGCCGTCTGGTTAGGAATTAGTCGTGCTACTTTGTATCATAAATTTTCCATTCGGTAGCAAAATTAATGTCTGTTACAGAAAATCACTGAAAAATTCCATGAAAGAGTTGCAAAGGCAGCAAATACGTCATTTTACTCCATTACACAGTAAATAAAACCATAATTATCTTCAATTCTCTTTAATCTTATTTAAAAACGCTATAATGAAAGAAAGGGCGTAAGAAAACATTTTTTGTTAGTGTAAATATCTAATTAGCAATCAGAATTCGCTCAATATTTTTTAAAATCCAAACCTTTACTAGTCTTAAAATACAATTTTTCTTGATCAAGCTTTACAGTTTCCTAATAATAGTCTAAAACATTATTACGTAAGTAATGGCTCTTCCAATTTGAGATCGTGTTTTGAAAACTCACATCTCCTAGCCAATAGATGTGGTAATATGGCTTCGAGATAGATAAAATAGACACCATAACATTCTCTAACTCATTAACTGTTAAGACACTCAGTAGCATAGTTCTACAATATCAGACAATCCTACTGTGATGACAAGTGTGATGAACAGTCCTTTGAAACAACGTGCTATCATTGAGGCTTATGCGTTCGTTGGCAGTCAACGACAAATGGGTGCTGTCTATATACGATTAGTGTGAAAGAAAAAAATGTGCCACAACAAACCTGCATGGTCAAGATCGGATGGACGATCCTTAACATCGTCAAACATCGCATAAACCAGAAGGTTATTGCTAGAACTTTAGGATTTCTCTTAAAGACCACATCATGCTTTGATTGGCTATAGGAAAGTTGAGTATGATAGGCCTCACGCATAATAACTTCTAAAATGAAGTACAATTGAAAGTCCAGAGACTGCCTGCAACAATTAAGAGCACCGTCGCGAATCACCGCAATGGCTAATAGAATAGAAAGCTGGAGGTCCTCGACATAGCCGACAACAGCCTTTGGAAGATGGTCATGGTTCTGCATAACAGCCTCTTCCCCATCCCGCTCATCCACGGGGAGAACGGCGTCACCTACACCCATGACGACAAAGGAGGAGACATTCGCTGATATACTGAAGCGTCAATGCACCCTCGACTACACCGACGTCGACCTTGACCACATGTACACCGTCGACCGCGCTGAAAGACGCCTGAGGGAGCAGGAGCCCCAAGACCACCTCAAACCCACGTCCTGTGAACAAGTCCTTCAGCTCATCCGGAACTTAAATCTACGAAAGACACCTGGACCTGACGACATTCCTCTCCCGAAGAAGGCGGTCGTGATACAGAACCAGACCCTTAGGTCTACTTTTGACGCTTCCCGATATATCAGAAACACAATTCTCCACCAGTATATCTCTCAGTGTGATCAAAACCTGTTCTCCAGCGTTGAAGTACACGAAAACCCCATCCTTCGTATCCTCTACGAGTACGAACTGGACAGGGGCACCCGCCGCAAGCGCCCAAAGATTTTGATCCACCTATAGAACGGTACGGGGGCAGCCTAATGTAGACCCACCACCATCCACACCAGGTCACCGAAGAAGAAGGGGCTTAGAAGTTAGACTCAGGAACCCCCAAGGTGCTAACAAAGTCAACTTCAACAACGTTGAGAGGAGATTTGCTAGTATTTTTTGGCTCTATACAAACAGGAAAATGATGCTTTTCTCCGCTAGATTACCATTAATTACGAGTTCTAAACACACCATTACAACCCCAAAAACAAACGGCATTTAGTGGAGTACAGGTGCAAGTACTTTCCCAATCTGAAAAATCTAAAGCCTTCACTTAGGCAAAAAAAGTGCATCTTTTGGGACTAAAACAGCAAGTTTACATTGAATTTTGAAGCAAGGTGACACTATCAACGCCGATAAATATGTGAACAATTCGAAAAAACTCCCAGCATACTGCAGAGAGTTGAACTTGGCCCCGAAGCAATTGTTCAACATGATAATACTCATCCTCATTTCAATCGGCAAATGCAGGAAGCATTACACTGTCTGAAATTTCGCAGTCTTTCACCGCACCCACTCTACAGCCTAACGCCAGCGTGGCCACGCGGTTAAGCGCTGGGCTGCGGTGCGAATGGACCCGAATTCAATCCCGGGGCTCTCTGATGCCTGGCAGGCGACCTACTCAGTCACTAAATATAATTTATTACCTGCGTTCACTTCTAACAAGGGGTAACAATGGCGGTCGTCTAAGGCGCGGTGCCTGCCACATCGTCCCGTATCAGAAAAAATTTACTTCTTAAGCCAATTAGTAATAAAATTTCATATACAAGAGTATAAAATTAATCCATAAATTTATCAAAGGTAAAAATATACGTACCAACTGAAACATGAGATGTAGATGTAAAGCATAAGTTTTATGATTAATTACCAATTACCTATTTTTCAATGCATAAGTCAGAGAGTAAACATACACATTGCACATGAGGAGACAAATAGAAATAAAGAATTATTGTGTAACTTCGTAGCTGTCACAGAGATGTATATGATGAGGACGAAATTCAAGCACAAAATAATTCACAAGTTATTTGAAACATCTAAAAAAATAAACCATGTAATGACGAAAAGCAAAGATAGTTAAAGACATAAACAATGTATGACTCTGATCATCATCTAGTGATCGCGCAATGTAAGATTAAGAAGTACTAATTATAAAGCAAAAAGTATTCTAAGAAAGAAGTGACGGAGAGAGGAGGGACAGGAAAGAAAGGAGGGGAAGGAGAAAGGGAGAAAAGAAAAAACCAAAGATTATAAGGAAGCAAGGAAAGAAATGAATGGGAGGAGAAAAAAGTGGGGTAAACAGGGCAGGAAAGGAGAAGGGATAGGAAGAGGGAAGGGGGAATAAGGAGGAAGTGCGAGAGGGAGGAGGAAGAGTGAAGGCCAGAGACGGGAGGAAGGAAAAAAAAGAAGAGCGATAAATGCATAATTCGAAAAGCGCCCAAAATATTCTATTCCACAAATTCAAGTGTGTCAGATGTAAATCGGCTGTAAACATTTTGCCGCCCAGCAGACGACTTGGCGTCAGCAAACACTTCACCGGCGTGGAAGAGCTTTCTCCACAGGAATTCCCGTTCGGTGTTATACAACTGCGACTCTGTCTGGTCTCAAAAACATCGCGGGGCTAAAAATACGAGGTGCAGCGGAATGGAGGAGCGTCATTCAGATGCCGCGCTGGCAGGGGCCCAGCAATTATCTGATGTAGGTGTGGCGGGCACAAATAGCCGAGCGGCAGGAACGAATAATAATGTTGTGTTTCCAATGCGGGATGACATCTCGCCGACGCCACAATGAAGCCCGACTCATTGAATGTAAATACGCGCGCTTCTAAATAAAACCCTCGCCAGTTAATGCTTTTTTGGGTAACGTCCGCTGCGCGCGCTCTGGCGCGCCGCACGCTATTCATTCAGCCGCAGTCTCGATATTTAACGCCAAATAAGGCAAAAAGCACCTCATTGGCCAACGAGCCGCTCTACTTAGGACTATTATGCCCATAGCCTATTATGTCCATGCTGCCAGCCCGAGTATCGTTTTCATCTTTCTGCCAAACGCAACCTGAATGTGCCGTTTACAGTTATGCCCATAACGCGGCGATTTATTCAGAGGTCTGCCGATGCTGAATGCGAGTGAGTGCGACCCAACTGCGTTTTCTTCTGCTGAGATATTCCAATAGGCTATTTTTCCGGTATTTAAGAACCACGCCAACCATATGGGGCCGGGGAAAACATTACTGCAATTTAATGAAATATGGTGGCAACTGCTAGACAAAACTAGATCTTGTTAATTATCTAGTTGGGTGCTTGATCTGAAAAGGGGCAACAGAACTCATCATAAACATTTTCTTCTTTTCAAACGGGTGCTTGTTTGCGGAGCGGAAGAAATGATTTTTTTCTTCTATTTACATAAGCTGTCCCAAATTCCTGATACGTTCATGAAGTTTATAAAAATGGGCCATCGTTACTTCTTGCCTTTAACTCTCTATAATTTGAGACCATGCCAAGCAAATCGACTCCATCCATATTGGCTCTTCTGCATTGAAGAATGGTGACCCTCATTTGCGAAAGATTCCATTTGGTCGCACATGGATTTAGAATTATCATTCACAGCAATAGTCAAAGGGACCTTTCGGATGGCAAAGATTGTATAGAGCCGTAAAAATGTTTTCATTTCAGTTGGTAGATTCGATTATATGAAGAAATTGTCAAAGAATATTCGGTGGACACTGGAATTGTTAACAACTTTCAGTAAATTCAGCATATTAACGTTTTCATAGAGGTATCCATCCTATGATGTCAAATCTAATGGACCTTTCAAGAACATCTCAGCGGAGTGTTTTCATAAGAAGGAACTGCTTATCTATGCTAAGGTTATGTTGGAAAATTCCAAACTATCTAGATTTTATATTCAACAATTCCTTTCTAACTTTGTTCATACAATGGGGGTTCCTTTATCTGCTTCTGTACGTCTCCCTACTCATGGCCTATCGTATTATAGGGTGGTGACCTAACAGACAAGCTGTGAAATTATCAAACCAGCAAGAGATCACGTGCTTCTCTGCGTATATGAAATTGTACGTGTTTGAAAGCTTGTAAACCTACTGTGGAATTTGAAAATCAAAAACTAACTAGTAAAGATCAAATACAACCCTTAGCATGCAATCGGCGATGATAGTTAATTGCTATCAGAAATAATTTACGCACAACCAAACTAAAACAAAGTAGTGCGAAAATGCTGCATCACTCTGATACACAGATCTCTCTGATCTTTTAATGGAGCAGTCTTTCATAAATTAGTTATAGGTTATACAAAATTTTTCATAACGTTCAATGTGGGAGAAAGAGGGCCTAAATTACTAATAGAAACCAAAGAAAAGATAATCATTCTTAGAAGCCCATAAAGCTGTTTGGATAGAGCATCAATGTAACTCAAAAGTGGATTTTTGCAAAAAAAAAAACTTCATTGGGCGAAAAATCATTTCTCAAATCTTATCTTAAATCTTACTCAGATATAATTCCTTTAGTCCCCTGCAATTCTCTATTTATATAAGTAAATGTGGTGAGGGAGTATGGCCTGCAAATTAAGATGTAAAGACTTTCACATTGTTGAAAGTGAATCAAAAGAAAGAAGTGATGAAAAGAGCGATGGGAAAAATTAACGAAGAAAGGAGTGGAGGAAAGAAAAGAAAAGAGGAGGGAAGAAGTCAAGAAATGCGAGGGAAGGGAAAAGAAGAGAAGAGGTGATAAAGCAGTGGAAGAAAGGAAAGAGAAAAGAAAAGAAATGAGAGGAGGGAAGAGAGGAGAATTGTGAAGGAAGAAGGGCAGGTCATTTGACCACAAATTGGTTTAATGTTTAAGAGAGCTATTTTTGCTCAAATCAATAGAAAAGTGCTTTTGGGAACCTACTCCGCACAAACTTTACAATTTTTATATTTAACTTCTTGGATCTTACCGTAGGATTGTATCACAGATAGCATGAACGAAGAGCGCGTATTTGTGTAATACAAAACTCTCAAGAAATTAATAAGATGACCACGTTCTGTAGCAATTAAAAAATTTAAGGAATTACTATAAGTATATATATAAAAAAAAAACGAAATAGTTCGAAGTGCAGGTAAAATGAAAACATTAAATAACTATGTTTTGTTACAACCAAACAAAAAAATGTTAAATAGCATAAATGAACGTAACTAAAGAGAGGCTGTTGCATTAAAAAATTGCAATTGACGATCTTAAAAAAATGGGTATCCAGAGACCCATTCTTTTTATGTTGGCATAGAAATCGTCACTTTAGCCCCTCCCCCGATTACAGCTCTATAACATTTTCTTTATGTGTATAATAATGCTGAGGGAATGTGGTCTACAAATTGAAAGTCAAGGTTTCCGCATGTTCGACCTTACTATCTTGACGCACAATCATACATGCACGCCAGATATCTGATCAAAATCGAACCCATGTCCATCTGCACCGAAACCAAACATTTTAACCGCTTGATCATAAACTGACTTAATTTCTTTACAGAGATCTATGTACATAATTAGTCTGAGACTTTTTGCTTTTTGCTCATTTTAATGAAAAACTTGTTTTGATAATCTTCTTCTTTCTCTTTTCCCTCTTTGCCTAAACGGCGTCGGGGCCGCTATCCATTTCCTATAGTTGTTTATGTCTCCTGCCAATCTGTTTACTTCCCCTAACGTTTTTCCTTTCCTTTCCTTCCTGCCATTTCTTGGATGTTGTCTGTCCACATTCTCGTTAGCCTACCGCTTGATCGTCTGCCTTCCGTTCTTGCCTTTAGAATTCGTCTTGGGATTCGGTGTTCTACCATTCTTTTTGTATGGCTATACCATTTTAGCTGTTTATTTTTTGTTGTGGTTACTTGCGGTATTTGTTGCAGTTGGTCTCTAAATTGTATTGATAATCTTCTGTACTTAAAAATTACATTTATATTTAGCTTTTCGGATCTTGGTGTGGGGTTATACCAAACAACATAAAGTATATACCCAAAAGAATTCTCGTATGAAACCAGAAGATGGCCACAATGTTGATCGAAGACTTATGGCAAGAAAATTTAAAGTCAAGATCTACGTTTTCTCTAAAGTTCAAAACAAGAATGCGCCCTCATGAAAAAGTAGTTTGGATAGCATGGGGTTAAAAATTTCATTTGGGCCAACACAAGGAAACAACCCCCATCAGCCCATTATTCTCATACAATGCAGAAAAAACAAATTTTAGTTTAGGCATGGTCACTTTACCATTACTCTAAATGTTTCATTTGGTATTTTAATAGAGTTTCTCTTTATTCTGTAAATTGTATTGCTGATATAGACACACAGTCATAATTGAATCAACAAATGTTGAACAATAAAAGCCGATTTTCTATCTGTGTTCTGTATACAGTTGATAGACTCGTTCGGAAGCAACACCTGAGATTGTCTGCACTACCAAAATGTTTTTGGTCACAACCACTCATTTCTTTGTGGACAAGCAAGCTTAAACGACTTTTTCTTTTTCAGCTTTAGTAAATATTTCTCCCAGCTGTTTAATTGTTTCTTGTTTCAGAATTTTGAAGACTTAAATAGTGCTCAATTTGCCATCTTACCTCACAAATCAGCAGTATAAACAAGACGACTAATTATCTATACGTAACGAGATAATTAAGAAAAAACCTTATCACTAATTTCAATCTTTCCTTCCCCACCCAATCCATTTCCTCATAGTTATCGTGTCTTACTCAATTATCTATTTGCTTCCTTATAAGTACTAGTAACTTTTTAGAATTTTTCATTGACAAATGTTTGCAGAAGACAGAAATTGTTTGTTTCTTTTCAATATTGCTTTCATACCATACATAAGAGATGGAACAAACGTAAATTTTATGTAATTTTGTCAAGAAGTGCCAATATATTTTGATTTCATTTTAAATTTTTAAAAGAAATAAAATCTTATAGCAATCCGTTTAAATTTAAGTCCTTTTAGAACGCCCTGTCTTCACCAACTGCTATGTAAGTATAAGTATAAGTAGTACCTTCGACAGATTCAACAGTTTGGTTCTATAATTAACAAAATTGACTTCCGCTTACGGAAGATTGTCTTCAACTTACTTGGGACTTGACAAGACCTTCCCGACAAATTTTTACATATAAAACCGGGAAAATACCGGAACTTTGCGCTGACCCTCAAAAACAAGTTTAGTCAAAAGAGAAAAAACCGGAGATAGACACGCAGTAACTGGAAAATACCAACTAGCAGCGGCAGTACACAAAACTTCCCATCCCAATAGCTGTGATTAATGGTAAATCTACAAAAAATCTATTTCCAGGCGCCGCAGTCTGAGCCGGAAGCACTTATCGGCCGCGGTACGCACAAAACTTCCCTTTTCGGGAGGAAACTGCGCGGTGCGTTACGTAATCCAGGAAAGTTCGCGCGATAGCGCGTCGGAATCGGAGCCCTCGCGATTTCGGACGCCCCTGTAATTTTGAGAACTGCACCCTGAAAAATGTAAAAATACTAGCAGATGACGAGAGGAGCTACTCATGAGTTTTACAGAAATAACTAGCAAAGATAAACACTAGGAACTAGATATAAAATATGCAATTAGCTTGTAGGAAACGCAGATAAACGTTTTCTCTTTTTTCCGCTACTACCTCAAATGTTTTTTATTTAAAATATCTTCTTTATTACTTTGTTTACTATGTGTTTCTATAGTCTCTGACTGAGCTTCCTCTTCCCTTTTTTTCTTTTCGGGTGCATTTTATTTTCCCAGCTTCTTTCTTTATTACTACGATATTTCATATTATTTTTTTGTTCTCATTTCTTTAATCTTCGTGTTCCCATTATTGCGTATTATTTTGATCACATTTAATCATATCCTTGCTATACTTTCTATTTTTCTATTATACTGAAACACTATCTATATCACTAAAGTAATCTGAGAACATAAATTAAGCCTTTATATTTTCTCTAAATTAAAACAATTGGCTTCACTTGTTTTACATTTTTTGTTACACAATTTTTTCATTTAGCCGTTGTTTCAGTAATAAGAAAACCAAAGATAAATAGCGACCTTTGCCTCTTGACAGCGAGCACGACAATAGGATGCCGGAAAGCGGCCAATAATTATAACATCAGTCAATAAAGACTCACAGACTAATAAAAAGAGAAATGGCGAGGGGGTATAGCAAGAAAGTTAAATAAATGATAGACAAGATAGAAATCCTAATCAACAAAAGAAATATAAGATATAACCAAAATAAATAGAAATAGGAAGCAAATGGTCAAACGGAACGATAATGTCAAGAAAAAAAAAAAAATTACCTACGCGCAGGAAATGATGCGGCATTTCAAGACTACAAAAGGCAGAGGGAAAGGGTCAGAGCCAAGATATTAGAACCAAAAGAGAATCCTGATAAGAGTTTGAGAAAAGGAAAATACAAGCCAAAAAATGCCCTTTAAAACATAAACCTAAGGTCTCGGAACAACAATAAATAATTAAGCATGGCGCAGCACAAACTACGAAAATACATAATGGGGGCAATAAGGAAAAAGAAAAAAATTACAATTAGAAGAAATCCACCGACAAAAGAACACATACAACTAGAAAAGGTCAAAGATAGGCATAAAAAGGAAAGGCCGCTGGGTATGAAAGTAACACAGAGAAATGATGAAGAACAAACCTAAAAGAAGTGCAGATGCTAACAAAAATGTGTTATATGGCTTAGGAGGAAGGGAGTGTACTAAAAAAGTGGAAGATGGAAGTTTTTGTTCCAATACACAAGAACGGTGATAGGAGAGACTGCAACAACTATCAGCCACATTTAGCGGTAAAACCTAAGTGGAGACTAAACAACAAAGTATGGAAATAAAACTAGTGTTAGAAATCACAAAAAGCAATCATAGAAGAAGTGACACTATCACAGAACACATACAGACGGTTTGAAGAGTGGTAACTCAGAGAGTATGGTCACCTTAAGAAAATGAACACGATCAGACCAGTTAAAAGAGTGCGCGAGAAGCTAGAAGTTAAAGCAAGAAGAAAAGAAGAAGACCAAAGACAACATGGAATTGAAACTTAGAGAAGATCAAGCATCAATTATGGCGAAAAGACCTCGGCTTCGGCTGCAAATCTTGGTTATTTTCACAAAATTTTCGATTACACGCAGGAATTTATGGGTTATTGGCGTAGACCGTGGATTTCAGATAATCTCACAAAGAAAAGTCGCACTATGTTTAATAACAATGACGGTGAGAATGGAGAGTAAACTTAAGTTGTTGCGTATATAGTGAGTATTCGCTGAAGGAAGTTTCTCAAAATGTCCAATTATTGTTCTCGAAAGTGCAACCCCACTTTGACTAACCATAGCGATATTCTCACGGAACGTTACGCAATACTATTACTCGCGCGGTTTTGCATCCATTACCGATTCAGTTTCATGGAATTTTGTAACTGACCTCCGAACTTCATTTGATACATTATTTCGACTAAAATTGTCACCGAATTTACAATGCGTTGTAACAATAACAATTCGCTATTCTTTCGCACAGCATTCCACTCACTATTGGGAAGAATCGTAAATGACATCTGTAAAAGTATCAGAGTTACTGACAAAACAAAGAAAAAGGTGCGAAGTATAAATCCGGCGATCAATTGGGACCTTTATATCGACTTACTTTTCGAAAAATCCTCGTATATTAAAAAATTAAGCACTAAGTGTCTCTTCTCATTGAATTTTCTGCTAAACAGGAAATGATGGAGACTAAAGTCTGTAATAACAAGTTAACAAACTTATCGCTTATCGATTTAAATGGAATTAATTTTACTCATTCTTTGAATTGGTTTGAAGTATGCAGATAGCGTTAATCTACCTTATAGAATTGAAATGTATTATTATCAGTAGAAGTGTTTGTTGCCTTATTCGGCGTATGTTAGCTACTCATTTTCTAGCAATGTATATAACTTTTCAAACTTTTTCTTTTAGTCTTATAATTTTATTACGCATAAATTTCATGTTAAAGTAGTCATAAAAATTGGAAGACAATAAGGTTCACTACTGCAAGACCGAAAATCCATACTTTATTAGAGATAACATTTTTGGATAATCAAAAATTATCCCATACTACTTTAACCACCTGAATACATTCTAAATTCAACTAGACGGAGCGCCTCCCCATTTCGCCTCGAACCAGGGTTTCTCTAATCAAATTTCCATTCACTAAAACTGGTGGAAGTGTGTTAACACATATTTAAAGGCGTGTAGGTCAACTAGGATAATTCAAATTAGTATATTAATAAAGCTCAGGTGGTTTTTAAAACCCAATTATATTTGGCATCACCGAAAGTCAGGTGCCATTTCAGTCGGTTGATTTTGGCCAGCTGCTTCGCTGCAATTTGCTAGCACCTGCAGGTCCAGGTAAAAATCCTTGCAAGTTGATAGCCTTCTTTCGACTCCCGGGCAAGATTTGAGGCAGGTTGTAACCGTCGCATCGCCGCCTAGACCATGCCTATTTTTAGTGAACTAATCCGACAACTATAAGGCTGGTTTTTATTTCAGAGTGAGAATTTAAGCGAATTAGCTTAAGCTGCAACGCCTTCGGTGCTACACCAAAGCAGCAAATACAGAGAATGGTCTTGAAAAGTTAAAAACCGGATCGGGGCAATGTGCTTGTATAATGTACGTCTATTATAGATCTTGATAGAAAAACTGTGCTGACAACCTTCTCTACTCCAACATCAAAATATTAACGTTCAGCTTCTTTGATTTTGATACAGAGTTGTGACTCAGATTTATAATTACGTAAACTTTATACACTCCTTTTATATTTTCAGGTTCTCCCATAATTTTGATTAATCGTCTTATATTGTCTAGCCTGTTTACATTTTCTGTTGTCTTTAAAAATCTCTTACTCGCTATACTAGAATAGTTTAAAATGGCTGCAATTCCACTTTCAGACTACTTTGATTGTTTAAATCGCTGATATTTAAAGTACGATGCATAACTTCTCTTTTTATATCAATAAAAAGTGTATTTGAGTTATATTAGTGTCGTCCTATAGATAAACCCTACAAAGATATTTCAAATAAAAGAAATATCGTGGTTAGGATAATCGGAGCCATTTTCACTTTTGATTTGTTCCATTTTAAACTGTCGGTATAACTAGTCTTCTCTGTTCAAAAGACCTACAATCTTTTCCATAGACATAGTTTTAAAGAAGTGTATTTGAGTTATATTAGTATCGCCCTATAGATAAACTCTTCAAAGAGATTTCAAATAAAAGAAATATCGTGGTTAGGATAATCGGGGCCATTTTCACTTTTAATTTGTTCAATTTTAAACTTTAGTCTTTTCTGTTCCGAAGACCTAAAATCCTTTCTACAGACATAGTCTTAAAGAAATGTTAAAGATGTCAAGGCTACCGCGATTATGAATATCAGATCTTTACAGCAATAGTCGTCCACAATCATTTGATTATTGGGCATTTGACAATGTTTTGACTATTAGCCTTTGGAGACCTTTGTTGCAAACTTAATTAAAATCTGATAATTATGATCACCAAGCCATTTTAAATATTTGGTCAAAGACTAAGTATTCATTAACATGTTCTTACAACTTGCTTAAAATATTCAGAAATATCTTCTATTTTGAAGACTACGCTTTTTCAGTGCAGTTTTTAGATATAGTCCCGAACTCTTTTTGAAATATTCAAAAGATATTCATGTTGCTGTCTTAGAGCATTACTATAGTCTTCTTCTGTTTTTCAAACATGATTGACAATCTCATTTCCAATTTCTATTTCAATGAAAAGATATTTGAATAATTTATTAGAGCTTTGGAAATACCACTAGGAGTTTGCTCTTTTGCTATAGTAAAACTCTATATTACTCTTTGGAAGACTACGCGCAGCTGGTACCTTGGTAAAATAAATCTGCCTCTTCACCAAATACAAAAATAAGTTTGCTACAATCTTCCATTTATTAACTTCTTACTAATGTCGGAAGCTACAGTTACGACTATAAATCTTTTTCGCGTCTTCCTAGCAATGATCTTTAGAAGACTATTGCTCTTTAAATTAATGGAAAAAAATTAGCCCCTTTTACATTTTTCTTATAGCATTTGCTTTTCTCTTTGTAAGGCTACAAGATTTGTAGTCTTACAAAATGTATCTAGACAGAAGTTACTGGTTCTTGAAGCACTAAAAGCAATTCAGGTATATTAGTATCGCGACTGCCGATTATTTTTGAATCTCTACTCTACTCTACTCTAGTAGCCTACTGCATCTTTAAAAAAAAATAAACTCCTGCCGTGTTATCGCCTTAATGAATTAGAATTTCGAGTATTTTTAAAGCAATGCAAACACCTTACGACAGTCTTTAACTTTCTATTTTAAAAACTACGCGTTCTTAATGGCTTCTCGCGTAGTTGTTTACCGTGAAGTATTGGAAACACTTACAAGATTTGTGAGTTTCTTTTTAGTTTCTCTTTAGCTTCAATTTAGGTTTTTTCTATAATTCCCGCATTTGTAGTCTCACAGAATATATCTAGATCCAATCAAGTCGTTCTTGAAGCACTGAAAGCAATTCAGCCTTATTATTTTTGAATCTTTACTGCAATAATCTACTGCATATTTGAAAAGAAAATCCTCAATGTGTTATAATGTTAGTGAATTAGAATTGTGAATATTTTTAAAACAATAGAAATACTTTCAGATTTGAATATTTGTTGCATTAGTCCTCGACTCTTTTATTTTGAAGACTACGCATGCTTAGTGGCTTCTTGCGTAGTTGTTTATCTTAACGTATCGGAAATACTGTTACAATTTTTCTAGGACGATCTTACCGACAGCTTTTAACATTATTGCAGTCTCAATAAACTGCATCTACAAGTACGAGGGTAACGTGAAAAGTTCTCGGACTGACAATGAAAGCCTGCGACTTTCAGTTAAAAAGTGATTTTATTTTTCTGCATAATCTCCCTTGACTTCAACACACTTGATCCAGCGCCTCTCCAACATCAGTATTCCTTCTCGGAAGTGAGAATCTGGAATATTGTGAAAATATTCATCAACTTCTTCATTGGATGCGAAGCGCTTCCCAGAAACCAATTTTTTTAAGATTGAGTGCCAAATCAGGCGAATAGGGGGGGGATGGCCGAGCAAATCATACCCCAAATCCCGCAGTTTTTCCCATCGCCAACGCAACGTTGTCCTGGTGAAAGATGATTTTTTCCTTCTTCAAGCCAGGCCTCTTCTCGCGAATTTTGGCATCCAGCTGGTCAAGAAGGTTGAAGCAATATTCGCCTGTAATTGTTCTGTCTTTTGCAAGATAATCAATTAACAGGATCCCTTTCGCATCCCAAAACACGCTGGTCACCTTTCCGGCAGATGTGATCGACTTCGCTTTCTTTGGCGCTGAACCACCGGCTTCCACCCACTGCTTTGACTGCTGTTTCGTTTCTAGCGTGTAGTGGTGGACAAATTGCCGCACAAAATCGGTCCGATTCCTATTGAATCGGTTCAAAGATAGCTGCGAAAATCGTTTACACATTTGCTTTTGATCGGCATTCAGCAAATGCGGCACCCATCTTGCGCAGAGCTTTCGCATCCCTAATTCTTCGTGCAAGATGTTTCGTACCCTTTCTTCCGATATCCCCACAGCCTCAGCTATCTCACTCACCTTCACTCGCCTATCGCCCAACACGATCTCATGCACTTTTTCGATGGTTTCCGGTGTGATTGCGGTTTTTGGCCGTCCTTCGCGTGGGTCATCTTCGAGGGATGTGCGACCACGTTTAAATTCAGCTGCCCACTTTTTAACAGTTGACATGGAAGGAGCAGAGTCCCCGTAAACTTTTGTCAACTTCGGATAAATTTCCTTAGGGGTTAATCCATCCAAAACGAAGAATTTTATAACCTCACGATATTCAAGTTTATCCATTTTAACAAAAAACATGCAACATGTCTACTGAAAAAATTCGTGTAAACAAACTACTTGAGCGAACAAGTTGAAACTAGTCCCACGAACTAATGACACAGGCACCCAAGCAGGAAGCATAATTGTTTGTCGATTGCAGCACCATCTCTGTGTCAGACCGAGAACTTCTCACCTTACCCTCGTACTTTACTTTTAAAATATTCATGAGTATCTTCTATTCGAAAGACTACAATTTTACCGACAAAAGCCGTGTAGCTTTTTCAAATGCAATTACAGACAGTTCGTCTTAAAATATTGAAAGAATATTGAGGTCGCTATGATATTAATTGCTTAGCTCTTCATTTTTTATCTCAGAAGACTACAATATTCTGCTTCTCTTTAGCATTTATTAAATACCCACACGCACTTTTAGTTCTAATAAAAAGATATTCGCGTAACTTGTAATTAAAATTTCGAAATAACATCAAAAGTGTGCCTAAAATTTTTGTTTCATTAGAACTCTACTCCTTTGTTTAGAAGACTTCGCATATATGTTGCCTTAGTAAAATAGATCTAATTACTTATCGAATCTAAAAATAAGTCTTCTATTTATTAACGTCTTCAATATATTCTTACAATGTTAGAGCTACAGTTGAGACTATTAATCTTTTTCACGTCTTTACAGCAATGGAACTTTGGTGTTCCCTCTAAAAACTAATTGAGTAATAGTTAGAGATCCAAATAGCTGATTCTTTAAATTAAATTATTTAAGGCTATTCTAAACCCTTTTAGATTATTTGTAGTTTTACAGAATATATTTAGACGGAACTAAGTAAGTTCAAAGGTATTAACATTGCAATCGTTGATCATTACTGCATTGCAGTTTTGGTGATTGAGAATTTCGGGTATTTAAAAAAATGGAAATACCCTCAAATTTGAATTTTCATTACAATAGTCTTCATCTCTTCTATTTTAAAAAGTACGCATTTTTAAGGACTACTCTAGTGGTTGTTCACTTTAAAGTATCGAGAATAGTTTCAGAATTTTTTTAGAGCGATCTTACTAACAACTTTCAACATTATTGTAATCCTATCAAACCAGATCTTCTATTCCAAAGACTAAAATATTATCAACAATCTTTCGTGCAGTTACAGTTTGTTTTTGAAATATTCAGATATTGAGGTCACTGTAATCTTAATTACTTATTTCTTGATTTCGGCCTTAGAAGACTATAATAGTCTTCTCCTTTTTAGCATTTGTTGGTAATTTCAAAAGTAACTTCAATTTTAATGAAAAGATATTTAAGTAATTTATTAGAACCTTGGAAAATATCATCATAGGTCTGCCTTTTCTTCGATAGAACTCTACTTCTCCCTTTGAAAGACTACACAGAGTTGTTGTCTTAGTAAAATAGACCGAATTACTCATCGAACATGAAAATATGTCTGCTACAATCCCCCTCTTCCAACTTCTCTCAAAAACAATATTATTCAAATTTTGGAAGCTACAGTTGTAACTATTAATCTTTTTCATATCTTTACAACAATAATCCTTTGGTGTTCTCTCTAGAAAACTAATTACCTAATGATTTAGAGATCCAAATAGACCGTTCTTTAGATTATTTAAAGAAAAATTAAACATTTTAGATTTTTCTGTAGTTTTACAAACTGCACTACATAGAAGTTCTTCAATTCTTCTATTTTGAAGATTACGCATTCATAGCGGCTTTTTACGTGATTATTTGCTTTTGGAAACCCCCTCAGAATTTGTCTAAGATGATGGTATTGACAACTGTCAACGCAATGGTGTTCATGGTAGTCGAATTACAAATAGGTATTCTTGAAATGTTGAAAACATTTCCACTGGTGACTTTTAATTTACTACAATTGTCTTCATTTATTTATTAACTTCTTACGAAAACGATATGTTCCTACAATCTTGGAGCTGCAGCTGTGATTATTACTCTCTTTCATATCTTTGCAAAAATAAACCTTCGGTATTCCTTTTGGAAAGCTAATAAACTAATGATTAAAGAGTATTAGTATTTTTATATATTTACTGCAACAATCTACTACATCTTTAAAACAACCTTAGAGTTGTTGTAGTCTTAGTGAATTAGAATTTGGAATATTTTTAAATCACTAGAAAGACCTTCAGGCTTATTACTATTTGAAACTTCATTACAATAACCTTAAACTATTCTATTTTGAAGACTACTCTCTTTCTTCGTAATTATTTATCTTAAAATATTGGAAACACCTTCAAAATGTTCTAGGACGATTTTACTGACAACCTTCAACGTAATTGTGGTTATTGTACTCGAGTAGATTTGCAAGTTGGTTATCCTTGGAAGCATTTCAAAAACCAATACTGTAACTGTATTAATTTGTCGGTTGTGGGCTGAATGACTTAGATATGCTTCTCTTGTGGTCTTAAAGAGATGGGCTGCTATTGGTCTCTTTTGGATACCTACAGCTTCTGAACATTTTAAAGACGCTCAAAGACATTAAAATGCAAATTACCCTGTGAACACGAACGATATCTGAAATGCTCGTGAGCGTTATCGATCGCGCCAAATAGCACGACGACACGAAGGCTCTCGGACGACTTTCTCACGCACGCACCAGCCGGGCCCCATATCTGTTTACTACACAGTGCGATTACTCATTTCCGAGGAATCCATTCACATGCCGGGCAGCTGGGGCCTATCGGCTGCTATCGGCGTGAATCAGCCGCGGCCAAAATCAATCTCGTGTGCTCTGCAATTAAGATTCGGGCGACCCTCGGCGACCACGTCATGCGAGAGGTCGTGACTCACGCACTCGGTGCGACTTGAGGTAGGCATGACGGCGCGCGCGATGGCCGATAATCAGATAAGGCGCATTGTTGAAGGCTGCAGCACTCGACACGTAAACGTACTGTTAACAGTTGTTAATGAGCTATGCCCGTGCTCATTCGCATTAATATCGGCAGTGACTCATGCGAGGGGACTCATCGTCGGCAGGACGGTCCGAGCTTGACGGACAGTTTTTGGGGCACTCCTATGGCGGCACCAAGCGTAATCGTTATAAATGCGCAGAGACTCGGCCTTATCCATTGAAGCCAAGGCGACCTTGCTGCTTGTAAACTAAATTCGCGATAACGCAACCTTTATTTTTATTCCTGCTTGTTTCCTTCGGGCCAGTTGAAATGGTGTTAAGGCTACTTTAAGTGTCATTCAGTAAAATTAGAGGCAAATTGTGATGTGATGGTCTCATACTTTCAGAAAGCTCAAACGCAAAATAAAGACAGGAACAAATAAACACCAACTTAGTATATACATCCCTACGTATTTGTTTTTGATACATGGAGATTTTCAGCCATTCAGTGACGTTCATTATACCTATTTGTACTTATACTTAGTCCTTTAAATTGCTGTGGTCGTCATGCGTCATACGATATTTGTAAAGTTATTATAAATTCAAAGAACGTTTCGTGTCTTTCGTTAGATTTCTGGTCGACATCGTAAAAACAGAACGCGTAATTCGTAATGCGGTTCGGAAATTTAAAGCCGGCGGCCCAGTTGTTGATCAATGCATTCCAGTAGGTTTACATAGTTCAAAAGTAAGGGAAAGTGTTACTGAGAATCCAAATTTATCAATTCCACGTAGTTCTCTAGAATAAAGTGTTCTTCAAACTCTTATGTGGCAAGTTTTTTATAAAGATTTTGATCTTGCTAGAAAATCAACCCGCTTTTAGTCGGGTAACTTTATTAATGAGCAAATTGGCGGACTTGGGAGGATGTTACATCTCGGTTGATAGTTAAACGAATATTATGCCCACAAAAAGTGTCTGCTCTGGTTTTGCTGCTGATAGAATTTTCTTCTTTCTCGTTTTTGTTTCCCAATTATGCCTTACAACGTTGGATCCTCTATCCATTTTCTATAACTGTTTCGGTCTCTAAGCCCTTCTTCCTGGCCAGCTCTTTGATGTTGTTATTCCATTGGATTGGATTGGGATATCTACCAGCCTCCATGCGAATAAGATGCCTGTACCATTTTAGTTGTTTTCTATCTATTTCGTTTACCACTAAATCGTTTCTTATACTGCTGTTCCTTATTCTATCTCTATATTTTTTCCCAGTATGTTTGTCAAAAAGAGTAGTGTGAGGGCGTATATAGTCTTAAAGAGATGCATCTTTAGTTTGATAATGTTTTTTATGTGATAATATAGTCTGTTTGTTTTACTTATTTATTTTTAATTTCTTCTTCTATCCGTTCGTCTTTGTTTATTATTGTTCCAAGGTACTCAAATTTATCTACATATCTACTCGTAATTGGTACTTCTGCTCTTCTATTGTCTCTTCTGATATGTAGTATTTTTGTTGATGTCTACTACTATTCCCTTTTCCTCCAGGTTGTGTTCCTTATGTTTAGGCTGTGCTGTAGTTAATTCGTATTTTTTGCCATTATCACTATATCGTCTGCCAAGCTTAGATCCTTTGTATTCATAGAATTTACACTGTAATATCCTAGTCTTGTCTGTCTAACTTCATTTTTACATTTTTGATTATGCTGTTCATATACGCCACGAATAGCAATAGGCTAAGGCTGTCGCCTTGTTTTACTCCCTTATCTAAACTAAAATATTGTGACTTTTGTCCATTTATCCTTACTTTGGTAGACTCACCGGCCCTTAATTTCCTTCATACAGAGAATGTATTGTTATGATTGTTTCTAGTAAATAAAAATGCAGTGGCATGAACATGCTTTTTACTCTCAAATTCTGGATTTAGAATTTATATCAAGCCTATTAATAAATCAAATGAGGGCTTAACGTACAAGGCGATGTCTGGGTTCGTTTCCGAAAATCGTTGCCTGCTGATTCGGCCCTGCCAACTACCGTCTGATGATTTCATCCCTTGTTTTGTCTGGGATGTGGTTTGAATCAAACCACACCACCTTCTACATTTCTACCGAAACTATAACTTTATTGAGGTCGAAGTTTACTGACCAAGACCTTGCTATTTGATGCCGTTAGACTTTCTTCCGGGGACATGTCTAACCTATCCAAACTACTGAACATCAAAAACAAGTGGATTTTTCTTAACTTCGCTGCCCAACTGATGCGAATCGCAGAACGAAAACACACCCAGCAATATATCGATGAAAGGCACAAGTCGAGACGAATTCCATCAAAAATAGCCATGACGCAACGTTGGGAACCGCTGCTCGCACACTAAGGCTAACGGCCTCGCGCCACAATCAATATTTGCCCACAGAAGTTTGTTTTTCGCTGCTACTGCTCAAGCTCCCGGTGTTTATCGCTTCTGTTTTACCAGCGGTTAACACGTGCTCCAGAAGTTGAAAACTGTGTCGTCCCCATCGTCACAGTTGCCGAGCCGCAACGACGGCACCGGGCGTAAAAACTGTCCCACAACCGATGAGGAAATTCCAAGTTAAATACCTTGCATGTATGTTACAGCGCACCCGAAAGTACTGAAAAAACAATAAAAAGCGTCAAAAGCGGCTAAAATAAATATGATCGATCCAAAGCTACAAAAACATGCGATGATATTGATATTGTTGAAATAATAGCGTCGGTTACCACGCCACTCAGAATAAATAATGCCCCTTGTTGGATTATAAATAAACTCGAACATCATGGAGGTCAAGTTCAAGATCCATAACTCAATCAAATAGCCAACTTTTTCTCTTAATAACGCACACGATTCAAGCCGTTCTATGTACAGATAGATGGTAAATTAGATGTGATATATATATATATATATATATATAAATTAAATAAAAAGAAAAAATTTAAGATTATCAAAAATGCAAAAAAATAATTAAGCCTTACAAGTAAGAATTTAAAAATTTTGAATTAATAAGAAAGTAACGCGAGTGGCGCAGTGATATAGTGCTAAGAACATCCAACAAATTATCGAATAAAATCTTCAGGAAGTAAAGATTTCAGCAATATCTTCACATATATTTTACACGGAGAAGTAAAAATAATTGCAACAATAGGCACAAATAACCTCAACGCTATGTTGCGCAGCAACCGAACGGAAGCTGTTACCTGCAGCTGAAGAAATGAAAAGAAGAATAACAAAAGACTACAATGAAGATGAGCGCGAGGCAGCAGTTTCGTCGTACAAAATTCATTTCCTCAACATGTCCATTGTAGTTCTACGCAAACGATAGTCAAGTAACTCTGACCAGGACTAAACATTTATCTGACATATCAAACGTAAAATTTTCTGTTATTCTAGAACCCGCAACAGAAATCATAAGGACGGTACACTAAAAATTAAAACAAATAAATCCCCATAAACACCTCTGCATACAAACAACTAAAAACATTTAATGTAGCGTTACAAACGTTCTCTTACACTCAAATTCCGGATTTAGAATTTGCGTCAGCCTACTAACAAATCAAATGAGGCCTTAACACACCGAACGATCTCCGTTCCGGAAAAACCGTCACCGGATAATTAGGCTCTGCCGATTTTATGAAAAGCAACCTTTTTTTTTCAAGGTCCATAATTGCAACGAAGTGCCTTATCAGACACGAACATTTTAGCTCGTAACAACTGTATTTTAACCTCAAGGAGTAAATTTACTACTTGGGGACGTTTTTAGTATATATAAATTTAATAAATGGATAAGGTCAATAGAAAATTAATAAATATAAAAGTAATTTGAGCAAGCATCATGATTTCCTCCTACTTAATCCTGATTAAAACCGAATTCCGTGAGGCTAAAAAAAATCAATGACATCAATAACCAATGTTTATAGTAACGCCATAGTAAATTCCCCACCACCCCGCCTCAGAAGCGCATGTGTAACAGCTAGAGCTCGAGCAGCCTCACACTATTCAAGAATTGTACAACGTTGTTCGTCAAATGGGGCGAGATTATCAACTGCAAGCGCCTCACACTCACCAGTACAAAGTTTATTCTCCGTTAAGAGTTTAAAAAACCCACCACGACCTTTAATAATCTTGGGACCCCCTAAGGGGTGTGATAGAGATAATTCACAATTAAATTTTCGATGTCCCAAAAACCATCAAAATGAGCGTTGAGGAATTTGCTGCCGTCTAAAAATGATAAGTTAAAGATACTTTCAACATCTCACTGAGGTTATCAACTATAAATTTCCATCTATTAAAACAATAAACGCCGGGCAACAAAGAAACGTTCTAACCGATGAGGAACTACTACCTGCGTTAAGTCGAATGACATCATCGGCAGTTTTCCACCACCATTTTTACCATATAAAAAGAACCACGAAGACAGGCGTGCGCTAGGCAGCAGCCCAATTTTGAAAAATTTCTTTCCTGAATATGTCTGGCGCAGTCGGAAATAAAACACCAAGAATTCGAAAATTTCAATATCTCTCTAAGACCGGTAGTCTTCCATGATCTTCATAATGAACTAATACAGACCTGATCTAATAAGGAAAAATTAAAAATGAGCCACACTTTTATTTTTTAACTCTGTACTCATTCAATGTATTAATATTGACTCAATGTTTTCGAGGCAGACCTCGTATATATATGCGCAACTCATTTGTACAACACTTTAATTGATATTTCACTTATTGTATTGATACTTAAAACATTTTCTGATCTATAATCCTTACTTTCAAGGTCAAAAATCATTAAGAGTGAAAAAATAAACATAACAAATGTACAACATGCACGACGAATACTGAAGTATAGTAGGAATCAAATACATAATTATCAATAAAAAACCTATAGTGTGGTGTAAAGAGAAAATAACGAACAAAAAATAAAACCAAAAAGGAATGAATAAAACCGAAAATAAAATGGAAATGAGGTGCGTAAATTAAAAGAATATAGAGAAGACGAAACGAGACCAAGGTAGTAAAAATGAGAGCAAAATAAAAACAAATGCAGCCCGCGGAATTTACTTAACGTCAGCAGAGCATAACAAGTCGATCTAAGATAACCCTTGCGAATGAAAGTTACACTCAGATCTATAAATAAAATCTATGTAACATCTCGTTGCACCATGCCTTGTCTATTGCGCGTGGTAAAAAATATAAAGATTGTTAAAGAAAGAAAATTCAAAATTTTGGAAGCGAGAATTTCTAAATTTCTCTACAATTTAATATTTATATTATTGTTCAAGATTACAATTACTAGAAAAGAGAACACATTTTGCGAAAAAGTGAGTAATTTACGTTACAGGCTGCAACTTTTGGTAAAGTTCGGATTATCCGAAAAGTTAATTCTCCTCACCTTCGAATATTGTAGGACTTTCCATAGCTATTAGGAAGAAATGAGTACGAGCTAGTATGTATTTTATCTTTTTACATGCACGACAATTTCGGTCAAAATTACACATTTATACATTATCTGGATAACAGAGATTCGAAAATATGCAGAAAATGCACAGAACGTTGCTTATTTGCACATAAAACTACTCGTACAGTACTCGGAAGTGAGAAAATCAACGTTTCGGATAACCTAAATGTCATGTGCTTCTTAGCTTTTATACAAAAATTTCTAAATAAACTTTATTGCGTTTTTAAAGAATTAATATGTTAAATCCATTGGAGAATTTTCAAACAATACAAAGTTAGCTTTTAAATTAACAAATCTGATTTTTTCAAGGCCAAAAACAATGGTCTTCAATTTTATCTTTGTTTAAAATCTCTGTTTTCCTCCGGATTACGAGACAATTATTTCTATCTATAAATTAGGCCAAACCAAAATCGTGGAACGAATTTTTACTGGATATATACGGTGCTACAAGATGTCCCGCAACACTCTTCTACATTCCTCTTTGAGAATTGTGTCGGATAGAAACTTTCAAATTTTGAAATTTTTCAACTAAATTAGAATCGAGTACTACTAGATAAGAACAACTTATAACCTTATGGTCCAGACTCTTTACAAAACCACAATGCATAATTTACAAAATTTCAAAATTTTTCTACGGCAGGAGTGAATCAAAGCTAGCCCGAGAAAAAATTCAATTACTAGTGGAATGACTTTGTAGTTGACCATTAATACTTGTTTTGACCATAGGGACATTCAAAAGGAACGGAAAAAAGGATGGAAGAAAAAGAGAATCGCCGATGTTATATCCGAAATCGATTTGTCAAGTCCCTCAATGAGATTTCTGGAGGGGGGAAAACTTTGGTGAATAGGAATTTAATTAACAATCGGTACAGCAAAGCACCAAAAATATAATACGAATGCAAAGCATGAAGAGAAGCTGCTGAACTTGGTGGTGAAGAAATCCAAAATAAAAAAATTAAAGAAGTAATTATATTATACCCTCTCAATATAGATAAGACATATTTGGCTCTTCCATACATATAACACATATAAACAAATAACATACAAATTGTCTAAACGAAATCATAAAACCATAGATGTAAAAATGAATACAAAAGTAAAGAATAAGGAAGACCCAACAGATAAAAGATGAGGAAGAAAAGTTTTCCTAGAGAAGGAAATTCAAATTAGTGAGCCCCACTCGTGAAAAAACATGAGAATGAGGAGAACAGTAAGAACAACACCAAGTAACCGTGACCAATCAAATTGCAGAACTCGATTTGCATTTTATGGAAGATTAAGCCCCCTTCCCGTTCTTCAAACGCCAAGTTTTAATTTGATGCCCCGCAAAAGGTTTGTGACCTTCCCACGTTCGTACACATAGACATTCTATGCAGATTTATGCGGCCGCGTGTAATCGGCGGGCTCGCTGCACCGAGCCGGAAGCTAGAGAAACGGCGGTTTTTGGGCCAAAACGCGAGGACTTTCATGGCCGCGTCTGCGGGTCTCCGGCGGCGCATCTGCCAGCTGTCGCCCATTGCTGGAGGTCAGGCCCGTCCGTGGAAATGGCGGAAACGCGCCGGGAAATTTGGCGGCAACCGGCGAGCGCCGCTCCGGACCCGGTGACATAAGTTTCAAGGTCGAGGATCGAGGCCGACCCTGCGAGCAGCGCTGTCGCGAGGCTGCCGGGGCGCCGATTCGGCTGACGAGTCGGCTCGCCACGAACTGCATCTTCATCAGAAAGGAAGAAAATTTTATTTATAAAACTTCAAAAAACACTGAACTGAGAGTCTTCTTCAACGTTAAAACTGGAAGTGTACGACGCGTCAGATTCTGGCGATGGTGGGGTCGGGCACGGTCTTTCCTTTAACTTCCTCTGGACCTGGTGCTCTTGAGGTTCCCTCGCTGGATAGCGATGTGGTTGCTGGTGGTTGCGGTACTGCACTGGGAGCGGAAATGGTCGCTGGTCCTGCTGCAAGGCGTGGCGCTCGTATTTGCTGATGCACTGCATCAGCTCGATCCTACAGGTCGTGTTCAAATTCCTCGGCAGGGCCGCGAGGGCCGGCAGCAACGACAGCAGGAAGTGCCGGTCGGCGTCGTCCTCCGCCTTCTCCCTCTTCTCGTGCTTCTCCATCAATCCGGCGGCGTTTTCTTCAGCAGGGAACGGCCTTTTCTTGGGCGTGGAAGGTCTGACTTCCTGAAGATCGGCGTTCTTCATGAACACCACCGTGTCCCTCAGGAACTGCAGCTGCTGAGCGTGCATGTAGCGCGTTTTCTTGCGGGTCCCGTCCGACCTCCCGGCTCTTTCGCTGACTTCCCTAGCGAATCTGTCCCTGATGTTCTTCCACTTCTTGTGCAGCAGCTCTCCTGCAAGGGGAAACCAAACGGAACAAATTATATGCCATCCTCTCCGAAAAGAAGTTAAAACGAAGAATGGGGCAAGAGTTTAAAATTGGAAAGAGACCAATAACTAAGAGGAGGGAGAGGAGCAGAAAAGAAACAATCAACTATTTAAGGGGAAAAACAAATAACGCAACAACCGATAGACGATGGGAATACGCCGATTTGTAGAAAGTATAAGATAAAATGAAAAATTGGGCAAGAGCTTGGAGAAAGATCAATAACCAGCTTTGAATTATAACAAGTGGGAACAGGGGGGGGGGCAAACAAGAGTAAAGAAACAATGAACCACGTATGGAGAAAAACAAGTGAAGAAACAACTGATAACTCGCCGATTTATTCTTCTAAAAGCAGGTGGGTTGAGCACCTTAGAATCTGCTGTTGCTAGTCCCTAGCCCAGATAAAGAAGAAGGGTTGGAGTATGGGTCTGCTCCCCGTATTCTCATAAAATAAAAATCTTTCAAAAAACCTAATACCACGCCTCGGAATAGGACAGAAACCTTTGGTCAGCGACAAACGCTAGGAAAAGAGAAATGAATTTTGGATGTTGGAATACTTATGGTATTACTACTGAATACACATAAGTTTTAACAGACTTCAGCATAGATGTAGCAGTACTGAGTAAGACAAAAAAGAAAGGATGTGATAGTGAAATAAGAGACAATTACCTACGTCCACTTTTACAGAGGAGTGAGTAAAGGCAAACGAACCAAACGTGGAATATCAATACTCATACATCGGAGAACTTAGAAAATACATATAAAATTAGATAGTTGCAAGTAAACGCCTCGTTTCATTAGATCTAACAATATTAGGGCACAACATTATTTTAACATGTGTATATGCACCTAATGACAACGCCAAGATCCAGAAGAATTCTTTTAAATTTGACGCAGTTGTAAGAGACGAAAAAGAGAAACAAAAATATATTACTGATGGGTGGTTTCAATTGACGTACAGGAAGAAGAACATGAGGAAGAAGTGGAATATGATAACGGAACCACATTGATAGAAGTTTGTGGACAATATGAGCTAAAAATAACTCATTAATTCTTTGAGCATAGGGACCAACACAAGTATACATGGACTCAGACCACAAACATATATTATTGACTATTTGATTATAAAGCAAAGCTCCATTACTGAAATATTGGATTATCAAGTACAAAAAGGGCCTTCTTGCTCATCAAACCATTTCCTAGTGAGAGCTATAAATAATTAAAAAAATTAAATTAAACAGCAACAACCTACAAAGTGTGTTGAATGACCTAAATATAATTTAAAAGGTTCCAGAATGAATCAAGTGTAGTCGTATACAAATTAAGGCTTGCTCAAAATATGAGAGAGGGGCCTAGAGGAAACACGCTAAAGAAGCAATAGGCTTAAAAAAAAGATAAACCAAACGAAAAAGGACGTCTCTTGGTCCAAAAACTTAGAAAATCTCATAGCTGACAAAAAAAAGCATATTAAAAGTGGCTAACAATGAAAAAGTAAAGAATGCATAAAATAAGTGTTGGGAAAGAAGGTGCAACGAAATAGACAATTGATGAGAAGCTCAAAATCAGAAATATGAAAGACAATAAGATCATTAAAAAAGAACGGACAAGAAAGAACAATAATACACCCAATTGGCATAGATACATTGGAGGAACACTACAAAGAACTGTCTTAATAGCTAATTATTTGCTGATGATTACATAATCTTTGCAGATGATGAAGATGATATGAATTATATGTTTAGAAAGTTATCAGAAGACTATGAAAATGTACATGTTTATTGGAGCTTTAGGACAGAACTTGCACACAGAAAAAGAGATAATTGAACATACAAATGAATACAGGTACCTTGGAATTACAATAACATCGGACGGTAATCTATCGAGATGAGTCAGATATAAAAAATAAAACTTAAAAAGGAAAGGCGATTATCAAACAGCAAAATATTTCGAATAAAACAAATCTATGGTAAGAAAGCTGTACCACCTATGAAGCAGTAATATGGTTCTTAAACCAAAATGGAAAAAAAACTCAGTTCAAAAGAAATGATGCACTGGAGAAGATGCTGCAGATTCGATTGCAAGACCACGTAAGGAACTATAGAAATAGGGAAATTATGCAAGTAGAAGCATCACTGATAGACCAAAAATAGATTAAACAATTGAAATAGTACGGCCACATGCGGCGAATGAGTGAAGTAAAATTTCCACAATAAATTTAGGAATGGAAGCCTACAAAAAGATTATAGGGAGAGACAAATCTGGATGTTAGGTTACGGAAGACGGCCAAGGATGATTTCCATATAATTTTTCTGTTGCACTAAGATGTCCCCGGCCCGACCAAGTGGTCACTTGGTCAATGTGGAATAAAATGTTCGGTCCTTTGGATCCGTTTAGTCACCTTAAATGACTAACCATGAAACTGTACACTCCACCTCAAGCAAAAAATAACAGAATTTAGAACAAAGATTAAGTGGGTGATTGAAAGAACCTTACAAGATCAGATTTACATCACAGATTAATTGATTCTTCTTCATAATTCCCATGAATATGGAGAGAAACAAAAGAAATTGCGGTTGAACCTTACAAAAATGCATCTAATAATCACCTAATTTCTTCTTCTCTTCTATAGTCATATCCCCATCGGCAAAAATATTGGTGATGTCTTCCCAACATTCTTTTCTTTTCATTCTGTCTCCGTAATCGTCCTGCGTTATGTCCCATAACGTCGGATAAGCATACACCTCGTTTATCAACTTTCCAACATCGAACTCAGTCTCCATTTTTACGATTAAACCACCAACAACCACCGGTGTGTGTGCCGACTCGACTGTCGAGTCGGTGAAACGAAATTTTACTGCAAGCGAACGGTCGGACGAGGAGAAACCGGTGGGTGGCGGCTGTTGGGTCGATTTAAATGCAGCCGTTTAGGTGTTTCTGCAGTTTCAAACTGTTTGAAGGGCATGCGGCCGTTAAAAACCGCTACTTCCGACAGGCCGTTGGCATAAACCGGCGATAAACATTAAAAGGCCGTGCTGCCGCAGCGGCCGAGTCGGCCGCCGAGCGGGGAAGCCCGCCGTGTGTCATCGCTCTTAGGTTAGGCCGAATCCGGCCGGCCAATGGCAGCGCGGCGTGCGTTTTATGCCCATATAAGGCAAGGTTCGCGCGCCAGCGGAGGGGCGGGCGCGTCCACAGCGGCACGCCGAGGGGCGGCCGCCGCCGCCTGCGAGCCGCTAGCAACTGTTTCCAAACAAAAGCCCGTTTCCGCTGATCAGCCGTGAAGCTGCGTACGTCAATTCGCCGCAATCCCCCTGAATCGAGCGCCGCAGCGCCCCTGAAGCGAGCTGAGCGCCCGGAAATTCCCGCCGCGCCCCCTGGACCAGTCCATCCCGCGGCGCCACTTCCTCGAAGCCGCCAGCCGGCTTCTTTCATTCGTTCGTCAGTCACCGTGTCCCTGTGACGTGTTCCGTGTCAACGGTAAGATACATTCTTTCTTGGCGGCAATGGGGCGGAATCGCGCCGGCCGGCGTCCGGCGATCCGCAGGTTGCGAGCAGGTGGTTGTTTTTATTAGGCGGCGGCCTCGACCCTGGGCGCCGGCCAAAAATAAGCCGGAAGCCGCGACGCGGCGAAAGCGCGCGGGGATGCCCCACATCGCAGACTCCGCTCTCGATGTGCCACAAATCGCCAAATATGCGCATATTTAGCCGCCGCGCTGGTTTGAGCGCTTCCGGCCGCCTCGAATTTTCCGATTGCGGCTTCGTTATCTCCAAAACTTCGTTCCCGCGAAAAACCGTTAAAAACGATGTTTTTTGACAGTCTTGAAGATTTTGAATTGTAACGGAAATTCGGGCAAAATTCAAAAGTTGCGTCGTATTTTTGCGATGCGTTGTTGGAGTTTACAATTGACGTTCTAGACTGGCAAGCAAGTTGCTAAGGGGCAACCAATTTGAGCCGTTTCCGCGGGAGTTCCGGCGCGATCCCAGCGGATCGGGCGGATTCTCGTGCTTCCACGAATATAAATCTTTCCCGAAGTGTGTCATAAGATGATTTGCCGGGGGGCGCGGGACGCGGGAGGGGCGCGCTGCATTGCAATACCATATATGGCAATGTTGGCCGCGATTGGCTCTCCGGCCGCTGATACTGCGCCGGCGGTCTGGAGGGGGCGACAACCCTGCAATGATTATATATATCGTTGGCCGCCTCTGGGTTTCCACATTCCAGCTCGCTGTGATAGATTGAGGGTGCAGCACGAGACTTCGCTGTGCTTTAGTATTTGTACATATTAACTTCTAGTTTTTACTCCTCACAGTAAGTTGATCATTTTATCTCGTTTTCGGGTTTTCGACAGTTTTACGATTTAAACGTTGGGTTGTTGGGCGTGCAGCAAGTGATCGGTTTTAAAGTGCGACTTCGGTTGGGGTGTGGTTGCGTGCCGGCTTCGCCATACATTTGGATTACTGCAGCTACTGGTCGGCGCTTCTCGATCCTAATTTTGAATTTCTTGTTCCAGTACTAATTCAAGATGTGCGACGAAGAAGTTGCTGCTTTGGTCGTAGACAATGGCTCCGGCATGTGCAAGGCCGGTTTCGCCGGGGACGACGCGCCCCGTGCCGTGTTCCCATCCATCGTGGGCCGCCCACGCCACCAGGGCGTCATGGTGGGCATGGGACAGAAGGACTCCTATGTCGGTGATGAGGCTCAGAGCAAGAGGGGTATCCTCACCCTGAAATACCCCATCGAGCACGGCATCGTCACCAACTGGGACGATATGGAGAAAATCTGGCACCACACCTTCTACAACGAATTGCGCGTCGCTCCCGAGGAACACCCAGTCTTGTTGACCGAAGCTCCCCTGAATCCTAAGGCCAACCGCGAAAAGATGACCCAAATCATGTTCGAGACCTTCAACACCCCAGCCATGTACGTCGCCATCCAGGCCGTGCTCTCCCTGTACGCCTCTGGACGTACCACTGGTATCGTGCTCGATTCCGGTGATGGCGTCTCGCACACTGTACCCATCTACGAAGGCTATGCTCTACCCCATGCCATCCTCCGTCTGGACTTGGCTGGCCGTGACTTGACGGACTACCTCATGAAAATCCTCACAGAGCGTGGCTACTCCTTCACTACCACAGCTGAGCGAGAAATTGTCCGCGACATCAAGGAGAAGCTCTGCTATGTAGCTCTCGACTTCGAGCAAGAAATGGCCACTGCTGCTAGCTCCAGCTCGCTCGAGAAGAGCTACGAGTTGCCCGATGGCCAGGTCATCACCATTGGTAACGAGCGCTTCCGCTGCCCCGAGGCCCTCTTCCAACCCTCATTCTTGGGTATGGAAGCCTGCGGCATCCACGAGACCACTTACAACTCCATCATGAAGTGCGACGTGGACATCCGTAAGGATCTGTATGCCAACACTGTCCTGTCTGGTGGCACCACCATGTACCCTGGCATTGCCGACCGCATGCAAAAGGAAATCACTGCTCTCGCACCCTCCACCATGAAGATCAAGATCATTGCTCCACCCGAGAGGAAATACTCCGTATGGATCGGTGGCTCCATCCTGGCCTCGCTGTCCACCTTCCAGCAGATGTGGATCTCCAAGCAGGAGTACGATGAGTCCGGACCTTCCATTGTTCACAGGAAGTGCTTCTAAGGTCGCTCACCCCCTTCATTCCTCTTACGTGCATCATTCCAGTTGTATTATAATCTGCGATAGGCCGCCGCTGCGCGGCATTCGGAACTGCCATGTTTTATATGAGAACGGCGCCTCTCGGGCATCGCGTGACACTTGCACTAGGCCAAAGTATTATTACTTTCTTAATTTTGTAATAATTTATTCCCATGTGCAGATTTCAAGACTATTATTATATTATTTACTTTTAGGCTAATATTATGGGATAATAAAATGTATATTAAAACTTCTTTTGTTTTTATTCAGTTGTATTTATTACCTACTAACAATTAACAATAGAGTAATCATGACTCATTCCATAGTCAATTTTCTAAAAGTAACGATTATTTTTCATGAAGATATGACAAAGCTAGTTTTGGTTTACTGTTGATCATTTTTAATTTAAAGATTAGGTCGTTTCACTCTTCAAGAACGGAACATCCGATATATTTAAAATTAGATCTATAGAGGATTTTGTAAGTTCTATAAATTGGGGAACCTTTGCTGTCTCCATAAAAAAAATTTTTTGAATCAAAATGGAAGTTTGGTTATTCAAGAGTACAAACTGTAAGAATAAATTTGTCACGCGCTACGTTCAAACAGATTTCTCAGTCTCGTACTTTGTTTAGATTGCAGTTTATATTATGCCCCACTCAATTGAACTACCACATGATCGAAAAATAAGTTTGTTTTGTAATCACTTCTCTTTGCTCCTAATTTAAGAGTTGGGCCATCACCCTTGTACTAGACTTGCAATTATATTCCGCAAAAATATACACTCTGGCGAGAAGTCTTATAATAAGCATATATGGTTGAACTTTCTACCTTTTGTTCTTGTCGTATCGAGTCAGAAATCAACCGATGTAACTTAAAGATAGCTTTCAAATTGGAAAAGTTTCCAAAACGAATTTGAATTTAAGGGATCAAATTGTAACAACTTCCACGGGTGAGAAAAGCCATAAGCATATGATAAAGCTTTTCATTCTTTGTTTGAAGCATAAGCGATTACTTAAAATTGTTTTGGCTTCTTTCTCTTTTCCTTGTGCTCTTGTGAACGTCTAAATTTAAGATTCGTCTTTTAGCCATTTCTTCCAACTTACTCTATCTCTTGCCAGTATTTTCCTATCTCTATTTCTTGGATCCTTGTCTTTCGTGATCTGCTCTTTCTTCGTTTTCTGCCACTTCTCATTTCTAGGATTTTCCTTGGCAGTCTATTCGGGTCCATTCTGGTTAGGTGTCCATACCATTCCATTTGTCTTTTTCCCATCTTCTGAATAATTGGTTCTTGTTTTAGGCTATTTCTTATCTCTTCGTTTCTTACTCTATCATACTTTGTTTTTCCCATATAATGGGCTAGGACCGTCTTCCTGCGTTATACCTTTCTTTAAATGTACCTCTTTCGACTTTTCTCCATTTATCTGGATTTTGTATTTTCACATTTCGATAGTGCTGTTTACTACTTATCATCTTTTGAGATATTTCTAAACCTTGTATTGCACTTCTGAATTGTTTTAAAGGCTGCTTTAAGGTCTATAAATGCTAAGATTAAATATTTCCCTGTTTGTTTGTATCTTTCTATTACACTTCTTATAATAAATATATTATCGGTTGTTTGTCTAAATCCCGCCTGTTTTAATTTATTTTCTATCTGGTTCCTTAATTTTGTACAACGGTAGCAGACATATCGCTCTATAGTTCTCACATTCTATCGCATCACAAAATGATGTTTTCCCAGTCCATAGGTATTCAGTTTGTTCTCCAGAAGCCATCTTCTCACTTGTAGTCCTAGGTATTTTATCATCTGTGGATCTATTTTATCTTCTCTAGGTGCTTTTCATATATTTAATGTTCCAATGGCTTTACCTAGTTCTTCCATTTCTATATCTCTATCTACTTCCTCTTCTCGTCTTTCTCCTCTTCTATATTCTCTTTCTACTCTGTCTACCACTTTCTCATATAGTATTCTCTCCATGTTTTGAGAATATGTGTTGTGTCCAACTGTAGCTTCTTGTTTTTATATCTTATTCCTTTAATTTCATTCCTTTTCTGTCCCTTAATTTTATTCCAGAATATTCTTGTTTGTCTTATATGTTTTGGCTTCAAAAAGTCAAATAATTACGTGTAAAGAGACTAGCTGAGCAACAACCGAAGGTGGTGTACTAGCTCAAATGGTTTGATCCTCTTCAACTTGCGGACGAGATGTTGGTTGTCCAAGAGTTTCCACATTTACATCTTTTTCTTTCCTATAACTCCTTGAAAAGCAAAGGGCGTTTTAAAAACTAAGTAAATGGCAGCGTTGCTTGCTAGACCTGCATATCCACATTTACATATTTCCCTGTAAATTTTCTGATCTCATCCTTAACAAAGAGAAAGGCAAGGTAAAGATGAATATCTTTATTACATACACACCATAGAGCTTTTACCATGTTACTTAGTACTTTGTTTTTGTGATGTTTATATGGCCTTACAGTTAGTATTAGACTTTGTGGTACAGCCTTAAGTTTTATCCCTTATACCCAGATGGGTTTTGAAGGTCTGCTTGTAGATACGAATTTTCTTTGAATTTTTAATGGCAAGTTCAAACCTGTTCATTTCATCTCGATTTTGCATTTAGGGTCGTACCCAAGTACTTAGCAGAGTTTTCAAAGGAAAGTTGAATCTATTGTCATTTCTTGCATCTTTGGAATAGCATAAGTGTAAAGCAGATATAAGAGTGGTCCCAATACACTGTCCTGAGTTAAGTCTTCGTGCCATTCTTGTTTTTCTTTTAGTCTTTTCTATTACTTTCATGATTCGATATATCTGATCAACGGTAGCACGTTTCTGCCTGAATTCAAACCGGTAATTTCGTGTCGGCTTTATCTTCTTCGTATAATATGAATTACTTCTTCTTTTTCTTTTACCGCCCCCCTTCCTCTGAACATTGCCTTGAAGTGCTCGTGTCGGAGTATTATCTCATCAATATTTACGACCAAATTCCTGTTCTTGTTCCTAATACATTGCATCCTCTCATTTGTTCTTTCCCCAAGCTTATCAGGATTCTTAACTACTTTTCTAGATTCATGTTCCGATCGTAATATTCCCAGTTGACCTTTTTAGCTTTCTTTATAAATTTTTTCCACACTGCTGTTTATATTTATTACTTCCTATAGATTACTTCTGTATTGTTTTTTTTTGACTTCCTCATCGGCTGCTCTAATACAGGTACCTTTAAAGTATTTTTATAACTCCTCTGTATTCTCTGTCGTATTTTATTATTTCTTCTTTAATTGTTTTGGAAGAGCTTCTTCACGTGATTGTTCGGACTCTTAAAATGTCATTTCTTGCCATCTTCATTTTGAATATTTTTATCAGCAGGAGGTAGTCACTGTCCATTTAATTTTCTCTTACTTCTGCCAAGTTCTCTTTCTTTATCAGTATGTAGTCTGTAATAATCTTTCTATGTTTACTCATTTCCGTTCTTTCTTATTACTGAAACCTTTAGCCTAATCGTGAAATGTATTATATAGCGGCCTATGAAAGAACTGCAATAATCAACTAGCCACACAAGGTTTCTGTGCTATAATATTGTTTTATTGAATAAAACATTTGACAGTTTTCTCTCTCCAGAAGCCCTCTTTTCGTCTTTGGATCATTCATACTCTATGTAGGTATCGCCTGCTTTTTTATATAGTTAAATTTAGTTACTACAGTTCAGATATATCAAAAGTCACAGTTGAGAACTTAAATCATAAAGACTTTGACCAGAAAGAAAAGTCAGTTGTTTTTACGAAAATCATAATCTGATGAACGAGTTTCATTATCACACGCATTTAAACCAAGACGAATCAACCAAAACTGAATGAAAAGTCGCTTAAAAATATTTGTTTTGCAAACAGAAACAAAGAAAGATCTTTAACTTTAAAAACATTTTTCCAAATGTGACCATGGCCATAACTGTAGAAAAATGCGGCTTTTTTGTTTTCTTTAAACACCAGAAGCAATAAGATTTAGTGAAACTGAAGAAACCTTATTTTTGGATAACAAATTGTTAGTTTGGTTTTTCTTAGTCTCTTCGGTTAACAAATATTCAATGACGATTCGAAATGGAGACGTTTGTTCCAATAAATAGGGTAGGGTTCAAAAAGTAAAAAAGCTCAAATACGTTACTTAAATAATTTACGTTTCTATTCAGCAACTTAAGCATTAAAAATAGGCTGTGAATGATCCGATATCTCAACGACAACATGGGCCAGTAACACGTGTAAGTAAAAAATGTGTTTGTGACTGGTTCAAACGCTTTCGAGATAGGAAGAAAACGATTGAAGATGAGTAACGTTCGTCTATAAGCGAAACCCCACATATGATCATGCGAGTGTGACACATGCTAGCATGAAATCGGTGACCAATAGCGGAGAAAGTGGGTATGAACAAGAACACGGTGTGCATCATCGTCTCCAAAGATTTGAATAGGTGGAAGATCTGCTTCTGATTTGTCCCACACAAACTAACAGACCAATATTTATGTAAGATCTATTCATTCTGTAAACCGTCGTCACAGAATGAAACTTGGTGTTACCAATGCGATTCGAAATCTAAGTGGCAATCCAAAGACGCGCACAGCGGTTTTGTGATTGGTTCACAAAGAGATTTTTGCTGACAGTTTCCAAAGTGTGTTGTAAAGGATGGCAATTATTTTGAAGGCTAATAGAGATCATTTGTTTTCTGGTACCATTCACAGAACTTTTTAGACATACTACGTATATGGAAGCCTCAGATACTCTAAGGTTTTTGAGTTATTACTCATATCCACAAAATGCAAGCTTCCTACCGATCAGAGCCTTACTCAAACTGACACATCCTAAAATGAATTATTTTGCAGTTATCAACATAAACATGTACATGCACAACACCCTATGTAAGTATCTGATGTTATGGGAAAACATACTAAAAGGAATAAGCAGCGTTCATTCGCAAAAGTAAATTATGTATAAACAAACAATACAAACGCATCAAAGACCTCATCTTCACTTAACTAAAGCATCAGCAATTATTAATACTGAACTACCAAGTGATACTGACTTTTCAGATCTTTTGATGAAGCTTGCAACCACCTAGGATCTCCAGTTCTTTAAATTTTCAGAAGTATATATTGCCAGAGATTATACTATAGGTCAACTGGTGTACAATGCTCAATTTCGTCCATAAAAACAGCATAACAAAATCAAAAAGGGATAACAGAAACTATGGCAATTCTTATGTTTGATTGCAACCTGTTTCATGTACAGCGCCATCTGTTATAAGTATTCACTAGATCTCAAAAGAAGTGCGCCTTGATTATTCGCAGAGGCGTCAAACAGAACTTTTTGGGGGTAATATGCGACTCATTAATTCCCAGACCTAAAACTGCAGTTTCAATGTTACGTTTTTTCTAATATTAATATGGAAAATGATGGTTCGTGACAGAAATCCATGCCATACAATAATGTGGCATATTATGGATGAGAGTATCAAGATTTTTCTCAAAAACAAAAGTCCACTACTGCAACAATACTGTACAAGAACGAAGAGGATGTTATACAATGTCTTCTGAGCTTATCCCATATGTGTTCATTAAGGTTTAGATGAGGTAGCCTCAGCAGCCACTGGATATTTTTATTTCTAAGAGCCCATTCACAACCACTTGTTGAAGAAATGGATACATTGTTGAATATTCATATCTTAATATATTTGACCATTCACAGTATCTCTGTCAAAGACATGAAAAGGTGTAGGAGAACTCGAAATACCATCACTTCATACTAAGATACCAGCACCTATCGAATGATCTTTTGATATTTTTTTTGTTATATTAATTTTCATACATCTGCCAATTGTACACATGCTGTAAGTCATTGTGTAAAGAGAATCTGGACACGTCTGAGCAATACATAGCACCACTGGTTATTAGTCTCGAGTATATTTCTTACACTATACTAGAAGGGTTCTTCCGAAATGCATCTTGCAGGCATATAGACCATACTCTACCCCATTAAGCAATAGTTTGTCTAGAATTTATTATTATACAATGCAGTCATCTTTTGACATTATTTTCCACTATATTCCAAATAAGATTCATATAGGTGTTGTATTTCATAAACATCTGCCAGTACATCATTAGGTAAGCTCAGCCGCAATCTTATAATTTGAAACTCGTAGCTTACTGCTCTTTTGAAGACACTGTTTTGTCACCCATCATTCAATTCAATATCATAGAACGTCATCGATATGGGTATAAAAAGCCATAATTCACTTTTACACAATATGCATTCATTGAACCTCTGAACAAATATTTATTTTTTGCTTTCACATGGACTTTTATACTATCATTAGGGTTATACCATGTGTTCTGGGGAGGTGTCAAATGCAACAGGTTACTATATATGTTATCTAGTCTCTTTTAGGTTGGACTATCCCCACAATTTCGTTTAATACATAGCATATTCTGGTAGTCAAATTTTATCCCAGAACATTACCGTTACAAGGTCATGGAGTATAGAGATTGGTAAAGAAATGTGATAAATTAGTTAGGCAGAAATTAAGAGAGATATACCTTAAATTACAACGTTTTCTACTTAGAAAAATGTAATCTAGGCAATAAACTACTGGATAAACAGAGCAGCAGTAAGTCATAGCAAAGAGGATTATTAATAAATCATGAAACTGTTAAAAAGCATCCATGAAAAACTACTTAAATTTACGAAAGTTATGGTTTTTATGACTAAAAAAACCTATTTAAAAAAATAAAACTAAAAGTATTATTTGATGAAAGGAAACTAAATTCATGTGATATACACTAATAGAACAAAACATTCACAGATAGTACAAAGATTGGATTGCCAAATTCAATAGTTTCAATATACAGTTAACACCTTGATAAATTCCTTCACAGATTTTTTCGTTTTCATCAAATCTTCATTGTTATAAAGACATGCAATAATAAACATAGACAGTTTTTAACAATTTATAAAATGGAATTTAATTTTAAAATTACAACTTAAGTGTTTGATTTATTGTCAACATGATCGGCAATCATCGCATCTGTAATGCCGTTAAACACCTTGGCGGCCGGTGAATCAGGAAACTCTGCAACACAAGCTTTTCCAAGGATGCTAGAAAGCTTTGGGTCTATCGGCAGAGTTCCCCAAGTGAGGGACTTGAGTGAGTTCGGCCAGTGACGCGCCGCCTCCTTTGCTGAATATGTTTGTACATTCAGTACAATAGGGACATACAAATCTGAAAGAATTACACCAATAATTGCAATTTAAGCAGTAATAACACATAACATTCAGAGAAAGAGAAACTTACCCGCTCATATTCTCTATAATACCCACAATAGGAATCCCGGTTTTCTTGCAGAAAGTGATCTCCTTGCGCACATCTTCTATAGAAATCTGCTGAGGCGTTGTAACAATTATTGCACCATCACACTTTACCGATTTTAGGTTTTCCATTACTGTAATGTGCTCATCTGAGGTACCTGTGCACACCATACATCACAATATCATTGTAGATTAGGGTGTCAGAGTAAAATAGACACTAAGTGAAAGTTAGTAATTTAAAGTGCTGAGGTAAATCTGCTGAGAGGGTTAATTATCTGCAGTTAAATAACAGTCTTAGCGTCAGTAGACAGTTTTGTGTTGTTTGAATACTTACCGGGATGAAAAGATTTACCTGACGTTTCATATGCCAGGGCAATTGTGGTGCCACACAAGGAGGAATAAGTTATCACTCAATTTAAAAAATTGATAAATAATCAGCACTGTTAAAGACCTTGGAACAAACAAAACATGTAGTGGTAAAAATAATTGTTAAGGACCCCCAAAACACAGTGGGTGAACTGGTGCAGATGTCAGAAAAAAAGGCAAGAGGATTATAGGTGTCAACTGTACAAATGCCAAGTAAAAATCCTTGCTGACAACATTCCAAAAAAGTGTCTACAAAATTAAACAATAGAGATGCGTTTACGATTAGATGACCTTGGGCCATTTATAATTTTTTTACAAAAGCCAATACTGCCAATTTAGTGACAGACTTTGAACCTAGTTGTGGAGGGTAAATTCTTTCACCAGACTAATTAAAAATATTGAGGAATCAGAACAAAACTATGGTGACAGATTACATTTCATTTTGTTTGATGGTACCATAAAAGCCGCTAAAAATACATTAAAATTTTAAGTGGTGGACTGCTACTAGTTTCCAATAATAGCAATTTCGTTAATAAAATGGTTTCATCAAGAATTGCACCTCTTATTATGAAGCAACTAGAAACAGAAACTACAAGTTCATCTTTTGTTGTGGCGGGGAAGTTTCCATGCATGAAACCAATTGAAAACCTGTGGCATTGCCAAAAGACCACAAAAGTCTAGCAACAAAGCCGAATTAGTAACAATTGTGACAGATTTAATTGTATATAATTTCAAAAGCTTCTGATTTTGTAAGGAGTAATATGACATTAAAATATTCAATGGAAATAAAAAAAAATGTTAAGCCAAAGCTCAGAAGAAAATGTTTAAAAAAGAGAAGCACTAAAAAAATGTTCAGAAGGAAGAAAGAAATACAAGTACATAGAAAAACACTTAAAGATCAATAGAAAGATCCATTAACGTTAGGCAGATCTTGTTTAAAGATAAAAAGGGAGATATAATTGAATGAGAGAAACAAATGGCACAAAAATAAAATGAATATTTTGTAAAACTCATGAATGAAGAGAAAAAAGTAAGTGGATATAGCAGAAAATAAACCAACACTAGAGGAAGTTCAAGGAAGCTGTTGAAGTATGGAGGACCAACATTAAAGTTAAGATACTCAACTTCGTGACACAAATATGGAAAAAAATACAAGATGCCAACGGATTGGAATGAAGCTCTTATAACCTCAATATGTAAGAAAGGAGACAAATAAGAATGTTCCAACTATAGATTCATCATGTTACTACTAAATTTAGCATATAAAATCATGGCATCAATGATAAACGGAAGATTAAAAATAAAAGCAATAGAGATAGGGGAATACCAGGCTGGTTTCAGAAAGCAGAGATCACTTGATTGTACTGAAGGTAATACAAAAAGCAACATAAATAAAAGAAATAGAAATTCATTTACTTTAAATAACCCTACAGCAGGATCAACAGGAATTTATTAAATAAAGCATTAAAATTAAAAACTAAAGATAACAAGAATTTGAAAGAATGAACACTTTTTTGTACCTGTGAACTAAAGTAACTAGCAGAGGAAAAGAAAGATAAGAAATCCAAACGAGAATGATGATAGGAGTGCGGATGAGTGCTGTTTTAAAAACAGTGTTCAGAAAAAAGTGGTGTCGAGGACAGTGAAAAAGAGAGTGCATAAGACAATCATAAAACCTTAGGCCACATATGATAATGAAACATGGATTTTTGACAAAGATAAATGAAGATAAACTTGTAAGATTGGAACGGACAATTTGTGAAGGTGTGAAGGAAGGTGAAGAAATTTACAAAGATGTACCCTTAACAACAACTATAAAACAAAAAGACTCGGGTGGCTAGGATAACTATAAAAATGGAATAAAATAGAATGCTAAGGAAAGATGGACCCTGAAAGAAGAAATAGAAGAGGAATATTAATCAACCAACTTAATTACTATGGGTTGTTGTATTATATTTTGTATATATTGTATATTATCCTTGAGTTTTTTGCTCTTAACTCCTTCTTCAGTAACCCAACATATGTGTTGAATAACCAATAAAGGTTACTATTATACCATCTTATGATTAAATCAGAATCTTTATGTATTCATGTCAGGTGCCTATATTCAGATTATTATTACAGAGAACACAAGTACACAAATTTCTGCTAGAGTGTAAATGAGAAACACAACAAAAGAGTATCACATTTCTCATAAACCATGCAGCGCCAGAGATGATTTAAAGAATCCGAGTATTCTAGAATACTCGGAACTTGTTCACAATGGCTTTTGCAGCCCTACATGGGACACGAGTATATCATCATACAGCAAATGAAGCAATTGTAAAAAGTTTGTTGTCAAATGATATTTTGCTGGTAGAAAAAAATAAGAACCAAAAAGCTTATTTGGTTGTCTGCGTCTTATTTATCGCTCAATCTAAGATTTTTAGGTTCACCAAGTCATTGTACCAGCCAAGCTTCTTCTTGGTAGATAATAGAGCTGCAGTGCTCTTCTCAGTGTTGATTCCTATTCGTCAATTACCACCCCCGTACAATAAACTGATTTTCTCCTTGCAATAAAGTTATCTTCGCCCAGAGGATTAATTATGACGTTTCATTGGGAATATTTTGCTTGCTTCTGTACAACAAAATTTGAATTCCTCGTGCGATTTTCTTTATTTTTTTTAGTGGCGGGAAAGGTGATTCACGCCCGTTTTTCCTACAAAACCATTTAATTTTGGGTAAACAAATTCGGGTGTAGCAGAAAAAGCACCGAAGACGCATCGCATTCTGGATGTCTGATAACGAACCAAAAATCATCGACCAAGCTCAAGGTGAAGATGCGCAAGTTAGCAGAGGCTGCAGGATCTCAACTGGGTGAGTAAAATGGGTGGCGCGTCTGCTAACTTCAGAGCAAAAGCGACTATTTTGTAAGTATTTAAGAAGAACCCAATAAACGTTTTATGGCGTCTTGTAAACATGAAAGAAAGTTGCATTCACCACCATATACTGGAAATGAAAAAGTAGTTCAAACCCAAAGAGTAAATACTTAAATACTATGCGCTCAGATATGTCTGATCATCTAAGCCCAGTAACAAAAATAATCTTTTTTTTACTTGCCGAAGGTCAATCGGCCTTTGCAGGTTTAGAAACAATTAAATCGCCCTTTCAAAAAAGCCAGTTAGGGCCAACGATCAATGAGATGAGTGAAGCATTTATATTTACTTTTCTTTACTAGTTCTACATTTAACTGTTTACTTTACAAGGTGCATTACATTCATTTCAATTTATTGGCAATTTTCATTATGTGTGTTTGAAGCTTTCAAAACAGCCAATAAAAACTTAATAGAATTCAAAATGATAGTCGGCAATAGAGCAAAAAAGATGCATCATTAAGGTCATCACAGAATACCAAATTTCCAGTTGTATCTATTGGAAGTTTGCGAGATAAAAAATATTGAAATGTGAAAGTAAAGGCAAGTCCTTACAAGGTCAGCTGCCTACTTGAGCAACAACTAAGAACTCACGTAGTAAGATTTCTGTAGCACAATCAAAAAAATTATACTACATAAATTTATCTTGAAAGTTAAGAGAAATTAAAAATAATGTAATCCCTAAAGTAATAGAACTATATGTAGATCACTACAGTATTGTATTGTATTGCAGAATGAACAATGATCCCGTGGCTTACACTACGTGACCAGATAGCACACTGTTACGAAGTGTAGCAGTCTGATGTGGAGTGCAAAAAAGGTGCCGCAGTGTCTATAGACCTCTTGCTTTAGTTAATGCTAAAACCATCAAGAACTACCATCCAGGTTTTGGGAGAGATACTTGCAAAAGCCGTTGTTCAACAAACAGATAGGAAGTGGTTTATTCTATGACAAAAATAAGAACTTTTTAAGGAAGTTACACTGGCATCCTTGCCTGGCAACTATCGATGGAAGATTGAGATCATCAGATGCTTACTTGGTATGCTGACTAGTTCCAGTTGTTGTGCAACATACTTTGGAACAACAAAGCTGTCTTCCATATTGGGTGATTTGTGAACCTCCACAATTGTCTTAACTGGGCACCAGGAGGTCCCGGTACTACTTTTGAAAATATGCAAAAACGTCCCAAAGTTACAGCGAGGTTCGGTATGACCTCCAGTCAAGTTACAGAACCATTCAAGACATGTGTGGCCTCCTATCTGCACAACTTCAATTACTTCATATTCATGCAAGATGGTGGACCTCCTTATTTTGCATGCTATTCAAGAGTGGCTCAACATACAATTACTGAGATGTTGGCTGAGTCATCGTGGTTTATATGAATGGTCAACAAGAATTTATTAAACAAAGCCAAAAACTTTGGATTAGTTCAAGAAACTGAAGTCCTTCACAAATGTTCCCAAACAACTGGTGGACAATGTTGGTGCTTATGTAAAATTTTAATACTATAATAAAGTGTGCAATATGAAACTTGTTCCCTTAAAGCAATATTAAAGTTGTTAAATATTTCTAATACGAAATCAAGAGTTGCGGATTCGAATCCCCTCTCGCCAATTCCATCGCTGGCATTTTTACAGCCCAGCTCGACTCAGGCTGCAATAAATGAGTATATGGAGGTCTCAAACTCTGGAGAACAATAGGCGGTCGGTACGTAGCGCTAGCCACGTTACTACCTTTGTGTACTGTAGGCTCTAGATTGTAGCAGATCTATCCTATTACAACCCCAAAGGACCTTCAAAGCCTATTATGGGGAACTATTATTAAATATTTCTAATAAGGAGTATTTTTCACCAATTCTGTAGTATACAGGTGCAAAAAATCAAGACTCAATTATGGTTATGACCATATTATACTTCAATAGCTAAAATAATCTACCTAAGCTACTGCTTTTAACTTATCCTAACCTAACTGAACCAGCAGTCAAATCAATTAAATGTTTATTATACTGGCATTTTTAGTCAACTTTAATAATCGTTTTCTCATAACAGAGGGGGGAGGAGAATTCCCAAAGTGATGGAGTTGCCCATTGTTGTTACACATTCAGCATTGATTAAATATAGATAAAAAATCCTTTTAGATTTGAACTCTGCAGGCTGAGTGAGGTTTCTTCAATTTTTATTGCATTACAAGAAAAGGGATCAAAACTCACAGTAGAGACATAAAAGTGACACCAATCAATATGCCTGACCTTACTGATAAAAGTTCCTGTGAGATCATTTCTAATCCAACCAATGGCCCAATAAAAAATGACAGAAACGATTACCAATTCCTTAATTGTGTATCTAATAATTATGTTAGGGTTATAATTTGTTCTTCTATTACTCTACGACACTAATGGGCGTTTCCGTATTTCTCGGTCAACTGTGTACAGTTCTTATGAGCAGCGTGTTTCTTTTTGAATATAAAGAGATGGTGTAATTTAGTGGTATGAGACCAAAATAACTTTCTTCAATAATATTATGAGATAATAAATAATAAATCAACCCCAGGACGATCTCAGACCTGAATGGAGAAAATATGCACCACTCAAAAATTTGTTAACTCAAAACTTAGTACTTGATGAGAGTGCCACTCTTACAAAACGTGGCGAATGCGAGAAACAGTCATTCCTGTCTCAGACGTAGTTTTCTATTATAAGTTTTTCTCTTCTTTCTTTTCCTTTTCTGGCGTGTTGTGAAGGATCTTTCATCCTTTGGTAAAACAGGGACTAGATTAGTGCTGTAACTGGATATCACTAGGTTTGGACCATGGGTGCAAAGTGGTAACATACTTCAAAGTAAAGTAAACTCATCTACACTCATATAACAGGTTCTGCCCAATATAGGCAGTCTTACAACACAATTTACCGATGCCTTTGTTTATCCACAGTCAATTTTTATTTATATTAATGATAATTATCAAATTGGTGTTATCACAAAATAGAATCATAAATAAATGTCACTTATACATGTTCTTCATCCAACATTAATTGGACACGAAGTTAATCAGTTGCTGTTTCTTGAACTGAGTCAATTTCTTTCTGGTCGGTATCTGATAAGCCTTCCTCAATACCACATTGCTCAGCATCATCATCACATTTAATCATTTGTTTCACAGTTGTAATTGGCATATTATATTCTATTTGCTTATGACTTTGTTTAATCAGAATACCAACAAGCATGAAATCGTCTCTTTCTTTCTGCCATTTGATCACACCAGAGTACATTTCAGCTATGTTAGTAAGGATTTACTGCAGGCAATGAGGCAATGTAAACTAACAAATTCAGCTTTTTTTGTAGTATCTGCAAACTCATTTAATTTTTTTACAAATTTCAAGCCACTGCCTTTATATATAGTTCATCATTATATTGATTTGTTGACTTTCTAACTGACCATTCACTTACTCTTTTAATTCAACTTATATTCTTAGCGTAGTTTTGCTCCACCTGACGTGATCTACAAAATAATCCTTAGCAGTTTAAATTACGCACCTTGGATCTATTTGCTTTCTGATTGTTTTCTCATCTTGTTTTAGTCAATTAGAAAAAACACATTCTTTAATAACCCACCACTTTCTACCTTTGTTCTGTCTTGGTTTATCTGTGTTTGTTGAATTTAAGCTTTTAATGCAACATCCATCAACCTCAACCATCATAATTGGATCAAATTTTTGGATTTTGTCTAACTTTCCAAAACACCACCTCTGAAGGAATACTAAGTTAGTAAGCATTGTGAAATTGCTGCTCACAGTTGCCTTGTCTGAGAACGTGAACATATTTTGCACTCTGTTTTGTAAAAAAAAGTTCCAAGAAAGGGGCCAACAGTTCTCATCTTGCAAATGTTATGTTGTTCTTTTGCAATGGACACACTTTTCTGCATTCTTTTAGCTTGAGTAGTCTTTGTAGTTGCATTGAATTCAATAGTCTAATGTGGTCAGACCTTTCCACAACATTCAGTGTAGAAGAACAACTTGGACATTTTTTCATTAGTTTCCTAATGTATAAAAAGAAATCGTTTCTTCAATAATAAGTCCTTTACATTTGCTTGTTAAAGAATTTGTCCATGCTACCGTTGGACTTGATACACTCCAGTCCATTCTGCAACTTTTTTTTTTTTAGTAAACGCAAGAAAAAGAACTAAACTTTAATAAGCTGAAGTTTAACTTTTGACTCATTCAAATTTATCTTTCAGTAGCTTCATTGTTTCAAGCGTTATGGCTGCCTATTATGACTATGCCAATAGTTGACATTGGTAATGTTTGGATCCCCCGATTAGATACTTTCATCATGCCATACATCGGGTTCACACTCAGACAGTTTTGCTTGCATTACAAGTCATGCCACTAACAACCTCAGTGCCACCACCGATGCCCATCCATATGCCCACAATCAACTGTAGACAGACTGGTCATGTTGTAAAGGCGCCGATATAGGACAGAGCTTGCTATGTGAGGAGGTGGTTATCTTATCTCAAAGGATGTTACCAATTCGTGCCAATGATGAACCCTACTGATGTCTGGTTATAGTACTAATCTAATCTCGGGTTTACCAAAAAATTGAGTCCCTTTGTAAGACGCCAAAAAAAGAAAAGAAAAAAGAGAAGAAAAGCTTACATTAAAAAATCGTCTGCACTCGTCGACATTTGAGGCAGCAAATGACAATTTCCTGCACTCACCGCACACTGTAAGGGCAGGACTTGCATGTACTCGAGGGTTCAATTCAAAAATACATAATCTATATGTGTGGCAAATTTATCAATTATCACCAAATTATTAAACAAGAAGATAAGGGGATCTCGCACAAATTTAACATCAGTACATATTATGGAGCATTTTTGCCATTTGTAAATTTAATCCTAAAGTATTACTTGATTTGAAAATTCGTAGTAAACGTGTTAAATAGTCACATTTACTAACTTGAGAAACCAAAAAACAAAACTTGAAAACTAGAAAGCGCAGGACCATAAGTGAGTATGATTTAAAGGGATGCTACAGGAAAGGCTAAAATCAGAAGATACATTCGAAATTTTTACCTGGAGGCGTGTCGATAATCAGATAGTCCAAATTGCCCCAGCACACATCCGACAGGAACTGCTTCACCATGGCGGTCTTCTTTGGGCCTCGCCACACCACCGCACTGTTCCGATTATTAAGCAAGAACCCGATCGACATCACGGCCAGTCCTTGGTCGGCATCGGTATAGACAGGCACCCATCTGGAACAGCTCGATGCACAACTGTCGTACCTAAATCATTCAAATTACCCTTCCGGGCACTGGTGCACGTCTCTCCCCTCAAGCTGCAAGAGATATGGAACGCTAGGGCCGCATAGATCTATGTCCAACAAGCCCACCTACAATAAATACATCAATAATATACAAATCAAATCAGTAGATCGCAAAAGGTACCTTAAAATTTCGTTCCTTTAATGTTAATGCCAGTTGAGTGCTGACTGTGGATTTGCCCACGCCACCCTTGCCCGACAGGATCAAAATAATGTGCTTCACGTTATCCAGCATGGTGATATAATTAATAGTGCAATTTCATTATCTATTACTAAAATTTGAGAATCATCCGGAGACCACGGATGACATCATTTTAAATATTGAAGGTTAGAAGCAGTGCTACCACAACGTTGCTGCAATACTAACCAACTACACATTTTTAATGTTATATATAGGAGGAGTCGTAAAAAATTTAAAAATGTAAAATTTTAAATAAAATTGAAAATTCGTTAGATTGAAGACAATTTAACGTATTTTAAAAATAACTGAAATACAGTCAAAGAAAAATCTCATTAAAACAATTAAACATTTAAAAAAATGAACAGGAAATAGAAGAATTTCAATAATAACTTAGAAAAGAATTAAGTTGAACACATTTTTTATATATGTGAATAAAAAAAAATACTTTAGGTCTTAGCTGACGACCTACAAGGAAGAAAGTTGAGAAAAACATTTCCAGGCAACAGTGGGGATCGCGCCAATAACACTGTACAATAATATATCCTCTCGGGCATCTTTTTTGAAAGTGTTTGGGAGTGAAGACGATCCAATGTTATACACCTACTAGAACAACGATGTTGCCATAAAAATGTTTCTTCTGCAGCTCAAATAAGCTAAACGGGTCTCTTTCTTTTTTGCTGTGATAGTTAAGCCAGACACATCGCTTTACTGTTGCTATATCTCTAACGCTATGGGCCAACATAAAGAAAGAGAAGGCAATACATTCTGAATATTTCTTAAGGAAAATACGAACATTTGAGGAAGAAGAATAGAATTAGAGGATGTTGTAGACAATTTCCAAGAAGTAGTATTTTAGAGGAAGAGTATTTTCATCTGAATGGCAAAAGGAAAAACGACAGGATCTGATAGCTTACCATTTAAAAATTTCAAGACCTTGGGAGAAGTGAGGAGTGTGATTTATAACCAAACTTATGAATAGAATCCTAGAAGAGGTAAATATACCAAACAGATGGAGAATGACAAACGTAATTGCGGAAGGTACCTCCCTATTAAACTGATCAACCACATCATGAAGGAAACTAATTGAAGAAGAAAATTGCAGAAAAGCAGCTGGAGTTTATTAAAAGTAGAAAGACCATTGACGGCATCCATGTCATAAAGTACACAGAGAAGAGCAAGCGATTATACCTCGTATTTGTTAATCTAGAAAAGGCGTACAATGTGGTAGGTAGAAACCTGACTTCGAAGAAAAAGACTTCGTTTTTTAAGTTTTAAAAGACTTAGAATAAACCAAAGATCGGCTTTTAATTTGCATCTGAGCAAAACGCCAGCCAGTTTCTTGTTTTTACTCATCCTTTAACACTCGTTCCATTAAAGTGACCAACGATACACCATAAAACAAATTATTTAGAGAAGAGCATCGCAGAAAAGTAGGTGGAACTTAGTAGGTAGAAAGACTATCGATGCCATTCATGTCGCTAGCATTACTCTAGAGAAGTACAAACAGGCGACCAAGCCATTTTACCTCGTTTTTATTGACATGAAAAAGGTCTAGAAACCCGATCGCAAATAAAGAAAAGTACAGAAGACCTGTGTGGATTTTATCAAGGTTCTATTTTGGAACTTAAAGATCAGCCTGCAGAGAACTGCTGAGAGAAAAGTAGGTGGAGTTCATCAAAGGTAGAACGATGACTAATTGCATTAATGTCACTAATATCTCCCAAGTTACATAAAGAATGTTAAACTACTACATCTCGAGCTTAAAAAGACCTACAAAATTCAGAAGACTTGCGTGATTCTCATCAAGGGCATTCTTTGAAATTCGACGACTGGAGTCAGGGTCACTGTTTTAGGAATTGGTCTGAACCAAGAATTGGCTTTCCGTTTGTTCCTGTTTACCATAATCGTAAATACAATCATACGGAATATTCGGGGCAAAGTCTTAGTCAATCCCTTATTTGCAAATGACATCCTTCTAATTGCTGACGTACATTGATGTCCATAAAATGGATGAAAGCTAGTAAGTGGCAGATATTGAAGGTGACGACTAAAACACGGAGCACTGCTGAGGGATTCGGTTTTAAACACAGATCAGCTCCATCCTCCAACTATCGCCCCAGTAAACTGAGTAACTACACCATAAAATATATTAATTGGAGGAGAGCATTGTAGAAAAGTAGGAGTTTATCAAAGGTAGAAAGAGCCATCGATGGCATTCATGTCGCTAGGATCCCAGAGGAAAAATACATAAACCATTGTACCTTGTCTTTTATTGACCTAAAGAAGGCCTACAACGAGATGTCTAGAAACTGATTTCAAACGAAGAAAAGTTGAGAGGAACTATGTGGAACTTATCGAGGACATGCATTGAAATTTGACGACTACAATGTGATACAACATTGTAGGATTCCATTTTAGTTTGCTCCTGTTTATCATCATAAATACCATCATACAACATATCCAGAATAGAGCACCAGCCGGTTTCTTGTTATCACACTACATCCTCCAACTACAATCCCATAAAACTGACAAAATCCACTACAAAAGAAATTAATCAGAGGAGAGCATTACAAAAAGTAGGTGGAGTTTACCAAAATTAAAAAGACCATTGCCGGCATCCTACAGAAATGTATATAGAAAAGATCAACCCATTATGCTTCGTCTTTGTTGACCTAAAAAGTGCGTACATCAGAGGCCTAGAAACCTGGTCTCAAACAAAGAAGAAAAATTTAGTCTTCAGTTTGTTTCTGTGTCTGATCATTGTATATACAATCATATGAAACATCAGGGCAAAGCGTCAGCCAATTTCTTGTTTGTAAATGACATCCTTCTAACTGCTGGCACATATCGACATTCATGAAATGGATGAAAGCCAGTTACATACATATTAAAGGTGCTCTACTTCATTTCGATATTTAACCACAACAGTAATATAGAATAACGGCTGCAAAGACGTTTAAAATAGTCATCTCTGGCAGAACGACACGATGGATATCATCAAGGACAAGAAGATACCAAAAAAACTGAAAGGGTGTCAAATACGTCGTTTGTCCAAGTATGATCTACGAGGCAAAATGCTGGGTTTTTCGTGTAAATGAGGAACTGATACTCCATGTTGTCAGGATGAGGTAGTTGCTGAATGTCACTCTTAGACGACTCAGTGCAGTTATTTAAGGTAAGTTGCTAATAGCAAAAGTTAACGGTGGGATTCAGGAGATAATATTGTGTTGTTGGGCAATTTCGAGAGGAAAGAGGATGGATCATCTGATCCAAAAGGTGTAACGGATCCAAGTAGATGACAGGAGAGGATGAGTTAAGCTTAGCGTGGACGAAAAATCCAATAGTCAAACACGTTGGAAGAGAATTTGGCGTATAGAGACAAAGCGGGAGTAATAAAGTTCAGGGGCGGTCTTTGTATAATAATTTGTCGTGCACTGTAAACGAATATAAAACTATTTTACGGATACACCAGGTATAACATTTCTTATAAAAATAGATATCAATATGGTTGAATTACTGAAACTAAAAAAATAGTTTTATATCAATAATCTGATTTATAAACTAGTTAATAATTATAGTTTACGTACCTGTAGAAAGTTAGCGTCCAAAATGTAAGGCACTTTACTGTCTGTGGCATACAACTCCAAAAAATAACAAAAAGCTTTGTGAACGTAAACTACTCAAAGTCCCGATTACCGAAGCGAAGAAAAAAACCTCTTACAGTATGTGATAACGATAACAGAATTTTAAAAGCAGCATTTCAACGGAAATATTTCCCGCCACCGAATATTTTAAATGCACCCACCTTTATCTGCCGAGCCACGCAGCGCCGCCATGTCGGAACCCACCTTTTGATGCTTTCCCCACCATTCCCCCGCGCTGGGTTCTTCCACGCAGCCACACCAAGCACTTCTTCATCTAACTTATCACAAACACCAACTTCCACTACAAGGGAACGCGGTTTTCCCGCTGCATTTTCCGCGAGCACGGCACAAATGACCCGGAAACCACTAACCCCCGCTACGGAAGACCGTCGCAGGTTTGTCGGAACAAGAACAACTGAAGCCGCCGGAAGTGGGGGCTAGCCGAACAGCCCGGCAAATGTTTGCAAGTCTGCAAATTATATACAGGGGTAAGAGAAAGAAATGTTCTTCAGCAAAGCACAACAGTTTTTTAACGTCGGAAAGTCTTATCTGGGGTTCGTTTTAAATTTTTTGTCTAATGAATGATAATCTCTTCTCTGAACCTAATTTTATTTTTGTGTTTGCAGCTTTACCGGATATTAACACCAACCCTCGCATTCAAAAGGGGGGCACTTTTGAATGCTGGGTTGAGACGTTTTGGCAACAATCATGTGGCCAAAATGGCACAATTTGAGCAGCTCCAGGTGGTCGTTGTCCCCCAAATTTTTTACACGAGATGCAAATTACCACCTAGATAAGGTAAATCTTTAGAATAATAACGAATTTAGTGGAATAGCAAATTGTGTTTTCATAAACATTTGGCAATATTGTTGTAAGATTTTGCAACCCCCGTGGGGAGGCAATTTTCAAACTCAAGAATATTTGGGATTTATTTTTCAAAATTTAAAAACCAACCGCCTGCAGAATGTCAAAATTTTATCCTCACAGGGTGAAACAGTGCCCAGGCATTTTTGGATCAAAAAAATGCTAATAGATAATTTAGATAACGTATTTACTTCTCTGTTGGTCTACAGCTGTTTTAAACTATATCATTACATCAATTTAGAAAATGTGGGCTAGCTCTTCATCAACAATGTAGGTCAAAGTTCAGTAGATAAACCAGAACGTTAAAAAATTGCTTAACCCAAAATAATCATCTACCGACTTTTGAACACTTGCAATTGCATATTTTTGTTATAATTTTTTTTAATTCTATGTTTTCTGAATTGCAAATGTCGGGTTCCTAAGGGATTCCAAAATCTGGATAAGTCGATAATGTGGACTGGATTACATTCCTGTTAGTCCGGATGATCTACTGTATGTCCACTCTTGTCATAATAAAAGAACGGGAGACACATGAATCACGTCAAGTTTTAGTGGATTGTGACTAATAGATGAATGTAATACAAACATTCTAATTAGGTCAGTTGAGACTCGAAGGAGGAAGGATTGTTGGACCTTTTGTCCAATGATTTTTAATTTCTTTTGTCTCATTCATCCCTCCAAACAATGAGTAGTGTTATTGTTGACCAAAAGTGTACGCTGTCTTCTGGATTGCACTGGTTTTGAACCAGAAAAGACTTCGCGAAAAGCATCTGAAATCGTTCCTGATGGAAAACTGACCGTCGAAGTATGGATTTATTTCAAATTAGTAGATGTCGGTACCTCTTTTTAAAAAAGACAACAGGAGAATAAATCTTTCAAATCAATATTGGAAGAACAAATGAGTTTACTGTTCTTCTGCCAAAAAGCAAAAATTGGGTCATTCAGTTACTGCTGATCATTAAAAATCCTTGCAGCTTGGTGTAAATTTATTTAGTTATCTGTAATTAGAAGAATTACAGACTGAGACTTTAAAACATGTAACCCATCCAAATAGCAGGCTTCACTGACAAGACCTTTCAGGTATAAGTCATCCTGGAAGAGAGGCGATGGTCCTTAAAAGACTGTCAGGGAGTAAGTGAGCACTAACAAGATCTTGAAGACAAAATTATTAATGATAAAAAAGCTGGTCAAGCCTAACAATCAGTGGGAGACTTATGGAAGACGGTACCATTTGAAATTGGAGAACAAGTCATGTTTGAACTGTAAAAAAATTACAAAGGGGGTTCGGTTGGAGTAAGTGTTTGTCTTGAAAGGAGAGGTCTGATACCCAGTTAAGTAAAATTTCGAATTGTAATTCCTGCACTTGTGCACACAGAAGCACTATTTGGGATTCAAAAAGGTCGAGGGTGTGTACGGAAGTATGATTGGTTATTAAAGCACGGAACTGTTGTCCCGAGCAAGTCACCTTACAAAAAATTAGTGACATTAATTTACATTCTAGTACTCATCGAGCCCAGTTGTAATACTCAAAGTGGAAAAGTGCTTTAGGTTTGTTTTATGTGACTCGTAATCGCAGTCAAAACCTTCTACTATGCACATAAAACATAAGAGAGAACAACATATTTCTGTGATGCTTGATACTCTGAACATTAGCACTGGCTCTGATCTATTTCACTGCAGATTACTGTTCCTCTGTATGGCTGAACAATAAGCACAAAGATGTAGCAGACACCCAATTGATTCAAATTGCTTCACCTCATCTACGAAGAAGAGCAACTCTCAAGCCACAGAAAAGAAAGAATACTCGCCGACAATGAGCTCCCTATTCATTCTATCACTGGACTCATTATTAACTGAAATTCCCGGCTCAATAATGAGTGCCTGAGAAAATGGGAAACCAGTTATACGAAAAATAAAAGCCTCCTCCAGTTTTCATTGGAGAAAGCAGGATCTAACCTAGCCCGCATAGAATGCGGCATCTTCAGTAGAATATGGATGGACCGGAGAACCAGCAACAAAAATTTGAATATATTCCAACTGTTGGGAATGCAAATTCTGTGAAGTTAATGAACAATTAGTCACACATGTAACACAAAAATGTCCCACAAAACACATCAAAGGGCTTTAGAACACTTCCACTAATGGTGAAGATTTAACTTCCTGCAAGGGAACGCTCCTGGTCGTCGTGCAGCATCATCTTTGGATACAGGACAATGTAGCAAGCACCGCGCCTCAGAAGACCGCCATTATTATCTCCCTTGTTTGAAGTGAATGCAGGTACTCCATTATTTTTAGTGACTGAATAGAGAGCCTGTTTGCACCGCAGCCAAAAGTCTCAGCTTCTTGATCACGTTGGCCTTCTCCATGCATCCTTACATGCCTATACACTTAATTCTAGAATGTTCGCCACCCCGTGTCGGCTCTCTGACCAGAGTACCGAAATCTTTGTTTGCGTTTGCACTAAGCTTCCGAGAACTGTCACAAACATTTCGGCAGCTCTTCCAGAAAGGACTTTTTGAGGTCTATCGTTACACTACCCCCTCTTCCAAGTCGTTCTGTCTCAGAATCGCAGTGATCTATGTGACTTGCGGAATGGTCTGTGGAGGAATCGCCATACTCTCCAGCAATTGCATGTGTTGTCTGATGGTAGAAGTAACAGTAAATCATGGAGAATTCGATTTGGTAGCAACGTGCACACAATCCCACACCAATGAAGATACTTTTGTTAACGTTGCCCGTTTTTGGAAAAGGACCGGAAGCTGCATCTCTTTTTCTTGGTTTTCTACATTGGATTGCCTCATAGGGGCTTTTTTGAGGGGATATTTTCTGACGCACTTCCTGAACCATTCATTGGTTTTTGGGTAAATTGTGAAGTGCAACGCTCTTGAACATTATGCAACGTTTTCCTAATCTCGAGAGTTCTTCAGACACCCCATCAAGCTTCTTGTAAAGTTCTATCTATTGTGACCAAGTACTCTTTTCCACTGGATTTGGTGAGCCAGCTGCTTTTCGGTGGTCTCACTTCACTCAATTCCAAGTCAAGTTCCTATTAATAACATTAACATATTACAAATTCCTAACTCCTGATTTCTCTTTCAAATTTTCCGAATGTTCTTTTGTGTTCTGCTCCAGCTCTTTTCTAAAACCTTCGAAGTTCTGCACATATCTTCAGTTGTTTTGAAGCGCTTTTTTTACTTCTACCTCTAAAATCTGCGTTTACCTTTATTTCCAGCATATTCCCATTTAATGTTTTGCACGAGCTTCCAGATTTAACTTTTGCATTTATTTTTGTTTATTATAACTTTCCTTTTAACTGGAATATTATTTGTATTATTTACTTCTCATAGTTCCCTCCTCAGTTTTCCTTACAAATTTCCAAAGCATTTTTTCGCGCTTCCCTTTAAATCTTTGTTGAAATACCTAGAACGTTCTTCAAACTCTTCTACTAACCTCGTTATTCTGAGTATGCCATGCCATTAGATTTTTTGAATTGTTCTTGCGTATTAATTTTTAGTTCTTGTTCTGTATTAATTCTTCTAGTTCTGTGGTTTTGAATAGATACGTGTCTGGAGTCTCAACTTCGTTGATCAGAGAATGTCGTATTATTTCCTGTTGGACCACTTTCTTCCTTGTCATCTCGCTCTTCAAATTCACTTTTGTTAGAAAATGATTTTGAATGTGCCACTTTGCCGGTTCTCGATCCTGGCAAACAATTATTCCAACATATTCATGTATACTCTACTAATATTACTGATGTAAGTCGGGAAAAATAATGTCCGATGATTTTGTTCTTAATCTATCTACATCACACATTGAACTAGACAGCCTCAAATTCAGCAGTTGTGACGATTGAATTTCTCTTCTCCATGGTACCAGGCGGATATTGTTCTTATGTGAGGAATTCCGTAAATAACGGATTTGAGTTTCGCCAGCCATGAGACGCAAAGTTTTTTCTTATACGGTAAATATCCGATGACAACACCTTGTCTGGTTTAATCTCGTTGCACCAAAGGTGTCTGACATTGTATTACATCTTTGTTTCCGCGCCTCCCTCGTGGCAGGATCTATGCATCAAGATCTACACAACATGAGTGTGGTATCCTTTTCCCCATGACACTAAAATTACCCCGTCTGGTCTTTCCCCGTCATCTCTGGATAGTCTAGTGGACTCTAAAGTGGTGTGTATATGTGCTGAAGCTAGTGCTCGTTGTATTATTTGATTTAGTTCGCCGTGTCTACTAAATCTTCCTTTGCTTTTGGAGCAGGATAAGCCATGTGTACCAGTCTCGCTTACCAATGCGCCACAGTTATGAGTAAATTTGACATCCTAATCTTAAGGCTGCACAAGTTTGGAAATCTTGGTTATCTGTTAGGGTACCAATATTTGCAATGCTCCCGTTTCCCGTCGTTGAAGAACACTGAAACGTGCTTTGTCTTTCAACGAGATGTAATTCAGATTGCCGCTTATTATTTTCATGGTGTTAATAGTGAAATTGTTTCCACAAGTCGTCTCGTCCAAGAAATGTAACGTCCGTGTCGTCCACCTTTGGAAGAATTCCAGAGCCGAGATTAGGAATGCCGATAGTGCTAGACCTTTAATTCTTCCTGTACCTTGTCCTCAGAAAAGAGTATTTTGATCGCACCTTCGATGTCAAAATCATTGTTTTAATCCGTTTCTCGTACAACGCGTGGGCTATATTCTTTGGATTGTCAGTGGGTAGTTGAAATCTTGTAACACATCACTTGACTTTGGAGGTTAAAGACTTTTCTTTCGAATTCCCGTCTACATAGAGTGGCAGATAGAAGGAATTCTGTCCAAATCTTGATTAAATTCTTTTGAATACTCTTGTTTATAACTTTAGATTGTTTGCGACGGTAAAACGGACACCTTTAGGAATTCCGCCTATTGTCTAATTAGATTTTCAATCAAATGCAGAGTGTCATTTGTTCTGCACAGTTCGGGTGGTTTTTAGAACTTAAACCTTGTTTCTTTTCCAGATGATGATCAAGTTTATTTTGATCGTTGAAGGTCCTTGAAGGGAAAGACGTGTAGATTCTGTTCTGGTAAGAGTATCAAGGTTGGAAAATGTTGTAGTAGACATTTTAGTGGAAAGTGTGGAGAGGGCATAGACAGGACTTGCAAATCCAAAGCTTTTTTTGACTTTTCTAAACGGATTATCTGAGAATGAGTCAAATCCACACATTTGGATTGGAACCATTCAGATGTTACACATTATCATAGGTCTAGTTTCCTACAAGAACAATAGAGTTTTTGGGCAGCATCTATAGTATTTAAATCGAGGAAATTTTAGCTTTAGCCTTCATAGCTTCAAGAGCCTTTTCTTCTTCTCGCCGCTTTTGTTAGAGTGCCACATCATCACAATCAATTTCTTCTTTATCCTTCTTGGGGGACCTTTAAAAGTTTCTTCTTTCCTCCTTTACGCCCTGACACGCAGTCACATATTTGTAGGGATCTTTAGATTACAAAAAAAGGAATCTTTCTTGCGGCGCAAAATTTTCACATGACAGTTTTGGGGTTTATTTTTCTTAATTTGTAAAGCAAAGTAAATAAAAAATCTTACAGTTCGACCTGTTTCTAGATATTTTTTGACGGCAAAGTATGATAGACAATCAAATTTTTGTGACTTTTGGAGGGGGTTAAAATGTGAAAAGTCGACTGTTCTTGAAGAATTTCGCAAAATTTCTTGACCCTTTGACTCCTTTCGAAAGTCTTAACGTTTTGGTTGTCGAAAATAGAAGAAAATCTATATCCTCACCAGATTCATTACAGACTAGTCAAATTCGTCTTGGAAACGCACATTTAAAATGACACAGCCTGTTACTAATATTATAAGTTTTTTATTTGAAAACACCTCATATACAGCGTATGTCATAAAACGTATAATTTTTGAAATTTTTTTTGTAATGTACAACTAAATTATTCTTAACTATTACGCAAAATCACATTAAAGGCTGCAGTAAGTTATGTGGGTTGCCTCGCTTGTAATCTAATATTTGATTGCTTCATCTCCATGGTTACGCTGTTGCAATGACAACACAGTTAACCATTAGCAACTTGTCAGCATTTAACTTCCAAACATAATGGTAAAATTTTGCCTTCCCATTAATTTTACGTCACGTTTTCCTGCTTGTAGATTCTGTCGCGCGCCAAGCCCGCGCTGCGCCCGAAGGACAGCAACTCCTCCAAGGGTTCAGCTGGGGGCTCTTCGGGCGGGAAGAACATCCCGCAGCTCAAGGACTTCTTGTCGCGCCGAGACTACACGGGGGCCATTACGTTGCTGGAGGTTAGCAAACTGCTTAGATTTTTTTGTGTATAAGCGCCTTTGCGTTGGCAGTTCAAGCAACATCAGGACTCCAGCCCAGACATAGCTGTGTGGACAGCCTACTGCGCGTTCCACTTGGGGGACTACAAGAAGGCACTGACCGTCTACCAGAGCTTGCAAAGCCAAAACGCAAAGACCCTGAACCTGCTGGTGAACATCGCTTGCTGTTACTTTTACCTAGGTAGGTGGCGGTCGGGAAATTTGATAATCATTAAGCTCGTTTTGAGAAGGTTTCGATGAATCTCTTGTAGATCTTCTTAGGCATTTAACTGATAGGAACACTTCAACTAAAAATCAATTGTGAGATATTGTATGACTTGCGAAGTCGAAGATCAAGGTTCTCATATAGTCATTTTTACCCTAAAAAGTAAACAAAACCCCAATCTACTTGGGATAAAGCAAAAAAGTTTGTATATCAACAAACATATCAGACGAATCATATCGCACTTTTTAAGGAATGTACGTGGAAGCAAAAGAGGTGTTGGAGAAGGAATCCCCGAGTGGACTGAAAACCAGGTTGAATTTTCACTTGTCTCACAAGCTGGGCGATGAGACAGCGTTGATGGAGCACCACCAACAGCTACAGGACATCCTAGAAGACCAGCTGAGCCTGGCCGCCATCCATTACCTTCGCGCGCATTACCAAGAGGCTATTGATATTTACAAGAGGCTGCTTCTGCAAAATAGGTGAGCTTCTACCACTTCCTTACCATATAAGTGTTTGAACTGGATCCTTCGCTATCGACGACGCAATAAAAGTCGCAGTCTTTATTTACAACAAATTCTGAGATCTTGAAATTTTTTTTCAGTATTCGGAAGTCATTTTGATCAAGGAGTGGAGAAGGAAAAAGTTGGCCCATCAGATGTCCACATTTTAGTTTCTCTACTCTCACTCTCTCTGGTTCTGTGTTTTCAGTCAGAAAAATTTGATTAACTTAACGAAAGATTTCAAATGTCCTTAATTCCAATATGCTTCCCTTTCGTATCTTCTTTATTATCTCTTTACATAGTCTATTGTCAATTAAATTGTTCCTTTTTGCTTTAATTCATGACTGTTAGTTTGTTTTAAAACTTTCTCTATTTTTTGTTCTTTTTATAATTTATAATTTTTTTATGTTCATTTGCTTTTAACTTAAAAATTGTATTTTTGCATTGTTTTATTGTTGTCTATTTCTACTATTCTTTAACTATGAAGTTTTTCTTTTTATTATTTTATTTCCCTTATTAAAAATTTTTTATTATTCTTCCCTCTACTTTGTTTGTTTGATTCTATACTTCCTTCGTTTATTTCTTACTGGTTCTTATTGTAGTAGTTTCTATATTGCGTGTTGATGTTTGCCATTTCATACTCTACCTTGAAGTCTCTTTTCAATTGTTTATTTAGTTCATTTTAGTTGTCAGCTTTCTTCTTTTGCAGTGTTTATTATTGTTTTTCCATTCTCTATGCAACGATTTTCTTTTGTTTATCATGTTTTAATTTGTTTCTTCTTTTATTATTAGTTTTATTTATTTACTTTGTTAATAATCTATTTTTATTTTATTCTCCTCAGTTATGGTTTTTACTTCTTATTTTGTATATATAGTTAAATCGACAGAATTATATCTGCATTTTAATTTTTTTCTGTGTATTTCTGTGTTCCAATTATTCTCCTTGTTTTATTTGTATATCTGGCTTTTTATCGTTTCCTTGCTTTTATCTTTCTCATTTTAAACAAAGTTTTTTCGTCAATCCATTTTGTAGATTGAAAGTATCTGGTGGTTGGTAATTTTTATTGTTATTAAATATTGATTTTGCCGCTTAACTCTGCCCCCTTTCCTTCAGATAGGCTTTTTAAACTCCCAAGGCAGAAGATTTCTTCTATGTTCAATAGGAAGAGAGTTGATTAAAATGTGTCCCATAGATTTTTTTTAATGATATGGTGAATGTCTTTAACATAGCATTTCAAGTGGTGATCTCTCGCGCACTTAATATACGGTAGGGCACCATTACAATAGAGCTGAAGGGTAACACGGTCGGAAATCTTTGTTTTACGAGGTTATTGCTCAGTGATAAGAATTGTCATAATAGTAAGTTCCATTAACATGAACATAAACGTTGCGTGCCGCACTTTACAGGCCTAAATTACTGGGGTTTCTGAATTAAACGCTTCTTTATAACTATATTATCATAGAAAACCTTCGACATTTTTCATTTCACCTGATGGAGAGGCTTATCTGAACTTATTGGGTCTCTTCCATCTACCACAAACTTTGCGATTAGAGATAGATACTTACGAAGTTCATAAGGTGCTTTTGTGGATTCTAGACTAGTCTGGACTGGTCACTTAATGAACCTTAGCAGAACCACCAGAGCGGGACACTCACACAAGTTGGTTTTGGTAGATTGATGTTTTATCAAGATATCGCAACTCTCTGCTTTCATGGTTGTAAGATGCACGTAGAGAGAAACCTTGAGTATCGTCTTTCAATGACAATGAATATCTTTAAAGTAAAAAATATCTCATGCCATCTTACCCTCACAGTTGGTCACATTTTTCCTCGCGAAAGAGACTTTTATATCAAGCACAAATAGACGAAATTCTAGAAAGGAAGATTGTTGACGATGTACCTCCTAGCCCTTTTTATCGTTTTGAGTGACTTGCCCAAAATGAAGGCAAAAAAAACAAATAATGGACCAATGGCCCCGTTAATCCTAAACCTTTTGCAGAAATTGATAGATTAACTCGAAAAGTGTTTTTAAATTGGAAATTTGAAATTAATATAATTAATTTGCGCTAACAAAGACACGATGTTGAAGTCGCAATGTAGAGCTATCCCGTAGATAGTAAAAATGAAATGCATTTAAATCTACGCGCACTGTTCACATAATTTTTCATTTTTTTACTTGTTGTTGTGTTCTTATTTCTTTGATTTTCACTTCTACAAAGACTCTTCTTTCTATAGTTTTGTTTTATTTCAGAAGTTATCTCCTGTTCTCCACAGACAAAGTTTTTTTGATTATTTTACGCTTATTGAGTTTCATCCATGTCTTGTTTGTTTTTATCCGTTACTTTTTTATTAATTTATTTACAGTTTGCTTTGTTTCTTTAAGTAATTTTTATAGCATGATTTTTCTCTTTTTCTATCACTTGTTTGTTTTTATTCTAATCTACGCTTTTATATATTCTTTTATATTTTCTGTTAATATCTTTCGTTTATCTTATTTTGCTCTCCCGTGTTGCCGCACTTCTTGTTTTTCTATTTTTATCTATACATTTTTTATTTTTATAGTTTTGTCTACTTTGTTTCGGGAATTTCTCTATTTTCTCATTCTTATCGCCGCTTTGTTCTTTGGTTTAGTTGTTTTTGCCTCATTAGTTTCTCCATTATTTTTTTGGAATGCTTTGTCTTGATATTTTGTATTTTCTTTTTTTGGTTGTTTTGTACCGTCTCTGAATTTTGGTATTTGTATTTTTTTATGTGCATTTAGGTAAGTTTCTGTTTACTTTTTAACTTAACCGTTCGTTTGAGAATTTTATTTTTGTTTCACTCTCTTTATGCACTATTTTCAATTATTTTTACAGAATTAAACTAAACTTATTCATTCATCTTAGTCTTTATTTTAAGTAGAGATTTATGATAAATGTGTTCGGCTCCTTTTACACTTTTAAAGCTGGTGCTTAAAAATTTTTAGTTAGTCAAATAGTCAATTTTATGTTAACACTGATATCGCCTCATAATAATGAGCTCTAGGACGATTGTATCAGGTCTCATGTTTGTCCACGGTGGTATAGATGATGCTGTTTCCTCTACTAATGAATGGGATTAAAAAACTGTTTATTATGAACCTCAACGAACGTTTATATATGGAATTAACGGTTACTTTAATTAGTTCATTTAGATTCTTCTAATAGAGGTTTATATTTTGGTATTTTTTGCCGTTTTGTTGGTTATTAGGGCAAACAAATTGCTGCCCACTTCGATGTTTCTTTAAGATCCCCTTTTCTAACTTTGCAGGTCAATGGTACTTCTACTGGCCGAGTTAACACATGGACTTCTCCAAGTCAATCCTTAGTGCAGTTTTCCAAGTGGTAATCTCTTATGTCCAAGCGATAGCATGGCTATAGAATTAAGTGAGACCAGAGCTTTGACAGCAATGATACTATGCGATGCCCTTCTTTATACGAGGATGTTACGCAGTAATGAAAGCATGTGCGACATCCAACAGCTCCTTTACTAGTTCCCATTATATCGAAAATTATTAATGTTTTTGAGTTTAGAAGGTTTTACTTAATAAGATCATCGCCGAAAGCCACCATAAGATATTTAAGAAACCGCTACTCGTTTCCATTTGCTGCATAATATTCTTTGAAAATCAGCAACTGCGCAAAAGCAGGCAGTCTAAAGTCATATGTCTCTCTCTAAACTTAATCGGAAGCTCTTGTTCAGCATCACATCCTCTGAAAGATAACGGATGATTTTTATAGAGGTTTATTTTAGCGAGTAGTCGCAATTTTCCGCTTTTCTAGAAGTAAATCCATTGTGTAGGAGGACCTAGGGTCTACCAATGACTTTCCGATTATTCTTCAATAACGTTAAAGTTCTCCTTCAAATCAGAGAAGGCATCGTTCCACCCGTTCAAATTTTCTCCGTAGCTGAGGATCGCACTTGAACAGTGACAACGTCACCACTCTTCTGGGAATTCGAAGAGAGTTTCTTGACCATAGCGGTGGCATTCTTACTTTAATTAAGGACAGTTAAGCGCCCCCTCAGTCTTTCTTATCACAAGTGCACATATGCGATGGACGCAATTATCTCTTTTGATCGCGTACAGCGCACTTAGCTTACATTTTTGGGGTTGTTCGCACAAATTACTAAGGGAAAAATGCACTGTTTCGCTACACTCACGCGGTCCCATCATGCATGATGAGGCAAAACTCCCCCTTTAATTTCAAAGGAAGGTTATGAAACAGGGAATGATCCGATAGTGAGGGACAATATTTTATTAAATGCCAACAGAACAGAGCTTTTTTGTACATTCGGAACAACACTTGTTGGGGACGCACAACGTGCTTTTCGGGCGCACTTTCAACTTGTGGCTCAAGGCTCCGTTCTCAATCGGAAAATCGACTTTATTGTACATAGGAAACTTTAAAAGTTTATTTGTGTAACGAGGAAATGAGGAAGAAGACCTCGGAGACGCAAACACGGCAAAACATCGATGTAATAAGGTGTTCCATTTTGAAGTTTCCGATGCGATCTGTCCGCAAATATGCTGTTGCTCTTCACTTGACTAGTCCTACTGTAGGACGAATTTTGTACCAAGACCTTCGTTTCCACCCATACAAGATGATTGTTATACAGAAACTTACCGAAGATCTTCTGAAATGTCTTGGTTTTGTTTTGACGGTGTAAGGTGGTAGTAGATAAAAGTATACTATAATGTGCAAACGTGAATGAGGACGATTTGGATCAACAAATTGGCATCAAATTTTATGCAAAATTGGAACATTCGTTTGCAGAGCGATGCAATAACTCCAACATGAATAAAGACGATTAAAAGATGCACAGAAATCTGTTATAAATAGTCCATGTTATGGAAGACCAGCAAACGGATTATGATCGGCAAAGGTAAGCGACTGGCAGTCTGAGAACTAGAAGATGAGCCAGGGGTTCTAAAAACTAAAGGTTGTAAAATTTTGACAGAAAATTTTGGCAGGAAGTGTGTTGGGGTAAAATTCGTTGCGCGACTACTCTTACCAGAGCATAAGAAACATCGTATTAATGGCTTACCTTAGAGTGCTACCAATGAATCAAATTTCCTCAAGTAGATTATAACCGAAGCTGAAACATGGGTCCTGGTTTGCCACAACCGAAGGAATGTGTCAGTTTCCAAAGTGCTTACTTTCAATAATCACTTCTAATCTAACCGATATGTGGAAATGATTCGACATTTTTTTGCAGCGAATCTCGATGTACTTCAATCGAAAAACTTTTGGTTCTAACAAGATGGAGCGACAACCTATACCACAAGAGCTTCCCACTAATTGCTGTGTGAGATGTTTTTTCTCTCAATACCGTGACGTCGCTTGATTAGTTCGCTAGCCGGATTTCAACCCGCCTAACTTTTTCCTATGGGGATATTTGCAGGCTAAGCTTTAAAAACACCACCTTAAGACTCCCTAAATCCTACGAAATGCAATACGTCAAGAATTCTGGGGTATTCCTCAACGCATTTGAAAAGGGTAACAAAGAACTTGAGAATGCAACTTCAACTTTGTAGTTATATCCTATAAAAATAAATTTTGTATACTTTCTGCTTTTTTTATTCAACCTGAAAAAGGGGGGGAAAGTTTTGGCCCACCCTGTACTAGTGAAACTTGTTTATCCGGCATCTTAGAATTAAAATTCTGCTACTAATAAAAGACATCACCGAAGTCGCTTCTGAGGCTTTAGAAAATCTATTAGAAGTTTATCGTTATTGAAGACAAGCAGTTTAATTCATTTATACGATTTTATAAGCTGTAAAGAATATTACCGAGCAAAATTGTTGGATGAGGTTTAACAGGACGACGAAAAAGTTTGACCGCAAAGTTTTCAAAGAAACTGAAAAGTGCTTCTAGCAGATTTAACAGTGGACGTCCTGTAATATAAATTCTAGCTGTAAAAATAGCACACATTTTTCGCCAAAGGAGTAAAAGTTAATGTCCAAGTCTATTACGAAAGTTTCTTAAAGACTTATACAACCCTTGAATGCAGAACACTTTGGTGAAACTCAATAAACATTGACAGTGTTCCAATGCACATAGTGAAAACATGTCCAAACTTTTTTCTGTCCATAATAAGCAAAGTACAGCCGGTAGTGACCAATATCGGAAAACAAGATTTCGTTGAGACAGTTTAAAACAGCAGTCAGTAGTATCTTTATTTAAGGAAGATGTTTTGCATCATGTAGAAATAGACCAGGTCGAAAGAGAGGCTACTAATAGTGAAAACCTCTCTGCCCTTTTTAGCATCTTTCTAAACGATTTTTCCTGGTTGATAATCTAAATAAATCGTAACTGAGCAATATATGGTAAGTTGTATCGTTTGGGGTCGACTAAACCGGCAGTTGTCGTTAATGTGGTAGACAAACCATTTTACAAATTATCTAATGGCTGGAGAGTGAGAGAGAGAATTTAAATAACCACACAATTTGAGTTTTTTTGTAAAAATGCTGGCGGTAGTATTTAACGCAAACTCCCCGGTTTTAGAGAAGGTAAAATTCCTGCACAATGTGAGCAATCAGCCCGCCTATGCTTTGCAGAAACAACATAGCCCTGAACGTCTACGTGGCGCTGTGCTATTACAAGCTGGACTATTACGACGTCTCCCAAGAAGTTCTGGGAACCTACTTGAATCAGTACGCCGACTCGGTCATCGCAACCAATCTGAAAGTAAATCAGTTCTGCGTATTGCATCTCCCAGGCGCTTAAACAGCAAAATTTGCAGGCCTGCAACCATTTTCGCCTGTACAACGGGGCGGCCGCCGAGAGCGAGATACGCGGCATCGTGGAGCAGAGCGCCAGCGCCGGGTTCGGGCACGACCTGGTGAGGCACAACCTTGTCGTGTTTCGGAACGGGCAGGGCGCTATGCAGGTAAAATTTGGGGCGAAAACGATCTTTTCTAAACTAATTTAATCATAACTATACTGCAGGATTAAGATTTTATTTATTTGTGTTGCTCATGTGTTGGTAGTTGAGGGGGAAAATAAAAAAATTACCAATCTTCTAAATGCTTAAATAAATTTGAACTCGACCAGGCGTGTATTCTACATTGTAGATATTGCGCTCCCAATAAAATGTTTCAACACCAGGCGAGACGCAATTCATCACTTTTGGTATGTTAGCACTCGTTGTTATGTCTGCCCGATCCAAAACTTGCAACACTCACACTGCCACTACTTTGTGTAAAAATTGCAGTCTTATTAATCACTTTGTAAACTCCGAGACGCGCTTACCAAGACGTGAATGCAGAAAAACAGAATAGCTTAGACAGTTCTTTAGTTGCCTATTTGTTAATTGTATAAATATAAGAGTGTATTATGAGGAAATAGCAAATATATACAACTCAGTGTCTACTATATGTTTAACTGAACAACTTATGATTGGGCTTTATTTCCAATAAATTTCTCTCCAATAATAAAAAATTAAGAAATCGCCCAGGTGTTTCCTGGCCTGGTGGACGTCGTGCCCGAAGCCCGGCTGAACCTGGTGATCCACCACCTGAAGCAGGACGACAACAAGGAGGCCTACGACCTCCTGAAGGACCTGCAGCCGGCGGTGCCCCAGGAATACATCCTCAAGGGCGTCGTCAACGCGTCCCTGGGGCAGGAGCTGAACTCGGCAAGTGTTTCTGTGTTTCTGGGTGCCCGCTTTGAACGGTCGCTTGCAGTCTGACCACATCAAAACGGCGGAGGAGTGCTTCCAGCTGGTGGGCAGCTCCGCGAGCGAATGCGACACGATCCCTGGCCGGCAGTGCATGGCGGCCGCCTTCTTCCTGGCAGGGCAGTTTGAAGAGGTCTTGGTCTATTTAACTTCAATCAAGAGTTACTTTCATTCAGGTGCGTTTGGGATCATTACTGTGGTTGCTTTGCTCGCAGATTTAGTAATAAAGATCCAAATAATAAATTTCCAATTTGAAAAAAAAACATCTTTGTATATTAAGGATGATAAAGTTATCTAAATCATATTTGTTTGAATAACTACCACGTACAACACCCCCTTTCTATTTCCATTTGCTTTTCACTAAGTTCAAGCATGGAAAACATTGAACAGACCAGATAGTTTTACAATCTAACAATAAAAAAATGTTCGGTGGACCACTGATTAACTTTCTGTCTTGTTACATAAGTGGATCATTGAGCCTTTTTGATTAATCTGCAACTAAGATTGCACTTAAATTTGTAGCTGCATTTTCTGCTTAATTATTGTTGTCGTATATCCTTCCCTCCGTCTCGCTCTTCAAGTTACCATGGATAACACCTGAGATATTTGAGAATTTTCTCATTTTATGATATACAACCACTACTTGTGGTAGCGTGTAGACGACAAGGGGCTTAATTCAAAGTACAGACTTGTCCATGCGGATCATGTTTGTAGAGCTTCAGTTTTTGGACAGAACTTTAAAATGCGAATACAGGGATACTGGTGATGCTGAAGGTTTTTCTGGACGACCATTCTATAGGCTCGAAATCGAAGAGCTGCTATGTATAAATGGGTCACCAGCTAAAGCAACAACATCTTTCGGATACGCGGTATTGGCCCAAATGAAGTTCACGGACAGAAATCTGAACTCCTTAAAATCAAGCATTTCATAGTCTGATTTCTTAGACAACACACGATACACAGAAACGGACATTTGCTACCTTAGCCAGCCACTACCGTCGGAGAAGTATCTTCAAACAAAGACGTGACGAATGTTTGGTGCCTTTTCCAGTTTTGAAGAAAGTTTTTCTTGTACAACTACTTTATAGTCACAAAATCGGAGAGCTGGGATGTAGAATGAAACATCGGCTAGAAGCAGCAACATCCTCCGAGACACGCGATATTGGCCAAAATGAATTCACGGGACTGAACTTCATAAAGACTGCAGTATGACCATTTTCTACTATAGTTGCAGTCAGAGAAAATTGTTAAAGAAAATCTTTTTAATTGCAAGAATATCAGTAACATGCGCGGAATAACCCTTAAGCTTTTGCAGGGCAAGTAAGCTAGCAAAGAAGTGTTATATAGATTCTTATCACTGCGCAACTACCTCATAAGAAGAAAGTCCCTAGATAGTGTCAGGGTTTTAGAGGCTCGGGCACACTCAACTCTGTTGTTACATTGTTTTACACCCGCCTTGCCATCAATAGATCCAAGAGAACCACCAGATATACCTTGTATCGATATTTGCACCATAATGACCAATAAGAATATAAAATATTGGCTACCAAATTAGGGCGTAACTTTTTGGGGTGATATCAGTCGTCATACAAAATTAGTAGGGGATGGTAGACAAACCAGAACCAGTGTTTGTTCGATTAGAACAACTTTTAAGCGCTGGATTTGTGGTTAACAATGTAAAATCATTAAGAAAAAACGTTCCAAAAGCCATATATCTCAGAAGTCCAGACCGTCTATTCGCCGGATCTCAATCCTCGTGGCTTCTTTTTATTCCTGTGGATAAAATAAGATTTGAAAGGGCACTATTTTGATACTTAGAAGAGTTTTGAAATGCATGCCAGCAGGGGCTTTTCAAGGCTGTCACAGGCAAGGAAACTACTTTAAAGGGATAACCTTGATTTGCAAGAAGAATAAAATTCATGGTTAAAAAAATAAATCTCTTGCTAACGAGATCCTTCGTCGTTGATAACTTGCTCATAATAAATGCCCTATAGTAGAGTAACACATTTTAAGATGATAATCACCATCATCGTCAGCAATTTTCTTTAAGGGTGAATGAAACTTATACACATATCGGCCAAGTGGTGTCCTTCATTTTCGATTCACTTTTAAAGTCGTGTCCTGAAGTTCTTCATTACTCCTTCCAACATGCGTTAAGGAATATGCTGATTTCTTGACGTATTGTATTTGTAAGTCTTGGAGGGTCGTAGGGCGATGTTTGTAAACTTCAGCCTTGGGATATTCCCATAAGAAGAAATTACACGGGGCGGGGTCCCTCCGCCTGGGAAATATTTCACGCAATATATAGAGTGGTCTTCTTCTTGTGTGGGTTGTAGCTCCATATTGTTGCAAATAAACGTTTTCCAGGTGGAGTTCCTAGAGATTCGGTGCAAAAAATCTTCGAATCAATCCCACATATCGATTGATCGAAGGAACTGTAACACATTGGCCTTCCTGCACACCAAACAGTGATACAGTAGCTACAGAAAAGCCCTTCGTGAATATCTCGTAGCTTGTTATCGCGCTTCGTCGGTAACGAAAAGAACTGCGTCATGTGGCACTCTTTCCAAAATGTTTCCACACATTTCCAGGCTATTTTACCAATCATTTTCTGACAGTTTCTGTATAATAACCATCTTGTATGGATGGATGGAAACGAAGGTCGCCTCAGAGATTTCAAAATGGGATCTCTCACCACTTTAATATTTTTGGATGCTTGCACACTCCCAGATCTTCTTTTCTCTACGTAACCAGTACCTTCGAAGTTCCTTTTTTTACAAAAAATCGATTTTTGAAAGGGAACGAATCCCCGAGGCACAAGTTCGAAAAGCACGTGGTATGTGGCCACAACAAAGTCATTGTTCTGACAGCAAAAGTTCAGGACATGTTGGCTACTACGAACTCCTCTAGCTTCCCGACTCCCAATTTCTACTTTTATGAAAACAATTATTCAGTAAAAAATACTTTAAAAATCCCTGTCGCTTGGTACATTATGAGGTCTTTTATATTGCTGAGATTGGACGACTCTAATGCTTGTTTGATCGATGGTAGCAGACCAAACCCTCATCAGCAGTTGCAATTATAAAAAAATCCCGTAGAAATGCCTTTAAAGTTATGTTGATGAGAAAACTTAAAGCGTACTTAGTGTAGACCACATGGAACCTTGTTCTAGTTGAATTATGCGCTCAACACAACAACATATAAAATTAAATAGAAATTTGCTAAGATCGCTGGCGTGGCTTCAAGTAGTCCAACTTTTGACTTTTCCGCGACTAGGTGCCTATCCTTGCCCAATTTCATTTAGTCTTGTAAGACGAAACAATCTTCCAGACGACACGTTCAACTTCAACTACGCCCAGGCGAAGACGGCCTGCGAGCACTACAAGGAAGCGGAAGAGATCTTCCTCCTGATTCAGGACCCCAAGATCCGGGGCGACTACGTGTTCGTGTCCAACCTGGCGCGCTGCTACGTGATGAACAAGAAGCCGCAGCAGGCGTGGGAGCTGTACCTGAAAATGGAAACCAGCGCCGAAAGCTTCAACCTGCTGCTCTTGATCGCCAACGACTGCTACCGCATGGGGGAGTTCTGGTTCGCGGCCAAGGCTTTCGACATGCTCGATAGGCTAGAGCCGAACCCCGAGTTCTGGGAGGGCAAGCGCGGGGCCGTTGTCGGAGTCTTTCAGGTGAGCCATTGCTGTAAATGCGAGCAAAAATATGGCAAGGAGGAGTCAAAGTGTGGGGGTCCAGGACGGTCATGAATAACTATCATTAACAGTGTCTTGCAATTATTTTATTTTTTCGAGAATTCGTAGAACTTTTTCAAACAAGGAAGGAAGGGCGAAAGGAAAAAATGTAGAGAACAATGTGTAGTGCTTTTAGAGGTAACCAAGATGCTTAACAGGTGTAGCACGACGACAGTAGATCGTCCAATGTTGACGGTGTGTCGTAGCATCAACATTGGCGCGTTCCAATTTTTTGCTTTTATGTTTTACCTGTTTTAGGGCGTGATAGCGCAGCGGTTCCCTGTTGATATGTTGGGTGATGTGCTGCAACTTCTCCGCAACAGCACTTCTAACCAAGCTGACCAGATCGCCAAAGTGATTCGGAAATGGGCCAAGGAGAGGCGTTTGACGATCATCTAAGAGTCTATCTGCAGATTGTTGTTATGTAACTAATTAAAAATAGAATTAATAAAGAAAATTAATTTTTAATTCGAAGCTTTGGTTCTTTTTCTTCTTTGTCTGTGAAGCATTTTGAAGAATTATCTTTACAGTTTTGAAAGGGTAGGGCGTTCCTAAAACTCATGATAATTCCATTATCGTGGATTAAAAATGACCTTGAAAAAATGTCTTCTTCAGAACCATGAAAGCTTTATGATGCTATGCCATTTTGAGGTTTTGAATTTGAGTTTTTTTTTTGTCCTTCAAGCGCGTGATGTCCACGAGTTTGACGTTCGCTCCTGCAATAGATGATTTCTTCAAATCCCAAAACACTACACAACACTTCTTAGGATTATTCCGGATATATCAGCTGGCGCCCCACTTTTTCCAATATTTTTTTTTTTTTTGTTACAGTCAGGTTATCGTAAGGCTATATTATTAGAGAGATTGTTATTTCTAGAGTAAGCAGCTGACTAATTAATATACCCGCCTTTTTTAAATTGAAAACACTAAAATATCCTAACTTTGTGATTATGGCCATACAATGGCAGCTTTCCTATCTGCTTTTTTATGGTCATCTACTAGCTTAATGGCATCTTGACGCTTAGGCTCCAAATAAAGCTTAGAGCTACATTATAAAATAAAAACAGTACAACAGGTGATTATATAGTTGGAGATCAGAATAAAGGAAACTTTATTGTTCCGATGTATGCATCATTAGTAAATGTTAGGCGTTATGGACTAATAGGAACCATATGTACTCATTCTACATTAAACCCCAACCACATCTAATGCATTAAAATATATAGAATTCTAGAGGGATAAAAATAAAAAATATGATTACATTAGACTTCAATGCTAGATCAGAAAACAAACCTTCCTCTAACTCGAGGAATTTTATTGAAACAATTGTGTAAACATATAATTACCATAAAAGCAAAACTAGTGGTTATTAAAATTCTATAATCGAGTAAGAGTGAAATAAAAGTATCGATAATTAATTAATTACAGGAATTTATTGACATCAACCGTTTATTAACACGCTAACTTGGTGGTTCGATTTCCTCGCTTTATCGCCCAGAGGAACGTAACCGATTAGCGTAAAAAATAATCTTGTCAATCATATGTTCATAAGGAAATTCGTTATTTCGATTTAATCGAAACGATGTTAGATTAGTAAATATAGCGATGGAAACAGCGGTGGCCTTACTGTTTATGACATTTTCCTATCGACCTTACTTCTCATTAGCTTATTCATTCGATCCTTTCACTGGCACATTGCCAACATTTACAAAAATGTGAGACTTCGTTGCTCCGTTTCGTAAATTGGGCGTCGATCCTAGAATTACGAAAAACTTGGACTTTCAAAGTTTCGAGCTAAGGATTTGCTTGATGCAAGGAGGGAAGGTGCTAAAACGTTGGCTACATCAATGAAATAGATAAGTTTAGTGAGAAGTACAAGTCTTGTAGAGTCTGCCGGGTCTTCTTGTCTTGGATCGTCTGACTTTCAATATAGACCTTTCTCAACTGATATAGAAGGTAAAAACTAGTATTTCTTGTTTGATGTTCTGCCCAATTATAAAAAATAAAATATTAAATAACCAACCCCTTATAATATTGAATATTAAACAGTAAGACGCATCGCAAAAATTCCTTCGGATATGGATTTAGCGTAGTCCAAAAGTGTGCGGTAGATTCTACTTCCGGTCTGGTCAAAAGTAGAAGCCGCTGAGTTCGTTTAGAACGGTCATAATTGTTAAAGAAAAAATCTTATAACCTTTAAGCATCCAAAATGAAAAGCTATTCTTCCATCAAAGGTATCACTTTTGTTTAATTTTTGGATGGCTCATGTAACCGTCGAATAAAGTCCTTCCAGGTAGGAAAAACAGCGATCGTGCAATTTCAGATTTGGGAATAAGTTGTAGTCTGATAAATTTATATCTGGAATGTACGGCGCATGGGATAAACACTTCTCAATTCAGCATTATGTGCGGATGTGCATTGCCTCGCAGAATAAGGTATCCATTTCCTAGCTGAATTTTTGCAAGTTAATGACGCCCTACACGGAATTATGCGCTGATTCTTTGAATACCATAAGTGTTCGCCAAATCTTTTAGGCTGCGAAGGGATGGATTTTTTCACTCATTTGCATGCGATTTCAAATCTGACAGTCTACTACCACACTTTATCACCGACGACAATCCAAAACAAAGGATCGAAGCTTTTGAAATGTGGACCTATAGAAAAATGCTTCGTATTTCGCAGGTACACAGCATCAGCAACAAGAAAGTACTGGAAAGATGCAAAAAGAACCAGAATTGAAATACTCAAATTACAATATCTTGGTCATATTGCAATTGGTCCTGCAAGGAAAAGTTGAAGGTCGCTGGCCACTAGGATGCAGACGCATATCCTGGTTGAAGAACTTGAGGGACTGGTGCAGACAAACATCTACGTAGTTATTTAGAGCTACCATCTCCTGTGTATGATCGCAAACACTCACAAAAAGAATTAGAAGACAATTCGCTTTCGATGTACACTGTCATTTTTAATCGGCCTACACTGGCGAATTAAAGAAAACGTATGTTGCTTTCTTAAGTGTTGTCTTAATCATAAAATATCCATAGCAGAAAAGAAATTCGCCACCAAAAACTGATAGTTTAAGAACATAGAGAAATTCTCTAAAGCTCCCCAAAAAGGTTTTGAAGTAACACAAAGGAGAGGATACGACATCGATGTAATTTTTGGTTACGTGGTCTTGTTTTTATAACAGCGTTATAAAGGGCTTTAGAAAGCACTGAAACTTGCAGTATTTAAAACAAAAGTTAGAGTAAGTTAAAGAATTAGTCTGCAAGGAAAATGTTTAACAATGGTTCTTTGTAAACTCTTCAGAATTTAAGAGAATTGGCCTTAATCGCTGATCAATGTTGGAAGAGTACTGTAGTTGTACCATGATAAATTGGTAACTAGTCACAAGGTAATCAAAAGTCTTTACAGACAAGATACTATACGGTCTTAGTTATATCAGTGTTTTGACAAAATATTAAATTAAAAAAATACAATACATCACACCTTCGCTGAGTACTTTTCTTTGTAAAATGCTGAACATAGTTATCTAAAAGATCTTGAATTTTTGGTCATCTTGATACATTTGATGGCAAACTACATAGAAATGCAAAGAAGCAGAAAGACTGTTTTTAAATTCCAAAACGTATCTCTTCATATGTTTGTTTTCAACCCCTAAAATGATTATGCTGAACTCCTACTTGAAGTATAGCAATTTTTGGACTTCACGTGTTTTGCGACGCCTCTGAGGTATTGTAATCAAGTTAGCCGAATATATATTATCAAATTTGCACAATACCTTCCCTGCAAGTCTAAATGTACACCCTTAAAAGATTTTTGGTAAACATTTATTCGTTTAACTAAAAAAAAACAACAAAAAAACAGAAGCTTCTGCTGTGTTAACCTACAAAGTCCGACAAAAAGTCTTAAATAAATACGAAATAAAAGAAAATAAATATTACCCTTTTGGATCAATTTAAGAAAGCAATGATTAGGATGGGGGAGGAGGCTGGGGTCGTTCTTCGAATGGAAAGCCATGGTCGACAACTGCCATTTTGAATGTAATACTGAAGATGCAGCCATTAAAGTGCTCCTGAATGAGAAGCTGAAGCTGCAACCGTACAAGATACTCCAGAAGATTCGTCCAGAGACATATAGAAAGGAACTCACCAACAATTACACCTAAAATGGCCTCCGTGGTCGTAACACTGCCCTCGTTAGTCAAATTTGTAAGCAAGATCTTAAACACAATTTCAACTGCGCCTGGCCTTTTGCTTAAAAAAGTAGTGAAAAATGTTCAACATCTTGAGTTGAATTTTTCAACAAGAGGTAGAAAGAACTGTAGACTATTTTCTACACATTTCTCATGGCCACAAGTGGTGGGCTGGTAAAATGTGTCAGTCATATAGGAATAATTTGATGGAAAAAGAAAATATTTATTTCCTCCAAAAAATGACGATTTAAACGAAATGTTAACGAGAAAAAATATTCGAGACGATTTTTTACTTATTATGGCCAAACGAGTACCTCTACGTTATCTCCGGTGTTTTCCTTCAACCATTTAACAGATAGGACCCAAGTCAGTCAGGGTAGTCATTTTGCTTGTGATCAGGTGTGCCACCAAAGTTCTCACCTAGGGCTATTAATGTTAATTATTTTCATCGACATAAAAAGTAGTTAAGAACGTAAGCTTTTTGATACTAGTTGATGACAAGTATGCAATTCAAGAGACTTAAATGGGCCAAAGCAATCGTCTATCACTTTCTCCCTTTCTCTTTTCCTTCTTAATCCTTTTGCCCTTTTACTGGGCGTCGGATGTCGACTCCCACCTATTTCTTTCATTTCTTCCTGCCCTTGCATTATCAAATATTAGCATTATATTTTACAAAATACCCGATTTTTGTCGTTTATACAATTTGGTTTTCTCACAAAATACAACTTCCATTCCAACACTAAACCTTGCTAGCATTATTTAGAGTAGACACTACAAGATACATCTAATCTACTGAATTATAAAAAAATAAAGCAATCTGTTCCTTCCCCTACTGATATGATTAGGAAGGTTTTTAACTTTTAAATGTGGCTAACAGAACAAAATAAAACAAAGACTTCATATGTAATAAATAATTTAATATATTTAACTAGTGTAATAAATACAATTACGCACATACAAAATTGTTCTAACGACACTCTCTCGATACATACATGTTACAGCACAGTATAAATAAGACAATTGATTACAGAATGTTATAATACCTTCTGTTTGTTAATCTCAAAACTAACCCTCACAACTACAGAATGCAGAAATGAATGGTTGAACACATGAACATGTTAGAAGCCGACGACTAGCTTTTCTTGTTTCACGTCACCCACACACACCTCTGTTGTTGCAATGTCCTACGACTACACTCTAATACTACCTCTACAGCTATCACTATCACTAATTTCTTACACGTTGGCAAATATGTAATCACCTACACTGTAGGTACTCAACAAGCAGCGCTTCCGGGTCACCCGAAAGCGCAATCCTCGGTGCAACAACTGAACACAAGTCGTTAATGTACAATCATAGTAAAAATATATTCGATCCGATTTGAAGTTGGTGCAACTTGGCCGTCAGAGTGGACAATATAGCGTTCCGCACTCCACCAGGAGCAGGCCGACCCGCAATCAAACTACCGCATCGATTCAGATTAGCTGCGCTTTGTAGCTGCTGCAAATAGGCATTGCGGTCGAGGTTGCGTACTACTTTAAACAGGCAGATCTTAAAACTAAACACCAAAAGTCAGGGAAATGAGAAAACAAATCAAAACGCATTAAATGCAAAGACAATGAATCATTGCTACAATAGGTCTCTAAAATTCATTGCAATTTAATGACCACTTGGTGGTTTAAAGCCCAATTCATCTTACGCAACTAAACAATTAGGAACAGTACATAATAAAGCAGCGAATATCAGATGAGTACACACAAACACAGAATGTGGGCAAATTATTGTCACTCTTAGCATCGCAACTTGTTTGATCGACAGCCAGAGCAATTTTGCAATTAACAAACAGAAAAACTAGCCGATAATTTGTTACGCTACTTATCTAAGGCGCTGCGTACGCATCGCACAGAATACTTATGCGGTGTTCCCTGAAGGGCCGATATGTAAAGGTACCGGCCAGTCTTTGGTGCTACTAGAGCGAGTAAGGATATTCCGACAGATAAGCCGTCAGGGAAGGCGGCAGCTCTAGCTGAGTATGTGGGGGTGGCAGTAGAGACAAGCGAGGCCGGCTCGACGCCTGCAGGCCTCTGTGAACGGCGAGGCGCGCCAGGTGCTTCAGGCTCGAGGGGGTGTCGTCCTTGCGCAGGGGCCGGGTCAGCACGATCGCGCTGTACCACTTGCCCTTGGGGTCCACCCAGACCTGGGCGCCGTTCTTCGCGATTCGGCACTGGTTCACGTAATGTTGCACTAACTCTACGACACTAGGAAAAACGGGCATGGCGCTCTGCAGGTGCGGCTGAGCGTCCAGCCGGAAGTAACCGTCTGTGTAGTGTATCCGCACGGACGTGGGGCCGCGCTCTGTCTGTACACTGAGGGAGAACAGGAAGCGGGGGTCCGAGGACTCGCGCACCAGGAACGTGCCCAGGGGCTTGTCCTTCAGCAGGTCGTGGCTTTGCTGGTAGGTGACGCCCTCGTAGTACCAACCGGATAGGCGCAGAGCCCGCACGGTGTCGCGCAGCCGCTGGAGCTCCGTCTCGGGGCGCGCCTCTGCCGGCGAGGGCGCCGGCTGCAGGGGTGCGAACGGCGGCATCACGAAGGCCAGCGGCGCGCTGGGCGACACCTGCGGCGACGTGCAGGCCGCGTTGGACGCCAGCAGGGCCGGGGCCAGCGCCGTTACCAGCCCGCCGCCTGTGAGGGCGTGCAGCGACCGCCGCGCGTTGCAGCATAGCGTGGGTGGGCAGCACACGAACTGGTGCTGGCATTTGGGGCATACTGTGCTACAACCTAACATTGCGGGCATTTGCCATGCCCGTCCTCTTCAGTCTGCAACAAAGAAAACCAACATTAGCAAAACATTCAAAATAAATCAACATTTTAGTCTAGTTTCAACTCATAATGAAGGGTTGGGGGGGGGGGGGGTACGTTACATCTGAATGAGAGGGTGGGAGTGGTAAATTTTCATAAAACTTGAGCGATAGCGCAACGTTAATAAAAACATCCCCTGGCAGAGTTTTGCGAGATTCTGCGTCCCGCATCGGGCCTACGAACTGAGAGGTTAAAGGCTCTCACCGATCTCACCCCTGCCCCGGCACGCATCTGAGCTCAGGATTACACCTGGATCCGTCCGCACCGCAATCGAGTGATGTCCCATAGAGTAGAAGTGCAAACATTATTTTTGACCAGAAGCGACGCAGGAACAACTTTCAACAATTCGCAAATCATCAAAACAAAATCTGAGCTTCAATTACCGGGACCGCAAATACCAGCAAGGTGACGCCAGCCAAATTTGCACCTGCTTCAAATTGACGTCAAAGCCTAAGCTCGAAAGAACTTCGCAACTCAAAACAGGAAAACGCGGCCCCTCTTCGGCGCTTTTATAAGAAATTTTGACGCGGGCGGGTTTTCCGCGTAGGACAGATTTGATCAAAAAAATCCGCGGATCCGGAGCCGGTAAAATTCCATTTTACTTGTTGATAGTGTGATTCCCGGTACTTCCAGATCGCTGCGCCATTGCGATTGTATACGAGGGACGTGCGATTTTCGCACGAAACCTTTTAGTTTCCCAAAACAACTTCTTCAATGTTCAGATGAAGAAGAGAGCTTTTGGATGGGAAGAGTTAGTTCGAAATAATTTCGAACCACCTCGTAGCTTTGACAAACAAAAGCGGCTAACTCAAAATAAAAGTGCAAAGGTCGTCTACTGGGATAGTGTGCAAACTATAAGCGCAAAGAAAGGCGGAAGCAGATCTCGAGTTTCATAAAAAGCAATGTGAAGTAGATGACATTCTAATATTAACTACGAGGATCGACCGGAAAGTAGCCGAGTGCAAAATTGTGGTTAATTTAGATCGTGTAGGTGTTGGTAAACCGGAATTTGTTAAAGGCGAGCGGAGGGCTGCTGTATAGGGCGAGACGGTTATGCACCCGCATTAAATCGGGGTATTACGGTTTCGCGGCAGATTCGCATCGGGCGTTGTTCCGGGGGCGCGCATGCAGGTGCTCAACAAGTTTCGCCGTCCTTGTCGCGCGGCGGCGGCGCTCTGGGTCGGTTCCGAGAAGTCTGATCGGTGCCGTTTCGCGGAACGCGGCTGCCGCGCGAGCCCACGGCTGCGGCTAGCCCGGTCTCCGATTGTTTGGACAATGGGGCCGTCGTGGATGCGGGCCGGCTGCGCGGCATTCACGCCACCATCCTCGATGCCCGGTTCTTGGAATCACAATGCACTCACATTTCTGAGGCGGGCGGTTCGCTGAACCGCAGCGCGGCGCAGCTGCCGCGTCCGCCGTATTGGACCGATTCGGCCGGGTTTCCGCTCGCTTCCGCGGGGGAAAGCCGGCCGAGGCGGCGTGCAGGCGTACCGCCGCTTCCAGGAACTCTAATTTAATCCACTAGTCGATGGGGTTCGCAGCCTACCACCTGTTGCTAGCGACATGCCTTGGACGTTTTCCATTTGGAATCCTCTTTAAAAGAAGACCGTACAACGACACTCTTCCTCCTTTAGGATTCCATTCAAAAACCAAAAGAAAGTTTTGGCCCTAGCAGAAAAAAGGGAAATGGAAGGGTTAAAATGCGTTCATTCAACAAAAGCTGATAAGCGCATCCACAAACACTCCACCGAATATATCGGGCCCTACAGATTTCGCAATCTTCGCTCATGTTTTTGCTGCGTTATCAACGCAGTGGCGCTCGGGCAATGAAAAACAAGAGATAAGGTATTTCAATGGTCTAAAAATACTTGCATAGTTTGATATATTTATTTGAAGACCTCGCGAGCCTACTAAAATAAACCCATCTGAAAGCACGCCATTATTCCATCCCCTTATTCACCAGAGATCGTGAACCACCCCCTACAGAAGAGCGAGACGACCTCGACCGATCCAACAAATTTCCAGTTCGTCCCCGTACAAGAAAATTATTTTCGAGCGACCCGCTGTGGTTTATGGTACGAACATTCCAGGTCTCGTTTTGGAGTACTTCACGGATGACTAAACTAATAAGCCTAACAATGACGTTATCTGTTGGCAGGCCGGTATCAGGCGTTCATAGAAGCATTATCTGGTTTTTATGTGTACCGGGAACTCTTAAAATTCGCCGTACAATCGCCTCGCGATTACCTTGGAACATTCCGGATAATGAGAACGAGGCGCGTACGGGGGTGGTTTGAAAGTTTCACTAGAGCGGCACGTGGCGTCAACGACGGCGCGCCGCCCCCGCCGGCTGTGATGGGACGCGGGTGACTTCATCTGACAAGCACGCCGGGACGCCCGCGAGACGTCACCAGCCTCCCAGCTCAAAAATAGGTGAAGATTAACCGCAAAGGGGCGCACAAAAGGCTTCCTGGAAGCGAGAGCGGCACTTCCGGTTACACCTCCGGTCTAATAATAACTTTCTCCGTGCGCGACAGCCCGGTAGGGCCAGTTTTTGCGAGCCGACGGCCGACCGTCGCTTGTTCCGAGAACAGAAGAAAGCGGCGCGGGCGGGAGCCTGCCGGCGCAGATACGGGTGATAAGATCGCGGCTCGCACCCCGGCGCAGAGGCTGCGTGGCCGGGGCGCCGCCCGTGGGGCGCGGGGGCAACGACCCGCCCGCCGAATATCGCCGCGCGGTCCCTTGCCTGACCTTTGTTTTGTAATCGCCGGCCGCGGCGTCCTCAAAATAAACCGTTGGCCGCCCATGGGCGGCGAGCTCTTCGGGGGGAAAATGCCAGTGACGGGCCGGTGAGTTCACTCACTGATTCACCTCGCAGGGAGGCTGGCAGAAGCTGAAGGAATTTACCAAACACCACCAATCACTATGATCGACATCGAAATCCGTACCCAACCTCCCTATCACCAAGCCGGCACTCACCAAAGTTGATGAACTATCACCAATTTATGACACCACCAATCACTATGGTTGACATCGAAATAAAAGCAGAACACGACAACACTGAAAGGAAGTTATCGAGAGCCCCCCCCCTCTTCTCTGCTCCCCCCTCCCCATTCATCCCTCCCACTTTGGTCGCTCTTCACTGCTTGCTCCCGATTGGATCGTTTTACAAACAGAAGAATTTGATACATTTAGGGACAGAAAAATATCCTAACATTTAATTAGCCGATTTACAACTCTCCTTATCACATTATTGAAGATCAAAGAAAATGGTGGCCGTTCTCCGATTGGTTGCATTCTGTATCAATCATAAAACAGCAAGTTACGCTGTCTATTGTTTCTAACTTCAATCAACTTATCGGTGCGTTTATTTTTTTTTAATCTAAAATTAGGCGACAATACATGCATTATTAAAACCTTATCGATTAATTGCTCCGAAAACAAGGCTATTGTAATACGAAACCCGTCAGGGCGGTAGGAACTTGACATCTTCAGGAGCGGCGTCGGGAGTTGCAATTTCGGGGATGTGAAGATGGAATCGCAAAAAAAATTGTCAGTCACGGCCATGCAGGGCCGCGTGCGGCAGTAGGGGGAATGGAGGTCGCGAAGTGTGGCGGTCAGACATTTCGGTGCGGAGCCCAAACAAACGCGCAGCGCGGGCCACAAAGGCGAAACAAGCGAAGTTCGATTACTGTAAATGGCAGGAAGAAACAATTGGCAATCGGCGGCCCCGGGGGCGCCTTTCACCGCTGCCGAAACCCTGCCGGCGTCGAGGCCGCCGCGGCCCACAGCGGAGACGCTCGGCCGCCGCAGTTTCGCAACCGCTTTTCCGCGAACCATTTACGGGCGCGCGTTGCATAACTCGCAATTGAGGGTCGTTAATTCCGCTCGCCCATTCATGCCGCTTTCGGCGCAGCCGGTCGTACCTGGTCCTAGCTGGGTCCTGGGAGTCCAGCGGCTAGCGGCGCGCCGCCGCCATCCTCGGCCCGGTCCCACGTCGCACAGCAGTCACGCCGAGCACACGCTTGTCCGCCTACAGCCACTGAACATGCACATTTTCGGCCACACAGCCTCCGCGAGCGCAGTCCGTCGAGACTACGCGAGATTGAGGTTAGAGTCGAGAGTATCGATCGCGCGCGGCTGCATCGTCCGCACTCGGGAGCGGTCACAAAGCGAATGATGACTGCGCTCGGCGGCGCGCCGCAAAGAGAGGCAGCGTGCGCGCCCCGGCTGTTAGACAGAGACGGCGCCGGCGCGGGCTTCTGGGAACTGCCAGGAACGTGTTTTCACTTCACGCTAAGTAAGCTGTGGTGGGGCCGTAGCGTATTTCAGGGAATCTCCAGTTCGAGGAAAGTACGTATATATAGCCATCGGCTAGACCCTCAACCTCTGGATGACAGCGGTCCCCAAACGGCGCACCGTTCCCCACAAAAGTACCCACCTTTATGCTGATTTATTTAACTTTTCTTATGCTTTTTCCCAAAATTTGTTATATGCGATTATTGTACTTTCTTATTTTGCTTGTTTATTGAATTGAAACAAAAACACAATGAGAATTCCTTACCAAATATTAATTTTTAAGCGAAATTTACTTAAATAACTTTATTCTATCCCAGTCCACCAAATCATCGAAGATCAAATAACATTTTGGGGTTTTGAGTACAAATTCTCCCCATATAAGTTTAAAAAGAAACTCTTCAATGGTCTGTCACAAGCCTGGATCAGAAAGGAGTGGGAAAAGACAAGTGACAACTTCTATAAAAAACCTGGGTTTAACTGTTCCGACTAATAGCACTCATTAAGGGCCCATACCTAGGATACGGGTAACAATTGGCCAATATATATAATACAATAATTACACAACTAAGCCTCCTCCAAATTAAAAATGGACAATACAGGAGCCTCGGAAATGGAAACTGACGGAATATGCGAAGACAATATAAAGAAATGGGAATATAAGGTACACAACTGAAGAAAGACCTTGGATAAAGGATATATTCTCAGGTACTCAGAAACCCTTGTGGGGCGTAGAATAACAGAAGGAGTAGGTATAATCTGAGTACTAGGAACAGTGACACTTTGAGAAGCAGTAAACCCCAGAACACTTACTGTTAATCTACAACTACAAGAGAAAGTGGAAGTAATTCAAAATTGAAAAGAACAATAGAAAAAATGCAAAATAAGAACCCCCACATCATAATAATGGGGGATTGGAATGCACATATAGGCAACAATAAGGAAGTAGGTTAGGGAACAATAAGAGAACTGGCGGTGAAATAACTTTAAGGAACGGCCCGAAAAAACTGTAGAACCAAGCAAATAAACTACGGAGACCGCAAGAAGAGATGGAAACAAAAATCAAGAGAAAAAAGAAGATCAAGTATAAAGCAAGGAAAAACCAACTACACACAAAAGTGGAATGAAGCAAAAGCGACGAAAGAATCTTGGGAAGTGTCCGACAGAAAGATAGAGAAGAACTACATAGAACACCAGAAGCAGTTCTGGAATATAATTAAAAGACTGAAGGGCGATAAGAAATGTTCTAAATCTACAAAGAAGGCTTGAAATAAGAACAGGACGGGCCCTAAAAGCCTGACGTACTATAGAAACAAATTTAAAGAAGAAGAAAGATTAGATCAAGAATAGGAAACAGAAATAGGGACAGTAAGAGAAGAAGAAAGACTAGAATATGTGGAAGAAGAAATAAGGATGGCTGTAACAGCGACACGGAATGAAACAGACTATATGAGGTCAAAATTTGCATCCAACAGTAATTTAGAAGTTAATATTATAGATCGAAATGAACGTATAAAGGAAATAAGCAACAAGAACCGACCAGTTCAGCAAAAGTTAACAAAACCACTCTGCATCCGCCTTATTTGATTCCATTCAATCTTATAATTCAAAATGTTTCCGAATGAAAAGGTCATTGAGATTGTAAATGGTTATAAGGAGCTTGAAGAAGGTCACTTCCGGAAAGGTGTTTACATTGAAGAATAAAATATAGCGTTAATTTTGTTTTAGTTGCCTTGTTTTGATCAACCTTTTCATGACATTAACGTATGTGCCATCGTTCAGCAAAGTTTGACAACATCATTGTGCAACCACCTTATTTACCTGATTTGTCTTCCATCTAATCTAATAATTCAAAATATTCCTCATTGAAAATATCACTGCGGTTGTAAATTATTATAACGATCTTGAAGAAAGTCGCTTCCGGAAATGTGACCAGGCAACCTCTCCACTGCTATAACGTCATGCGTCATTCTTCAGCAAAATTTAACATAAGTTAAGTTAAAAATCATTCTGCAGCCACCTTGTTTGGCTGATTTGACCTCCTTAGACTACCATCGAGCCATAATCAAAATATTCCGGATTGAAAAGTGATTGTGGTTGTAAATAATTATAAGAATCTTGAAGAAAGTAACTTCCAGGAAGGTGATTACGTTTAAGAAGAATATGCAACTTTTATTTTGTTTCCGGCGTCATTTCGAAAAAGTTTCCATCTGTCTTCGTGTAGTTCTGGATATAACCAAGCAAATTGATTCTTGGTCATGACAAAATTGAATTTCGAAATTATTCTGAATCAGGAGTTGTATATGGATGTATTCGAGAAGGCAATGTTGTGCTGTATAAAAGTGGTTGTGTCGATGACGCTTTCCATTTAAATATCATCGAGTCATTTCAGGAAGAGCTGGAGGCGAGAGGCCAAAGATTCCTCACTGGATAATTGAGTAGTGATTAGCCCTAAATTTCTTCCTACCGACCAACAGGTATATGTTGTTCTGGTCTGTTCGTCATGACACTTTTTGTGGCTAAGTCAGTTCTTTATCGTCCACTTCTTCATTTTCTTCTTCCTAATATACTTTATTGTCGAATTTACTATTGGGATTTGTAACCACACTCGCATATGAATGAAGTATTGAAACCATGTGTTTATAAAGATGTAAATTGGATTATTGGTAAATGGTTTGTCACTTTGATCTTCAGGGATCCCAGTTTAAGTTCTGGATTTTAAAGTTTCCAAGGTATTAGTGCAATAGCGCTTTTCTTGTTTAACAACGTACGCTCTTGAGTAATACAACACTAACTATGTCGCATCAGACTTAGAAAACATGGACTCAACTACATTTTTTGGCACATGATATTTAGTGCAAGGAAAACTAAAAAAAGGGTAAAGAAAAATAATAGACAACACACACAGATATACACACAGAGACACACACATACATACAGAGAGAGTATGGGGGGTAGAAGGAGAGAAGAAATAGACACAGATATAAAGGGAGAGGACAGAGAAAACAGACTAATTTACAAAGAGGGAACGTGCTTGTTTCTTATATAACTTCGTCTCACTTTCCAATATTGTTTTGCTAACCAACCTCAAGGAACATTTTTTCACTTCGAAGGGGAAAAGTTCAAGAGAGTGGGCTATTGGAGTTACCCAATAAAGGTGATCGCTCCCGTCTCTGTCAAACGGTCAAAAGTGACCTTCAAATGTAGGACACAGGTGGTTTGGGCCAAATTTAGGTGGGATTTTTCCCGACTATGGGAGGAGACCAAAGCGCATGCACCAATCGCCGAATCTGATACAGATATTGAAGGTTTTTATGGAATATTTTTCAATACAACCAACGATTTAACAGGAAATGGCAAAAAGAAAAACAACACTATGAGTTCTTCAATTGTATAGTTGATGATTACGTTACAATTGCTCACTTTTATTGTCCAAATTTTTGCTTTAAGTTTCTACATTCTGCTCAATTTTGTTACTTGCCTAGTATTTTTTTGTCGCCGGAATGTTCTTAATTCTATACATTCTTTTACAATGGAAAAGTGCATTAGATGAAATCATGCGTATCTCTTTTTCTTTATTTTTAAATGATCCATAGTCTTTTTTATCTAGTTTTTCTTGATTTTTAGTGATAGATAAAGTGGTGATGCAAAACCAAAAGTGGTGTATGTGCAACAATGATTCTTTGTTGACAAATTTAGTGGTTAGGTCACCAAAGCACTGGTATGTGTGGAAATTAACCATAAGTAGCTAAATAGAAGTGCAAGAGTTATATGTCTGAAGAGCTGCGAATGTCACTAAATTAAAATTATATAGTCAAATGCAAAGAAAGTCTTTTCTGTAACAAGACATGATAAAAGGGCTGCTGCGGATCATACAAACAACAGTTTATCAGTTAAACGAACAAGAATTGGAGAAAATTAGGGAGGGAGGGAGGTAGGTAGAGGTAGAGGTAGAGGTAGAGAGAGAGAGAGAGAGGGAGAGAGAGAGAGAGAGAGAACTGTAATAGGAGAAAACAACTGAAAGAAGCATGTACAAAAGTAAAGAAGGTACAAAATTTCAGGAGGAGCGAACTACAAAACGAAAAAGCTCATGAAAGGCAGAATTAGAAAACTTTCCAGTAACAGAAACCAGATACTAAAGTTGAAATAGATATGAATAAAGAAGAGTCAATCACTGCAACAGAAAGATTAAAAAAAGGATTAATAAAGAAAGTGAAATACGCGGTAGACAAAAGTAGTCGGGAGAAAAAATATGATATCTAAAGAAAATGGAAGAAATACAAGAAAAAAAGCTATTTTTAAATAAATTGTGAAGCTACGTAAAAACGTAGTTTAGAAGCTGACAGAATGGAACAATAAGTTGGAAGAAATGAAAAATAAGGCAAAAATAAAGGAAACACAAATAAATACTGACAGTAATGTAACGAAAAAAGAAAAGAGGGCACAGGCTGTAATAATAAAAGAAGTAAAAACGCACTGGAAGCTTAGTAATTGTTGCGTATAAAAAAAGTGAATAAAGACACGTACCTGGTTTAAACAGGAAACTTTTCTTTAGCTTATGAGAAAAAAAGTGTAGAAAGTGAGTGAAATAGACCGAAAAGGCAACAGATAAAGTTTTAGATAAGTAGATAAAAAGAATACGTTACAAAGGAGCTTCAATTAGAAGTGGAACTGAAACAGTACAAAGTTTAGAGCTCCAAGTTTATATATGAATAGAGGAGAACTAGTATAAAATAAATGTAGTAAATATGCATGTTATAACGGAAAAGAAGATAAATAAATAAGGATTAGCTTTATAAAAGGGTAACGGAGGTGTATAAGGAAATTCTAAAAAACGAAGCAACAATACATTACGCAAAGATTAGCAGTGAAGAAAGATATTTTGTAACTATAGATACACAAAGCAAATGTGACGAGAACGAAAAAAGCGAAGCCGACATGGATTTAGACCACTACTTCGTTAGAAGAATTTTAGAAGGATAATCGAGAGAAGACAAGAAGAGGTATAAAAAGCGAGAAAGATGCTGTGCACAAGTTTTAATTCAAAGTCCAGCAGAACAAAGATAATATGAACAAAGAACTCAACATTAAGCCTAAATGGCACAAAGAATCTAAAAATAGCGGAAATTGTTAAAAACAATATTAAAACAGCGGTGAAGATTGTGGGAAAGAGAGTGAATCCGAACAAGAAGAAGAAAACAAAACTAAGGTTGGAGTGGGTACAAGACAACAAACAATAAGAAAATATGTAGAATGATCAAAAGAAAATTTGGAAAATTACCAAACAAAGGAAGTCAGGAATTTCTATCAAGAGATAGAGCAATGATAGAGAGTATGAAAAAATGCTAGTACGCAAAGGCAAAGGACGCAAATTTATAGAAGATAAGGTAAATATTACAGACAGAAAAGGGGAAGTCAAAATAAGAAAATAATATAGGGGACAAATACTGGACTCCAAAATAGAAATACCACCACCAGGTGAAGAAGATGTAAAAGGACCTACAAGAGAAGAACTTGTAAGGTATGGGGAAGAATCAGTGATTACACAACTGTATTGTGTTAGTGGAAACATGATCTTAAATTATAGTTGAAGAAAACTAATAACAAACTAATTAAGTGATGTGTTATTAAAAAACTGCCGCAAAGGATGGGTGAGCAAATTAACATGAGAATGAAGAAAAGCTTAAGTTATAAATAGAACATTATGAATTCTTAGGGAGATCTTTATAGAAAAGGGGAGGAAACAAAGAATTATCAAAGGTGATAGAAGCGTAGGATGATATGTGATACCAAGATCTAAGAAACTGCCCTGAAATTGGAAGTACGGGAATGTGAAGATTAAGGAGAATATTGGAACGCAGAAATGGGGTGAAAGATAAGAAAGCCAAGTTGGTGGATTGTACAATAACAGAATGGTTAGGAATAACGTTGATGTGCAAATGAGACAAGAAGAAAAAGTTGACTTGGGCAAAGATTAATTCGGACAGCAGTGGGGGATTTTTACCATAAAGCAGTACAAAACTATAGCCTTCAAAGGTCTGTTAACGTCTATATATGCGATAGGCTTTCTAGTATTGTTTTTTTATTTTCTATTCTTCTCCGTTTTTTTCCTTGTGCATATTTTTTGTTTTCTCTCTGTAACATTTAATTGCTTTTTCCTTTAACCGTCATTGAAGATTGAAGATTGAAGTTGTTTTAAGCATCTTTTCATATGAAATGACCTTAGTCAAATATAGAGATGCATGTCGCTTATTTAGTTTCTTTATTATTTTTGCTCAGACTGCAGTCAAGTATATTCTTAATATTTATCTTCTTTAGAATGCTTTTCTTTATTAAAGATCATGGGGCTTTTTTTAGAATGTTGAGAATCAATTTTTTTAAACTAAATGGGTGCTTGTAATTTTCTGCATCTCTCAGTTTCTTCCAGTTCATTGTCAATATTTTTGCCGTTATATTTAGCAGGTAACGCAGTTTGTACGCTTTTATCTTTAACTTAATTTTCCTCTGCCTCTTTATTTTTTCTCTATACCTTGAGTACATATATTTCTGTTCTTTGTCTTTATAAGTTTTCGGTTTCTATGTGGGATTTGTTTAATCGACTTCTTTAATGACTTCTTATCTTGGATCACGTTAGACTTGTTAGATATATAGTAAATGTTTGGACACTTCTTCCGGATGGGGTGTTTTGGTCTTTCGTTGTTTCACACAGTTCTGTCTTTCTCGATGCTTTTCTCGATTGTTCCTTAATTTTATTAGACTGTGTCGTATAGTAGTTTATCTTCTCACGACGTTCACCCTACCAATTTTGCGTGTTAGTTATGAAGGACCTTGATATTCTGATTTTACTAAGACGTGCACTCGTATCTGCTACTTTCCAGTTTTTTAAAATTTCTCCCAAGCTTTAGCTTCATTACCTTTTCACTCTGCATGATTGATCACAACAGGTTTCCGGGTATTACTTCTTCCAAACCTTACTTAAAATTGATTTTTTTTAATTCTGTTTTGTCTGGTTAGTTTGCTCCTCCTCTATATGAATTCTTTACAAATTAAAATTCCAATGTAAATAAAACCAAATGACAGTTTTTTATGATTTGACATTCACATTCGCTAACTGGCCTGAAAGACAAAAAAGACTTTTGTTACTTGATTTTTAAAAGTGTAATAAACAAAACCAAAGATGTTACGCCATACTGACATGTGATAAAATCATGCAAACCGCTTTAAATGTGACCTTTCTCTAAAATTATCAAAGTTGTAGTGGTCATAGTTTTCTAGGAATAGTAAAACTATCGTAATAGTTAACCTTGAGAAATGATCACTATTTACATGTGCAATTGTTGAATTTTATCATCCGAGTTGGATAAAACTGTAGAAAATGAAGATTTGGAGATGATAAAGCCGCTACAGAAGATCCATGGCTTCCAATCACTAACTATGAGTTTTTTGAAGATTCTCCAGAACAAATGCGTTTGGTTTCCTTGTTTGCGGGAACTATTGCGATCGTCGCTAACGCGTTGCCTATAGTTTCGTGAAACCGCCGAGCCTATTGAATCAGCCTCTCGGAAGTACCGCGTCACCGATTCCGAAATCTAAATTAACGCTAACAATACGCTGCGCAGCACTGCTTGCCGCCGCCGCCAAGAAATTCTCCTGGAACGGCCCTGGGCAATTGTGGAATTTATTTTATTAGAATTGCAAAACCTGCACTTTGTTTCCCGATACCGAAGAATTCCGATAAGTCGTGCACATTTAAATTCTGCAATATGCTAAATATAAGTTTAATTAATTCCGAGAAAGTCGCCAGGCCATTTAAAGGTTATTTAAGGAAATGTTAATGGGCGGACGGGAAGACACAGCGACGCCTTTTTCCTCTCAATGATCATCTAATTTGAATTTTTTCTTTAGTTCCTTCTGGGGTTCACGTATTCTATTTTCGTTCTTTTCTGTGCATATTTGATATCGACAGGTTCAAGACACTCTGTAGGCGCCCCCACATACTTCACCAACTGAATCTGGTAATCCTCATGCATCGTTCCTGTAGACTCAAATTCCATATTGTTTCTTTTTTTCATTCTATTTTGGCACTCTATTTAGAAAGTTCCTTTGTATCTATCTAAATGTCAGTCTCTTCTTCTCGGTCTTTATCCCTTCTTGCGCCTTCTTCCCCGTCTTCGCCGTTCTTTCTTCTTCTAATTATTATTTTTACCACATGTTCTTTATTCTTCTTCGTAAAGGTTGTCATTTCATCCCATTGTCATGTCAAAAAAGGAAACCTCGTAAATAGTATCCAGGAATCCATTCCATAGCTTGTTAAATTTCCTTTAAAATGGCATACTGCATGCCAACACCTTACCTCGATTTCTCCCCTTCGGGAATATATTTGGTTCAGAAAGGTTAACTAAATACTAAAAGGATTATTCAGTTTCCAAGCTAATTGTATGTGACATAACAGGGTTTTTGGTTTTCATGCTATTAGGTGGGTTTTCATGTCCTCGAAGTTGAAGTGAGATAAGAAATTAAGAAGGGAACAAAATCACAGGCTCCCATGTAGTTTAAAAAGAAGAATTTGATTGTAGAGGTATAAAAAGAACCCAAGACTCTAGAAAAGCGAAATGTATGCACAGAGAAAGATAATAGCGGTAGGTAATTATTTTAAACTAAAGAAAAGATTGGCTCTTTTATATTTGACTAAGGCAATGTACAAAAAAGTACTTAAAACAGCTTTGTTGAGTGATGGTAAAAAGAAGAAAAGCGGTAGGATTCAGAAAGAAAACAAAAAATGTACAAGGAAAGAAAGACAGAGAATAGAAAAATAGAAGCTTATTAAGCCTATGTCGATATGTTTCTGGCTTTGTGCTGATTTATGGTAAAGATCTTCCACTGTTCCCTGAATTTACCTTTCCTATGACCACATTTTCCTCTTGTTTCATTTATTCGCGTTATGGTTATTCTTAACTGCTCTGTTATTACCTCTCCCAATATATCCTAACTAATTCACATATTTTGACCTCTCGTCGTTTCAAACCCATTTTCTTTTAGAGTTCTTGAGTTGTTCTCGCCATTATTAATTCGTCATCTACCTAAGCTGGATATTAACGTAATTTATTATGCAACTCTGAAATAATCTTCACCAAATTCTTTTGATTGTTAACATCATTCTCGTTTACTTAATATTGTAATCCCTTTCGTTGCCTTATGTAGACCATTTTAATGAATTTAATCACTGAATACTGCATGTAAACTTTTGGATATGAAGATATGATCTATGTTTGATATGGTTTTTCAAAGTTTTTCACTTCATACTTTTCTATTTGAACTTCTGTTTAAGTTTGTAACTTATCGTTGTTTAATGTAAAAGCTATACCTCAACAATTTCTAAATGGAGCTCTATCACCTTATTTGTATAAAGGTGTTACTATTGCTTCGTGCCTTTCTTCGGCCATATCTTCTATTTCTCAAGTTTTTATTATTATTTAATGCGATTTCTTGTTCACCCCTAGTTTCTCATACTTTCTAAATTCCCTAATAATATTATAGCTTTTTATTCTTTGTGTCTGGGTTATTTGTCTCTTGGTTTCTCTATATCTTCAGCTGCTGGTATTCTTTTTATTTTTCTGTCCATTAATCTTTCTTCTGTCATATTTTAATGCAGCATCTTGTTAAAATAGTTACTTCGCCTATCTATTATACCTGCTTAGTTTTCTATTATTCATTATATTCCTTCGTCTTCGAATACCAGTATTTTTGCATATCTCTTAGATCTTGATAAAATATCCAAGTTCCTTTTTTGGTATTTCTTTCCTATTTCCGAATTCGCTCTCCACGACTAGCACTTTTGGCCATTCTATATGTTGTATTAATTTTTATTCTTGCTTCTTTAAGATATTTGAGATTTTCTCCGCCGCTTCACTTCTCTTTTCTTTTTCTTTTGCTGTTGTTTTTTACAATATCCGTAATTTTCCTTATCTGTTCACGCCGTTATTAGATTCTTGGTTTGTATTCTCTTTATTTATTATTTTTCCCTAGGTTGCCTCTTTTTTTTAATTATTGTGACTGAGTTATAGTTCAAATCTGCCTCCTCTATCTTTGGGCTTCTTACATTACTGATTATCTTTGCTTTATGAATGCTTATAATGGCTTGATCTATTTGGCTCTCAACATTTCTACCTGGCACCTTTCAATACTTTCTGTAATTCAATAATTGCTATTCAGTTCTCTTTTTTCTTAGTTTTCTCATAACTAGTGCTCGTGCATATAGTTGCAAAGTTTCTCCTTCACTGTCAATCTTTGTAATCAAGACGCTTAATGTACTGTCGTTTTGGTTCTTGTATGATAATTTTGTACCTTTTCAGTTTTATTTTACATATCCATGAAGCTCCTTGCACATTTCGAGTTCATATACGCCGTCGTCTTTTTCTCTTCTACTAAAACATCTATTTGTTGTCTGGTTGTGAACTTGAGCACCCTTTCAGTCCTTTCCGGAATACGTGATTGGTGCATCTCATTTACCCCACTTTCCACAACTGCTTTCTTCTTTTTCACAACAAAGGACAATTTTTCTGTTTGTCCCAGGTATAAGTATCTCAATTGATTAATAGTTTCTTATACCCAATCTTTACCAAGCTTCTAGTACTTTTACTTTTTTGTTTCGTCTCTTATTATAGCCCGCACTTCTTTTCTCCATTAAAGTACCGTCAATACTATACTTTCTTTAATGTTGCCTTATTTTCTTTACTTCTATTTTATCATTCCATTATTTCGCCTTCATAACCACAATTTTATGTACGATCCTTTATTTTTATCCCTATATTACTTTCACACAACATTATATTTCGCAGCTTTTTTTGCTCTCTATTCTTTCTAATTATCTAGTTCGTCTAGACTTTTTATGAGCTTTTCGATTTGTTGTTCGCTCTTAATAAATTGAAATTTTCCCTCTTTTTCATTTTCGCCCATGCCTTTCTAGAAACATCTTCCTTCGATTTTGTTTAAAGTTTGCTGGATTTTCTCTTCAGTCACGCTGAACCTTAGGTAATATAGGTGACCTTAGTTTTCAACTTAGTTATCCTCTCTCCACGTATGCTAGAGTGTTGTCTCCGAACTGTGCTTTAAGTTTTCTCAAAATTTTGGACGATCAATAATAATTCTGCATAAGTGGAGTGCAAGGTATCGTAAAATGGATATCTCTACTTGTAACGTTCAGAAGCGGGATTTCTCTCAGTTTACATTTCTATGTGTGTAAAAAAATTTCATTTTGTATTTGATTCGGTCACCTATGTTAAGATATATACCTTGTTAAATAAAAAATGTTCTAGAGATTCAATCAGATTGAAAAGTAGCATGAAATGTGTATTATAGCTCTATCTATAATGACTGAAAGATGTACCTAGATGTAGTGGTTCTAATAGTTTAATAGTGGAAATTCTGACTTACCAGATGCCAAACGTACTGGACTTTCAAAGAAAGTTACAGGTGAGAAACTGGAGCCACCGGCTGTAAAGAAATTCTCTGGGGGTCTACACAAGTTGGAAAAGAAATAAAAAACGTCGATTCATTCAGAAAATTGTTTGTATTTCTATTAAGACATATTACATATTCTTTTGGATATTGGGCTGCAAATAACAAATTGGGCATAAAAATTGAAGGTGCTGGTTTTGCAGATTCAACGAAATTCTTGAAGAACAGTTGAGGAAGAGCTGGTACTCCTCGTTAAAGAAAAAAAGAAGCATTTCATTGCTTCTCGTTTAAAGAGTATAAGAACAGTAAGACGTAAGTTGCTCAGAAGTATTTAAATTAAAATTAAATCAACCCCTAATTTCAATCGATGGTAATATGTATTCGAATTCATATATTGAGTCTACCGTGTAGTCAGAGTGAAACGCCATCTATTAGCTTTACGGCGTACTACAAGAGGCGCCTATTTTACTAACATAACTTAAAAATCGGCGGTTAAAGCAATGTTGTGCAACAGGAAACATAAATAAAACTAAAAAGAAAAGTTCTGGTAAAGTTGGGAAAATAATTTGTGCGGCTTAAAGAAATTTGTTTCTAGAGCATTTAGAATAAGTGGTTCGAACGGTTTCTGGTCTGCATGGTCCCGAAGGTTCAGAACAGTAAAGAAAATCAAAGATGGAAAACTGGAACAGTCGGAGATTGTAAAGCAAGAACTACAAAACGCTGAGCGTTAAGTTGCGCACGTAATAAAATGCCCATTTGGTTTGAAAATTTATTTCTTATAACTTTTTAAAATTCATTTAGAGACTAAAGTTCTACGGGGGAGCAACTGCTTACTCTGATTTGTGGTCAGAACACAGGCAAAGATACATAAAAAGGTACATTGATATCAGGAAAAGATATTGATTTAGTGTGCAACTTAGATATTTTGTTCACCGAACCAAACCGTTTCTGATTTTACAATTATGGAAGACGGCAATGAAAAAGAAAGGGCGAGAATAACAGAAGCGAATTTACTTAAAACTACTTATTTATTTTATTTAGAGGAAATAAAATCACTTAATAATATTTATGTACACTAACGTAAAGTTGCATTGAATTTATCTAGCACAATCACTCGACTTCGACCGGCTGCCTCGCTGTGTGATATTTAAGCAATCAGGACTTGTTCTGGGGCTACGTGAACCAGCTGGAAAATATCTGGAGATTTTTCTCTTCACACGAGCGCGAACTCCTCGGATCTAACGGCAGCCGCTCGCACTAAAGGCATTATGTTCGCCGCGCGACCGTGACGGCTCCGCGGCCGCTACGAGGGCGTTGGAAAATTCGTTTGTTCCCTATATATTTTGATGGTCCTTCTAATTTTCTATTGATCTATAAAATGCGGTTATTAATGCCAAATAAAATTTCTTTGTATTAATTTTTAACACTTACAATTACTTAAATACTTTCTTTGTCTAGGCCGTAAACCTCTTTTGCCTACTTCCTTCAGTAATTGCCCTCTCGGTTTAAAATAGCGCTAATCAAATTAATCAATGCAAAGGAAAGATTGTAGTATAAACATTCTTTGATCGCCGTAATAGATATAGGAATTCTTAAAATGATAAAAATCGAATCTACCTGAATTGCGTTTGTCCATTGTCATTGCTCTTGAGTGTTTTGATATGAGCTTAAGCAGGGGGAAATATCGAACAGTTTATGATGCAATCATAAAATGATAAAGCACCAAAACTTACATAATATTGCAAAATGCAAATTAAAAATTATGAAATTTTTTCTGTTAAATTCAAAATACGCGGGAGAATCAAATATATTATAAATGGAATTTTTCCAAATTTATTGAAGCACCGTAAAAATAAAACATAGTTATTTTTTATACAATCTCTTGAAACATTTTCCCCCACAGATGAGTAGTTTTTTTGGTCGTGCAGGCTTAAAATGTCGGTGGTTGCGATACAGCTAATCACGCACGCACGCTTTGACACCAATATCGTCCCAAAATCTTCGTATTCCAAATTCTTATTTTAGTAGTCAAAACAAATGATCATCGCAGGTCGATAAGGCTAGACTGTAAAGATAGTGTAACAAATTCAAGTTTGCATTTGACTAACCTTATTATTTCGGAATGTTTCAAAAATTTTCATTTTATTTTGCTTTTATTATTAGAGACGTTGAAAATAATCAGACTGAAATAAAATACTTAGAGAACCTAAAAATATAAATAAAAAAGAAAGGGTAAAAATATAACTCAAAAATGGTAGGTAATTTCAAAAGTTTTTTGCGATATGCACGAAGCTTCTTTACATGGACATCAAACCTTTCTCTTAGACGTTGACGTCATTACTTTTTAATTGTTGTTTAACTATTGTGATATGAATAGTTCTCATTGAAGAGTAACACAAATTTTTAAGAAGAAGAAACCATCGGAACATGTATTGTTGCATTGTACTAACAATACTGAAACGAGATTTGCACCATTTATGGGAATAGTACTATAGCGTTGAAGCACTTGGTTTAGAAAGTATGGCTTCTTCGTCAGTTGATAGAGAACAATCTTCTTATCTGTATCTCTATGTACGATATGGTTCTCTAACCAGACGAGAAAGAATTCTTTTTGAAGTGATTAGACAAAAGTTGGAGCTAAAACCCTTAGTTCGACAAAATACTGTAACGTTTTTGCTCTTCACACTGGCAAATAATACGCTCAAATTTATTAAAACTACTTTACTTTCAGGAAATGAAATTACTTAACAACCAGCACAGAACGTTGGGCTTCCGGTACTTGACTTCCCCTTGGCTGCCTCGTTGCATGATATTTAAGCCTGCTTGGGGTTACGAGAAACGTCTGGAAACTCATGGAATGTTCGCATTGTTCTAGTCCTTACACGTTTACAAGTGGCGTGGCTTGAAGGCATTAAATCTACCACTCGGGCGCGACGGGCGCAAAAATTGCGCCCACGGATGTCTACGCGACGGTGTGTTCAGGGGTCGAAAATTTGTTCCAATACTTTTCCAAATTGGACAAGTTAAAGGAAGAAACCAGGACCAAACTGCCAGAATTAGTTAACAGACGAACAATGGCCAACATGACTGTTGTATTCCAGCTCATCTTTTGGACTTTTCAATTTCCCATTTTTTGCACTAAAAGATTAAGTTTAATAAATGAGAATAAAAATGCAGTTGCAACGGTTGGATCCACAACAATTTTGGAAAGATAACAGTACAAGGCTTCCGGTAACTAATAAAACTAAAGACAGTTTTGGATAATCCTATAAAATGACAATAATAAAAACAAGACAAACAAAAATTCTCAAAAATATATTTATAACCGAAAATGGCAGGTAGGGCAGGCTACAATAATTAACACAGATGGAGGGGCTAGCGAGACGAAACGCGTGGTTGTTACTAGGAATTTTTTACAATTAGGGTAACAAATCATTTTCCCTAATAATTAAAATGACCATTATTGTGCCGACTAACATTTTATGCTAAAAATTAAAAACGCACTTTGCACCTTCTAAGAATCTCAATTACCAATGCAAATCGTGGCCGACTGTTTATAAATAATTTTAAAAGTTAATTGCAAAACATCGCTTAATGAATGTTTAATGACGAGCCGTTTTTGGCTAGGTGACGCGTTAAGCGCTCGAAAGCTCGAGGTATCTAACAAAGCGCATTATCAGCCAAACTGCCGGCTTCGTGGAACCCCAGAATCACTGCTAAACAAATGTTATTGAAGTGATGTTACGAATTCTCGAAATTAAGTTTTTTAGGGCTGTTTTTCACTCTATTCGCTCGTTAAGCTGTAAAGTCCGTGGTATCTTTGTAATGACGAAAGCCCGCACAATGCAGGTGCATGCGGGAGGTCAGCAAGGTTCAAACTTTAAAATTAAAAGGATGCCGACACGGACGGGAAAAAGCACCTTGAAAAAAAGATTAACTAAATAAAAAAGTAAATGAACAATTCCCCGTCGAAAAAATGTGTAAAAAGGCAACTTAAACGGCGTAAAAAATAAAGAAAACAATTTTGAACAAATTGTTTGCTTAGAGGGTTCTCGCCCGTGATAGATTACTAGTCTCCCAAAAGTCTGTCATCGGAAAAAATATATTAAAAAGAAACTACTACCCTTTACTTTTAGTGACCGCAACTGATCTCTTCAAAATTTTGTGCGGGAGTTCTTCTTCACTGTCTGAGTGAGTCTTTCTCTCAAGAGATTCTTGATCAAGGTGGTATACAATATCTATTGTTACACTCTATAATGAATAGTCACAAGACTCTTGATATGGCGTCTATATTTTCTTGACTTCGATGGACCCTAGTCTTATCTTGCATAAACCAGAATCCACGTTTCGTCGAATTTCGTCTTATACATGATATATGATCAGAAAAATTGTTCCAATATCAAAACACCCGATGACACGCCAAATTGGAATCCTCTTTGAATGTAGAAGATGAATCGCAGTGACTTTCGTTTTGCCACGTCCATAAACGGAAATTACGCCTTCCAGTTCATACTGAGACTTGGCTAAGAACCATATCTTTCTGTAATTGATTTATGTCATCATTTTTGCGACTTCCAGTACTCAATAACTTCTGGGTTGAACTATAAAATTATAAAAGATCCTTGAAAGCAAAATTTAATATATAAAATTTTGAAAATTTTATAAAAACAAAAAATATCAAGGCTTGATCGAACCAATGATGACGATCTACCTCTCTCTTCCACAATTTTATGATTATGGTTGTGTCTTTGCTATATCAACTTTGATCATTTGTATCCTTATGAAATCTTTTGGTGAAACGATTTCGCAAAATTTTTGTTCACCAAATACATGTGAATAAAAAATGTGAACATTGAAGTGTTTGGTCGAGTGTTCTACGGATCGTGTGATAAAGAGTGACGGTATAGACTTATGTGACACATTTTACTTCTATTTAGCTTTAAGAACAATTTCAGCAAAGCTACTGAAGGCCAACGATGGAAATTTGTACTGGTTTTAGTTACATCTACCACTTTCTACAGTTTCCCATCGATCCTATCGACTGATGGTGTCCGAGAATCTTCTGTCCTGAGACGATTGGCCTATTCGCTTGGAGGCTGGCTCAACGAAATCTTCAGGTTTGTTCATGACAATATGGATAATGCCGTTTTATTAGTTTCTTCCTTCTCTAGTATAAACGGTGTAAAGTGGATGGGTTTTCTACTAGATCTTTGCCAAAATTGGTATTGGGGTGATAGCACAGATAAAAGTCTTAATGCCTCATGAGACATCATAGACATATCATACAGCAGCGCTACTGAACAAACGTCTTCTTGTAAAGTTGTGATGAGATCTTGCAAAACAAGTAGCAACCAACATTTTGCACAACAAAATGATTGATAGCCTTGGATTAAGAAGATTATACCTAACCAGATAAGTACTTTTGTATCACTGTAGGGTATTTATAATGGGAGAAATACTACTTCTTTCCATATCTTTTACAAACGCACTCGTACATCTTATATATTTTTGTGTGGAATACAGAAAGAGATGAACTTTCAAAGTTGCTTCTAGGTGATTGTGTAAAAGGACCTTAAAGCTCAAGAATGAACTTATTGTCACCCTTCAGTCATAGTAGTGCTTTCATCCAAACTGAAAGACGCACGCATACTTGTTAGGATTGGTTACCTTGGGGAGAATTTTCTACAGAAGTCAAGTTTCTTTTTAATAGCAGCGACACATTATTCAGAATACTAAAGCCGTACATTAGGTTCTTATAATAAAAGCATTTGTTTGTTTCAAACATCCGAAATTCACTTAGCTTTGTGGTCATTCAAATATTCAGGGCTATTTTTAACATCTTCATAAGAATATTTTTGAGAATCTTAACTGATTAAAGATGAACATGAAATCACAAACCTTTATGAGGAATACAAAAAACAGACCTTGTGGCATACACAGATTAATGTGGGCAAGTCATGCAAGCAGAAAAGATATGAGAGCTGTAGTACAGAGGGTGGAAAACAAACCTCAGAAGAAAATAGAAGAAGAGTCCGCTGAGGACAAAATCCAAAAGGTGAAAATTGAAAACACTCAAGAGACAGGAAAATGGAGTCTGTTGGCATTATGAGTTCCTTTTAATATATTCATAAGAAGAAATTTAAGAATCTTAACTAAGCAAAAATAGAATTGCACAGAAGAAGCGATGAAATCACGAACTGTATAAAGAAGATAAACAAGAGGACATTGTGGCAAACGCAGAGTTCGAAAGGCTAAGATGGGCAAGCCATGTAAACAGATGAGAAAGTCGAGACAAGGAAAGTAGCAAAGCAAATTTCGGAAGAAAATAGAAAAAGAAAGAGAGTAAAAAGTCAAAATTGGAAAACAGTTGAGAGACAGCAAAATATTAACTTACGATCAGGGCTACAAAACTAAGGCCATACATACATCATCCTGTTATATGGAGCGTTAGATTAATTCGGTTTGTTTGAAGATATGAAATCAATCCGAATAATTCGTTCTGAGAAATATTTGCTATCGGATATACAAGTTGTGGAGATCTTCGATTAATTGATAACCCAGAAACATATGAATAGCAACCGAAATATATTTTTCTAGTTTTCCTTTCTCGGTATTCCTTTTTTCTGGAGTCTATACCGATGTTAATTTTTTGCACAGTAATTTTTGCAGTCCACCATATCAACTTGTTTATTATTATTAATAATGGTGGTTATTCAACTTAAAAGCATTTAATTGGGGTTATTAGTAAGCACATTCTCTTTCCGGTCATTTTTTCCATACGCCACTTTAAGAATAAACGACTTATCTTCTGTTTACACTTGAATTATCACTTGCGTGGACTGTGTGAATAATGTTTTGGTTATTTTATATAAACAGCTCTTATATTTGTTTAATTGCTGTTTAGCCTACAGAAGATAAAACATTTATTATCTACAATATCATGGTGATTGACGTCTTCAAGTGTTAGTCACCTCTGTTAGAATTCTATTTTCATGACTTGGAACCTGAAAAATTAATTTTACACGTTTTTGTCAGACAAAAATTAATCTTGTCTTATTAATCATAGACAGTAGGATTTAAGTTAGAACAATATATTTAGGGCTTTCAAAAATAATTGGCATTCTAATATATGTATACAAGTAGCGTGAGGCCTGTCTGGAACGCACAGCAGGAAGAATAGTGAGTCATTCGTGTAGTAAAGTGCAAGTACAGTGGTGGACAAAGAGGAAAACAATGGAAAAAGATGAGCATGGGCAGCAGTGGTACGTTTTCTTTGGAGTGACTGCGTGGGACATTTATACAAGGTTGGTAGTTGTGTGTGGGAACACAGGATTGAGTTGAAGAAATGCAAATAAGTAAATTAGAGGTATTCTACTGATGGATTGCCCCCACTAAGAGCATTATCAGTGAGTGGAAATTGGCGGAGCAAAAGCAAAAGTGCATGAACACCCCTAATTAAATGTGTATTCACTACTTCCTAACGAAAAATTAGTGAGCAGAAAGCAGTGGTAGTGCCAATCATTTTTGAACGCCCCTAGTACTTTTGCTTATTAGGCATCTATGTTGACCAAACGAATTTTTAATTTGAAAGCTGCACTTTCCAGGGCATTAACTGTGTAATTTCTAAAGCAGTTCTATGCGCTAGTAAAAAAAAAAGACGCAGGCACCGAGAGTTGCTTCTCCGAACCAGATTGAAAGTACCATTGGGCTTGCCGAAGTAAAAGAGAAAGGATGGCATTCGCTTTAATGGCGCTCGTTTGCCCCGCAGGCATTGTTGACAGATGCAGGAGCTGGCTCGCGTTAAAATTAACATTTTGTTTATTTTTTCGCCCGCTTCTCGCTAAATTCACGTGCGGTGGCTAGAAGGCCGCGAGGTGGAGGAAAGCAAGCAGCAATCCGGGAAAATCTGGTTCTGGAACATCAAAACAAAGCCCAGGCTTGCATGCGCAGATTCTTACATAAACATTTCTGGCGCCATCGACGGGCTGTTAATTAGAGCCATTTCGCGCGGCGTTGCGCTGGAATCGCTTGTTCCACTGCAAATATTAATTGCATAATTAGTGGCATGCAAACTGATTAGCCTCGTTGAAATGCAGATGAAAGGCGTGGTCGTATGAGGCTTCTGGCATTTTTTATTTAATAATAAGAGCAACAATAACTTACAGACTGAAAAATATAAACATAAGAAAATAAAGTGAAAAAACTAATAAAAGAGGATAAACAAAAACTCGTATAAAATTTGTAAACAAAGAAAATCAAAAATTATTTTGCGCGGCCATCAGAAATGTGGGAAAGACAAAAACTGCTATACTACCAAATATCAAAAACAAAGACGGAGAGTTACTCACACAAGAAGAAAATATGAAGACAGTACCTCAAAAAACTATTAGCAGGGAAAGAAGGGAATAGAGGAAAAGAAAAGAAAAGTATAGTAATAGCGTATATATAAGAAGAAATAGAAGAGGGCATCCAAAGAATGAAGGCATCATCAAATAACAGATGACATGGTAAAAGCAGAAAAGGGCCAAGTAATAGAAATTAAAAATTTCATGGGACTTTAGAGGATTCACAAAATAAATTCAGAAAGAATAGAGAGGCGACAGACAAATTTCATAGTTCAGCAAATAATTGAAAAGATAATTAGGGAAGACGAAAAGATCCACCTCTTAGAAAAAGCCTTTATAAAGTAAATAGAACACATATATCGAGAATACTGGAGGAAATAAAAATAAATAACAAAATAATGGATGCTATAAAACCACTATACAGACGGACTAAGAATGTTTGAAACAACAATTAGTAAGACAAGGGTGCATCCTAAGCTCTTTATTGTTTACAAGGGTTTGCTTAGGATGGAGCTATCAAAAATATAAAAACCAAATAAAACAATATAAAGTAGGACATTAAAAGTTAGAAGACAAACATTTCGGAATTTTTATACGTGGACGATATGGTTATCATTGCAAAGGATGAAAGGACAATCAACAGTAATTTGAATGAATACAAAACGAAAACGATGATTGCAAGTAGGCAGGAGAAAACACCAGATAAAATTGGAAGAAACAAGTTTGAGTACCACAAAACAAAAGAATAGATGAAGAAATAAATGTAATAACCTTTCTGGCAAAAAAAAGAAATAGCGAAGGAACAAACAACAGAAATTTTTTATAAAGCAACCACTTAAATCCCCACTTACAAGTTCGAGACTCTAACACAGGGCTAGATAAGCAAAATTCAAAGCTCAGAAATGAGATTCATACAGAAAAGAGAAAGAAAAACTAGAGAAATAAAATAAAGAACAAAACTTTTAGAGGAATCCCAAAAACAAAACAGAGATACAGTAGAGAAAGGGAAACAGAGATGGTTAGGACACGTAATGAGGACTGGGAGAAGAGAAAACGGTAAGAAGAGTGTTCGAAGGAAAACCTTATAAAAAGAAGAAGAAATGAAGACAGAGAAGAACATAAACAGAAGAAGTGAAAAGGCCCAAGACAGAAAAAATGGAGAGAGATATGCAAACAAAAAACACAGTGACCCAATTCCAACCGCCTTACACCCGAAAGGGTAGAAAGCCCACAAGTAACAACTTATGTAATTTATAACTTAGGATAAAACAAAATTAATATTTGCTCTCAACACAACCTAAACTACATATAGAGACACATTTCAAGAGGTGACTCCCCGAAGCAATAGAAACAAAAAATTTCAAGATAAGCTCCAGGCAAGTGGCCAATCAGCGTGGTATATCTCAAGCGATTGTAGTGAGAATCTTACATAAGAATCGCTACCATCTGTATCTATCAACATGTGCAGAGGCTATCGTGAGAGATTTTATTTGAAGACAGTCGTTTTGTCGTTTTTTTTTTTGGAATAAGCCACTGCCATTAAGGGATTTCAGTCACCAATCCTTTTTAGAGGAGAAGCGACCTTTGGTAGGGATGGCATCACCAATTTACACAACAGCCCTTCGTGGGCCAGACCGAATCCCCATACAATGATTAAAGTTTGTCATCAGCAAATTCTTGAACTCGGATTATTGATGATCACTCAGTCGGTCTTCTGTGATACCTCAGTGGTACTCCGCTTTTATTACTTGATGATGTACTATTTTCAATGTGAATTCTGCTTGATGGAGCCAGTTCCTAACGTGCTGACATTTGATCTATGTATCATTCCAACCCGGAATATTTTAACGGGTGCGTCAAGATCTTAATGTGATGCGCTTGTATAGAAGCTCCAAGGAAGGGAGGGGGTTCGCTTCGACTGCTTACTTTAAAGTTGTCAGAAATAAATGTATCGTGCAATGCTCTGTGATGATTCCAGTATTATGGACGCACTTTGGATTTGCAGACATTCAGACATTTTTGTTCTTCCACCTCCTTAAGTTTGCCCCTATAGTTAATCTTACTATCTTTTTAGGGGTTGAAGTTTCGATCAAGAAAACATTAGTTTTATTTTAAAATCGCTTCAAAAGATTTGCAGTGGGGGAAGATGGGCTGCGTCGAAATAAAAGAAGCCGCAATAAATAATATAACCGACTGAAACAGTAGAGTAACTATCTTTGGAAAGTGAGAAGTTTTCTTAACTTAATACAACCTTGGAAAGAGTAACGCCTCTAGAGGCAAACAAAATCCTTACTATTCAGATATAGTACTTACTACAGGAGATACAATCGCAGTGTACTACATCCCAGATATATTTTTCTATCTATGTGATAATAGAGAAGCATTGGCGTGAAAATTTCGCATTTGATATACTGACGTACAGATAGACTGGCGAAGCAAAATTAATATTAGGCCGATTACAGAAAACCCGAGAAGTAGCGTTTGTGAGTAAAAATTGAAAAGAAACGTCATAATTTAATCTGGTGTCCTACACGAATGTTTGCTCTGAAACCCATTGTGCCAACGTTATCAGTAAATATCAGAAATGTTTATTTTAGTAATTACGCTCGTTATCAGATTAAAAGGTAAACACAATTCCAGCAGTTGCAATTGTTGAAATTGTGATATTAGAATATACTTCTGTATTGGTCTTTTAGATGTTTTAGAAAACAGTAGAAGAGAAAATTTTTGGTCGAGATGCTTCATGAGACACTTTCAACTTGTATTTCACATGTTTTTTGGTGTGGTTAATTTTATTCGATACATTAAGGCGCTTGGTTGCGGCGCGTGTGGACCTGGATTCAATCCTAAGCTCAGATGCCTAGCGGATGGCCCAACCCCAAGCTAGCCACATCGCCCTTTATCAGAAATGGTGCGCGTCGATCTGTGCCCCAACCTCCCAGTTTGCCCCTACGGATCGTAGAGCCCCACAACTGAAAAGTGGATGCTAAACGTTTTTTATTGCAGTGAAACTTCTTTTTCTTCTTTCATGGTTCCTTCTGCCCTTTCAGGCGTCAGATTGTGGGCCCGTCCTTCTTTCGCCCAGTTCTTCGTGCTTTCCTGTCCTCTGCTAGAATATTCATCTCTGTTAATGGTTTCCATTTTGATCTTCCTATGTCCTCTATCTGGTCCAACCATCTTATTCTTGGTCACTTCTCCTGCCTCTTATCGGTTTTCCCTTTTCCATTATTCTTTTTGATAATCCTTCACTGTCGTCTATTCGTGTAATATGCCGGTACCAGTTTGACTGTTTTCTTTAAATTTAGATCTGAGTTTACTTGTCTTGGGTTTTCCTCCAGTTAAAATCGTGTTTGCAAATTCTTGTCACCCCTCAACACTTCGGTTGTGTTGTAATGGACACGGTGTCACCTAGTACTACCTGCGTTGTTGAAACACGCAAAAGAAAAGACTGCGAGTCATTCCTACAGTGCTGCGAGTGCATTTGTAGAGAAAGGGGAAAACCATGGAGAGAAAGAATGACCTTTTGGAATATCTATAGATGTTAGTATAAGGACGCGGAGACTACCTAGTTATAGTGTACGATATGAGAACAAAGGTCTGTTGACAAAGGCTTTCTCATACCTCACTGCTCAACAGAAGCTTGTGAAGATATGCTAATAGTTAGAGCAACTTTACAGCGTGGATCTAGAGATGTTTTCTGAGTATCTTGACAATGAATTGTGGTTTTGGCACAAGTTATCGAAAATGTCAATCTATGAAATGGCAGCACAGTGGAAACTGCGATCAGTATTATTTATTCTATAGCTAGTTAGGGGGGATTTTATTAATGGATTGGTTGCCCTTTCTCTAACGAACAAGCGCCACTGCTAGCCACTGAAGGACTCCACCGACATATAAAACAACAACGCTACGAGGAGTGGAGACGCAGTATGCTGCTTCAACATGATAATATCGTGCTACTTCACACTCTACTACACTCTACTCTGTTTGGCGCACTTAAAGGAGAAATGAGAGGTGAGAAGCTTCCCTCCAATAATAATCTTCGGTCAACTGTCCACAAGTCGTATCATGTCCAAGTGATGGTTTGCAGAAACTTTATGGAAACTCATATAAAATTTATAGTCCAAATAAAATTTTAAATTACAATTGGGGTTACCTTCTATCAAGGAGATACGATGGTCTTGATATTGCTACTTTTATTCAGTTCTTTACTCATTTACTTCTCTTCTAAAAAGAAGATTTTCTTCTGAAGACGTCCGCAGCTGTTGTGGACGAAACGTCAAGAGTTTCCAAACTCCGACCATGGAATAACAACCCACACCATAACACCGGCTGTGAAAACTCAAACAAAGTATCTGCTGATGCCAACCAAACCTTCTTTTATTTTGCACCGGAGACTTACTTGTTTTGTGAGATTTAATGAAAATACGCCACAAAGCAATTTCCAGTCCTATTTTGTGCCCCGATAAAAATAATCGCCACGAAAAATAAAGTACGCAACAGCAAAATACAACTGACAACAAAAACAATCGCGGCTGTCATTTCTATCTTTAACAGGGAAACGTGTCTAAATGTTTCAGTATCTTACGTAAATGAGATGTTTATGGCGCAAGCCTCTTCAATGCGACTTGTAGCTAAATGTAGCTACATTTCTATTGCAACTATGTGTGTGGTTATCACGTCGGTGTAGATGATTTTGTTTACTTCTGTAACATAATTGTGACATTTACATTCTACAAAGGAACCGATCCTTTCTTTCTCCTTATTGTCTTCTTCTCTTTCTCTTTCTTCGTGTGCTCTTTTCTTCTTTTGATAAATTACCTTCTTTAATTCGTGGCGTTTTGCTGGACTTTTTAAATTCTCCTCCGGCATTCTTTCGGACTAACTCGTTAATTCCTGTAAGACATTAGCGGAAAATTTTTAATTTTGATTAGCATAATGAGAAATAAAAGTATTTTTTAAAACTTTAGTTTTTGGAAGGAATAACCTTCAAGACGCTCTAATGTTAACATCTGACGTGTGATTGAATTCTAAATTACCTCACCCTCCTTTATTTTTTGACTACTTTAGGATTGCAATTTACTATTCGTCCAATCATATGAAGGTAACGCAAGATTTTTGGAGTTTTAGGTCTTCCTACTATACAAGAAGTTTAAATAATCGAAATCGAACTAAGAGGCGAGGTTTAAGTAAAAAATAATTGGGAAGCTTGGTCTTAGGCGAAATCGTTCGACAAACAATATACCCACATATTGCGGATCTGATTCCAATCTTGTTCATTTTTCTCCAAAGACTAGTCATCAAGGTCATGTGTTGTTCCACAAGCCCCAGAGTGGTTGACGATGGACTCGGGTTTTTTTCTGGAGTTCTCTAATTCCTGACGGGTGTCTACTCAGTCACTACAAAAATTGAGCATTTGCGAAGTAATAGGGGAGCCTTAACCGCTCAGTTCGCAGTCCATTCTTCGACGTGGGGTGTTAGAACCTCACAATTATTCCAGTTCTACAACGCGCCTGACTTTTGTTTGCTCAATGTTGAAGCTTTAAGTTGAGGTTTCGCCATTTTTTGCAAAGAAAATTTAAAAAATGAAGCAAACTTTATAAAACCTACATGAAGACTTGCTGATTAAACAGGAATTAAATTTTATTTGGCAGGCAATTAAGTGGTTAGATTTTGAACCATGAACTGCACACCGGACTCTTGGAGGCCATCTCAAATTGTGACGTTTCATATTGTGTTTTAGTAAACGGAACAGTTTGCTTAAAAAATTATGAGTTCCTGTGAACGGATTTTCATTAATGATACGAAGAATTTTGATGTAAGTGATTTAGATGTTTACATCACGCAGTGCGCATTTTAGTGTCTTTCCAGCCTGTTTGCCAAAGTGTTAATTACGGTTTAAATCGAGTAGACATTGGACGGGCCGCCTAATGAACTCCAGCATCGTGTGGCTAATTTATTTGATTGGAAATCCCACTACTTTTAATTAAATAAGTTGCGGCGCGTGTGTAGCGTAATTATCCTTGCGATGTTCTATTCTGAGAATTGGGAAATGCAATAGTAGAGGTCCAGAAGGTGCAGATGGAAGAGGAACCTTGGACCAATTCGTTTGAGCTTAGTGATGTAATGGAGCCGGTTATGCCGGCAAAAACAACAGTGATGCAGTTGTTGGAAAATAAAAGAGAAAGCGACATCACTCTCCTGCAAATTGCTTCTGAGAAAGGATATAATAGATTGCAATAATAGCCCGGCTTTTTTGTTCAAATTTAATCTTCAAATACAAACCAAAAGAGGTTGGGTATGAATATCTTCTGCATTGTTGCTAATGACCTTCTGTCATCGATGCTTTTCCAGTGATTTTTAAATTTATTATAAATCTGTATATTGGGGTCATTCAGGGGGTATTTTGACACAAAACTACATACTGTCAGCGAAGCGGTTTGTTGAGTCGGAAAGTTTAATTCTCTTGAATCGCGGCTGAATATCGTTTTCTTCTGGGAATGGCCTCCCTAAAAGAAAGGAACACAACAAACCCTATAGTTTTGGATTTCGTTTAAAATTGAGAAGATGCTAAGTCATGCCGAATAACTTCGTTAGGAACGATCGAAAAGGCGCTTGCCGTTGGTCGTAGTACTTTTAAGGTGCCAATGTTGGAGATGCTAGCAGTTCTCCAGAGTGTAGGCCACAACTCCAAATTGGATTAACGATTTGTTTTCTGTTGAGACTTTCGACCTACGATTGTAAGGCCTAATTCCTTTTTTTTTTGTAAGAGTGCGTCTCTTCCAGATCACTTAACGTGAGGGCAAGGGTAAAGGTCACATGTACCGATTTCCTTCATTTGCTGAAACAGAGTTCTAGATCTTGTAAATGCCGAATGGGGATTAGAATGGGATGAAAGTATTGTGGCTACCATGGTAGAAGTAGTGGTACGGTATCGGGTCCAACACGCCAGCTTGAGTTAGTCCTGCGTTTATTGGGTATAGGGACTATCCCCCTATCTGTCAGTTAAATATGGCTTGATTTTGAGTAGTAGTCCCGAATGTTTCACTTTACCAAAGCCAACATTGACAAAAGCGCTAATATTCGTCAGTAGTCTTTTAAATATGTTGTCGACAACTTGATAGACCTGTTCAATTATGGGATGTTTTTTCCGAAAATCAAACCGGTCAGGTCTAAGATTATAGATATTTTCGAAAACCTTGAAAAAGAGCGCCAGCAGATCAATTTGTCAATATGAAGTTGGGTCAGCAGGTGGTTTGCCAGGTTTCTGTTCTAGAAATTATCTTAAACTCAAGACTGCGTTTAGTAGACAGATTATGAGTACAAACACTTTCTTAACAATTTTGTTAAAACTATGGTTTGAATTAGGTCATAACCGTGTGGTTTTCCTGGATTTAGTTAAGTTTGAACTTCATGATTAGTGAGGACAGCTGAAATGGTCAAATAGTTGCGGACTTTCACGGCCGGTGCTGTTGGTTCTCGGGTTATAAAGCCGTGGTCAGAGTTCAGAAACTCTTAACGTTTCGTCCACAACTGCGGCAGACATCTTCAGAAGATTTCTTCTAAAAATTTTCAGATTTTTTCTCAGCAATTTTTTTAAGACTGTGACTTTAATTAGGTCACAGCCAGGTGATTGTCGAGAGTTTAGTTAAGATTGAACTTCATGATTGGTGAGCAGAGTTGAGTACTGCTAGATAACGCTGAGCTCCTTCTTCTTGTTCTGCTATAGTTCTAAAATTAATTGGTGTGCAAATGGTTGGCAAAAGCAAATCTTTTCTTCATCACTTCTTGTGGAGTGTTACTTGCAAGGCGCAGAGCTGCTTTAAGTGTCTGTGGTTGCTGTATTTTTTTGCCGTTCTCCAAAGAGAGCATTCTATAGCTCCCAATGGAGACAAATGTTAATTCTGCACCTGAAAAAAGTTTGAGTCCCTATGTTTATTATCAGAATGTTTGCATAGCCCGTGTTTGCCCGCGATCTTGTTCTTCACTACGATGGTATAATCAAATTGTTGTTTTGAATGCTTGATGGTGTCGCCGTCCATGCGGCGTGCTGGATGATTTGATTAAAAAATTCTACCACAGCAATTAATTATTTTTCTGATTTTAATGCTATATCGAACGAAAGAGTTTTGTGAATTATCTCGCTGAAGAGAATCCAGTTTGTATGTTTGTTGGATGTGGTAGATTAGCACAGTACTATGCTAGACTTTCCACATATAGATTACAATTTTCTAGGAGCTGATTTTCACCCAATGATAGAAAATTTCTTTTTCGTTTAAAGAACAAACCGATTGTGGTAATGTATAAGGGCAACTTATTGATTGTTTTTATGAAAAATTGTTTGATTTGATTCTGGAATTTCTTAAATTGATGCGAACACCTTACAGAGTGCCATGAAATTGTACCTCAGCTCTTTGTTGGAGGGTTTTCGATAAAGATAACCAGGTCAAGTCATGTTAATTTATTAAAAACATCAGATGTTTAGACAATCTGGCTGTTGATTGTTGGGAGCACAAGAACAGCTGATAAAGTGACGCACGAGTCATTTATAATTTCGTATTTTGACTACGTATTTTGCAATCCCATCGTCAATGAACTAGAAGGATGTTTATCTGTAAAAAAATCCATTCAGAGCGTCAATCAGTTTAACTTAAACTGGTCTTGTTTTTCGAAGTAGAAGTCGATTTCCTCCGATTTCTCCACGGGATCTTGACGATTAGATGCTTTTCCCGGAAACTGGAAACTGCACGGAAGGTAATCTGCACAGCAGCTAGCGGTAACTGCAAAACAGCGCAGGATGCCACCGTTTGTGGACAAGCTGGCGCCGTATCAACACAGATTTTGTGATAAAAATAGAGCGCCACTTTTTTCCGAATGTCACACTCGTAATTTATAAACAATGAAGCTCAGGTCAAGTGTCGAAGATACCTTATCGCAACGACAGCGTTTTGTGCTGTACTCATGCATCACGTTATCGAAACTTTTCGTCGTCGCTACGAAATAGCAGAGAAATGCGTTGGGAAACAGCTTAGACGTAACTATCGCGTATGTAATGCTTCAATTTAAGCCTGAGTCATGCACGTGCAATCTGGGAACGAGCGATTAAATTTCGATAATAGATCCTGGAATCACCTACATGGTGCTGTTACAGCTGGCCTGCCAGCCATTCAGGAACTTAATCGGTTACCGTGTAGCTGCAGTTGTAACAAATCGGGGGAGTACAGTTAAACTGATTATTCATATCTCCGAGTGAGGTTGTCATAATTCTCAGCTTGCACGGTATCACCATACAGAGCATCGAAAGAGGTAATTACCCTTTATCAGAAAACGCGGCGAAGACCAGTAGCTAAGATGATGCAAGGCCGCTTCCGTCAGTTTCTAGAAAATAACGTCAACTTTACCACATTTGTATTTAACAATAAGCGATTATTGAATTGTGGCCTGATAAACACGTCGTATTTTAAAAAAAAACTTACAGAGATCAAGCCGTTTGACTTTGTTTTTTTTTCTTATTTTCGTCTTCAATGACTTGTAGATAGCCTTTACATTACAAGTTGTTCACTTAAGAAACTACAGGGTGGTGTAAAATACAAACTTCATAACCAAATTGGGTGGTCGTCTTATCTCACGCATTTTGAGTGTACCACCTATTTCGATCACCCATAAGTTTATCGGATTCCTCTTGTTCCTTTTTGGTTTGTTCCTGGTGTTTAACTTCTTCTTTGTTTGATGTTTACTGAGATTCTAAACGCATCAGATTTGCAGCAGTACTGAATTTTGCATCACATCACATGAAGTCATTGCAGGGTTGTTTCATCTGTATAAGTTGATACCCAGTCCTCTAAAAGTCCTCACTATTGATGGTATGGTGATGGTTTTGATTGATATCTCTAGAACCGCCTTACTGGTTACCACCCTGGCTTGCGATTTCACCTGTTTTGCTAAAATGAAGTTTAGCGATACTGTCACAACTTATCTTTTACCACACAATGAAGTTTTTGACCAGTAATTCGTTATCATCATCACGGTTTGTGTCTTTGGATCTGTTCTGGATCGATACTCTATCTTATCTGTGGACATCCTACATCAAACCTCAGTGCTTATATTGTATTGCAAGTTTTGGTAAACATTTTTTGGTTATTTTCTCCGCGGGTAGTTTCCAGTTGGTTTAGTATTTGCCGTATCGATTGATCTGTTATTATGTCACTCTTGTACAACCAAAATATCTAATGCATTCACCTTGTAGAAAATATATTTTATAAATATGTCCCAAGTAAATTTTCTATTGGTATATTCCCAACTCTTACGTTTAGATCTCCAGCTATAACATATCCTTATGATTTGATATTTTGTGTGCTTGTAATTTTTGTAAACGTTCTTTTCTCTTTTTTTTTGTTTCTCCTGGAGCGTACCCACCAAATAAAGTGAACACATCTATTTGAGTTCATAATAGCTACTACATTTTTGCTCTAGTAGTGTGTCGGATATTGCTCCAAACTGACATGTTTCCTCCATTACTTATGATATTCTTGACTTTCTTCTTTATCTTTGGGAGCATTAGTACATTTATTTTTCTCTCTCTCTCGCCGCAGTGCTGACTTATCAGGTTCCAAGTTGAAATTTTTAGTTTTATTTATTTGCGTTTTTCCCTTGCTAAGCTCACCATCATAACATTCATTCTTTCAGACACTATTATTGATCTTTCAAGTAGGTGTTGGCCTCACTAGAAATTTTTTTATCGACCTCTGGTTTAAATCACTTATTATGCTTGGCAAGGGCACCTCGAGTCGGATGCGGATGTTAAGAATTTTTGGTATCTTCTCTAGTTTAGGACAAAACCCGTTCCATAGCAGAAGCTAAACACAAACGTTCTCTAAAAAATGCAGCGTAGTAGGCAATAATGTTCATGTATTTCCCAGGGAAAAATTTTAATCTTGACTTATGGTAAGACTAGATAAAGGAAAAGGCAAGAAAACCAAAATACATTTTTCAACTAAGAAACACTCATGCTGAAAGGCCAGAGAGATAGAAATGACTTATTAGTTGGTATTCTTTGGGATAAAAATAAACAGAACCGTTTTTTCTTGAAAGGTATGGATCAAGTGAATTCCAAATAAAAAATATTTACTAATTTGATCTTTATTTAAGCAATATTTTTTAAATTTTATTATGATAAGAGCAAAACATCAGTTTGCTTTCAAAAGCAACAATTTAAATCATTAATTGAAGGTAGTCAGCTTTATGGAAGTCTAAATATTCAGGATTGCTCGCACAAATTACAACATAAAACGGCAAAATGTAATAATACTAAAGGCAAAAATTGTGAACATTACAGTACGGTCGCACTATTTTCTTGTATCGATATAACATGTCTGTTGTATTTTCATCTAGAATGTGCTTCAAAAGGAGTTCAGGGAGCATAATATGAAGGAAAACTCCAACTAAAGGCAGAATAGATGGTTACATCCTTCCTCAAGAGAAGAAAACTTTGTACCAAGCACAAGCAGACCATGCGTAAGGTGAGACTGCTACAAACGAGAGTCCTCTAGACCTCTTTAATGTCTTTAAGGTGATTGAAAGAGAAATTTTTGAGAAGAATAATAACTATGGAATCACGAACTATATGAAAAACACCAACAAGCGGCCACTGTGGCATATACAGTTCGGACAAGGCATGCAAGCAGAAGAAAATAGAAAATGAGGCCATTTAAGAAAAAGTGGAAGAAAATGGAAAACAATGGAAGGACAGAAAAATAGAGGACAAATTATAGGTCGTAGTGATTTTCCCATAATGATGATCAAGAGTATGAATCATCGATGATCTCATTAATGGTATGGAGCAATAGATTAACATGGATTTGTCTAAATATTTCAAATAAATCCGAATCATTCGTTTTGAAAAAGAATCATTGTTTTCAATGGTTGATGCCATAGGAACGTAGCAACCAAAATTTTTAAAGTTTTTTCAACTTTCTTACTTGGTCTCCGTTTGTCTTGGTGTTTAATTTTTGTACAAACATTTCTAACTTTTCTAATTTAATTTTATTTTGTTCACATTTTCCTTTCCATTAATTTTTTCTTCTGTTTGCATTTGAGATATTATTTCTGTGATTAATTTTTTGTTATTTTATTTAGAGTAGAATTTGGCTTTTATAATTTGGAACTCAAAACTTTGTCTTTGTCTTTTTTTAATCATTTAAATAATTAACCTTTGCTATATTATTAATATTAGATAGCAAAATGAGTTTAGAAGTTAAATTACAATTGCGGCTTACTTCTCTGAAAATATGGTACTACATGATGCAACCAAATGACCTTGGGGAACAATCAAAAGGGACGGTAGTGAGCCATTTGCGCAATGTTGCGAGTGCGGGTGTGGACAAATCGGAAAGCCATAGCAGTCGATAATGGGCAGCTATGGGCGGCGTGGCTTCTTTGGAGGAAGACAGTGACTATTTTGAACATTTACATGAAGTTAGTAGGTCCCATACATAACTCACAGTGCCGAGTCGTACTATTTCGCTTAAAATCGGAGTTTCAAGGTGGCAAGGTCTGTAATGACAAATCCAAAAGGAGCAGGCGTTTGGCAAATGCGCTTAGACACGTTATCCAGAGTGTGTATGATGGGATAATGGCAAAATAGACCAACCACATTCCATGAATTGTCAGATGCAATAAGTCTATCTTTCAGAACTTTCCATCATATTATTCACACACTTGAAGATCGTCGCTTAGCAAATGCAGACATGTGAAGGTGCTCTAATTGTTGCTATAGATAGACGGCGTGCATCTGGAAGTGTTTTTTGAGTGTCTCGTCACAACAGACTATGGTTCTGGCACAAGACATCGAATTCCTTGTTCCAAGAAATCACTGCTAGGACTGTCTAATGGGTTGTCTGCATTCTAGCTGAGCTATTACTTGCGAGCGACTCCACCGATGCATTCAGTAACACTGCTAGGGAAAATGAAGGCGTGACGTTGCTTCGGCATGACAATACTACAGGCTTTCGCGTACAGCGTGCTACCTTACGCTCCATATTCTCTGGATCTTACAATAATTGACTACTCTTTTTTTGACGCAATAAGAGGGGCATTCCTCGGTAAGAAATACTCTTCGAGCTTCAGTCAGCTGTCCACAAGTGGCATTGTGCTACATCCACACAATGCTTTACAGCAGCTTTACGTAAATTGCCAAATAAACTTTTAAAGTATAATTGACGTCGTTGTCACTCAAAAAGATATCAGCGATTTTGTCACTTTTATTCACATCACTCACGGACTAATAGAAGATAACTATGACTATTTAGTTTACTCAGTCATTATGTTTGCTACCCATTTTGCAATTAGAAAAAAAATCCAATCTTCCGAAATGACATAACAAAAACAATTATGGCTGTCATTTGTATCTTCAACAGAAAAAAGTGTTTAAATGTTCCACTAAAGTACGCATTAGTGCTGTGCTACGTGTTTAGCTGTAGACAAATTGGAAAATCATAGAAGCAGGCAGTCATGGGAAACGACAGATGGAACGATTTTCTTCGAGAAGCAAGTAACTACTTCAGACATCTGTATAAGGTTAGTAGCCATACATATGAACTGTGTTTTGTTGCATGCCAGAGTTTAAAGGCGTCTGAGAATGGTAAAAGTAGCGGGCATCTGGAAAATTCGTGCAATTCACACTTTATTTAACGCGTGTCCCACTTGATAATGTTAAACAGACAAATCACATATCCATAAGAAATTAAAGATCAGATAAGTTTGTGAACTATGGATTCCCCATACTTTTGCCTTTTAGGAAATGTTGTCAATAATTGCTGCAGTTGTACAGAAATTGAAGCTGAGTGTGTGATCACAGCGGACAAATGTACGGCCGCCTTGGAGGCTTTCCGTAGCACTGTAATGTCTCACGCCTCATATTCGCGGATCCTGCGCTGAGCTAGGTTTGAGTCAATAAAAGAAGCATTGAGCGATAATAAGTTTTCCTACAACAACTAGCTTCAGTTAGCCGCCCACAAGTGGTTTTATGTTACACTGAATGCTGGCGATGGCAAAAGTGCCTAAATATTCGAAGAGAATAATTTTAATAAAATTTGTATCGACTTCTGCTTAGTAAGGAGGAAATATGTAGTCCCCATCATTTTTGCACGTTCCAGGTTAGAAGAAATTATTAGTACCACAATTAACACCAACAGCTAAGGAGAAGATAAGTGAAAATGAAACTAGGCAGAGAAAAAATTTAAAAAATTGGAAATACAAGTTGTGCTTCTTAGTTAACAAGATATCGCACGTTTCTGCAAATACGACAAGATTTCTATCAATTTAAACTTGAAACATAGTATTGGTGGGGACTAATTGCGGAATAGCTCTTCTTACGAGGTGTCATCAGAAAGTTATAGAAGGTACTGGCTATCTTAATTAAATTTCTTCTTGCAACATTTACAAGATATTCTCTTGTAAAACTCGCACATCCTAAAAAATAATAAAAAAACCTTTTTATGTTGTTTTCAATATCTTCAATTCAGTGAGGTCTTTGATTTAAACAGTTTCGCTTTGGTTTTGAAATTTGGCAAGCAAATAAAGCTGTATTCCTTAGATTTTTAGCCATTTTAATGACCCAGTGCGGTTTAACCATAGCACCAACTAATTATGTTAGCAAGCATACAAATATATAAGTTGAATGAATACAATGTTTCACACAATGTGCGACTATCGTGGCAGTTTCATTCCGCGAACTTTCCGATGCTCCCTCGTACTAACATACATAAAAGGAGAATGTAAATTATTTTTTATAATAGTTCGTTTTATGTTTTTTATGTTAATAATTAGTTTAACTATATGGCTAATTATATTATTATTATTTGATTTTATTAAATGCTAATAATCAGTTTACATAAATAGATGCGGCAATAATTCATAAAATATTGGCATAAATTAGTCGTCATAGAGAGCCATAATCTAAAAAATCTGTTTATGTAGTTTTGAGGAGGCAATAAATTTAGTTCGTTGGCGATACAATTTAAAAACATAATTTGCATGTGTCTTGTATGTGTCATTGATTAACATGTATGTTATAACATAAGTGACGCCGGCACTATTTTGTTGGAACTTCTGATCAATAATTCATTTTAAACCAATACTTCGAGAAGCCACGAAAGCGTTGACATTTTTTTCTACAACAAGCGTTAAATGTCACGTCCCAAGCATGTGTATGTCTATTCAAATCAAACGGTGAAGACCGGCAGACACACATGTTGAATTCAGCGAGGAAATTGCTAAAAAATGTCGAGCAAGATGTTTGGTCTGCTACCCAAAACGCGAAATAGATAGAGCCAGTTTAGTTTAGTAAAAGAAATTGAAATTTCAAAAATACGACGAAGATGCTAAATAGAAGGTAGATAAGGCGAACACAAATGCTTAGTTATACCGGATCATCACTGGATGATATCAAAGTGTGAAGATTCATAGCAAGTTATCAAAGAAAGAGAGCCAAGTTGAATTCAAAGACAATCGTAGACTCATTTTCAAAAAAACCTTGTAATTAAATGGTCATTTATTTGGCCAAAAGTACCGTGTCTATGCTGTAGTAAAAAGTCAATTGTAATAAACTTATGAGATAAAACATTTCGCCCAAAAAAGCTGACATCACTTTAAAAAAAGGTTTTTCTTTTAATCTCTTGATTATTCTCTTCTTCTTTTACATCTTTATTGTACCTCTTGGGGTGTCGAATTTGGGTTGGGTTCTTTTTATTCATCCACCAATTTCTTTCAGAGCTTTCTGTTTAATGCCATTTCCTTCATCTCTTCTATTGTTTTGTCCCTTTCGTGTCCCACATCTTCCATTTGTTGTAACCATTTTTCCCTTGGCCTTCCTCTTCTCCCTTTCTTGTAATTTTTGTTCCCCAAACTCCATTGATCCGTCTGTTTAGGTTCATGAACCAGTTTAGTAGTTTTCTTTGTATTTTCTTTTGATTATTAGGTTCCATTAATACGAGTCATGATACTGCTAAGTGCTTTTGTCACTTAAGGCAAAATCTTTTATCACACAACTTAATTTAATCTCGAATAGTATTTATTCAGTTCGTATATTTTGCTCGCCGTGTAGTCATAATGAAGCGCCACCTGGCAGTTTTACAACACACTGCAAGACGTGCCTGTTTCAGCAACACAACCTAAAAATCAGTGGCGAAAGCAATGTTGTGCGACAAGCAATATTTGCGAGACTGACCTCTCCCCTTCCGCGTTTCAACTGAAATTCCGAAAATTATCTGTGTGTACCTGAAAGAAGTGATTCTAACGGTTTAGTGGTGGAAATTTTGACTAGATGATGCTAAATATCCCGCACGGTCAGAGAAGTTGGAAGGTACAGATCTGGAACAATGTTTAGAAGAGGATTGGTATCGCACACAGAATTCACACAGGAAACCGCAATAACACACCAACCCGTTTTTAAAAGTCCACGCAAGCTGAGAAAGCGAAGATTTATGAGAAAGGTTTTCGGGTTCTCTAAGAATATACAACCAAATAAGACTAAAAGCTATGATATTGCTACATCGTTGTTCTCCAGATTCTAGAAGAAATATTTATTGCGCCGCATTGAGAGGAAAGCGGAAAATTAATTCTTTACGGGGATCCAAAGCGGCCTAAATCGTGCCTGATGAGATTAGCAAGACGTCATATACTATGAATTGCTTCCAGATTCTGACACGGTAATCACTGAGTGATGGAACGATCATGGATCTGAGTTAAGTTATTTTAACAGTCGTATTACCAGACTTTCACATTTTAAATTATTACTTCTTTCGATCACTTTCAACCTTTAACATCACCTGGTTGATATCTTCCTTTTTTCTCTCTTTTCCGAAGTGGAATTTGGAAAGATGGCGCAAATGCAGAGAAAGTAAGGAAGATTATTTGAAGTTACGCATCGATACAATACATGCACATCATGTCTTTTTATTAGATCAAAACAAACTAAGCAGGACAATCATTACTCTCCTTATCTCCCTTTTTAGGATGTTATGTCGTTTGAATAAATGAAACTTTTATTTCAATATTCATTTTTCTCTTCTTAAACTAGACAAATCTATTTGAGCATCAATGATGCCGGGAGCAGGAAATACGTGGGTTACTGAAATCTAAACGAAATTATTTTTCCAGTGGTTTTGATCCTGCTACCCTAAAGTGAAGATGGTTGTGACATCAGCCAATCCTGCACGAACGTCAAAAATCTCGCCTTCAAGTAGCACAAATAAATGATAATCGCAGGAAGATAAATCCGTGATATGGGGAGGATATGCCAGTATAATCTAGAACAAATCTTCAATTTGGGTAGCTGTTTGGGTCCAAGCGTTGCCAAGAAGCGGATTGCTTGAGTTCAATAGCTTATTTCGGAAATAATGTTTTCCTCAGTCATGCTGCTCCTTGGGAGACCTTGATGGCCTCCATCTTCAACTGATTTTCGTCCTCTTAAACATTTTTGTAGTGCATACATTTGAGTTCTTGTAAGAGTGTTGCTGCAAAACTGTGCCGTAAGTCTTCCCCAACTTTCGGATGGTTTTCAATCTTCTTCATGCATGCTCTACCCCTTAATTCACCTTTTATATCTGATTCATCCATGTAACTGAAAAAAAAAACAATTATGGCTATATCCTCATTTATCTGTGCTATACAAGCATTAGGATAGATTAATAGAGAACAGGCGTACTAAAGTGAACTGGATATCCTTATCACTAGGAATCGCTTTATGGCAAGCTTATCCAGATAGGAAATTTATATTATCATCTCACTTAATTGCCAGTTATTAAAGTTGCTCTATGTTATCACGTTATGCCAAATTAAAGGATTTTAGTGATATACCTTATCAAACGTATTTTTTGATTGGTCAAGAAAAGTGTTTATTGATTATTAAACAAGAGATATTAGTCTTATCTGGTCCATCAAGGTCCATTCGCTTGTTCTGGAGTGTTAATTTTAAGATTAGCATATTTGTTTGTGAAATTTATTTCACTTATCGCAATTTCCAGTCAATTGAAAAGCAAATATTTCTATGACATCAGTCATTAGTAGTTTTACGTTGAATCTAGTGAGAGGTTTTTGAATTATTTTTTGTTTTTAAATATATCTTTAAAAGTAAATCTTTTCATCATTGAAACTATGAAGTATAAGTAAAATTACATTTTTCCTTAACTCTCTTTATCTACTTATAAGATGGTCACTATATGTTTAGCATAATGTGTTTTTTTGCTATATAAATCTGCATCGCTTCTACTTTTCAGTTTCTTTATTGAACATTAAAGTTTTTCGTAAATTTTTTTGGGGGAGGGGGTTGAGAGATATGCTTTGTCATGATTTCTTCTAATAATTGATGATGTTATTTTACTTAAATTTTGCTATTTGTTTCTATTTAGTACCTCGTTTTAATTTTGGTATTAATTTTAATATATACCCAAGTGTATTTTGTGTTCTTTCAATTTTGAGTTCTTTGTCCATTTTCGGGTCTTTCTTGGTCCCTTTCAAAATAATGTGTAAACAGCAGTGATCAAATCAATGTCTAGTAGATAAAATCGTAAAAGTGATGAAAATTAATGCATCAACGTACTACACAAACAGCCACCCGCAATGTAGTATCTTTCTTTTTCCGGAAGTGACAAGCAAACAATGTAATTTCAAGTACGAAAAATGTTACTGTAGTATATAGTAAATGCCCATTTGCACTAATAAGATAACAGTGGCACTGTCGTGATAAATAATTACAATGACTAATATGGTGGCAGTGTGACAGTCGTGTATGATAAATCTTGCTCACTAATACGACGACAATCTAACTGTCGTGTATGATAAATGCTACTCTCATTAATGAGCTGACAGTCTAGTGAGACTGTAACAGTATTCCATGATAAATAACTCCTCTCACTAATATGATAAATGCCCACTCTCACTAATATTAGGACAGCGAGGCTGTTGCGCATGATATGATAAATTCCCATTTTCACTCTCACTAATGTAATGTCAGTATAGCTGTCGTGTATGATATGTTAAATGCCCACTCTTATTAATGAGATGATAGTGTCGGTCTTATGTATCATATATATGCTCATTCTCACTAACGAGATGACAGTTTTGCTGTCGTGTATCGTAACTAATTAATACGATTAATATAGTGGCAGTATGATAGTCGTGTATGACAAATGTCTACTCTCACTAATGAAATGACAATGGGGCTGTCGTGTGCAATATAAATAAATGCCCATCCTTACTAATGGGATAACAGTGTCACTGTTGTGTACGATAAATAGTCACAATCACTAGTATGGTGACAGTGTGGAAGTCGTGTATGATACATGCTTTTCTCACTAATGTGATGACAGTGTAGCTGTCGTGTCTGATATGATAAATGCCCACTCTTATTAATGAGATGATAGTGTCGTTCTTATGTATCATATATATGCTCATTCTCACTAACGAGATGACAGTTTGCTGTCGTGTATCGTAACTAATTAATACGATTAATATAGTGGCAGTATGATAGTCGTGTATGACAAATGTCTACTCTCACTAATGAAATGACAATGGGGCTGTCGTGTGCAATATAAATAAATGTCCATCCTTACTAATGGGATAACAGTGTCACTGTTGTGTATGATAAATAGTCACAATCACTAGTATGGTGACAGTGTGGCAGTCGTGTATGATAAATCCGTTGGTCACTAACGTAATGACAGTGTAGCTGTTGTATATGATGAATGCCCACTCTCACTAATAAGATGACAGTGGCACTGTCGTGTATAATAAATGCCTACTCTCACTAATATGACGACAGGGTAGCTGTCGTGTATAATAAAACAAATGCCTACTTTCACTAATATGGCAACAATCTGGCTGTTGTGTATAATAAATGCTCACCATAACTAGTATCATGGCAGTGTGATAGTCTTGTATGCTCACTAATGTGATGATAATGTAGCTGTGTAATAAATGCCCACTTGCACTAATAAGCTGGCAGTGTGACAGTCGTGTAAGGTAAATCTTATGCTCACCAATGTGATAATAGTGTAAATATCACGTATGATAAGTACCCACTCTCACTAATATGATGGTGGTGTAAGAATCGTGTGTATATATGATAAATATTTACTATCACTAGAGAGATGGGAGATTATTTGTTGGGCCTTAATAACCCCACTAAAGAACCTTAAAATGTATTACAATACATACCACAGAAAGGAATAACGAAGCTTTAGAGTAGTGATCAAAAATATGCATTATGCAACTGATGTGGGTGGATTTAAAAAAATAAGTTACGGATAAAAAGTATTAAATATTAAACACAGAGCATCATTTTATGTACTTTATTGATTTACCCTAAGCGACTCAAACAAAAAGATTTATGAACTAAAGTGCTGGCACAAGCTCAATGTGCTCCTCGACGTGCACGCTAAGAAATGCTGCACACGTTAGTTTAGGTGTGCAAAATGCAGCACTCAGCACAAAATCCCATATGTAGTCACAAATCGTTTCTGTGGCGAAGCCTACCCAGCGAATTATAAGGGTTGTAGATACAAAGAAATATGATTCAGAAAATTCCCGCCACTACGTCTCGAACATCAATATTAAACGCAACCAGATCCGATAAACAGAGTCATCGCAAGGTCATTACCTACTCCATCCACAATAAATATAATAACCTCTCAACCACAACAACCACCATGGCCAAACAGTTAGCGAAAAACACAACTGATGTTAAATTTTTTAATAACAATAACCTCTCGGCTGCACTAATAGCTCAAATTCTTTAGATAGCAGTTTAGCACACGGAGAGCGATAAATCTAGATATAGCACTTATATCTGAAGCACATTTCACAAATCGGAGCCACTTCAGGATACCAACCTTCATTGTCTATGAAACTAAACTCTTAGTGGTTCAGCTGCTATTATTAGAAGTTCCATGAGACATCGTGAGTTAAATAAATATCAGCTTGTAGATGAAAATTGGATGGAATCAGTTACAATCATAGCGTTATGCTGGCCCCTAAATATGGTATAACAATGGTGAGGGTCTAACGTCCCGCATGGGAGGAAGTTCAAAAAACCAAGATAAAGTCTTAAAACTAGGTTGAAAGCACAATACATAAGAATATCTATAGCTAATCACGCCCAGGAACATACTTAATAATAGAGCAGAATCACTTAGTCTTGATCACAGAGCAAGTAATATTCAGGATTTATCTTGATTAAAGTAGCAAATGGACCCATTAAAATTAGAAATAGACATTAGAAGGCTAACAGTTGACCATAGAACAGGTTGGATGTACTTGAAATTTCTGAGAGTGAAAGATGTTATCAATAAAGCTGCAACAGACCATTCGATGTCTATGAAATGTAATAAGGTCTGACATTTTAGAGCAGAAAAATTTCTAGTCAACAAATATAAGGATGGTTTGCAGAGGTGTGAAAGAAATAAAAATTAAAAGAGGAAAGTTCAAACCAAGAACTTTAACAGTCTATAAAATGTAGGCATGTATTACGATTCGAGTAACAGAATGGAACAGAAGAAAAATTCGAAAATGATGGAAAACACAAGAAGAGGAATATCAAAGATTATGTGGAAGAAGATAACGAACTAATAATCACTAGATTTAGTCTTGAAAGAGCGGAGAAATTTTCATATCTAAGTGAAAATGGAAAAAGAGAAATAGAGAAGCCAATGTGGCTCAAAAGACTTTCCATGTTTCACACATGATGAAAGATGTATCTAATCTCGATTAGTTCTTATAAAATGGTAATAACCTCTGGTTTTAGAGCAGAAAATTGAAAATTAAGTGATGTTAGATTAGGAAAGAGTATTCATCCAGAACTGTTAACATCTATATTGGTTAGCCATTGTCTACGATTCGAGAAGATACAGAATTACTTTTGATGGAATCTGAAGTTTGGAATATCACTAGATTATCGCTGGAAGAAGACTACTAATAAATCACTCAATTGAAATCAAGTCAGCCTAAGAATGGAAAGTGATAGAGAACCCATGGCTATCAGTCACAATGATGATGATCTTTGTAGTTCAATTATAACCTCTGTGTTGTTAAGTGATGTTAGATTAGGGAAGAGTATCTCCACATGTCATGTTTTTTGTTTACATTGTCTCTATAGAGAAGATACAGAATGTTACTTTTGTTGAATCTGTAGTTTGGCTTTTCACTAATTTTCGCTAAGAGCAATAAACCTAATAATCAATCAGCCTTACCTCGTACGACAAATGAAGGCCGCGCGCGCGTACGGCCATTATTGATTCATCGGTGTGAGTGAACCCACCCCTATTAATAGCCGCCGGTGGGCTGTTGCTAGCCCACCTGTTGAGCGCGCGCGCGCCGCAACAGTTTGAGGTGTGCTGGTCGCGTTCTAAATATGGGCAACGGTTTGAATGCGGCTGAACCTTTCTGTTAACTCGGCAGTGTTAGTCTTCCCAGTACGAGGCATTTTTGTTGCTCGCATCTTTCCTATTTCATCCGCTCGCCGAGGGGCGGCCAGCACCCGAGATTTATCTTTTCCTCTTTGCATGCGCATTTTTGCCTTTTCGCGCGCTCGGCCTCCTTGGCGTTCTGCATAACGCTGGCGCAATTGCAGCGGAAGCGTTAATTGCCGGAATATTCTGTAATGCCGCAGCTCGGTTTTACGGTGGAAGCGGAGATCGGCCGATTTCAAAGAGAAATTGAGAGGCATGACCGCCGTCACGCGCGCCTCCGATGCGAGCAATTATTTAAACTGAAACGTGGGGCATACATCAAATTGCATAACAAACACAAACAAGGCAAGATCAGTCGTGATGATTATGATTTACATGTGTAGCAATGTTTCGACCGCAATTAGCGCCATAAGCAGGTGCTCAAATATTGTGAAACGCCGCTTTGTTTGTCAGCGTCAAACATTTCTGTTACTAACCTGGAGACAACTAGATAGCCTAGAGTAAGACGGATGTAGTTCTTTTGTTGACGTTTTTATCGATTATCAATCGATGAGAGCAGTCGTCAGATAGTTATAGGGAAGCGCCATCTGTCAACTTCACAACGCCCTTCAACCAAAATAACCTATCAATTACCGGTGAAAGGAATGTTGTGCGACAAGTAACATTTGCGATATTGTCTACTTTTGCGTTTTAATTGGAAAAAGTGCCCGGCAGATGATTTGTGCAACTTTAGAGGAGAATTAAAGAAACCGAAGAAAGCAAAAGTGTAACAGCAATAGGAACAGAAAAATGAAAAAAAAACACGATATTAACAAGCGACCTTTTGGTTCGCAGTACTGCGTCAAGCTTTTTTAAATGTCTTCCTTCCTTCAGCAGCATATCTGAAACACGTTAGAAGTGTTGTCTTTGAATAGCATTTGATATTTCTATATCAGTTATTGCAAAAATTCAGCAAATTTGGCGAACCAGGGGTACGTGTTTCTCTTCCAAGTTCTGATCGGATATAATTAGAAGCTAATTGTTGGTACTAATGTCGATGGATGTTATGTCGATGGTTTTGACATTTCTGTATAGCGTAAGACAGTTTTTCCTCCATTTTACTTAGTTATTCATTGTTTTTACTTGTCAAAAGATGAAGCATTCGCTACTTTTCATGTTTGATTTGAAAAAATCAGTTATTGAAGCTCATCAAATATTTGTAGAAGCTTACGGTGATGCAGCCCCACCGTATTCGTTTTAAAAGTCGTGATTTTGATGTGAATGCGCCATTTTGGGCCGTTTAATGCAATGGAAAGATCCAAAAGGAAGGAAAATGAGTGCCACATGAGTCTTTTGAATATCGCAATTTCTTTGCCTGCTAAGCAACGTAAAAAGAGTTTTCTGTTTTGTATTGCAACGGAGGAAGAAAATAGATATATCTTAATAATCCCAAGCGCAAAATGTCATGGATGAACCGTGGTCAACCGTTTATTTCAACCGCAAAGGTCAATATCTATGATCATAAGGTTATGCTCTGCATCTGGTGGGAAAAAGAGGATTTACGTGCTATTATCGTTACTAGGGATCATTACAAACAAGAATCACTCCATTTAGATGAGGCTTTTCACCAGAAGAGGCCTGCAATAGCTAGCAAATGCCGAAAAGCGATCCATTTTGCACGATAACTCTTGGCCTCATGTGGCTTTGCCAATAAGAAAAAACACTGCTAGACCTCCAATGGGACAGGTGATCATAAAAATGTTGAAAAATTCAAGTTTCCAGTATATATTTAATTTATAGCTATATTCAAGAGCCAGATAACAGTTTTGATTTTGATATTTTAAGAGTTTAAGGTGACATTCTGGTTTGGAGCTAAAAAAAAGATGGAAAGTTCAAAATTTTTTACGAAAAAACTGTTGAAGATAGCGACTTGAATTTTTTTTATTGTTGAGAATACATTCAAATTTCTACAAAAATTTTTTTTGTCATTTCAATTTCGTTTGTCGTCACCAGAGAGCGCCCAGAAAAGACTACTTTTTTCGTAGTACATGGATTACGAGGCTCCAAGTCATCTGAAAAAAAACCTTTTTGAAGACCATTAAAAGATCTAGGTTATTGACCACTTTGACTAAAAAATTTCCAAAAATAAAAATTTGACTCGACTTTTACGAAAAAACGGAAATTTTTGCCCGAGTTTTTTTGTAAAAAAGTTGTAAAAATTGAACAATGCCACCCCCAAGGCCCAAAGTGGTCATTAACCGCAAGAATTAAACAAGGAAAAAAATTAGCCCAGGTAGATGAAAATCGGTTGAGTAGTTTTCGAGTTATCCTTGTACTACGTTTTAAAAAAATGGATTTCGAGAAGAACGCATTTAAAGAAAAAGATAAGATTTTTCGTGCAATATTTTCCAGAAAATGGCTTCATTTGCGTGACTTACAGTGTCTACTCGATCCCTGGTGCATATAATAAGCCTTCCTGTTCCTCATATGTCTTTTGAAGGTCCTGGTCCCTCTTTTTCTTGTCGATTTTGCCCTGTTTGCTGGCCTCAGTGCTCCTGCGCGAACATTGTTTTTCTCGTTGCTTGTCCACTCTCGCGCAATGGTTGACAGCAATATCCCCCACCTTGACTTCCATGCACTCCAGCATCATTAGCAATGATTTGGCACCGTCATTGAAAACTTGAAATCCAGGCACAGATTTCCAGGACATTTTTACCAACGTAGGCGTGCTTGGGAGCCAGTTGCCAGAGGCATGAGTTGTAACACTTATTGTTGTTCTGGTTATTTTTTCCCAAGCACCTTTGCAGAAGTTCTAGATCACTCAGTGAAGTGTAGACCTCCTTCACGACATCTTGAACTTCTGGATCTAGGGGTGGTGGGTGTTCAAATTCCAGTTCATTCGCCGTGTGCTGCATCCACTTACACCATTCTACATTGCAGATATCATGTTGTGGATGGTCGTTGGTCGAAATTTTATGGTAAAATCCAGCCCAAGTTTCTTTGTACATTTCGTCTAATGAATCTGGGTCGTTTTCTTGGCCAGCATTTTCAGTATTGTTCTCGGTGTTTTCAGCAACTTCTTCCGGTAGTTCTTCTACTGTTTCCTTCTCGGATTCCTTGGCGACCTATTCCGCGGCTTTTTTCTCAGCTTCTCTTTGCAGTTTTTTTCACGGTCAATTTTTCTTGGCTCTTCAGGCGCTTGTACATTCGTTTCCCTACATGAAGTACGCACTCCAGGAAACTCTTCGCCATACACGTGTTTTTCAAAGAGATTCGAGTAAGTCTTGCTGTCTCCATCGCCAATGTACTCGCCATAACGTAAATCATGATGGTCCAGAGATCGTTCAAACAGTTCGATTACGCCATCCACCTCCATTTTCCTGCACTTCCGCTATGATTGGCCGAACAATCTTCAGCATGGTCATCGTACAAAGCTCAAAATCTTTACTCAACTTCTTCAGCATCTTTACACATAGCAAATTACTCTTACTATCAAATCAAGTACTTTTCCGGTGTATTTACCAATCAAAGTAAGACCCAAGTAAGTATAGCCACGTTTAGACCACGTTCCGTCCCGACACTGACAGAATGGCTTACGGTTTTCCATTCTTTTGTTCTCTTCTTGTTCACTTTGCGCGGCCTTATGGATTGAAGCATTGAAAACTGTTTCGCTTGCAATACTTATGTGCTTCAATATGTCGTAATACGTGCTATTCGCCATATCCGCACATATGTCCATCAGGTTCGAATGAGGTATTTACCTTTGAAATCGGTTCATAGCTGTAGGAAAAGTTGCAATGTTAGTTGCAATTTTTGCAGTTCTATAGACTAGATAAAATTCGAACAAAATGCGTAAGTACTTATAATCCTGACAAACAAAAACTGCCTCGACAAAAAAAAAAGAAAACTTTAGGTGTCTTCAAATTAATGTGTACTTAGCTTTGCGGTCATATTAAATTATACCCTGAACTTTACTGAGGTCGTGGATCTCCTTGATGTTATTGGAACAGTAGCTCAAGGACTCAGTAAAAATGGGAGGATCAAGATGGCTAAACACAAGAATATTGAATAAAATTGGAATTCATGGCCCTTAACGGTAGACGAAGTTATGTAAGTCAATACAAAAAAATATCAGCGAATTGTAATTTGGCTTCTGCAGAAACTTAGGAATACGAGAGATTTTTTTAGTATCTAAGTTCCGGTACAAAATTGTAGGGACGTCAATAGAAATCTACATTTGTACTTTACAGATTTTGAAAAAGAGTTTGACAAAATAAGACCCCGCAAAATGATGGAAATTCTACAGACTATTGGAATCCGTGATAAGACTTACGTATTATTAAAAATTATTATTGATACCAAGCAATTAACGTACAAGTAAGGCAACAATTTTTAGACACTTAAAATTAAAAGTGATATATCATGTTCCCATTGCTTTTCAATCCCTATTCAGAATCCATCTTCCAAAAAGCAGGATGATTCCTTCTACGGTATGAAGATCAATGATGTTTTGATAAATGACCTTAGATATGCCAACGACACACAAGATCACATATTTAGAGTGCAATTTAAATGAAAAAACTGAGATATGTGCGAGAAAATTAGAAATCCGATAGAAATGGCAAGATCAGCAATGTTTAAAATGAAAAAGCCACTAACATAGCAAAAATTTAAGTCTACAACTAAAAATTAGATTAGCAGTTCTGACAACTGGACACTGACAGACACTCTACTGAAAAGATTATTATCATTTGAAATGTGGGCCTATAAAAGGGTTCTTGGCCGTAACTTGGAAACGAAGAAGTGCTGAATCGTTTTAGTAAATCAGTTGAAGTTATCAAAAAAATTGAAGCACCATCAAATCTTTGTTGAGAAAGAATTTTTTTGGGACTTCAGGTGTTGGATTTATGCTTCTCCTCAACCTTAGAGAAATCATAGAGGAAATTCTACTTTCACTAGAGCACAAAAACATTTCTTGAACTGATAAATCTACTCAGTGAGCGCCTACTTCAAGTCAGTGAATTTTTTTTAACAAATAAATTTTTGGTAAGCAATATGCTGATATTTTTTTGTTTTTCGCAGAAAATGACTTTTGCTCTCCCTCGTATGACAAAATTCATCTTAGATTCAGAAATCATCAACGCTTGTTGCGACCGGTTTGGATCAACATCAAATCATTGCTGCCAAAGAATTTTTACTACGGAGTCAGGTGACGAACGGTAAGTTCTTGACCCCTTGACCACTCAGGGGAGCTAGAATCGATAAATCAACAGATGACTACTTGAAGTCGGCCAATTAAAACAAATTAAACTTTTCGGAGCACCTCGTAATAACCAATGATGAGCTGGAATATTCCCACATCACGCGACTTTAACAGAAAAGGATTTGCTCATGCTGCTAGGATCTCTGCGGAATGAAGTCATTTGCACAGGCGGCCTGCAAGATCACCCGATCTGGAGAGGCGATTTTTCGTAGGAATCTGCATCGTGTGCAAATACATGTTGCTCAGTTCTAGGCATTCAATACATCGAAAAGAACGTGACAGCCTTGATTTTCCTTTCCCCTGTCGGTTCCAGCAACCAAAAACGGCCTGATTTTCCTTGGCGAGCCTACTTTCATCTGCTGGCCGCCCTACCTCTTGAATAACCACGCAAAGCTAGGGATTACGTTACCAACTTTCAGTTTCCAGCAAAGCGAAGGGTGAAAGTTTAAAATTATGCTTCTTTGAGGCAGTGGGAGCGATTGTCGCGCAACTTTCGCGCGCTGAAGTCACAAGCCTCATGATTCACCACCTTTAAGCAGAAAAAACCTCGTCGTGTTTTGATGATGTAACCTCGTAGGAGGCACAACAAAGAAATTTTCGGACAAACTAGGACGAAAGGATGTTCGCTTATTGCAAAATGTATAAAAGTTTAAGGAAGTTCATCATTTATACTACGATAAAGATATTTTTCTAATTCGAAAAATCGATTCAATGGGCTCAGTTTTTTGAATTTTTTCATAATCTTTACAATAAAACAAATGTAGCGTTACGGCGTCAAGATCATTTGACATATAATATCCTATTAAACTATGAGATACGACCGAGAACTAAATAATTTTTTGTTAGAACAATTATATTAACAGTCGCCTTCAGACTTTTACCCTACGATTAGTTTTATAGCTCAAAATTTTAATTTTTATTTTTCTAAACGGTATTTTAGTTTTAGAAACAGAGAGAACATGAAATACTAGACAGAAGACTAGATAAGGTTCGTTTCTTATTCTATTGTTCAACTATATCGATCTTAGGTCTTATATATATTATTATATATTAAGTTAGGTTCAGGTACGGAGCGGGGGAGGAATAGTTTAGTTCCGATCAGTGTGGTGTAGTCGGAGCAATTGTCCGGATCTCCAGGCCGAGGGGTTGTGTGATGCGCCCGGGAAGGAGTAGGAAGAAAAAGCTGAACTCCAGCAACTTTACGGGAGAAGAGATTCTATCCCGGGTGCACAGTAGGATAATAAAAAGATGACCCCAGGACATATAGAGATCAGCAAAACATAGATGAAGAGAAAGTTGGAGAACCAACCATCTGGAAGGTAAAAACTACAAAGCACTGATGGGAAAAGAAGACGTGAAGCCCCCCTCTTCTGAAGATATCAAATGCAGTTAAAAAAGAAACTAAGAGAGGGGGAAAGAGTGCCGAAACGGGAAACAGAACCAATGAGGATATCAGTAACCAAACAAAAGTGCTTGTCAAATACAAAAGAATATAGAAAATACAAAACATGGACACATTAATAAAAGGCCATTCAAACACAATAAAGGAAATAAAAGAAATAAAGAAGGGTTCACTGAGAGGTAAAAAAATATTAAAAATAAAAGGCAACTGGATAGCTCAGTACCAGCCGGTACTGACCGATCGTCAACCCCTGACCCGAAGAAATCCCCATCCTTGTAGGCGATCAGACTGGGATGCAAGAAGAGAATACTGGAAGAGATAAAATGTATAAAGGAAAAGAGAGAGCAAACCTTCTACAAATCTAACTACCATTGATATAGTCAGAAATGATACTGCTGAAAACATGCACGGGGATGCAGCAAGCTAAACTTTGTAAGCCAAATGCTAAGATGTGACTCTATGAGGGAAAGAGGAAATTCGGAGATATTTGTTTCAACGAACATGCCCAATCCAAGAGGAAATAAATAAGATTGCTCCTCTAGTTCTTGTCCTCATAGAAGCACTGGAGTCGATCGCAGCTTGGACTAGAGACTGAGAGAAAAATAGAGGAAAATCCCAATACTAAAAGGGAGCTTAGACTAAAGAGTCAATGTATTTAAAAGGCATATAGTGAAAGAGTGGTTGGATGTCAGTAAACTAGAAGCGGTGAATATAGCTGAATATGATGCTGAGTTACAAATGAACGAGTTCTCAGTAGAAATTATTAATATAATTAATATCCGGGTAAATAAAACGGATATTAAACATGAGATAAGTTTGGTGAGAGGGGGGAGAGAGAAAGAAAAGGAGAGAAAGAAGCAGGAAGGGAGAGAAAACGAGAGATGAGGGAGAGAGAGAGAGAGAAGAGCAGGAAGGGGAGAGAGCGAGGGGAGTCAAAGAGAGAGGGAGGGTGGGGGGTGAAAGAGAGATTTCTTAGACGAGTTTATTGGAAAACCTAGAGGAATTTTTAAGCAAATAATGACCAGAATCACTGTACACGGTGCTACAAAAGTTAGAGGTGTGTTAGTCAATGGAAAGTGCTACTATGGGTAGGATGTTTAAGCAAGGTTACCTTAAACTACGTGAAGATAATAAAAGAAGAGAATTGTTTGGAAGTCACATCCAGTCCGACATGCAATGAAAGACTACTTAAAAAATGTTCAAAACAAAGAAACAATTTAACCAACATCGTTGTGGTAGGAAAAAAAATAGATACGACAATTAAAAGCTTGGACTCCCACATCCTTAAGATTTTTCAAATAAATGCGGATCGGCATAGAGCTGCTTATATACGTAAGGTGGAAAAAAAGTTTTAAAAGCTCAATGACAAATCTCCTCTACTGCACGCTAGTTAGAAGCAAATACATAGTGGAATGGATAGCGTTTTTAAATCTTGTGACGCATAACACTAATAGTGTGTCTATTGTTGTTAGAGATCTTCAAGAGTCTACAAGTACCACAACAGGAATTACTAGTAAAAATAAAAAATTTTATACGATGACTAAAAAAGAGGACAAACTAGCGACACCAAGTTTTCAGGTTTCTACTTAAGACGGCAACCGGATTGGTGGAACGCAAAAATCTACAGAGCCCTAGTCAACTGTAGTGAAACCAAAAGGGAACTTATTCGAACAAAAACACTTATGAGGGAACAAAATAGAGAATACAAAGCATTAAAGAGGATCTTACGAAATCTCAAAATTAGTTCCAGTTCCAATCAACTGGAAAATAACATTTGGGGACAGTGATATTCAATAGCAAGAAAGGAATTAAGCAGTCAGAGCTCGGAAAAATCCAAGACCACTATGGTTTCCCCGCTAGGATTGTACCATACAAGGGGCATACATCTGGGCCTGATGGTACTAAATTTATACCTCTAAAATTCTTACTAATGTTAAAAAAGTTCTTAAAAAATCAGTTTTCTGAAAATCTAGAAAACAGCCAAAAGAGAATAGGGATTTTTCAAAGACACCAAACTACGTGATTATTTCCATGTTAAATTCCCTATTTGAGCAGATTGTGAAAGCAAGACTAGAGGTGGAGCAAAAGGAGACATCCTTGATTCCCAGCTTGGGTTTAGGAAAGAGACATAAACCACTGATGTCATTAAAAGAGTTTTTGATCTGGTTACCAGGATATGAGGTGCTATTATTGCCATTGATGCCTTTCACACTGCCAAAAGCTACGTAGTTTTGCAGGGTCATTTCTAGACCCCATCCTGTAGAACATTCTGTACGATGGGGTTTGAGGTTGTACCAAATGGCTGCTATACTGTCGCATACGCTGACGATCCCACTTTAGTTATTAGCGCAGTTAAAAAAAGACCAGACTTGACGGATAATGCAAGTTTTTATGAGGAATGCTCAAAGAAAAAGATAAAATGCAACATTCCAGCTTGGTACTGTAAGCATTAAACCATAAAGAGACCTAGACTATCCTGGTGCATAGTTGGATGACAGACTTATTTTTAATGAGCACGCTAAAAAGTTGCCTCAGTGGCAGAAAAACAGATGGCGGCTTTGAAGAAGGTTATGTCCAGTATCGGTGTTTCGAGTAGCCACAAGAAAAATATTTTGGGAAGCATGGGGTTATCTGCAAATCCAGTGTAAGGTCGAGGTATGTCACTCTATTTATAACCAGTTGTTAACTAAAGTATATAGGAAGATCCTTCGGATTGTTAGTGTTAGCTGAAATGGTTCATTTGGATATATTAATAGAGTAGACAACGATAATAGACGTATATGGGTTAACTTAAAAAGAAGGAATAAGCTTGTTGACAAAATGGTAATAGGTAAGGGAGCAGAAAAGGAATAGAAATACGACATTCAAGAAAGAAGGTAGATAAACATAGAACTCTAAATGGAGTGTTAGAGGTTTTACTATTAAATGGCAGTTTTGGATGCTGTACTATAAGTTGAAAAGAGAATTTTTAGCTGGTAGGGATTTGGAACTATAAGTGACATTAGAACTTGGTCACCCACATCCATGATTGGTTTTATCTTTAAAAAAAAAAACGTTAGATTAGATTGTTACATAATTACTGACTATACGTTATCTGGTCGTCTATCAAATTTTTAAAGTGACTTTAGGCCAATATATTTGGACTTAGCGCCTCCAATTAGGTAAAATTATATATACGAAGCATTTACAGGCTGTTAGGCCTATTGCTTAACAATTTCCTTCAAAGCCTCTCGATCTATAGCTCTTGTCCGCTCCCTAATGATTTTCTCCTCTAGGTCTCCTTCGACAGCCGATGGACATCTCTCCTTGTGCTCTCCAGTTTCGTTGTATATGGCCCAACTATACCTTATTATTTACGTTTTGATGATTTGCGTTATACTGGATTGATTGTATAGATGCATCACCTCCTCGTTTGTTCTTCCCTCACCAAATATTCTTGGTAACATTCTTTTCTATTGTGTATACACCTAAGTACCAAAAATTGTTTACTCTCGCCAACTTTATTTCATCTTCTCTCTAATTTTATTGTTAGTATTTTAGTTGTCGTATTGGTCTTCTGTTCTATAACCATAAACTTGATTTTTGTCACATTAAAGCACAGTCTTCTTTTCTTAACCTGGTATTTTACATCCTTTGCCATTTTTCTCAGTCCCTCCGATACTCTCACCATCAGGGTTTGATCGTCAGCATATGCTAGACACTGTTGACTTTTGTTAATTATTGTTCCTTTAGTTGTAGTCAAAGAACATCACGTATATAGTAGTGTTGTTGTAACTGCTGGTGATTATTTGCTTCATGGTGAAAGTACGGTTTATGATCAATCAACTCTGTCGGAATCCGTTTTGAGATTTTCTTCCGTTTGTTTTTCCATGTTGTTCTTTAATATACTGTGTCCAGCAGGGCTATTCGTCTGGAGTTTCCGTATTCCGTCTTTTACTTTTCCTGTCAATGTGTACCGCTACAGCGTCTTTCCCTGTTTTCAGATCTTCCTGATTATCTTCAATATTTTATGTTGTACACTTTTTTTCTGTTCTTTTGTTTTCTTATTATTTCCATGATTTCTTCTTCTATTAGTGCCTCACTTTTATCCAATGCTGCCTTTCGTTTAGTTGCCTTTTTGTAACTAAATGATTTTCCAAAACAGTCCATCCATCTAGCTTTTCTTCTTTATCGTTAGCGTAGATAGCTTCGCTAATATTTCTCTTGTTTGTTTTCTTTACTTCTTGAAAGAGTTTCTAATTTCTTTGTTAATGTAATTCGGTTCTAATTCCCGAATCTCCTTTTCTATTTGTCGCTTCTATGTTCACCTCCTCACTTCTTTATTCGTCTTCTTTAGCATTACTCTTCTTTCGAGTTTTTGGCATTCATATTCTGGGAAATCTTTTCTTTTCTAACTTATTTTTGCACTTGTAGAACCATTTATTTCTATTTGATTTTTTTATGTCGTTCCTTTTTATTTAGTTGCTTCCACATTTATTCAACCTCCGTTGTCTCTTTAAGATCTATAAATTTTTAGTCGAAGGTACTTTAGAATCAAGTTTGTATCTTTCCTTATTATACTTCTGCTTTATTTTCTCCCTATTTATTCCTATTGCTACCTTAATTCGTTATATGAAACGATAAGAGTTAGCTTCCGCTCCTATTTGAATGATAAGTTAGTTATCAGGTTGACATTTAGTTTTTCGATTAAGTTGAGATCGATCTGATCCATTACCTTTTTATTTGGTGCACCTCATGTTCCTTTATGTATACTCTTTATCTGAAAATATGTGCTTACCATCCATTGCGTTTTTTGCTTTCGATCGTGTAGTTTTCCTAAATCTTTGTCTTTCCTTCCTCCGCCGTTTTCGTCTGCGCGTGTATATTCACTATTATCATGTTTTGATCTTCATTTCTTATTCTCCATTAACACACCATCTGACACTTTATTTCTTCGATAATTAAAAAATTCGTCCCTAAAGTTCCCATTTTATTGCCGCTGTTGAACATATAGCAATCTTCCACTTTTGTGTTTTGCTTTAAGGTCAGTACATTTGTTCTATACCTTCTCGTTTATGCCACTCCTTCATAATAAGTTCTCCTTATGTTCCATGCAGTTAGAATTAGCTCTCTTCTATTACTGTCTGTACTTTACCTTTTACTTTAAACATTACATTTGTCTTTGCACATCTTCATATTTGTACTTCGATCGTACTTTTGTGGGTATCCTGCTGGTTTTATGACGGAATTTCATTTCCGCGACTGTTGCTGCTATCTGTTTTTATCAATCTTTCTATTTTTGCATTTCGAGTCGGTGTATCGGCTTCAACAGAAAGTTTTTGGTAGGCTAGCTTGATTTTATTATTTCTTCTTCTGTTTTTTCGCTAATTCTTCTTCACTATTTGATATATATTTTACGACCTTTGAGGTTACTCTTATTCTGCATCACCTTGAGTTTTACATTCTGCTACTCCAGCTCGACTACTGGATGCTTCCTTTCTATCTCCGTTTTATTTGGTAGACATTTTTTATTCTTGGCTCGCCTCTAATCTGTTTCTCCTAGTTGAACATTGCTATGTTGTTCCGTTTTTCTACGAAATTTGCTATTCTTTGTTTTTAGCGTCAGATTTTCCTTTGTTAGTGTTTTTATTTCATTAAAATATCCTTTCTGATCCTGTCTGATTAGTATTAATTCGTTCATCACCTCTCCTAGCATCAGCATCAATCGTTCTATTCCTTCTCTTTTAGCCGCATCTTCTTCGACAGGTTTTGCATTTTGAGTGGTGTTCTTACGGTTTTTTGGATTTTAAGAACCTTTTCGGAAAGTCTGGTTGTTTTTCTGTTTTCTTTATTACGCTAACGCTTCTTTGTTCTCGAATTGTTAACGACTGCGTTCATGTAAAATTAGACAACGAAATAGCCTTCCACCAAATGCTATAACAGAGCCGTAGGAACATAAAATGCCGGTATGATTTGATATTTGATGTTTGCTCAAAATGTGAGAATTGTTGATTATAGTATCTCTTTTCCTCTATCCTTCCACTAAAGTTTTTAATTTTCTATTTTTTATTTGTGCGAAAAATATATTGTCGGATATATCTTCTGTCTCCATTCTCCCCAATCCGAATTTTATTATAATTCCTGGATGCACCTCGTAAGGTTTTGTTATTAGAACCAGGGTCATGTCTTTTATGCAGTAAAATATGGCAAAATCGAGTTAATGATGTAATAAACCTACAACCAGGAACTGGAAGTAGCGGAAATGGGCGACATAAACACGTTTTTGATACATGAACGCTTCTATTCAGCCGCCGCCCGAAATCCGATTTCCTTTAATGGCGTTCGTTGAACTCCCAGATCGCCTCTGCGCGGGCGAACAAAAATGGGAAGATGGCCGAGAATACCTGTCGCAGGTCTCTTATTGACCGGCCCGTTTTTGGAAGCCCATTAAGGAATTTCCGGAACAGTCATTTTTGAGTTCTAATAATAACCGCCGAGGAAATTATGGAAACGGAGGATCAATAATAACTCGGCTTCGAAGAAGGACTTGGTTCCCGGCCGGGCAGATAACGAGGTAATGATTTTATAAGCGACATGACTTGGGCTTTCGCGTAAAGCCACTTGTTTGTGTTTGCTGCCCTACCGAGAACCGCCAATTTCTTAGACAGTTACGCGCAGCTGGCGGCCGTTCCTATCTGTCAATAATCGGTAATTGGCATGAGCGGCGATAACCAGAAATATGCGATCGCCGGGACGAAGAAGGTGAGCGCAGAACTCCCAAAAGGTGAAGTTGAGGACGAATTTGCCTCTTTGCGGGAAAAATGCGCGAGCAACGCTGCGATTCAATTCTCGCGATAACCACAATGAAACAAGTTTTTTCCCATTTAAACAAGTCGGTTTTAAGTATTGAATTTAATATTTTGCGTACGAGGGTAGCCTAAATATTAAAGAAGATGCGTTGTTTCATCTTGCCCCCCGGAAATTCGCCATCTGGAAGTGGACTTTTGTTTCTGGTTCATGCAAGATGGTGCACCTCCACACCACACTCTAGGTGTTTGGAGGCAAGGTGGTCGTCCTTTTTTACCCCAATTGTTAGTCTGAAGCTATCAAATCGCCTCTTTAAAGGTCATATCAAAGATTTGCTTTACAATTACAACCACTACATTTTAACGCTCACAAAAGAGAAAGAAAACAGTGAATTAAAAATTCACGACTAGATGATGACCCTTTACATTGTTTTGATAACATTTCTTTGTTTATTTAGTTTGGCATCACTCTTTTCTTTCAGATGAAGATGGAATAACAAACACCTCTTGTATTTCATAGAAAGTTGAAAAAAGTGTTGATATTGACTAACTAGGATGTTTCGGATGACGAACAGATTCGGCTGTAGAAATTCAAGGAGAAGAAAAATTGTTGGTACCAGTGATGAAGCTTTATCTATGGAGATGCCAACCAAAGTCAAGAAAGAGAAAAATTATTTGGCGAAGAGATACTTTCTATACTTTAGTTGTTGATTTCACTCGATCGAAAGACATGGATGACAAAGATTAAACGCCATTCCAACATTTCTCAAATTATTTTCCTGATAAAATTTTTTCTGGTCTAGCTAAGAAGATAAACATGTATTCGATACAAAAATCTGAAAGAAACGTAAACTGCAGTCAACAGGAAATTAAAAAAAATGGTTGCTATTCATATACTCATGGGAATTGTTCAGTTACCAATGTTAAGGGCCCCTTTTACAAGAACAGAATTTTTCGATGACATTGGCTTGACCAACAACCAGTTTGAATTTCTGAGAAATAATCTTCATGTCGGAGATGTCAATGACAACAAAGGGAAGACTGATAAACGCTGGAAAGTTCGACCAATCATCCAATCTTTCGAAAAATCATGTGAAGAGCTCTTTGTAAAAGAAAACCCATGCACTGATGATTCGTTTATTCCTTTCAATGGACTGTTTCCAAGTTTTTATGTGATGGTTGTGCCTATCTAAACCCAATCCAACACAATTTTTTGCTATTTAAAAAAGTTCCGGGCTGAAAGAGTTAAGATTATGAGTGAACTCAACGACATCGTCACTGAGCCTTTTTCCAATCTAACTCGTGATACTCTTGACAAAGTCATGCAAGTCTTGAAGCTAACACTTTAATTATCTTTCTTGCTACAATGTATCTCTTTCTTCAAGTTAAAAAAAAATGTATTAAGATCACTAGCGTAGTGATTTTATTTATAGAAGGAGTGACAGGAAGAGTAAAAGTCGCTTTAACTGACTCTGGTTTGAGCAGGTTCTATTCTTAAGGCGTCTTGAGCAAAATATGTCTCTTGAACAAGCGTTTCTGTAACTTATCCAAATATAAGGTTTAAAGCACTCTTGATCTGCGAACTATGAGACGAAACTTTGTTGTTCGCTGATACACTGCCCGAGTGGTTAAAGCAAGAGTACCCGAGAGTTATAAAAGACTCGCAACTTTCTCTAGACTAAAGAATTATAATCTTGAAATTGTGACATGTATAAAAGTTGATGGACATTAAAATCAGTTCCGAGAACCATTTTAGAGAAGCATGGTCAGAGAGATCAAACTTTAAATGAGTGAAAAGAAGGTTGAATGTTAAAGCCTTGCAAGAATTTATCAGATCTTTCTTTATTTAGATGAGAAAATTGCAAATAAAAAAGAAAAATCTTGTATTTTGACAAGCATAAACACCAAAATTCAGCAGAAAATCGTCTTATAAATTCTTTTGACTAACTGTACAAGTTGTTGACGTCAAAACCTCGGAACATCCACATATTCGGAAACTTGGAGATGACTACTCAGATATCTGCACATTAGAGGATGTTACTATGGCCAGTAAGGTTAAATAAACTTGATCAGTAAGAGCAGTACCTTCTGTTAGCAAATTTTGAATCTACTGACATTTTGGAGCAACTTTTTCTTGATTGGGTGTGAGCGACTACTTTTGTAATTCGAAACAGTTACTGCTTTTGAAGATTTATGTCTTACGAATGAACGTCACTCCTAATTGACCCCAAAGACACAAACATCGACATATTTTGTAAAAAGATCGTTAAGGTCACCAGCAAACGATTTATGGTTCTGTGAAGCTTTAAAATTGACACGCTGAATTGGGAAAAATGCTAAAATTCTTTTCAAACTCAGAAACTGTCAACAGTTATGTTAAGAAGAAATTTTGCTTTCAATTGAGCAAGAAAATGCCTTTAGAGCCTATACATTTCCAACATAAAAAATTTATGATTTTTTAGGTAGCACCTCGTAATAACCAGTGGTGTGCTGCAGTGTTCTCACGTTACCCAATTTTAACAGAACCAGACTCTTACTCACGCTACTAGGATCTCTGCGGTATGAACTCATTTGTACTAGCGGCAAGATCGTTTGATCTGACGAAAGGCGATTTTTCGTGGGAATATTTGTAACATGTGGTATTCCAAGATTTGTTACGTTAATCTTTTCATTGGATATATCGAAAGTAAAAAATAGGACATTGATAGTCTTAATTTTCCGTTCCCTTCTCAGATCCAGCAACCAAAAGTAACCTGAAATTTCTTAGAAGACATCTTTTTACCTGTTGAATAGCTAGGCAGAGGTAGGAATTACGTCATCGACTTCCAGTTTTCAGGAAAGCGGAGCCTAAACAGTCATATAGCGTTATGGTGCGTGAGAAGTCGAGGCGAATAGTTTGGAGATTTGCTACCGACTATAGAAACGTGGTCACACAAAACAAACTTGAAATGACGACAAATATAGAGAACATTGGATATCAAAACCTTGTGGGATTTTGATAGCCATTCCAGAGGTATCCGAAGATCTTCGAATAATTTCGTATTAATCTAGAAAACTTATGATAAGTAAAAGCATCAAACTCAATAGAAAATTGACGCATAAGTATCATTACAGAGTTTGAGTGGCCAAGTGAAAAGATTGGGAGACTTGTGGGTGACTCTACTATCTCTTGGTTAAAGAACTACAATCAAAGACAATAAGGTGTTGGAAACTTTAAGCGCTACTAAGGCATCTGATTGGGCAAATTGCAGGATCTGAAGAATATTTTTGTAATAAAAACGATAAGTAAACAAATCAAGATTTGGAGGTTTGTAGGTAACTTTGTAATTTTTTTTAGTTTAGCCAAATCCTATTAAGTGAGCCCATTCGAAATTAATTAATTAATGCTAATTCTGATTATATACACATACAATCCGAGTTACCTCGTACCTAAAAAGTGTTATGATCAAAACTATCTAAATGAAAAATTGACTCCTTGAGCTCATATCATCATTTTGACTAATTAGACGATCCGATATGAGTAAAGAAACTTCTTCATTGTTCGTATATTTACCACCTTCTATTTTAAAAAGTTATTTAGTCCGTGTTTGAGCTTGACACGGCCAGCATTAAGTCTTACATAGCCAATATACCATACATCAGCCAGATAATATGGACAATACAAAATAGTCCTGGTATCAGTTTTGCAATTGTAATAACGGAACAATCTTCTTCCAGTTTCAATCTTTCCACAACAAACAGATCAATAGTTTCTGTTGTAACTTTTTGGAAGACGATGTCTTCAGAAAGGTTGTGGCTCTCACAAACTCTTCTGCGAGCGATAGCTTGTATGCGCCTGGACCAAGCATCCCAAAGTCTGATTCTGAAAGATTTGGTCATTGGCGTTCCCATTATCACCTTAGATCCATTTCTCAACAATCTTCTGTGCTACATGTTATACAATGCAACACAAGTTTCCATATGAATGCTAGCATTTCTTACGTGATAAGAAAAGCGTTTGAACGAGTTCTAGAATGGCTATCGAAAGCTTCAATAGCATATCTGAATTTTGTCACAAAATGGTTTTCGTTTGCCTCTTCTGCTGGCTAGAAATTGAGCATGAAGATCGTAAATTTCGGATTTTAACTGGAAGAGAGTAGTTTTTCACGAACCGTAAGTATATCGTTTTAGAAAGTTGACTGGACAAGGTCTATGACCATAGCTATCGGTAGTGTTTTCTTTTGATCGCCGTAAATGTTGCGTTGACCTTCATTTGACGCTGACTACACATACATTGCATCAGCGCACCCAATTCCTTAAATAAGGGTACAAACTTCAACGGTATGTTCCAAGTCTATTTAGCACTTCTTGGGATAAATTGCGACACGCATGAGCTTCTAGCGACATTATTTTAAGTGTTCAGCCATAGTAAATTTCAAAAGCGTGAATCTGAAGGCCAAGTCTTGATTGTTTTACATTTTTATAAAGACAACGCGAGTTCTTCTGGTAATATATTGTGAGTTCAGTAATTTGTTGTCTTAATTCTTCATTAGATATTTTTCTTTCTTAAGATGTTCAACAGTTTTTTTTTCTAGCTGTTCTATTTCGCCAAAATACATCTTCGTCAACTTGCTACATACTTGTCATTGAACGTTGTTGGGAAATGATTCCAGTGTTAAAATTTACAGCGAACTTCCCATTGATAAAGTGGTTCTCGCAAATTCTACAATTCAAAAAACACAAAGATCTCCTTTTCAATCATTAAATGAACACACAAGCTGTCGGAAATTTGGTACTGGAATGATTCAGAACAATTGAGTTTTGACTTCGAGAACTCTAATACTGCGTTATATTTTGGCTTTGCTGTTTTCGATAGCGTCATCATCTGCAAACGTGAATGTTCTTTTGCACATTTAGAATCAGGTACAGGCCACTTCTTGTCATGAATCACTTGGTCTTTGAAGCACCGCTTCACTTTTTTTTTAAGATCACTAGCTGAACTTGTTTATTCTTCTTCTATTTTCTCCTGTTCCTTTCTCGCTCTTTTTCTTTTTACTCTATTTTCAAATATTAATTTGAGGTACTTTTAGATGTTCATTATAGTAAGGTGTCCGTACCATTTTAATTGCTTATTTTTTATCTCTTGTACTATTGGTTGTTGGGCCAGTTGAACTCTGATACTGCTTTCTTTAATCCTATTCCCTCCATTTGTACCCTGTAGTCTTCGCAGGTACTTCATCATTTTGAGCTGTGTTTGTGTATATAGTAATATAGGAGTGAAGATTCATATTCTTGAGCACAAGTGAACTCAATAACATTTTGATGAGACAATACATAACGAATGCTTACTGGGAAATGATGCGTCTGCAAACATTAAAATAATATTATGTTTAATGAATACTATGATGTAGAGTTGCAGGATTGTAGAGTTGTTGAAACCTTGCTTTGGGTCCTAAATTGGAAAATCTGGATAGTTAGGATGTCTGCAACAAAGTGGTTAAGTTTGTAATAATAAAATTATGTTGAACATTATAACTTTGCACTATGTATCACTGCGGTGTCTTTTGAAAGGTCAAAATAGAGCCTCGAGGCAATATGGATGACTGAGATTTTTTCAGAATAAGAACAGCAATCGGTATGATCAAGTCATGTGTGTCAATAAACGCAGAGGATGCCAGTCCCCAAAGAGCAATAGAGATAAACATAATATAACAAATTACATTGCGTTGAAAGTTGTTATTTTTTTAGATTCTTGACTAGCAACTACTGGGAATGTGGTTAACTATGCTTTTTTATGGAACCGCGAAATGAAAACTCAAAAGGCTTGGCTACGCTGATACTCCTCTGCGTGACGGGTTCGAGCCTCTCTAAACCTATACACGTTGCGGCGTCTAAGTTGCAAGGAAGCTGTCGAGCCTCAAGGGTGCAGCGAATCTTAAAGTGGATGAAGCGCAAAAATAACAAACGAGACCCCATAGTAGCAGTTCCGTTTCGTCGAAGTTGTCGTTCACCGAAGTTGTAGGCAACGTGCCAAGCGCAAGAAATTCTGATCATGCGATAGCAAAATGGGGTTTCAGCGAACTTGTCGTTTTAAGTCGCGCTAATAGTTATGGCTATTTTAGGCAGTTCTCACTATCCCTCCTTTTAAAATTATGTTTTATTCATAACAGCTGCGATTTTTTGCTACAAGGAAAACGGGAAGTGCAAGTTATTTTTCTTTATTTATAATATTAGTGGAATCAAACCTTTTTCAGCGAGTATTTCGGGACTGAAAATTTGAAGAATGCCTTGAGGTACCTGTGAACAAAATTGAACAGATGGGATGTTTGCTTAAGCTTTTAACATCAAAGGAACTTAAAGCAGCTTGTAGCAAAATTTTTGTTATTTAAAAAATATTTTTGGTCTTCCGGCTTTAAATAAAAATCTATTAAAGGTAGACCTAGTAAAGAAATGCAATAAAAACACAGTTGTTGGAATGGTAGAATTTATGGCACAACTATGGATAATAAATAACAGCAGGATTACATCATTTGTGTAAATTACACGAGTGCGGTTGACTTATTGTTTATATTTGCAGTAATCTGTCGGTTTTAAAACTGTAAAATTCATTATATCGCCTAAGAACTAAGATGCCACAACATCTATGTATTTAGGGGGACCTGAATCTGGTCGGTTCCTCAATATTTCTGGTTTGAGTCCAGGTTCAGCCCACTATGTCCAAGGTTTATTAAACTAAAAAATGGGTTCAATTATTGAAAAAGCCCTAATAAGGCAAATTTTCTTGTTTTTGAAGTTTTATGATACTAAGAAGATATGTGTTAGGAGAAATGCACTTTCAGATTGGCTTTTGAGATTTATTTGGAGTTTGAAGGTTTTTAGCCTTGGTGGACAATGTGTTGAGGATTTTCTGATGTGCTAACGTACTATACAACTTTATACGCGTGGTTTAAATCGGAGTTAAGAAAATTTTTTCACTGTAAACTACCATGCAGTCAAAATTTTTAATTTGGTGAAAAAAATTGGTTTGGTTGATGTACGTCTTTTATGTTGCGTGTCAGTTAATTTGTGCAGGTCGGAAACGATCAATAGTGGTGACTTATGCCAATAAAAATGTGAAAGAATTGTTTAAATAAGTGCATATGTGAATATAGATTATAGTGTCATAAGATGGAACTCGCAGAAGGAAAGTAAATGATCATCCGTGCAGTGATACAAGTGCAGTTGTGAACAAAGCACACAACCATGGAAGTAGACAATCATTAGTAGCAATTAATAGCGTGGTTTCTTTGGAAGGAGGGAGTGACTGCTTCGAACATTCATTTGAGATTATCGATCGTATATGGAAAGGTCGTAAAACGGTTTGCTCTGGAGAAAAGACAAATGTCCAGCAAATGCGGGAAACTATACGTTCAGGGCGAATCACATTCAATATACGACTGATCCAATAGGTCTGTCTCGTAGAACTTTAAATACCATTATCCACCAAGACTTGAAGATGACAAGAGTTTGTGTACAAGAAAAGAAGAAGACACATGAGGAGAAATGTAGAGCGTTTTTCAAGTGACCAAACAGCAGACGAATCATAGGTTTGACACGAGGCGCCAAAAACCAAACTCTAAGCTATGCAATAGCAACAAGTTGAAAGCTTTTGACCCAAAGAGCCACGGTTGGAATCGTTTATTCTAAAACAAATGCCTTTTAGGGTCAAGAGGGGATTTTGCTGATGGATTGGCTGCCCTTTCGTGAGATCATTACCCGCGAGAGATCCTGAGAATCACTGAAGACGCTTTTTGACGTATTTAGCAACTTTTCCACCGTTACATAGCAGTACCTTTGGTTAACTGTTTTATGTACTCCACTTGAGATTTTCTTGTTGCCTGTGGATCATTTAATGCTTAAAAAACGTAGAAGTAGAAAGTTTCCTCAGGAAATAAAGACGAGGCGAGTTACTTCAACATGATGCAATGAAAGAGACAGACCTATTAGATCAGTTGTATATTAAATATGATTCGCTTGTCCGACACACCCTGAATAATGTGTGGTTTCCTGCATTTACTTTTGTCTTTTTTCCAGAGCAAACAGTTTTATGACTTGGTACTGCCTTTTCCATATATGACTGATAAGCTCGAATGGATGTTCGAAGCAGTCACTTCCTCCCTCCAAAGAGGCAGTGTGCGGTAGGAAGTTGTTTTTCAACGACAAGCTTCGGTCAGCAGCTATACTCAAAGAATGATTTACAGCAACTTTATAAAAACTTCTGAAGTGATAGCAAAAATGTAGACATTGAAGGGTAATACTTATACTGAAATATGTGCTTTCTATAATATAATTAGTAAGGAGAACGCACGTTTAGTGCCAAATATTTTCAAACGCTCTAAATGTGTAATATCTTAGAGAAAGTGTACACATCTTGGAATGAGTTATTTAAAGAATATGAATCCTTAAATAAATTGATGCCCTTACAGATGTAGTTTCAAGGGCATTAAGTTTTTACACTCGAAAGATAAAATAGTATATGGAGGTAAATAAGGAACTAAAGACCGAGCAGTTATGCAAGCAGACAATTGAAGAAAACTTCACCACATTTGATAAACATAATCATATTTAGAAAACAAAAACATTTAACAAAAATAAAACAATAGTTAACAATCTTAAAATGGAAGAAGAACTCTTTAGTTTTGTCATTATTTTGTCCAGTTACTGACCTATTGTAGTCTTCTCTACAACATCCTCTACATTTTTCTCCTTAAATGGGTCCTTGGAGTTCCCTTCTTGGACCATTTCCTTCAATTTAGATGTGAATGACAACAAAAACAACCCTTTGGTTAATTTTTCTTCCTCAAAAAAATGTCTTGGTATTTTTAAACTTTATAATTTCCCCAATAGCATGTGTCCAACAAAAAGAAGAGTTTAGATCTAAAAGTTGTATTTTAAACAATACATTGCATTGACATCGAAAGGATAGAGGGAGGGGGAAGTAGTCTATATAGTAGTTTATAGTAACATAAGAAATGATTGTATATTTTTGACACAATCTTGCAACATGGAGTGTGAAATGGGATTTCTTCTGATCGATATAAGATACTAAAGCTCTTTGATGGCTACCTCACCATCCAGACATATTCTGATCGCCTAACCGACCAACTTACATTTTAGTTTGCGTTTATGGGTTTTGATATACTTTCATTATTTTTGAATGTTCTAAAATATGTTAGACCTTCTTCTTTCAAATGGTTATAAAGTTTTGGTACGTATGGCAACAGTTCACGACTGAACGCGAAAATATCATTCAAACTTTGGGGGATAACACTTATGGATTACAATATAGGTCAGAAAAAACAAGAATCCTAAACAATTGACGTCTAGAACAAAATCTAATTTTGTGAAAAGTCATTATCAAAATGGAGGATTTTGGTCCACAGCAGGGGTAAATTAATTAACAATAATTTATTGGAATGCAATAACGTGGACCCAACGTACAACTACAACATTGGGGGGCAGTTACAAAATCATCATCGTTAACATTGATATGACAAAATATACCATTCTAGAGAAATCTGTGGCAAGTCTAAATTGCATATCGTAAAAAAGATGAGTAAAATCAGGATCGTTTTTTTAGTTAATATAACAATTATCTTTAGGAGTCTGACAAAACTTAAGTGGTTTAGACTATTAAATATTAGGGTGTTTAAACAATTTCACTAACATCTGAAGATTAATCTGCTTACTTATATCTATCATTTGTCTGCTTTTAAATACACATCAAATATTTCTGCTTACAAGACTTCATATTAAGTCGAGTATTACTGTATCCTATTTCATGTTTCATTAGCGGTTTTTTCTAGCTTAACTCTCTTGTCGTAATCCGCTTCTACTATGCCACTGGTGTAACTTCTAATTAAATGTGCCAACAAGCCGAATGGTAGATTGCTAAGTGTAGCCCTGCCACCTAGTGAGTTTGCATGGAGGTACTTCCAAGGCCATATCTGTTTAGGATACATATAGGCAACTGAATAACGCTCGTTTCTTGTGGTTGAGTAAAGAATTAAAAATTTGAATCTGGAACTTTCTTGATAATTTAACTGTAGATAACCCTATTTTAGAACACTAGAGCACCTCATAACGCAATGAGACACTGAACATCTTGTTAGATCTTTGACTGCTCTTACCAACAGGTTCCCTGTTATATTCTTGTCTTTTACGGTCTTCTCGCGCCTTTCGTATTTCCTTTCAGCCTGAATTGGTTATTTTTTGTGTTTATTTTTCAGTGTTTAGTCATTTGAGTCTGCATTATAATGTCTGTTACTTCAGTTCTACTGCGTAATTCTACTAATAAAGCAGTATAAAAGAAAAGGCCACCGTATGAATAGAAAAAATGCATAAAAAATTGTAATTTATATAAGAATGGTCGATTAAAAAAGATTGTAAAGATTCGGATGGACGTCATGTCCAGAACAAAACGGAGAAAAACTTTAACACGTCATATGATAGCAAAGTTTTTAATGAATCAGGAGCCTAAAACTCTAAGTGTATGATATCATTTCTTTTTGGTTATAATTTCTTAATCTTGTATGAGAGTAAGTTATGGATAAAATCATACGAAAGAATCCCCTGGAGGGTTCGAGGAAAAATAACATCACTCTAAATGACAAGAAAAGAGCACAATTGGATAGTGTAAAGAAAGAGAAGATCACAGTAATCTTTAAAACTGAAAGATCTGATATGAAACAGCCAAACGTTAGCAGGAGTATAGACCACCAGACGTATTGTTCTTCTAGTGTTCAAAACTACTACCAAAGATTTAGCAATTATAATTCAAATTGCAAAATGGATTGTATTACATCCCCTTCTGGGTCATTTCAAGACAAAACTTTGAATTTGACATTAGAATGGTATTTTCATGAACTGTTAAGGATCGCTGCATTTGGATTGTTATCTTTTTTATTCCTATGTTGAGTTTTTATTTATTAAAAATAAACCGCTCGATATTAATTCTTTCGACGGTTAATTGTTTCCAAATTAACTTGCTACTGACTACTGACACTTCCTTTCCCATACAGTTGACTGCTAGTTTGGCGGTCTTCGAGGTTAATAAATTATATTTGAAATTTAAAATATCAAAGAGTGTTAAATGTTATTAATTTTTTTTGTATAACAGATATTTGCAAATGTGGCATTAAAATGTATCACTTTGAATGAATTCAGACTAATTTACACTCTGTTGCAAGCAGAGGTGATACGCCGATAAGCGCTTAATTCAGTAACACTAGCAGCGACAATTTAATCTTAATGCTTGCAATGTTGCCCGCTGGTTATCTGCTCGCAAGAAAGATACGTGGTAGTAAACAGCTGTAATAGCGGCAATGACATTGGTGTGGTTTCTGTGACTTTGCCGCCGATAGAATCCCGAACGATATAAACTTAATTACTGCTGGCTTTGAATGATAGGGGAGAACGGAACTGGAAAGTCAATAAAGTGACAAGCAATTGATAATAACCCACAGAGTTATTGGAAGCGAAAGATTAGCACACTTAAGTTTGAAGTAGCTACATGCTAATTTACATATACATACCCGATAAGCGTCTGCGACTATGCGGCGTCTGCTTTTCTATTATTGCCCAAGTCGAAACCTGGCAGGCTTGGATGTGGTTGTGTAACGCTTGCGGGAAGGCTTAGCTGAATTGGCAGAAAGAGGGAAATAGTAGCGAAAAAAGGTTAGGAAGTTGGGAAATAGAAAAGTAGAACTGATGTGGGAGAAAAAAGTAGCCCCAAGTTGGATGTTCTTGGTAGCCAGTTGGCTTCCGCATTTCTCGAAATAATCTTATCGTTGAAGTTTGATCTCAACGGAATGATGCTTATACCATAAATAGGACATGTGGTTCTGCTTTATTGAAATCACATAGAGCTCCGGTAAAGACATACTTTTGGATTCTTAGCAAAGCTTTTTCTGACAGCAGCGATATTCTCTTTCGTTCTTGCACCACGTTAAAGAGTTTATTGACCAGCAAATGAACTATCGGTTTGAATTTACGTATTACATAACTTTAAATTATATTGGTCAATTATGTTAATACTCAAGCTGAGGTCCAAAAAATTACAATTTAAGAAGGTACGAGAATGAATCAAATAAACCGAAATTTCTTTCTGACGTTCCTCGAGGTCAAGGGAAAGGGGCGCCATTTCCAAGTATTGTAGGTATGTTTGGAGGTGATTCCTCTGTAGAGTATCTTGCAGTATCACGATATCATAACGAGCTGAGAACCAGTTGAAAATAAAGGTCACTAACGTGACTAGCCAGTCAGTCTCTTTCATAGACCTTCTGCCTCCGGAGTTAAAAGAGCGGATTAGAGTAAAGAATCGGGCGTGACGGCGCGCGCTGGTATGCATGGATCCTGACGACATGTAAGAGTATCTCAAAATTGTTGGAGAGGTCAAAACCGTCATCGCGAAACACCGCACGCCATTTGAGAGAACAAGCTGAAGACACCCGATGTAGCCAATAACAGCATCTGAGACTGCTTAAGGTCCTGCGCTACCACCGTCCATCCATGGCGTCGTCTATACCGCTTAAGACAAAGCTGAAGCCTTCCCTGAAAATCCCTGAAAATCCCAACTAGGACACGGCCGACTTTGAACGTCGACCCCCCTTTTTGAGTTGTCTTTAGGGATAGCAGCTTCACAATCACCTGAAACCACCAATCTACGAAGAGGTTCTCCAACTCATTCGAGTTCTCAAGTTCCGCAAGGCACCCAGCCTGGTGGTATCCCGAAGGCGATCATCAACTGTGTTCTCCGAATAATTCATTTCCTAAACCCTTGGAGTGCAGCGGATGTCGTCGTTCTCCCCAAACCTGGAAAGTCATAGACGTTTCCCAAAACTACCAGGCGATAAGTCTCCTGTCAACTGTGAGTAATATTGTGAAGCAAGTGATCCACATGCGTCTGAGGACAGTTGTCGTAGACCTACAACTAATCCAGAGAGTCAATTTGAGGTCCGCTCTGGCCCCTCTACTTCACTTCAGTTTCTCAAATTGGATGAACGCATCGCCAAGGGCTACTACATCAGGAAGCAAACTATAGGTGTAGTCTTCTGAGTTACCGTCTTCGACAACGCTGTCTGCCTTCATCACTTTTTGAGCTCTTGGAGGTGGCCGTCATGCTTTCCAAGCCTAGGACGTCGGACACATTTAGCCAGGGTTATCAGCTGATAAGCCTTCTGTCGACATTGGGAAAGCTTGTGGTTCACAAGCGCCTGAAGACCTCCAACTGATTCGGGAAAGTTAGTTCGTATTCCGGTGCTGCTACTTTACTATCCAGATTTTTGGGGTAGCGGAAGAGATCAGTAAGGGTTACACCAAGAAGTAAACCACGCCTGTAGTCTTTCTCGATGCGGCCAAGATCTTCGATAAGCTGTGGCACAAAGGTACAGTGTACAAGATGGGTTCCATCGCAATTTGATGTCGGCGGTCTAGCTTGTTCGGTCCTTCCTTTCTGGAAGGCACTTCTGAATTAAGTTCGGCGATATAAGGTCTTCGAAGAAACTACGCTGAGCCGGCGTCCCGCAAGGCTCCGACCTGTCCTCAACGTTATATAACCTCCACGACAGAGATATGCAATCGACGTTCTCCACTACATATCCTTTGCGGCAGGGAAATTTCAGGAGAAATTGTACCTTCTGAGAGATTGGACCTTCTGAGAGATTGATGCGGCAAGTCTAGAATAGGCATCAACCCTGGGAAGCATTCAGCGGTCTCGTTCCCCACTAAGAAACCACTTCACTGGCGAGACGACCTGGCAAAATATTCGGAAGAAAGATACCTTGAAAGGAGGAGATTACCTGCCGTGGAGTGATTCCAGACCAAACATTAACCTTGACAGCTCACAATAATAATCACCAAAGCAAATGCAACGAGATCAGCACTCGGTTCTCTTCTATATTTGCGGAGACAATTTTTACCTAGGAATAAGCTGATTATCTACAAGATGATCATGGTGCATGCGGCTTCAACTTGGTTCTGGGCCGCTAAAACTCCCATAAACAAGCTCTAGGTCGTCCAAAATAGGGCCTTAAAGTCCATCTTTGACTACTAGTGGTTTGCGAGGAACTACGAGCTCCAAGAGTTATTTTTTCTCGGCGTTCAAGATCGGTAAGACAGCGTACAGGATCACAGCAAATCCGTACTCTTCATAATTACGAGGCTGATAGAGGCGTCCTTTGCAAGCACTTGGAGATTTTGATTTCTTCGTGATGCGGTACGGAGGCGGCCTATACGGCCATTTAAGATGTACAGTAGGTCACATCAGGAGAACTGAGGTTGAGGGCTGGACTCAGAAATCTCAAATCTCGTTAGTGCAGTTAACGTCATCTTGAGGACCAGCGTAACTGAGGGGAATGTCTGCATTTCTTACTTTCTTTTCGAGAATAATTTCTGACTACTGAAGTTGGAAAGTTACGGTAATATTCAGGTAATACTCATTACTGAAGGTCTCGAGTCTAGACAACGCTTGCCCCTGTACAGCTGCTTAAACTCAACAAAAAATTGAGGGCTTTGTTTTGGACTACACGGGAGGAGCTTCTCTACTTGTTGTTTTACGATTATCCTTTGCTTAGACTACTTTGAGAACAGAAGACGATAAAGAGATCAAAAAACTAACAATTTGTTGAGAAAACTGTGCTTCTAGTTAGATTATATAAAAAAATAACTTTGCATGTTAGTATTTTTTTTTTATCAATGGTTAAAGTAAATTTACAAAGTGTTCCAAAGGAGCTACAAATAAATACATTTTGAAAGGAGAAGTTGTCCAACAGCAACACATTTTTGTTGTTGCTGGTTATCCATATTTTGACCTTATCGCGTTTCTTGGCGACTGACTTGTTCGTTTCTAGGTAATTGATGGTGAATTTGTGTATTTCTTCTTCTACTAGTGAAATACCCGAGGATTCTATTGTTGACATGCTATGTATCGTTGAATAACATCTTGAGCATCTTAGATCGAATTCTTTCTAGTACTTTCTCCCTATGACTGGACTCTATATGGCCTAAATGGTTTTATTATCAACTTTTACAGTAGCAGTTTATTGCCTGTTGTAAACTTTGAATTATGTCGAAGAAGTGAGCACATTTGTTTCAATTTCATGTTAATTTGTGTTTTCTTCGTTGTTATAATTCTTCTCTCTTGTGAGTCCTAAGTAATTTACTTTTTTTCTAACCGGTAGTAGAGTTCTAATCATTGATATAAGTGGGTAGTCGGTTTCTTATTTATAAAGGTGACTTGAACTGATTTGGTTTGATTGACTTGCACTCGCCAGGTATGAAATCAGTCTTGGAGCCGATCAAGGTGACTTTGTAGATTTTTGATGGACATTTTTGGGATATCGATCGTGAAGATAATGTAGAGAAAAAAGCGCAAAATGCTTCCTTCAGGTACGTCTGACTAATTGAGGCAGTAGGGGGATGTTTAAAGGTTGTGTTTGACCTACATTGAGATTTAAATAAAATGTGGTAAGGAGTAGGGAAATTTGAGTGTAATTTTGTGTGGGACTCAATGAAGGCGAGTTGTCACATATATTTTGTTCTTCTAGACTTGGCAGGATTATCTTTATGACTTTATTGCTTTGTTAAATTGTTAAATCTAAATTAGTGTAAAGGTATTATTTACATTCAGAGTGCATACTATTATGTATTGTAGTTAGCATCACAATAGTCTTTGAGTACTTTCCCAGTAATCAAGTAGAAATCGAATGCCTTGTAGTCATTGGATCTTGTTTAACTTCTGTTGGGGAATAGGGGTCGATTAGAAGTGTCTTCGGGTATAGGCTAATAAGAGACCTTGTTATCAAGATACCGTAGTTATTATTGACTTGTGGTATTGGCGTGCTGAAGATGCTCTTTCTGTTTTCGTCCAAGTACCACACTCTTTCCTTATAGGCAAAAATGTGGGTAATGGGACTCTTAACTTCTTCCTACAAATGAAATAGTCCTCCTTCGATAAGCTAACGATATACGTTTCAAATTCAGTGTCATGTATGTTTTACAGAGCTGTTTTCAGTTGTTTTGCGAGCTTATTATACTTAATTGTAACAATAGGATTGTCGCTTCTAATTTTCTGAAGAGTAACGTAAGTGTTACTGGTAGAACCAAAGAGTTTCAGTAGTGTAGATCTCTATGCTGCTTCTTGTATTACTTTAATAAAATAATTAATTGCTATGTCAATATCGTCGGGTTCCTATTATTTAATTGCGAGACGATCTATAAAACAGCGAAACGATATCCAAGGTGTTCTTGCTGAACTAAACCTGAAAAATTTTGATCGACTAATTATGTGTGTATTTATAAATTAAATTAAAAAAAATAATAATAATTCCGGTTTATATTTAAATCACCTTCATAAAAGCTAGAAATATAGAAGGTATTTTGAAAAATCTAATTCTTAAGGTATACAGTTTTGTAAACACCCTGTACATGTAGCAGCTTTTTGCGCAGTTTTTTTAAATTGTGCCTACTTATCAATGCACTTAACGTTTTAATTCAGACATTAACTATTTCGGCGCTTATTTAAATATACAACTAGCTTTAGATAACCCCGCGGAAATAATCAGCTACGCTGGGCCTAGAGATCACGCCGGCCATAAATTTCTGCATTATCTTATCAGCAGGAATATTCTAGATATTTTCAGCGCTGCGCCTTGGGCGTGCGAAAAAGTCAAGATGATCTGCTTGCAGCGTCGTAACTTTTTAAAGCAGAACTAACCATTTCTTTTGGATGTATTCATGTTTGAAACTGCAATATTTACTTCATAGTTTTTTATCATTTTCCGTCAATTATGCAATGCTAGGGATAAGCGGGATGATTTAAAATCGACGAAGAAAACTTTTGCTTGCCCCTTTAGGGGCTTTATGCTTTATCTACCGACGGTTCAACTGATTTGGTCCTACTTGTCACGATCAAGATTGGTGGTGTTAAGCCATCCATGAGGAGTGTGCGAGCTGTCGTTCCACAAGACTTCGTCTTGACCCCGATACTCTTCAACATCTACGTCGGTGACATGCCCAAGACGCCCTCACGACGAGGGTCCAATACGCATACGACACGGCGGTGTTATCCAGCTCACCAAGACCATATTTGGGGATACGGCGACTTTAGGCACACCTGGACCAGACAGAAGAATGGTGCCACTGGTGGAAAATAAAAGTTAACGCAGAGAAGAGTACAGCGGTGTTATTCTCCGGAGCTGGCGCGATAAAATAACTCCAATCAGGATCTCGAAGAGGAGTGGCCCTGGACAAGTAATTGACCTGGAAGACTTTCATGGAAGGGGACGAGCTCAGTCTTCAATCCCAGGAGCCGGCTGTTTTACAGAAATAATCTGCCAATTTACAAGACCATTATGCGGTCAGTTATGACGTACTCATCATCATTGGAGAGTCATGTCGTTAAATTTCATTTAGTCAAGCTCCAGGTTATTTCGAACCAGGCTTTAAGGAGTGTTTTTGGTGCTCCGTTGTATATAAACAACATTGCTTTTCATAGAAACTCAGAAATGCCCACAATCCAGGACTACATCTTCCAGTAACTTGAAAACCTCGCGCCCAACTATCCGTGGCCTGTACAACTATAATATTCAAAGAGATGACCGTCATAAACGCCCGAAGATCCTGAATCCCCCTAAAGGCGGTACGGGGGCGGCCTAATAAAGCACAACATCAAAGAGAAGCCACCAAGGAGGATGAAGGTTAATCACGTCAAAGAAAGCCTCTACTCTGATTGGCTTTACGGCACCTTGGATACTATTATCAAAACATCTTTCAAGGTACCAGTTATTATTGCTTTGCCCTGATTTTATAATAAATCGCAACTCAAGTTTAGAGGCATTAAGGTATTGTTAAATTTTATTGCTTAATAAGAGACTTCAAACGGCCGATCGTATATTTACAGACTACGCAGCAGAAAAATTACGTTACAAGCATCCGCAGCGATAACGCAACAATTTTTTTAATTGCTTGCGTACAAGATAGCGCCAAGGTCACGCCAATGTATCAGCGATAAAAGCTTTAAAATAATTGAAACTCCACGGGCTAATTATATTGTAGGAGGCAGAATGTCTACATCGATACATTGTAGGAGAAGTCAATTAAAACACTTGGAGACCTTGCAGCTTAAGGCATTGGCGCTTTAAACGTGGGCAAGTCGAATTTAAAGGAGAGTTTTTTTTGTTTTAGTATTTTAATGAAACGAGATACGACAACATACATCCTCCTTCCCTTTTGAGTGATTTGATTCCGCGAAAAACATTTGCCTCATAAATTCTTCTTTTTGGTTGTTACTTTCGAACCTCTGCTTTCCTAATGCATCCTTAAAGAGCCTGAACAGATGATCTTATAACTGTAAAGAATCAAAAAGGTAGTCCACTATCGTCCAATCCATTTTCTTCAATTTGACTCGAATACGGTAGTGGTGCCATATATATGCGAGGGGGCGTTTTATTGAAGAAGAAGCATCCCAGCAAATTACAACAGCATTGAGCATTGATTGTGTTTAGTTCGGATAAAAAAGCATGGCTATAGGGATTTTCCTTGCTAACAGCTTCATTTTGGGCTTTGGTAAGTGCACGATTGTATTTCGTGCACCACTCCATACTTATTCACTTGAACGAAAGGGCGTAATAAGAACTCACAGGTGAATACTCAACGTAAAAGTCCATTCTTTGGTCTTCTTAAAAAGATAGTAGCAAAAGATCTAAAATCGTTTAGTAGCAAAAGTAAGGACACTACAAGGGCCGCCGCGATGGCAAATTGGTCACGAATGATGCTCTTCTATCCGGGAACCCAGCGCCCGGCCGAGTTCGAGTCTCGCTGGAAACCCATAAGTGTATGTGACATCGTAGTATTAAATTAGTTAAGTTACATGTTAGTAGGCATAATAAGGTCTTGATACTGCAATGCTAACACGTACACTCCAAAAAAAGGACACGACATAAAGAGGAAACAGGGACTAGAATTTCCGGCTTCCGCAATTTCATAGCGTAAATTTTGACATGTGTCACCACGACCATTTTCAAACGCACAAAAAAAAAACAAGTCAAAATTAGTAATTATACTATGGGTCCAAGATCGATTTCAACAAAATATAAACACAAAAAACAAATGAAATATTACGTAAATTGTTTTAAGGCAAATGAGTCTAAAATGTAGGTTTCACATAATGAAGATTGTCTTGGAAGTTTTAACTGTATCACGTAGTATTTACATGGGAAGTTAAAAATATTTGGCATTTTCGGTTGTGTCGCAGATTAATATGTAAAGACAGACTATAGTGCTAGGTGATGCTATCATATAGTGTTGCTGGGACGCACAGTGGGTCATTCGTGCAGTGAGTACAGTTGTGTACAAAGCGGAAAATAATAGACAAAGACAATCACGGGTAGCGAGGTATGCTGTGATTTCTTTAAAAAGGGAATGTATGCTTAGGACATCTATACGAAATTAGTACCCATGTGTGAGAACGCAGAACTGAGTTATAGAACTATATTTCTTTGGACGCGAGACTGTACCAAGAGAAGCAAAATTAAACATGGTACATCCTGTATGCGAATGGATAATGGCAAACAGACAAATCACATTTGATAGAATTTTGCATACTATCATCCAAGAGAACTTAGAGATGACCATAAGTTCACTATACTCTCACTGCTTAGTAGAAGCAAAAGCATGGGGGGGTGTGTCAACGGTTACTGAAACTGCATAGCGTGAATCCGAAAATGTTCTTTCGCCATCTGGCTAGAGCGCAAGAACCGCGATTCGTCTTTTTTCACAAAAGCTCAAAAAAGAAACACCGGTCTATGGAACGGGCAGCAAATGTGATGTTTTTTTGAGATTGGGAGAAGATTGTACTGAGCGGTATTGTTAATCACATCACGGAAGTACTCAGAAAGGCCGCTACTGTAATGAAGACGCGGCGCGTTGCTTCAGTTTAGGAATCCATGGCCACATGTTTTGTTACACTCCTGGCATTCTTCAGATATAGGTGGGGGGTACACTACGCTGCCTTGTGCTCCATATTTGCCACATCCCGTCTATGCACTGTTTGACCCAATTAAAGGGGTAGTGAGTTGTCCTCCAGGGACCGGCATTAGTCGGCTGTCGACAAGTGATGCCGCGCTACACCCACAAAATGGGTACATAGACATTACATGAGAATACCTTTAATAAAATTCCTAATAAAAAATTAATGAAGAAAAAACAGTTGTAGTACCAATTTTTTATTTATGATTACCTTAAAGGCACTTGTGTGGAGTTGAAACCAAAAATAATCTACTGATAATAACAAAATCTGCGAGCATCCACCAACAGAGTAAAAACAGAACATGGCAAAAGTGATCTTCGTGTAGTTATTGGGTCGTCTACTTGCATATTACAGAGACAATAAGCATAACTTCTAATACATGAACGGAAATTACTTGATTAGATTTACTAATTTGTGCTGTTCAAGCAAACCAGTATGAAGGAAGACTAACGAGTCAATACAACAAAAAAACTTCACATAACAATGATATTGGATCAAATAATTTCAAATCTGGAATTTGAGCTTAACAAAAATGTAATTGTTTATGAAGAAGGCTAAAAAATTCTAATACTCACATGTGCCTCAGTAGCATAAGACACTGGATACTTTTGGTAAAACTACGATTTCCAAGCAGAAGTCTATTGGATCAGTTAACGCCCAAGGTCGATCACCCAAGAAATACTGAAAACCTTGTATTCAGGCAAGTAAAAGCAAGGCTATTAAACTTAGGTAAACATAGAAAGATAAACATGTCGTAGATGTCTAGGTATCAGGTGGTAAAGGAAAATGACAAACGAATCAACTTGTTAAAAAACAATTTGGGTTTTCAATATTGAAACCAGATTATGTATTGGTATGAACGAAATTCTAATCAGATCCAATCGTAATAGATAAAAGTCTATCGAATCATTTATGGCGATTGCAGCGAATCTTCTTTGGATGTGGTTTATCAATTAGAGAACATATTGAAAGTAAGCAATTAGGGTCTGGGCTGAGGAAATAATTTTGGAGAACTCAAGAACTAATGTGGATTCTTGTAATTGTAAGCTTATGAAAATTACATCTCAAGACATTTCCTATAAAAAGTAGAGCTCTATTTAGAGTTGTGTCAGGAAGGCTAAAACCATAAAAAATGTTCCCAATCTATCTGATTCCACAGGGTTCTAAGTTCACGTAAAAGATTATCGCAAAATTCAGAAAATTAAGAGCATTTTGGAGTTTAAATTTATCCATAAATATTGGACTACAGTTTGTGAAATTTAAAATTTTGTCCATTTTATAATTTAAAACGCTTTAGTTAACTTTTAGCAAGAGTTTGGTTTTAAATTTTTTTTGCTCATATATGGTTACTAAATTATTGTTCCATACCCAGATGAGAGCCTACATGCAGACTCTGGAGGACCAACGTCGTTTTTGTAACTTCAAATGAGAAGTCACTGTAATGGGAGGAAGTTTGATATATAAAAATAATCAGTAAGCGCTTAGCTAGACAAAAGTCACTAAATTAACGACCATGGTGAGGAATAACAATTCTTTATCGCCGATATACTAAATATCTCAAAATGAATTAACGTTACAATAATGGTGAGAATTTACTCCATCAGGGAGCACGGCCTACAAATTCGAATGTATGTCACATACTGGGCGGTACGATCAGCATCGCGACTCAGACAACCGTTTTATTACCCCTTGTTCGAAAATTAACAATGAATACAGACATAAATAAAGATATGTGGTCAATAGCAAAAAAGTAACGGGAAAAATAAAAACATTGCGTAAAGAACAATACTTATAACAATATACTTAGAACGCATAATAACTAGCGAGAACATTAGGAGAATGATGAACAAAAACTGCTTATAGATAAAATAAAAGTTCCTCCCTGCTATTTCATCAATCAAAATGGCTGCGATATATCTTAAGAACAAGCCACGAGTATAGTGCAGGCGAGAAGGATAAATAAAAGAAGGCAAAGAGAGACTGAAGTGGATAACAAGATAGAAACTGGAAAGAACGGAGGAAAATTAATAAATCAACTGAAAACACAATGCAGGAACATGGAAAATAATTCGATGCTCTTAAATGAAATAAAGATGAAGAGAGGATAAAACAAAAAATATGGTAAAATAAAGAAAAAATGATAAAAGTGGTGAAATTCGTTTACACCATTCTGAGCCTTCATTCGGCGATTTTTGTTTAGCTGATCGCTAACTGGATCCCCCTCCCCTTTTATCACCCTTTTCTTCTTATATCTGACAATAAGACAATACCCTTGGGCCATAGTAGGCTTTCCAACTTTATCGGTATTAGATTTCTGTACTCTCATATCGCCTTTTAGTTTGTGTTTTGTGCTTACAAACAACATAGGATTTAAATCATTTCCTTTTTTTACTCTCTTTTTCTTTAGGAATTCCACCGATATTTTCCCATTTAGCTGGGCTTTACCCGATACACTCTTAAATATTTCTCATCACTTCTATCACTTTCTCTTGTTTGCCAGAAATTTTAAGCTTTCCCAATTCATTTCTCGTGCTACTGTATTAAACTTTGCCTTTAGTTCTAATATCCCGTTACCCCTTTCTAAAATTATTTTTTCCATGCATTATTCCTTGTTTATCTAGGGTTCTTGTACCTTGCTTATTCACCTATCAGTTATTTTTTTTCAGTTATTCTTGTATATATCTTGAGTTTATTTGTCGACAGGCAAATCGCTCTATAATTTTCACCTATCATATGCACCACTATTATTAAGTTATTTGACCACTCCTTTAATAAGTAGACGTTCATTAAAGGCTCATAAAAACTGAATGAATTAAAGTATACCGTAAACAGTTCTAAGGTAAACTAGATCGCGATAAGTGTTGGGTTTTACGTAATTATTAATAGAAAATTAACTTTGTCACGCAGTGCTTAAAAGCAAACGTTTATTTCTGATCTCAAAAATGCATTTCTGAAGTTATTGGGGTTAACCAAAAGCTCAATCGTTTATGAAGAAAGGCTAAAAAATATCTGAAACCCATATGGGCCACATACTTCTGGTGAAACACGTGGTTTTCTACTTGGTAACCAAAAAATTCCCGCGAGGTCAAATAGCCAAATCGTATAAACAAGCTTATATTTAGGTGGGTAAAACCAAAACTATCGAACATATTAAGACGTAAAGTGGGTTAACTTGTTAAGAAATGAGTTTTAACACTGAAGCCAAAATTATTTATTGGTACAACTAGGCCTCCAATCAGAAGCTCAGTTAAGAACTACTAGTTTCAACAACATATAAAAAAGTTGATTTGCCAAAGATTATCAAAAGCCTGTTGCCATCTGGGGCAGCAATGACAACCCTTTTTGACAGGGAGTTAAAATTATGGATCAAATATTGGAAGAAGATTATGTTACTAATCTTAAGCGTGATAATAATTCAGTATGGAAACCAATAAAAGCTTCCACAAAACCAATTTAAGCTAACCCTCCAATCTGCAAAGATGGCCCGGAGATTGAGCTAAAGTAATAAAGGCAAGGCCGATCTGTTTGCACAACACCTGGTTGAAGTATTTAGCCTTGAAGATGCTATACAAACACAAGAAATGATTATAGAGTTACAAAGTCTTGTGAGCCTTACTCCCAAAGAAATTAAAAATGAAATTGCTCATCTAAATCACCTGGACATGACCAACTCCTAACATTTAATTAATATTTAATGGAATTCTCCGTCTCCACTATTGGCACCTTCAGCTAAAGGTTGCTGAAGTAATTCTAATAGCTAAATCTGGTTCCTAGAAAAACTTCTACTTCGCCGAATCGGTCCCTTCCTAGATGTTATTCCTGACCATCCATTTGAATTTCGACAATCCCATTCAATAGTTCAACAGTGCCATCGCGTCGTACAAACAGTAAACAAATCCCTGGAAGACAAAAAATGTTGCACATCTATACTTCTAAGGTGTGGCACGCTGGTCTCCTATACAAAATTAAGCAAATTCTTTCATCTTATTTTCCACTCCTTAAATCTTACTTGGCTAATCGTCAATTCCGAACTAAAGTAAATGGCGATTATACGAATACTTTTTCAATCCAGGCTGGGGTACATCAGGGCAATATGTTGGGCCTTCTATTATGTACATCCGATATACCCACCACACCCAATGCTATAATCGGAACTTTTGCGGATGATACACTCATACTTGCAAGCCGTGTAGCTCCAATAATAGCGTCTTCATATGCACAAAGCCATCTAAATCTTATACAAGATTGGACTAATAAATGGAACATTAAAATTAATGAAAGCTCAGGTAACATTTATACTGAAAAAGGGCCACTGTTCACCAGTTATCTTATATTATACTTACCTCATCATCAGCACGCTTCTTAAGACTACACCTCAACGAAAAACTTATCTGGAAGGATCATATCTTAAAGAAGAAAAAAATTGTCGGGGCTACTATCTGAGGTTTCGGTGAAAACGTCGCTTTGGCCAATGAAACCAAAAATATAGAATCCAACGAAGAAAGATGACTAGGCTTCAGAGGATACTGTCGCGCGCAACTTGAACGATACCGCATCAGTTTCAAGAAACACCGACTTTAATGTACCGTAGCGTTTCTCCTGTGTGTTCTTCAGGTTAGACTGGAACCACAACGATTGCATTTATCACCAAACTCATTCGTCTTGTTGAAGTGTCTATCAACTGCTTTCCAATAGGACGATATAGTATGAACGCGTATATTCACTAAAGTTTGTCTGCCTCTGAGGTTTCCCAGATGACCTCCAGGCTGACCATATATTGAAACATCGGATTCTTCAGCATAGTTTTTGTCCATTGAAGTCTGTTCTGTTGCTGTAAATCCGTCCGCCACACCACTGGATCCCGTCGAAGTCAACGCGTCAAAATCTTGGTGCCGCTCATCGATTTGTCCGCGCTTATAAAGTCCGTGATGATCTACGGGTTGACTATCTGTGGACCGCCGGATTCTTCTGAATAGTCTTCGTCCATTGGAGGCTGTAACAATTGCTGTAAATTCACCCCTCACACCAGTGGATCCCACCAAAGTTGACGCGCCGAAATTTTGATGGCTTTTTCTCACTCGGCTTCTCACACTTCTCCCAATTTCCGATCTGTTTCCACTTTTTTCATGTACTGCGGCATTTTCAACTTCAATGCGTTACAGTTTTCCCAAATTTAATAATACATAGGTCTGAATAGCCTGAAATTCTTCGCAGTATTGGATTCTACACAAAACAGTCACTTATTTTTCTCAAACAATGATTCGTCGCTTCATTTTCCGACTAAGTCCTCCCCTCCCTTGCGTCGTACGAGGGGCGGGGAAAAATTAGGTTGGTTTTCTTATCGTTTTCAACCTTCCTCTGTCGAACGCTGAACCCCCCCCCGTTGTCCACCGTCCAGTAGTCATCGAGTATTAGTCGTTTTAAACTCGGCCGTTTTGGTGTCGCTCATAATTTTGAAATGCCACCGAATTTAAAGACGTTTTCACGTCAAAAAATGATTACTTTATGATTCAAAAAACTTTGTTTCATAGAATGTAGAGGAACCATGTAGAGCTAGTCATCATTTGTCTAAGGCCACTGAATTGTATACTATTGTCGCACGCAGAGAAGGTACCATATTTAAGGACACTTTTTGTATAGGAAAGAATGAGTTATTTGTCTAATTGTTGACTGGGAAAGCCATTTTAACGATGCAAAATGCAACAACGACAAATAAAATAGCGAATCTATCAAATATTAACTCGACAACGCAATATAATGATCAAAGGTCTATTAGCATCAGTGACAGTAGTGGCAAACTTTTTTGGCAAGGCGTCACAATTATAATCAAATATTGGAGCAGACAACTTGATTTTTTAAACTCTTTAATCGGCCTGAAGCAGCAAAGAATTAAAACAACTAGTGCAATTATATTTAGAGCACAGTATTTTGGGGATACTATGGCGTTTTTGGCTCTAGGCACAATGGGTATTGTATTATTGTGTCTCTTATGCACGCACTTTTTTGCCAATATTATAGACGTCAAACAAATAATTAGTACATAGCCTACCCCGATAAATATTCAGCCAATGTCAATATAATTAAAGTTTTTGGGGCTGCGAGCTAATCTGATGAGAGTGTGTTCTAATGCGCATGCGTGAATGAGGACGACTTTACTAACCCGATTATTTGGGAATTATACACCGGTGAGTAAGCTTACATAATTACAACTATGGCATTTGTAAGGGCTGAGTGAACAGAACAGCAAATGTGCATCAAATTTTATGCAAAGCTGAAATATTCACCCCCAAAAGTTATTCTATTGATTCGAAGGGTTTCAGGAACGATACAATGAACGTAGCATGAATGAAGAGGCGGTAGAAATGATTGGAACTGCGTTGAAAGTGACCAATGTTTTATACTGGAAAATATTGATCACAACGGGTTACACTCCATAATGATCGGCGACCAAAGTGTGTAAAATTTTAGTGGAAAATGTTGGCATGAGACCTGCCTACAATTCAGATTTGGCGTCCTGCAACTTCTAGCTGTTTCGAAAAGTTAAATCGCCTATAAAAGAAACGAGATTCTAAGCCGTCGTTTGTTAACAAAAAGCACGGATGAAACAGGTTTAAAGCTTTTAATTTCGTTTTAAACTTAAAGTAGTAAAAGCAAGGAAATATCGAATTTTCTAACCGATAGATAGTGCTTAGTCAAAACTAAGCGGATTTTTGTTTACTTCTTCAGCAATTCCTCAAATTTTTTCTTTATTTCTCATCCTTATGCCCTTTTAGAGCATCTAAATCGTTCTTTATATTCCTGGCTGGTGTTCTCGTTTGTCCTATTGATTTTCGCCACTTGGTTCCAGTCTCTTTGTCCTTTTTCTTTTTTCCCTGATAGTTTCAGTTGTACTCATAGCCGATCTATCTTCGTTCATTCTTGTGATATATTACAGCTTTTTCAATTGAGCTTACATCATCACCTCGTTTCAGAGAACCAGGCAATGCAGGCATATATATGGAGAGCCTTCTCTTTGTTTGTAGATGTTAGTTCCTTTTCTTTGCGCTTTTAATCAACCTGTCCACTACCAGTACAAACAACAGGGGACTTACACAGTTTCCTTGCTTCATTCTTCCCATTCAGTTGCACTTTATCCGATACCATCAAATTATTTCTTTTGATATTGTATTCAACACTGTTCTTAGATCTATGAAAATCATGTTTCCTCTTTTAGTTACTCTTTTTATGTATTACCACCTAATTTTCTGTTATTTCTATATGTTGTTTGCTCACCTTCTAGTTCTCCTTACAATATTTTTTCAATTATTCTTGTATGTACGTTGAAATTAGTTGTTCACAAAAAATTGATCATTTACACACCGTTTGATCAGCTTTTTTGTGGATCGGTGTTGTGAAGCTCCTTTCTCATTCCTTTGGTATTCTGTTCGTCCTCTGCGCCATGTCATATATCTTCTATAGTTAGAATCCTTTTCCTCCATTTATTTACATGTCCTACTTGCTTGTACAATTTATATTTTGTTACAGATTTTATTTCGGGCATGTTATTGCCTCATTCTTCCTTACTTCGTTGCTTGTTTAATAGAAAGGTTGAAACTCCTATAAGTTTTAGTTTCTCCCTTGTACTCAATAAAAGTAGATTTGTTAAGAATTTCATGCAGAAATAGAAATCTTTGCATAATAGTGTCAAAGCTGTGCGAAATAAATGCTCGACTTTCCTCTGCTCAGTTAATGGCGAGGAGATAATAGCTAGTTAAAGATAAATTTAAGGGAAACATGGTAAACAAAACTACAGGGCAAAGGTTAGCACAATGCGGGAAAAACGTCTATGTAAACTGGGAAGTTGCAAAACAAATTTCGTGGAATAACAACTTGGATATTAAAGTGGTTACAATACAAAAATAAACAGGGAATACAATAATAAATTCACTTTCTGGGAAACTAACAATAATGCAAAATAAAATAGGCGGACGGACACAAAAAGTTGTGGCGCTTTCCATTTATTGTGAACATGCATCTTAACGACTCCGTGGGTAAACTTGTACAATAATGGGATATAAAACCAAGTATAAATATGTAGTGGATGGTATATTGTCGTTCTTAGCAGCTGCTGGTAGAATTCAGTTAAATGAATTGAAGTGCTCTTCTTTTTGGGCAGAAAATTTCGCAATGATGCGATATTAAACTTTTCGTACACTGATGGAAGTCAGCTGGTAGCTTAGAGGATTAAAGCAAAATTTGTGAGCAGCGTAACTTGTTTAAAATACTATTCTAGACATTAATGTCTCGTAAGGTTAATACATTATCTGATCAAAAGCATTCGGACACTTATTCTTAACTCGTAAACTAACCGATAAAAAATTGGAAATTATTTTTCTCACTCCAGTGATTTTAAATGTGGTCTAGTTATTTGTTGTAACATGAACGACCCTCTCAAGTCACGACTGTGAAAAGGAAAACATGAAGACATAACTTTAACAAGGACCACGGTCGTGTAGACCTTGTGTTGTATCTGAGAGATAACGCTATGCATTGAAGAGCTGGATCGCAAACATCACATAGTGTGAAATGACCACCCAAGAATGCTAATTATTGTCCAGTCGCCAGCATGACTATAAAATTAAAACGAATGGAATTCTATGGTCAGACAGCCGCCCATAAACCAGCCAGTTCTGCTGTAAGTCATAAGAGTTATGCGCAATGGTGTCAAGAACAACAAACTGAAGCCAACTAGAAATTTATGTGATCTTGAGCGACGTTTCACGTTTTTGTATGTGGTAGTCTGATTGGAGGATTTGGGTCTGGTAAATTTCTGGAGAACAACACCCGACAGCAGTGCCAATAGTGAAATATGATAAACAATGAATGAAAAACTAAATATAAACATAAATATTAAAGGATACCATCATATTTTTCCCAATTTTGCCCTGGCTACGAGAGGAGACCTTTAGATGAAGACACCTTTAGGGTGAATTACAATGCCAGTCTTTGTTCAGACCTTAAGACCCCACATCGCGAAATGCTCTGACTACAATGCTCTTTAGGTAGGTCGGCTGTCATTTATCCATAGATCTTTCCATATCAATATCAATTAATAGAAATTGAGATATGAGATAAATCTGATGACAATTTCCAGTAAGTGCACGTAAGCTTTTGATCAGATAGTGCCAACAATGGTGAATGCAAAATATTTTGATACGTAACCCTATGGTTATCGGTATGAGCTTGTATAATTAGATCTTTCTTTTTTCTAGAGAATGTAGTTACGACAAACAAAAATGTTTAGATGTTTCACAACTCTTCCTACTCTGAAAGAACGCAATTGCTTGCTCTCGTGTAAAAATTGTAAACTTATTGTCTAATCCCTGTATATAATCATGAACTGATTGTAATTACTAAATCACAGTTCTATAGAAAATGAACTGTAAAGATGAGTACACCAGTGAAGAACAATTTTAACAAGATTAAAGGACAATATTAAAATTACATCTTGGTACAAGGATTATCCGTAAAGTTTTGATTCTGCTGTCTAGTGTAAGAGGTCATAAGTATTGCTTAATGTTTTTTCAGAGTTTTATGTTGCTTTCTTTTTTTTGTTTTAATGAATTGTGCGAAGCTGTTGAAGATGTTATAATGAAAAAGCGTTCTATAATTTGAAATTAGTGAAATTATAAAAAAAATTAAGGTGAGAAGTTGGCAGAAAGAACAATAAAAGCGAAACGGCTCTGTTTATCATTTGCAGATATAGAAACTGCATTCGACAATGTATCAAGAAACATGAGAAACATTACAAACATATAGAAAGAAATGAGCACTTTCGCCAAGAAATCAAAAATATATACAAAATGTAGAATACAACGTAATAATAAATAGCGAAGTGTCGAAAACCTTTACTATGACTCGAGGAGACAGTTTGAACCGCGCTGTTCATTATAGCTATGGAAATATACATTCAGTCCATAGTAAAGACAAAAGTTGGAAATGGCAAATGCAACTATTGATAAAAATAAAAAAGAGTTACAAGACGCTATAAATATATGGAAGGCAGAGAAGCACGTAGGATTAGAAATAAACATAAACAAAAGTAAAATGATAAAAGTAAGCAAAAGAAAACGCTAATAAAATGAATAAAGATTGAGCATGGAAGCAACAAACAGCTATATGTATCTTGAAACCGTCATAACAAATGACGGAAAGATAAACGTTATTCGGAAAAATAAAATTAGTGATTAAACAAAATTGAGAATATACAGAATGGCGTACCTTCCAACTCTAATGTAGAGTACAGAAAGTTGGGATCATGATTAATATAGACAATAGCTGCAACAGAAATAAAACTGGTGACACACGAAAGAGTCGGGTGCAAAATATGGATTCTGGAAGCAGACAAACTTCTCAGGATGGTAACAAAATGGGGGTGAAAGATCAGAGACTAAGAGGAAGGTTGAGAAAAAATATACAAGATATAGAAAGGAGAGTGAAAAGAACGACAGGAATTAGAAAAGCATACAGAAAATGGTTAGAACACCCGACCCCTTAGGGGCGTGAAAAATGAAAGAAAATAAATTTAAAGTAATTGACTTTTCCGTGCTTTGCTCTAAACTTCTCTTAGGTCTTCGTGACGGGGGTGAAAGTTTCTTCATATAATATCCCCCTAATAAAATTGGAAAACGTTTTACTACGAATTCCAAATTCTAAAGTTGGATTTAGAGTGAAGTGAGTGAGGTTCTTCTCTTGGATGAAGTACTTGAAGGTATTGTTGACTAAAGTAACTAACAGTTCGTGAAACTTTATAATGAGCAAAAAATGTTTTCAGTGTATCGTCACTATCTTTTGTACCTTTATTAAGGTCTAAGAACATCCATTAGCAAGTCTCACCTCCTGTTATAATAAAAAAGTTTTTTTGTACGTAAAATTGTTTGCATCGCGCGTGTGTAATTTTTTAACCTCCACGCATGACGAAATATATTTATTAGTATCATTTGTTTGATTTTAGAAATATAAATTATTGTAACAAGAGTAGTTGCTGGTGCCAGTGTGGTCGCGCGGTCAAAGGACTTGGCTGCAGTGCAGATCCTAGGGTAGGATGCCTGGCGGTGGCTTGTTCACTCACTAAAAATAATTGAGTACCTGCGTTCACTTGAGCAAGGGATGTAATAATGGCGGTCGTCTAAGGCGCAGTGCTTGCCACATCGCCCCGTATTAGAGATGGTGCGCGATGAACGGGCAAAAGAAAGGAACATATGAGAGTTATATAATAAACACGATTAGTAGTTTTTTCTTCTTCTCCTTTGCACGTGTCGGCTTTATCCCAATCCACATAATGGTACAAAATCATCGTCATTCCAAGTAGTTCTTTATGTGCCGGTGTGGACTTAAATTTCCTCATACTTGACTACTGTCCTTATTTTCGATCAAGCGTCTTTGAGAAGACTTTAAATCTTCTTGCGAAACCACCAGAGCAGAACACCTTATAAGGATTCCCTGTAGAATCTAGCGCGCCTAAAGTTGACATAGTGGGATTTTGTTAAGTTAAAACTCATTCACACTGCACAGGCCTGTATGTCTTAGAAAACATTTGTTATGGCTCAGTCACAGCGGAACAGAGGGCTACTTCCTGGAAAATTGATGAGTTCAACGTACAACTAGACGAAGTCAGTTTAGATATTCTCGTAGCTGAATGCCGATGACTAATTGTGGTTAACCTACCTAGTATACGTGGTCTGTCCTGAAAATATTAAATCAATATTAATATGGTGGAAATAGTTTGTACAGCCGATGAGAGTGGACTCTAATGCACATGTGTGAATCATTGCATCACAATGTCACAATTAAAGCTATATGAACGGTTTATCTACATATAAAATATCTTTACCGTACTTCAGTATGCAGTGTCTATTAGTTTAACACGTTTTTGGTTATCACTATTTACTTGCTTACGTCCAAAACCCTTAGAAGTATTAAAATTAGAAAAACCTCATAGTTCACCTGACCATTAATATTCTTGGATAAATAAAAAAAATGTAAAATTCTAAAATAAAATCCATGGATTATATAATTGATATGAAATCTAAAGAAGGAGACGTTAAATAAGATGTGTTTACATGTTTTTTTTTACATAACTTCAAAAGAAGTTATGTCTTGTCGCTGGGCAAATTAGATATGTCCAATCAAGAACATGATGGAAGAATCATGTTTTGGGCCCTTAAGATGAAATGTCATCTCGGTAGTTTTGCTCACCGAAGAAATAAAAGAGAAAACTACGTAAACTAAACAAAGTTCTTTCCAATTTTCCCAGTCATCATCTAATAGAGTCATCCTAAAAAATCTTAGAATATTGGTTCTACATGGCAAAACAGACTTGCTCTTCTACAAATTCTTTATCCACAAAGTCATGTAAGTGTTTATCTGGGACTTGAGCCGTAAAAACTTTTTGTCATTAAACTCAGTGACTTCAGGAGATTTTGGTTCTGATGTACGGTAGAATCTGAAAAGCTTTTCGAATTTGGTGACTGATTCAGGAAGGCGTTTTCCATCTTGCAAGAAACAGTTGCATGTTCCAGTGATGATTAAAAATCATAAATGGAACATTTTTTACTAGACAAAAATAGCACTAACTGAACAGATTGATCCGATAACAAATTTAATTGTCGCTTGGGAATTCCGAACGATAAAATTTGGTCAAGGTATTTTCGGCTATTGTTATTAAATTGGTATAGACTATACTAGTTATCCATTTTATTTGTAGTATTTAAAGTATTTTAAACGTGTTACTAACATCACATCTAAGGTATGTTCTAAAAATAACCCAACTTTCTTTTTCTAAATTTTTAAGCTTACCTATGGATTATTCAAAGTGTTTTCTTTCTCGAATGATACACTTCACACAGTAATTTTGAACTTTTTGGTGCGGTCTTTATAAGCCGTGCTACAAAAAAACATAAAAAGCCAGTTTATATTAGATAGTGAGAGTAGAAGCTGGGGAATGTCAGTCATTTGGTTTTTTTACACAAAACTGTCCATCTCCGATTTTTATGTTAGAATTTCATAGAATGTCCCAGTTGAAATGCCACACTCCTGTGATAATATTCGCATCGTTAACTGTAGAGTGAAATGAACCAGAAACATTCATTTCTTTCAATATGAGAGCATTGAGGCCTTCTGGATCGAAAATCACGATCAATCAATTTATATTAATTTTTATGCCATATGAACTACTCTTAACATTGGGTATAGCCTAAAGACTTCTCATCGTGAGCTCGTTTTAATATATGTAAATTACATAAACATTAAATTAAATTGTTCTCATAAATCGCAAAATCGACAAATAGAAACTATTTCCAACTTGAAAAAAACCACAAACCAAAGAAAATGATGTTGTTTATTAGATTACAGTGAACGCTCTGCTGACGCGTAATTTATCACATTCGATTATTTTTTGAACAAACCTCGTATAGTTATGATTACGTAAACTGAAAAATTGTTTTAATTAGAAGGTAAGGTATTTCTTTTTTCCCCAGTTTCTCTTAACTAAATGTGTCTGAATTGTTCGTGCTCAAAACAAATTTTATTTTTTTGTGTCTATGATTAATGTAACATTGAATCTTTTAAAAATAACAGAGAGGGGGGAGTGAGAGAACAAGAGAGAGAGTGAGAAGGGGAGAGGGAAAGGGAGATAAAGAGAGAGGAGGAGAGAAGGGAGAGGGAGGAGAAAGGAGATAAGAAGGAGAGAAAGAGGGAGATAGAGAGACCATAGAGATAGAGTGAGGAGGGGTGATAGAGAGAGGGGGAGAAAGAGAGAGGAGGGATATAAGGAAAGAGAAGAGGAAGAGAAAGAAAGTGCTTTAATTAATTTGTGTTCTACAGTTATAACGACAGTTTAATATTAATTATTTAAAATTCATGATAGAATGGTGAATGGAGGGTAGTACAGGACAACTTCCAAAATGCGCTAAAATTAAAAATGTGTGCTAAAATACTCAAAAAATTTATCAATAGCAGTGGTTCATAGACATTTCCAGATAAACCAATTTGAGTTGTATACCCAGGCACAGGACGGCCATCTATCAACAATTAAATGATGTATCATTGATCTTTTGGATCCCACCTAACACCTAACATCTCCACTTTCAAGAACTTATAGAAGCAAATAGGCGGTCGATTCACTTGCTGAGGCTGTGCTTGTATGAGTGAAGGAAGAATTAAACTTTCGTGTAGATGTCTGCTCCCATATCGAACATGCGAATATCCGTAGAAACTTGGGGAGTTAAACTTTTTGGATGGTAGAAACCTTAAAAGATTTTTCAGCACTTGTACATGTAAAACTTTGCAACAACTTAAGTTCCTGTTTTCGACTTGATAGTTTATTGAAGTACTTTCTTGACATATATTTCTTCTTCGTTGAATGTCCCTGCTTTCTTCCAATCTACATTATCTGAAGAAGGAGAAGACAATACCGAATCATAGTCATTAGAAGTATATGTTTTTATAGATTTTTTCTTGATAATTGAGCTAAGCGGGACGGAGGGCTTTTATTGGAAAATCGTTGACTTCAACGTTCAGATCGTTGCTTAGACGAAGCCAGTTTAAACATTCCCAAAGCTGAATATCGATGACTAATTGATGTTAACTTATCTAATATACGTGGTCTGCCCCAAAATATTAATATAATAAAAACCACTGGTACAGCCGATAAAAGTGAACTGTAATGCACATGTGTGAACCATCGTACCACAGTTTTACAATTCAAGCTATACTTCCTAGACGTTTGTCTAAACATAAAATATCTTTACTGTACTCCGGTACGCAGTATCTATAAGTTTAATATAACTTTGTATTTTTCTTTGTCACTATCTACTTATTTTACATCCAAAACCATCGGAAGTATCAAATTTAGAAAAACTTACTGAGCATTCGTGGTTTATCTGACTTCATTAATATTCTTGAATGGAGAAAAAATAAACGTTGTTTTGGGAACAAAGAGTCCAGACACGTTTAGTGGATGGGGACTGGAAAAGAAAAAAATGTCTCATCTTCTCCTAATTAGAATAATATTTCCACGCCAGTTAAGCATTAATGTAGTTTATAGTAGTATTTTAAATTGCTCTTATCTATTATGAATAAAAGCCATGGATTATGCATTTAGTTGACACAAAATCTAAAGAAGTTATGTTGAATAAGATGTCTATTTTTCTATGGGGATTAGCTAAGAAAACACTTCAACTGGATTTTTTCATTGCCAATAACTGGTAAATGCAGTAATCGTTTTTATCACTTTTGTGTTTCTATAATGTAACAGATTCGTTTCGTCTTTTTTGCTTTATCTCGAAAGAAGTGAAACGTCTGCTATGGGCAAACTAGGTAAGTTCCAACCAAGCACATGTCGGATGAGTTATATTCTAGGGCTTCGAGATGAAAGGTCGTCTCTGAAGACTGCTCAGTTAAGAGGCGAAAAGAAACTTAAATTATACAGAAATCTTCCCAATTTTCCCAATCACCATCTAATGAAGTCATCCTAAGAAATAGAATGTTAGTTCTCTTTTTCTACAAACCCTTAATCTTCAAAGTCAAATCATTACTCTTTTGGGCTGCAAAACCTTTTTGCGGTTAAATTTAGCATTTCAGGAGATTTTTGCTTTGAGGTGAGGTAAAATCTGAGTAGTTTTTTATTTTGGTAATGGATTCTGGAGGAAGTTTCCCATGTTGCAAGTAACAGTTGGTTGTTCTAATGATATTGGTCAATTTGTTTTCTGCTTTAGCTAAAAAGCTTGCAGAGCTTTATTCTGGATATTGCAAAAGTCAATGGATGCTGCACTAGTTGTAGGACGAAAATACGAAATTCTCCTGATCTTCCTTGAGTTATGTGCTGTACCACTGTACCAACGTAAGGCTTCCTGTCTCTCCCTCTCGGTAGAATGCAGAGAGCTGAGGGAAAATAAAGAGAGGGAGAGGAAGAGAATGGGAGACAGCGGAAGGTGAGGCAGACTAACAGAGAGAGAAGAGAGGTAGAGCGAGAGAAGTACGAGAAAGCATTGTGACACAATAGTATAAATTATTTAAAATTCATGATGTTGAATAGATTGAGAGAAAAGGCAGTATGGAGTAACTTCTAAAATATCCACTGGAGGGGCTGATATTTGCAATGCCGGCATTAACGATACAAAAAATTATTGTGTGCTAAAATACGCGAAAGCTTTATCGATGGCCTTCATTCAGAGGAATTTTTAGACTAAATTAGCTAAAGACCCACTTCACTGCCACAACATCACAAAATAGCTGAAAGAGTTTGAGAAGGCTGGTTGTTTATCTAGGAAAAAAAGCCACAAGACGGCTATCTGTCAACAACGAAATGGTGGAAAATATTTATGCGACTTACCAAGTCAATATATCGTACCATTAGAGAACTTAGACGTGTACACTATTGCGACAACCAGCATCTCCCATTATATGCCATTGACCTTCTGATCCCCTAACTGACCTGACCCAACTCTTTGCGCCCCACTTTCAAAGAACTTACAGCAGTTAAAGTAACGGATAGGAGACGTGGTCGATTCACATAATGATAGGGTTTGGAAGAAGTAGACTATCATGTAGATGTCTTCGTACACATGTGAACACCCGCAAAAATTTGGAAACTTAATCTTTTATGTACTACGTATTTCTGAAATAAGTCCACCACAGCGGCCATAAGTACGATTTTTTTCGGACCATTTTATTTTGAATTGTTTTATAAATTACTCCCCAATTTAGTCTTCATGTCAAGCTCGTTTTGAATGAAAAACATTTTTGACACTTTTAACACTTGTGCTATTAATACACGCTTCATTTCTCTGCGGAAGCTTTGCACCCACTCAAGATTTTGTTTTTGGTTTGATTTTATTGGACCACTTTTCTGGAATATTCTTCTTCTTCATTAGATGTGTCTGCTTTCTCCCAATCTGCATTATCGAGAAATGAGGTTAGGATACGGAATCATCATCATCATAAAAAGTATATATTTTTACAGAAATCTTTCCTTCATAGGAGACTAAAGAGTTCGAGTAGTCAGTTAGTGTCTTACTTTATTTTTTTATTGGCATGTAGGTGCAGACTTTGAATTTATATTTTCTTTTACTTGATTAGTATCCTTTTCGATCAAGCGTCTACAGTTAACTTGGTAGGTTTTCCTTGAGTTAACACGGTGCAGGCTTATCTGTTTCAAAAGGCATTAGTGGTGGCTCAGTCACAGCGGAACAGAGGGCTTCTTCCTAGAAAATCGATGAGCTCAACGTTTAGATCGCTGCTTCGACGAAGCGGTATTAGACATTCCCGAATCTGAATGCCGATGACTACATGATGTCAACTGACCCTAGTATACGTAGCCTGACTCGAAAATATTGAAATATTGCTCGGCCGAAATATCGCTTATAAACTGAATAGAGCGGACTGTAATACGTATGTGTAAATCAGGACGACCTGGGAAAGGAACTGAGAGATGTATAATGTTTCTTATGTTTTGTTCCATTTTTACTAAATACATAGATATACGGCTCGATACCTTCAGGTGTAAATCGACAATGGTCTTCAAAGGAACATATACAAATATGTCCAGAAACTGAGGTGTGCTATTGTAGTGTTTTCCTACTTCGTCTTCAAAAAAAATCAGATCCAATTTTACCTCTAGGAAATTTCGCTTGAAACTGTGAACGGGTGTGAATATAATGATCGTTTATGGGTAACACGAAAGCTTATCTAGACCGCCCCCCCCCACTCAAACACAATAGTTTTGCTTATTAACATACCCAAATAAGTTACAATGGGTCTCATCGCTCATTATAAGTTTTGCAAAAGTTCTAGTATGGCTGAAGTTCTTGAGTCAACTGGATCTTTGTTTAATGCCCATTCCTTGAAGCTAGAAATACCAGGATCCTCTTGCACACTTTGTCGGACTCTCTCAATATTTTTCGATATACGAATAGTAGGAACACAGCCAAACCTTGGAATATCTTTAACATCGCCAGTTTTTCAAACTTTCTCACTAGCTGACGAACTGTGTTAACACTGGGCGCATATTGATGAATTATTTTGGGCAATACACACATGTTTTTGAATAGTGAAACGCTGTATAATTAAGTTACAATTTCCGACAATACGAGAACTTCAGAATGGCGGGAAATGAAAATTAGTCAACTATATATTAAACACGCTGTATGGTTCTTGAAATGGAACGTCATTGATTTGTTATTTGTTCCTTGTAACCTTCAGTGTAGAGCCATTTGTTTATTTCAAGCTTCTTTTTCAAAATTAACGTTACGAGTTTTCTAAGGAATCTTTGATTTATTGTCTAGTATTTTATTGGTAACACTTTATGGTGTGTTGCTCGAAATCTTTGTTTCCACACCTGGTAGTTGTTCGAATTCTTTTGAAATTATTACATTACGTTAATTAAAAATGTGGCCAGACGTCGGTATCAGAAAGATAAAACTTCGATTTTTAGAACCACAACTATGTGATATCGACACGAGGCCTTCTACCTGTTGCTCCACGCGGCCGTTCGGCGATCTACAATCAACGTGAGCATGCTACTATCGCCCCAAATACACGATTTCTGAGAACGGCAACAATATAATTATATCCGGTGCTTGAGTTTGGAAATATGCCCGGTAATTCGTCCGCCATTATGCACACCTGGCTCTAGTACGGGGCGGCGTTCCTGGAAGCGGCCGGTAATTGCCCCAGGTACGCTCAATTGTCCGATAGCGTAATTTGCATTGCTCCATCGGCGGACACGTGTCAAGCTGCTCGCTGTTTGCTTTTATTTTTAATTCCACTCGCGTGTTTATCGCGACGATTATTTTTATAAGCCTATTTGGACACGTAATTCTGTTCGGCATAAAATACGCAGTATTTGCCTGTTGAGCGCCCGTTGTTTGCGAGCAAAGCTTCAGCGGCGTTAAACTTGTTTTCGCTGCGAGCGCCCTGAAGAATTTTATAACGCTGAAACGGCGGTCCGCGCGGCGCACTTAAAAAACTATTTTCGAATTTCTGGGAATCCGGTGGCGCCTGCGAGTGATTGTATCGGGCGCGGTCGTTAAGCAAGCGTACGAGGTGCGGATGAGAAGTAACGAATCGAAGTATTTCGCTCCTAAGTCGCAAGAAGAAATTTTGTAACGTAGTTGTATAATAATGAAATTCACCCGAGTTATTTGGTAGTTATCCTTCAATCGATAACCTAGTCCTTCAAAATATGATATATAGAGCGTTAGTGCGCGCTTACTTCAAGTTACAGACTAGGCGTGAACCGAACAGGCAAATAACAACACTACAGACTTCAACTTAGCCCTTTCAGCCCTTCATTTTTTAAACAGCAAAAGAATTACTGCGTAGTTGGGCTCAGGCACAAAGATCAGATAAAAGTTGAAAATAAAATATTATTTTTGTTTAACAAACTTATAACCTCCAACGTACACATAACTGAAGAGTCATTTAAAAATTTTGATGCAACCACTTTGATGCCTTCGTGGTTTCTTGTCCGGTTTGGGGATTAAATAACTTATTTTCTGCCTCATGCAGTCACTCAAAACCCTTGAAATACCATAATGATACAACTTTCTGTTGAGTTTTAGTGTTTATTCCAATTTTGACCTCCCTAATTGCAGCTTTCTCATCTGAAACCTCTTAACTGACTCTTAAGGCAAATCTAACCTTGTCTACTTGTCGTCATTTAAAGTTTGATCTCCCTGACCAAGCTTCGGTAGCCTAAAACAGTTCTCGATAGAAATTTTCCAAATCGCTCACTTTGACTGGTTTTAATGTCCAATATCTTTTACACATGCCGCAATTTCAAGTTTAACCTTTGTGGTTGTCACTTTTTTGTGCAAAGAAAGTTGTGAAGTTATTCACAACTCCCTAGTGCTTTCGCTTTGACTACCTGAACGCTGTATCAGCAAACAACACCTTCGTTTTATATACCGCAGACCAAAAGTGCTTTGCATCCTAGGTGACGAAAAACTCAATTATACTAATAAGACGCCTAAAGAACGCTTGCTCAAGAGATAGTCGGTTAAAGCGTTAACTCTGCCAAATGCACTATTCATCGCTTTAAGCTTGCTGTCACTTCTACTATAGATAAAAGCACTGGCTAGTGATTTTTAACAAAATTTCCTTCATGTTAAGACTTAGCTTGACGAAAGAGATATATTGTAGCAAGAACATGATCGCAAAAGATAATTAAAATGTTGGCGTCAAGAGTATCGTGAGTTAGAATGAAAAAAGCTTCGCTGTCGGCGACTTTAAGGAGTTCACCCGTATTCTTAACCCAGTAAAAAAATTATGGTAGAGTTGAGTTTAGATAGACACAAAGACCACATAAGAACCTGGGAATCTTTCAAGACTGTTAAAGTTATGAAATTAGAGAGATGTGGCAATTGTTACCACCAGGTCTTCACGAAGAAAAAAGTCGTTAAAAGAAAATATCAAATTTTGTTTTGTGCAAAACCATTTGACTTAATAAATTTTAAAGCAGTTCCTCGCTTTAGAAAGATACAGTAGTGCCTGGCACTTCTCACACAAGATGTGAGAATGACTTGTGCAAGTTTATAATGCACGCCGCTGCTCATGACCATTTTCATGAATGGAATAATGGCCAACATTGCAGTACCTGACATCACTTGTAGGGCGACCAAACTGGATTTTTTTTGGAGTGATGGAAAAACCTGGGCTTGACAATAATGGTAAGGCCCTAACGTTCCGTGTGGGAGCATAGCTTGCAAACTGAGAGGTTAAGGGTCTCATATGTTCGCTCGCTTTGTCCGGTCGTCGCGTACCGTCTCTGATGCGGGGCGATGTGGCAAGCACCGCGACTTAGACGACCGCGATTGTTACCTTTTGTTTGAGTGAACGCAGGTACTCAATTATTTTTAGTGACTGAGTAGGCCACCCGCCAGGCATCATAGAGCACCGGGAATTGAACCCGGGTCCGTTCACAGCGCAACCCGCGCCTCAACCACTGGACCACTCTGGCGATAGGGCTTGACAATCGTCTGCCCTTTTTGGAGTGGATTTCAACTGAAATCGAAAAAATAAAGTTTTTGTAACTTGAGTGCTCTGTTTATCTGATTGAATAGAGGAGTGACATACGCAAATTTCATAATAGAATAAATATTTGTAAAGATAATTAAGGAAGGCGGAGTGATCCACATTTATATACACTCCCTGATTTTTGTCCGGCCTTCTTACTACATCTTGTAGTTCTACACCATTAAAATTTGACCTCATGTTGACAATTTTGTTGTCAAATCAACAAACTGCTACAATTTTTTGAAACAATGGAGTCACTTACAGCTCAATCATTTGATTCAAATGAATGACTAAACGATTTATTGCTGAATAAGCACCCCTGGTGTTTTGAGGAAGAGTGGTAGTTAACTGAACGATAACTTATGTCTGATTTACCATATAACATGAATACTTTGACACCCTATGGAGCTGATTTACCTCTAATCTACTGTCTCTTAAAAGGAATAATGGATTCACCAATGCATAGATTTTCTTCTAGAGAGAGCTCTTTATATCTTTTTTCGAAAGGCTGGATGATTGGTCGAACTTTGCAGAGCTTATCTGCCTTTTTTGTGCTGTCATTGACATCTACAACATGAAAATTATTTATTGGTCGTTCATATCGATTTTTGGTCAAGCCAACGTCATCAAAAAATTTCATTCTTGTAGCCTTGGAGAATGAATTGGATGGAATAATTTCCTGTTGCTGCAGTCTTTGTATCGAATACATTTTTGTCCTCTCAGCTAGCAAAAAAAAAATTGTGCGAAAAATAATGGAGTCTGATCTTCAGCAAAATTTTCTTTGTCATCCATGTCTTTAGATGAATAGAAATCGACAACTGGAGTATCGAAAATGTTTCTTCGTCAAATAATTTTTATTCTTGTTGACTTTGGTTGACATCTCTCCATAGATAAAGCTTGATCATTTGTAGCAACATTTTTTTCTTTTTCTCCTTGATTTTCTACAACCAAATCCTGTTTATCATCAGCAACCTCCAAGAATATGTTTTTTCAACTTTCCGTAAAATGCAAGATGTGTTATTCTATCTTCATCTTAAGCGGTAGGGTGACGCCACACTAAATAAACAAAGGCAATTTAAATTAGCAATGTGATACATATTGTTTGGTTCAGAAACTTTATGTTTGAAATGTTATCAGAACATCCTCATCTATCGTATTGATCCACTGTTGCAATAGAACACAGTTATTGACCAATCAATAAACATTTGAACAATAGAGTAGATTACAGACACTTTGCTCGTTTGCTACCGTCTTGATTCATTTTATTTCAAAAGAAACCTGTAGCTAAAGACACATACCGAATTCCACACAAGCGAAGCCTAAATTTGTTTGTAAACAACGTAAAGCGTCAACATTTAGTGGCAAATTTTGAGTTCGCTGTTTCAAAGAGAGCGAACATATGACAGCCTTAACATCTCAGTTTGCAGGCCATGCTCCGCGCGGCGAGTTAGAGCCGTACCATATTAAGTTAGACTGACCATGTACATTAGCTGTCGAGGGTATGATACTCCTAATGATCACATATCTAGATTGGGAAATTTTATTATACGTGGCGTGTTCACCAGTCTTCACTCCTTCAGATTATTACCCCTTTAGACTTCTGCAACTTCAGTTAAACTTATTATAATTTCGTTAATATCATAGCTGTAATTTAGATGTAATCAGTTGGATTCGAGATGAGTGAAGTAGCGTTTGCATCAAAACACAATTTTGTTTTCCAATTCAATTATGTATCTCTCTAGCTGTCGTTTGCTGAAATTAACATATTAATGTTAAATATATGCCTAATGAATTATTAATAGCAATTCCAACACTTAACGATGTGCTGGTTTGTAAGTCGAGCATGGGAAAGTTAGCACATAAATGAATTAATTTGAATACTTATTAATCTCGCCTTCGCTCCTGCTAACAGGCACCGAACGCGTGTCTGAAGGAAATTTTGGCAGTTTGGTCAAGTGAACTTTAAAAAATGATGACGTTATTTGGCTTAAATATCGTTATAGGCAGTTATAGGATTCCGATATCTTCGTGAAGGTTTCGCTGGAATTTCAAATTCAAGGTAAAGTTTTTGTAAGGTATCGGCAGTTTGGGAAAGACGTCTTTTTTTATGCGCAGAAGCCGCCGCGTTCACCGAGCATCTTTCAAAGGTATTTCGACTGTATAATATTAAAACTACTCCTGAAGATGCAAATGGCATTCAATAGTTTCTTGATGTACCATTTCAAATGTACCCACCACTCAATCACGAAACCATTGCGATTTAAATCGTCTAAAACTATAAATCCATTGTCTCTTTTACTCAAAGTTTTAAAGAAACTTCTGCTGAAAGATCTACAACCAATTTATCCGTTTGGTTTTCCTAAAATACATAGAACCACCAAGCGAGTGCACCGATTTATCAATCAAATACTGCAAGACCTGAAGACCAGGTTCTCGATGTATGGTAAGCATTTGACAAAGTTTGGAGTAAAGGACTGATACAAAATGAAATACACGTCCCGACATTTATTTTCTAGAATACTAAAGTTCTTCGTAATCGATAAGCGGTGCTATGCAAAACATGTTTCTAATATCATCTATATAATATTATCTGGTGTCCCACAAGACAGCGTGTGCGGACCGACACTATCAAATTTATACCACAGACTTGCCAATTCAAAAAATTCGAGAAGATCAGAGTGGATTCACTCCTGGAGGATCCTGCATTGATAATTTATGTATTATCCAATAGTTGCTTGGAAAGTGTATCTCAGCATTAATAGACCTTGAAAAGGCATATAACTCTGTTCCTTGACAAAATTAGCGGAAAGCGCTGCATGCAATTTAAGTTAATAAACACCTAGTTAACATCATTAAAGTAAGGAACAATTTATTCCTACAAAAGGATTACACCAGAGATGTAGTTTATCGACCCTTTTGCTCAATTATTACATTAAACTAGCGCTTGAAGAATGAAAGAGAGTTGTAGGTCTTTCGATTGGTGACGAACATATGCTTACCTTAAGTTTCGCAGACGACTAGATTGGCCTTAAATTTTTACTTAAAAGACTATATAATGAATAGAGTAAATAAGGGTTGCAAATTATCCTAACAAAAACCGACTATCTTGCCATCAACTGTGAAGTCAATTTCCAGGTCCTGATTGATATCCAACCGAAACAAGTGCAAAGTTATACATACCTTGGCGCTACTATTAATTATTAAAGGAACTGGGAGAATAAGAAATGTTTAACATTCAAAATGCCAAAAAATAATAGGCTGACTAAATTCTCTGTCTATCTCACAGAAAACCAAGGAAGGTTTAGGACAATCACTTCTAGAAGCAATTTTATATTATGGGTCAGTGCAGAAATGAAACGTAGACTTAGATTATCTCAGGCGAAGTGGGGGAATTTTCAAGCTAGAAAGAATAAGGAACGAGGAGATTCGGCAAAGAATAAATACTATGGATATGGTGGTTGATCGGATAGAGAGGAGATCCCTAAAATGATTTGGCCGCCTAATGAGAATTCCTAAAGATCGATGACCGAAGTGTATTCCAGTGAACCCCTCTACATACTAGGAAGAGAGGCAGACCAAGACGATCGTGGAATGAAGGGGTTTGACAAGCGCTGGTGTCAAGAGAGTTAGGAGTCTGGAGATTTATTCATTATACGCATACAACTTGAGTCAAATTTAGAACATTGAACTCATTCACTCATTCACTCACTCACTCACTCCGCCTGTTCTCTCCGTCTTGCACTCTAGCAAATGGTTAACAATAATAATGAAGATAAAAGAATCGCTTTGCTATTTATGATCGATGGTATGATTATTTCGTCCCGTTCTTTGCGTATCTCAAAAATTTGATAGTCAATTCTCTTTCAAATATGTGAAATAGCCACCAAAACGCGATTTTTGTCACAAACTTTATCATAAACAAGTTTCGATATTTGTTTAACTGCCTGAATTCCACTAAAATTCCATGAATGCTATTTTTCAGCGATAACCTAATTGTCTTGGAAGTCAGACCTCATGTGATAGTATCGAGATTGGGGGTTTACTCGAGTATTGAATTAATAGAAACAGTTTTAAACATTTGATATCTGAGTTAATCAATTTTAGCAAATAATCCTGTGAAACCGCTTCAGGACTTTAGGAACACAACAAGCCAGCTGTTAATCTGGATTCAAAAGAAACCCAAAAATCCCTTTTCTAAATTAAACATGCAATCAAGTATTTTGAACCGATTTCTCCTGGAAGCACCATGGCTACCTGAAATAATTTGGAGGTTTTAGGGTTTTTAAGAAGTTGGGGAAGCTGATGTTCCTACCTCGACGACTAAGACAAAACGAGCGTGCACGTCCTGAAAACTACATCTAGGTGCTAAAACTGACACATGTGCATGCATTTGTTCATTTTGAGATTTTGAAAACTTTACTAAGACAAGTCTATCTAACGACATTTACGGTCACGTCCTCTAAAATGATGAGAGTCGCTTCTAAAAACAATGGCACCTTTTTAGATAATCCTGTTCATGTTCAACAAATACAAAATTTAGTTTTGACTCATTGCCCTGTGATTACCATTTGTTTGACTACTAAAAAAAGTACTTGGAGGATAGAGACAATTGGCCGGTGTCAAAACAACCTTCGTTTTACAATAGCAGAAAAAAATTACTTCTCTGTTGGAAAAATCCGTTTCAAAGCAGAAAATTGCGTAAAAAATAAATTTATAGGTTTGCAGTATTTCGCTTTACATTTGATTCACTAACTTAAATAAGGTTCAACACGATGCCCGTATTTCTACGGTACTTTTGTCAATAATTGATTTTTAAATGAAAGGAGATAACTTATCTATTTACCGTTGTGACTTACATTTGTTTGGATTATTAAATAATTTATATAAACATTTACGAATGTTGTAAAGCTTGAAAATTCATCCTTCAACAAGGGTGTAAGAATATAAAAATAAAACCAAAAAGAGGAAGTGGGATTTGAAAGAACCTCAAAGAGCAAATCGTTCGAAATCATCAAAAATGTATCCAAAATTATGGTATGGAACAATCTTTTCAATACTACTTTTTTGGGATAACAAGGCACAAGTTAAATTCTTTTCGGTTTACCGGCGCGAGGTAATTCCCGATAGGAAGTCCAAAAAAGTTCGTACAAACTTATGGAAAAAATTTAGGGCTTCCATGATAAAGCCAATACTGTTCTTCATGAACTTAGTCAGTTACCATGTGTTTGCACATGTTTCCCTAAGTGAGTGAGCGTTGTGAAGTGCTGCTATCAAAAATAAGCTCCGGCATGTATGGAAAGGCAAATATTAACGAATTTACCAGGAAGCACACCCTCAGAAGCGGCGACCGAATAGCAAAATTTTTGCAGCAGTGTTTCGTGGTTGTGTGAAACAGGATAAACACAAAGAACTTAATTAGAAAAACGTTCTACAATCAGTACAAGCTTCAGGCATTTGTAACGTATGCAGCGACTGTATTTTCCCCAAGAGAACGTTTTTATCGCTACTAGCATTATCATACTTCTCTTGTCAATCTTCCTCAAATATGAAGTAGTATCTTTAGTAGGAAGACATAGCTATCCTTCATGATAGTCATGTGTAAGTTAAGAAAAATCACCATAGAGTGGTTAAAGTGAGTGATTTAGCATCCATGTTTGGATTGGGATTATTCATGATTATTTAGTTGGATCAGTCCTTTCTTCATTTACCGCAGAAGTTTTCCTAGATGTGGCCAAGGCTACAGGTTTGACACAACGGTCTCGTTTACAAGATGGCGACAGCATCTTTCCGGCTGCCTGTGGTCCAGCTTCCGGATAAAACTGGGCGACGTGAAGTTATTAGAGCGGTGTCTCTTAGCTGACGTCCTCTAAGGGTCGGTGCTGTCCCCAACGTTATTCACTCTCTATGTTTGGGACATCCCTACGAGCCCCCCCTTCCAGGAGGAGTGTTCGACTGCGGCATACCCAGGAGAGAACAGGTACGAAACCTGGGAGTGATCTTGGACGAGAAGCTCATTTGAATCAGGATCAGGTGGTAGCGAAGGAAAATGCAGTCTATCAAACCCCTGGCTCAATATCTGCTCGAGTATTCTGTACACCTGCCCCGCCTACACACATGAACAAGCTGTTGGTGATCCAGAATCGGCCCCTCAGAACCATCTTTGGCGTGCTCTGATCTGTCAGAAATACAGTACTCGGGAGTATATTTCCCAGTGCGCCCATTGCAACTTCATGATCCATGACCTCTATGACTACGAGCCGAACAGGGGCGCCTGCTGCAAGCGCCCCAATATTCTGATCCCTCTGTAAGACAGTTCGGAGGAGGTCTAACATAGGCCCACCACTATCCACGCCAGGTGATCGAAGAAGAAGGGGGTTAGAGGTTGGACTCAGAGGCCCCCAATATTGTCAACGTTAACGTCTTTCTCACTGATTATGTGAATTTGTAGTTCCTTGGGGATACTGAGGGAGTACGACAGTTCACTTCATTGCTAACGTTCATCAATATCTAAGTGACAGCTTCTCAAAGAGATGGGTTGGATGAGACGGACCGCACTTAAATCTCACTATGGTGAACCAGTTCTCTTGAACAAGGTACCATTGCAGCCTGTGACACTACTCTAATACAATCCATGATGATCTCATTCAAGCTGGCTTTCTGACTCAATTGGGGGAGATTAACTTCAAAGGCCTACCCTAAATTTGTGAGGAAGGTATAATGATTCAGTATTGCGGACTCACTATTTGTTTCTAAACATATATTTATACGAAATTTGTTTCTTTTCCCATCAGCTGTTACAGTCTAGAGTTTGTTTCTATACTTAATGATCACCTTGGAAATGGCTTGTATGACAACAGGAGGTAATTAATTGTGTAGCTTACAATTACCTTTTTATGTTCATTATTATTTCCTTTGTCAGTCCTTCTAGACGTTTCTATTGTATAAATCTTTTTTTTTTGAATAAACACAAATTCAGTAATATATTGGAGCAGAAACGTTTTATCTACTCTCCTTTGCAGACGGTCTATCCAAGCGCATCAAAACAAACACCAGAAGGCGTCACTCTCTGTTGTTTGTTATAATTAGCGCCGCATGTTATTAGAAGATGCAGTATCGTTTACGAGGAAGCGCCGCTGGTGCAAATATAAACATCGATGAGTAACTGACGCACACGTTCGATCCATTGTCATTCATCGATATGGCAGGCGAGCGCCTTTGGGTCAAAGACAATGTCGGCGCTGCTATCGCAGAGGTTATTTAAATCAATTTCGTGGCGGATTGTGTAAGCCGATCATTAATTACGGCGAAATTTCTGTTCGCGCGGTTCGGGGAATCGCCGTAATAACTGCCGCGGTTAATAACGACGCAGTTGTACATTATAAATATCATCGCTATTATTTATGGCGGCGTTTCCTGCACCGTAACTTACGCCGCCGAGTGGCTCCGCTCATTATGTATTTATGCCACTTTCTTTTCTCAGTTCCCGCTTCAATTTATTATGTGTGAACCCATGTTTCAAGGACACGCCGTTAAAATGCAGCGCTAATGGTTGGTGGATCGGGAAATGGTGGCTTTATCGCGATTCCCGGCACTGCTGGGTTCTGTGGTTTTCCTCTTCCAACTATTCCTGCAATTTTTTTGTTCTTGGTATTCTTCAATGTTTCCTCTTCTTTAAGCTCCTGTAAAGTACCGCGCACAAAAGAAGTGTTGTAAGAATACCTTGGTTAAACATCTCGGCATTAAAATTCACGACAAAAATGCATATAGCCTTGTCATCACCTTTTCTACCTGTCCATTTTCATACTTTACCTGGCGATGGCTACTTTAGTATTTTAAAATTTAAAAATTTTTGTCTTGGGTTTTTTATTTTTTGTGCGCCCTATAAATGTTTTATTTATAATTGCAGTCAATGGTAGTCTTCAAAAGTTTTCCCCTTTTGCATCAAATCAGCCTTTATTCAACAAGTAAAACGAAAAGATACATCAATCAAAGTAATGCTCTTCCTTATCTTTGACTTACTCCCATCTTTCTAGAAATTTACGGATTCCGCTTCTAAAGAACGGCTCGTCTTTTGAGATGATCTATTTAGACCTTTTTTTGGATATCTTAACATCTTCGCCATGCAAGTGTCTGCAGAAAGGGGAGGATGGAGTAAAACATCTCAACCAAGCTCTTCCATCGTGTTTTTGACCTCTATCCTGACATGCGGACGAGTGTTGATCTGTTGAAAGCCCATTTTTGACGTATTCTAAACGTTTGGACTTCGATTCTCAGTTCAAGTGCATTAGATGTAGCTACTACAGGTGGCTAGTGGATGATTGACTCAGTTTTAACAGCTCAAAGTACAGCACGCCTTTCTGTTCCTGCCAAATACAAAACATCGCCTTCTTTCCTTATTTCGTATTGGCATCAGTGGGACGTAAATTAATGTTTTTGCGTTCGATGTTATCAAAATTATCCACTTTTCATCCCCAGTGACAAAACGGTAAAACGATCCCTTCCCTTTCCTGTCAAGCAGGATTTCGCTCATGGTTTTTCGATGTCGTTTTCCTTTTCGTATGGCACCCATTTTCCTTTTTTGTAGACTTTCCCCCGTTCCTCAATGGACTGAGTAACATTTAATGCTTCTCCAAGTTGTTTTTGAGTCTAAAATGAATCTTCATCCGATGACTGCAATTCTTTATCTTCAAATTTCTCCTAGCGTCCTGAACGTTCTTTGTCTTGCATGTCACCTCAATTACTCTTTATGTGTCTGGTGGAGTACATTCACCATAATTTTCTACGAAGCATTCGATGAGATTCAGCAGCAGTTTATTTTATAGAGAAGTGATAAAGCAAGCGTCACTTATTTTGCTCGAATTCCAGCAGCAAAAATGATTTTATTGTTATGTTATTAGCATTAAATCTTTATGATTGAATATTGGTGACAAATATAAAAACCAAAAAAATTGTGGGGCACAGCTAGCAGAACGTAGGGCTGTTTAAGCTAGGGAGCGGAAATTTTTGAATACTACTAATAGCTTAGTTGGATGATGGATACACTGTCTGATCAGAAACTTTCTTACATCTCGAAATTGTCAAGTTCCAATATAAAAGTATTAATTTGGGGTAGTGGATCTACCTTTTACTTCGTAAAGTTACCGGAAAATGACAGACCAAGAGATGTAGGCAGACTCTTTTGCGGTGCAGATCATTGAGGTCTGGGCAAAGTTGACTTTCTAATTTAGCCTAAAAATGCTAAATCTGGTTTAAGTTAGAGCTTTGAACCGGTTCTCAAATCCTTCTTTTGTAGGTCCTGAATTATGACAAGGGTTTGCATTTATATTTCTATTCAGTGTAACGAGAGGGCTTGTACCATTTTTGCTATTCTACTATACTTTATGAGACCTCTTCCATATTTTGCCATTTTAAGCATTCTGACCGGTGGCGTTCTATATGTTTATGCCACATCCAAACCCTCTCATCAGTCTGTCGCGTGATAAGATATTTCTAGTCGTTTGTCGTTCTTTTCACTACTATAGTAGCCGCTTAGCATTTACAGAAGAAATTTTTGGTTTGTGGGCCATACTCAACCATGGAACCCCATTTAAAATTGTTTTAACGTACAGTCACAATACTGGTTAAATAATCAAGAATAGCCTGCTTCTTCTGGTGACTTGTCCTCTGAGAATGTTAGCTATGACGATGGCAGTTCTCTCTTTTCCACTATATCTAGAAGCTCTTTGATTTCCCTTTTTTGTAGTACTTCTGTGTTTGTTACATCTTGTGCCAATGAGATGTCCGACGTTCTTCTAGTACACCACATCTCAAAACTTAATATAATGCCACAGAGTGTTCTAGAGTGATACTGGTGTTGTTACAGAAGACGTTTTTCACTTTGTTAAAGTCAGTTTGTTCCTAGCGTTCGTTCAAGAAACAGCATACGTAGGTTGTATTTGGTACTCTTTCATTTCTGTTTTGAAGTAATCCATCTATATTCATGTCTTTGGTGGCGATCATTATTTTTGTCTTTTGGCGTTGATTCTCATTCCACATCTGTTACGTTTCTCTGCAACCCTGTCGACTAAGCATTGTAGACCTATTATTTCTTCCTCAATATTTAGCAGCACGACTTTGAAAATGTTGAGTTGCGCATTTACAATTTTAAAAATTAATGGTTAAAACTATTAGGAAAGCAACTTAACCCGACGGATGACAAACCTGAAGCGCACCATTAATTAAAAATAAATGCTTGGTCACTGCATACAGATGCTGCTGTTCAACAAAAGTGCCGCAGGCAAGCTGGTGTTGAAAATAACTGGAAAGTTTATGATCGCACTGCGGGACACTGTCACTCAGATGACCTAGAGTGAATACTCAACATGTATTTAACAAAAACGTTTTTCTACAAATATATTGAATAGAATAGGCGTTGAGACCCCACCTTGTCGTAGTCATAGACTAACAGGTATTTTCTTTAAGCGTTGGTTATCTATACGTGTTATTGCTTATTGTATCCAGTACAAATTAGCAACGATTCTGGTATCTTAATAATTTAATTCAGAGTTTGCTAACTTTTCTACTCATATTGGCTGACAGAGAGCTCTGCTTATTCCGACAGATTTTCAGACGATAGAGACTCGTTACACGATGTATCTTGTTGTTATCGCCCCACAAGCGAGTCGAATTTTGTTTTGAATTTTTTTTTGAAAGCCCGTTGTCACTTGTGGTAAAAACGAGTTTACTTTATTGAACAGGATTGTTGTGGCAAGAAAGCCGTGATCTCACTTGGATGGAATGTTAACGATATTATGCACTTTGTTGACGTGTTTACATAGTCTTAAAGCATAGGTCATAGGAGCAAGCAGCGAAAGCTTTATCTGGGATTTTTCTCAGCACATCTGTCATAGCCGTTTAGATTGCAGCACTACCTGCATCGCGCTTTTCTTTTAGTGGCATTTTTCTTGAAGGAAATGCCTTACGGGTATACTTTTGTAGCGGTATATGGTGTTGACGGCCGGTCGACTTTGGAATCATCCCTGCCCTCCCAAAATCTTTCATGCCATTCAAAAACACGGCTTCTCGGTAATGCCTCATTACTATATACTTGATGTAACAAATTCCATGTTTCACTAGGAGTTTCCCTAACTTAACATAGAACTTAATATCTCTACTCGCCCTGCCACCTGGTGAGTTTATATGGAAACACTTCCAAAGCCATGTCTATTGAGAACACATTTCAGGTGATTGAATAACACCCGTTTCTTGTGTTTGAATGATAGTGTAGAGTAATGTTGTTTAAAATAAAACGAAGTGTGCATAGGTGTAAGTTTAATTACTGTCTAGGAAAATCTGAAGAAGACTTTGTCGGGTAAAAATTCAGCAAACTTTACTCAGTTTTGAGATTTTTTATAGAACAAAATTCTTTGTTAGTCCAATTTTGTATGACTAGATGTAATTATAGGTATTGAACAAATCAAAAATTAAAAAGGATGAGTAATTTCTTGGTCTTCTTTGTACAACATTTTGTATTAGGTCATTGATCAACTTGGCACTTCTAGTTGTCTTTTCCTTCCCTCATTTTCGCTTTTAAATAGAACGAGAAAATTGTTTTAAGAAGTAGAGCAAAATTTTATGGTCTAATAGATGCTGAAGTTTCTAATCACCGATGTTAAGGCCTGTGGTGTAAATAATTATTAAGCTTGTTACAGCTTTTATTTGGTATAATGCCATTATCATCGTAGCACTATTTAATTTGTTTTTAGTTTATTTCTTAATTTTTTATTTTACATGGAGTGGCTGATTCGCCGAAAAACTAGAAAAAACGGAAAAGGACTTAATGTACAACCTCGCCTCCATCTCAAGGCCATTTCGAAAAGAGTGGAATTTTCATTTCTTGTTCTTCGACGAAGTTTAATTTTTTAAGGATCATTTTGTAGTGGTTTTCTACTTTTAAGATTTCGTTAACGTGTTTTTTACTAATCTTATCCATTATGTCAACCAAATTGGTTGTGATTGCGCCATATACTCGTCTAGCGAGTCCGAATCAAAACGTTAAGTCTTTTACTGTTTATTCAGTTTTTTTTAATTCTTGAAATTCTTTGTTAATGTCCTTATCAGAGTTAATATTTTATCAATACTTTCGTTAAAAATGTTGCTTACTTTAAAGCTCTTACCCAAAAATTCTTTTAGTGCTTTTCAGTATTTTCTGTGATTGTAGGGATGCTTTTCTGCTTTATTTATTATTTTCATTTTTCATTTACTTCTCTTTCAATTTATATTTATTTATTTCTTGTATTCCTTCTACAATTTTCCAGATTTTCTTCATATTACCGTATTATAATTTTTTTAATATTTTTTATTGCTATTATATTTCCCTACACATTATTTTTGATTAAAAATAGTTTCCATTCACTGAATGCTGGCACTGCAACAACAACAAAAACATTCGCAACGTTTAATTTGATCGGATTCCTGCTCCCAGATCTGAAAATGTGGTTTGGGACAGCTTCTTGGCATCGAGGATGACATTTGGTGAAAAATAAGGATTACAATTGAGGGATTGCTGCATACATTAGGTGGTACCATTTTCAGATTTAGTTGTATTAGACAATAAAAAATAGATGTTGCACAATAACGTACTACAAATATGATGGAAACAAACCTGTTATTTGGTGAGATTGCAGAAGAATCATTTCTTAGAATTGTTACCATACGACGAGACAAACAGGTTTACTAAAGTTAATGTGGAAATTGATAAAAAAATCAGATTTGTCCAGTCTAAAAAACGTCAGTCTTCATTACAACAACACCATATCGCATGTTGTCCAAACAGTGTTGCAAAAACTGGAGGATTATTAGAGGAAATTCTCCAGTACTCGCCGTATTCCCCAGACCGCAGTCCTTCAAATGTTCATCTATTTCGCTCTCTGTAGAATAAGCTTTTACCACTGATATTTAAATTATGTCGGTAGAATAGACATTTTTGCAGTATGTCATAAAGTTAACAGATGGCGCTTTACTAATACCATACGGTGAGCGCGATATTTGAATTTTACTATTAGTGCTTGAAGTTAAGGGCCGAGAATTAAATTGCGCACCGAGTAGTATGGCTGCTTGTTATTTTAGTTTGTATGCCCGTGTGCAAGATTTCTCGGAAATGCTTAGGCTGTTTTCGGCGAAATTTGGCAGGAATGTTGACAAGATTATAAAAATGTTGGCTAACAGATTTGTTTTGGATGTGAATGTTCTGCTGCCGGGTTACACGATTTTTAAATAAACGGCGTTTTTTGATTCTGAACTTTAGAAACGTGGAAAAGGTCGTCAAGTTCGCTGCAATTACTCTTCCGCTTCTCTCTTATATGTCAGGGTCATTTGTTTAACAATCAGACTTATATTTAAAAATAATTTTTGGAGAAACCAATTTAATGGAATAAATTTTGAAGGTTGCAATAAATAGGAAAAGTTATATTTGAATTTTTTTAGTTTATAAACAACTTATTTGTGCCTCTTAAAAAGTATTAGAAGCAGAATTATTGATAAAATAGTATCTAAACTTCCGAAAAACCTTTTAATAGTAATAACGGTGAGGCCTGCGAACTGAGATTAAGGCTCTCATATCTTCAACCTCGCCTACTAGTCCTAGTGCATCATTTTCGATGAAAAATATTTAAAGTAGAAAATACTTTATCCAATAAATTATCTACAAATTGCTAACAAGATATGAATAAAAAATTGCAACTGTTGGAGAAAACATTAATAGAGTATACAATTAAGATGTAAATTTCTTTAAAACTTAGAATAATCTCTATTGATGTCATCGTTTTCCTACGAAATTACTATCTGAACACGTTTATTCATCCCGATTGATGAGAAATCTGGCTGGTGCTGCTACACCAGAAGGCAAGGTTCTTCAAAACACTCGTAATGTATTTAAAATAATTTAATAATGAAGCTGGCCCAAAGTGAACACTGGGTTTAAACTTAAAGTAGCCGACCTTTGATGGGTCCGTAAAAAACAAAGTTTGCATTGCGGCCCAGAAAGTCCTCTCGAGACTCATGAAAAACAAATGCAGCCTTAATGAGTCACTGCTTGATGTGGATTTTGAGCAGGTGGCGTTATAGGCTCATACTGTAACTGTGAATGGAGATTGTTGCCATTAGGTGATAACCAGTTCAATTTTTGGCACCAACTGGGCAAGATGACCTGGAACAAATGTGGTTCCAGCGAGACGGCGTCAGCTGCCATACAGCTCGAGCAACCTACAATTTCATAGTTGCGTAATTTTTCGAAATATCAACACCAACTGGGCAGCAGATCCTGTAATTTAAGCCTCTGCGACTTCTTTTTAGAAGGTTACCTGAAGTCCAAGAACTGCACCGGTAATCCACAATCAGCTGACCACTTCAAAAACTAAATCCGATGTGCTATAGATTAAATTGATCAGGACATGTGCAAAATTGTAATTGAAAATCAAGATGTACAGCGGAAGTTGAGGTGATCATTTCTCAGACATAATTTTCCATATTTAGGAGAAGATTTTGCACTTTAATACTTAATAAAATTTCAATTTGGTCCACCCCTTATAAGTGTACTCTATTTAGGTTTTACGTCGGCGCGAAATCTCTAGCATTTTAGTGGTAAAAATAAAAGTTTTTAAAGTTTTGAAAAGGAGGCGATCGACCGACAGGATGGATAAACATTCATTAGGGAGATTATCCATGAATAAACCTTGTGTCCATTAATAAGGAGAATCATACACTCATAAGTACCTTTTAAGGTACTTGAAGCGGATATAATGGGAGTTTAAAATTGCAATATTTTTACATAGAAAACTAGAAATGTGAAGTTGATGAAGATTTTGTAAATAATTATAGAGATTCAATCGGCACTGTGGGAGGGCAACGATTTGGAGATGGTCAAAAATTCTTATCAAACTTAATCAGAATTAGTTGCTGGGAGTTACCAAGCTGTTAGGCCCATTCCTTCACAACTTTTTTTCCGGGTCTTTTAAGCCATAGCTCTTGTATACCGCTATCTTATGTCTTTCTCTACTACGTCTTCAATTCTACGTCGTCAATAGCCACTAACAATTACTTCTAGGGTTGTCCTATTTTCCAACTTTATCTTCATTAGCTGTTTCGGTATTTTTTCGTATTTTCGTTTTTCGTGTGTTAATCTTTCCATATAGTCTAGGTACAATATTTATAATGGATTGATAATATAGATGCATCATCTCGTTTGTCATTTTTTCCTAATATCTCTCATCTCCCAAACATCCACGCTACTTTGCTCACTTTTGTTGTATACCTACGTCGTTTTATTATTAGAGTTTTTGTTGTCTTGTTGGTCTTCTTCAATTTTATAATAAACATTAAAACGCAGTCCCTTTTTCTTGACCTAGTATTCTACTTTCTTTACCATTTTTTCCATTTTCGATCAGGTTAAATTGTCGTTATATGCTAGACACTGTTAACTTTCGTTAGTTATCGTCCCTTTAGTTCTTTTATCTTCTCTAGCGTGAGATTGGATAAAATGGACGAGATTGGATCACCGTGTTTTACTTATCTCCTCACCTCGAAACTCTCCGATATTTCCCCATTGTATCTGATTTTACTTTTCGTATTTTCCATTGTCATTTTCATTAGTCTCAGCAACTTGTAAGCTTTCCAAATCTTCAAATAGTTTCTCCCTGTCGACTGCATTCTATCCCTGTCTGAAGTCAACGAACTCACGAATGTTGAGGTTGTACTTGCGAGTGATCATTTGCTTCATGGCCAGAATGTGGTCTATAACACATTGATACTCTTCTAGTGTGTTGTCCGTTTGTTCTTCCAATTAATTTTTTAATGCTGCGACCCTAGAGTTTTGCCATATTCTGTCTTGTCATCTTTATTGTAAATTGGTACCAGCACAGTGTCTCCCTAATTCTTGTGCCTTTCTCTCCGCTTTTCAGATCTTTCTGATTATCTTCACTACTTTGTTTGATAAATTAATTATATGTGCACGCCATCGTCGCCTAGAGCTTTTCCGTTTTCTTATTTTTGTATTATTTTCTTGATTTCTTCTTCTGCTGGTGTCTCAATTCTGTCTATTGGTTATAAAAGGATTTCCTTTGGCGGAGCCTCTACTTCCGTTTCTCTTCCCGTGATTTAATGCTTGTTCAGAATATTTTCTTCGTCTTTGCAACTTTAATTTGCTGTTGTCTATTATTATTTGTTAAACCTAGATAGCTCTCTATTATTTCTGTCCTAATTTTTCTATATGTTGTTTCTTTGCTTCCTTGCAGGTTTATTTGGCATCCTTTTTCAGAATTTAAATTTATTATTCTGGTCAGTCTCTTCTCCAACTCGCTGATCTGTTATTATATTTTTTGGTTACTTTCACATTTCTTCAACCTTCGTTGTTTCTTTTAAAGCCTTGCCTTTTTTGTCAAAGCCTATTTGAAATTTAACTTAAATCTCCTTCTTTCCTAATGCATTAACTTCATATCTTCTCTTTTCATTCTTACTTTCATTTTAATTCGTACCATGTAATGGTCAGAGTTAGTTTACACTCATTTCGTTCTTCGATTAAGATCGACCTGATTTGTTACTTTTCTATTTGGTGCAGACGTGTTTCTTTGTATATATCGTTCTTCTGAAAGTATGTGCTAGCAATCATTAGTCTTACCATGTTTACTGTGTCTGCCAACGGTTGGAAAGTAAATCTCGTATTTCCTAATTATTGCATCATACAGTTTTTTTGAATTCGTAAACTTGTTCCTCCCATTTCCCCACCTTTTCGGCGGGTATATATTCATTGTTATCATATGTTGATCTTCATTTCTGATTCTCAACTAACACACTCTCTAACATTATAAATTGAATTACTTTGTTATTTCTTTCTTCGTTTATTAAAAAGCCTGTTCCAAGAATTCTCGTTGCACTGCCTCTTTTGAAAATATAGCAGTCTTCCACTCCTGAGATTATATTTTCTTTCCATCTTGTACTTTGTAGGCTCTATTCTATACCTTTTCACTCCCGTCATTAAACTTTTCAGTGCTACTTAGTATTAAGTTTCTCTTACGTCCCATTAGCTCTCTTCTATTAGTATTTTTGTCTTCCCATTTACTATAAACTTTAAATTTTTCCCTACTCGTGCTTTGGTCGTATCATTATGTGCTTCTATGTCTATTGTCTCTAGCTGTTTTTAGATTTTTTGCGGTTTTATCAGTCCTTCTATCTTTGTCAATTTTTAGTAGGTGTCGTGCTTTTTAATTATTTTTTTCCTTCTTCATCTGCCGTTTCTTTAATTATCCGTTGCATTCCTTGTTTTTTTGCTGTCAAGTCATTGTAGATATATATATTTACCGGTTCTTGAGCTTAATCTTACTCTGGATCAGCATAACTTTTCATTCCACCTTTCTTTGGCTTTAGAAATTGCGGAACTCCTAGGTTAACATCCTGTTCATCAAAGACAAGTTCTTTTATCACTAAGTTGTTTCATTTTTGCAAGCTCTTCTTCTCAAGTATTCCTTCCAAATATGTTATCCTTTGTTTTATCGCCTTTTTTTCATTTCTTGGTTATTTGGTTATTCCTTCGAAATACTCTTTCTGGTCCTATCTGATTAATGTAAATTTGATCATTACATTGCCGATCATTAACGCCAATTCTTCCAGTTCTACTTTTCCCTTTTTCGGCGTGACTTTGGCCTTTAATTGGTTTTCTTGTAGTCCTTTCGGAAAATCTCCTTTTATTCTTTTTCTTTCTGCTTATATTCTAACCTCACCCATTCAATTTTGGTTAGTTTTAGGTTCTTACGTTGTACTATACACATTCTTCCTCTCTATTGTTGTGACCTTCTTTATTACGACACCCTGCAGTCACGCTTTATTTAAATTTTATCAACTAAGCTTCGAAATGAGTCACTTATATGAGTTACCAACAAAATATTTTTATTTGGTTTTAAAAGCTGCACTCATAATTGATAGTAAAATGAGAAGGTTTTTTTTATGAATTAGTTATCAGTGATAAACCACCATCGATCACAAAATCCAATACTTTCTTTTGTATATTTGGTACGACTGCAAAATATTATTAAGTACAAACTTTGTCATTTGCGTTTAAGTGTACGCGACGGCTTTAGAATAAATATTCTGGTGCACCATACTAACATACCATAACTAACCCGGTCAGATTTTCACCTGTTCCGGTCATTTAAATGCTTTTTACCACTTTCAAATGTTTGTTCAAAAGTACTTTCAGACTCTACCAATTCTAAGCCCATATTTTTTATAGACAAGAGATTTGTAACTTTTTCAAATAAAGGCAAAATGTAGAAGTAGCAAAAGATTAGTTTTGTTGATTAAATATTAGCAATTAAACGTTAATTTAAAAAAACTGACTTCTACCCAATTTATGGATAGAATTAATGATGGTGCCTCGTAATAATAATTGAATTTTGATGTTCAAATGTAATAAGGTGCGAAAAGAAACTTTTGAACCATCAACATTTATTTTTAAACAACGGCGGAAGGCACACAAACTTCCAAACGCCTAATTTCCTCATTAACTTTTTCAGTTGATAATCAAACATTGTAAAATTACACTTTTTGCGACATTTCATTACAGGTAATGAGGACAAAGCAACTACGCAAGTGAATTTAGCGAAAACTTTTTCTAGGAAGCAAAAAAGAAGGTCAATCATGTAGAACAGCGACGATATGTACGACACATGTTTCCCACAATACTCGTTTCGCTCGTAATTAATTTTCAACATTTTCGTTCTAATTGCGTTTCTTTGCTGTTGCAATCATAGTAAGGCAGGGCTTACTTATATTTGGATGCGAATGTTTCGGCTGCGATTAATGCACGTCAGAATGACGTGAAATCTCCAAATTATAGGATAGTACAAAGGTGAATCAAATGAAAATTGTAGGCAGAGATATCATAATGTCAGAGCAAGAGATACGTTAGTCTGTATCAAGTTTCTTACGAACGATAAGTACAACAGCCCAAAACTTTGAGATGGTAACCCATAGTTTGGGGACAACGCCTTTAAGAAGAAATGCTTGTGTGGCATAAATATTTTTAGAAGGACGAGAAACGGTTAAAAATGAAAGCCGGCGACGTCGCAAAGGACCAGCGTGACTGAGTAGAATATTTGGATTTTCGTCGCCTGCTTGAGGATGCCTAAGCTTTTTGCATATTTGAATTTTTCTGGTTTATATTTGATTAATTCTCGTAATAAAAGTTATCAGTTCTGCTTCATGTTCGATTAATCTAAAATAATGCAAATAAAAATGATACCAAATGACTATATGTTTTGATAAGCATCTCTTGCTACGATAAGATCTTTTATGTGTTGGCAATGACTGTATTGGCCACTGTTTTGAACAAGTGGTGACTGATTTATTTTTAATTCTCATTAATTGCGGTCAGATTCCTGGATAACTAACCAACAGTTGTTTGCCTAGCATGATTTGGTGATTTTTGTAACGTATGTGCCATCATCTATCACAAGTCTTGACCGGCAGTAAAATATAAGTCATGAAATTGTGAGTAAATAGCAGAAGTCTTCTAACAGCGGAGAGGATTCAACCAAATAGGATGCTCTTGATTTCGAAAGGAAGTCGTTGATTGTCAGAACCCACTTTTAGCTCGGAAAAATCCATTACTCATCCGAGAACAGGCACTTAAAAGGTTATAGTGGTGTTCACATCGGACTTACAAATTTTAGAGAAAAATTTGAGCGGTCTTGATGTCCTCATGATTAATTGCTACTACCAAAAGCTTACAGAAAGTTAAATAACCTCTATATAGGGTAGCCTTCATATTGGGGTCGAAGAGAAAATAGATCAGTATCGCACAAATTTCCTACTGGCGTAAAGGACTTAATGGAATGAAATTTCTGGATGTTTTTGAAGTTAATTGTTGATCATTCAGATCACCGAAAGCTTTTAATTGAACCAAATAATAGAATTTACCATTTCTTAAATATATGTTGAGTATTCGCCGTGGGTTAACTGGGCGACAGTGGCGACCAACAACCTTTGGAATTATTTTCAGGGTCAGCGTGCCTGTAACACTTTTATTGGCTAGACGTGCATTAGCCAAGGATTTATTTTTACTTCATGGGCACTTTGGATTTGTGAACCGTCGGGTTAAGTTGCTTCGAGTTCCCAGTTGAGTTCCCAACTGCTAGATTAATTTTGTTCAACCAGTGGGTACCTTTCAGTACTACCGCGCAACTCAATACCATGCTGTGTGTGTAATTTGAAGTATGGCAGAGCCAAGTGTGCCAGCGCAGGATAAAATGGGTAACTGCCCTCGTTGCAGATCTGCGCAATTTTAAGTAAAAGCAGCGGCAAAACATTTGATGTCGCCACTGCACTGTAGGATCAATGCCTTTTTAGAAGACGCTGTTAATATTGAAAAATGAGGTCTCCCAGAAAGTTTAAATTTTCAAATAAATAACAGATAAATAGCTTAGGTACGACCTGAAGCCAAAGAAGAAAGGACCAGGAGGGATAGCAAAATTTCTCCATTTTTAAAGGAATCTTTACTGTTTTTAAAAAGCAAAAAACCAATTTGGAGTCATAAAAGTAGAAGCCTATAACATGCAGATAGACCTCCATAATTATCTTAAGGAGCGAATGGTAATATCCAGACTTTTTAATGAAAACTTCTTATAGATTTCGGAAGCATCTATTTCTTTACGGGTATTACGCAATAGATGCAAACGAATGATATTTCCTTGTATTCCCATCCACTATTCTTAGAAGACCTTCTTTAAATGATGATTTTGTATACAATAATCCCTGTGCTGATAAAAAAGTGTTATAACTGCCACATGTCATGCAGATTCTCATCAGTGCGCAATGACCTTATGCAACGAAAACTGTCGAATGGCGTGGCCACCATTAGACTGCACCCTTGTATCTAATTTTGCACTATTTGCATCCATTTTTCCATCAACTCGACCTGTATTGAAAAAAGAAGGGACTTTCTGCCTCTACAGTTGAAAAATGTCAGAGAAAATGTGGAAAATAGTTCTGGCTTTTGGATGAGTAGAAAAGTATGCTACCTGTTACATATTACGTAGAGTTTTATTACTATACACTAATTTTACAAGATGAAGATCGTCGAACAATATCACCGCTGTCAGTTTTGGGTACTCTCAAGTTTGTAATCAGGCTATTACTTCAGTGAGCATGTTTTCATTCGAGAAATGGTGGTAAGGTTCGAATTTCACAGCCTACCTGAGAAAATCCATATAACCCACCAATAACTATGTTGTAGTAGAGATTTGGTAGAGGCGTTGTTTGTTTTGACAGATAACTCTGTCGATATTGGAAGAAAAAGAGACTTTTCTCTAGCGTGTTAAAAGAGAGAATCCTAGACTAGCACCAGATGCGACATCACATACAACAACTAATTAGCAAAAGCACAAAGAACCAACATTTCCTTAGAAGACTTTTAACTGCCAAATCTTTTACCATTAATTGGATTGCACGTCTCTCCTCAAATTTAAGCTGACTGAATGTAACAGCAGCGCAAGGATGGCTGAAATTTGAGAGATAAATTTAGAGGAACTTTTAAAGAATATTTGCAAAAAGTTAGTGTTTTTTTTATCGTGTGTTTAAAGAATTGTAGAGATCTGGCAGACGATGACAGTGAATTGTAAAGCGTATGCTTGATTAAGGACAACTTTACTGCTATATTATTTGGGATTTAGATGTGTCTGTAGCTACTGTTGCCAGATCTGAAGAAACAGCGCTGCAGTTGCTAATAAACCAGATCTTGAAAGAAAACAGATCTAGACTATCAACAAGATTCAAGGCAGTTATTGGTCATTCCAACAAAGGAGTTTGCGGGATGTGTGAACAGTGGAAACGATGCTAAGAAAAGTGTGCGAAATTTCAGGTCGCTTCTTTGAAGATTGAGGTACGTACTCTTGTATCTTGTGGTTGATGCTGTGACAGTAGAAGAAACATCGTGACGTATTTGCGGATGTTTTTAGTGGTTTACAGTATGGCGGGATGGATAAGACAAAGAAGCTCGGTGACTTTGAATGCAGGGTTGTTACGATCAGAGATATTTCAGTCCTCAATATCCAAGTCAACTTTTAGTGATGTGACTATGAAATGGAAATTTGAAGGCACGATCGCAACAAAAACAAAACCACGGCCGAGTAGTCACGTGTAGGGACAAAAAGGGAGTGCCGCGTAGTTTTTGAAAATCATGTGATAAACATCTAAGAGTTTCTTGGTGCTATGGATTATTCAGCCAGCACTATGGCTGTACGTCAAGAATTGAGATAAATAAATTTCTGTGGTCGAGCAATCGGCCACAAGTCAAGAAATATAAATGCTAAGAAATATACAGTTTGGAATGATAAATCACGCTTTACTATGTAGCAGTCTGACAGGAAAGGGTTTGGGTGTGGCGAATTCCAGAACGATACCTACCAAAATTTACATTGCCAACAGTGATGTTTCGAAAAGGTGGCTTTATAGTCTGTGTTTTTTGTAGACTAGAAGAGCTTCCTACCATAACACTTCTGAAAAAGTGGTTCGGAGACAATAATACGACACAAACGGATCGATCCTAACTTTAACTCTATTGAACACCATTTTTATGGAATAGAACATTGGCTTTGTCCCAGGCTTCAACAATTTATATCGCGAAATGCTCCGGCTATGGCTTTTTGGGTAGCATGGGCTATCAGTTCTCCGGAAACGTCATGATTCGTAATTGAAAGTTTTCCCCTCGCAGTTAGGACTGTTAATAAAGTAAAGGATGGGCTCATTTTGTATTTACGTCAATTACTGGATCTTGTGGCATAAGACAAGTCTGATTGTGTGTAAAAAGTAACTAGACATTAAGAATGTGGCTGCGCATTGTCATGTTAAAGCAACGCGCCGTTTCTTAATGACGCTGCTGAACACGCCTCAGTACCGCTTTCACGAGAAGGCCAGTTTATCAGCATATTCGTTATTTGTTTTGGAATAAACAATCCAGATGTTGGGAGGAGGACTTCCAATGCGCTGACATTCAATAGAATGGCATTCTGTTCCGACAATGATTTGTCTATTGTAATCAGATCCCGAAAGGTGTCTCTGTTGGAATACCCACATACGCTTCTGTTTCTGCTGGGGGATGAGAGTATAGCGAATCCAATCTTCATAGATCTTTCTCATTTTTAAGTTCTAAGTACATCGATTCGTCTGCTGGAGATACGTTGGATAATGTGTGGCTTACACGCATTTTCAGGGCGTCTGTTATTTTTACTTGTTTCAGTAGAGCCTTTGTCGTCTTTGAGCGAGATTGTGTCCTGTTCCTACACACGGTTACTCACGCCTTTCTTCAAAAGGAGCCACGCTTCTATTATTGCCCATGATCGTATGCTTTGTCCACAACTGCACTAGCACCACTACACGAATGACTCACTACCTTTATTTCGTGCGTTCCAGCAACGACATCTGGTGATGTTACATAGCACTATAGTCTATTTTTAAACACGCACTGGGTGAGTATTTTAAACTACAACACAACGGATGTTTTTGGAGTTAATGGTGGGTGGTAGCACTAATTTTTAAGTGTCCTATATATCATGGGTTTTGTGTTTTATTATCTTCTTTTCATTTCTGTTGCAGCGTATTTATTTATTATTACTAAATTATCTTTAAAAATTGTAGCTTTACTGTAGTTTTCTTATAGTTTCCAAATCCTTTTCGACGTTTATCACGCAGCTTGTGCCTCTTAGGAATTATTTATCTCAAATTTGCAGTCATCATGCCATTAAGTGGAATTTTAAGGCAAACAATAGCGGTATTATAATGGCTAAATGGCGTAGTCTATCGGATTTGACCTTCTTATTTATTTTCCCGGAAAAGGTTTTCGTCAATGTTAATTTCATGATTTGTTTGTCCTCATTTTGAACTTTGATTGCAACACGGATTCAGACATTACGACAGATCTATTTGCAGCGCAATAAAACTGTGATTTTGTGTATCACAAGATCGGCTTGCGTATGTGTAATGGAATTACTTAATTAATTACTATTATTATACTAAATATCAAGTTACAAACCAAAAAAGCATACAACTGACGCCGTGTAATACAAAAAAATACAAACAAAGTTATAAATTCATTAGCGATTGCTGTGAGAGATGCATGTTGCTTAGAGTTGTTGTTGTCCTACATGTGTGACCTTGTATATGTTTTCTAGGAAGAAATTTCGTCAAAGGTAATTCCGTAATTAATTTGTCCTTATTGTTTATAGCTACTAAAATACTATAGCAATATAATTTTTGGTTTATTAATTCAAAATTGCTACTTCTTATCCCATCTATCAAGATGTAGTTACGAGAGTGCATCAAATATAAACTGGAATTATTATATAAACCTTCCAAGCTATTTTTTTATATAATCTACCGACAGGTAGTTGGTTTCCCTAGCCTATTATTGTAAAATTAAGAGGTTTGTGACACGAGATAATCGTCGTCAAATTTCTGTCCTCCTAGTATTTTCTTTAATAGTTCAGAAAAATAACAATCGCAGGGCAATAAATGTGGACAATAAGCCTCTATATAATGAGAGAGTAATTGCGTGGTGTGGAATAGCCCGATTTGGCATAATTGAACCCTACTTTTTTCGAGAAAACGGACACACATTAACGGCCAACTCATAGCGGAACCTTGCGATGTTGCGAGGATTTTTGATGCCTGAATTGAGAAGACATGGTTTGCCCTCGACAGGGTTTGGTTTCAACAGGATGGGGCTACTTGCCATATCTCAAGAGTATTCGTGGCTTTTTAAGGCAACATTTTCCAGGACGCCACACATTCACTTGAATATTTTTAAGGGTGTTGTTACCAAGCTGTGCCTTAAGATTTAAAGATAAAAAACTTGAAAAAATCTGCTGCTCAACGGACGACAATATCTTTTACTTCGACGTGATATAGATTCTCTGAGCAGAAACCCTTCCAGACATCCCTACTTCAGCGCGTAAAAAGGAATTCCGATTTATATTTGATTCGTCTTTGTACGTGCACTTTCATTATTTCTTTGCTAATCAACTACTTGACTGAAACCCGGGCAATAATACATTTGATTTTGATTTAAAATTACATAAGGATTGGCATCGTAAGCGAATTATAAAAACAGGATGTAACTTAGCACAATTGCATTTTCATGAGAAGTACTGAAAATCACAGATTTATCTACCTCTTATTATCTGCGCGTCATTGAAGTAGATATCGAGTAGCGCACTGACGTAATCATCGCACAATATCTCGAAAATCTGCCGTCTGATTAAACAAGATAATTTAATCTCCATGTATTTCGGAGGCCACCTTGAACATTTTCTTAATAAACCGAGCAAACAAAATGTTTAAATATCGCGTAGAGCTAGATCAGTGCTTCGAATAGGTTAAAGGCGTATCAGTTGCATAAATTTGGAGTCAAGCATTCCCCGAATTAGTTATCAGTCCTTGTATAAAAACACGCGATAGGACATCGCAGGTCAGCAGACGCATGTCAAGCCCTGCACTTTCAGGCAGTTTTTAGAACGCGACGTCGAAATCACTTTCGGGAAACAACTGGGGCTATTTCTAAGCGAGGGAAATGTACTTTTTGGGCAAACGCAAAAAATATCTTCTGTGAAATAAATTATCGGGCTTAGCTGTTAGCAAACGCTTGCTGCGACATGCATGAGCTCTCATCTTTGATTGTGCTATTTTTATTCCGCTGGAAAATTTGCAAAATCTTGGAAAGCTGATGAAGTTGCAGTTTCAAGGCAAATGTTTTTTTCATCACAACAGGAAATGATTGCTAATTAAATATGTAACCGAGCATACCTTTGCTGACCGCGACCTGACTTTGTGGTTAAGTACGTGGATTCCTGGGTAGAAAATTCAAGTTCGATCCCCACAGGGCGTAGTTATGCAAATTTTTCCTGGAAGATTTTTACAATAACCGAATATAGAGTGGAGGTTAACTATCCATCTGCCAGGGAAGCAGTTATTGAGATGCTGGAGCGAGCTGGATCTTCATTCAGCAGCCACATAACCTGACAACTTCTAACAATAAAGGCAGAGTGTTCTTCAGGAATTGCAGATACACTGTATGTGACTGAGCCAACTAGGTAGTCACCGAGCTTTCCACCCCAAACATTCCTGATAAACAATCGCTAATGACGTACTTCGACCATTTTTTTACCTCATAGATGTCATTCCTACCAAAGGTCAAGTTTAAAAAATGTGCAACATGTAGATTGAAATAGGGGCGACAATCAAGGGGAAAAATAAAATTTTCTGAGAAATAATTGCGAGAACTGAATTTTTTTAAATTTTTAATTAATGAATTAATACAAACTTTATGTTGGAATACGTAAATTTAGAGAAGCTCTGCATATTTTGATACTTATTTAGATATATTTAGACAATCTTTCTTCAGCACTACAAGCAGGGTGGTCAAATCTCCTTTTTAGTGCTCTCTTTGGCATTGCTTTAAAGTTTACTACTACGTTCCTATCACTATCTTACAGATGGTGATATTGCTGTATATGATATGGTCTCTGACTAAATTATATTCAATTTATTAACTATTATAGTGTATGGCGACAATGAACGTTGACTATGAAGATTAATTCGCAAACAGTGATTCTGATCGAAGCCTCTTTATCTTACGCTTTTCTACGCTTAATCTAGCATGAACTATTTTCTTCGAGATATTTAAATTTTTCCTTAGGGCAGTTTTATTCTGGGTAATAATTTTACTGTTTTATACATAATAAAGTGTAAATTTATTTATAAATTTCGGCATTTACTCATCTTAAATACTTACACCATAGATATCACTGGTGATCGGCTGTTCAAATAGTAAGTAACCACTGTAGGGTTAAATTATATAAAGTTGTGCATCTGGGGCTATTCATTTCGGAATTGTCAAATTGTAATTGAAAATGAGGTTAAATAACAAGAAAGAACATTAAAAAGAAGATAAAAACATTGGACTAAAGTGAGTTGAGTGATCTAATCTGGAAAAAATGCATAAAGCTGGACGTTTTAAACACTATAAGGCAAAATTAGAGAAATTTAAAAACAAAGAAGTAAAAATCTAAGAGTAATCAGATATTCACTAGCTTGTAAGAGAAAAAAAAATTGTAATTGAGAAAATTAGAAATATGCTTCTACAGACAGTCTCTACGATCAACTATAGAAAGTATCAAGAAGAAAAAATAAATGAAAGAAAGAATAGAGAACTAACTACTTACCTTTTCATGGGGGTAAACTTTTCTTGTAAAAACGTTTATAAACATCTCTAACAGCAGAACAATAACAGGATTACTATTATATCACTAGTATGTGCAATTTAGAGTTTAATTTATAGTATGATATTACGTAATGCCTTTTAAAATATCAATAAAGTACAATAATCTAAAGACACACGTAATTGTGGGGGCCCGGTAAAAATCTCTGTCTTGGGCCAGACATTGATTCTGGACGCCCCTACTAAAGGTTATTTTATCTGCAAAAATTCCATGATAGTGATGGCCTACTATGATATCTTTCTTTTGAAAGCACATGCAGTTAATGATAAAGGTAGTAGCAGTTTTCATGTAGGGTACACAACACGTTGGTCTTGTAGAACATGTTCTTCCAATTCATATTACAGACATGATACTTCTATCCATGTTTACCCCTACTATCAAACGACCCCGTCTCATACAAGCGATTCGGTTTCTCTTGAGCATTTCCATTCGCTTCTTCATACTTGTAAATCGTTTAATGTTCCTCATATGAAGAACGGGCCATATTAACAGCACAGCTGCGACGAGTGTCTTTATAGGAGACTAACATAATGAAAAATTTTTACCGTTTGTAACATATGTTTATAATTTTGTTTTTTCCATAATAACAATCCTCTAAAGGTTGTTCCTTAATTTTTAACATTTACCCTATATTTATCTAGCATTTTATTTATAAAATACTTGTACATAAACATTTCATTCTACTGTCTTTATATAATTGTCCTATAATAATCTTTGTACTCTTGTGCCTGCGTAATCCCTCGCCCGACCACCTCAATTGCACCTCATATTCAGAGGAATTATACTGCTATCCTAACTGTCTTCCAAAGCGTCCAGCTGAACTCCAGATATTAGCTTAATCACACCAGGATTATCCCTGAGAAGTAGTCATTTGAAAACTACGCTTGCAATTAAATCTGCATACTCTTTTGTAAGCTTCAAAATCCTTTCAACGTAGCTGTCATCTATAAGGCTGGCAGCAGCATTAGTCTGGGGCAACGGGAACACACCCTTTCATTCAGTCCCTCGCTCTGCCTGCATACAGAATCATTATCTCACCCTTGCTATACTGGGGCTCAACCGTCACAGAACTTACGAAGGAAGTTTTCTGCATAAGCTGTACTCTGTGAGGTTCCAATTAGTTCAGAGTAGAAGTCCTCTATGATGTCAATGTGCTGCCAGATACAGGTTTGCCGCCTTATCTACTATGATTTTCAGTATCTTTCTGGAAATTGGGTTTTTGGCGTGTGGAATGCGATCTGTTTCGCTATTCTTCTTTTTCAGCATATTGTCGCTTGCTTGGGTATTCTGCAGATACTACTTTACCTTTGCAAAAGTCGCATCATCAATACAATCAGCCTCCTGCAATCATCTGACTCATGCTCAGCAACGCGTGCATAATAATCCCCTCACGGTCCAGTAGTACTAAAGCATCCTTGCCCTTAATACCAGAATCGGCCAAGAAGCACTCTTTCTCTAATTTTAAAGAGATTATGACGCTAAGATTGGCTCAAAATTGGAGAAAAAGAAGAAATACCTCGAAGCGTGCAAACACCGAACAACATCAATGACATAAAACGTTCCATTTCACCGTCGTCGCTTCGAAAAGTGTGGAAACACGCACAACAAGCGCTAACAAATGTTTGTTATTGAAGCGACAACAATCCACAAAATATCCATAAAAGGCCTCTCCACAGCAAACGTTTCACTGTTTGGTGTGTGGTAAGTAAAGTGGGGGTTACTAGCCCTTACGTTTTTAAAAAGGAGCCAAATATGTTACTGCCACTTCGATGTTTGGAAATCATTCGACAATTTTTCGCATCAAGCTGCAACACACTCCAACTAGAGAAAGATTGGTTCTAACAAGATGGAGCCACGTTCCACATAGCAAGTGCTGCGTAAGATGTGATTTTCCTATAGGAAGGCCTACGAAATGCATTGCAAGCTTATCCTCAACAGATGCTGGAAAGAGTGCTGAATATCATCAGACAACGCTTGGCTGGTATCCCCTTTAAAACACATTACAGTGAAACTTCCGCTTCTATAACTTTACACTATAAGAATAAATTTTGTACATGTTCTATTGGTTTTTCTTTATTTAACCTAAAAAAGATGGAAGAAATTTTGTTCCATCCTGTTCCTGCTACACATTAAAAAACACGCATATATCATCTGAGGCATAGTGCTGGTGGTAAAGCTCTAATACACCGCATGAGACCACAACCTGCAAACTAAAAGATGTTTGACCTTACTGCCTGGTGGTCGCGTATCATCTCTGATATGGGGCAATGAAAAAAACGAAAAATTATCTAAATTATTTAAATAAACAAAAATAAAACGAAGGTTTGCTTGCTACGATTTTTAAACGACGATGTTTGGTTAGCGCCTTTGTATTGTCTTGACCAAATAATCTGTTTTTTGACATACATATAGCTAACTGCATGGTTAATCTCGAGACTAGGAAATTCTTCACTATGATAGTATTGACTTGTAAAGTCTTGACATGAATAAAGTTAGTACATAAAGAACATAAGACCAATAGGATATTGGCGACAATCACTAAAAAACAGAGATGAGACGTAACTGCTAACTGGTTTTGAAAAAACAAGAGCAACCTCATTTTATTCTAAATTTAGCACTGCACGCAACAGCAAAACTACGTTGAAATCTCACACAGGCCATAGTTGGACGAATTTTGTGTTGCAAAATAATAGACGATGTATTTTATTCCATCATCTTTTTAACCTCTCGAAGACGTAATTTTTGTACCTGACTACGTATATGCAGCAAGCTCATTAACGGTGGAATAGGAATATTTTAAAATTGATTGTGTCGAGTGCTTTTGATAATCGCGTAGTGAGTCAAGAGACACACATTTTATCTGGCACTGCGTTAACATTCCTGTACAGTGATATCATATGCAGGTATTCTACTAGTAGATTAACGATTCAAAACATAAAAACCAAAAAAGCTGGTTTAGTTTACTCCCGAGAAGACCACAAGTATTTTTTTCAATTTATAATGCCATACAAACTAATTAACTAGAGAAAACAAAAAATATAAGAACATATTTTTTTACAATTCATTTATTTTTGGATTTGGGAAATACAAAAAATCATATATTTGGTAAATGCAAAATAAAACACTAAAATGTCATAAGAAAAGTTTTATTCGTAGGTTATTCCTGGTGCATACATAAAAGAGCCCTCGACTCATCTAACTAACGGTCAATGTAGTCAATTCAGCCAGTTGATACCACAATCATCGGATTTAAGAGGCTCGTCAAACTTATCTAACTAGAATTTGATATAGCCAAACAAATTAATGTTAGCGGTATAATTAGACGGTAGAAAAGAAAATACCCCAAACATTAGTGATTCTTCAAAAAATGACAATTGTGGAACATTCAAGATATCAGGTCAAATCGTAAAACTATAAAAAAAACTCCATAGGCCTTTGTGGCCTGTTACGGGGAACTATTATTATAAGAAACAATAGAAATAATCTACCAGACAGTCTCGTATCGTGGATTGAAGATCAACAACAAAGATAATGAATTATAACAAAGGATGGTCTTTCGTATATGGAACCTTCGTACAGGATGATGTGACATCAAATAATTCTTCCACTCAGCACAAAATCATCCATCAAAGTAAATGAAAACAAATAGATTGAAATGACAAATCTACTTCGCTACAATAGAAACATTAAGGCAAATGGCAAGATTAAAGTTGCAATAAGAAGATTTCAAAGTCAAGCAGAATCTGTTAAAGAAGAAAACGAAAATCTAAATACAAGACTCAACATTGTAGTAATGATAACAGAACAACTTAACAACCAAACATATGACGACAGATTATAACGGAAGCTCCATCCCCAAAAGATATTCTTGTAATATAAAATATGTCACACTTTGAACAAGAGATAATAGAAGCATTTAATAACGTGACTCTTGTAGACTTTGTACTGGTGTCACACATAAGAGGAACCATTAAGTTGCCAAAATTTGGTGGAAATTTAGTCTGGAATGACTAGACTTTATAAGTCAGTATGAGTCGATCATAGAACGCTATGTCACTGTTGGCAGAACTTTTTATCACTTAAAACTTTAAAGCTCAGTTTTGGATGACCGTAGCTTGTAGCTAAGAAACTTGTGGAACGAGGAAGAAAAAATAATGAAGTGACAGACAGAAATTAGACTGACCTGTTGATGTTTTCAAGAGCTGTACAGATCAGATGACAAACAGAAACCTGTAAACAAGAAAGAAGAGTAGCCTCATAAGTCAGACAATAACAACAAATTTACACAACAGACTTTCTTCCTGCACCGTCTCAGAAAATGTAGAAGAAATGAAAGCGCTTATCTTTCTGGATGAAGGATGTAGGGATGGTTAATAATTTTGATGCGTGGCTCAAAATACTGGATTTTGAAAAGTTTCCAAAAAAATAGAAGTCTCTAGAAGGTCTGTTATTGGCTAAGCAAATAATTTTTTGCCTTCATGAGAAGGGACATCAGCTTGTCGCCTACGAAACACAGTTGGCAAATGATTTACTGAAAGTTACCAAATCAGGCAGTTTGTTGTGAATAAGCTTATTTAATCCAAAAAGATTGGAATGCAGATGAAATTTGTGTTGTAATCAATTCCAAAAAAAAAACGATCATTCAGTACTACCCCTAAGATAATTAAATGCCTTTCTGAGACTACTTTTACAAAACGGAAGATGAACAAAAAACCCTTTTTGTTAAACTTTCTTATGGAATGATGAAAGAATATGAATAGAAAGGATATATCCAAAAGTTGCCAAAGGATGAAATATTTGCAGAGAGGAAAGAAATTGATTATCTTCCTCACTTTGAAGCCGGAAAGATTCGTCTTGTTTCTATATTGCTGCCAAAAACTAAGATGTAAGTTTGAATGACTTAGTCGTTCAAAGATTGGTCTTACTGAATACACTAACAATTGTTTTGGTGTGATGATCTAAGAGATATGTTGCTTGGAGCCATTTGTTTATCGTTCTTTGCCAAAAATCGCAATGCTGAAATGATGGAGGGGCAGCAATAATACTTCAATTTTGCATAGACTTGAATTCAATAGACACCTGAGGCCAAATCAGTGGAAATAATCAAGGATACGACTGACGTGGTAAAGACAAGAACCTTCACGTTGTGTAAGTGGGTTTTGTTATCCAAAACAGTACTGCAGAAAACCCCTTCAGATTTACGGCTGAAAAATTAACGAAATCTGCGGAAGGCAGAGATTTCAGTAGGGATTTCTTGTTTAAAATGGGGTTTTATACAGTCAGTTCTACTATTGTATATATGAAAGAAGTGACAAGCTCTATCCCTGTTAATGTCCATCTTTGAGCCTCTTGGCTAGATTGCACATAGGCGGTTTGCGAAAAATACCGAAACACCTTATCTAGACAAGCCAAAAAAAAACGAAACGAAGAAGATGTAAGAAGGATTAGTTGAAAAATTAATGAAAGAATGATGGTTGCTTCGTTAAAACCAATATCCATTCCAAGACCTGGAGAAGTGTTATGTTGGATAAAGCGTAAGACATGGAGCTTTGAACATTTCGTGGCTCATCCTATTGGATAAATTGCTGAACTAGCAAATTTCTACAGCTAGCGATTGGTGGTTTAAGATGAAGCTGAGCGAGAGTTGCGCTGGTTTACAGGTCTTGGTTTTCTAAAGTTGGTCATTTGGCAACTTTAAGAGATTTTCATCTTAGAAGAAGAGCAATTTTGTAGAAAAAGGCAACAAAAGGTTGGGGCAGTGGAGTCCTTCAAGCATTTCACACTTGGAGAGCTCAAGTACTAAAGGAAATTTAACACCAATGACGTGGTTGAACCTTACACCAGTTGTCGAAAATAGAATACTATACTCAGGAAACCGAAAATGGAAAATATTTTCATTACTAACTAGTAGCATTCTTTGGCCGCTTTATCTATTATAGTGTGGACTGGTTCGGATCGATACAAGTTACTGTGAAGATATCAAGCGAAAAAAAAATTTAGGGCATGAGATTTACACGTCCAACCACAAACACCATTTCTGTTTGGGTTACGGGTAAGTTTGAGCCAAAATTTTGCACCCAAGCCATTTTGCAAATGTGTGCGCGACATAGGACCCCAAAAGTTATCTTTTTCGATAATGGGACGAAATGTGTAGTCCAAACAAAGAGCCAAAGACCACTATCAATCAGAACTGAGATGAGACTAGAAACTCTACGGAGAAACATGGTAGTAAGAACGGTTCCATCCAACGGGGGTATCTCACACGGAAAGAACCTGATTGTGCAATGAAAACCACATTGTTAGTCCTTTTTTATATTGTTAGTGGGCCACAATGCGTCTGTTACAGTTTTTCTAAATGGACCTGACAACGTCGATGGATCACAAACTGATGGATTTGGTTTGCCTTCTGTGGATAAGAAAGGTCTTTGTAGATTGTGGCAAACAGATCATTGGTATACGTAACAATTTTGGAATCATTGTAGAACAAAGTACCTCCCAACTCTAACAAGCCGAAGAAAAATGGACAAACCAATTCACGTCGTGGAATCGATTGTAAATAGAAACCAAACGTACCCAAGAAAAGATGGTTTGTTCAAGTTGTAGACGTTCGTTTGTTTGGTAAAAGAAGGAGGATGTCAGAATTTCAATATTGTTCAACGACTGTATAGAAGGAACAGGTCTGCTTGGCTTGTCAGCATAGTAGTTAGTGTTATGTGGAGCATAACGTTTGAAAATGTTTGCGATTGAATGCGATTAAAATTCTCTGTATCGCAGTTTTGATAATTGTCTAGTACCTTAATGCACCTGAAGTGGTTATTTTATAGAATTGGTTTTAGCCTGCAACCCCTTCTTTTCAAACTCTTTAAAACCGTATACCGTACAGCCTATTCTGACAAACAACAATTAGACAGACGACCAAAATAGGCGTGGGCGATTTCTCAATAGAGGGCGCAAAAGCGCCTGAGTGCGCACTCCGGCCGCCTGCCAAAATATCATCTGTCAAGGCATATTGCAAACAGAACAGCATCAAAAGAGCTAGGGGTCGTAAACGAACGTTTCAAGTAAATTAGGGTCCACTGCACAAATTTACAGCAGAATCATCGCTATAACTCAAAGCGTACTAAAACATCCAACGAAATCGCTCTTCAAACACAACCAACAATAATAAATTCCAGACCTAGAAAAACACTAAAATTGTTTGTTTTCTCGTGTTAGCAACGCTTAGAGAGATAACTGCTGCAATAAATCTTGGGTTTAGCAAGACTGAAACCACGAGTCCTTCGCAATAGTCGCCATACCAACTAGCCCTGGAGTATTGCGACAATTACTAACCCATTTCGTGTTTTACAGGAATTTTGAAATTCAGTTAGTTTAGAAAAGTCCTCGTTAGTTACAAGTAAGCGAAAGGGAAAATTCGCAACAGCGGACAGCGCACAAAAAATATTTCCAGTTGCTGAAATGATCTTTAACCTTTCGCATTTCTGCTAATCATATTTCAAGACATGACATTTATGATCAAACTCAGAATCGTCTAACACTGCTGATCCTTTCGTAATTCTAAAAACTACTTTGCACTTAAATTACAACGATTAGAGATTAAACGGAATCCAAGGAAGTGGTTTCAGCCAGTTTCAGTCCTTAGAAATTTTTTCGGTTCTTCAAGTCGTTAGGGAATAACAAGCAGCGTAAAACTCGGAGCCATAAATACAAAACGTATCTATAAGGTTCGCTTGAAAAGTTTACTTAATCACTCAAGTGTGTCCCACTTTATTTTGCTTTAGCGTAGATAAAAAACGCAAAGAAACCTTGAAGTATTTAAAAGCCAACCGAGTATAACCGTCCAAAAACTATCAGTGGAGGATAAGAGGTGGCACCAACACCTAGCCGTCCAAATGCCAACCTCGGCTACCCTCTGCTTTAGAACTAACGGGACTCCAGCGACCCAGCGTCGGGGGGTGTAGTCCGGTACCAGATGTGGTAAAGAAAATTCCGAGTGAAAATACAGTTAAAGAAAAGATAAAAAGAAGAAAGAAGCCAGAAAAAATATCAAAAAAGGGAGAAGATAAACAAATCTATACACAATGAAGAAATTAATCAAAACTAGCAGCACAAGAGGCAAAAGCCGTTGTCTAAGGTTGTAAGAGACATTTCTAGAGAATAATAAAGAAATTACCAGGGAATTATGGCAAACAAGTAAGAAGCATTAGAAATAAAGAAAACAGTAGCATCCGAAAGAAAAGAAAAGTTACAACAAAGAAAAATTTAAAGTAGAAAGTATATCACAACAATAAGAAGGTAAGAAACAAGAGGAGGAACCAAAAAATGAAATAAAAGAAGAAGAAGTAGAGGAATCCGCCAGAAAAAGCAGCAGAAAGCGGTAATATAAGACACGAATTAATAAATTGGGGGAGGGGGGCACAACTACTGCATCATCTGGTATAAAAAACACTAAGTATGCAAAACGAACGGAAAAAAAGAATTCTTCAGTTGTCTCTTTTATAGGACTGAGATTACTGGAAATATATTTCAGATTTGTTGTTCAGATCTGTTTTCACTGATCTGTTTGACCGATCTGATACATGACCTTGAGTGCGAACCTTTTTAGATATGCAATTAAGATGAAGTTTTTACTTGTGTCTTTTTTATATTAGTAATATCGATTCATTACCTTACGTGTTAAGGATGACTATCATATTTTATATAACATATCTTAATTTAAGGAGACGTGAGGAAATCCTGTGACTTTTGGTCATTGTTGCCTTCATATGAGGTTAGTGGGTTTTGGGGCAGTTGACGTTTAAGGCGGATGTGAATATTCCTGCGTCCAAATTGTTGTATAAAAGTGCCATCGCTGTGTTGTACGCTGTTGACGAAGTTTTTGGCCATTTTTCGAATGACTCTTTCTACGGTATTCATTTGAATCCTTGGTGAATGTGTGTATTTCGTACAAGCCTTGGATTATTCATAGCGATTCTAACAATTTTGACGTGGAATACTTAAATTTCTCTTATATGAAGTGACATTGAGCTCTACACCAGCCTAGGTATTTTAACGAAACTTTTTTACCTACCCACGGAATAACAGCTTTCAAAATTGGTAGGTTCGCATATGATACAATTTGCTTGAGTGTGAAAATGTTGGCTGAACACTTTAGATTGCAATACATTTGCATATAAGGTAATTTAGGTAATATCTGGCTCCAAAATGTTGAAACTGAGCAGATTGAACAGTTCTGGCCCGAGAACGCTGCCTTGTGGCACACCTACCTGTGTTTTCTAAATGAAATAGATTTAATTATTATTGAAACTGCTAATTTTCTGTTTCTGAAGAACAAGAAAGTAATCCCCACAAAAAATGGCTTTCTACTAGCTAGGAAGATCGCTATGGTGAACTGTTTGCTTTCATGATCCTGTTCTATTATTTCCGTAAAACGACCAACTATTTCTAAATCCAAATTTTATCCAAGGTACGACCTGCGATTCTTCTAGTACTGTAATGAGTCTACTACTCACAACTTCTTCTGTCAGGTTAATTAATACGGATAAAAGATTGACTGAGCAGTAACCCTCAACTTTTGCCGCTTTTTGTTTCTTGGTCTATGAAATTTAAGAATGCGAGCAAAGTTTTATTATTCAGGAAAGATTCCAATCTTTGAGCAGGAATAGAGTAGCTAAGTAGGCCAAACCCTTCTAAATAAGGTGTTTTAGTACAATGTTAGGGATTTTATCAGACCAAGGAGGCTTTTCAACGGGTAAAGTAGTGTGGTTCGTGTTGTGGTATCAGCAAAATCTTCAATTGTAGGTGCATGTGTCTCAATGTAATTATTAATCATGGAAATGATCAAAAAAACTAAATTAGAAGAGAGTGGCAAAGAACAAAGGTTCCGTTTCTCAAAAACCAACTAAATATTTGATTGAGAAATACAGAATTTATAATTATCATACACGGATCAAGACCATTGAACCAAGTGATCAAAATAATTTTAACTGTAGTTATCTTTAAAACCCACAGGTTATTCTCTCCGAGAATATATATGAAAGAAATGTTAAAATTGTGTCTTTTTTAAACTAAACAATTGAGTCGATGATTCAATCGCTTCATTTATGAAGTCTGTGAGATTTTCGATGTGCGTATTGATGTGTTGAGGATTGGTGAGATCGTGTGGGTTAACCAGTCGACTAAGTTTCTCTGGACTTTCTCCTGATCTAAATAACCATTTAATAGTTATGATGAAAGAATATAAATTAGAAAGAAAGGAAAGGTTATGAAGGCAGGAAGATGTTGTGTTAGTTGGATTAAGTTTTTGACAACAACTATGTCCAGTATGTCTGGGTTATGGTCAGTTTGGTATTGGCAATTTGATTTTACTATTTAGACTTCCGATGACCAACAATGGCAATGAGACAGGTTAATAAAGCTGATTACATGAGCGATTTATTAGGCCCTTCGGTTGGTATTTGCCTGTAGTAGAAACTATGGTTTGATGTTTGCGTCAGTAGACCTCCAACTTTAAAGGATTGTCCTTTTAAAAGATGTAATACATGCTATGTCAATGTTCATATAAAGGATTTAATTTTAAATATATGGAAAATTATTAGTTGTCGGATAAAGTTCAGTATGGAATCCAGAAGGGTGGTTCGGGAAAACTTTTGAGACATGGCGTGTTCTTTGATTTACAGTTACAGAATGTTGCTTAGAAAACTCATCCCTATTGGGACCGAGTTATTCATCTGCACCAATTCACTACTAAGAGATATGGTATTTACAATTCAAGTTTAAATATGGCACTTAGATAGAGCCATGCTGTTAAATATGGGCTGACTAGTGTTTCTTCTATGATCAGCATTTCCACTGTTTTTTTATCGGCATGATCTGGTTGTTTTGTCGGGTTTATTGGAGTCTTCAAGATTCTATCTCTTTTTAAAATCCTCTTTTTATGCTATTTATGATTCTCTTGTTTTCTTCTGTGTTAGCAATCCCTAAAGCTGCTGATGTTTGCATAGATGTTTTTAATAGTTATTTTTCTGGTTAATGCGATTTTATTTTTTGTTAGTAATCTTTTTTTGGGAAACACGATTTCGGTTTGTTGTAGCCTTCGTCTTGAATGTTCCGTTTTTTGTTGTAATAATCATAGACAGAGAAACTTTTATGTGTTCGTTTAGACTAATTAATCATACCTTTACTCGCTTCTCCCGCATATCACCATCTTTGTTTTAAACTGAGTTGGTACTATCGTATTAGTACTTTTCATTAAATGCTAATTCAAGGCTTTCCTAATTCAAGGTCATCTACATATCTTATTATTTATATTTTTCCTTATATTTTGACCCTTGACCCCTACGTATAACTTCAATTTGAATTTCTTCAGAGTGTCTTCTATTTATATCGTATTTCTTAACCCCCCCCTCCTACAAATAATTTTAGCTACTTCTTGTGCGTTTTCCAAGTTTATTATCGCTTTCTATTACTCGTATAGGAGTTTTATAACCTTTCTATTCCTGTATTTAACCAGTGTGGCCGCGCAATTGAGTCTCTTGGCTGTCGTGAGGTCGGACCCGCGTTCAAACCCAAGCTGATGATCCTATGCTTATTTCGAACAAGAAATAATAATGCGGTTGTTTAAGGGGTAGTGCCCGTATCAGAATTGGTGGTAAATGAAAGCCTTAACTCTCAGCTCACAGACTTTTCCCCGACGCGAGGCGTTGAGTCTCGCTATTCAGTAAAAGTAGCTTCCACTTTATTTTATTGAAGGCTCTTTCCATGTTGACAAATGCTATGTAAGAATTTTTTTCGTCGCTAATTCTGTTTCCAATAATTAATCTTCTCTCATCGGGTTTTACTTTATCATAAAATTGTTTGAGGTATTATTTCTACCTTTCTGCGATTTTCCCATGTTCTAATAGGATTTTCTCTGTACGTCCATAATTCTATTGATATTTGGAAAAAATTTTCTCTATTTTGTATGCTGTGTCTAAGTTCCGTGTTCTAAGTAGTTCGTCGACTTTTTGCTTTTTGTCGAGAGTTGTTTGATCTGTCTTCAGTAGCACTGCAGCCTAGTGGACTTAATGTGGTTCTATTGTTCGTCTATTTCTCCGCATATTTCTGCTACGTACTCTTCTTTTGCTCTTATCAAGTCTTAATTTATTCCATATCTTAGTTCTTCCGTTTTAAAGCCCTTGAATTTATTTATTTCCTTCTTTACTTATTCTTTTCTACGCCGAGTACTTCATCTACTGCTGTTATAATACTATCCTTTATCCTTTATCCTTTATGTTTTCCATGGTTGCTCTACATTGTTCTGTTGATTTTTTCCACAGGTCTTTGAGCTATATATGGTTTTATATTTTCTCTTAATTTACTTACTTTTAGTTTTTAATTTTAATTCATGTTATCATCATGCCCAACTTATTTTTGAATATTTGTTTCATTAGGATATGTTCCATTGCCCCCGGAATTTTCCGCGTGTTTAAGTGTTGGTGATAACTAAATCATCCCCTGTGAAGATTTGGCTAGTCAGTTCCATCGATATTTTTGATTATTTTTCCGTCAAGTTTTTCCTACTGTTGTATTCCAGCATTGTAATTGTGACTTTTGGTTTAGTTACTATTTTTACCATTACCAATTTTTTGTTATATAAGATATATCCTATTATTCTTTTGTCCATCTCTTCTCTCGTGACTATGCGGTTCCATTTATTGCTGCTGCTGAGTTAATTATCCTAGATATTCCGCTTCATATATCTCTTTCTTTAAGTAGGTTCCTTAAAACCGGTAGCTATTGAAGCAGCCAGTGACCCTAATTTCCTTAAAAAGAGTAGAAGAAAATATATAGAACGTGCATTTTGAAAACTTAAGGCAGCAAACCTTCCTAAAACCTTCCAAAAATGGAAAGATTGTTCAACATACCTATAAATCCATCTTCAATTACTAAAGATACGTTAACCAGTTTCGTAACGATTTTGAGGTTCGAGTAAAAACCTTAAGCCTCTCACTTATAACTTATTATTGGAAAGCTAAGATCACCTTTTAAATTTATTTCTATTATTAAATTTGAAGAGCTGGGAGATTATAATTTCAGACTCGACAAAAGTTTCTAAATTTTGGCTTTAGTTCCAGGACGAATTTTAAGAAATAGTCTAAACAGTGGTTATCCATAAGCTCTGTATCTAACAAGCTACCCAAAAATAAAATCCCAATAGGTAGACATCTAAAACTGGCGATAGACAAACTAACAAATTAAGCAATGATTTTGTAATATCAGAAAATACGCAACTTAATTTAGATGACTTCAATGTCTTGTTGTTTCTTTACTGAAAAAATTCAGTCCCTTACAACTAGACCCGCAACACAATTTCGCGATGTCCTTCAGCTGGCCACAACAGGAACCTGCGTTGACTGACCTGTTCAAAGCTTACAGAACTGGTATAAATTGAATGAATGTTCTATTAATGGAAATGACGAACCAACGTTTCGGTAACGGTGTTTAATTCCGAGTAATTAATTAGCCACTTTTTTAAATTCCCTGTTTTTGTTCTTGTATTTATTATTATCTTTGCGCACATCTCACACTTGTCTTAGCGCCATTTCCGCTGTTACAAACACTCTGCAAAGTTTTGTGCCGCCTCATCGTATCGGCCGACGGTCTTGAATTTCTTCCCTTTCAGAAGTGTTTTAAGTTTGGGAACAGCCAGAAATCGCAGAGTCAGAAGTCCGGACTGTAGGATGGCTGAATCACCTGAGCGATTTCATGTTTTGACAAAAAAAGCTTCTCAATGCTCATTTGCCTTTATTTGTTCCTAAGAGCTTTTTGAACCATCCAAATATTTACTGCGGACAAATTTTTCAGTTTCTCACAAAATTCGATTCAGATTTGCTGCTCTACTCGCTCATTCATTGCAAATGCGACGATCACACGCTGCATATGTTCATTCGCCGGCGTCTGACTCCCAACTGATCTGGCCAATTAAGTCGATCTTCTTCACACATGCGCAGTACATCTCACTTTCGTGGGCTACCATTCTCCAAAATTATGCTATTATAGCAACTCTAAAACAATTTTTATATATTTTTACAGTTAAATAAAAAAATATTTTTGACTCGATTAATTTTAATGCCAGAAAGAATAAAGGGACATTCGTCACTCTACTTGCTCACTCATTAAAAAAGGGAATATCGCACGCTGCTCACCAACATTTAACTCTCAATTGACTCAACTAGTAAAATTGTCCTCGTTCACGCACGCGTATTACAATTCACTCTCATCGGCTCGCCGCCGCGCAAACCGTGGCAATTATCGACTCGATATTTTCGAAACAGACTGTGTATGTGATTTTTAATAAAATTTCTCCACTCATAGTAGCGCTCAAAAGATTTTAACGGTAAGTTTCTTTGTCATAATTTTTTGCAGACTCAACTTGTCCGATTGAAACTTTTCAGGTATTTTGACGTGGGTCTCACTATTGTTGAGACCAGATCTGGTCGATTTTTGAAAATAGCCGTTTTCATTCAATTTAATTTTCGATTATTTTCTTCTATTTTTATCGTGCGATTTGGTTCATTTCAGGGTAAGGACAGATAAGGAGAGAAAGGCCATCCAAGGATTCTCACCAGCGCCGTGCGGATCAGTTTGGTGTTCAGAAGTCTAGTGTTACGACGCTGTTGAAGAGGACTAATAATTCTAGGATGCTTTCTAGTCAATCTTTGTTCGGACGACCAAAAAAAAAACCCTCGTGGTGTCCATAGGAAGATCCTAATGGTCCCACGAAGACCCTCTCCGTACTGCAATCGACATGGCTTGCGAGCTAAATAAGTTCAACATATCCGATATTTCTCCCCAGGCTGTCTGAGTGATGTTAGATTACATGGATGCCGTTCCGTCTTCAAGCTACTCATCAGTGAGTAAACCCAAAAGACGCGCCTTGAGCATGGTGGCAGATCAGTGATAGTGTGAGGAGCATTCAGCGCGAAAGTAGTCAGTCCCTTACACAAAATAGACGGGATAATGGTTAAGAAACTCTATTTGAACATTCTTGAGAAGGACATGCTTCCATATGCGAGGTTTAACCTTGGGCGCAGAATCATCTTTCAACAAGACAATGAACCGAAACATGCCTCCAAGAATGTCAAGAATTGGTTCAGCAGGAAGAGGATCACTATGATGGAGTGGCCAAAGCAGATCCCGGACTTGAACCCCATCGAGAGCTTATGGGACAACCTGAAAGAAAAAAGATTGCTAAAGAAAAAACCGATGAATTCGGCTGAGAAGTTTGAACAACTGAAGGAGGAATGGCAAAAGATCCCACAGTCAATCATTGACACCCTTCTCGACTCCAAGCATCATGGCCAGACTGTTATTGATTTAAAAAGCTTTGCTACTCGTTATTAGGCATCGTTGAATTGTTATAGTTTATTTTTGATTATTTGACTCGGATGTTGTGAGGCTATGATTCATTTTGTTTGGTGTGTCATTTACATGTTATTGATTTCAATAGATATGCTAATTTTGCTAAAATCTTTGAACATATAGAACTGAGAACGTTTACATCGCGATGAAATACCTTCAGAAATGTGTGTTGAGTTGGAAAAAAGTTATGTTAAGAAAAGTCATTTTGCAGACGTTTTGATAACCTAAAATAGATTACTTCATTGTAACCATCATGTCTTGCATTAGTCGCTTCAATTCATATTAGAAATCTTTTCTTTAGAAACAACTTGTTCTCAATATCAGAAACTTACCATTCCTCTTAGTACTTCCAACCAATGATGTTTCCAAATGCTATTCAATTTTATATTTGGGTATAAGTAAAGTTGTGTTTCAAGTATTCATATAGTTAGACTACCTTCTAGTTTCTTCCTTTTTTGCCCTTCTGAAAACTGATATAAGGGCAGTTTGGTGTCGCTTAAGTAAAAGGAGAATATTTCCCATAGTACGAGTATCGTGCCATAAATTATGATCCTCCTTCGGTATCTGTTTGGTCATTTATTCCTTAAATGATTTAATTATAAAGGTGGTATAGATTATCATTGGAAAAACAACGTTCAAATCATTCCAAGTGTGAATTGATATCATAATCGGTTGAAAGTTGAGTAACGTTATCACTTTTTTGATTAACTCGGGAAGTAGCGCCGCTTAGTTAGTATTCTTTAAAGGCTTAATTTTTATCAATCATTGCGATGTGAACTTTTCCAAAGTTTTTAACAACACAATGATAAAAAATGGTCGCATAGGTACTAAACTAGAGTTGATTGATTGTAGCAGACTCCACATATAAAAACCTCCTGCCGCTTCAGTTGTTGTCTAGGGTCTTGATAAAATCATCTTTCTGAGGATTATGGATTGGTTTGCAATTTAAATGTTTGCCCTTTGAATCAGATATGTCTGATGAGAAATAATCATCATCAAATATTTATTTATTTTAACGCCAGTCTTATATAGGTAACGAAGAGACTTGCCGTATTTAGTCATAGAGCGTTCGAAATTGCATCAGAGAGTGTGCTACACACCTTGATCATCAACATCAACATCAATGCTGCGAAACAACTTCAGAACGTCAGCATTGATCATAAATGGATAGCGACATCAGTCGGTCAGCATGTCGTCCACCTCACATTACCAACGCGATTGAATCATCAAACTATAAGTTATCATCAAAGATAAACCTAAGTTCTGATATGCATTTGACATTATTCGTTTTATGATTTGCTCTGTTATCTAATCAAAGATGGTGTACTTTTATATGGTGTCCGCAGACGTTCATAAGCTTCTTCCTCTCTATCAAAGTTCGTTTTATATTTACCCATCAGTTCCTAGAATTGACGAAGTTGACCAAAGAGAGATTAATTAACTGGACATGACTTGAGTCGGAATGACACCTCAAAACAATTTTTGTGCAATACTAGACGTATGACAGGAACTACTAAATATTCTGATGTACGGCAAGTTTCTTCTGATCTAGATGTATTCTAAGCTAACGCTTATTAGTACTTAAAGGGTATTTTATCACTATTTCCTCAAAACAACTTTTATCTATTTTTATAAAATCCAATAAATCCAAATATTGAAGTCTACTCTTGCCATAAGTTCATAACAAATTAATCCTCATACTATCTTCAGAGATTAAGCTAGAGAAACAAAATCCGTTGATTTGAAGACATTACACCCTTAACAATTACCTTTTGGAGTTTGTTTTGCACTCATTCTTTTCAAAATGAAAAACATAACACTACAAGTGTTGCTAATACATCATAGTTCCATGATTTACCTTTTGTTTGGCGTAAATATTTGAATTCAATTTGTCTGGGATGTGGTTTCAGCTAGATGGTGCCATATACCACACTTTTTCATTTAGTTTGAAGTTTAATGATAAGATTATTTTGAATAACGCAGCTCTTTTGAGATTTTCAATGGGGCCAAGTTAAGCATCCCTTTTGTAACAACAAACCACAAACTGTTGAAAATCTCAAAGCTACCATCATTTGTATTATTGGTGAAATGTGGCCTGGTTCTTATGCAACAGTTGCTAAAATCGTATTTGTTGTATTCGATCTGCCAAACACAATAGTAATGGTCCTTCAAATGATACTTATAGCATACAATTTGATCAAAAGTATCTTTAACTTTGAAACTGATTGTTAGAGGTTATTATAACCTGACTAACGGACGTAAAAGGGTTGTTGATTACTAAACTGAGTGACTTCGAATGTGGATTAGTTATCGGTTGCTATATGAGCAAGAAATCGATTAGAAGAATTTCAGTTTTTTACAATCTGCTTGAGTCAACTGTAGGCGATGAGATTATGAAATGGAAGCATAACAGCACCACTACAACAAAACCATGATCAAATAAGCCACGCGTAGTGACAAAAAGAGATTACAGTATCTTGAAGAACGCGATCATGATGTACTAACATAAGTATTGCTTCCAGTAGCGTAAAAAATTACACCATTGGACTGTGGGCAACATAGATTTGTGGTGATAAATAATGCTTTACCATATGGCAATCTGAGAGTGTGTTTAAGGTGTAGTGAATGCCTTCTAGAAGTATCAAGAAGTGTGAAATTTGGTTACAACGTGGGGATATCTTTTATGGAAGAGAACGTAACTGAATAGAAATAAATCTAAATGTTAAGGAGTCCAAAGATATCTTAACCAGCTTCGTCGTGTATGCCATTGGTATTGAGGGTGACCTTTATCAGTAGAACCTGTGAAGGAACAGTTTGAGTAGAATTATATTATGAATTCTATTAAACATCTTTAGAATCAATTAGAATGCTTACTTCTCACCAGACCAACCTTACATTGTAAAACGCTCTGGCTGCAGCTTTTAAGAAGAACAATCTATCTGCAGCGCTTTGAGCACCCGATTGAAGTTCTTTCGCACTTTTTGGGGCTATCAATTAAGCGGACAGTTCTGGGTTCCGTTCCCGGAGCTCCCTGATGCCTGTCGGGTGGCATGTTCAGTCACTAAAAATAATTGAGTACCTGGGTTAAATTTCGTCTCGTATCGGAGGGCAAACACATGAGAGCCTTAATCTTGCAATTTGCAGATCATACTCCTATAGGAGTACATTGCTTCGCCAAGGGTAGACTCGCCTTTTTATTATTAATTATTAAAACTGATGACGGTTTTGGCTAGGTAACGTATCTGATCAAAGATACTTTTGATATGATAGTGTACGTTGCCGCTGAATGGTCTCAAAAAACAAGGCGCACCAAACGCATCTGCCGCATTTTTAATTTCATTTTCATTCCAAGTTTTATTGCTATTATTAGAGATATTTACAAGGTTCGTTGTTTATTAAAGAAACGCGTATTTGAATGTTGCACGCTTTCTAAAATTAGCTTATGGATACTGCAAATCAAGGCTTCGCTATCAGTTCGGATTCTGCGAACCACTTCACGACCGTACGCAATTCGAAAAACGCCAGTTGAAAGGTTAAAAATACATCGTTAATTTTAGTCAACCAAAATGATAAATCTTATGAATTATTGCACTCTAGATAATTGGAGCAAACCTGTAGATTTACAGAGCGGAGGAGGATCTGCGCTGGGAGCGAAATGGCTTTAGCTATGGCATGTTAGTCGTTTTGTAGTAGCGACGTTTTTGGATGGAAATGCTAAATAGTTAACTTGAAAGTATGACAAAGGAGTTTTCTGGAAATTCCATCCCAGATGATTACGATTTATAGGAATGGTGTAGGAAGGAAGTCTTCACGGGTGGAAATACAGCATGAACGAAGTACTTTTTATCAGCCATTATTAGTTAGCGCGAATATTGCTCAATGTTATTCTTCCATGTCAAAATAATGGATATGTTGTGCTAGATAGATAGAAGTCGTAGAAAAAAAGACGATCAACTTACATCACGTTCGATAAACATTTAAAGAAGTAGAGCAATGATGAGTTCTTAAAATGTTTTCTAAAATTATGCAGATACTTCAACCATACCATGTGGGCATATTCTATAATATGGTCCTTGCAATGGTTCTCAGTAATTTTGAAATTGGAAAAGAAACTGCAACGGGGCATACACACATCTTAGATCAGTACCTTTCATGGGATTGATTTTCAGCCAAATCGGTTAACGGCAACCGGAAGTTATCGTTGCGATTTCGCACCGCTGTAGAAAGTTTCCTTTACGGTATTACACCGTTCTTGTTATTATTATTTTTATTATTACGCAGTTTTCTTCACTGTTTATTATATGCCTTGGCTTAGATAATTTTATTGTTCCTCTATGCCTCTTTTTTTTAGTTTCATTTATACTAATTCCTGAAACTTCCTCTCGCGTCTCTCTCTCTCACTGTTTAGCTATTGGTTGATCTATTTTCCAAACTATCGGCCGTACAGTTAGTAAAACTAAATTAATGTGCGCCCCGTTACTACTTATAACCTTAAAAAGCACTAATTAAAAGTTGGCGTTCAAAGTGCCAAAGTAAATTATATGATGGTTTAGTGTGGTTTGCACCACATCACGCTTTCTTGGATTCAAATTTCATAGGTCAAGCCGATTGTGGTGCATCCCAATTAGAAATAACTGCGTGTTTAAAATACCTTTATCAACAAATCGGATTATTACTTAATTTAAAGAAGCGACAAACGATCAACACTGCCAAGACCCGGCCCCTAGGTCCCTTGGAACGAACGAATTAGCAATGGTAAGCGTAGCTGTTAAGGACCCCCGAAGAAGAATTGGGAGTACCCAATGAGAGTAGACTGCAGTGCGCATGCGTAAATAAAGATGGTAAGCACCAACAGGGCAATGAGCTCGAACATATAATGGCCTTAACCTCTCAGTTCGCAGGTCTTGTCTCCACGCGAAGTATGGAGTCTCACCACCAAGTAGTAGACTTGACTTGCAACATGCCTTTTTTTAAATTTTCATATCAAAATTTTTTAATTTTGGAATATCTTCGCAATTTTCCTAAATGTCTTACAGTTAAAATGGTAGATAGTACGTAGATTAACCTTCACACGATGTTTTGTGATACATTCTCGAGATACGTAAATATCAAAATTCCAAAATGCCTATTTCGCAAACTTTTCTTAAGCATTTACAGCAAAAATTAAGTTATAGGAACCACGCGCATACACATTTTGATGTTTTTACCATGACCATATACCGTCTGGATTATTCAGGAAAATATCAAATTTTCTTTTTTTTACCAAATAATTTCGACAATCAAAAAGGTGCCGAAATTTTGATAGGACTACTTCACTTTTTCCTTTTTTGACCTACTTTTAACTACCTTCTCTCCTTGACCTTACAAACCCAAGACGACTTCCAGTAAGCTCATTTGATCATGTTGATACTCGGTGAGACAAAGTCTTAGACCTTTTTCCCGTCAACAAAACAGAAAGAAACGGAACTGGCCACTTTCCAAAATATAATGCAATTGTCTTTCTTCCTGATGTAAATGCAAAATAGAGACATAGAAAGTTACGACGGAGGAGGTGTTTGGAGCAATGAGTTGTTGACAAGTAGGGCTAGCGTTAAACGTAACTATCGTGGGCAATTAGATCATACTATTTTTGCCTCTCTAAAAATAACAAGACGTTCCTGCTTGATCCTGTAAAGTTTCTCATTTAAGATCTTTTACTTTCTTTATGTACTTTATATCTAAGGAAAAGAAATTGGGTTATAGATCACATTTGGCAATTAATGAGTGTTGTTCATTGATTGTCTCTTAATATGTTATTAGACGTCTTTCCAAAAATTTAAGGGCACCTTAATACAACAACAAGAAATGATCCTTATCTTTCTGTAGAATAGGATAATTCTCCTGTTATTGTTCTCCACTTGCTTTGTCTTCTTCCTCATATTTTCAAAGAGGTTGATTACCTGCAAATAATGATGGTTATTACTCACCAGTTGTCAGAAGCCAAAATCGACATCAATTTCAATAAACAAAGATGGATTCCTATAGTTTTAAAGACTTCGTAGAGTTTCGCCGCGAGATCTTCTTCTTAACACTAGCGATACTGACAATATCCGAAATATACAGCGCAATGTGTGGGTGATGTTGCGTCACTGCAACTTTGAATGATGCGAAACTATGAACCAAACTTTAATTTAGTCATTTGAAATGCGAAAAGGGGGCAGTGACGCAAATGCTGTTCGTCATATTGCTTTCACCTATAGTTTTAGGATATGTTGATGAAATAGACACCATAGCGGGCACGATATATGCATTAGAATAAGTAGGTATAATTGCGTGAAGAATTAAATTACGCACTTAGTATTTTAGCACTACAATTTTTAGTTAGCTCTTTTTTATATATCAGAGGTCAACCAGTTAAAAAGGCGCATACCCGTATTGGAAACTCTCTAACGACTACAAATACATTTACTTAAGATTCTTTATAGATGATAATGACATACACAAATCTTTAAAACTTTATTCCGATTAAATCGGCACGTGCGTTCTCGGAAACGACTGCTGCAAATCTTTTGAATATTTTCTAGATTTGCGCGAGTAACATGAGACGTCCTCAGTCAAGCCAATTATTTTGCTTCTTACATAACTTACCATTTGCTTGTTAATCCTTCTCATTGTCAGAGTCGTTACTTCAGGCATTAAGTCTTGCCGTAAATAATGTTATAAATATCTTACGAAAGACAGTTTCCCTCTATGTCAGTTACTTATTACTTTTTAAAATGACCACTTCCAACCTTCACTGGTAATAAACCCGACAGTTTTAACGGACTGTCTATAACTTGTAGTCCAATGGACTTGGATACGCCTTGCCAGCTAAGAGAGGCGTCATTACTGCCCATTACGTCATGACGTAAGCAGCTTCTTCACCAACTTCACCTGAAGTTGAAGCATGAGGATGATCATTGATCACACGGTCGAAGAATTATCTAATTGTAAAGATAGGATCAAACAAGCATTTAATCCATCGAATGGATTACTAAAGGGTTGCTCAACATCTACGTTCTTTAAGATTTTTCTCGGGTAATGTTGACACCCTAGAGATAAAAATGGGAAGGCATGGGGCTGCCAACTAAAAAAGCACACCTCTACACCTTCAGTTTCCCTGATGATCAGGTGGTAGTTGCACAAGATAAAGATAACCTTAGTTTTATGGTAAAATAAGAGGGAAAAGTGTCCGCCAGAAAGAAGGCCAAGAACTTCCTTTAGAGACGAGGTGCATGAGCTCATGGAAAAAAGTCTATCGAAAGAGATTGATACGATTAGAAAGAATCGAGGAAACAATTAAGCGAGGGTAGACAGTGTCAGCTGTAACCACCCATACATATAAAAATATTTTCATCTGTAACAATAATCATCCCGTTTCTATCGCCTACATAATGCTGAAGATGGCGTTTCGATTTTGACACCTCCCAACGATTTAGGTCTAGAGTTATTTATACGTTAGCTCTTAAGCCTCTACAAACCTCAATCACTGTTCATACACAAAGCTGAACAAGTTTCTTCATTTTCTTGGAGAAGAAACCAGGCGTTTGCTCGTTCTTCGATTTGCTGTGGGTATACTTTTTCTCTTCAAGTTCTTGTCCACCTCCTAACAGCACATCTATTAACAGTTTGAAACTCAACAACTGGAAAAAATACTGCAAAGAAAATGAAAGAAGCACAATAATTCCATGAGGCTGCAAAGATACCAGAGACAAATCAAACGGCTCTCAACAAACAAAGAAAAGCTGTACACGCTTGACATTTTCCGAACGTAGAACACATTTAACAGATTCTCGACATTGCTAAATTGTTTGTACTACTCCACTTGTAGCATCGTTTTCGAAAGTCTTCCAAATCTCCCGAATAGTTTTGCACAAAATGTAACGCAGCTTTGCGTTACAAATTTAATAAACACATATTGCATATGTTCACTCCCAACTCGTCCTCATTCACGCATGCGCATTGCAGTCCACTCCCATTGGCTGTCAGGTCACATCGCAGCCGCGTCAACTGTTTTTTAACATTGGCTGCTAAACATAATATTGTGTTGTTCCTGAAACGGCCAGCAAATTCCAATTAGCCTTCATGAGTATGTATTGATATTATTAGAATTTATGTCGCAGTTTTATACAACAGACACTCCCGCTTCCCGAGGTTAATCGTCGATGGCCAAGATTCTTTCGGCCTCACAATCCTTTGCCTTTAAAGTCAATTTTGTGTTCTGCAATAAATCAATCGCATCCTTCCGTCCATACCACGACATAGCCATGCATTTCGAGGTTAAACCTTTTAGCTTCGTAAATATTCCATCAACGAAAGCGATCGATGCTTCGCGTACCTCTCGCTTCAGTTCCCAGCAGAGCTTCGCGTGCCGCTGAAAAAAGCCGGAGCTTTCGTAAATACAGCCGGGCTATATTAATCGCGCCGGCGTTTGTTTTGGGTTCCGGCTGCTACTAACTGCGGCGCGGCGCTACCCAGAACTCGTAATCAAATAATCCATTTGCATATCGATTGTGCTACCGTGAAGCGATCAAAATACGCGCCGCTATTTTTACGATTTCGGCCGAAGCTCCGCACGCGCGCCCCACTTATTTCGGGGCTCGGATTTATTTCGAGACGGCGCACTTCCCCTGTTCGTGGAAATTGGGGAGGACGGCGTCGATCGTCGCCCTGGCGCTCACCTTCGCGCCGCTAATTGATACACGCGGCCGTGACGTCGCTGTGACGTCCGCGCCGGTGCGGCGACGTCACAGCATCGTAGAGCGCTCCATGATACGGTGATGCTGCGACTAGCGTGCTGGCTATGTTTATGTCTAGGTTGCTCGCTTTTTCGAGAGCGGATAAAATTAACACTGACATCTGATTTGTGATGCAGTGATCTCTAACACTTACGCACCAATGTTTAGTCATGGTCTCTCAAGGGAAAAGAACGACGTATATCTGGATTGGAAAAGGACCATCCCATTTTAAAAAAATTGATGGGAATATGATTTCAGGTTGTCTATTAAAGAGTGGCCCTTATTGAATATCGGTTTTAAATTTTTTGAATTGATTCTATGATTGGATTTTTATTGAGTATTAAAGTACACCATCCCCAATTAGATATAGAAAATTATGTACAACAAACGGTCCAGTTCCAGTATCCTTGTGTCAGTTTGTAAGATCCTTCACTGCATAGTTGCTGTATTCTTCTGGATCCATTATAGATTTTCCATAAATAGCTTGCCTCCTGTGAGTTAAAGCGTAACACTCGCACAAAGTATGGATGGCAGTCTCTGGTTCCCTGTCAAAATGTCTGACACTTAGGTCTCCGTTATACAGGCTTATTGAGGTGTCCTCTAAGAAAACAATGTCCTGTGAGGAGACCTGCAATAGTTTTAGCTGCTTTACTAACAGTTCTTCAGTTCGTTTACAAAATGTTTTTCCATGTCTTTGTCCCGCTACATTTTACCAGTATATTTTTTATGGTTTCCGGTTCATTACCTCACCCGGCTTCGTATTATACCTTTAGGTACTCCCAGAGCCGACTCGGAAACTATATGATGAGTATCTCATGACGCCTTCTTCCACAAGAAACTTTATCGCAACACACACTAATTTTATTGTTCGCCATATTGATCTTTTGTTTAGCGACTGGCCCATGACGTGTGCACCAGCTATTGGTAATGAGGAACACTTGTTACACATAGTTTTGAAGCAAAAAAAAAACCTTCCGTATAACAGTGTACTTGCATACTTGAGATCATAATCTTTCTTCGTAGTCTCTTATTTTTTTCTTCTTTACCAAGACATTCTCACTGCCCTTTTGTTATATATTCGCGCTGCATGTTCGAACTATTTCAGCTGTGGCATTTCAATCTTTCAAGCTTAATTTCCTATGAGCTAAAACCAAGTGTTTCCAACGATTATGCTATTTAGTGTACAAAAGTCTATAATTTTTTACTATCATGATTATTAGATTTCTCCAGATCTTTCAACATATGTGTAAAGGCATCTAAATACTTTTTGATTCTTTTATCCATATAATTTTGCACTATTATGGTATTTAGATGTTTCCTTATCTTACAAAATATGCCTTTGAAGTTTCTAAATCGTTTCGCGTTCTTCCTGTTAATCGATTTTTTTCATTTCTTGCAGTATCCTACAAGTTTTCTTTTTGTTATTTAATTTGCTGTTATTTCATGTGCTTTGTTCTTGCTTAAAGTACTTCCGCAGCACTATCCCCATATATTTTCGCAATTTTTTAATATCATTAATACCAAACGTTCTTTGGTTCAGTCTTAACCTCAGCCCCCTTGTTACCTCGGTGTGGATTGTGGGTGTATAAACCGTGCCTCTTAAGGCGGGATCAGGATCTTTTAACGCTTGTGATGGGCGCTTCTATCAACGTAGTTGTACAGATTATAAACGATGCAGATACTGTGGACTCGAACATCATTGTGCAGGATTTGAGCGATCTGGGAGGTGAAGACACAAACCATGGGGTGCTAAAGGCCGACTGTAAGGTCCAATTTTGGATAATCTGAAGCTTGTTGATGTCCGATTATGCGGCGTAGCGCCAAATCGGAGCTGCGTACATCATGATAAGGCGGATAACTACCTTGTACAAGAGCAAGTTGCTGTTAGTGGATTGTTGGCTCCTGGAATGTTGTCTTTACTTTGTTAGCGCCCTGCCGATGTGTAAAATCTGTTCCTTCCAGGGTACCTTTCTTTCAAAGATTCTGAAGCTTGGCGAGTCATTTCAACAGTCACTAAAAGTAATTGAGGTGGCAATGCAAAATGGTGACTTCTAGTGAAAAAGGTTGGCTCTCTGAAGTACCCTATGTCCTTAACCAATGAATAGATGGCACGACGCATACCCAACAAGTTTACTATGTCAACATCATTGTTATAGATGGCGAAACCTGGTTCTATTTTTACTACGTGCCCACTAAAGCCCAAAACAAGGTTTTCCAACGCTAAGGATCTTTCCTCAGTCAAAGTGGAAAAGTTTTCCGACGGCTGGTTTCGAAAGAAACACAAATGCTTGGACTATATTGGAAAATATTTTTAAAGATTATGAAAATGAAAAGTCTATTGAAAAACTTTTCTGGTACTCTACGCATAATGCAATTGTTTGTACAGTATATTCGCTTCCTCAATCACGATTCGTAACGGGCTGCGCCCTGCAAGCTCGATTTAACGCCCGGTTGCGAAGCCTAAATTGAAATCGTTTTTGGTTGGCCGTGACCAGCATACATCAGCTCAGTAGACCTGAATTTTATAATGTTCGATTTGTGTTGTTTAAATTGAATATCAGGGCAATCAAAAAGTTTTAATCTAATTTTTAACTGTTTTTCGTTGGGGCCCACTTACTGGCACTGCAATCTCAAGAGTTTATTATGCCTAGTAACATGCAAGCCTACATGTTCTAACGTCCAGACTCTTTAACTTTAGCGAGCACTTCAGAGTTCCTCATGCCATACTTATATAAAAAGCGAAACTAATTGAACAACATAAGTGTTGATAATATATGACTGTGGAGATACTTAATTATTGGCCTTTTTTCCGAATTGTGATAATTTATAAATAGTCAACTGCTTACCTCTTCCTTTATGCATTTGTGCCATTTTTCGAGAAGCTTAAAATCCACTTCGTCATAAAATAGGGAATTGTTCGGAGTTGAGAAACTCAACCAAACATTTTTTGATACCTCCAAGAGAAGTCAAGCGTCTATCAGCTAGCAGAGATCCGAAGAAATGATAATTTGAAGAGGCGGCGTCCGGCGAACAACCCAGGGTGAAAAATCTCCCAATCCAGATAAAGTGGGCTTCTAGGGAAAATTGTCAGGATGCAAAGGAACTAATAGATGTAGGCAAAGCAAAGTGGGTAGTTAACTAATTACAATCTTATAAATCACCGGGATCTGACGGATTTATCGTATTTTGTTGCAAAAAGAAATGTGGTCTTCTTTACCACAGGATGCGCGACAGATTCAGGGAAAGTCTTGCTCTAGGGTATATACCAAAATCCTGGAGATTACTTAGAGTTATTTTTATACCAAAACCTAGGAAAACAGGACAGAATGAGGCTAAGTCTCTAAGATTAATTAGTTTGATGTTTTTTGCACTGAAAACTTTAAAAAAGATGCTTGACAGGCATATCAGGTGTATTAGTCATTCGACCTCTATATCAAGACCAGTATGCGTATAAAGCAGGAGGATCCATAGAAACAGCTTTGAATAGACTGGTTACCAGAGTTGAGAATGCTGCATAAAACAAAGAGATACTTTTAAGCTGCCTTTTTGGATATCATTATCATTAGATTCAGTAATTACAACACTGAAGAATAAAGGACTCGATGAAACAAACTGCAGTGGGTAGACTGTATGCTTAAAAGGAGATTAGTATATGAAACAATGATGGCTCGTGTTGCAAAAGGATTTCCACAAAGATGAGTTCTGTGTCTTCTACTGTGGAACCTTGTAATGGACGGGCTGTTAAAGACACTCGAAGGGAACGGATATATAGAGCACTGGTATATGGAGATGGGTGGATACAAATTAGACAGATGCAAAGGGACTAAACCTCAAAATTAACCATTGTAGCATTCACAAGCGGGAGAAACCTAGAGTTGTAGAAATAAAGTTATCAATGTATTGGAACAACAGAGACACTGCTAGACAGGAAGAGGCAGGAATGGCTCTTAATAGACTGCGCAATGCACCCATCCGCAGACATTGCATGGAAGTGGAGCATCTAAAAATTGGACATAAGGGTGGAGTATGAGAACAGACTACATGACGTCAAAATTTGCGTTGAACATGAATTTTGAAGTTAATATTATGTAGATCTAAATGAATGTATAAACAATAAGCAACAGGAACAGACCAAAGATCGGTTCTGCAACGGGAGCAGGCATATACTGTAAAAAGGGAAACTTGCAGTTAAGCTTTTTAAGAGGAGATATTTGCTATACGGCAGTGCGAAACCTGGAGGCTCCGAATTGTAGAAATAAAGTTATCAGGTGAGGTAAAGCATTTTGGAGTAGTTCGGTATGGTGGATAAAGATAACGTAAAGAACCCCTATAATCGTATTGAGTAAGATACAAAAACTTTTTATTTTGATATCATGGGAAAGGCAAGTGTGGCTCTCAATAATAGACTGTATAACGCGCCCATACGCAAAGATTGTATAGAAATGAAAGACCGACTCTGGAATAAGATCAGGCGTATACTATGAAAAGGGAAATTTGCAGATAACCTAAGACTACAGTGCGCTTAGTAAAATAATTTGAGAGCTTATCAAAATAGGCGAATCGACATATTCACGGACAGTCAGGCATCTTTGAAAGCATTAAAGAACCCGAGGGTAATGTCCAGGCGGGTAATGGGATGCTTTGACAGACCACAAGTTAATTATTGTAAGTACCAGGACATTACGGAATTGCATGCAACGAGAAAGCTGATAAACTAGCACAAGAAGGATAATCAACTCCATGTACAGTTTCCGAGTCGGCTCTGGGAGTACCTAAAGGTATAATACGAAGCCGGGTGAGGTAATGAACCGGAAACCATCAAAAATATACTGGTAAAATATAGTGGGACAAAGACACGGAAAAACTTTCATAAAAGGACCATTTTGTAAACGAACTGAAGAACTGTTAGTAAAGCAGCTAAAACTATTACAGGTCTCCTCACAGGACATTGTCTTTTTAGAGGACACTTCAACAAAATAAGCCCGTATAACGAAGACCTAAGTGTCAGATAATTTGACAGGAAACCAGAGACAGCCATCCATATCTTATGCGAGTGTAATGCTTTAACTCACAGGAGGCAAGCTATTTATGGAAAATCTATAATGGATCTAGAAGAATACAGCAACTATGCAGTGAAGGATCTGTACAAACTGATACAAGGAATCATTTGTTGCACATGCCGACTTTCATGTGATAACACTCATTTAGAGACTATAACGTCTGATCCTAGACAATCATTGCATGTCTTTTCGTCTTTCTGCGAGAACTGTATATCATCACCAGAAACATTTGCACTTTCGGAAAGTTAGCGAGCCATGGGTTCCCAGGCAATTTTCAAAATTTTTCGTTAAGTTGGAGGAGGGTCTCGACAAAGAAGGCCAGGATTCTCCAAATTACAACATTACGTGTGTCAAATCTGGACGTTTCGTTCCACTTCGAGATGGAACCAAGATGGAAGGGACAATAACGTTTGTGGATAAACTGACGACAAGTGTCTGTAGGGAGTCCAGAACGAATCCTCAATTATGTCTCAAGGTAGGGTAGTGGAATGGAACCAAGTGTTCTTGAGGAGTATCTCGGATTGCCTGGGCACTTCTTTAGCTTGTGCCAACCTCGCAAACAATTTCAGTAACCTTTAATCAACAGTCATTCTCAGAAAGGCGAGGAACAATGCAAATATTCTACTCAGTCACACTGGTCCTTGAGACATCGGCGACCTTCAACTTCAACCGCTGCTCGCTTTCCAAAAAATTGTTTGTAACACGCACACTCCAGGCTTCTTAAGGGTGTTGTTCCCAGCAAGATGCCTTAAATATTTTCAAAAGAACACAGAAAAGATGCCTGAATTTGCAAATAATTCATAATGGTAAATAAATTATATTTTGTTTAAGTCAATTACGAAGCGCCTATTCAAAAATGATTCCAATTTCGGTAGTTCGATGCTTCGGACGATCGTCCTTTGTCGAGGAACTATTTCCGGATCTTCTATTCCTTTGAATATTGCGTAGTGTTTGCTAGCTGTGCAGCCTTTGTCACAAAATATTCCAATAAGAATTTGTCATTTCTGTTAAATCTTGGCAGCACTCCACATGCGCGTTCGCATTCTGCAGATATTTTGAAGAATTGCTTGTGGGTGGAGGGGGCGTATTCTTGGGATATTTATCTGAATTCCTATTTACAAGTTGTGCTGAGTGCAAAAGCTCTTCGGTTTGCCAAACTTATTGTTCGACAAACTGTTGCTAAAAAGCATCTTTTCTGTCGGCTTGTAATTACAGATTTAATCACTCGTGAATTTATGTCAAATTCATTAGAAAACTGTTGTATGCGAGCAGGATAGAATTTTAATATTATATTTATGAAAGGTTATAAAAAGGAATCACTCGAGATAATATTTAGGTGGTAAAGTTTGTTACTGAAGTGTGATTAAACGAGGACATACGAGATTGAATCAAATATTTACCCCCCAAAATTTTGAGAAGATCTAAGGTACAGTTCGGGGACAACATCCTTAAGACGACTTAAATATATGCGTGACATAAACAGTTTTTGGAAGGACGAGGTCACCTATGTCACCCGAGGACTAGTGTGACCGAAGAGAACATTCGTATTGTCATCACCCTCTCGATAATGATAGCGGATTAACGGTCGCTGAAGTTAGTTCTCAGTTTGGAATACTATAGAAGCACTCACACACTTTGAGATGTTATCCTTTCTACTTCACAAGAACCCTCCCGCTGCTCAAACTCGAAATATAATTGAGAATTTATTCTGACTGCACTATCTACAGTCATAGAGCACATTCGCAGTTACTTTACCTACAAACATCATTGTCCACCTTTTTTAGGTGGTGTTGAACCTATCAGTTGCAGAGTGAAATGCTGCATTTATATTTGGACACATGTAATACTACGATCTAGTAAATCCTGACCCTCCTTGTTAAAAGGTTCCTTCAACTTAATAAAGAATTGGACTATTGAATTGGCCGATTGAAAACAAAATAATTGGCTGGCTATCCTATATGCCCTAACTTTTCCAAAATGCAAAGGTATATGGGTGATTATTTACCGTCCTTACAGAAAGGCTTTTCTCACAAAAAGTTATGCAATGATTGTCTAATATCAAACATTACATAGAAGTGACTGTCGTGGTGCATCGTGTGATTGGTTTTCGGGTTATAAGGCCGTGGTCGGAGTTCATAAACTCTTGACGTTTCGTCCACAACTGCGGTGGATATCTTCAGAAGAAAATCTTTTAAAAATTAAAAGATTCGTGTGCGTTTTCGCTTTTATACTCGTGCGAGTGCGATAGGGGTAGGGGGAGAGCTAATTGACGCCACCAGGATGGTAGATTGACGACAATCGCGTCATTATAGGTAACATTTCGGTATTTTTTGATATCAATTGCTCTTTCGCCGCATAGCGGTCTATTTTTGCCCGTTCAGAGTGATAAACCATGATTTAGGTAGATTGAATCCATCGTACCGAAATGTTATCGGCAAAACCCGATTAACGTCAGCAGCTAGCCCTATTACGTTATCTATCATCTCGGTGACGTCAACAAGCACCCCCCACGCCCTATCGCACTCGCATGAGTATTGTAGGTTGACTTTTCTTTCATCCCTTCCAAAGTTCCTGAGGTTTGACATTTCGACACTGAAGTGCTCTTCCAATGTAAAATAGGACCACCGAACTCTTTTCCGGGTTGCTTCCCATTCTGCACCGTTCTTTTAAGAGGTTCAGATTTTTTGGAGCCGTCGGTTTGTTAGAGATGGTTTCAAAGAGTTAGACAACACCATGGTGTGGTTTGTATCATGAAGAGTGTCGTCGGCACGTTTCGGACAAAAATGTTGTAAAACATCGCGAAGAGGACAGAGGCTTGGGGGGAAAGTGCAGACGAGCTTAAATTTGCCTTTCCGATAACCTTACGCCACTAAACTTTCTTTTAGAGAAGATGGACCGGTTAAGCTGTATCATCGGCAGTAAAATTAAGGTAGTGGCTATCTTGTAGCCTGTACGTCACGCCTTGCTGAACGTTCTAATCACGTCGAGAAAGGCTACACCGGTGAAGTGCTCCTTGGTGTAGCCTTTCGTGATGCGTTCCACTACTCTGAGAAACTAAATGGTAATGGAGTTGTCGTAACAGAATCCAAGCTGACTCCAAAATCAATTAGAAGACTTCGATAACTGTCCCCAGGAGCTTGCAAGTCACCTGTTCCACGAGCTTTCTCGCGGTCGACATAGGACAGAATTGCTTATTAGCGAGGACGTAAAAGATCACTTTCTTTAGGAAAGCCTGCAGTACACGGTTTGCAATGACATGCGGGTTGGGGGCTTGCGCGGCTAGAACACTCAAATGAGCAGACGGACTTCCTTGCAGATCCTTGAATCCAGGTGGTTGTGGGGCCCTTGTCGCCGAAAACAACCAACGAAGCCCTTAACATGGTTGAGGTGAGGTCGCATTAATGTTTCAGGTTCTTAGCGCAGGCCCCAGCTTTGTCCTGAACGATAAGGAGAATACCACGCTCTTCGTCAATGAGTGGTAGCGGAGAAGGGCGGTTGCATAAAATATTTGCATGAATATTTTCCAGATGCTGTTGGCAACCACACCGAGTATTTCTAGTTTGCTCTCCCAGGCGGCGCTGCGTTGGTCCACGACGGCGGTTTTAGCATCTGCAGCAATTTTGGGGTATTCCAGAGATCGCGTGCGCAGTCACGCCCGGTTTCTTTCGGATGGTTCTTTATTCAACAAAGGATTAGCCCAGCTATGCCGCCTTTCCACTTTTTCGCTTATTTTTTTGTTATTATTATTATATTGATATCAACAACAATAAATTGTACAGTTTATTTTCGTACTCCGGTTGGTATCAACTAATACATTGGAACTAACATTACGGTGTTTATTTTTATAACAACGTATCTGCTTTGCGGCATCCTACAATCACAGCTGTTAACTCTTAGACTTATGTAGCCTCCTGCTGAGTTTCGAAACTTGCAGACCTTATTGCTCAACATTTTTTATATCATCGGGAAACATCTACAGTATTATAAACTATTTTTTTATTGTTAATATAATTAATAGATTTGTTATATTCAAAAACTAATTTTTATATATTTTTATATCGTAGAGAGATTCTACTTATAATGATATCCTCATACGAGTCTACGAGATTATGAGATACGAGATCCGAAACTACGATACTACAGCACTACGATATTACGGAACTACACGACTACGAGTCTGCGAGACTACGAGACCGCGAGGCTACGAGACTAAGATTAAGAAGCTACGAGGCTACGAGACTAAGAGACTAAGGGACTAAGAGACTATGTTGGCCAAGCTGACGCCCATATCGAGAATTCCTGCTAGTAATTGTACTGCCTTAAGCCTGATGCTCAAACACCATTAAACAAGACCGTTTGAGGAGGTGATGACAGCTGCTCCAGCAAGACGAAAACCAGCAAGCAAATTCTCAGGGCAGTGTTCTTGGAACTTAGAGTCCACTGTAATAAATAAAGTTTGCACAGGCACATATAGACAATTTTTCTACCTTATACTGCTCATCACTGGCAAAGAAGGCACAGCATACAACTATGCTTGTGGTCACTATACATTTAGAAAAGAATAGGGCTTCTTGATCTTCCCTTTTAGAGGCGGCACTGACTCTGGTGTTACATCTTTATTGATAGAAAGGCTGTCTGTGGATTATGGCAAGAAATCGAAGCTGGGGTTCTCTTTAGGTACCAACTGTCGTTGATACATACAACTCAACCCTGATAATCCAAACTACATTAGAACTCTGACTACAGGTTCATGGGTAACACGAATCTAAAAAAACTCATCAGTCAGATTGTCTCACCCATCATTGCTTCTTTGCCATTTGATAGTACTCTGAATGGAGACTTTACTGAATTCCAAACCAACTTTTAGTCGTACCCACGCACCTATTTTCCTCTAGTCAGTTATGCGCCAGTAATCTCTGCTGATAAGGCTTACCATGAGCAACTGTCTGTAGTAGAGATTACATGCGCCTGTTCCGAACCAGCCAACCAATTGGTAAAATGCGATCCTCGTCACCGTCAAAACCAAACGTACCATCCAGTTTGTGGATTGGCCTCTCATTGCTTTCAAAGTTAGTATCGCATCGTGTTGCTTACATGTTATACAAAACTTATAGCCCAAGCTCGCTTGGATTATAAGTTTTATCCCATGAATATCAAACATGCCTTCGTTCACTGGTAGGTGGGTGAGGGTATGAAAGATGGAGACTTCTCTGAAACCCGTGAGGATCCAGCTACTTTAAAGATGACCTATAGAGAAGTCGGGTTGGCCTCCGGTTTAGAAGTTTCTATCGAAGATTACAAACATTCTGGACAACATCTAACTTTCATCACCAATGCAAACGTTAGCAAAGTTTTGGCAATAATTATGAAGGCTGTCAGCAAACAATTCATGTTGTTTATGAAATCTTACCATACTTAAGGAAAATTTGTGCACCGCCTGACAATAAAAAGGAAATAAATCCGCACTATACCTTCAGGGAGAGTGTAGTCCAGAATAAATTCACAATCTACAGGGTCGGAATTTGTAGTGAAACAGGTTTCTCTAGTACTATTATAGCTTATTCTGACCTTACAAGCAATTTCAGCAATCGTCAGTCGGTGGTAATCATCGGGATAACGGCGAACAATGCAAATATTCCCTTCGATCGCGCTCATCCTGGGACGATGTGAGCAGCCTTTATTTTCACCTGCTTCTGATCTTCCAAAAACCGTTTATTCCTCTTCTTAGAGTTGTTGTCCCCAAACTGGGCTTTAAAGCTTCTCAACATTTCTAATAGCCTTAAGTCCTCTGTCGTGAGAAACTAAAGATACTAAAAAATAATGGAAAGTACCTTGTGAGCTAATTTCATTCAGCACTCTTACCTAAAACGCTTTTTATGATTTTTTTTGTATATAATACAAAAATTAATATTGTAGAAAACGGGGTTGGGCCCGAAAATATCGAGCCAATGTTAATATAATGAGAGCAGCTTGCGCAGCCTTGATGTAACCTGGCAGCCGATGAGACTGAACTGCAATGCGTATGCGTGAATGAGGGCGACTTCATTGGCCGGGTCGCTTGGGATGAGTGAGCACATGTAGTGTGTGATAGTCGCGTTTGCAATAACTAAGCGGGTGGAGCTGCGAATGTGCATCACATTTTATTTAAAGCTGGAACATTTATTTGCAGATACGTTTCGAATGATTCAGAAACTTTAGGAAACGATACAATGAGTGTAGTACAAATAAGCATAGATGATAGTTGGCAAAAGAACGCGCTCGCCCATTCATCACATCTTGTAGAATTTTTTCTCGGAAAGTAAAATTACGAAAGTGACTTAACCATTGGATAGTTTAGATTTGTGACTTTATAATTTTTGGGCGTTTCCAATACCTAAATCATCCGAAGGTTCTTACTTTGATCGGGATCTGAGACTGAGTACAATGCTTCCTGCATCTTATACTTTCTTTACTAATTTTTTATATTATATAAATTGATACTTTCAGGACATACCACGCATTTAATGGAAATACAACAAGGAGCAATTTACAGCTCAGAGAGACAAATCTGGCGGCTTACCAACCGTATGCGGTCATCGGAGTCTTTTCTTGTGGTTCAGCTTCCGGGAAAATTAAAGGAATGCAGATGCGAAGGTACACCACCAAATTGTGCGCATTTTTATTAAAAACTTCGATGTCATTATGACAAAAAAAACTTTACTTCAAATTAAGAACCACCGATTGTTATGGCTGTAATTCTTCTTCTTCTGATGAAATATCCGACACCACGACTGATCCGCGGGAACAAAAAAGTTGCGGCATCCTAACTAGAAATTATTCAAATTGTCGAAGTTACATAAAAATACACTAATGATGTAAGATTCAGTATCTATGTAAGGTGAGCAAAAATTGTTCGTCTGCCAGCCAAAAATGTTAATTTGTTGCGAAAAAGACAGGTTTACAATTTAAGTTGACATCAACACGTGTAAGTAGGCATTGATAGTGCGGATTGGATGTTGGAAATATTTCAAAGTCTGTCGTGCATCATTGTGTTATTTAAGGATCTGTCTCGTTTGGCTACAGATTTCAACCATTAAATTCCTTTGTTCGTGTTAAAAAAACTATATTCAGCCAATATAAACTTGTTCTGAACTTTTTGAGCAATTTTGACAGGTTCCCACATGTTGCTGACTTTTGGCACCGATCACTTTATCTGACATTATGCAAGAGCACGCAAGGTTGCAAAATTACATATTTGTGTGCTAAGTTTAGAACCCGGCTGTAGTGAACTGGTCACGAGCAGATTCTCCTCTGTTCGGAGACCCAGCGCGCGGGCGAGTTCGAGTCTTCCCGAAAACCAAGGCTGTATGTGACAGCGTAGTATTTAAAGTTGCATGTTACTAGCCACAATAAGCTCTTGAGGCTGCAGTGCTGGTAAAAGTGCGCCCAAACAAAAAAAAAGTTTAGAAGAGAATTTTCAAGACCTGATTAATGGTCTTGAATAAAGAATCAAAGTTTCTCTAATCTTTAAAGATTTCTTTCTAGTGGTAATGACGCATTATGCAAAATATTTTTGTATGTGCGCAATTTTAACAATTACTTTCACTGTGTAATAATCAATCTAATTGGAAAGTTACCCTAAAATAAAAGGGAGTTTAAATCTTCAAAATAAAGATCATCATCCTCCGTTATCTTTTTCCATGGTTCCTCAAGTAGTCAGATCTTATTAAATCAAATAATTCTTGACAGGCTTCTTCAAGTAGTACTCTTCAAATTTCTCAGTTGAGCAATTAGTAACAAATTTCGACTCGCTTGTTAGAGGCCCTACCGACTTTTGTGAACATGTTGAGCACACTTTAATGGAACGAAACTCTAAGATTCTTCCAACGCTGTCAACAAATCTTCTTTATTAAAGCGCTTGCACCATTTAGCAACTGTTCGTTGGACAACAGTTCCCTCTTTATCGACTTCACAAATTGCATTGGTAGCACCTTTTGCAGTCAGACATTTTAAAGCTCATCCTTTGTTATTTCGTAATCAGTGTCAACCATCTTAAAAGTGATTGAAATATGTTGATTACGATTGCCAACACGAAATAACATGAGAAAACAAAAAAAGCGTTTTTATCTTATATTTAAAGCATCGAAGAATGATTAGAACCCCTTCTTTAAACTTCAATTGTGTCCTAGATTAAAATGCACGTCTAATAGATAAAGACGGACTATGGTGACAGATGGCGTTGCTAAAACGTGCAGTGCTGGTGTAGACACAGCGGTAAACCATGAAAGCAGACAATCATAGACGTCGTGGTTTCGTTATAGGAGAGAGAGAGAAGGAGTGGCTACTTCTGGTATTTTTGCGAAGTTAGAAAACGTATGTGGAAACCAAGCACAGAGTCGCAGAACTGGGCGGCAAGGACTGTACTGAAAATGGCAGAAACTGTGAGAGTCCGGCAAATGAGTATAAGTCATACATTATTCAAAGTATATTCGACTTGATAATGGCCAACAGGAGACATATAACAGGTCTGTCTCACTGAACTTTATATGCCACCATCCATAAGGACTTGAAGATAACAAAGACCTGTACATATTCTAGAGGCATGTCAACAGTTTCTACAGCTGCATAACTTCTTACCACAGCAGACGAATTATAGTCCTGGCACGAGATGTTGAAAAACCCACCAGACTACATAATGCAGTAAAAACATGGGCGACCATATTCATTTCAAAACAAATGGTGATTATCTACCCTCTCGTGAGAGGATCACCAGTGAATGGTACTGCAACTCACTGAAGTGATTCCTCCAACGTATTTAACAACGCTGCCTTGAAAATTTGCTTTAATACGACAATATAGGATCACCTTGCAGACTCTTGTTTACACCATGCTATCGCACGCCCTATATTCACATGGTCTGGTGCTGAGAGATTACTATATGTTTAGGGTAATGAAAGAGGCAGTATGCTGTAAGGAACTTCAGTCGCTATTCATAGGAGCAGAAATAGCAAACAGTAAAGACGGGGCTACATGCGCCGATATTCATCCCCATGGTCGACATGCCCCGACAAGCAAACTGGCACATCCTCCAGATTATCACTGGACATGGTAACTTCCGCTCCTACGTAGTAAGAATCTGGAAACTGACGGAAGACAAAGGCAGACGCGCGTCTTGCTAACCTGCATCGTAGAGGACACCAGGGTCAGAGCAGAGAGAAAGGAGGTCTAAGGACTTTAGGGAGTGCGCGGGTGGTGGACGGCTCTTGCGACATTCGCGGTACGGTTGGGCAAATTAATGCTTGTATAAGATACAAACTCTTGGATTTAAAGATTGATCAGACAGAGAATGCGGCGTAAATTGAGGTAGATTAGTCTGTATCTTTGCGTAGAACTGCCAAAAGTTAGGAAGACTTGTATTTTCGTGGTTTTCCTAATCTTGCACTAACGCGAATGTCATGAAAGGTAAATTTTTGACCAAGATAGATATAAGGAATTGAACATTGTGAAATTCAGGTCTAGAATATGAAAAAACCAATGTAATTGAGGTAGTGCTAGTGTGCCCTAAGGCAAAATATCAGTCTTTTAAAAACGTGTACCTGACATGTTTGCATTTATTTTAACCAATAAATTGTAAGCTTCTTTGACCTTCAGCAACGGTGGTAGCTCTACCTAGGACCATTAGTTGCCATTAATTAGCCCAATCCTAAAACTTTCCTGACAAAGATAGTAATAAGCTAAACAAAGACCAAAACAGTAAACCAAACCATTCGGTAAGTAAAGAGAGATGCCCAAATAACAAAGGCTAAACAGACAGAGGAGTAGATAAATGTAGGTTAGTCTGTTTCTTTGTGTCGAAATGTAAATGGTATACACAAGTCAACTGCTTTGCAGCAATTTTGCGGAAACTGTCAGGACAATGCCAAAAATTCATAAGCATTGAAGGGGAATGCGCCAAATAAAACGTGTACACACTTCTTCCCAATAAAAGATTAGTAAGGAGGAAATAATGATGGTAATAACGTAGAAAAATCTGGTGGTGAAGAGGGCGGAAAGGAGCGAATAAAAAATTACTTTTTAGTGAAGGGAACAGGATAAACTGTCGAGGGACAGAAAGAAGTTTGACTTCTATTGTTATTTTGAAAGACTAAAAATATTCAGGCAGGTTCCATCGACATCTAGGAACCCAAATGGCAACTCCACTTGCATAGGTGACAAAAATAAATTTCCCGGTACATCCTGCTAGATAACAGGGCTCTGGTGATCCATGGGAGGAGAATAGAACTAGATATCTCCTAATCACCTGCGCATTCTAAGAAGTTTGAGAGAAATAAAATGAGCCTCATAACGGGACGGTTAAATTGAAGACAACACAAGAAGTTAATGATAAGAATTGGAATATACCCAAAAAATATAAGAAATGAGTTGTAAAAGAAATTAGAGGTAGGAAGATAACATTCAAGAAACAGCTAGATAGAGAGGGGCCTCTACAAGAGATAGAAGCAAAAACCCCAACACCATGAAGTACTATATGTAAAGAGGAAGTGAACTGAAGAGTATTTCTATGAATAATACAACATACTTTTCGAAATGGTATGACTGAAATTAGAGAAACCTCATATAATTCATAGTAAATAGGTAATTTGAACGAATCATACGATTATAGATGGTTAGTTGTTGATCATTAAAATTTTCCTTGTAAGATAAAAAAGTTAAATACAACACATCTGGTAATCAATACCTAACTGCAATAACAATACCATATCAGATAAGATATGGGTTAAATATTTGATCATGGATCCCACCCAAGCTGCTAAACAAATGTTAGCTGATCGGAATGATTCATGCCGAAATATTAGGAGAAAAGCTGATGTCACCAAAGATCTACAAATGATTAATTTGGTGCTAGAAGATATATGACCCAGCCCATCTTTGTGTATGTAAATGTGATGTTTTCCGAGATCCCACTTTCATTCTCGCATTCAAAACTTTGGTCAGCGAGTAACTTGCTAATTAAAGATGAATTTGTTGCTGATGTGAAGATGGAGAAAGTACCCCATCCAGTGGTCGAAACCTCGCAAGACAATGAAGAACAAATCATAATTGCGGCCGGGGCCCGAACTCTGGTCGCCACAGCGCTTCGGCTATAAAAGGCAAAATATGCCGATCTATTAGTGCGCACTTGCAGTTTTCAGAAGGCTATAAATACCCTTGGAAGCTCCTCGCGTTTTGTGTGTTGCATCAAGCGGCCCACGCACCCGGCCCGAACTTATTTCTGGCCGGGCGTGACGAAATTCTACGTAAATCGGCAGCCTCGGCCTGGCGTAACTAAAAACGTATTTCCTCCTTCAATAGCGACTTTCTCTTAGAAATCCACGGGCCGTGCACGCGAAGTATTCGTATTTGGTTTAGTAGGTCACTTCCATGGAAATGTAAGGTGCCATGTTCCACGAACGCTCCATTGCGGCCGGTTATTACCATGCCATTTTCGCGTGGAAACGCTCGCTGCACAGGCTGTACGGAAAGTGCAGCTTTGCAGCTGCAAATTCGTGGATTATTGCGCTGTGCTGCACGCCCATTTCCAAACCACGCGCGAACCATGCTCGGAACAATTTTGGAAGTTATTTTTGGTCTGCGGTATTTCCTCCAATACAAAAACATTTTCTCTTAGTTTTGTTTTTGTTTTGAGAAGCAAATTACGGGAATCATTTTTTGTGCTAAGATGTGCCCTCTCCCTCACAACTCATTTTTAAATCTTTTTCGGATACATCCCAATTTTTAGCCTGTTCTCCTGAAATCTTCGAATTGATGTCTATTTCCAAGGCTCATTTTATTTCTCTTGAAATGTGGGGGCGATTAGCCTGGTTGTCAGGTAGTGGTTCGATTCCGAAGGAGCTGTTTGGCGTCCTACCGTTCTGGCGTGTCCGGCATCTCTGAGAATGACTTTGATAATGACGCCTTTGGTTCACTAATTTTATGGCGTTCAGATCTGCGACGATCTAGACATCTAGAATATCCTTCCCCTAATTTGTTGCTTGACAAGTACTCCTTGAGCCAACTTCTCCAAAAATGGCCCGATAAGATTTAAGCGTTTCCGCAGACACAGGATATCATCACCAAAGGCCCCCTGTAGCTATTTCATGCTGGTTGTTCCCATAATGAAGCAGTTTGGTGAGATGGTATCTTCATCATCTTCATCGACAGATACGACAATCAAAGCTCAAGTATTGATTAAAGCTTCTGCTTCAGCGAACACACTGAGCAGCAATTTATCTGACGGGGTAAGATTTTTCAAAATTAAAATCAAGGTTATCTTAATTGATCGCACTCCCGCGTGGGGAGCTCCTAGGGGATTGAAATTTCACTTCATTTCCACCGTAACAAATTTCTCTTCAATCTTCTCTTGCTGCATCTCCCGAAATGCTTTCTTCAGCTTCGCTCCGTGAAAGTTCGTCCCGTTGTCATTCCAGATTTCCAACGGATTCCCTCGCCGACAAAAAACGGTTGACTGTCATAATGGCGTTATCAGTTGAGAGCAATTGAACTACATCAAGATGGGGAGCACAAGTGCTCAGACAGGTAAACAGTGCTACATCAATAGATTCAAAGTAGTCAAGTCCCACGTAGGAAAAAGGACGATCTAGTTTCTTGACCCTAACTTTCGGTAAAGTATCCATTTTTAGAAGAATTTGCTTTACACGTTCCATTCTACACACAAAACATTCGCTAGCTGTTCTTTTAACTGTTGGCTTGAGACCCACAATGCAGTATCCTTGGCCCAGTTCGTGGCAAACTAGTTCTATGCCATGATATCCGTGGATCTTATAATACCATACTATCAACAGCTTTGTCCATGGATGTTAGGAATCCAAGAATATAGGAAACCGACCTGCTGTAGGCGTGTTCGGCGACTTCCTAATGCAACTGTCGATACAGATTATTCTATCCTTCTGGAAAACAGTCTTCTTGACAGTGTAGTATCCAAAAATTTACACTTTCTCGAATCTGCTCCACTGGCAGCTAACCCTTCTTCTTTGGTTCTCTTCTTTTGGAAGTCGCTAGTTTCTCAATGAACGTTCTAATACCTATAATAATACGAATTAGCTTAATCCAACAGCTGTATCTCTTGACGTAGGTAGACAATGAATTCTTGAATTTCAGGCTGCGTTAGATGGAGCAAGATTGGCTGATTATGTCAGAAAGATGTTCTATACAGTATGATTCTGTGCTGAAGATTACAGTCACTTCAAGCAGTATGTGGGGCACCACATTTGAGAAATATTCGAATTGATAGATGTTAGGCTGTAGAGATGGCTAACCACAAAGGGAAATGTAGCTGATGACCCTATGCATGATACGGTTACGTCTGACATTACTGTAAAGTCTCATTGGTTCTGTAAACCATCTTTCTTGATTGGACTGGAAGATCAGACGCGGATACGTCATCATCTTAATAGGGACTACTCTAGCCTTTCCAATTAAGATGTTTACAATAACTGCGTTTCCGACTGTTGTTCTCAAAAAGGTTACAGCAGAATACGCCTGCTGACTCACGTCACAGTTGGTGTTCTTCGCATTCTGACAGTTGTGGCGAAAGACATCTTCCAATTGTCGTCTCCATAATTTTTACAAGATGCTCCAAAAACCCCATCCATTTTTCTTCCAAAATTCCTTCAAGCTTGTTGTCCCCTCCAACAGAAGATCTCCATATCCTCTAGACCAGTATTTTTCCATAGATTATTAGGTGACTCAATCCCGGAAGATCAAACAGGCTCATGATAAGCCACATTCGCTCGCCCTACCACAATTTTCGGGTTCCACTTTTAAAAACTTGTTTTGCATCTGCTTAAGGATCTCAGTGCAGACCGAGAACACGTTTTACCTTATCTTAACTCACATTCAAACTAACACTGACTTCCGGGGTCAGATCTGGACTCACACCTTTCAACATATCTTCGTCATTACAGAGCCATCTTCGGATTTCGAATTCACCACGGCGATAAATTTCGTGTACTTCCATTATCTTCTTGAAGGATTCTTCGAATCTTTTGTAGCTGTCCAAGTAATCGTCAACGTAGTGACGATTGATGGTGGCATCGATTGGTTCCGTATACTCCTCTTAAAACTCTATGGCATTCTAATTTCTCACCAATTGGGCCTGAATTTACTGCGCCAAACACCATGATGTTCATTGTATAGATATCTGGTGGGTGGTATCTTCTTTTTTTATTTTTTTGGCTAATCTTCAAAAGCATGTCGATTAGCGATGCCATGAGATTCGGTTCTCGGAGTAGTGCATCATTTAAGCTTATGCCAGATGACTTTGCCTTGTCAGTCAAAAACAAGACGAACATTTCCAGGGTTGTAGGGGTTCGTCGTTCTAAAAATGGGCAGGTACTGTACCCATCCATTTTAAAACTCTGCCTCCTTCGGGCTTAACTTATGACAAAACCTTTTCACAAGATATTTTTCACTTTTTCCCCACACGGCAGCAGCAAAAACTGCGTTTTTATTCATGTTTTTTTAAGAACCGCAGTCTTGCTTCTGTTGAGCCAAGTCATCATTCCTCTATAACATTCCAGTTTCCCAGCAGTTATCAACATATAAAAAAGTTTTTCCATCTGCACCAAAGCGCGTTTATTTTCTTTTAACTGCGGTGACTTCATTCAATTAATGATGCTCAACGATCCCGTGCGAAATTGATCCTTGACGAAGTCATACAGTGCTTGGTCAGGGTTAACTTCAGTACTAATCATCGCTAACTTACGTTTTCTCAATTCAGATGATCTTCAATTTGGTCTGTGTGCTATCCAACCTACGTATGTCCAGCTTGGCGTTGGTGCGTTTTTAGAGCTTTCGATAATTTTCCGCTCCAACAGTAGGTGTTTGTGAGGTAATGCAATAACGATTACTGGTCAGTCTTTTAACTACTTTGGAAATCGAACATTTATAGTCAAATAGCAAACGAACAGGTCAGTTCAAACAAAATGTCGAATTTTCTAGTCCACAAATTTTCAACGACACAGCTCTGGAGTCTTCATCGCTATCTTCCTTGCCCCTTGTGGGATCTTATCATCTATTCCTAATTCGTGAGCTACATTCTCTTCAATCATTGACAGCGACGAACCTCGGTCTAAAAACGTATTTACTTCGGCGGATTCTTAGAGGCCTTTTAATCCTACAGTAACAACCATCATCATGACACCTCCAATTTCAACGAAGAGCGGCACCATTCCTACCAATACAGCAGCTTTTCTATTGCTTTTTAGGTCCTGTCGTCTTTGATCGTCTCTTCGATCATTTTACCGTTCTTCTTGTTTTGGTAGATAGTGAAGAAGCTGATGAAAAACAAAGCTTGTTCTTCTTCACAAACTTCCAGCGCTCATCTTTTTTATTCTCTTGAATTTTGGACAAGTCGATAAGCTGAAGGTTGTTTACTTAGAGAGGAAGCTTCATGTTTTCAAAAACAGGACAGAAGATTTGGCCAGTCTTCCAAATTTCTCCTCTAAAATCTCCAGAATTTTATTCAATGGACAACCTAGTGACAGCAAAGGATACATGGTTTCTTTTGTCTTTCCTCGGCAACACTTCTGGAGACGGTAGACATTTTCCTCACACGTGAAACTACAATACTCAGTGTAAAACCTCAATCTGGAGATAAATGATGACCATTCTGCCGAATTTCCGTTAAACTCCAGCAGTTGCTTTGCCTCTGACTGTCGAGCTACAAAATTCTTTATATCACTTGGTCGGTTTAACATCATAATATTCTGCATACCGGTAGTGATGGCGTTGGCTATGTACTAAAACGGGCCCTGAATGAACCAGTTGGCCGTGGTGCATTTACCTGGAGTGGCGTTGGTGGTAATTGCACGTTATTTTTCTTTCCAAATTACTCGTTGTTGAGGATACACTCTTCACCGTTCTTTCTCGATTTGACGCTTACGCCGCTGTATCTTTTATCTTCTTCAAAGTGTTCATCGTCACCATACATAATATTCTTCTGTTTGTGTTCTTGCTTCTGCAATATTCAAACGGACTTGTCTCTACTGCTCTTTTAGAGTTTCCATTTCTTCTTCATTTCGGATTCGCCGACAAGTTGATGCTTACCAAAGATCTTCTTGAGGCTCTGCTCCCGACGGTATGGCCTGGGGAAATATATTCAAGGACTGGTTATCTTAGAGAAGACGTTGGGCTTCAACAGACAAACTAATACTTATTTCAGCAACCAAAGAGCACGATTTTACAATTTTTTGACTCAGTATGCTCAGACCTTATTCACTTTTAAGTCTTCATGGATAACAGTATGTAAAATTACACGAGACAGGTCCGTTGTATGTCGCCTGTTTGCCATTACCAAGTCGAACACACTTTGGATAATGTATGACTTGCGCTTATTCGCTGGACCTTCTTAACACAGTTCTTGTCGCTTTTAAACTCCAATATGTGACCAAACCAAATGCTGTGACACTTCCTCTCTTCCTCTTATAACGAAACCACGACGTCTATGATTGTTTGCTTTCATGGATTTGCGATGTGTCCACAACTGCACTCTAGCAACACCATCGGGTGGTATTACATGACACTACAATCCATCCTTATAAACGCATTAAGCGGGCATTTTAATTTACAACACAAATGCAGTTTCGATGAGGAATGTCAATCATTTTTCAATACCTTAAATATAATGTTTATCAAAAAGTTTGTACTCAAGATCAAATATTACATTTTTGTTTTTCTCTTGATTTTACTTCATACTGACAACTGTAATCAACATATTGAATTACTTTTTAAGACGAATGACACAGATTACAAACAGTGAACTTTAAAAGGTCTGCAAAGTTGAATGCGAGGGAACAATTGCTCAACAGACAGTACCCAAATAGTTCAACTGTTTCAACAAAGCAGATTTTGACCTTAACACAAGTTTCGTGCTGGGCGGCCATCAAAGTTGTGTAACAAAGCTTTGTTGACAGCGTTGGAAGATAAGCCTTCACCAAGCGGTCGTGGTTCGACATCGGTTCGTAAATTTTTGTCCCATCAAACTGTGCCCAACCACTTGAATAAATTTAACCTTGATAGGATTCGTAATAGCTCACCGAAGCATAGGCGAACAAGCGAGTTTACATCTGCCATCGATTGCTCAACTAAAGAGAAGTTTGAGGAACTGTACGGAGCCGATGTTCTTCAACGTCTAGCCTACAATTCAACTGCTTCATCCGACTACAGTCTCTTCCAATCTATAGGGCACTTATTGCGTGGTCCCCGATTTGTCTTTTGATTAAGTTGAAGAAGCGTATCAAGAATTCTTTGATTCAGCGAAACCAAACAGTACTTTAATAACATCTGACAACTTGCACAAAGGCGAGAACATGGAAGATGATGATTTTTATTTTGAAAACTGATTGTTATCCAACCCTTGTATTATTCACGCAGTTTTCTCATCATCCGTGCTCAACCACTTGAATCAATTTGACTTTATTCATAGAAGCCCTGGCAGGTTCGGCATGAGCTCACCAACAAATAAATCAATTCTGTTGTTAATTGCTAGACTAAGGAAAAGTTTGAGGAGCTAAACAGCATCGAGGTTCTTCCATGTCCAGCTGCTTCATTCGACTACAGTCTCCTCCAATCAATGGAGCACTTCTTTCATGGTCGCCGATGTAAACCTTTTATTGAAGTTGAAGAAGCGTGCCAAGAATTTTTTGATTAGGTGATCTATAAGTTGTAGAACGGCAGCAAAAGATTATAGAGGATGAAGATCTTTATTTTGAAGATTTTTGATATTGAGAATAAACTTTTTGACCCTCCTTTTGCAGATTTAAACTCCTCTTAACTTAGGGTAACTTTCCAAATTATTAACATTATGCACGTACAAAAATACTTTGTGTATTGTTACGTAAAAAAAGTCTTCAAAACAGTAGAAGCGAAAATTCTTATCGTACAGACATGGAGACCAATCTAAATATCAGAGAAGGTTTGTTGTCTTAAAGTTTGTCTTCTAGACTTAACACTCCACGAATATATAATTTGGCATCTTTACATACTGTTGTGTAATACCACATAGTGATCGTTGCCAAAAGTCAGAAATACATAAATCTTCAGAATAACTTTATGTCGGTTGACACCGACAATAGAACTTAACGCTTTGAATCTGTAACCAAACGAGATAAATGGCATTTCTCGTTAGGCAGCTAATCAAGCGTGGTATCGTCCCAAAATCGGACATTTCATCGAAAGACGGATTTTAACCATAGCAATCAACGGTTTTTAATTTAAAGAATAGTTTTTGTGTGTTTTCATAATGACATCGAAGATTCTTATAAAAAATACGTACAAACTGGTGGTGTACCTTGGCATTATAGTAGATTGCTTTATTTTTCCCGGAAGCTGAACCACAAGAAAAGCCTCCGATGACCGCATACTGTTGGTAGGCCGCCAGATTTGTATCTCCGAGCTATAAGTTGCTTCTTGTTTTGTTTTTATTAAATGTGTGGAGTTTACATTGACAGAAAAATCTATAGATTTAATAAAAATGGTATAAGATACAAGAAGCATTGTACGTATTCTTAGATCTCATAAAAGTAAGCACCTTCGGATGATTTAGGTATTGGAAACACCCAAAAATTACAGGATCACACATCATAAAGCGACCTAAATTAACAAAAATTTGAGAGTTTTTTCTGGACTGCACCCTCACTCTAGTACGGACTTATTTCCCTGTGATTATGAGGCGGTGCGCGGATTTTGCTTAAATATGGTGAACTATCAGTACTTCAAACTGGCGAACCCACGACAGCCTTTATAATTATTGCTAAAACTGTCTCAACGTTTGCATCATTGATGCCCAGAATGTTGTAATCTTCGAGAGAAACTTTTAAACCGGAGTCTATGTCAATTACTCTGTAGGTCTTCTCTAAAGCACAAGCCTAAAGAACTGTCATTCCTCCATATCCTCATCCACGTACTAGTGGACGAAAGCATACTTGGCATGCATAAGACAAAACTTATAGTCCAAGTTCGCCCAAGGCCTCAGCGAGGGCGATGGTGCTGGACAATATGCAAACAGCACGCTGGACCTTGGCCAGATCGTCACCAAATACGACAGTAAGTAGCTCATAGTTGAAGTCAACTTTGAAACCAGTGGGGCGCCAGCCCACAAACTGGATGGTGCGTTTGCTCTTGACGGTGACGATGACGTCCTTGAGAACGATACTGGCTAGACGCAGATGATTGACCAGGACCTCGAACTGCATAATTTCAAGCGAAGGAAGGTCATCTTTTTACTTACTGAAAAGAACCAAATTGTTGAAAAAATTTGTTACAACCCTTTTAAGTTTGGCGTTTGAAATGCCTCTAACAACCTCGCGAATTATTTTATAGAAATTATTTGGAGCTGAGTTTTCATACTTACTCTAACAACCTATGCATTTCATCTGCAAGTAAAGAATCCCGCTAACCTTCTTTTTACCCACTTTATTGCCTGCTTTTTTCAGCTAATTTTTAAAGATGACCATCCAGTAAGAAAACAATTCTTAGGAGATAACCAAGTATCAGTACAAGCGCAGCTATTCACTAATGACCATGTTCAAGTTGTTGAAAAACTTAATAACGTAAAGGTTCGATCACACCACATCTGTAAAATTCAGTTTCAGCTATTGGAACAAAGACACGATTCAGTCGAGTTTCGATATTCAGATTCAGTCTGGTGCGAGTTCGATGCAATTCTTTCCTTATGACTTTTGAGACGAAAGTATCAAGAAAATCTTACAAAAGAGTGATCGTCCAAAACCCTCCAGTTCAGGATCGTCGTCTTTTTTGTTGTGGTTTTGAAGGCAATTATTTAATAGCTTGACGCATCTGAAACAATTATTTTATATAAATCTCTGTAATATAAAAATACTGATCATTCCACCCCTTCCTAATTTAATGTCGCGCATATTTTTGCTAACTTTGACAGATGACAATCTAGCAATCTAACATGCGGGTATGGTACGTATCCGATCCTTTCTACGACTCTCACTGCAGCTGTTCAAAAAGAAATCAACAATTACCGAATATCAGTACAAGTGTGACCTTTTTTAAATTGCCGTGAAATCTTAAAAATGCAAGTTCGTTCACATCACCATTAGGTGATTTAAGGGAAGCCTCATCAATTGTAGGCAAGGCACGACTCAGTTAAATTTTTGTGTTTCAGATACCTATAAGTAGAAACTGGTAACTTTTGCAGTAAAGGAATCAAGAGAAACTCACAAAAGGATCATTGAGTAAGGCCTCGAAATGCATACTTCCAAATAAAAAACAAGATGGGAACGTGGAACAATGTTCTACAGATATTCCGGGCTTTTATACATGCAAATTTTTCACAAATTTGCAGCACACTACCGCGTATCCCGCCAGCCGGCCTCTGCGCTGCAGCTATCGCCTGGTACGGTAAGTAGCATGGTAGTAGCTTGGCGCATTGGAAACAGTTACTTTATAGAAATAGTTATAGTATGAAAATGTCTGTCTTCTAGACTAATCTTCATGCCCTTTACAGTCCTGCATTTTTGCAACTTTTTCTGACAGATAGTAATTTGGCAGACGCTGGTGTGCGCGCGCGCGCGTTTTTGCTGCAAGTGGCTTTTGAAATAAACATTCAGCGTGGTTTTAAAGGGAACCCCATTAACAATAATATTCAAGGTGCTGAAAACCTTAACAATACGAGGGTCTTTCAACATCACAATTGGGAGATTCAGTAAAGTTTTGTTTATTATTGACTCGATCGACCTTGCAAGGTTCAGATGCAGTTTCCGTGGGTAAGTAGAAACTGATGGCTCTTAAGATCAAAAGAATGATCTAGCAAAACCTCAAACTGCATACCTTCAAATAAAGAACAAGCCATATTTTTACTTGTCGCCTAAAGGCGGTGAAGCTAAATAAAATCTCACCATTGAATAACATCTGAACAATCAGAACACAACTATGAAATATTCTTCAAGTTTAGCCTGGTCAGTTGGTTTTTATCGTAGTTTGGTTTTGAGAGTAATTATTTGGTACCTAACGCACTTAAGTCATTTATATTATAAAAATAATTAAAGTACGAGAAGGTTTGCTATCACTCACTGCAATCCTTTCAAGTTTTGCTAGTTTGCAAAATGTTTTATAGCAATGGTTTTGCAGCGAGTTTTGATTTTTTCTAACAACGTATCTTAAACCCTTCCAGCCCTTTTGTTACACCCTTTAAAACCAATTACAAATTTTAATGGCAGGCAATACAGTGCTAGGGGTATGAGTGCGGATATTTTTGCGTCGTAAAATAAAATCCGCAGCTTTTCAAATAAAAATTCAGCAGGGACTTAAAGAGAACCGAGTATCAGTACAAGTACAGTCACTCGACAGTGTTAAAGTCGCTGAAAAACAATATTAAGGTAAAGGACCATTCACATCACCACTGTGGGATTCAGTGAGGTCTCCTTTGTCGTGGACGAGACAAGACTCAGACGACCTTGCACTATTCAGATGCAATGTGTTCAACGCAATAACTGATGACTTTTTGATGAAGGTATCAAAAGAGTCTTAAAAAATGATGGTCGAACAATTTGAGCCATAGGGACAATTAGAATGATTGTTGAAATGAGTGATGAAAGTTTAGGCTGGTCATACCCTCCATAGCTGATTTGCAATCTCTGCACCACTTGTTACAACCCTTTGAAGTTTCTCATATCTTTAGTAAGCTTTTAATATGGGAAACAGGTTCTACATTTAGTTAACTCTAGAGCTTATGCTGGTGACAATTTAAAGTTTTGGGGAACTAAAGCACCCGTCTAGATATTAAGGGACCGAACATTGCACTGAATGTTTCTAACGAGGAAATGAAACGATAGGTCGAACGTACACAGTTCACGCAAGTAATGCGAATGATGCTTCTTCACCACACTCAAGGACTGCGAGCATTGGCAGATCTTAAATTTTCAACATTACTTTTGTATGGTCTGTTGTAGTACTGGAGGAACACTTCACGCGAAGGAACAGCTAATAAAACCTCAGCCAGTTTAAAAAGTTCTTTGTTGTCACTTTGGAGCTTTGCGAAAGCCTCAGCTTACAGATCATCCCAGTGATTTTCTGAAAAAAGCCACTCAACACCTTGGTTTGGGCCTAAACATAAATTTGGAATATTAAGAAGAAAAGTGTCTGTACTAAGATTGATGGTTTAGGATAAGAGATGCCATTGTGCTGTTCTCAAGAGACTTTAGGGAAAAACTAACGTAGATAAGGCAAAGGAATCATTTAAAAGCGAGGATGGTGGGTGTTTGCAACTTATAATGAACATGGTTTCTTTCTCCAAATTGGGTGTAAAAAGCATTCAGGAAAAAGTAAAGAATCTAAAGACTAAGAGGCTCGGTTGGTTTTATCAGCGCACGGAATGAGGCTATTGATGTAAAAATGCAAAAATAACAGACAGCTTTGGTTCATCTGTAAGAACTCGGGAGTCAGTAGGTCGGATGATAGATAAAGACGGCTGTATTAGCAATCCTGTTGAATTCTCGAATTTTCTTGGGCCTTAATGGAAAGCTTCCCTCTCCCTACAAGCGTGAACTTAAGATTCAAGAATCTCGATACCCCTTCCCTCATCTCTGTTATAGAGCCAAGCTTGAAGTAAGGACACTGAAAGCTCATGTTGTCAAGTATGATGATTGTAGCCAGAATTCCCCTCATGTTCTCTTGAATTCAAATTTATCTAGTGGTTCAAAGCCAGCTCACCAAACAATATCAAATTTACTTGAGGAAATGATTGCTTAAGGTGGAAGGTTTTTGAAGGCTTTTGAGTATGAATTACAATGCTCGCTGCGAACGTACTAGTCTTTGACAGAATTATTCTGAACACCCCTCGTACAGCAGGAGGCACCGAAGCAAGCTTCTGGGAAGCCTCGTCTTCCTTACTCGCGAGTCGGAGCCCGAGCGCCGCGCCTTCTCCCGGCGAAAATTTATATCTGGAATTTCAAGCATCCGCAGCAAAAAAGCGCCAATTTATGATAGCGTCATCATTACGGTAGGTCCGTGTGCCGCAACAATCGCCTGTTATCTCGGCAATTCACGTGTAAGTGCCGCTGTTTGCGAAATAAATATGTGCTGGCATATTTTATTGCACATTTCCAACGAAGCACTTATCTGCCGCTTTTTGTTGGCGTTTTTGCAACAGCTGCTCGATTTCCCAGAAGGTTTTCAGCCCGTTTTTGCGGTGCATGCATATGCATATGCTTCGCTTATCGGTCAATGTCAATATCGCAGATAATTAAATTACATAAGCGTTTGTGCAAATTTAGCCGCGCTCCAAAAAATTTAGTTAAAAATTCCCCTTTCTGCGTATCACCGATTTGCATGGACGCGGAAATTTATCGCGCGGGCTTTTTCCGTGTGAATTTCTCGGCGACATTAGATATGTAGTTTTTTCTGCGAAGCGCATTATGGAATTCTTCAGTTTTTGCTGTTAATGAGGCAACTTGCTTCTGCAAAGGTTACTAGGAAATCAGTTCCAGCGAAATTGATATTCCCGTCACGCGGCGTATTTTTCTATGCAACCTGCAGAACCACTTTAAATGACCCTAAAACAGAGAGAATTGGAATAGTTATTCGAATTAGATCATGCGTCGCGCGCAAAAAGGCCATTAGTAGTCTAGACAGGCGTCCTAGCGAGCTCGGGAGTAAGACTAAATAAAAACAGCGACTTATTCGAAGAAACTGAGCTTTTATTCGTCCTTGAAGTCTTGCCTTACGTTAAGCAGGTAAAATGATCTCGCCAGTCTCGTTTTTCTGGATAACGCAGACTTTTTGGTTATGAAACTCACACCTGTGCGCCAATGTCATTCTGTACGTGGGAGTCAAAATGTTTCGATTTATCATTAAACTAAAATTAGAGTAAACGATCACCTAGAAACAAGTTGATAGAGTAAATGATCCAGAACCCTCACAAGAAATAAGAATTGAAATTAACGTATCAACTAAAGGAGAAGTCAAATAAAACAAATACCATCAGATGTTGATGGCTCGTGGGTGTCGTACCCGCAGGGAGCACCAACCCTATAGAGCAACACGTTTTTCCGCACATTCAAGTAATATATAAGTAGGGCTTTTAATAGATCTTAAACACACGTTCTACCGTTTTACTAAACTTAATTTTATCTTTTTGATAACCAGGACGGGGTTTCAATTATAAACTGTGGGACTCCACTCCGTAATAATTTTAGTTACATAAATTTTAAAAATCGACGCCAGGTTCATTAATAAATTTAGTGGGCGATCCCGTTCCTGGAAAATCGTGAACACAGTGAACAGAGGTTAAACTAATTTTTTTGATCGACCATTTAACAGCGCGGCCGTTCCTCAACATTTATATGTGGTAATGTTCCTCATTGCATATGGGTATTAATGAAATAATGGCGGGTGCGTATTTGACCCGATGCTTCTTGGAGAAGCTCACGAACGCTTGTTAACTGCTTGGCGATGTCTGAAACCTGAAATTTTTGGCTTAAATTGCTGAACTTCTACTTTAACATGATTTTGTATTTCTAATATAATGTTTATACTCTTCACTTATTCTCTGATTAAGTCCTCAGTATATAACCGTTCAGTTATGGGCAAGCGCACATCCTGCTCCTAAGTTTAATGTAAAATTTTGGAAGAAAAGGAACTCAGAGTCCTTCTAGAATAAAAACTATAATACAACAGGGTGCACCCTACTCCTCAAAACTAGTCTCTGATGGTCAAGATTCTTTCGACCCTTTGGCCTATACTCAGTACTCAAGTTGAAAACGACTGGTGAGTAAAATCAGGGAGCCTTGTTTATCTGTAATGATTATGGTGGACCTATCACCCTACTAGTCATTAAGATGTCTGTTGCACTCAGTTAAAGAATTGTGAATAAAAGTAAATTACAGATCTATAGATTAGGATATAGGATATCTATTGTCCACCAGTTGTAAGGATAAAATGTCGTCGTCTCAAACGTGTATTGTTCAAACCCCCTGACGTATTTTATCATATGGTATACAGCTGTAGTATGGTTATGTGAATACACCCATTGGGACCACACAAAATTGATACGCTACTCATGAAGTAACTATGCTGTGTACTCAGAAGAAAATGTGTGATTAGGGAAAAGATAGTAAATCTAACTTTTTGACAAGAGTGTCAATACCGCAAAGTACCAACGCATTTTTCTAAGTTTGTATGCAACTACATGACGAACAAGACTAGAACTTGTCGTCACTAAGATCAGAAAACACACATTGCACGACTCTGGTCATTAGATGATTTAAAAGAGAGTAACAGAATACCTCAAAAGCGATCAAGAACACGAAATACCCTGTTCATACATACGTTCAAGAGGAAGAGGCACATTTTCAGCATTCACTGTAAGATGTTCTACCTTGTTATTCCTGTTCAAATAGAGAGAAAAAAAGGGACGTACCAGTTTTGTATACCTCCACGCAATCGAAACAGGCTAAGACTTCTATACTTCACTTTTTGTCGTTTAAGTCTTCCCAGTAGTCCCAGATAGTTACGTCGTCTTACGTTTTACGGTTTGTGCTGTGAGTTTTGGTATTAACCATTCCCCACATAGAGATGTTACACTTAGACAAATTATAACTGCCTTTCTACTTCTTAAACAGATCACACTCGAATTAGGGTGATTGTGTCTTTTATCAGTTTTTTCGTAACAAATAGAACCAGCCCTTTTTTATCTGAATCTGTTCCTAGTCGATTACATCACTTTTCTATTTAACCCACCTCTTAATTGAAGCCTGCGCTACTAGGAAAAGCTATGTGGTGATTTTATACGTTGGATCATAAACATCAAGGGCAGGGTAATGAATCACATAGGAAATATTAAAAAAGTGGACTTTGGTTATGCCCATATCTGAACGAGCCATTACATAGTGACAAATTTGTTTGACATTGAGATCATTTGGTTTGAAAATATTCCTACGATCAACAAAAGAGAGCAGTCCAGACTTTACAAGCTCAGAAAGGATAGTGACTAGCTTTTCCAATGGTATAAAATAAGGCAAAAGCAGAGGACAGCGTTGAGATGAACCATAGTCCTTGTGAAAAAATTCTAAGCATATCAGAGTATGTGTCGACTCGTAAGACCAGCTTTGTTGCTTGGATTAGCTTAACGACTTCTTCGTGCGATATTGGTCATTGACAATGTATTCATAAAGTTTGAAATTGTCAACGAAGATATCTGCTTTTTAAAATCAATTTTTTCTGCTAGCCTTCTCATGGGCTTGCTCCTTCATCTACGGAGATGATGGTATATATAGCGTTTTCCAAGTTTTTGAAGGAAATTGTTGATGCAGGAAATCGATGATTGCTAGAACTGTATGGCAGGAGGCTCCATCCTGCTGGAATCAAACTTGTTATGGACCCATGTTTCCCATTTGGTGTCAAAAACTGGTTTTTCATCAATGGCAACGGTCGTCATTCACATTTACAGCATTTCTAGCATCATCAGGTGTGGCCCCATTACGTCACTTGTCTAAAATCAATACCAAACAGTGTCACGTTGAGGGCACAGTACGCGATCATTTTCAGAACCCCAAATGCGACAAGTTTGTTTCTTTACAAACCCGTCGAGTTCAAAATGCGCTTCATCTCTAAAAATGATTTCTCGACGAAACTGAGGATCCTCCATGCTGTTATAAAAACCGCTTGGCGAGTTGGTTAGGAAGCTTACACTCTTGTGTCAGCGTGAAAATTCAGGTGTTTAGTGAGTATTGGTTAAAAGAAGTTTCTCGCTAATACCTCAAGGTCTTGCATCCATTACAGATCTTCGGGCACTTGATTTATTTGGTGTACTATTTGGACTTGATCTAAAGGGAGTTTTTGCAGCGCCCCCAAAGTTCCCTGCCGCAAATCCGGCGTTTAATTTAAGTCACTTTTTAGATTAAGATATTTACACTTCAGTTTTATAACCTTTTATGTACCTAAAAATAATTGAGAATGTGCATTCATTTCGGACAAGGGATACTAATGCGGTCGTTCATGGTGCGGTAGTTGCCGCATCGTCCCGTATCAGAGATGGTGCGCCACGACCGGTAAGTGAGGGAACCTTAACCTCTCGGTTCCCAGATCGAGGCTCAAAATTAATCTTCTTAACAACGTTACAAGTCGCAAACGCTTTCTTTGATTTTCGCACTTGGGGGTCTATGGGAAATCGACGTCTATCAGATAAGGTTGCACATTTATATAAACACTGCCAGGTAAAGTAGTTGCATACAGCTCGCGAAAAAGCTTTTGGGGCAGCTTTATACTTTTAGACGTATTTGCTTTAAAACCAACTTCTATCTACAGAGCACAACAGTAGTGAGAGCATGCGTCTGATTAGATCTTCGTTAATGTACCCCCGACTTCACAAAAAGCGTTGTTGAAGTTACAATTTTTCTTTTATCTTTTAATCAATTTAAAAAACTCGATTTCAACTGTGTGCAGTTATTTTTTATTTCAACTACATGCTAACGTCACTCGATCGCTCGAACTTAAATTTCCACGAACGGCTTTTACATAAAAAACACTCGACGGCCGTATCTCCTTATCTCTAAAACGCCAAGCGTATCAATCTCTCGATCTAAATTAATCCGAGACTTCAAAGCACGCGCTGGAACATCGGGAGTGCGCATTCGACCGCGCTTATTAGTAGCGCCGTTATAATTGAATTGTAACAAGAAACTCTGCGGCGCGGTGCCTTTCCCCTGTAATTTAGCTCGCTAATTCGATTCTTACACATGGCAACGGCCGCAATTGTGCGATAATTAAAGAAAAATGGCTATAAATAGCTGGCTTTGTCTTCTAACTGCTTCTGACGGGTCTGGCATATCTATCTTTTGTAAATCGCACGCAAAACCTACTGTCTAAGCCTCAAAAGATGAAGAAGCGTAATTTAATTAACGTTGTTTAAAAGGTAGTGTGCGAGGGTTAATCAAAATAACGAAAAAAAAAGCAATGTGGTTTTGATGTGTGGCTAGTCATAGCGAACTGCCATCTGTCAGCCTTACAACGCACTCCAAGAGGTGCCTGTTCTACCAACATAACCTAAAAATCACTAGTAAAAGCAATGCCATGCGGCAAGCAGCATTTGCAACACTACCACCTTTTAGCGTTTCAACTGAAAAAAAGTGTCGGCGAGATATGGGAAATTATTTGTGCTGCTTTAGAGGTAGATTTTGTTTCCTATCATACCTGCAAGAAATATTTGACCGGTTTAAAAGTGAAAAATAAATCTAAAAAACTGGAACAACTATTGAAAGGGGAGATGCTCAACTTTATTCTTATGGGTGTTGTACGTTGCTATCACAGGACACCCTTTTATTATCGCATTCAACAATTTTCAATTAATATTTACTCAAATGACCTCTAAGCTTTGGTGTGCTCTATTTGGGGCAACATTTGAGAAATTTTGCCTTAAAACTTTCTTCAACTAGAATTTACAAATCAGATTAAACAACTACTTCGAGTGATTAAAATGATTGAAGAGATAAGCAAAGAGTTTAGAGGTACACCGCATTTCTAGTTAGAAAACGGTTAGTGATGGTTGAAGAGTGTAATTTTCAAAGTTGTCGATATCCAATGTGTTGAGCCTCGACAAGGTTGAAAGCTTAGTGGTGTGTTGATAAAGTGCATGTCACACGTTTATAATAGACACAACAGAATTACTTTTACTGATAAGGCGTGTTAGAAAATGAAGAATTCTTCAATCCGTGAAAAATTTCATAGAATCTTCAGAGGTCATCATCCTGCTTTGGTAATATTGTGAGGAGAAGTATCTTTTGGTGATACCACTGAGATATTTTTTGTGACAAAGTAACAAAGTGCACCAAGACATTGCCTTGGTGCTACCTACACGTTTGAACAACTCCTTGTTCAATAATCACATCAGAGTTTTAGCACCCAAAGAGGTACTGTGTGAAAGGTCAGAGAAGACTATTATGAACTCCTATAAAGAAGAAATTATAATATATGAAAAACTCCTAATATTTAAATAAAATGTTTACAGAAGTCCTAGTACTTGTCTTGTATCATTTTTCGAGTTTTAAAATTTACCGCCGAAAAATATAGTTTGGAGTTGATGAATTAAACCAGGGTATCAGTAAAGATCTGAAAATTTAAAGAGGGAAATCTAGCAAATACGCCATATGTAATAAAGTCTTCCAACTCAGCTCGGTAAGAGTTTTTAAAATGGTTTTGGTGATGTTCTTCCATTCCTTTTGTCACTATAACTAACACTGATCTTCTTGGCGTATATGTTTGGGCATGTGATTCTAAAAACACCATTGATGGGAGTGGTATTACGAGTATTCAGTTCTCACTCGGTTTAGGAGTTTCGGAGCTGGTAATTTTAATCTGAAGGCCGCTTATCCAGATATCTACCTAGTTGAGGTCATAGTTAACGAAAATTTGCATTATCTCGTTAGAGAATTGGTAGACGTTTTGAATATTCCCTGACATAAAGCTGAGCGACGTCAATTGCTCTGAAGTGTGTATTTCGCATGGATTGACAGCGAGCAACCTTCTTAACTGTGTTCCCACGTGAAATTTGCTACTTAATAGTAGTGTAATAGTAGCAAGGCCCGCATCCTCACCCCAAGACAGTTTTGATGTCCCTTTGGTGGAAGCGGAAGAGACTCATTTATTATCAACTGCTTCCACAACGTAAAACCATTGATTCAACGAAATATTGTTCTCAACTGGACAAATTTAATGAAGCAATTAGTACGATAACGCCAAACTCTACATGTCTTTAATGGTAATAATGGTAAGACTTCTGTTTTTTGGGTGTGACTTTTCCCACTACAATAAAGCTCTAAACTTACTATGCCCCATGAAGCAATTTCCTCCATCAAACTGTATCGCCAAAGAAGTTTAGGATACAGTTGATGAGTGCAATCGCCATTTCTTTTAGTTCTACTATATTGAGCTTCAAATTACTCTAATCTGTAGGCCCCACGAGCCCGACATTTATGAAAAACGTGTGGTACTGTCTTTTCTTCTTCACATAACAATAAGCATTATGTTAAGATGCTTTCTAATGCCACAGTGTGTTATTAATGGTTCCATGATACTTCTTGTTTCTCCCCTCCTTGGTTTTAGTATTTCCTTTATTCTCTTACTGAACAGAAATATCGTTAGCGCTGCGGAGTGCTTGTGTTCCTGTATTTGTTTCCAATAGGTTTTATTTTGATGTCTTGAGATACATTTTAAGCAACCTCTGCTGACAGCTTCTATACAATTAAGCACGACTTTGGACACCCCTTAATACCACTTGGCTGGTTTGCACTAATTCCGTTCCCTGTTCCTGCTCTAGAGCTGTACACCATACAGAACTTTGTCTTTAAATCTCTTTTTCATTATTTGTTACTTCTATTGAGAATTTCCATGTTAAAAATTTAGTTTTTCCGATGTATTGAAGATCTTGGCGTTGACTCTCGTTATACGATGCATTTATTACGATCATTTATTTTTAATCTTCCAGTCCTCAGTGGTCTGTGCAAATATATCTACCAAACACAATAATAAATCTGAGGTCGGCTTTGTTCAGTTGAGGTTTGAACCTACCCATGCTTATGGATACTTTTAGGATCGTTGTTCGGTTCAATCTAGGAAGGATCTAAAGTCAAATTTGCTGTCTACCTTTTTTGCCCTTAATCGTGTGAACGTCTATAACTTGAAAATTTCATCAAAGCTTTGAGGTGGCTAGGTTTATCTTTAAACCATTCACACCTCATAGAAAGGCTATAAATCATAAAAGCCACTTCCGTATTGTTTATTATCGCACTTTCATACCATAACTTCTAAACCTCCTCATGGTAAAATTTGATAGTCTTCAATATCGCCGCGTTTAGATATAAACTCTCGATAAGTAAAGTTTGCTATCTTTAAGACAAATTTGGCTCTTTACAAATGACTTTTTGGACTAAATAACGGGGTTTGTTTTGCAAAATTATTGCGTGGAAGATCATTTTGTTATTTTAGGTCGGTTTCATGGAGATTTGATGTCAATAGTTATGCCTGGTACTTTTGGGGGTAATTTGGTTCGAGCTAGCGTCGAAGCAAAATCATTTGATCACCGTTTTCATTTGGCAAAACAATGTTTTTGTATATTGAGCTCCTTAATGGGTAAGCTGCTTGTTCAACAACCACAGTATTTTTTAAAGTCGATTCATATGCCGGGTATGTTAGAAAGCACTTAAAAGATGTAAAGTCTTGAATAAGCCGACTCGGAATTATCTCTTCGCCTTTTTCCTTCTGCAAACTAAGAAATATCGAATTAGTTCGATATCATTAACAGCAAAATGAATGTTGAAGTCTTACACTAGCCTGTTGTAGTGGTAGATCTTGTCGATGTGGGCAAATAGTCCTTAACTAATATTTTGCAACTTATTAGAGCTTATCGCAACTATATGACTCAAATCATATAAGATTGTATGTAGGATATCGCTAATTCTAAAGGTAAATTAAAAAATTGGCTTTAGTAGCCTAGAGCAGTAATTGTAATTTTTTTAACAGTGGGTCAAATCAAACAAAGTATTGCCGCAGATCAATGTTGAGTTTGAGCATTTAAAAAAATTCTTACATTTTACTGCAATCTCCAGGCTCACTGATCGATTCATCAACGCCCAGCCCAAATCCCCGGACCTATTTGGGATTTTAGCTTAATCAACCCTAAAGAAAGGAATTTAATTTGAGGATGGGTTACAGAGCACTTTGTGTCCCAAGCTTCTTGAATAAGGATGCCATTTTTGCAGTATGGGTGTCTTTTTAATGTTTTTAGAAAGAAGGGGGAGTGAAAGGAGCTAAAATTATTGCACTTTACATAAACATCAAAATTTCTTGGATTTCATTCGTATTTTAAATAGTTAAGTTTAAAAATGTAAAAGTAAAACTAAAATAAGAGAAAAGAAACAAATACATAATAGCAAAAGCAGGGTTCAAAGAAATGCAAGTACATGGAACTCACGCGAGCGACTTAAAACAGGAAATGACTCATCACACCTCAGTTCAATTCAAGAATGCTTTTATATACGCTCACGTCGATATTCTTTCTTTGCAACTTGTTATTTTACTCCTCGTCCTTGGCAACTAACACTGACTTGACTTTTTTAATTTTAGATAATTGACTTGATTTGCGATTTAAATGTTTGATTTTCTTAGTAACATCAATTATATTTTTGAATAACTACCTCTTGTTTTCCCTCTCTTACCTCAATTATGGCGCTAATATGTGAATTAATCATAACTGTTGCACCAGATCTCTTGGGAATGTCACTGATTCCGGAACAATTATGGAAAGTATGGGAGGCATAAAAGCTACCTTCAAATGTTTGTGAAAAACGGCTTTTCTGACGTCAAAGGAGGATCAACCTCACCAACAAAAACTCTAAACTCGTTATCTGGTCGGAGGGGTATTTGAAGACACTTAACAGAATATCAAAGACGTTAGGAGAAAGATAAAAAGTAATAAGGGATTATCATAGTGCTAACTGAAGGCTTCAGTCTATTCATAACATTCCACTTAACACGAAGTTTGAGGGAGCAGAAATAAAGTATAGGGACTTTAGTGATCGTGCTGCAGGAAACTAAGACGGTTGGAAGTGTTTTTCTCAAACTTCAATGGCTTTTTGGCGCTACATGCAGGCAAATCAACAAAAAAACTCCAGCAAAAGTAAATGCTTTAGCATAGCTGACAATTTCCTCTAGAGGTTAATCTGGACTTTGTAGATAAGTACTCAACAGAACTATAGTCTTTGTTGGCAATTTGAAATATCAGTACGACTTTATCGTTCACTATGTTGGGCAAAGGTTCTAAAAACATTTGGGGCTGATGTAGTATAAAAAATTATTGGAATATTAAATGTATTCACCAAGAAAATAGAAATTATATAAGGCGATATTCAGTTACATCTTATGCTACCTCCCATCAAAGTATTGAAGCTCTGCTTAATACTCCGATTATGGATCCATAATCGAGTACATAGAAGAGTTACTATTGAGACGTGGGACAAATAATAAATAAAACCAGACTCCCACACGAAGAAACGCAACAAAGAACGTCGATATCTTCTGTGCAAAAAGACGAGACGCACGGCAAGAGTAACAATTTTTCGCAGGGCGCCAGAAATGCAAAAAATATGTTAAGGAGCAAAGAAACATATTGTAAATTAACCTCCACAAAAGCTGCAAAAGGCCATCCAAACCCGAGAACTTACCAATATGAAAGTCAGAAAGGCCATTAATAAACTAGACAAACGTAACAATTTGGTAGTGGATAATAGAAAAGATATTACGGTTGTGTTTCAGAATAGAGGCTTTTTTAAACATCAATATATAATCAAAGGATGATTCGAAAGGTAATAAAACGCGGAAACCAGAAGAAAGAAAAATATGGAATTTAGAAACGCTAAAGAAGCCATTAAAAGAAAGGTGATGAGAGATGCCAATTTATGAATGTATCGAAAAGGAAGAATACAAGTTGGAAAGCAGTATATAGTATACAGGAAGTAGCTGATTTTGGAAACAAGCTTGCAAAAAAGAGAAAGAATACAAAAAAACAATAGAAGAAGATGCTAAGGACAGAAACAAAAAGATCTGAGAAGAAGAAACAGGCCGATAGTAGCAATACATAGACAATGACTTATTAGGGAAGGGGGGTATACCATATCGCAGTTAAGAAATTCGAAATACCAAATGAGTAGAAAAAGGAGATAATCAGAAAACTATCCCTTGTTTGTGAAGACTTGGTAAAAGATTAAAAATGATTATATTTCATATATTACATAAGCGGAAATAGACATGAAACTAAAGAATAAAAAGCCCCAGGACAACGGTATTAATAGAAGCCACCGCAACAGATAACCCTGAATATGTAAGCAGCGTATGTAGTATCTTCTTAACTGACAAAAAATCCAGTGCGTGAATCAGACAGAAAACAAAAGTCACGTATATACTAGAAAATATAGCGACACTAAAGTGGTGTTGGGCAGGCCATTTAGCCCGAAAACAGGAAAACAGATGGACCAAAGGGATACTTCAAGGGCGACCGTAGAACCATAAACGAAATAGAGGAAGATCACCAAATAAATGGTACAATGACATAAGGAAAATCGCAGAGCTAAACTGGATAAAGGAAGCACAAAACAAAACCAAATGGAAGTCACATGGGCAGAAGTGGGCCAAGGGAAAGAAGAAGAAAAAATTGTATATAATACGCTACTAGAAACAGCAACACAGGCTCTTCACCACTTCACAACCTATAGACCGCTATACCTTCTAAATGTAACTTTTTCAACGGCTAGGAGAAGATTATTAAAGCTAATGAATTTAGGGAGAATAAATCAACCATAGGTGTGGCTAATGTACTAAAGACAATGGCACTGCACAAAAAAATGCAAACGTGACACTGAATACAAAAAAGACGTATGCAGGACAGAAAAAATAGCTCAGTTGGGTTTACAACGGTATCAACTGCAGTACTGTGATTAGCAGGAATTAAACTAGCGGGTTTAATAGTAAGACCGGGGATCTGAAAATATACAGGAGGATACACTAAGGAAAAATCTAAAAATCATTGCACATTACATTGGACGATTGGTATAAAAAGATTTCTGGTATAAAAGGAGTTCTGACACGAGAACATGAACAACAGATACGTTAGCGCAGTTCTGCGCTACTAATAACCTAGAGAAGAGAATGTTCAGAACTGAAAAAGTGGAAGGGCATAGAAGACGCTAAAACTCAAGGACTATGATAAGCACCAAGATGGTATAATAACGTTAGCAGTATAAGGACAGGCTTTTTAGTCCATGAAAATTTGACATTATCTAACACCCAAATGTTAAGTGTCCTATTAAAGATTTTCCTTCCGCTCCATTAATTAAAATAAAGAAATGAGGTAGTTTAGTGTGAGGAAACGTCGTAGTGCAAACACCACAGGAAGTTTCAATAAGGAAGGAAACCAAAGGAAGCACATAAAATACATATTTTCGGGGAAATAAAGGCAGAAAAACTAATTTAGAAGCACGGCCTATCCACTAGTAGTCCTTTTGTTAGTCTGTATTATGGTTTGAGCTTTATCTGGTTGCAAACCAATTACTTTGAAGCCATGTAGTTTTAAAATAAATATAAAATAGTATGCATTACTTGGATGGAAAAAACATCACTAGAATAAATTTTATTGGATGCATACTGGATTTTAGGTTTCCTTCGTATTTAGTGAAAAAGGAAAACCACACCGTTGCATCACTCTTCTAAACTAGTTGTTGATTCGCCTTTTTATATTTTAATATTCAGTTGAGAATCTCTGACTCAGTACTATATAAAACCGTGACCAACATACCTGGAAGTAAAGATAAAAATAATAGCTTATCTTACGCCTTTAATTTAAATCTAAATCCCTGGACAAGCAAAACCCAAATAGTAACTTAGACTGCCTTCGTTTTTATACCAGTAGAGGTCTCTCCTGAAGGTATGGTTTAAATGCTCGTGGTTCGGCCCGCTTCTTGGTGCAAAAGTCTCGCCCATTCCCAACTAGACAAATCGAAGCAAGGAATTAGCACAAAACTTAATCGTACGGTGGCTGAAAACTGGTGGTTGATGGGCTACAGTTCTTGTATTACATCAAACATTAATTACGGAGAAGCTACAAGAAGTTTTTAGAAGAGTGTCACGAGAAATGCTATAGGTGAGGCTTGCAAAACAGCAATAAAAATTAAAAATTCGCGTAGGGTGACAGTATATTGGTGAGCACAGAAAACATCTAAATTGGAGAAAACATTTTTGCAGAAGATGGATAAAATAAGAGCAGAACTCCGCCAAGACCTAGATAAGAACCCATGGAAGAGCGGGACCATATCATAGTTAAAAGTTTTAGTACAAAAAGTTATCAATTGACCAAAAGAAGGAGACACTCAGAACACTATTCCCTGTCACGAATACGTCACGTACAGAATTGAAATTAACTTGAAGCCTTGGGAGTCTGAGGGCGGGCCAGGAAAGTAATAAAGGCCTTTGTTCATGGTAAGCTACTAGAAAAGGATTAATTTCCACCAAGATGGAATAAAAGGAAGAAGCAAGCTTAACAGTGTACAGAATATTGACGCAATACCTTCTAGTTATTGCTTTTTGAACATTAGTTGACTAGCCTTTCGATATTCTAACATTTAGTCGAGTATCTGTGACTAAGAATTGTACAAAATGGCGATCATTGGAAAACGGAAAACTCACATCAAAAAGTCAAGGCAAAACAACAAATAGTAGCTTATCTTAGTTTTTAACCAAAAACTACATCCCTAAACAAACAAAGCCCAAAAGGCAACTTAGACATTGCAAATCAATAGAGGTCGTTGACTCCTGTTCAAATGCTCTTCATTAGGCTCGTGCCCGCTTCTTGGGGCAAAAAGCTCGCCTGACTTAAAATACTATTCTAACAAATTCAAGCAAGCAATTAGCACAAAACCATCAGAACCAACAAGGGACGTAGATTTTTCCAGCACAATAACGACTGTGTTTAAGCGTAGTAAGTTTAGATGGAAGAAAAGTCGGCGATGGCTTCATCTGGCTGAAAACTAGTGGTTGAATGACCTACAGTTCTTATAATACGTCAAACTGCGCCTTTAAGTATTTTAAAAACTACCTAGAAAACCTAAAGGCAAAGGTAAACGAAGCTGAAACAGAAGTATGGACACCTGGGAACTCCAATACGCGGCCAGTTGAGTGGAAAGCTACGGGAATTAGCTAAAATGGGTAAATTTTATTCATCAATGGTAAAAGTACAAATTAGGACGACAAAAAACAACAAAATTTCGAAGAGAAAAGAAGGGGTTTAGGGACACTAAATGTAGAGAGGCTACAAAATGTTTTTAGAAGGATGTTACGGGAGATGTTGTAGGCAAAGCTTACAACGCCGAAATAAAAAAAAATACGCGTAGGGAAGCAGTACATTAGAAGAAACAGAAAACAGCTTAATTAAAGAAGATATGTTTGCAAAAGAAGATGGAAAAACAAGAAACAACAGAAGTACCATTGAAGAAGATTAGAGGCAAAAGCAATAGGATGCTGTTACTAACTAATAAAGAGTTTGGGGGCCTGATAAGAAAGTAATAAAAACTGTTGCAATAAAAAATATGAGCATCATCGAAGAATTTGTAAATCAAAAGACAATGAAGGCTGAAAGATCAGTGAACGTTCAAAATTGACCAAAGCGAGCAAAGACCGATGCAATACAGGAAAATCTGCCCATTTGTGTTTAGAACGGTATCAACAGCAATATTGTGATTACCAGAAAATAACTAATGGATGCGAATGTGGAAACCAAGATCTAGGAAAAGATCGCAAACAAAGCATTGTAAAAAAGGTTGTTGAACAAATAGAGTAGCATAAAAAAATAAACCGAGAGAAAGCACGAAGAGTTAAGATACCATCTAACCCAGGTATTAACTGGTCACGGATGTTTTGAGAAACAGATACGTGCCTCTACTGTCAAGGCCATGATACACCAGAATACACGGATAACAGATAAATTAGAGCAGCCCTGCACTGTTTATAACCTAGTGGAGACAATGCTTAACCCCTCAAAAAAAAAAATTAGAAGGCTACAAAGGCGCTGAAACTCAAGGACTGTGATAAGCACCATCAGCCTGTTAATAGTATAGGGATGGACCTTTTAGCCAGTGAAAATTCGCCATTATCTCACACACAAATGTTAAGTATCTTCTTAAAAATGTTTCCTCCAACCCCATTAAAAAATTAGAACGAAAAAGTCGCCGATTCTGTAGCAGTGCAAGGAGCTTTTGGACAAGGAAACTTCGCAATGGATACCCTACCGGAAACGCATCTCAAAAGGGGCGAAAGGAAGCACAGAAAATACACAATGTGGGAAAAGTTAAGTAAGAGAAACTAATTTGGAAGAAAATAGAAAGGCTTAAACAAAAATAGGAGAGGGGCACAGGCACGCTTTTACTTTCGCAATTTGACTTATCCACTAGTGGCCATTTTGTTGGTCGGTATTATGGAGAGGGCTTGATCCGGTTACAAACCAGTTACCTTGAAGACATCCAGTTTTAAAATAATTGGTAGGCAAAAATCATTAGATTACATTTTGTTGGTAGCATAGTGGACTTTAGGTTTTTGGTATTTGGTGAAAGAGGAAAACCTTACAAGAATGAACTTTTAGGCAACCATACCGTTGCATCGTTTTTCTAAACTAGATGTTGACTCGCTTTTCGATACTTTAATATTCAGTTGAGCATGTCTGACTAAGTACTATATAAAACCGTGACTAATGGAGGAAGGCGGAAAACCCCATATCAAGAAGCGAAGAGAAAAAAAGTAGCAGCTTATCTGGTTCTCAACCAAAAACTACATCCCAGAACAAGCAGAACCCAAAAGCCAACACAGACAGCGATAGCCTTCGTTTGTGTACCAATGGAGGTCGTTCACTCCTGAAGGTATGGTTCAGATGCGCGCAGTTAGGCTCGTGCCCGTTTTTTGGGGCAGAAAGCTCGCCTGCGCTCCTGGAGGCGAAGCGCGCGGCGAATGCGTACCGTTACACACATTGTGGCGGTTCGATTCCTAATGCAATTTTTGAACCGAGCCTCATTACAATAACGGTGCGGCGAGATGACTGATGATCTCAGAGGCAGGTGTCTATGGCAGGTAGGCTGCGCGGCGAGCAGAATTAATTATCGTATATGAATGTATTCATGATCAACATGCCCGTTCCAGATTCCTGCCATCTATTTATGGAACGTGACCGGCCGCCATGGCTAACCTTTGCGTCCACCTCCGGGCGGTCATCCTCGGTCCGCTTTCCGCTCCTTCCGAGAGCCATTTCGCGGAACAACGACCTTGCCGGCGAAATTTACGTAATTGCCGCGATATAAAATCTGGCAGAATTAATTCTCGCGCGCGGCGGCTGTTAAACATGCCATTAGCGACGCCGCGCGTTTTTGCCTTCTTAGAAAGCAATCATCGAATTATCTACAGCCCCGCGCTCCAGCTGTCCACTGCTCTGCTGGTTACCTAACGCGCCATTATAAATATGCATAGAGCGCGTTTACATAACGCCGCTTTGCTCCCGCTTCATGCGTTGCTGGCTTGGACCGGGAAAGGCTCTTAAGCACTTAACGAAATTGAGAAATTACCCTCTGGAAAAGATTACCATTCGCTTCTCAGAATTCATGCGAAGGTATTGAAGAAGGAATTATATTGTCATGGGGTATATTGAAGATTTAGTCGCTATATGTTCTCGACAGTTTGAAAGTCCTTATGATGAAAGAGCCCAAATGGGCATTTGAAAAGGAAACTATTCTTGAAGGTTAAGAAATGAAATTTTCTTCCAAAGGAAGTCTAAAGTAAAACAAATAGTCATCCACCATTTTCCGTCATCCTGGACGGATCCTAGCAATATTGGAAAAGATTCCAAATAATGATTTCTATCTGAGAGTGCGGATGGAACAGTTTCAGCTTTCTCAATTCCTGACAGATCTTGACCTGAAAAACTGTCAAAACGTCAGCAATCCGTCATGGAATCACAGAAGAGCGAACAAACTTTTCACCTAAGAAAAAGAGTAGATGAAGAAGAGGATGAGGACGACGATAAACTGGAGGATGGAATAGTGGCAGCATCTCCAATAGTAACAGAAGCATTGAAGACCGAATGGACGTTTTTACTGTTTTGTATCCCATTCATCTATGGTGGCCAGGAAAGTACGTAAAAGAAACTTGAACAAAAATTTCTTTAATTTTGGAAAAGAAAATACAAACGCATTCTATTTAAAAACGTTGATTAATAAAGAAGAAAGGGTTAACTCCAAATTCTCTCCCACCCTTTGTCTGAATTTTTCTTTAAAATAAATAATATGTACCACAAAGAGAAGACAAAATAATCAAGAGTTTGCCATGGAAGTATTGAAGAGTTAAAAACTTTCAGCTAATGAAGAGTAGAGTTAAAAAAGAATGAAGACGATTATAAATTTGGTGAAAAAATAGTAGCAATATATTTCATAATAATAGAAGGGTTTGGAAAAAAAGGGTTTATCTTTGAAGACAAAGAGTTGACTCTAAATTGGACACTCACCCCCGCCCTAAATATTTCGTCTGCTAGATCTTAATCTTCTGTCGTGTCGACTAAATTTTACTTTGGAAATTATGTTTATCATGAAGGGAAAGTGATATTGGCCTGAAAAACTCTTACGACATCGGCAATCAAGAGCTTATCGGGGAAATAATGTTTCAGCTAATAAAAAGAGTAGATAAGAAAGTGAATGAAGATGACTTCTAGTTATGGTTTGGAAAGTATAAAGAAACAAACCTGAACAACATTTTCATTAATTTTGGAAAATACCAAAACATTCTCTTTAAAATATATTTATAAAGGAGAATGAGTCCATTCTAAATTCTTCCTCGTCAAAGCTCTGTCCTCCAAGTACTTCTTTTAGTGGTCCAAACAAATGATAATCCCACTGCAATAAGCCGAGACTGTGTGTAACGGTAGGGGAGTCTGTGTAGTTCGGAACAATTTTGTTGTCGAATTTGAGCAGCTATAAGAGCCCTGGAGTTGTGATAAAACAGAATAGTGACTCGAGATGCAACTTCAGAAAGTGTTAATCAGCGCTTACCTTTAAGAAGGTGTCGAACAATGCAAATTTAAAAAAAAATGAGTTTGAGCAAACTTAGAGGAAAGGCATCTCAAGAAAATGCAATGAAAAGTGAAAATACCAATCTGAAACTTTAAACAATGAAGGGGGAAAGTGAAAAGTTCCAGGAACCAAGCATAAGTGTAATTAACTTTGAATGAAGCTAAAACTGAAAGGCTCACGCAAGAAGTTCTAAACTAGCAAATTTACAAGGTGCTGCTGTTAATTACTGGGACTATGTCTATGCCTTAGTTTCCCGATTTATTTAGACAAGGTCTTTTAGATTTCTTTTAGTCTAAGATCTTAACACAAAAGTTTTTAGCTTGCACAGTCATGGTCTGTAAAGTATGAAAGTTAATTTCTTTTTCTCTGTATCCATACTTTGTGTTCAATGGTCTGCCATTTGAAATCTTTCTATATAACAATAAAATTTTTTCTTACATATTTCTTTTAGAAGTATATCTTTATCAATTTTTTTTTGTTGCCAAATTTTCATTTTCATTTCCCAGTTTCACTTTAGATACTGAAGTATTTTGGTGATCTTCTTCACTTTTTATATAATCATAAAATAACATTGTAAAGGGTTCAGTTTTCTTTACATTCTAACAGGATGCTTGCAAAGATTTAAAAAAATAAAAAGTCACTTGAAAAAATACACCAAAGCACAATTAAAAGGATCACTAGCGCGACCACGGCACGATATTTAGAAAGATTTCTTTTGAGCACGTTAGGGATTAGAGTATTCAAAATACTTTTCGGAGCTTCAAAGCTGGTTTGAAATGTCCAAAATGTTTTTTTTTTGGGGGGGGGGACTTATGCATTGTCACGATACTGAAGTGACAATTCTAGCAAAAACGGTGTTCAAAATCTTGCTCGGAATACACGCGATGGAGTCGGAGTGTCCAAACTATAAATACAACAGGAACTGGAGTGTCTAAAAAATGCTCCATTAGGGTCTCTAACCCAAAACCTCTTTAGAGTGCAGTGCTCCTTGTTTGTATAGTTGAAGTTATCATCCTTAACTTAGAAGATTCCTGGAACTAAGCATCTACTCTCTTCTGCTAGAGACCCAGGCGATAGAAGTCTGTGTTCCAGGTATTCAGTTCTTTTTAAACATATTAAGAGTGGTGCTCATGTCTTTCTGAGTGCCACACTATGATGTTATGGAAGGTTGCCAAGAATGTAGGGGAGGTCTACGTGCGGAAGAATTTAGCAATAGTGGTTAGCAAAGAAATATTAATTTCGTTTATATTTGCCAGTCGCGTTTTTCCTTAGCTTGAAAATGTGTCCTCGTTGTCTGACTGTCCTTTAGATAGACGGTATTTTGAGTGATGCGTTTGTATTGGCACATACCTCATAGGTAATGGAGCTCTTATTGTTGAGAATTTAGTACGAGTCGTCTGGGCGCAACATGAACTTACGGATCGCTGTGTTTTTACTCTGTTGAGGATGTATGTGTATACCCAAACTAGACCTCGAGTTCAAAATCCTCACTTACCGGTATAGAATAGCTTGATTGAGAATGTACCTTTTGGAAGTCCAGACTAAAAGCAAATCAGGATGTGGACCAGAAAAATAATCCACAATTTTCTTTAGTTCAGGATCTTGAGGCTGGTTCGCTGGAATGGCGTTAGTCCAGAAATTGTTTTGAGATTAAGCTACGGTTGAAGGTCAGTAATGGACACTTTGGAAGTTTCTTTGTGTTCGAGTAGCGTTCTAAACGTTGCCTGCAGAAGGGCGGCATCGTTTTGTAAGATAAACAGTGTTTTAGATCAGCTGTCCGTAAAAAGAAGGGTTCAGTTAAGTACATCTCAAGCCTCGCCTCATATTCGGGAAGCATCCTTTTTTAATAGACTGGTCCTATATCGTTTGCAAATTGTTGAGTGGCTATAAAAGATAGCACTGCTGCTATTAAACGTGGACTATTATAATGAGTTTAGTTTTATTTATTTAGTAACTGCATATTTACAAAAATAAATATGGTGGGTTATGAACCGAAGTTACCGCATGGCATTCAATATTGAGGGTAGAGTACACCAAGACACGCGATATCTGAAACTAAAAAGGTGGTACCCAAAAGCTATTTTAGGACACGTTAAAAACTAAAAGTCCAAAATACCAAAGATTTTTGATCAAAATTAAGTAGCACACATGGATGGAGTCGTGTTTAACTTTAAATTAGTTCAGGTAGAACTATGATTCGCCATAATGCTTCCTACATGATATTGACTAATTAACATGGATAAACCTAAATGTCAATTGAAGAGACCGTTGGCTGCCATTATTTTGCCATAGCGCGTGCTGATCTAAATTTGACTTTGACCTTAATTTTTAAGTCTGCAAAACACTAACAGATGAGTTCTTGATTTTAATCAGACCTTTCACGGCACTGTGTTATCTGAGAGCTTTGAAAAGCAATTTAGCATCTGGTCTAGCACGGTAGCATTTCAGCGGAATTGCCCGAGAAAACAATCGCTGGAAGCATTTAGATAATTAGATCTGCGACGCAATTTGCGGTTTTTCCGAGACGAATTGCTGCGAGTGGCGCTCGCGTGAATTGGGGCAGCGCTAGCGTCCATTGAAAGGTGGTTCGTTACCGACAGACCGAATTAAACAGCTCGTAGGCTTAAAATAGGACTCCTAGAATAAGTCGAGTGCGAAAATAAAAGCTGCTGTTTTATCTGGAATAACTAAATAGTACGGGCTAAAAATCTGTATCCGAAAGTCTACTTTGGACTACTTCGTTAAGGTCTAGTCTTGATGATATGATTACATATATCCAAACTTGTGTGATGTATTTATTTTATAGAAGTTTCATTAGTACCTTGACGCACTTTAACAGAAATACAGGAAATTATAGATACAATAAGTAGGCGAATTCAAACTTTAATAATTTTAATTTTAATAAATATTTACAAAAAATTACTCGATATCAGATCCCTTATTCTTGTAGATTATAGAAATGCTTTCGCCAACTCTGCAGTGCTTTGTTGAGTTTTGAGGCAATTCCTTCCAAGCCTTGTTCAGAGACCTTTTAAGGTCAGCAGCGTCTTGAGTTTTGAGATTCCAAGGACGTCTTTTAAAATACCCCCCCCCCCCCCAGCGAAATAATCCATGGGGCAGCATCCGAACTCTTGGGCATCCACTTATCAGGTATGATAAACTTCATCCGAGGCCTCATCCATTCCATTGCCCACTTGGATGTGCGACTCGAAGCGGAATCCTGGTGGAAAATAAAAGTCACCATTTGGATAGAGTTGTCGAGTATCTCTGGCCAAGGACTTTTTCAAAATGGAGTCACAATAGTATTTGCCATTGACTTTAGAATTCGGTTGAACAAAACGAAGATCAATCTTGCCGTTGTAAGACACTTCCGCCCAGTTTGCAAGTTTCGAATTCTTTTCGCTTTTCTTGGCGTATTGAATTCTTGTTTGACCTTTGACTTTAGACAACCGGAACCAAGCCTAATTCTTCCATCTTTGGTTGTTTAGAATTTTGTAAAGAACATATAGAACTACTTGAGCTCCAAAAAGTGCCGAATGCGGCCCTCAATTTGGAATCAACTTTGTGGCGTCTCATTGTTTTGATTTGAATAAATTTCAATTAATAATCAAAGAGGGCATTGTTTTGGACAGTTTGGTATGTTTTTTTGGTGAAATATGAGAATTTATACATAAATAATTAAAGTTTGCATTTGCCCATTTATCCTATCTGTAACCCTCTGTAGTAGAGCATACAAAACTGTTTACATTCTCACTCAGGATACGTACCTTAGGAGCTCATCTATAATCCTTATTACAACTCTTTTAAGTTCAATCTTATTGGATGTTTTTGTTATTTTATAGAGATGATTGTGGTGTATTAATAGACTTATAATACTCGTCTTCGATCTTTCTACCTCCTTTTACAGCTCTTTGGTGCCGTATGATTTGAAACGCCTATCAAAGTAAGCTGCAAAATATGCGGATACAAAGGGTGTACAAAAGAGGTTAGAAAAGTTGGTACAAATAGAGAGAAATTCGCCCTAAAACCATCACTATAAAACAAATCGCGAGCTTGCTAAGGGCATTCAAAAACGATTGTTGTAACAAGAAGTGAAAGGATTGTAAATCGTCCTAAGTGTTGATAAATCACAAAATGGACTGATAAACAGTGTTTCAAACTAGTGGGTTTTTTACATATAGAAAGCTATGGATCTTTCGGTGGTGTACTCTTAGCTCGTTTTGTTTTGTTCAAGTAACATAAGGCATTTTTTTAAAGTGCAATAAATGCTCCCATATCTTAATGTTATCCAAAGAAATTTCGATAAGTACCACCTAGATTGGAGTGCAGGAGACCATTAGGGTAAACCTTCTGCGGGAAGTCGAACATAATTAGCAAAAGAGATAGAAGCGACGAATCAACAATAATTTTTGCTACAAATTAGGGAAAACAGCGACTGAGACGCGTGAAAGGTTGGTACAAGTGTACCGAACGAAAGTCGTAAACAGAAAATGTGTTTACGACTGGTTCAAACACTTTCCCAAGAGTAAGAAAACAAATGAGGATTAGGATAACCCAGACATAATCAAGCGAAAAATCTGTTTCTAATCTGTACCGCACAAGAGAATATACAATTTATTGTTCAAATGTACACAATGACATTGTAGGTAAATTTTGACATTTTGGCTAGTACTCCGTCTTACTACATTGCACTATGTTCCTTAAAATCGATCGTGGCTGCTTTAGCGCAACAGCACTAATTTGCTCAACTCCCACGTGCCCATTATAAATTCGCGTCTACACGTAATTTCCAGCACCACTGTGCATTCGCAAAAGTCCTTAGATCTCTTCCTACATTTAAGGCTAGTAATAAACGTCCTCTCCGTTCTGTTCCTCTTCCGCGTTGTGGGATAGCAGGTCATAGATGGCGCCGTCGCTTCCACACATGCTCAGCTACTTTGATTCTCCGACAGTTTCCGAATTTTGTTGCTATGCTCAGTTGACCGGTGTGTCGATTAAGGCACTCCGCCGCTTGTTGCACCGTGGGGATCTTGCTATTCTGCTCCCATCTAGTTCTCGTCCTAGCTCATAACCAGTTCCTTACCAGCCCCATTGGAACCATCTCAAAAATCGATGGTCCTCGTCTTGTTGCTGTCTCTTTAACCAGCTCCCCTATGTACACCTTGAACCAATATAAATAGATTTCGATCTCAGCCGACAGTGTCTTTGTAAGGCTTCAAATCTAGACTTGTAAATCCGTCGATGCCTCCATGCTCTTGAGATCAAGTAACGCTGACTTACTGTCAGATATTATAGCACATCATGGAATGACCCCTCTAGGATGGCTATCAGCTGACAATAGAAGATGGTGCTTTAATCTGCGAGCTTGACCCATTCACGATGGATCTTTTGTTCTCTATGCATCCGTCTCATTGTCGCACTTCAGGCTCCTCTTCGCTAAATAAATGCCATCTTGCTCGGCCGAATGCCCCGTCTTCTCCTGCATTCGTTTGATCTCGCCTAATCACTGCTCCGGCTCGGTAACTGCTTCAACACTGTGCCGACCACGTTCTTTGCAAAGTTAGTCCAGTTCGCTCAAATCCTACGTGGAGGCAAACAGGCTTCAACAAGGGCTTGACAACCTGAAGGACTGTTTTGAATGATGGCGAGTTCAAATCAGGACCAAGTAAAGTGCAGCAATGTTATTCACAAAAAAAATCGAAAGAAAACCTGGGTCCAGTTACTATCTTCGGAAACTTAATCCCTTGCAGGAAAGAGGTTCAATATCTCGGCATCACTATGGACAGTAAACTCACGTGAAGGTTCCGCATAACGACAAGAACCTTCCTCGGCTCGTTACTTTACTAGGAAGAAACCTACCCCTCTAAAACACGAAGGCAATTTATAAAGCCGTCATGAAGGTCACTGATAATATGTACGGCGCCTGTTTGGGAATATACTGTAAGAATACACATAAATACACTCCAAGTGATTGAAAACCAACCCCTTAAGGTCTATCTTTGATGTTCCATAGCACGTCAGAAGGACGGTACTCCATAGAGATACAGAATTCTTTTCCACCATGTCAAAACCGTATGACAAAATTCAAGGCCACCCCAACCCAACAGAAGTGAGTGAAGAGATACTGTCGTCTTTGAAGAATGTTTTTAATTTTAGATAAGAAACTTATAATTTTTATTCGGCTTTTGATGTTCCAAGAAGTTTTTAGAAACTTTTTCTGTTTGGGTAATAAATAGATCAGATTTATGAATTTTTTAGAAAGTACTTAGCTGGAAAATCGCTTTTCCAGTATTAATATTGATAATATATTTGTAATAATTGAGTTTATTTGTTCAATGGCATATTAAAGAAAGAGATGTACTGCTTTGTACAAGGTATAGTCTTATCTAAAATGGAATTCCTCTTCTTCTCCTTCGTCCTATAGTTCCGTAGGTGTTTCAAGAGCTATGTTCTTGATGGCAGGGTTATTCGTTAATTCTTCCACTAGCTTTTTCCATTCCTTTCTATCTCTTTTTTTCGCTTTATTTCATGTTATACCGTATTGTCTCAGTTCCCTTTGTATTGTCCTTTTCAATGATTCTGTCAGTCTTCCAACTTTCATTTTTCTGGTATCGTGTAACTTTGCTAAAATGGATTCTGCCAATGCAGTAATCCTCTTATAAAATTTTTGTTTCTGGTCTGTGTGTCTGCATTTCCTTAGATCATTTGAACTTACTATAAGGAAGCAAGCTAAAAACATTTATAAAGACTATGACTTTTTGTATATATAGGCCTTCGTGAAAAAAGTATCTGTGAGATCTTCGAAATGTCTCAAGCTAAATGTGTTATTCCAAACTGATATACAAATGGTACTGTAAAATTTTGCATTAAGACGTAAGCGATAGTCGCAAATGTTGACAGTTTCAATAGTGTTGAAACGCAGCAGCCAGGACAACTTCTTGGTGTTACTTGCTCCTAAATCTTAGTAATGGAAAATCTTACAGTTTTATTTGCTAAAAACAGAATTTTGCACGCGATTTGAGTGTTAATCAGCAATAGCCCATGTGCTGGAAAATGATTGTCCTTATCCTAAGATCATTTCAAGGGAGTTTCAAAAAGGAAATTTCGGTAACTTTTATACACATAGTTGTACTAAGAAAATGTTCGTTTTCACTCCCGTAGCTTACCTGCAGCCCCTACACTCCTTGTTACAACTTTACAAGTTCGTAAATTGTTTTATAGAAATTGTCTTGAGGTGAGCTCCTACTCACTCTAATAACCTAAGAATCTAGCAACCTTTGAAGCCGCGCATGTTGCAGATTATTTTGACAGGTGAAAATCTAGTAGGCGGCTGGGGTACGCACGCGGGCGTTTTTTGCGGCTCCAACACAGGGCTATATCGTAGACGAGTGTCATAAGCAAATTAGGCACTCTTGCACAAATTTTCACTAGAATATAAAATAATTCAAAAATATACAAAAACAACTAACAAAGTTGTACTTCTGAGGATTGTAACAAGAAGTGCCACTTGGCACACCATGTAGAAGAATGTTTGAATATTTCCGCACCGAATTGTGTTTTTTATTCCCTTACCCTAACTGTCGAGCAGATAGCACAGCGTGTTTTATGATACCACAAAATGCTTAACTGCACCACCATGACAGCTGACAAAATCTTACGTTAAGAGCAAGCTAAAAGGGAAACAAGAACCTTCTAGTGGTGTGGGTGCCATCTCAAACGAGATCGGCAACTATCATAGTGAAATCGTATCTGCTTTACGTAGTATGACGTTTGAGTGTTGCGAGAGGTCCATTCCTTTATATTCGTGAACCGTGATTTTCTCTTTCTTCCTCGACATCTCTTCCCTTCCATTTTTTCTTCAGGTGAGGTTTTTAAGGTCTCAAATTGTGTATGCCTCATAGTATGGCTTAAATATTCTATTTTGCGTTTCTTTATGATACTTCTCCACATTTTTGTCTAATTCTATAATATATTATATGCGTGAATATTTTCAACGCATAAGGCATCAAAGTGATGGTTCTATGATCCTGATACTTTTTAAATTTTCGTTTCTTTGGTATCATTACAAAAGTCAAATGCGAATACTCCTTTGATATATTACCATTTGCGTATTATACAGTTCTGTCAATCTTTCCGCATTCCAGTCTCAGTCATCTTAATGACATGTAAATCTTCCGATTTAAATACATATATGGAACTTCATAGGATGTTGTATCTGGGCCATTAACATTTCTCACGTACTAAATAATTCTTGTCTAAAATTTTCCTATGTTCTCTTTTCTCATATTTTTTCATATTGAACACTACCTCATTTCTTTCGTTTCTTATGTTCATTGGCATCCGTTATAACGTTCTGCCATCTCCTTTACTTCCTGGTGCAGATTCTGTTCATCGTGATTTTCTACAGTTCTCTTAATTTTTGTAATTATTTTGCAGTCTAGTTTTTTATGCGCATCTGCATCTTTTTATTGTTTCTTTCCCCTTTTTTCATTCCGTAAGATTTGTTATTTCGTTCATAATTCATTCGTGTTTTGCCCTCGATTTTCTTGGGCCTACAGTATTTTGCCCTGTTTTCTTTAGAGATTGCTTAAGATCTATCCAGATTCTTTCATTTTATCTTCTATTGTTATTTGTTCTTTATTTACCTGTATTTCTACTGGTTTCAGTGTCCATTTCTTGTCTCTAATATCTTTGTGTCCAATCATTTTCAGCTTTATTATCTCTTTAGACTTTGTCTTCATCTTTATTACGACCGGGATACATCTTTGCATTCGAAATACTGTTTCTAAAACGTTTTTTTACAAAAATATAATCAATTTGGTTCCTAACGATATGTCCGACTGTGTCTTGTGGGGATAACCAAGTCGTCTTTTTGGTATTTAGTATCACTAAGTCATGAGTTCTTCATAAAACTCTAGTAATCTTGGACTACCCACAGTCTAGTTACCTTCATTCTCCTATCATGGCGCTGAAGTCCCCCATCAGTGAATTTTCTTTATTAGCTTGGGTATGCCTGTTGTGGTTTTATAAAATTCTTCTACTTCTTCATTAGACTTGTCCTATGAAGGAATATAAGCTTGTAAGATGTTTACATTAACCGACTGACTTTTTAATTGTATCGTCATGACTATAAGCAATTAGTATGAAACTTGGTACATATCAAGACCTTTTTATTTATTAGAACACCCACTTCGTATTGAGTCCTTTCGTTGTCTTCTCTAGACGAATAATTTAAAGTGCTGTATACGTGTTTACCCTTATTTGTCCATCTAACTTCACTTAAACCAAGTACTTCGATATTCATTCTTTCCATTTCATTAGTTTTACGGTTAATTTTCCAGGTTTTAGTAAACTTTGCACGTTCTATAATATTTATTCGTGGCACATTTACTTGAGGAATAATGTGGTGGTTTCCCATTTACTCTCCACATCCTGGTGTTGTTTGTTCTAGTTTCTAGATCCCCTACAAGTTTCTGATATATAGCTGTTTAGGTCTCAGTGACCATCACCTACGTCTAGTACTGCTAAAGCCAATGTACTTTGCACACTGGTTTTGGTCTGTCCCGAGTATTTAATTTTCCCGGTACACATCATATATGGTGAGCATTCCGTTACCCACCTGGGGACCCGATGGAGGAAATGTTGAAGAGATGGTTCGATAATTGGTTTCGAAGGATGCAGAAGTGGACAGCGATTTGTCCACCCATCTCTCTAAGGATCCCACGTGAAATTCTGACTTGATTAAATCGTTCGGAAAGTTGGAGTGCATTGTCTACCAGTAAACCACGAATGCGCGCAACGCTCACAGTAGCGCTTAATCCATTTAACAGAATCATTGCGGCGCGGCCGAACAAAGCTAACCGCACGTCAATTTTCATATTTCGCGTACGGTGAATGAAAATCAGCTGATTTCCGTGCAGGATGCGTCAGCTCATTCAGTCGCGCGCAGCGCAGCGCGGGCACGAGCTAGAAAAAGAGCGCGGCGATTCTAAAAACCGGGCGAAAATTAGCCGCCGCGCTGCATCCTCATTCATAAAACATCAGCCTGCTCACTTTCGGCCGCGCCGCTTTTCTAAAAACCATGAATAACGCGCGACTGCCATTGTTCGCGGTTCTGGCAATTCATACGCAATTCGGCCGGCGCATCGCCGCTAATTGCACGCGCGTTTCGTAAACAGGAAAGTGAAACGGGCAAAATTGCATTTTATGAGTTAGTGGAAAGTTGCAATTGAATGTGCAGCATGCGCGCGAATGCTTTAGCATTAATTAAGCGCCGAGCGTTCAAAGTCCTTTCGCGTGACGCCGCCGCTAGAGCTCGATTTTCCGCGAATTTTCTGCCGCGCAGCTTTTCATATTTTCGCACAAGCAAGTTTCCTGTTGGTGCTCGGAAATCTGTATCCACGGGAATTTTCTATAACAAAATTTTCAAAAATTTCGTTCAAACACTGCACTCACGTTGAGTCAACTTTTTTTCACTTGGAGAGTAATCTGCCAAAAATGTATGCCGCCAGTAGTGTAGGAGTTCTATCTAGTAATACCGCAAAACTATCATTGCATCACTTTAGGATGTCCTATTGCTCATTTTTCTTCCCCTTCCCCCTCCTTCCCTATTTTTTACCTACCGATTAGTTTGGTTTGCCTTATTACAACCTTTGTCAGATTAGACTTACTAATAGTCTTAGGTATAACTACCTTCGCAAGGAGAAAAAGCTTCCAACTTCCAACTGAATACGCCAACAAGCCGGAACAGTGGATTACTAAGCGCATCCCCGCCACCCAGTGAGTTTATATTGAATGGCTTTCAAGACCAAGTCTATGCAGAACATATATCACGTAACAAAACAAGACTCACTTCTTGTGCTGAATATTCAGGTAAATAATTAAAAATCAGACCTGGAAAGCTTGTATTCTGCATAGTTTTGATGGATGTCCCATGTCAAAACGTCAAGTGATGGTTGCTTACAATTTTAGGTCTTTTAGGTGATTTAAAATAAAAGAAATTGAAATAAGCTAATGGAAACGGTGGAAAGAATGAAGGATCATAACATACTGTGAAATAGTAGCGTAGAATAAAGAAGTAGCATGTTTTTTATTAATTGTATGGAGGATAATAGAATATAATAGACAATACTAAAAAAGTTAACAGAGGTAACAGGATAATCAAGAGATGTAAAATCCCAGTTAACGACTATGGATGAAAAATCGGAGAGAATGCAAGAATTTACATATATTAAAAAGAAAATAAGAACCTCAAGGAAAAAGTCGAGATGCAAGGTAGAAAAATAGCAAAATGTAAAAGATGTGGTAATTCAAATGGTTGAAGATTCAAGAGAAGAGGATGAAGAAAATCTAAAGACAAGTGCAGAAGAAGTGTCAAAGAAAATATAATTTAATGTGAAAGAGAAGATAAACCAATATTATCCGAGATACATGAACATTGTAAAATATTAACCGGCTCTAACTTAATAGGGCGCAGATAAGATACAATAAACGTTTAATAGAAGGAAAAGAACATAACTCGAAGAACTGAAGGTATTTAAGGAAATAAAGGTGATACGCCTCAAAAGTGAGAGTATAAGCTCGATGAGAAACATAGAAGAGCAGGAATCAGGGAAGTAAATAAAGACTATAACAAAAGTAGTAAGAGAAAATCGGACGGAAGAACAGAAGACCAACCGTAATGAAAATGTTATAGCAAGTATAAATAGTTTGCAGAGGATAAGGCCAATACAAAGCCTAACAGGGTCACAAAAAATGCATATTTCTTACGCTGTGCAACGTAAAAGCCTTATGCCGAATAGGGCGTTAACAAAACTAGAAATTACATGATAACGAATCATGAGGTATCAAGAATAAAACTACATTTACAAGTATAATAATTTGTAATGCTTAGGTCTCTACAGGAGAACAAAAGGATGAGGAAAAAGAGTAAAGGTACAAGAGAGACTTGATGAAATAAAATCCTAATTGAAGATTTTAATGCGAAAGTGGGGAAGAAAAAATCAAAGTATAATTCGAAGACATAGTAACATGGCGAGATCAATGATAATGATAGATGTGGCTGTGAGTAATAATATGTCAGCGGTGAGGCTCTAACACCTCACCTGCGAGTATGGTTTACGAACTGACACATTAAGGCCCTCATATGTTCGTCTCCGATGCAAATTCTGATATTCAATTATTTTTGGTGGCTGAGTAGGCTACCTACCCGGATCTGTCCGCACCGCAACCAAGCGCCTTATATGATACTTTATAACACAAACTTGAAACATAAAAGGGTTCATAAATAGACTTACTCTTCTCCAAGGGATAACAATTAACCAAATAGATCATGTATAGGATGTACGGAGTTTGTATGGAAAGTATTGGAATTTAGACCATTTTTTTATTTAAGTTAATTACAAATAGAGAATAACAGTAAGGAAAAAACAACAAGGAGGAAACAAGGAAAAATATGACAGATTAATTAAAACACACGCGCAAAAAATGACGAGTTCAAAAAAAAAAAATTTATAATTGAAAATGGATCAGAAATACTAGGAAAAAGAAAAAAGAGAAACAACAAAGAAAAATAGAATGACAAAGAATGTAAGGAAGCAGTCGCCGAAAAAAACGAAGTACAGCTGTAAATAACAAACTTTGTACACACAAAAATGTAGAGAAAAACTAAAAAGTTAGTAATGGAAAATATGAAATAACAAAGAAATAGAAGAAAATTTTAAAAGTAGGAAAAGTATAGAAAAAAATGATATGAACCTAAAGGCAATTTGTACAATGATTTTGAAGGAAATTTAGTAGGCAACACACAACATAAAAATTTTTGAAAAGAGTGCTTTGAGACTACTGAAAACGGATGAAACTGATAATAAAGAATACCTAAGACTGGAACGTATTCAAGAAGAATTGAATGAGGAAGAATTTGGGCTGTCAACCGAAGTAATGCAGTCTTAAAAACAGTAAAGCATTAGGTACTGACCAAATTACGGAGAATCACCGAAGTGACTATAAAACCGAATGTAAAAATTTTAAAAATCCCACTCGATTCTGTTTTGTACGGGCTGTGGTCAGTTCTTCCTACCTTTCTCCTTAATGTCTACCCATTTTATGATCAGTCTTCCCAATTTAAGTTTGTGCAATCTTGGCCCCCCTTCAAGAATGTGTTTTGTCCATTTTGTTCTTTTATATCTGGCTGTATGTCGTACCCATCTCCACTTTGCTTTCTCAGTTCTTTTTGTGACATCTACTATAGTTCGTCTTCTAATCTCTTAGGCTTAATATTAACATAACACGTTCTATTCCCCGTTGTGTTGTTCTTAGTTTTTTCGCTGATTTCATAGTTAGCGACATGATCTCTACTCCGTATGTCAACATATACACACATATCATACCGTTCAGATCAGTATCGATCCCAAAAACTACAAGAGATGTTAAGTCCAGAAAATACAATACTTAAAGTTGGTAAAGACATATTACAAAATATAGAAGAGTAGAGAAAATCAACTGGCGAAATTAGTAAACAAATTCGAATGATATGGATAGTTACTGGTAATACTCTACTGCAAAGATCGAAATGCCAATGAAATTAAGGAAAAAAATTGAATACTAAAATAATTCACTGTGACACTAAAAATAATAAAGATATTTAGGCTACCAAATTCTGACGTAATTGAGAAAGTAGAAAACTTTCTGACAAATATAGAATTAGTGCAGATTTAAGGCAAGTCGCCTCTTTTTCGACTGTATTATTAAATTTGGTATTAGAAAGAGTGATACGATAGTTGTACATTAATAAGTCTGCATAGAATCATTTATATTTTCTCCTATATGGATGACGTCACAATATCAAGGAGTAAGCATGAGATTTTGTAAAGAATAAAAATAATGTCGTTTATAATAACACTAGCTATATATGAATGAACCAGCGTGGTCCCGTGGTTGAGGGGCGGGCTGCAATGCTTACGGAGATGCGGTCCTTTCCACATCGCCCCGCACCAGAGATGGTGCGTGACGACCGGGTAGAGAGAGCGAACATATGAGAGACTTAATTTCTCAGTTCGCAGGCTGTGGTCGCACGCGGGCAGTTAGAGTCCTATCATTATTATTATATGTGAATCAACTGGGAATTTTTCCATGCAACGTTTGACCGGTGCTTCAAATATCCAGACTCCATGCCGAATTAATAAAAGAACCTTTTACTTAACGAACACTACCTTTGACAGTATTGAAAGAACCACCGTAAATTCTTTTAATAATTCATCAACCAAAGATATTGATTTTGATTAGTAGAAAATACTCTTATAGAAGAGAACTAAAAATCTTACAACAAAAAGAATATGGTGAAATGACTCAAGCCAGGCAAACATTAGGTCAACTTCCTTGGAAGCATAGATATATAATTCCCAAAAAGAAAAGATCATCTGAAGAGAACTTTTACTTCCCAAAACTACAAAGATCAGAAAAATTTCATCGAAATGCTCTAGAGACAACTTTAAACCAACATCGCATAGGGAACTCGTTTCTATAATCAAAATTCTTCTATTGAATAACATGCTTAGCAACTACTTTCAGTGTTTGCCCAGGAAAATGCAATTATTTTTCCATTATCCTATATTAGGGAGACACAAGAAAGATGCTACTAGCTATAGACCAATCGACCTGCTATTAGCTACTTCCAAATTATTTGAAAAACTTATCAAATTTTGGCTTAGCGGAAAAATTAGAAATGGTCTAAGTAACTATTTCAAACCTATCAGTAATCACAATCAACAATTCCATCCAGTGGAATGATAATGACGAAGCCGTGAAATACTTGCGTATCTGCCTCAGCACAGGCTTACATGGGAATGTCATGTACTGAAAAATTAACGAGATGGCATAGATAATTAATCCAGCTATACTCAATTATGAATCGAAATCCCTCCATGAAAGCTGAATGTGCCACTCTTCTGTACAAGTCACTAGTGCATTATTTAGTCTTCTATAGATGTGTAATACGGGGCTTCAAAATAAAATCTTTAGAACTGCAATCAACGGTCCCTGGCCGATCATCAACCAGCAACTCCTCCATGAAGTGTGCTTCAAGAAATGTACCCAGTTGAACAACACATTGCAAACCAAAAATTTCATGCAAATCTGGCAAACTGGAGTGAAGCTCCATACCACGAAATAGTCCAAAGAGAAATCCATGCCAATCAAAACGTACACTAGCCCAAGATCTCTTTTTGAGTAGTAATGATGACAAATGCAGCACACCCTAAACTAAGTGGCAATTGTAAGTTTTCTTAGGAAGTTCTAATTGCCGTTTATGCTACTTAATATGTTATATGTTAGTTGTTATCAGATCTTAAATCTAATTAAAAAACGGATCATAACAAAAAAAAGTTTTATAACCGAAAAGTACTTATGTATGTGACTTGTGAAGTATTCCCTGCTGCCGGATTTTTTTTCAAAAAAACACCGAATAATTTGATTAAACGCGGTGACGTACAGCTATTGAAATATTCCTAGAAACGCTGAACGCTCAGCTGGTTGTTAATGACATAATTCATAAAATTGTCCGACGTCGGCAAGGGTATTCCTGCAACTATTTCGCTGTTAAAATGCAATCGGATGAAAATTTGTGGTTTTTAACACTTCTATGTAGAGCAAGGACCACTGATGGCCCGTGGAAAATTAGACATGCTAAAAAGATTTAAATTTGATCACCAACAGGATCATTATGGGATGTATCTTTAAGGCAAATGTAGAATTGTAGCGCAATAAAATTAAGAACAAATCTTAAAATGTTGAAAAATGTCTAATTTATTTAATGGCGGTTTTTCATCCTTTCTCGGATGCTGCCAAATACTCACTGGTAGAGACGATAACATGTTCGCTGCTCAAATTTTTTTAACCTTACCAAGTTTCTCAGAAAGGGGGTGTTCTCAATTAAATTTGGAGGAGACATGGGCGATTAGTTCTAACCGTAACATTTAATTTTACTAATGTGACGGTAGATTGTGCGATGGCGCGTTGTCTTCGTGAGATAGGATTTCCCTTTTTAAATAATCCTGTGATTATTCTTTTCTTTTTCAAATGGTTTTTATTTATTTATGTATATATTTTTTAAAGTTACTATGTTTCTATTTGAGTATGAAGTAATTGTTACGATGGTAAGTGTAACATACATTGGGCGTAGTTTAAAGGCAACGTTTCAGAATATACAATAAATAACTGGTATAAGGGGAAGACGCCACGTAGGTGGTGCCAATTGTAGGGGAATGATGTTACGTTGGACGCCAGTTTGGGCACCACGTTGGGCGTCAGTTGTAGGGGTGTGTCACAAGATGGTGGCCGTACCCAAATATTCCGCGGCGAAAGAAAGCGAAGAGCAAAAGTAACGCACGTGCACGAGTCCTCCGTTAACAAACCAAGTTCGAAAGCGCCATTAGAATTCCTGTGGCCGAATTAAGACTGGGGGTACAACAGGAAAAGTTGGGTACAAAACCCAGATTGGAACACAAGACTCCCATTATGTGCCGCGCTAGGATTATCGAGACACGAATCCTAGAGCAGCACACGAATGCTGCACACAATCATAGGGGGCTTCGGAGAAAAGCGTCCACTACAACTATCTGACTTACGTAAAGATACAACCATTCTTACAAGAATAAAACCACTTACATGTATGTCTGCTTCTTTCGGAGCAGAAGCCGTATGCTTGTCCCAAGTGTCCAAAAACTTCTATTTCAAAGGGCGACTTAACTCACCATACGATCATTCATTTCGGTCAAAAACAATTTAGATGCAACTATTGCCACTTAAGTTCTGGACATGGAAATAAGCTGGTCAGGCGTGAAAAGCGGCATTTCCCCAAAATTCGGAAGACAAATCTCAAGGACTTGGAGTGACGAGGCAAAATTTATGATTAAATGATTTTGTTTATAATTTTGTTAAGGAAGAAGGAGAGTATGATTTAGGATCTTCATTCTGAGCGTGAGCCTGCTGGTACAGACCAAGATTTACCATCAATTCCTGAACATATAAAAGCGGGCGCTGTAGAAAATTCTGTAGCAGATGATGATCAAGAGTTGCTTCTTGTTTCAAAACACACCACTGGTGATACCATCTAGTGCAGAAGTCACCAAGAGATACCCATGTTTAAGATGTAGCAAACGACTTGCAAATCCAGAAGATTTATAATTGCATATAATTACACACAATTGCATTAAGTGTTTGCTTCCATCCGGATTTGTTACTCTACACCCCCATATTGTGTTTTTTGAGTTTGCTTCCAGCAAGAAGGATGGGTTCATTTGTATTAAATATTGAGATGTCTTGTTCTAGAAGTCGTTTTTTGGGTCGTCTACAAACATTCACTCTGTTAATGAGTGTCATCATGAATTTTGATTTTGGTGCCAACCGTCTAAAGATTTATGCGCGCTCCACGATAATGGTTACACCTCCACATACGATTCTAGCGTCTCTCATTTCCAAGATTGGATATCTTATAAGAAATGATTAATTAGTGGTGTTCCAATTAAAGATTTTTAAATGGGCTATAGTTTTGATTGTATAGTCAATTAAAAAGGAAAGACAGGAGATGTGATAATAGAAATTGTTTGATTTGCTCAACGAAGGGTTGGATTATGTTTAAGAGAGACCATAGTACGGTGTTGAGTAAGAGTGAGGTGTTGAGTGCTGAAGAATATTTTAAACTGCCGGGATAAGTTGTTTAGAAAATATTGTTTGATAGATGATGCAAGTTTTTCTTCCTGTACTTTTTGTTCTTACTGTTTTATTAATTCCATAAGTGTTTCTTGTTTCTAAGAAATATTTGCATCCCTTAAGGTTAGTGGGGTAATACCGTAATTGGTGCATACTGGAAGTTCTTGTCGCGGCTTATATCAGTTGATGTATGCGTCTTACACATCTGCAGCAGTTAGCCAAGGATAAGTATATCATAAAAACTTTATACAATAACCAGGTAAAAGTCCAACCCCTAGAAGACGAGATATATTCCGTGATAATTAAGGCATTAGTAGAAAAAAATACTGAATTCCATACATACAAACCTAGACAGGAAAGAAGCTTCCGAGTGGCTCTGAATAATTTACATCCAACAACTGAAGTAAGTGACATTAAAAATGCCTTGCAAGAAAAAGGACACGAGGTAATGTAAAGCAAAGAGACGACAAAAAACGCCATTACCAATGCACTTCATAGACATCAAACCCAGCAATAATAACAAAGAAATATTCAACATAGATTTACTATTAAACACCACAGTACAAATTGAAGCTCCTCACGCTAAACGCGAGATTCTGCAATGTATGCGATGACAAAAATTTGGACATACAAAAAATTATTGTAAAAACAATCCAAGATGCGTCAAATGTGCGGCAGACCACCTAACTAGTGCTTGCACAAGAAAAGAAAAGGATAATATCGTTAAATGCTCTAACTGCCAGGAAAACCATCCAGGCAACTACAGAGGGTGTCGGGTTCATAAGCAAATACAACAAAAAATGTATCCAGCATTAAGGGAACGTAAGATAGAAACGAGATACGTTCAATCAGGCATAACGTATGCCCACTAAACCCAAGCACAAATGACAAATCAACAAAATCCAATAAACGTAACAGCACCCGGAAACGACTTAAGCGGCCTAAAACAAATGATAAAGAATCTTATGGATCAAATGAGCACCCTCATTAACCTCATCTCAATGCTCATCAATAAAAAATAAATAATGGCTCAATTATTAAAAATAGCAGTATGGAACGCTCATGGCCTGTGTCAACATGCGCAGGAAATAAAATTATTCATACAATTATTTTGATCTAGACGCTCTATTAATCTCAGAAACACACTTTACCAGCAGAATCCCTCTAAGAATACCATACTACAACATCTACAGCACAAAACACCCAGACGAAACAGCGCACGGAGGTACGGCAATAATAATTAAACAGAATATTAAACATTACGAAAGAGCTGAGTACAGACACACCAACATGCAAGCTACCAATATTGCCATTGTAGATAATACAGAAGAAATAATAATATCCGCAATATATGTGACGACTACAACAGATTTTTCAAAACATTAGGAAACCGATTTATAGTTGGAGGAGACTATAAGCCGAAACATACTGTATGGGGGTTAAGGATCATAACTACAAAAGGCAGATAATCATTAAAGGTCATGAGAAACAACAACTTAAATTGTCTATCGACATTTTAGCCTACATACTGGCCCTCTGACCCCAAAAAAAATCTCAGATCTTTTAGATTTTTGCATAATCAAAGGCCTTAATACCAAAAAATTCTTAGTAGAATCATGTTTAGAATTAACATCCGATCACACTCCAGTTCTGATAACAATATACACACAAATATTGGGCAGGCCGAGGAAATCATCACTTTATAGCAAAAGGACCGACTGAGATTATTTCAGAGAAAAACTAGATGAGCAGATAACTCTAAAAATACCTCTAAAGACTGAAATTGATATAGAAGAAGCTGTAGTTGACATAACGAAAGCTATACAAAATGCGGCGTGGCAAGCAACCCCAGAGAGAAATGAAGTAAGATCTAAAGAAAAGTGTCCAATAATAATAAGGCAAAAAATATCAGAAAAACGCAAAGCTCGAAAAAGATGGCAGATAACAAGAGATCCGATGGACAGGCAAAGGTATAATAAGCTAGCAAAAGAACTCAAAAAGCTACTATTCAAGATAAAAAACGAATCCCTCCAAGAGTACTTAAGAGGTCTAACACCCACTGATGTAACAGATTATTCTTTATGGAAAGTCACTCGAAAACTCAAACAATCTCAGCAAAACTCAAACTCAACCAAACAACCTGGGCAAGCCACAGATAATTCAAAGCCGAACATCTGACCACAGTTTTTCAACCTTTTCCATCACAAATAACACCTGCCGAAGAACAAGAAATATATGATCAACTACAGTTCCATTCCAGATGGCTCTAAAAGTTTCAAAAGTGAGATAAACAGTACAGAAATCAACAAGGGTACGACCTAGTCATCGGTAAAATACTCCAAGAAAAATTTCTTGCAGCAATACAGCAGAGATTTAATGCAATTTTAAGAATAGAACATTTCCATGTCAATGGAAAATGGCTCAGATCATAATGATTACTAAACCAGGGAAAACTCCAACCGAGGTGACATCATACCGGCCAATAAGTCTACTTCCAATTTTATCAAAAGCCCTAGAAAAAATAATATTGAAACGCTTGACGGTAATCATAGAGGATGAAAAACTAATACCCGCTCGCCAGTTCGGGTTCAGAAAACAACACGGAACCACTGAACACATTCACATAATTGTAAACAAGATCAACGACAGTATGGAAGAAAAAGATATTGTTCAGCCGTCTTCATTGATATAAGTCAAACTTTTGACAAAATATGGCATTTAGGACTACTATACAAACTTAAACACACAATCCCACACCCTTTCTACTCTCTCATTAAATCCTTCCTCTCTAACAGAACATTCCATGTAAAATACCAAGAAGCTTATGCCGAACTCTATCCTATCGAATCTGGTGTCCCACAAGGAAGCATTTTGGGCCCCACATTATACTCACTCTATACAGCGAACCTACCTGAAACTGATACAACTATGATAGCAACGTATGCTGACGATACAGTGATCTTAGCTTCACACAATGACCCCATATGCGCAACCAGAAATCTTCAGGACCACGTAAAACACCTGGAGCTTTGGCTAAAAAATGGTGAATGAAAACTAATGAAACAAAATCGACACAAGTTACCTTCACCCTGAAAAGAGACTTAGACCCTTTCTTTATAAGTATAATTTTATTTAATACTTAATACTCGGATAGCGGGTAGGCGCTTATCTACAAACAGGGTAAATACAGGTCTACTACAAAGTACCGTCCTTGCCCTCATTTCCTTTACTGAGAAAGTCATGTCTTACCCTTCAAATCCCGTTACCATACTTTTTTTATTTTTATCTTACCAACAATTGACAAGACGCCTGGCAGGCGTGATGTTTCATCTAGTCGAACCCTTCAAATACATACTTGAATCAATTTCTATCCACTAAAACAGGCAAAAACACCACAGTATTATTTTAGAATCTCTCCCCCCCCCTTTTTCTCTTACACTTTTATCTTCTGATTTTGGTTATTTGGGAACCCCTTTTTACTTACCAATTGATTTTTGACTTATTGTTCTTGCCTGATATAAACATTTTCCTCTTTCTTTATTACTGTTGTTAATTTTTCATTTACCTGTTCCTATATGTTTGTTATAAAATTTTTGTATTACTTTATTTGTTTAATATTATTTTGCATGGTGGTGAAAGCGACACGTTTTTACTATCCTCCAGTTCCTAAAGATGTGGTTTGCTCTTTCAACTTTTTTCATAATATTTACTTAAACTATAGGGTATCTAGCGTATTACTTCGCCCCCCCCCCTCCACCAGGTTCTTCCATTTTCTTGATCCCTTTTTCCCCAAAACCAGTTACTTTCTCTTTTCAATTTCTTATAGTCAATTTCCTTAAATCTTCCATAACTTCCTTTTCTCTTTGTTTTCATTGGTTGCTATAATCTTATCTTCTTCACTATTCTCTCCTCTTCCTTACTTATCAGATGTCCCAATCATCTAATCTTATGTAGTTTAATATTCCTTATAATGTCTTCTCTTTCTAAGATCTCTAATAACTTGTGGTTTATTTTTAGTCTCATTAATATGTATTTTCCTATGTGTATGTTTTCCACTCCTTATTAACATGCTTTTTTTCTAATTCTTCGAAAACCTCCTAGTGCTCTATTTCAAATCTTCATATTATAACTATATATCGTCAATGTATCTATTATTTACTTATTGTTGTGTCATGCCGATCATACCTTCTTCAAGTTTAACTGTTATTATTGTTTTTTTCCTTGGTAGCATCTCTGGTATATATTTTCTCATGTACTGTATTAAACGTTTTTTTATTTATTTTGCAAAAAACCTATTAGAAGTCGATTACCAACATATATATGCTCACATTATATTCATTTCTCCCTCATGTGAATTGCATCGACGGTTGATCTTCCTGATCTAAAGCCATTTTGGTAATCTCCTATTTCTAATTTTGTAGTTTATTATTGAGTTCAAATATTTGTATGTTGTGTTCAGGAAAGTAATTTACCAAGACCACCTCAGTCATCCATTTATTAGGTACTTGCTCATTGGTTCATTTTGCTCCAGTAAACCAAGTCTTCAGTTTGGAAACAGAAAGAAATCACTTGGAGCTAAATCCGAAGATTCAGTTCAGGCCCCAACTTGTTGTCTTCGTGAAATTTCACTTTTTTGGACGACAGCCTTTGTCGTTTTTGATTGAGTTTTTTCTTTAAACAATTTTGTTGTAATTACATTCCTAGGCGATAAAACGACAACTGTTTCGTCTCTGTTACATACTGGTGGACCTTCGACTATGATAACGAATAGTTAGAAGAAGACGATTTTGGTTGATGGTTAGGAGAAAACCCATATTGCACACAGTTTTTCATGCAGGATATCATATACTTGTTCAGCCAAGAAGGTTGCCATTAGAGTAGCAATCCAATTCATCCAATCCCACGTTAATCAAAAACCTTCCACTTTTTCTCTATTTCTTTGGAAACTCATGCAGTGTCTACTTCTGCGGAAGAATATGAGTGGGTCGTTTTGGCCCAAGTTTAGTCTACTTATGTTTGAAAAGCGACGTTACCAAACAGGTTGTGTGGCGCCATCTCATAGAAATGTATCCTAATTATCAAATAACCCTCGCAATTACTTAGAACAGCAAAGAGATTTTTTTTAAATTAAGAACAGTTATGACGACCTTGCATCAAGTAAATCTTTGATTCGAATCCTGGAATGATTAAAACTTTTTAAATGTTTTAATACTATTTTGGACTTGGTAATAGAATTAATAAAAATAATAGAATAGCTTTATTTTTCTAACTCAGTAGTTCACATCCTGTAGATGGCCAGATTTAAATCTCCTTAATTTATTAAATTATTCCAAACATGGCGATGCAAGGAACCAGAAAAGCTTCGCGAACCATCGGTTTACCTTGCTCCACATAGAAGTGATGTCGCCAACGTGTCATAAATTTTCATCTGTTCTATTTTAACAACGAAACACTTGCCTGAACACCGTTTGAATGGCATCCTTGCCAACGTCGGATAATTTTATGAATTATGTCATTAACAACCAGCTAAGCGTCCGAGCGTTTTCTGGGAATATTTTAATAGCTGCACATCATCTCGCCGCATCAAATTATTCAATGTTCTTCTAAAAATTTTCTAATTTCGAGAGCAAAAAGCATTTCTAGGCAACTCGTTTTCTTGGCTTCTTACAACACAAAAAAATTATCCGTAATACAAGGTAGGTCTATAAAGTAATCAAACTAGTTTTTAGTTGTACAGGCAACCCTACGAACAACCAATAGAATTTGTTTAGTGTAATTTAATATTGTGTGCCACGGGGAAAGGTAAATCCCATAGAGAAAATGAGAGTAAATGTTGAGGGCGATTTAATTTGCACCCATAGCTAATTAACGTAGTTGTCCCTAAAAAACTAGCAAAACTATTGGAACCGTCTCAAAGATCGTTGGTCCTGATCCTCCAAATCTGTCATGCTTCTAAAAACTGCTGTGTTGCTGTGGACGTGGATGTATCTGAGGCACTCTTGGATCGCTACCGGCTTGCGCTGGGAGATGGTGCTCCGTTTTCAGTCGATCTCGCCTACCTACAGCCTCAGGTCCTCTCAAAGTTATTGTTCGGACAAGTTATCAGCCACTTTCTACAAAATAAAATGCAAAGGTGATAACTGGCTCAATACTAGCACCATTTTGGGGGCTACAGTGTTGTAAGCATCTGCCAACTTATCCCCGGCTATCCTTTGCATAACTTCCTGAAATATATGCGCCACCGCTTTGCTACGAAAACACCACGATAATCGTAGGAAATTTGTTTTCCCTAATAACAAATAAAGCAGATCGTCTAGCCTTTGCAAATGTCGGCCTCTCTTTTCCTCGCTTCGGTATTTTTCGCGTCTTCTATTAATATTTTAAACTGAACCGTTCGACCTATTAAGAGAGCATTGTCTGCAAAACTGAACTCTAAACATACGTTCGTATACCAGCCTTCCCTGTACCGGTCCGGAGCACGAGCTCTAGGGGCACCCCCTCCTCACTTGCTGTGTCGCGACTTCTTCTCCAATTTTAATCGATATTTTATTAGTAAAAATTGATTTCATAAGCAATCCCTCTCGGTTAGTCCCTGAATGATTCCGTATTACTATACGTTGTCGAATTTAGCGATATTTAACGAAATATTATTTTGCCCCCCTTCGGTCTTTGATCACGGAGACTACATACGCGATTACGTCTATCGTAGTTTACTGAAAACCGCATTGGATGAACTTTGACAGCACAAATTATTTGGTTCTATTTCAAATCTTCAAGTGAAACCATAGGTTTACGGCTAGTGAAGTCATCGACCTATTACGCCTGTTACATAGTCTTACTCATTGGTAAGTTTTTTTTAAGTTTTAATATCAACGACCTCTTTTCGAACCTAGTCTATGTATCTCTGTATAACGCAAAATATTCTTCCGTTCCTAGCCTTGTAAAACGTTTAGTAATTGTTTTGGAATGGTAAATATATGGAAAAGGTGCAAATTAGCTCGGTTTTGTTTTTAGAAAAATTTCTTTTCCTCTACAAAGCCCAAACTTTTAAACGGTACGCTCTCCTTTAATGTAGAGAATTCCAGCGAGTGGGTTGAAGATTTTTCTTGTGTTTAGGCAAAATGCAAGTTGCCGCCAGTGCTAGGCTCTCCCTGCGCGATGCATCATTAGGTGAGAGCAACTTCTACGTACTTCCTAGACATCATGCTAAAGATCAGAAAATAAAAACGACAAAGGTACAAAAAACTAGCTGCCAAAATCAAAACAGAGTCAAGAGGACTTAAAAGAAAAAGCTATAAGTTTTTAGTGTAACCATACATCTGCTCTAGAATGCGTTGATGGCATCCTTGTAGAAGAAGAATCCATTAAAACAGTTAGAAAACGTATGTAGAGAGCCCCAAACGGAGTAGCTGGGTGGATTGAAGAAAAAAGCATGACGGTCAGCCCTAATAAAACCATCACAGTAACTTTTACGAAAAGGAAGAATATAAGGAATTTAAAATTCCACCTTAGTAGAAAAAATACATTTGTTAGATGACACATTTTGGGGTAACTAAAATCAACAAATAGGCAAAATCGTAAATTCCTCTAGCAGTAGTTAAACAAATTTGCGGCAAATCATAGGATTTAAGGCCAAGTATGATACACTAGGGTAATCAAACCAGCTTTAACATATGTTAGCCCAAGGAAAAACTGGAGGGAACTAAGCTAAGACTAAGGAAGATTCAAAGATTTTGGTTCTATATATGAGAACTAGTAATATACAATGATACAATGGAATCCTTTTGTTCTTTAGGATCTGCTCTTGCCTGTCAAATGTTGACCATCCTAATCTCAGACTGCTGTTTACTTCAGTTGTCAAGTTTTGATTGTAAAGTTTAAGTAACTGATCGAAGTGTATGCGTTCCCGAATACTTTTTATTATTTCTCCATCGATGCTGATGTTATTATTATCATATTGGATCGTCGTCGTTTTGGTTTTAGTTTTATTTATTCTTAGCCCTACTCTTCCCGATCTACCATAGACTGGAGATCTTCAAAATGGTCTGTGATAAGCACACCTCATCCACATAGTGTAGGTTATTTAGGCTTCTTCCATTTATCTGCTTTATGGTCCTATTTTAGTTGCTTTCATAATTTTAGGGTCATCATATTGGTATTAGTGCAGTGTTTTCATTCGTAATGTGACTTGAGCTTATTCATTGGTGAACTTAATTATTTATCTATACTTCTCAGTATATTTTCTATTGCATATTCTGCTGTGTCAAATGCCTTTTGATAAACATATATTCAACAACATTAATGAGGATACATGTAGAGAATTCCGCTTCAGCTACTCCACTACCTTCCAGCTTCTTAGGATAATGGAATGCAGCATCCAGGGTTACACCAGAAAGCAAACCACCGGTGTAATTTTCCTCGATGTGACCAAGGCTTTCAAGAAGCTGTGGCACAACAAACTGGTATTCAAGGTTCAGCTAGTTAGGTCTTTCCTTTCCGGAAGGAAGTACTATCTTCTGTAACCCAACGGTAGCAAGAGCAACTGGATATTTTGAAAGATTGGTGTGGCAGGTGGAGAATGGAAATCAACGCAGAGACCAGAAGAACACCTGACAAACCTTAGGATCTTTGGAAGTTAGGTACAACCTACCTCGAGGTAATTTTGGATAGAAAACTGACCTAGAGAACCTATTAGTAGGCCGATAACCAAAGCGAAGTGCAGCGATATCGGCACTGGTCTCCCTCTTCTACTAGGAGAAATGATTATCCACCATTGACAAGTTGCTTTTCTATAAGACAATCGTTCGCTCTACCAGCTCCAGCTTAACGCTAAGCAGGTAAGTCATACAGTAATGGACTCCAAATCATCCAGAATTGAGCCTTAAAATGAGTCGTGAGGAACTACGACCTCCATCGCGACGGAGACATTTCCATGATCTAGATGTTTAAGTCCAAAAGAGGGTCAAAAAATATGAAAATTCCTCCATATGTGGCCTTACAGCTATGAGGACGATAGAGGTGCCCATTAGAAGCACTCAAAGACCTTGATTCCTTCGCGAGGTAACACGCCTGTACAATTCCAGTAACTGCGCTAAAAAAAGTTCTGTCGCAAGATGTTCTTCCTTTGATTTTTGTAGATTAGCGAGATTGGATTTGTTAAAATGTCGATAAGCATCTGGATGGAATTAATGTTGACTACAAGACCAGGTTTCGCTTTTCCATTTTGCTTTTCCAGGCTCTCCAGATGGAGGCTTCGATTTCGACACTCAATCTTCTATGTCCTTGTTAATTATCAAAATGAAAAGGTTACTACATGGCGCTACACTAGAACCTTCTCTTTTAACTTTTTCCAATGCGAAGGCGGATTAATAAAAAGGGGGAGGGCGTTTTTATTAAGTATTTTCCAAAATAATTGAGGAGGATGGGCTACGTTGATCTTTTTAAGTAGACTATGATTTAGTGGTAATCATTTGCACACGTAACCCATTAAGGAACAGTGTGATTACAAAACTGAGCGAATATCTCACAGTGGTGATATTGTCCTTGGGATCTTTCTTGAAAGATTTTTGCAAAGTAATAAGGACCTGCATAATATATAGAAGTCGGAACAGTTATTTACCAATCCAGTTAATCTCTAGAAACATAAAGAGTTTTCACATATTATCTGTTTTCATATGTTATATGATCCCTTTTCCCCCAAAAGAGGGCAGGCTTTACTGTACTCGCTGGGTTTGCCTTCTTTGCTGAGAGCTTCGCCAGAATAATCCATCTTAACATCATTACTACTCTGACAATTTGAATTTTCCGAGGGAAGAACATTTTTGCTAATAGCAGCAACACTCTTATTTGAGCGTTATCTATTATTGTGTAGTTTGTGAGTATATTCGTTCGTGCATTTTATTGAAAGCTCTGTAGATGCTCAATGGACGTGGTTGTTTCTTAGCTTTACGGTGGTGATTTTAAAAAAAAATTGTTAAAAATCTTTGACTGCTAGGTGGCAGAAGCAAAATATCTTTGCCATGAAAAATAAAGACCACATTCCTGCTATTCTATCGCCCAAAAGGAGCTAAAAACGTCACTAGTCTCTTACAGATTATTTGAACCCTTCATATGGGTTTGACCCGTCGGAAACGCAAACCAGCCACCTCGAAAACTTTTTGGCGGCACCTCATACTTCCAGCCCGTATCTCGCCTTATCACACAATGCAAGCTTCCGGGAAGAACACCTGCTTGCGGACTACCGGTGTTTGCTCGGCTGCGTTGTTCTGTACCCAGAAACGGTTCATAACCGCACATGTGGGCGCAATGAATAATGCATAAATACCCAAACCTCATTTGTTTCGTTCTGGGGATTGCGCGCCGCGGAGATATTGCGGCGAACCATGCCCAACAACTGCTTAGGCGAATACACGCACCACTTCCGCGTGGTATTTGAATTTCTAGCGCTGGCACGAAAAATAAGTGAAAGGACTGTCCAAAACAGCCGTTTCTTCCCTTTTACGGTTCTGAATCTCTGCTTGCACAATCGCAAACTGCACGTTTTTCTTCTTTAAGAATCCATTTTTGCAAATGGCGGCTTTTCGGTTATGGTAAATCATCATTGGTTTCTCTTCTACGAAGAGTGTCTGATAAGTTTTTGAACTTTTGAATTAACGCAACAAACTCCAGATCTGGGCAAGTGTGGTCGGGCAAAGTTTCTTTTTTGATACTGCAGTTTTTTCTTTAAAGTGAGGCAGTCAGAAAGAACCCGAAGCTACCAGAAATGTAGGTTTGGCCCGAGGAGAAAAATGGTTGAAAATATTTCGTCTACTTTGACTATATATTGAATGTTAGTAGTGTGTACTAAATGATACTGTGAAGACGACAAAAATTCTAAGGTAATATATAAAGAAAACTGCGTATATACAGTACATTAATTAAATAAAGAAAAAGGTATTAGTAAAGTCTGGAAAATGATTTTTAGCTTTAGAAGAGAATGCTGTTTATTGTAGTAAAATTTTGACCTGCATGATACCAAACCTCCTAGACAGTCAAACAAAGTCGAAGTCAAACAAATTTGAAAAAGATTGCTGCCGCACATAGCCAAAATTCATAAAGAAACTTTGAGTAACACGCCAAGGCCTTATTAAACGTCTTCGTAAGTTGGTGAAGAAGGCAGTTATGTTCTCCAAGAGCTCAAAGCTGGGAAGAAGAATAGAGGCTACGATATTGTTGACGATCGTCACTTTTTCAGATTCTTGCAACATCAACTGGTTTGTAGTTTCGTCACTTCTGTTGAAGATATCAAGAAAAGTCGGAATGAGTTTATCAGCTCCAAACCACTCTCTTTTTTCTATGAGTTCCCCGAAATGTAATAGAAAGTAAGGGAAATTGACACGATTCAAGAAAACGCTAAAAACAGTATTTTCTGTTGTCTTGTCCTGTTAATAACACCGGGAATTAGGAAAGTTATGTAACGCGTTTTTGATTTTGATATATTTTTAAAATATTGTACTACACTCTATGCACTTTTGCATCTGATTAAATCAGTTGTGAAACCAGTTCTTCCCTGTCTCCTCAGAATATAAGTATACTCGCCATCCTGCGTTATTAGAAAATCCACATTGTCAAAAAGTCAGTTCCTTTTTAGCGTATTCTTCACATAAGGTTTCGTAACCTATTATGATGTTGTTAACATCTTGAGGTCTTCCATTTTCCAACATATTAAGCATCTCGCATCATTTAAAAACGTGTCCTGCCATCTACTTTTAGGTTAAGGTATGAGGTACCTAAGGGGAACAAACGTCCCTTTCACAGATTTGTTTGAATTATCGGTGCAAGAGGTTTTAGACACGTTTTTGGATATAGTCACGTGTCTGCTGGACTCAAGCGACAGACGCTAGAGGGCATCTTGATCTCAGAGGGTCTTCTGATATTCTCTGGCTTTCTTGATATCGTTAAGAATAATCATCTTCCAGAAGCCAACCAATACTCAAATTACGTGCAAATTTGCACCGCAAAATTGTTCGGTGTTCTATTTTGACCAAGATGGCAGTGTAGACTCTTTGCTTGCTCTATATTGCAAAATTTCCCCACTTTTCATCTTTGACTGTCTTTGGTATTTCTTACGGTAAGATATTATGATTTACAATTCTGTCTGCGCATATAATCCTCCAGTTTTCTATGATCTTCTAGTGTCTTTGGCAGGCTTTTCGATTCGCACTCTAGGAAATTGGAATATAAGAGCTCTACAACTACTTGAAATTATAATTAATCAACCAATTTGGCTTGCAACATTTCAGGCCTCTGGTGTCACCGTGTCTTATTAGCTTAGTTGTGTAAAATGACCTAAGAATAATCAATTTTAGTATTAAAACTATACAATCCCACCAAATAGAGGTAGGAGCATTGATCGTTTTTGTAACTTCCTCTGTTGACGTCACCCCGACGCTGCCACTCAAAGTCGGATTCTTCCATTTATCCATCTATAGGGTGTGTTCAAATGAAATTCGTTCGGAATGTGTAGACAAAACGCAAGCAAATGGAAAGAGTAGTACGTATTTAATGTAGTTTACTGCGTAAAATGTCTTACTGTTTGAGCAAATACAAATTTTAATCAGCCCTTAATTGCAGTTTTTACACCCTCATTGGTGTTAAATTTTTGTTCTTTTAGGAGTTTCTTTATCGACAAAAAGTGAAACTTATATTTCTTCTCGGCTTTCATAGAACTTTTGCGACCATTCAGTAACGGTTGTCGTAGGTACGCCCTTTTAGACAATTAATGAATGTTGATATCTGGACGATCTTCTTCAAGTATGCAGTCTATAGCAACCGATACAATTTGCCAAAGTTGGCAAGCACACGCGATGTAGTTTTAGTAATTAAAGTACTTAGGAATGATGTTCCTTCTTGTCAAATAATAAAAAAAATGTTGGATGGCCTCAAATGAGGAGTTGTAGCAACTCAAAAAGTATTGATAATCTAAATGGCATGGAATTGAAGATCAGCCGCACAGCTGACATGGTAGGCCTTTACAGACAATCCGAAATAACTACTTAGGCCTGCTCAAAAGTACCCCAAATTTTAACGATTGAACAAAGCCCTCTTTTCCGCCTTCGTTCTGAAAAATTTCCCTGATGGTTTTTTGACACCAGTTGAAATGGAAGTTTACCACTACAATAAAACGTGAATGAAAACATACAGGACTACTACCACCTAGCAAATTTTGAGTCTAGTCTTCACAAGATAAAGCTTTGGTGATTGATTATTTGGACCATGGTACCACAATTATTGAAAAATATAAATCCATAGGGTGGATAAAAACATAGTAGATAATTTTTGAACGTAATTCGTGAAGTTTGATTTGAAGTGATGGTTCATTTGCCATATTCTCGTGATATAGCCTGCAGTGATTCTTATCTACGCCAAAAATTGCAGGAATAAAATTTGATAGTAATAGCGCAGTCCAGAAATTGTTTGATAACAGCGACCAAGAATTCTCCAAAACTGCTGGAACAAATAGAGTAAATGTCTTAAGTGAAAAAAATTATGCAAAGAAATGACTACTTAGACTGTAATAGGGACAATGCACATCCTGAACATCCCTCGAGTCAAAAAAATCAAAATGTATTTTGCAAAGAAGAGATAAAAAATTAAAAAACATATTGGTGTTCATAAAAAAATGTATTGTCTTTGAGAAAGACTATAAGTGACTCGAAGAAAGCTTCGTGTATTAAAAACGCCACCATAACAAAAAGAGAATTTTAAGACTTTATTATAGGTGTAGTTATTAATCCTTTCTGCCACAAAATTATTGAATGATGACTAAATGACAAATTCGGCTTATTCAGCGACTTGCGCTAGCACCTAGGCGACGTGGCAATTGCCTCAAGAACAACATTCTGGGGCGGCTAAAACACCAACACGTTTCAAAAGTCCTATCTTATCAATCTCCCAGGAAGAACTAACAAAAGCACAAATAATTGTTATAATTCTCAAACATTTGCAATGGTTTAAGTTTTGGTAAGCGAGAACCAAGATCTTAGGTCTTCACCTTAGTACCTTATCCCAGTATTTTGCTTGGGATATCGCAATACTTGTTGTGGTCAAAATTAATATTAAGGTCATTCCTCTAGAGTCCGTTGTCCAAATTAATTTTAAAATTTTCCATTTTATGAGCAATCCGCCTTTGAGTCATAATACTGAGCAACACAACGCGTATGCTTGTAATTTTGGCCCCTTCTCTTGCAAGCTGAAAGTGTTTGGTTTTGGGAGACATTAAGTAGTACGACCTTTTTAGATGCCTTTTGTAAGCCAAGTTTTTGAAAGTGCCGAATTAAAAAGGCAGCAACACATTCGTTCCCCACTTAGGTAATAAAATCTAACTGCAAAGAGACGAGTTATATTAACAGCTAGAGTCTTGAACAGAATTATTCATTAAGTGTAATATTATTATGGCAAATCCATGTACGCTGAAACGTAACTAGAAAATGCATTGTCTCTTTTGGTCCGAAGATTTCGGTTTTTTATTGTGTAGAAAATGCTGACTGTTGAGGTGCATCTATTCTAGAAAGGTCATGAAACTGCTCGCCTCGTTGCTCACCTCCTTCTTCCTTAGTTGATTTTGAAAATAACAGCACTGTGGGGGTCACCAGGATAGCTCCTCAATTTTAATTTGTGTGACTATCTTTGGCAATCATACAGAGCGAGTCCTTAAAAAGTTTTTCCATCTCTCGATTTTCACTTGGAAGAGCAAGAAGGTTCACTACCTACCTTTTTTTGTTCGCCTTTTATTTTATTCACCATTTACTTGTGGACGCCATTTGTTTAAGAAGGAAGAATTGCTTTCTTTGCTTGCGCTGACGGATCCAGATTTACAGGTTGAGAAGAAATCCAGAAGACGAATATTTTATTTATTCCACTATTGCAGAACAGTTAATTTTATTTTACCTTTTAAATATAAAATTTATGCTACGCCCATAACTATAATATAAATTTGCTATTCTCGTAGAAAAAATTCTGCACACCTTGATCATACTTTAACATAACAAAATTCAAATTATGTGGTGTTGTATAGCTACATACATAGTTGAGACAGTTGTGTACAGATCCCCGTCCTTTATTCTTCCACGGAAGCATCTTGTAGCTAGTGCATTATGATTTAAATGAGTAATTATAGCTCGTTTACTATTTATCTTGGGTACTTGAGAGTAGCACTGAGCAACCAACATCAACCAGAGTAGAGTTTGTGTGTCAGGAAGCGAATAATTTACTCCAAAGAACTGAAACATGGGCAAATAAAATATAAACCACAATAATAACGGTATAGAACAACTTAGTTGAAGATGTGCCTTTTAGCTGTTGAGATCAAGGTCAATTCGGGATGTAAACTAGTTAGACCAATCGTAGGTGTTAGTCCTTTCGAATGTCTGTGGTGTTGCGAGTTGGAATGGCAGATTTATTGGAAGTCTGTCTTTTCTTATGTGTATGTTACGCCAAATTGTATGGCTGTACCTGTAGTGTCCAACGCGCTAGTTGTTCGGAAGACATCTTGAGAGTGAGCAGCTATTAAAGTGTTTGGCTGTTGGTAATGACCACTGTAAAAGTCTGTTTGAGAAATTCGCAAAATTTATTTCTGGCCTACACTATTATCAGCACCTTTTATTGGTCAGCTAGTGTCGATTAAAACGTAAAAGAGAGCTGACATCAATTTGTAAGATGACCAGTGCTTTAGAATAAGTTGTTCTTTTTGTATAATTTGCTAGTAGCTTCATCAAAAGGTTCTTCAATGAGCTACACTGGAATGGCTGCTGTTGATGATTCTGATGTTGCTCAACGTGGACTTATCTTTGATACCTTGCTTAGACGCAAGTTATAATATGTTTACCTTTCTTTACTTCATAACTTCATTTAACTCATAAAAGTCTATCTCGGGGAGTAGAGTACACCAAGACACGATATCTGTAACCGGAGCAATGTCCAAAAATTCTTTGAGACAAGTTAGGGATTAGAGTGTCCAAAATACTCTTTGCAGCAGTTGTAAATCACTAAAATACTGAATGCATCAACTCAAACCAAAGCAATGTCCAAAACATTGTTCAGAGCACTTATTCAAGGTTGGAAGTATCCAAAATATTCTTGGGAGCAGACACGACGTAACTACAGTATTCAGAATTCTCTTCATAAAAGTATCTAATCTAAAAAGGACTTTAGAATTAGATGCTCCCTCTTCCCATGCGTACTGAAAGTTTTGGAGAAAATTTCATATCTTTGTTTTACTTTTCTTTCTGTACTGCTTTCCCTTTATCTTTAATAGCTTTATAATTTTATCTCCATGACTATAACGATATAATTTATTTTAACTTTATTTTAGCAATCTTTGTATTGCTACTCATGTAAAGTCTTGCTGTAATGAATATTTTACCACTATATAAGTCGTTAAGGTTCATAATTGTAGTATGATAGTTTGTATTACCCCTTTTTTAATCAGTATCACCTTTTTGCTTAACAAATTATTATCTAGTTTCTGGAGTGGGTGTAAAACCATTGTAAATTGAGAAGACAAGGAACAGTTCGATGCAACACCCTTAAGAAAAGTCTTAAGTGTTTGCATGGCATTAGCAATTTTTGGAAGGGCGAGAAGCAATTGAAAATGAAGGTCATTTTGAAAAAAGGATTGACGAGAATGAGGAGAATATTTGCAATGCTCTTCACCTTCTCGAGGATGACCGCCGATTAACGTTTGGGGGCAAAATAAGCTACGGTTATCCCGTTTCAAAGAGAACCTTGAAGATGAGTTTCTTATCCAGTTTTAAACAGGTGCCCCAATTCTATAAAAAAATTGAGGATTTGTTCTAGAGTACAATTGGAGACCCTTCCTTGGGCTTGGAGGACAGAGATTTGACGATGTTTTTTTTTCTCCAGCCTACGGTAGTTTATTGTGCCTACTAATACGTCTTCGACGTCACGTACACACGTGGGTTTTCAGTGAGACTCGAACTCGCCCGCGCGCTGGCTTCCCGGACAGAGCAACATTCGCTCGTGACCAGTCGACCACAGCGGCGGCCTGCCGATGATGTCACTTATGCGTCAAATATTAAGTCATTAAAAGGGGGAGGGAGGTTAACATTTTAAATTTTCTTTGCTATTGTAATCGACTTCAAAATTATTAATATAATTTTTTGCGCTTCTATTTATTGTTAGTTAAAATTTAAAAAAAAGACATCAATTGGTAATTACCTGGGAAAAATGGCATGTCAGGGTTTATTGTCTTTTTCCAACTTGAACCCGGATTCACAGAAACTTTCAAGTAGCCCAACTTTAGAGTATTTAGTACTTTATGTGGGAAGCGGCGGCTCCAATTTTTGTCAGCAGCGTGGGAAATTACAAGTAATGCGTTCCAGTGTAAAGCAAGAACAAATCTCCAATTTTTTGTCGGATTTTGGCCAAGAAGTTTCGGCATGGAAGTTCGCAAATTTGATGTCGCTCCAAAATTAACCAGCCGTTAATCAGCGGTCGTCCTCGGGAAGGCTGCGAACAGTGCGAATATTCTCCTCGATCACGCTGGTCAAAAATTATTTATGCCACACACAGGATTCTTAAAGGTGTTGTCTCCAAAATGTTCCTCAAGTCTTCTCAAAATTCCGGGCGGCCTGACATCCTCTGTTGTGATAAACCTGATAATCCTTTACGCAACAGACGAGGTACCTTTTGTTCTGATAACTGGAATTTTCTTAAGGCATTTCTACCACAAACTCTTTGCTCACCCTAAAAAGAAAACTTCCACCTATATTTGATTAATTTCATCAACGTAATTAAAAACTGGAACACAATAAACATTCATCAATTTGGGTAAGCTGTAGGCATTCGTAACATATTTATGAAGTATGGGGAGTAATTCTGGTGAAGTGGATACGCAGTCAAGTAAAATTTCTAACAATAATTTTGTCTCAAAACCTCAGATTAGTTATCGATCAACTCTTATATTGCACCAAGGCCGCACATGTAGCAATAAAAGAACTCACGTTCTCACCTGGAGTCCAACGGCCTCTGCATTTAGTTAAGTAGTAGCTTCTACTACATAAAAAAATCATTACCAAATTCGGTGTTAATTATAGCACTTTGGTGTCACTTCCTCTATGACGTCAGCTTTTTAGGGATTAGTTGCGGCATTTAAAAACGCAAGTGCGAAATTACGTGTTAGATATGAGCCGATAAGCTACTACAAAATTGGTTTTAACTGTTTGCGGCCACACGAATGCGTCACAACAACGTCGTCATACCTATGACTGACGTTATAAAATTCTATTTTTAATGTGTAAACTTTTTTGTGGACTTTGCACTAGGACATCTTTTCTTCTACTTCTTTTAAAGTATTGTTTTTAAGGCTAGTATTTTGGCAATTGTTTCTTAAGTGTTTTCCTTATTTTGCACTTGCTCATTAATAATTTATCTCATAGTAGACGATCCACCTATTTAATTCTTCTCTTTCAAAAATAATTTCAGCTTTGGGAACCGTTAAAACCGACAAAAAATTGGCAGTCATCATGCCTGAAAGCTTTCTAAATTATCCGAATGGTTTCTCCAGCTCCGCGTATAGTTCGATGCAGAAAGCAAGATATGCAAAACGATCCTGAAGAGCAACCAAACGCTCAGAGCTCAGCCACGCCACATTTTATATCAGCTGTCTTTGTTTACCTTCCGTTCAAATGTATAGGCTATCTTTGTTTACTTTAGAGCAGATATTTGAAGTGCACCTTCTCTCTCACACATTTCAATGCGAGTGCAAAGACATCCCATCTCATATATTGAAACGTCTGTTCACATTTTCCGATCTGTATCTAAACACCTTATTCAAGCGTTTACACATCAGGAGCTGGCTCATCATACATGACGGTTTCCAAGTAGATCCACAGGTAAAGGTCATGGGGATGATTCTGTGGATCATCCAGTTGTTACTGAGATACTGACGAACGTTAACGCTGAAGTGAGCTGGAGCTCCATCATGCATCAGCCATATCATCCTACTGTTAATAGCGCGTTTTAATCAATAAAAGTAAATTATCATTGTAGATACATTAAGCCATGGAGGTGTTGTAAAAGAACGATTGGCCCAACTGGTCAAGTTGATCACAAATAACTGCAAACATCAATGCAAAATCGTTGATGATGATGAACTTCAATCATTCCATGGTGATTCTGCCTAGCCTACAAAGAACTGTAGAATAGGATAATCATGCCATTCCTATCAGAGGTTGTTTTATAGGTGAGAAATATTGACAGCAGAAATCCCCTAACAGTAGGGGTCTGTTGCAAAAACTAATTACAAAAGCCTTCTCTTGAAGGAAAATGTAGTAGCAGTTCTTGCGTAGGATACTCAACGCAGTTAGTTGGCATACAGTCACACTGGCTAGCCGCTTGTCTAGTGCATGATGCACCCATTCTGCGTGTTTACTCTGTCTCACTCTTGTGATTTGGTTACTGTCTATGAAGATGCCTACTATGGTGATGGAATATAATCTTAAACTCACGGAAGTGATGCGTTTACCTTTTTGAGCACACGCTATATAAACAAGCGCCAGAAAACTTTCTCAAAAAAATTAAATTTTTAAGCGCGATAAGGATGCAAGAAAATGCAGACGCGGCTTGCACTATAGATGATAATGGTAAAGCTTTAACGCTTCGCGTAGGATTACGACCTACGAACTGAGAGTTTAAGGCTCTCATATGTTCCCACCGCGCTTTAGACTACCGCCATTACTACCCCTTGTTCAAAGTGACTGAGTAGGCCACCCACCAGGCATCAGCGAGCTCCGGAAAGTGAACCCGGGTCCGTCCGCAGCACAGCCCCTCAACCACAGGACCACGTTGGCTATTAGCTCTATAAATGCGCGCAAAAATTATTGGCGCACTGGGTTGCAGAATCAAAAGGCGTCAATACTAACTGCCTCACTAGTCACTTTTTTGGATTTGTTTGGACCATCTTTTTGGAACACTTTTTATGTTCATTTATAATAAAAATAATCAGTCGCCTCACATGTGTTTCTATTGAACAATCCTTATGAATTTTGCTATGCAAATGACGTAAGGCATATTTTATTGTTATTACTTCCTATCACTTTACAACTAATTTGCTGCCCATGTTGAAAACGACTCGTTCTTAGAACAACCACGGGCTATATTTTTAATTTATTAAAGGCATTTCCAGGAACTCACGTCCGGACGCGTTTTTTATATAATAATACGAGAGTGACAATTAGCTTGGTTGCTAAGGCAATTAAGCAAGCGATTTTATTGTTTTCATTATAATAACTTGTCTAAGCTTCAATAGTTTTCTTGAAGAAGAATCTTACTTAATTTTTGCAATAATTATGCATAATAAATAGAAGTTATCAGCGTTTACCTTTCAAGTACAAGGTTTAATGATTTACTTACCAGAACGGCCAGTCAAGTACTAGAAAGGCATTTAATATCTATATGCGTGTGCCAAGTTTCAGCAGCGTATTAACAACAATTTTCGTTTCCATAACATTAAATGTATTTTTCCATTCTCAAAATCAATCGTCAAACCAATTCTTCCACTTTTCCTTGGGTACGACCGTCATCTCGCTTCATTAAAAGGTCCTCGTCATTTGAGTATCATTTCTTTTTAGACTCTACGAAAGGTTTTATTTCCAAACTGCCACAAGCTCGGAAGAGATATCCAAAGAAAACAAACTTCTCTCGCTTAAAAATAGTTGTGCAGAATGGTATGAATGTCCAAACCTTCTATTCCCTGCCTACAGGACATGTGTCTGTTGAACTCAAGTATCTTCCTTTCAGACTGAACTTTCCCTCCTGGAACTACCGAATATGGTCGTCTCACTATAGTTGTTTGTATGACGAAACATACCACATTACCTTTTGAGACCTTAACTTTGAAATATTGGTCCATGTGATCCATATGGCTAACAGCAAATGGCTAGTATAGACTCAATTTCCATAAAGGTATTATTATGTCAATGTTCAACATATCTACTCGAAGCAACCAAACTCTATAACGGAATGGCGCATTTTTTGTTGCTCAAAAACTTCAAACAAAATAATGAAGTTTAGGAGTCCAGCTATAACCAAAACCATGACAAGATCAGAGACCAATGGTTAATTTGAAATTGTTTTATACGTTTGTACTTGTTAGCTGTGGCGTTACTCTAGCAACCATGGCGATAAGTCAAAAACTTCTTGTTTTTCTATATCTCGCCTCTTTTTCTTCACTTCATTATATGCCTAGTAAACGTTATGAAGACGTGCATGGAGTAACTACCATTCTACTACGAGAACTTCATTATCCTCGCATGAAGATTCGTTCAAAATGTAAAAGAGACATAAACTCACTTCCTAAAACTATCCTTTTATGGTCAGAATGGTACGTAAATATTTTTATTTTTCCTAAATATCTCTTGAACAGATAGAAATATACAAATTTTACTGTTGCCTAGAATATCCAATCAAAGAGTATAAGAAAGTCAAGCGTGAATTATATGGCGTGTTTCAGGCAAATGCTCGTCTATTTCCAAAGATAACCCACTATCAACCCATTCATTCCAGAAGGAAGATTCTTCTGGCAATAACCAATTAAAGTCACAAAGAGATACTAAAAAGGTTTTCCAATATTTTCCAGTGTGTCAACACGAGTTCAAACCTGCACACTCTATGGGTGTGTGTCAGTTTACAGAGGCATTGTTGTATTATATTACACGCAGTTTGAGTGTCAATCAATGTTCGGAGGAAATAGGACCTTATTGACCTTATTGTTCGATGATCTGCAGGAGTTCCAGAGAGAAGTTTCCCCAAGATCGAGACGTTTATCCTTATATGACACTTGTTAGGAAGATGCTCGAGTCCAATAGGCATGTCATCTAATGACAGTTGAGAGAGTTTTTGAACACTTCTGCATCCTCAATCTACACCATTCTACCCTATTATCTTCTAACCAAAAAGTTTTGTTCCTTTCGGGTACCTCATAGTTTAACCAACGAGAAGCTGACAGGGTGCGCTTTTTTATTATTTTCTTTACACGTTTTTCGCAATTCCAGTGAATAAATGAGAAGCAGAAGTCGGTTACTTCTACCAAAGGTGTGCAAGATGGTATACTTCATGTAAAAAAAACACGACGCACCTGTGAGTCAACGAATATAAATTTGAATATAAAACAAGATTATTCTCAGATAAGAAGAGAGGCTTGGAATTCGTCAGTAAATAATAAATCATTCAATTTCAGCCTACATCAATAGTTATGTTGTACTAAGATTTTTCATTGTGATGAAGAGTTAGGTCAGCATTAATCATCCAAAATTAACAGTTTGACAATGGGCGAAGAAAATGGGGCAATAGAAAAAGACACAACTACAAAAACTCTCAACGTGGGACATGAAAACCACGAATCTGAGTTATTTTAACCGAAATATGTGGGTGAATCACATAGAAACCAAATGTTTTACACCCCATGCAGTGAACCTGCAAAGGTGCAGAGCTTCAGAGCGTTGTAGGGTATCTCGATATGAGAGTAAGAGGTACGCTAATAGCATTGTAGTGTATCTTCTATCTAGTGTTTCGATCCCATGTCTTTTTCTCCTGACTTCAGTGGACCCTAAAATGTGTATTTTGAATTTTTGTCCATTTCCGCTTCTTTTCGTGTCAATGTTTTAATATTCCAGCATCCTATTCTCGTCAATTTCCTCGCTAGTCGTTTCCTTTGAGACTGTCCTATTCCGAGCTTCCTATTTCTGCCCTGAATCATCTTACCTTGGGTGGGTGATTGATCCAACGACGAGGACCCCGTTACCTCGGTACAACTGGTATCGGGTTATATCCCCTGAAGCTGGGTCGCCAGAGCCTCGTTTGTTATCCAGTAGACGGTACCACGTGCAGATGAGGTTGACTGATTTGGGTGACTAGATATTGGTGCCACCCCTTACCCTCTCAACTCAATCATGTAAATGTGCTGGATCTTTTATTATAGCATCATTAAAGTCACTTGGTTAGTAATAATTTTTAGTAGTTGCACCCGGTATGTCAAAAAAAATGTAACATTCACTGATTTCCCATTCTGTTTCGAAGAGATTGCGATCGTAAGAAATTCCCATGACCTTCCATTTTTTTTACAATTTCAGTGCGATATTTAAAGAGAAATATTCACACTTTAACGAACAGAACGTAAAGGAACGCCTTTTAGTTCCATCAAGGTTATTGGTAACGATTTCGCGGAATATTACCAAATAAATTATTGAATTTAATTGGCTTTATCACAATTTGCTTCGCTTAATTTGATAACCTCGTTAATTACGCCATTGTTGTGTGGGATCCGGCACCGATGGAAACCGGATCAGAGCTCGCCATGCAGGATGTCGCGTCAATCGCGGCTCCTCCAAATTATCCATAATTAATTTCTTGTTGCTTTAATTCTTATTTTCAAGTTCTGGGTACTTTTCTGCCTAAACATTTTGGTTTGTTATTCAACTTTGATTTCTCTCCAAGAAGATGACTAAAATAGGGGACCTGAAAAGTCTAAAATTAGGTTTAGCAAAAATTTTCCTTATTACAGAGCTTCATTGGGGTGTTGCTTTACATATATATGCAGTGTTAACAGGCTACTTTTGGCTTTTTATCTCCAGTTCACTATCCCTTTCTACTGCCTGTAACCATCTTATTTTGGGTCATCCCTGTCTTGTATTCAGTGTAGGCTTTAAATGCAGTACTTTTTTCACTATACAGTTGTCTTCCCTTTTTTCTAAATGTCCTAGTCATCTTAAACGTGGATTCTTTATAAATTGTGTAATTGTAGGTTCACCATACTTCAACCTCAACTCCTCGTTAGTTCATCTCCATATATCACCTTTTTTCCTCCAAATATTTTTCTAGGCATTCTTCTGTCCCAGATCTCTAATTTTTGTGATTCTTTTCTGTTCGTAACCCATGTTGGTCGTAGAACTCTCTTTTATATTATCCATTTCGCTTTTCGAGATATAAATTTGGATCTCAAGAGTTTATTTAACTCCACAACGATCTTTATTTTTTTTATTCTGTGCTGGCACCATCCTCCGTTAACCATGTTCCTCAATAAACAAAACTCCTTATTTTCTCTATTTTCAACTTATTCCCATTTTGTAGTTCTATTTCCATTTGTTTTTGTTTCTTCTCCTTTCCAAATTCATGTACTTTGTTTTTCTCTTCTGAGGCCCACACCTCTTGCCTTTATTTCTAATTCCTTTATTACTTTCTTTGGGTTTTCTTTGTTGTTGCTGAAATAGTAATATCATCAGCATAGGAAAAACATTGATGGCTCTTATTTATTATTGTTTCTGTACGATTTATTCCGCTTTCTCTAATGACTTCCTCTAGAATTCTATTAAAAAAGGTTGTAGATAATAAATCATCTTGTCGTAATCGGGTTGATGGTTCAGATATTAGGTTACTGACTTACTTCAACAAAAATATCGTACCCATCAATACCATATTTGTCACATAATGTTTGTAATTCTTTTAACGTAAAAATTTGATCAATCATTGAATGATTTTTTCTAAGCCCACCTTGGTATTCTCATATATGTTGTTCTGAGTGTTTCTGTGGTCTGTTGCATATTACTGTAGCTAATATTTTGTATAGGGTATCTAATAATGCTATCCCTATATAGTTATGGCACTCTTTTTATGTAATGGTATAATTATTGCTTCATTCCATGTTTTCTGTATCTCTTTCTTCTCTTATATTTCTAAACTGCGTATCTTTTCCTTCAGTTGATCCCCTCCATTTTTTATCAGTTCCGTGGCTATTGCCACTTTTCATTTGTAAATTAATCTCTTCTATTTTTTGACTCGTTGGTGCTGCTACCTCTACTTCATCTTCATTCTTATAGTTTTCTTCATTGTCTTCGTTCACTTCATTTATGACATATTTTGGATTTAAAATTTTTGCGCCTCCGTCTCTTCTCCTACTAAAAATTTCCTTTTTCATCTTTACAGAACAGCGACCTCGACGATATCTTTCCTTTGGCAATGTTCTTCCAAATTTCGTAGTTTATTCTCGTAGTACTCTCTCTTCACCTTTCTGTGCATACCTTTTATTCTTACTTTCTGATTTTGTACATTTCTGCGCCTTCCAAGCTGTTAGTTTGCAACATTTACATCTTGCTTCTTGTGTTTTATTTCTACTTTTGTTATATTGAATATCAAAGCAGCTTCTTTCCTAAAGTTTCTTTTGCTACTATCTTAATATAATTTTCCATATTCCGCCACTCTTCGTGGATTTTTTCTTCTAGGTTAATTTCTTGTAGGGTTTCTTCTTGTATTTTTCTTTTGTCTTCTTGCTGTAATGTTTCTACGTTAAAAACTGTTGGCATCGACCGTAATTTTCCCTTCTTTTTTGTTGTACTAAAATTTGTGTTTACCCTCACTAATATAAGGTCTAATCGTATCTTTGCTCCTTTATATAATCTTGCATAGCTTTCTTGAACTGCTCGTGTTATCAATGGTTAATTTACCGTTCTGCCATCCAGTGAAATCCAGGTCCCTTTATGTACGTTCTTATGTTGGAAATACATGCTCATAACTACAATTTTGACCTGCTGCTAAATCAATCAGCTTCAACCTATTCTAGTATGATATTTCGTGCTTACTGTGCTGGTTTATTACCAGTTGATAGCATTCTTCCCTGCCCACTTTTGCGTGGCAGTTTCCTAAAATCTTATTTAACTGATGTTCTGGGAACTTATCGAAAACTTCTTCAATCTTTTTATACAATATATGCTTCTCCTTTTCTTCCGTCGATGCATTTACATTGAGAAGGTTGAAATTCTTACCTTCCATTTTTACTTGCAGATGACACATTTTTTCATTGGTCGGGATAAATTTCATTACCAAATGTTTAATTTCTTTTGCTACTAGAAAACCTGTTCCAAATGTTATTTTTTTGTTTCCACTATTAAACAGAATATCTTTTCTAATCCCACAACTGACACTTCTTTTTGTTGGATTTAGTGTAGGCTAATTATGTAAATTTTGTATTTCTCGCTTCCGCCTTACCTTTAGTTTTTTGAGCCATGTTCTCTTCCCTTGTTTTTTACAGCCTCTAAGATGTTCTCTCTATTCCATTTCCCATCTTTTCCATTAATTGTTATTTTATGAAAATCAAATCTTATTTTATTTCCTAGTTCTTTTTCATTTGTAGCTTTGTTTACTTTTCCCGTTTTCTTTGCATCCTGACAATTCTCCCTAGATGCCTACTTTAAGAGTTCCAGTTCTAAATGGATCACTCGATAACATATTAGTGTACCCTAGTAGTTCTCTCATTATTTCCTTTCCAGTATTAGCGTGTTCTCCTGTCTCCGTTTTCAGAGTATTATAGGGCTCTAAGGATCCTTTGAGAGTATTTTGTGGAGCCTGGCACTTTCTTGAGCGGTTTCCACCTCCTCCACGTATCTCTTTTGGATTTCCTCAGAGCCTTGTTACAATCAGTTGGCGCCTTTTTATAATTCCTTGCTGCATTATAAAGCTTTTTTATCTGTTTGTCTCATTTGAGCAAAATCGTTATTCCTGTTGGAATCCCTTTTCATCTGGGGACGATACCTTCATACGCTGGGATCACAGCATCCTGCCATGATCCTGTTGCAAACTCCAGCTCCGTACTATTCCTATCGTTCTACCCACCCCTGTAATATTGTGTTCTAGGTCTGCCTCGTAGGCTTTCCAGTTTGTCTCGAGGGTTACGATAGGTTTCTCGTATAGGGCTGATGTTGCGCTTGTGGTCAGGATAACTTACTTCTTCAAATACTAACCAACATAGTAACTATTGTTATTTTTATATACCTCCTTTCTTCGTATATTAATGATGAGTAGGATCATTGCCTAGGTTAGAGTACCTCTAAATTATTTGCCGTAATGAATTTTAGTAAAGACTGGCCTCGTTCAATGGTGTTGGTACTTCTCCAGGTAATGGGGTGTAAACTTGCATCACAGCCAATGATAAGTTGCAAGCCATTTTCTCTGCATCCTGCTACCAGCTCCCCACTTCTCGGGTTGGTGGTAGGGAGGTGTCATCGTGAGAAAGGTATGCCGATCCGAGCATTAGCTCCCTCAGCCCATCCTCATTCCACTTCCTTAATCTGACCACCATTAAGTCACAAAGAATTTAACGACAGTATTTTGGAAACCTATTTTGATTATAACGCAGGTCCTAGAAACCTCCAAGGATCAACTACAGATCAGTTCTCCTATTCCTCATATATAGCACAAAAATTGGAAAGATGAGACTTTTCGCCATCTTTTGCGCGCGAGCCTTCTTGGTTCCGTCACGACATCGCCGGACCGCACCCCTGGACGGCGCTTCCACTAAAACGCGTTTCCCAGAAGGCTGCCATCGATCATGAAGCTGTTGCCGCATCTGCACATCAGCGCCGTATTTTTATCGCACGAGCCTCTGCAATCGAATTTCAGAGGCGTGCGTGCATGCGGGCAAGGCCATCAACCGCACACGCGACGCGCGATACCAAGAAGTTACGATGCCAGATAAGTGCGGCTACGCGGAAGCGATAAAGACACTCCGATTTGTATAATTAAGTCCATTATCCTTGATTGACCAACAGTGGCCACGATATTAATAACAGGGCGAAAAATCGGCCGCGCGCGCTTCTGGGAACGCGCCTCATCCGCTGTTAATTTAATTATCGGCACTTCGGAAACGTGTCACGTTCTCCGAAAATTAAGAGCGGCTGCTGGCGCGTTGCCGCTTGATTGCAGCCGACTTGTTGAGTTTGTGCACTGTAATCTTCTGGAGATTATCGAGAGAACTTCAACAGTTAGGTCATAAACATCGATTTCCAAATTTAGAACATAGATGTGAAAAGGAGTGGTGGTTACAAATAATCAACTCGACTCTACGAGATATCGAAACAAATTTCATGATTTTTCTTTTTTATTGGTGACAATACACGACCTAGCTAATCCAGCAAAGGTGCAAATACATCGCAAGCTTATCCGTAAGCAGAAATTGATGGCTCTAAGATGAAGAAATCAAGAATATTTTTAAAAAGGGTGGTCAATCAAGACCTCAAAGAACTAATGATAGAATGTACTGAAGCATGTGTTCTCCAAACTGAACTTTTATTAAGTATTGATGTACGCAATTTTTGCCACAGGGCCACTTCGACTTCCGCTGCAAACCTTGATTTTTTTCACAAAATTTTTGATCACAATTTCGCACATGTTCTGAACAGTTTCATCGAGACACACTAAATTTTAGTTGAATTCCTCAACTGTTTCTGGATTTCTGACGTAGATCCCGAATTTCTGATAATCCCACAAGAAAAAGTCGTATGATGTTAAACCATAAGATCTTTCTGGTCAGATGGTGTAGGCATTTCGTGAAATTGCGCGACCAGAAAATTGTTCGTAAAGCAAATTGACCATTTGTTGGTACCACAATGTCAAACAAGCACCCTTTCTTCAAAGTCTTAACCCGGTTGGGCACAGAATGGGTCCTACTACCTTGGCCTGCGGAATATTAGCCCACTCAGAACGCAAACATTCTAACAGCTCTCCATGGAAAGCAGGTTTTCGTGAATCGGGTATATCCCAGACATGTTCTATGGGATTCATTTTAGGTGACTGTCCGGCCAACGGAGCTTCTAGATACCGGCCTTTTAGCAGTGTGACAATGAGATGCATCGTCCATGAACAAAGTGGAAGGTTTGTTCAGCAGCTCACCAAAAATATTGGTAGAAGAACCCGTCTGCAGTATGGCATTTATATTTCCACACATTGCACGAGCTCTGATCGATCTGCGCTCCAAATGATACCCCATAGCATAACAGAAAATATCCCGTGCTTGACGGTTATAGGCAATTCATGTGGAACTATCAACTGAGCATTCTCCATATTCATATGCGTACGTTGCATAAAATTGGCCAAAGGGTCTCATCTAAGAAGGTGACACAATGCCAAAAGCTTAACTGACGTACCCCATCATGATTGCCCACTATTTTCGTTCGCAAGTTGGCCGCCTGGCAACTCTGACATGATCTAGTGCCACTTCATCGCGACCTAACAATTTCCTTACTCTCCGTGTTGAACTGCACAATCACCCGATTGATGGTGGACAGTGGAATACTCAGCTTTCGGGCAATTTACTTCTCGCCTTCTTTGGAAATCACTCCAAGGGTTCGAAACGTCCTTCTCGTCTTTGGAAATACGTCACTGCACACCAATCTACAAAAGGAAAGATAAATTGGCACAGTCATGCAACATAGGAGTTTACATGCCATTAAGAATTTACTTATGGGTTGTTTCTGAGATACCATAAAACTGGATTATCATGTGACAGTAACGATCGTAGTTCACAATTATAACATTCCCAGCATCATCCTCGAAGAAGTATGGGCCTACCACTCACCTGCCCCAAATTCGTACCATACAGTGAATTATTGGGGGTGTCATTCGTCTTTATAAATTACGTGAACATTTTCTGAAGCCTAAATGCGATAATTTTGTTTGTTTACTAACTCATGGAGTTATAAATGCGTCTCGTTGCTAAATATGGCCGAAAATTCACTTCATGATGGTGTAAGAAGTGAGAACTGTCAGCAAGCCTAAGCTCTTGCGTCACTTAAATTTTGTATGCAGAAGGTGCAAGTGTTTAGTGAGTATTCATTGAAGGGAGCTTCTCAAAAAGTCCAATTGTTGTGCACGATATCGAGTCGATGTATTCGGATTTACACGGACACTTTAACTACCCTACACTGACATTCGCGAGATCTTGCATGCATTACCGACCCAATTTCATCAAATTTTGCAATCATTGTTCTTTCGTATACCACGTCATCAAAACCTTCCAAGAGCACATATCAACAACCTTACAAATTATGTGAGCACATAGAAAAATTGCTGATACCGAGTAAGGAAGTTCAACGAGACACGAGTGGCAGACACTTAAAAAGGAAAAGAAACACTCCAATATAACCAAACCAACTAAACACACCCAACATATACGAACTTCTCGCAAGCATGACAATCAACCAAGTAAAACCTTAAAACCTCCACCAATCTACATCCATGCTGTTACTAATTATGGGAAAATAATAGACGTCTTACTCAAATTTTCCCGTAAGGCCAATATTTAACGATACAATCAAATTTACTTCCTTAACGGCCGATTTTAAAAGAAGGTGAATGTGCAATATTTCAAAGATTAAAACATCATTTACCACACATATCGGCCTAAAGAAGAAAAAACATATAGAGCGGCTGTCCAAAATTTCTGCCGTTTCTCTGAGCCCAAAATCAACGCCGCCGCGATCGAAAGGAAGAACGCTTTCCATAAGCCGCTCCCAGGTCTTACCATTAACTGGTAAAAAACGCACGCAACAGATGTGTAACCTACCTTTTGTCTATTAGCGGAAACTAGAGAGTACTATTAAGAAAAAGCTGTGGCCGGAGGCGAGAAAAACCAAGCAAAGTGGTGAATGTGATCTCATTTACCTTTTCTCTATCTTTTTAGCGCATTTTATCTTTTGCAACCAACGCCTACCACAGGTTCATAGAATCGCGTATTCAACCTCAATAAGGAAGAAGGATCTGAACTCTCCAGCTAAGTGTGCTTTGCGTTGGAAGCCAATTATGAAGGCTATAGTTTACTACGATCTTCAAAGAGTCAAATAAAATTCGCGCTTTTACAACAAGTACTTCTCAATATCAATAATTTTTCTCCTCTTCAGAATCGAATCAATAAATTCGATAAAGAATACCAAGGACCTCCGCAAGATAAACCTAATTATTCTCAAAGATGAGTAAGAAGAAGAAACGAGGTAACAGATGAACATTCACGAGATGCTATTAAACTTACCTGGTGAATTTAAAGCAATGTTTTTTCAATTTCTAAGCCAGAACTCTCTACACTCAGTCGTAATTACAGTAGTTTAGAGCCCAAATATGAAGAGTTTTTCGGATCCTAGACATTAAATTCATAGCAGAACGTGATCAGAATGAGAAAAACACAGTCTGAGGCTCAACACTAATCAACCCAAAAGAACTATTAAAGAGTAATACAGAGAAAGAATTTCGGTTATCTTTTCACCAGAGAGATACATATACTAAAGTAAAATAATCACCATTAGTACACTCATAATCACTAAAGAACTTCCCCTTAGATTTTATACTAAATACACGAATTGGGATCAGTTCCGAAACGATTTGGATGAAAACATCAGATTAGCCATTAGAATTAAAGAGAATCAAGATTGTAACACTGCTACTCAGTACTTGACCACCATGCTCTAAGAAGCTGCTTGGCAACCCACACTTACGCTTACAAGTAACACGTCTGAGGTCGCTCACATCCCTCACCTCATTATTGAGAAATGCAAAGCTAAAAATTGAAAAAGAGCAAGACAAAATCTCTTGTAGCAAGTTTGTTCGCCATCTCCTTCAAGGTCAGTAGTAACAATATCGCCAATTAGAAAATCCAATAATAATTGGGCTAGAACAGATAAAGACAAAGCAAATACTTTCGGCAAACATCCAATAATGTTGACAACAGTTCGTCTGCCAATAAAAAACACAAATATCCGAAAAGCCCCAATTGTAACCTGATAATAGGAGAAATACTGCCTTCTAAGAGATGCTTCTTACCGCCATATACAAAGGCATTTTAACTTTTCAATACATTAAAAGTAAGTTTGTTATACTTGATGACTAGTTCTCCCAAGTTAAGATCATGCTACCACTAAATCAAGTGTGGAGTTCCGCAAGACAGTGTACTGGGGCCACTTCTTTACCTGATCTACTCATCTGACTTACCAACCACAGATAATATTATCATCGCTACATTTTCAGATGATACAGCTATTCTAGCAGTTAGCAAAACATCATAAGTAGCGGCAGAACACCGATAACACCACCTTAATCTGGTTCAACCAATGGATAATAACGATCAACAGTGAAAAATCCACAGAAATCTGCAAACGATTCAACAGCATTGCAATACCGATGAATATGGAGCACACATATCAAAGCCCAAAGGAAATAGCTAGACATAAAAGGTGGTTACTTGTACATCGATCTCAATTTTCTTTTTCAAACAAGTCACTTCTGTATAAAATAATATTGAAGACTATCTAGATGTATGGGATGCACAAAGATATCTCATACCAAAATACTTCAGCAGTTCAAATACAAAACCCTCCACATGTTGACAAGCGCCAAAATATGATGCTCTTTATACCGATCTGATAGCCCGCAAAATCGCTCTAGCCTTCTGTTATCGTGTTTGTATAGAAGTGGCTGCATGAGAGTGTTACTGTGGACAGCTAGTCTATCATAATGCTTCAGAAATAAATTATTTTGATCGTTTGATTGGAGGTATACCATGAAATTTTACTAATTCAGGATAAATTTTGGACTGATGGATAGTAGTATTGGATTTGCTGGTACAACCTGATACGTCCATACGGGAATTATCATAGTAAAAGCTTATCTTCGATTTGGAAAAGTGATCTTCGTCCAAGCAGCCAGTACAACTCTTTGAATCTCAGATCAATTTGTTCCCTCTAGACGAGTTTTTCCTCAATATGTAATACTAGATAGCGCACTGAAGAAGCTTGTGGGAAGACTGCATTATTTATAAATTCTGGTGGAGAGTGACCTTTCCTTAAGGTGAAAAGTTATTTGCGTCGCCATTCTCCAAGAAAACAATGTTATTATTGAAGACATTCAGTGTCATTTATACCAAATTAAAGGTGAGCTGCCATGACACCAAATAGTAGACCCTGGCATTATGTTAACTCCTTTATATCTTACAATATGGTGAAGGAATTTACCATTAATATGTAGGCTCGACCACTGTCATTAAATTGAACGTATCCATAGTAACATAGAAATTATGTTACTACCAAACGCTATATTTTTTTGTAATAATGCAACAAATGTTTGTGGCCACCGCCTTAGTTTTTCGGGTGATGTTTGCTTTCAAGACATCCATGGTTTGTAGTTTGTTGTATTAAAGTCTTCTTTTGAGATACATTCACAGAAGATAATCAAAATGAACCAGCACAATGGCCAGAGTCCCTTCAAAGTGACGCGGCTGCTTAAAAATTTGGCCATGTTGGCCTGAGCTCTTTGGTGTGTGAGGTGCCGCTCCATCCTGCTGACAATATCTAACGGGAATGGTTTTAGAAACTCTTCGAGATCTGGACTACACATGGTTTTAATTTAAACTTGTAACCATCCACTAGAATGCAACGACATCCTACACATCACGTGTTAATGTGGCCGACATTGAGTCGTTTTGAAGAGTTTTGGCCAACGCACTCGTCACTGACTCCAGTCGACTATTTTCTTTAAGAAACTCTGAAAAGGGAGCTTTCCTCAGCAAACCACGAACCGTAGACGTCTTGAAAGCAAGCATTACCTGAAGAAATTGGGGCAATGATAGCAAATGTACTGACAAAGCTTTCCAAAATATTCTGTTTGGATGCAAATTGTAGTCGCTCCAGCACATATTATTACATCGTTGTATTTCTCACCAAATTGGCAAGTTTGCTTTAAATTTCCTTGGAATACCTTTACTGATGTTAGGGGTAATGGTAAGGCCTGCGAACAGAGAGGTTGAGGCTCGCGTATGTTCGCTCCCTCTGCCCGGTTGTCGAGCACCTCCGATGCGGAGCGATGTGGCTAACATCGCGCCTTACTCAATCAATTTTAGTTACTGAATAGGCCACCCGCCAGGCACCAGAGAAATGAACTCGGGTCCGTAAGCACCGCAGCTCGCCCCTCAGACACTGGACCGCGCTGGCATTTTTATTAATACTTAAATTATTAAATAAATCGCTGGTTTGATAGTGTGGAAGGCGTTCTATATTTTTTAAATGCTAGCTTTCGAAATACTAGCCTTAAAATACTGGAAAATGATAAAAAAATCAAAGTGTCAACTTCAAAAATAATAACTTACAGCAAGTACTGCTAAAAAAATTACAAACCAATCAAACTGTTCTATTTTTTCTTGAGTGCGCCTCGTAACGTGCCATTATATCAGTGCGTAGTTGAGAGAAACAAACTGCTTTGACTTCGACCTAACAGCCGCCGCATTTTTGGCAAAACCTCAGTCAGCAATTTATCAACGAAAGGCACGCCTGTAAATCATATATTTGTAGTAACAATGGAATTTTATTCCTAGAAAAATGTGAACACGCAAGCGGGTGTTCGATTTAAAAACAACCAGCAACGAACCACAGAAATAGTCTTTATTGTGCCTTAAACAGCTTAAATAAGATGTAAAACAGTTCGTTTCGAAAAACTGACGTACAGTTCACGCCAAACATTTTGCGCTGAATACTGGCAGACGTAATAAAGCCCCTTTTGACCTTGTACAAAATCTAATTTATCGCGTTTGTAAGTCCCGCCTCTTCGAACTCCTTGCGCGTGTAAACCCCGCCCTCCCTTGATTGGCTCGATCACGCTGCCTAATTAAATGCATGATCATTAATAATTTAACTTTCAAGTTATTTAAGAGGCTCCTATTTATTAATTTGTTCATTTACGACTTTCGCGGGTAAGTCAAATTTAAACGAGACACAAAATATTTTTCTACACACCCCTCTATTTCAATGTATTTGATACGTTAAAGGGGCAAATTTTTGATGCTGCTTTTTAAAAATGACTTTAATTGGTCTTCGAGTCATTTGCGTAAGAATTTTTCTACCCAATTGTTGCTTTCGCATTGTTACTCTCCTAACTCATCCTTAAGAAGTCTCAATAGATGATAGGTACAAGAACTCAAACAGGGCTATACAAAAGTAAGTTTAATAAATTTGCTCTAATTTGATCGGACTTGCAATGGCAGTAGCAAGGCAAGCGTTGCCTACGCTTCTCATTGAGCTATCAGTTCGGCTAAAAAAACTACGTTTTTGTGATCCCAAAACACAATTACAAACACCCTTCCCTTAGACAGCTTCATACTTGCTTGGAGGTGTAATGACAAATCCTATTTTTAAAACCCATTAACCTCTGATACGAAAATTCGCCTCCCTCCACTTCATAAAGAGAGAGAAACCTCTGAGAGTGCTAAGTTCAGCATCAAAAAGGCAAAGGCCCGTCTTGCAGAAGAATAATATTCACCCCGAAACATATTTTGTCCATTGTCGATCTCTGATTGTCCTCAATTTGTCAACACGGCGCACGTACATTACGTTTTCGACCTCGTTTCGTCCTATTTTATATAATTTGAAGAGGTTGCTATTTGATCACTTGTCTTTTCTAAACTGTCGACGTAGTCTTGATAGAATATTGGTTACTTTGACATTTTCCCCCGTTAATAACTTTGTTACAATGAGTTGTCCAAAGTTATATAGCAGCCCCGAGTGTGAGTAATTTTGAAAAGACTTTCCCAAGGAAAAAAGGATGGTAACATCTACTCTACATAGGCATTTTCTCGTAGATTCTTTGTAAAATCTTATTAATTTTCACTATGTGTACAGTCTGTAAATTTTTTGAAAATTAATTTTTAGGGTGCTTGTAACCTTCTACTTTTCCCCAACTTTCCCTTCATCTCTTAAATGATTATTTTAATTTTGTCTGTTTTTAACTTCACATCTTCTTTTTGTTTTAGTTCAGACGTTCCTTGGTTCATCTTCGTCTAGCAGGAGCGGTTATAAGTAATCCAGAAAAGTAGAAGAAATGGCAAAATTCAAAAATTGCCGATATCAAAAGAAATTGTTATCAAACTGTCTTCTAATATATGGTTTTCCAAGCTTGACCTTATGCAAACTGAAGGATTATGGTAGATAACGTACTATAATTTTTCCTTCCTTTTGGGCCTTCCTTTCATAGCTTCGTTTCCAATTTGCTTCGTTTATGTGAAAGTATAGTAATTTCTTCTTCTTTTTTTATTAATTTCTGATTGGAGCTTCATAAAGAATAATAAAGTTTTTAATGAATTTTTTATCGCCGCATTCTATTACAGTACTAGGTACGTTTTCCCTTTCTTTAGACGCATTGTATTGTCTTTTTTTGAGTTTAACAATGTCGATGTAAAGTAAACCTCCATTCCGCTGGCAGGTTTCTTTTATCTTTTGATTTTTTATATTGCAATTGTATTTTAGGTTTCTTCTTTCCGACTTTTGAAACTTCAAATTTCCACTACTGCCAGTTCGTGGTCGAGTAGTTACGGCGCTTGGTTGCGCTATAGACGGATCCGGGTTCGAACCTGAACTCCAGATGCCTGGCGGGTTGCCTCCCCAGTCATTAAAAATAGTCGAGTACCTGCGTTTCATTTAAATAAGAGGTAATGTGATTGTCTGAGGGCAAACAGGTGGAAACCTTGACCCTCGATTTTGCAGTTCATACTTCATAATGGAGTGACTTCCATGTTATTATTAAAAATTGTTTAACACAATCAACGTCTTCGTAATACCATCCTACACTATGCTGACATGATCAGTAATTAATTGATTCCAATGATTTTATGTTACTCTTGTTTTTCTGTTTTCGTAAAATTGCCACACTATATTTCGGATGTCTTTTTCCAAATCTTTCTCTCCATTGCCCTTGAAGCTACTTCATTTATTTTACGCCTTTCGCTCACTATAAAATGTATGGAGAGGCATGGGGTTTCCAAATGTCACCCGCGATTGCATTATCCATATGTAATAAGCACATATTCTAGTCTTAACTTAAACTGACGATATTTTTTTAATGTTTGTTTTACTTTTTTGGAATTGCTGGAAGTCCTAGACAGATCTAGTGAAGATTGGGTCATTAGAGAATCATTAACACCATCAATTTTTACCTAGACTTAGAATAGAGCTGTGCGCCAGCGTAAATTTTGGAATGTAAATCAGAATCAACGAAGAAGGACAAGTATAATGTCTTACTAACACAACTAACTACTAAAGGTATATGGTATTTATACAAAAACTTACATACTGCTATTTACAGACCGTGATACGGTATCATTGGCGCAATTGTGTTCTAGGAATATGTTGGTAGAAGTCCTAGAACATAAGAAAGGTATAGTATATCAGCTGAAAATATTGTCGAAACTTAGTCAAATGTAGTCAAGCCGATAAAGATCCAATAAAGTATAAGATACTCGTATAGGTCGGATAAAACATAAATTGCGAACAGAAAAACATATTTGAAGACAAACCTGCAGAACAAAAACCAGATGAATTTTTCTCCGCGTTTGTACAAAAGTGCCCGAATATTTTCAAACCTTCATTAGATGGAGTTTTGAAGGTTGGTGTTGGTATGGGATATGTTTTATCTGTTTGAAGGAAAGTCAAACTGTTTTTATTACCAAAGATTGGGAAAAAGAACTGTACTGGCGATAAATCCTTTGGATTTGCATCTAAGGAATTAGAAATCTTACCTGATAGACACTCGCAAAAAAGTTTGGTAACAAAGTATTTTTTTTTCATATAGAAGAGGGAGATTCTTTATAGATCATTTGTTCTAACAGTTCTTTTTGGTAAATAAGACAAGTAGAACAATCATTTGTACAAAAGATTCATTGGGCGCTAGACAGGTGAATACCAAAATAAGAGAAGAGTGTCCTTGGGGCGGCTGTCTGTCTCATAAATTCTACTGTCTTATAACGGAGCGCTATGCAGAAGATCGCTCCTATGCCCAAGCTTACGAAAATAATGGTTGGGTATTAGTTGCAAGATGATGTGTCGTGTGCAATAAGACGTAAGTGGTATGTCGAGCTGTGGAAAGAGTTTATCGAGGCTGATCTATAGTTAAGTTCCTCTAAGATTTCTTCACCAAAAGACGGAAATTGGAGAGATTCGGGACATCTACGATATATGGCAGGATCCTTAAATTACCAGAGAAGGTTAAATACTTAAGAGTGATATTAGAAAGCAAAATCCTACATCTTGTACTGGTTTGGTGGCTTGGACTGCTGATCACGTTATCATAGGCGCTAGATTGACAAGGATTCAGAAGCTCGATAATAGGGATAATGAGGAAGACACCTACGGTAGTGCTGGGATTCTTTTAAAGCTGTCAAATTCTGCCATTTGAGATGGTTGAGCAAAAAAGTGATTACAGGTCAGTGTACGAGTAATGGAAAAGCTCATTATGGTCTTCCAGTTAGAAGTATGTGCAATTCCCACAACAGTCACCAAAGAAAATTAAAGTTATATATATAAACATATCGGAAGGCAATAGAAAAGGGATGAAATCGTCAAACTAAGAATTGAGGAGTTTGATTTAGGATCTTTCCTAGGCGACAATGATTTTAAATAAAGCAGACAAAAGACCGCATAATTAGATGTAGCAATGATAAAAAACAAAAAGACCAATCCTCAATCCAAAATATAGAGAAAGCAAATAGACGCTATTTCACTTCTTAGGAGAAATAAGAAGTATACGCGAACATAAGATTTTAATACGTTTGGTAATGTGAAGAAGTTGAGGACTCTTGAGTTATCGAATATCTTAACTGACATTAGAAAGTTCTCCGCGGAAGTGCTGGATGCGAGTGATTAGAGTATCTAGAGATCTAGCAGCTCTCTCATATTTAAAGTACAAGTAGAAAAGGACTGTAATACGAGCTTTTATCTCTTTCCCAGAATTGTTTTGAAATATTGAAGTATTCTTTCCAATGTGTTATTTGTTGCTCTGAGATGAAACTGGTTTCCTGATCTTGATCTTATTAAGGTGGATTTGATTTAATGTTTTTTGCTGACTCTCCTAATGTTTGTGTCCTTGGTGTATCTTTCATGATTCAAATTCTTTTGTTCTTTTTGTGGCTTTTTATATTTTTATTCGAAGAGTTGTAGAGCTGCACATTTTCTCTTTTATCGGCTTCATTATTAGTTGTGTTTTTTACCATTTATGTGGTCCCATATGTTATCCGACATTTATTTGTTCCTTTATTTTTCTTTCTTTTCCAGCGTCACTTTAGCTTGGTTCTATGTTTTAATTTTTCCAATTGGTACTTTGGCAAAGTTTTAAAGTTTTTAACTCCCGCTAGCTTGTTGGAGGATGGTAATTACTGCTTACGTCTGCGCCTCTTTTGCTAACAACATAGTGAGCCCCTCCATCTTTTGTCTAGTAAGATGTGGTCTATTTAGTTTTTAGTTCTCCCATCTGGTGAAACATAGATATGTTTGTGCGAAAAAATTGTGCCTCCAATCATTAGATTGTGAGTGCTTGCAAAGTTTGATAGCGTTTTACCACTGTTGTCCATTGATTTCTAAATTTATGTTGTCTTCCATGACAATAGAAATGCGGCCGACGGAAATCTATTAAAAAGCATGTACTGAAAAGAAGGTCAGAGGAAAGTTCAATTGGAGTTTTCCATTTGGGGCTTTATGTTCCTGTTGCCCATTTCACCCTGTTATACGCGTTATGTTTTTGATGGTTTGTGCTAATCCAGTTGATTTATATAGTGATATTTGTTTTATTTCCAATTAGCCAAATTAGCCGCCATTAAATTTTTCCTTTACAAATTCAGCAACCTTTCAGATTCAGCCATATGAGTAATTAACTCATAGTTGCCCAGACTGATCTTGGTGGTGCCAACTTTACTCGGGAGTCCCTGGGAGTGCAACCTCCAGTCGGTCGTCGTAACGTTACTAATTATAATAGCAGAGATAAAAACTTCTATCAATCGGACCATAGATTTTTGCTTTTACAAGTGTAGATTAAAATAGGTCATCATTCATATTAGCAGCAAATAAGGATGCTTCACGCGTATGGGCAAACGAAGTGGCTGAGAAGCCGCATGGCCACCAGAAATTTACCCTCTCAAGCAACACATCCTATTGATAATTGGAGTGAACACGTACGGCGTTATATTTGTGTCTGAAGTGGTTCCAACAATTCACTCTCCAATATGGTGTACGAGTGTATCGAGTATTCTACATGAGAACCGCCACTATCCCAATCATTGGCAGCGTGTCTACGAACTACCACAAGGATTTTCTTTTAATAGAAAAATTCTGTTGCTGGTTTTTGCATTAGACCATTACCACTATGAAATTTATGTCATCGATTCTCTTCATAGCTAAAGCAACCTTAGTGATCACATCGACAGCCTACACAACATGAAACGGATGAAATTCACCATCAGCAATGGTTCGCATAAATGTTAGAGGGGTGGCATTATTGGCGACCACGTAGTTGGACCAATTGCTCTTCTGCAACGCCGCAATGGACCAGTGCACCTGCAGTTCCTAAGGAACACTCTGCCTTTACTGCTTGAAGATATGCCAATTTCCCGATAGGAAGCGGTTCTACTGCATGGTTTGTACGGCCAGCAGACTTGAACTTCCTTGGCCTGTGAGGTCACTTTAAAAGCGCCGTGTACGTTGAACTAGTTTCTGATGTGCATATACTTGCATATTATTGCAGCTTGTAGTGTTATTGTGAGTATAACCCGGGTGCGCCAATCCATGCGTTTGGTTTAACATTGAAGTTCATGAGCACCGTCAGAAACAAGTGGCATTGTGTTTCTGAAGTTTTATCTACACAATGGTATAAAACAGCCTCCAGCAACTCTTCATCGCTGTTAAATTTGCTACCTCAAAGGTTTCTCTTTAGTTTTGAAAGTAGATAGTATTCACTGGTGAGTGGGCGGGGAAGCTCTTCGAAGCCACAGTCTTTCGTAGCAACAGTTTGACTCAGCGTGTTAGCTTTTGACGTGAAAACCATCTTTAAGTTCGGTAGGAATACTGTCATTCCAAAACTGTCGAGTATGAAACTACTATTACTCGAAGACTATTGGATTGAGGACAACGGAGTGGGCAACATTCGACAGAGGAAGGTTAAGAGCGATAAGCAAATTTATTCGAGTAACAAAACAACGAGTCAGTACACACCGACTGGTCTTGTTTCATTGTTTGTAGCGTGGTTTGAGAAAAATAAATAACTATTTTGTGTATAATCAAGTACTGCGGACAAATTCGAGCCATTCAGAGCTATGTACTATTAAATTTGGGAAAACTGTGACGCACTGAAGTTGAAAATGTCGCACTACATGAAAAGAAAGTGGAAGCAGAATCAACGTAACGCAGGTCGAATTAAAGCGGATCCGATCGGAAACGCGAAGAAGTGTCGGCGCTACCGATCGAGGAAGAAAGTTGAGAAAAAGCCATGAGGGGGCATGAAGTTGGCACAATCGTCGATTAATGCATCAAACTTTCGGCTTATCAACTTTGGCGGAATCCGGCCTCTAATAGACGAGAACTATTCGGAAGAATCGACGGTCCCACAGATGGTCGACCTGAAGGTCATCGCGGACTTCATAAGGGCGGACAAATCGATGAGCGGCAGGATCCAGTGGTGTGAGGGGCGCATTTATAGCAATAGAATAGCCTCCAATAGACGAAGTCTATTCTGAAGAATCCGACGTTTCCATAGATAGTCAGCCTGGAGGTCATCGCGAACACCTCAGGGACAGTAAAATTCAGCGAATGTACGCGTTCATACTATGTCGTACGATTGAAAAGCGGCTGATATGCACTTCAACAATACATTTGTTTCGAACGAGTTTGGTTACAAGTGCAATGTACGTGATCGTTTGTGGTTCCAGTCTGACTTGAAGCACGCGCAGGAGAAACAGTACGGGTCATTAAGGTCGGGGTTTTCTGTGCGACATGTAGACGAACCTTGGGCGATAAAAAAGTGCCCACTATCTGTCATTAGCGGCTTTGGGTATCCACTAACACCCAGGCAGTCATCTTCCTCCGTTGGATCTTATATTTTTGGCCTTATTGGCCAAAGCGACGTTTTCATGGAAACCTCAAGTTAGTAGCCTCGACTACTACCCACCCCTTAATAACGTCGTGCAATTTCTGAAGTAAGCTGGCGTAATACTCTTCGTTTGCAGCTGTGTTCCTTTTCTCATAATCAATTTGCAAAGTTTCATTTCAACCTTAAAAAGTCGTTACCATGACCTTTTTCGTCGATTGAACCACCTTTACTATCTTTCGTCTGGTCGGCGCCATTTTACCGACTCCTTTTTTGCGAGGGAATCAGAGCGCAGAATTGTGGTTTCGTCTCCTGTAAGAATGGGCTAAATAACTTCTCTTTTAATGTTAATGTTAAAGTTTAAAATTTGTTTGGTTGGTCAAGATGCCAATTTGGAACTAATCTCACTCATATAAAGATACCCATGGAGACAGTATCAGAAAGCCCTAACCTTGCTGGTAATTCTTTTATTTTTAATCTTGTAGCACCTCATGCTTGATGGGGGTAATGTTTCCTTCAGAAAGCACTTCAGCTGCCCAACCTGCACGTGGCTCGTCTTCGATGTTTTCTCATCACACGAAATTGTTTTGCTTATTTATTTACAATTTAATATAAAAACAGCGATTCATCGCACACATAATCCAAACATAGTCTAATATTCTGGCACTAAGACTTTCTTTAGTTTAGAAATTTAATCACGGCTTAGTATTCAATTTTCGACATTATATAAAACTAGTAAAAAGGCCCGGGTAACCCAAGCTAAATATTTGGTTCACAGTTTCGCCGGCAATTGAAGAAAAAATGAGCCAATAATTGTTTTATCAGCCATATCTAGGCATGATGACATTCGTTCGGCTATATTCGGTTTCATATAAGTCAAAGTTGTGCCGCATGAGCCTACTAACGGCAAGAATTGGCATAAAACACCGATAGGTGGCGCAAACTGTCTAACTACCTCATGATAATTTCTGTTTTGGCTTATAACAGGTCAACTGTGACTTAAATCGAAAATCTAAAACTTTAAGCGAGGGGTTTGGCAACAATTCTAAATAATAATTATTAATAATTAATAACTGTAAGAATTGCAATGCTAGTTACAAACAAGCACACATAGTTACAGCGACACTACCAACTCAAGTAACTGTGCTACCCGAGTGAGACAAATCATATGCTGAACGTTCAACCAAAGATGGCGCTATCTGACACTATCGCTGTTTTGTTTCTGTTATTACTGGGACATAGTGAAGCCGGAAACTTCTAACGCCTACCTCGTAGATTCATGTAAAGTTCTATTGTGGATAAGTTAACAAAAAATATTCCATCACATTCAAACTTTGAGACGGCTCTATGAAGTTCCGTGGGAACAAATTAAAAGAACGTTTTCTCACGTTCGCCTGAATAAAACACAGCCATATCTTCTGTCATAAAAGAATTCACAGAACTTTTTAAATTGAATTAATACTGCGAACTGCCATGTTTAGAAAATTAAATTAGAGAAATGACATTAATCACCGTTCCGCAAACGCTAAGGAAAACGCAATCTACTTCGAATTTGCGCAACCGCCATTGCGGATGTGAGCACTTACCAGCGATGCGCGTCGCATCGGGTTGCATCTTAGTTTCAGTGCTAAAATCATAAATAAAACAATTCGGGCATTACAGGGTACTTTCGTTAAGTAGGGTGCAAGTCTTCACACCAAGATAAATATGGTACGACAGAAATTAACGCTAAACTTACGGAAGAGCTAAAAATAGCCGAGTTATCCGGGAAACTCCCAAAATCGAGCTTCAGATTTACGGCTACACCGCCGGAATGCTCGACCTACCTAATGAGTGATGCAATCACCGGCAACGCCAGGGAATATTCCCAAGGCCGAACTTGTAATTGTGTTTGCGGACTTTTGATGGAATTGCATAAAAATTTTGTAATTATGTTATTGAAGGTGTCGCCAAGCTTATTCTAAACTGAATTTCCCGCAACCGGTAGGTATACACCGGCTCGAACTGCTGCGGCAGCAGTTCTAGTGATCGTGACGATTGCTTTCCGTTGCTGCGTTATTGCTTTTTATACCATAAGATAATTAATTGTTTTTAAAAATATGTAATGGCCTATTTTTAGACCGTGAAGCAATTTATACACGTACACAACAACAAATAAAAAGGAAGGTCAGTTTGCATTTGACCGCTCGATCGGCGTTTTGACCTCTTCAGACAAATCCTGTGAATTTAGCCGGACTTGAACAGGCCGGATCATAACGTAACCATGAGCCCAGGTCTGCTCGGGGGGAGAGAAGGGAGCTTTCACAAAGAAATAAGATAATAAATTTGTTAACTCGTTTGAGGTTGCTAGCCCCCCATTGGGCGTCAGATATCCCAGACACTGAGGAAATAGAATACCCAGATCGAATCAAAAATAACAAAACGGCGCCGGATCTTCAGCTCAGAAGCGGCTGTTCGATAGTGCCTGTTCCCTCAACAAAAAGAATGAATAAATTGATAACAGAAGCCCTGAAAATCTTAATTACGATGGAAACTAAAATGCTCAGAACGTCTATTTAAAAAAAGCTGCTAAAAAGTGAAATATAGTAGAAATAGAAGTTACAAGAGAAAAATACTTGACATTAACTTCAGCCAATGTGCAGTCCCTCAGAACCTTTAAAGAAAAACGGCCATATCACTCCACCACCCCACACAGCCGTTCTTAGCGGATGCATTTCACGATCCTGAATTATGTGAGGATTTTCACCTCCCCAAATCCCAAATTGGCGAACCCACTCAAGTGAAAGTGAAAGTTACTGAAAATTATTGTTTTTGCGAAATTTCCCCTCCACAGCCCATTCAGCAAATCGCTCCCATTTCCCACGATCAGCAGGCTTAAGTTGCGTCCGTTCGATTTTATGGACATGCACATGGAGATCTTTATGTGAAATTCTATGTAACGAAATCACCGGAATGTCCAACTTCTGCGAATCGATTTTCCAGAATTCACAGTGACACTGTCTTGCACGACAGCGATTTGTTGCTCTGTCTGACGAGACGGATTTCGCCGTCCCCACTGAATCAATCGTCTCAATTTCCACATTAGTCTCCGAACTGTAGATTCGTTTGGTGCTTCAGTTCTGAGAATCGCACTAGCTGCGTGCACTTACACCAATATTACGAAAACGAACTGAGGTACTGGAAAAAACAATGCTAAATTAATTGGAGTGATAACAAAATGATAAGAACAGTCCTTTCCAACTTGAAAACAAAAAAAATGCCACCCGATTCAACCCTTTGCGGGACACAATTTAAAATTGTATAAACATGGAAATGATATAGAAACTATAATAAACAATTGCTGTTTGTTTCTCTTCGCTTATGCAAAGAATGTAGTCTTACAAGTTTTCAGGGAAGTTTCCAATTTTTAAACAGGAATCGAACATAGTAGCTAAGTAGACTAAGTCCTTTTAGATAAGGTTTTTTAGTGCAAGGTTAAGAATTTTATTATACTGTAGCGGGGTGAATATTCAGAAGAATATTTCGTTGTCACATCTTAATGGTTTTAGGGTTGGTCGGCACAGACCACAATTATTCCGTGCCAAAGTAATTGGGCATTTGGTTTTTTTACCTGCCAAAATTATAGTAAATATTTTCCTTCATCGTCTCCAAGATGGTCAAGTTTCACCCTTAGCTTCAACCGATTTGCGAACAGCAAAATAGTTGGGTTAGCATTCAGCCGTTGCAACGCGCACAACGGCCTGCTCCAGGGTGGAGCAGCCGCAGCCAGGTGCACGTCTGCCTAGCTATTTTTGGCTTGCCTGCCACGGTATCGCGTGCATTAAAATATACCTTTCGCACACCGATTGTGTTTATATTTACAATTCACCACCCTGATACCTATAATATCAAGAAGGGGTAAAGCCTTAATGAAATTTTGTAGTTCGAATTTGTGTTGCCGGATTATTGAAACTTTTCGAAAGAACCATCTGTTTGTTTCAAAGATTTTTGGAGTGAAGATTACTGAAGATGTTTCGCAAACGAGTTGCTTTTGTCCCCATCAGATCCTGAATTAGATCTTGACTAAGGTTTGGCAGTTTTGATCTGTGCGTGATAATCATAAATTCTGTATCTGTAAATCTCTCTCCTTATTGTGTGGGGTAGATTACTCAGTTGCTTTTTAAAAACGGAGCCTTTCGTTTCTGTTCTGGTAAATTTTGCATGTTTGTTTGATCATTTCAAAGATTTAGTCGGTGATTCAATCGCTTCCTTGGTAGATGATCGATAGCTTAATAATCGGTGAGATTTTGTGGTTTAACTAGTCAACTAACTAAGACTAAAGTTATTTATTAATCATAATGTTAAAGGGAAAGTAGAGAATATGAGGACATAAAACGATCAGAATCTGGTTCTTGGATTATATTTTGGTTTGTTGTTTGATTGGTGTTTTTGGCAACAACGCTCTCCAGTATATCTAGGATGATAAATATTCAATTCTATATGTGTAGTAAGCGAATTTGTCGGCTTCAAGTTGATGTGTTGCAGCGATGTCCACACGGGTTTTTTGCACGACAGTCTAAAATTTCTTTTTCCTTTTCAGGACTCCGATGACCAACAATGGAAATGATGTATCGAATAGGTCAATAAATGTGGTTTCCATGAGCGGTTTAATAGATGGTTTATATACGATAGTAAATTGGGTTGTCTATTCTCCAGCTAGGCACGCCATTACTGCTGAAGAGTTCGAAGAATTTTTACTCCCACTTGAACCTCGCTTTCTCGTGGTAGGTGACTGGGGCGGCAAGCATACGGCCTGGGGATCCAGGCTAATATCACCCAAGAGACAAGCACTCTTCCATATTATCCAGCAGAATAACTTAAGCTACGTGTCGATTGGCGAGCCAATCTATTGGCCAACGGACAACTTCGGTCTAAGCTCAGATCGCAACGTGGACAACCGCACCACCAAAGCTATGTATCGCTAAAACGAAATGGGAGCAATTCCAATCCTACATCAAAGACATCAGTCTAGCATATAGACTCCACCTACCTCATGAAATTGACTAAGCAGTAGAGTACATCACAAAGCTCATATAAGAGGATGTCTGGCAAGCTCGAAATAAGAATGCATTGAACACTATTACCCATCGCCTTGCATGCCGTGATGTGGCAACCATAAAAAAATGAAAAAGAGATTAACTTAGAAATGATAAAACTGGGAGAAAAAACTTAGTAAAAATACAGAACAAATGTTAACTACAGGGTGCCAAATAAGTACCCGGACAAAGTCTTTGCACCGGTATTCCCTTATTTCAGAAGCAATACCAACCGAATTATAACAGTAATACTTTACCGGTCTTAGGATAACATAGCAACAACTAGTTCTCGAGTCAATCTCCATTTGCATGGATAAGAGAGCGAAGTCTGTTGGGAACGACATCGGGGGTGGCAGACAAAAACTCGATGGAGAATTCGTCCCAGACTTTGAGAAGACATCGCTTCAGACATTCGACAGATGAGTAGAGAGTCGCCCAGGCCTTCCTCTCCGACTCTGCTCAGACAGGGGAAAGTAAGGGGGCCACTCCTTGGCAGCGATGAAATCGGAGCTGTGGGACTTGACTCGGTAGCGAGATCCAAAGTATTTGGACGCCCAGTCAAGGCAGATGGGCTTCAGAAATATCCTTCTTGTACACTTCCCCATTAATCTTGATACCCTGATCGATGAAAAGAAGATGGGTATTTCTATCAGCTGTGAGGCTTCCGAAAACCATGACATGTACAGAATGAGAGGAGCGCTCAATGGTTTTCCCTGTGGCATCGACATCCTTAGGAGAACGAGCAAGTATCTTGGTATTTTGACTGTTCGCCACCGTCTTGACAGTGAAAACCCTTTTGCCTGTCCAGACGATGTCGTGCCAGTGTGCCGGATAAAATCGTGTCAGCAAATCCTTGGCCAACTTCTTCCTAGTCGCTTTCTGTTTGTAAACCCACAGGGTTGATGTGACGATAAAATAACGGTAAAATCGCTCGTACCAAAATGTTAGGCGAGTTGGCACATGGATCGTTGAGGGTTCTTCTTGATTCTCTATCCTCGCCGGATCGGCCTCAGCCAGACATGTCGTCCGTCTTCAGCTTCTTGTAATGTTTGATGGTGTGATTTCTGCTAGTCCGTAAAATCTAGGTATCCACTTTTTCAGCTCTGGTGGTAAAAGATATGGTCCATCTCCGACTCAGATAAGGTTTGAAGCTAAGCTGGTGAGGTGGTGTATCGGTCCCCTTGGGTCTTCGCCAGAGCCGATGATAGGAATAGATCGTATGGCTTCCACAGGTAGACGACGAAGATAAGCTACAAGAGTGAAGGAGAACCGAGTTGTGGTCACTGTTCAGTTTGCTAACCCATTCCATCTGCTGCATGGAAAACTCCTTAAAGATTTCAATGTTAAACACGTTCGGGCGACCAATGGGTAATTTTTGGAGATTGTTGCTGAATTCCACGAGGGATATTAGGTGTCAAGGTCCCCCGCCAGGACCAAAGAGTAGTTCTATTTACGGTCGGCGTTGACATTTTCAAGAAAGAGAGCCCGCTCGTACAGTAAATATCTCCATGATCTTTTCTCTGGAGGAAGATGATTATAGTCTCCAAATAGTCAGTGACCGAGAGTCGTATTGCGAAATGTTCCAAGCAGGTCGTCATGAAGATGATTGCCTTTTAGGGACCAAAATAACGTCCAAATGATATATGCATGCAAACTCTAGAGTCTGATCCTGTTCTTCAGAGCGTTCGCCTTCCAGAAGGCAAACCGGATCCGGATAGACCTGGTGGTAAACTGCTATGGTGCGTACACCACCTTTTATACTCGTGCTAGTGTGCTAAAGATGCTCTTTTGGAAGGGAAGACATCATTGGGTTTGCCATAAATAAAGGATCATCATAAATTATTTACATTACTATCCTTTTTATTGTGCGTTTTGTTTTTCCCTCTTCAAACAGTTTAATCGTTGAAAATTGAAAGTTGAAATCATCTGCTATTTTTATTTATAACATTATATGCATTTACTTTTGCTCTTAATAATCTTGTGGCTTCTATAGATGCAGCAATGCAACCCAATCAATTTTTTTTTATTTACACTTAGTAATTCACCAATAAAGTTAAGTTTTATCTCTTATAGAAAGAAATTATAAAGGCGGTTGCTCATTTTGAACTGAGAGCACTATTAAAATTAAATTCCCACTGATGATAGGGGGTGCTTAATTCTAGTTGATGTCGTTTAAAGAATGAAACAAATCGACGTACAAAAGACCGTCCTTGTCTAGAAATATCTTACCACAATCAATCTCGGTTTATATCTCGCATGGTTAGCTAATCGCAAAGGAGACATCTAGCGCCATCTATGTTGGAATAGCGCATTTATCAATACTCAAAAATAAATTTCTGTTTTATTATACATTCTAGTTTTATTATATACTGTTACTGAATTATTTTTCATCGATATATATATATATAAATTATGAGATCAACTTTAAAATTAAATTAAGTTTCAATATAATCGCTTAGTCAGTTAGAAAGTTAAATTATAAACATAACACAGTATTTAATGCAAATAGAAAAATGTTAACTGTTACAGGATAAATAAAAACAGCTATACACTATCTGGATGGTTTTTTTGCTATAAATACTGCAAATACTCCTAGAGGTAGCTGTACCGTAGACCTCGACCACAGTGACCTTTTACATTAAAGAAGTCGCCCCTGGACACCGAAAACGATAATGAGGACAAATAGACTAAGAAGAAGTCACCAAGGTTATCAGTTCATTATTAAATTTGTGCTAAAAAAGAACGCAAAAATGTTAAGTGGTGATGGGGCTGAAGAAAAAGGAGAAAAACAAAAAAAACAAAGGCTGAAGATACAATAAAGGATGTCAATCAATCTATGGATATTCCATATACTTCATGCGTCATAAAAAAGATAAATTTAAATACGTCGAGAAGACTAACTTAAAAAACAAGGAAGTTAATTGAAAACGCCAAAAAAAGGAAATTACAAACAATTTCTTTTATTTTCAGTTTTTTCTCCTTTTAATTGAAACTTAATGAAATGTACTCAAAGCTCCTTAAACCGGGGATTCACAAATTAGGCTTTAAAAATAATTTTTCTGTTTAATTAGAGTATTGGTGTTGCGTAAGCAATATTATCAGCATTTTTATATAATTATATAGTTGTGTAAAACATTAAAAATTAAAAAAGGTTTTTTTAGTAATAATAAAAATATTATTTGTTAACAATTTTAGTAAGGTACGCGAGATGTCACCACTAATCTACATGGTACTTCGTTGTTAAAGATATCTACTTTACAACGAGCTTTTGTTTCCATTACAGTGTTGCCATCTATTAAATAGTTTTCATAATTCGCAACATTATCCAATAATCTATTCATTTTAATGAACTATTCAAATTATTCCTTACGCAACAGATGTCTAGTTCCTTTTTCCAATGTTTGTATAACGAGAAAGCAAACAACGATTTTAATCTGCTTTTAAACTGCATATTTATCTGTTTACAAAGTCTTCCGGTTTTTTTAAACACTCGCTTGGCAACACTGCCGGAGGGTTTATCATTCGTGACATATGCAACGAAAATAGGGACGTTCTCACACAAATCGGGCCTCTATGAAGGAGGAGGTAAGGCCCACAGGTGCTGTAGCCGTTAAATGTGTCAAGTATAACCATGACGTCATAGTTTATATTTATAACGTAGTTGAAAGGCTTCGCACCGCGCGTGCTGTTAACCGTCCTCACATTCGTAAATCCATTAAAGAAATCAGCGCCAATTCTGCAACGCTTTCACCTGGTGAGTGCGGATCGAGCCACCTGGCGGTCGTCGCTTTTTGTTTTTAGGGGCCGCTGGGTGGAGCTGCAAATAGCGGCTTGCCCAACCGCCCCTCAGGGCTGCTCTATATTTAAGCACGATCCAAGTAGGGGAGGCAGCTGTGGGCCCATTTATAATAAACATAACCAGAGCACATCTGGCAGGTCGGCCGCGAATCATGGAGCTCAGGTTCACCCGGTCCAAGTCGAAGACCCCCTTCGGCAGCGTGAAGGAGGGCTTTGAGGGGAACAGCCACTGGGGAGTCGAGAAGACCATCATCCGGAAGCGAGCACTAAGGCCAAGTAGGTGCAAGCGTAGCGAGTAACTTGTAGTCGTTACATGATCATGTGGTCGCTTGCAGGACGATCACGGTTGTGTCATCAGATGATGAGAGCATCACGAACATCAACCATAATGTGGACCTGCATGCCGAGCGGCCGGGGAAAGCGAAGGCTCAGCGCAGTGTGCGCAAGACCCGCTACAAAACGTCCGACTATTCCTCAGAGGATGGGTCTAGCAGGACAGAGGAGCAGAACTCGCAGAACCAGCATATAGAGAACATGCGCCGCTCTGCCAGCCGGGCTTCGGACTCGAGCGTCTCCGCCATAGATTTCTACAGAGCTGCCGGGGATTATTGGAAGTAAGCCATTAACTACATCAAAAATGTTTTACTCAAATATAACCACCAGCACTGTTTTTGACAGATTACTCAATAGGATTGTTATTTTGAAAAAATAATTGATCGTATAAAATTTAAACAAAAATACTACTTAGAGAAATTATTGTATAGTAAATGTTGGCAGCACTGCATATTTCTCTCTTTGATCGTCATATCAGCGTTGATGAATTAAATTTAGTTTCTCTAAAATTCATTGAAAAGCACCATTTCCTTCCTTAAGATCGCTCAGGAATCCCTCAATTTGATGAGAAAAATTGTTAGGATCAATTTGGAAATCGAAATCATTTTTGAGCCATCTTGAGTGAAATATAAAATGGCGCCATCTAGTGCGTAAGTATGGGATTGAAGTCTCTAATTTACCTTACTGTGAACAAAGTAGGATGTTTATAGCTGTTTTCTCTAGCAAAAGCACTGATTCTGTAGAAGATTATAATTATTGGTGAAAATCCATTCGTAGTTGTTGCATTGCATCACGTGGTTTCACTTTATAGAGCCTAAATCATGTATTCTGATCAACGAGCCTTTCCTGAATTTCCAATTCTAAATAGTTCACTGATTTGAAACTGCCGAGTGCAAACAGGAAGCTTTATGAATAAATTGAGTACGTTAATATTCATCTGATCCTTATCACTCTCTTTTCACAAGTACTGCAATTTCTTGTAAGCTCTTATTTGCTGTTATATTTAGTTAATTGTTTTTGTACTGTACAGCTCACTAACTACCTAAATCTGCATAAGATAGTGATTTGGTCGATGCAAATGACTAATTCGTGCCTTTTACCTACTTGCTTGATTTTCTTATGCATTAAAATTGATTTATACAGTCTTGGTGATATTTGAATGCCTAAAGAACTTGGCCGAAGGACATGCACAAAAGCTCTCAGATTTTTTCTGTTCCTTATAAAGCTAATTTATGTCTTGAGTAATAATACTGACCAAAATATTTGTCTTGCTGACTATTTTATCTAAGTGGATTCTTCAAGTCGGCTTCCTGTTCATAGTTGCTGCAAGTTGGATTACCCCCTCTTTCCATAGTAAGTTCTTCTGGTAGTAAACTGTGCTCTTCTCGAGATTAACGCCCATCCTGCACCTGTTGCGCCAGTCTTCTAAGTTGTTTAGTCCCTCTTACAGTTGGTTTTGGATACGAGGCTTGAGAGAAGCCAGCTTAGAGTTTTATTATTTATTCTATACTTTTAGACAAAAAAAATCAGACAAACTGGACCATCTACAGTGGAGATGTTGAATCTTCTTGAGCAATATGTCAAAAAAAACTACACTGAGTGAAACTTGTAATTTAGTTCCACTACTCTGAGGAATTGTTGAGCAGGCAGGACTGCTGTCTTCAACTTCTAGCTTCTCTAGAATCTTGAGAAGGCTCTGAACTTCTCTAATAATAGCATTAAGCCAGATAATTGTCTTCTATCAGACACCTTGAATATACGGTTGAAGATGCCAATGCATCCTGGGGTTTTAATTGATCATATCAGTTTAAGGATTTCTTCATAAAAGTGATACAGTTAGTTTCAGACTACTCACAGTGTTCAATGTGGCCGAGATCACACTAACGTTTTAAATTACCATTAAGGACACCGAAGTTGTTCATGACAGTGTGAACAGTTTCATAAAGTGAGATCTGAAGAAACTGCCCATCCATGAGAACATCCTTTGCACTGTCTAACCAATGTTGATCTGGGACGTTGGTAAAATCTTACCCACATTATTCACTTTGTGAGACGTCGGAGACCATCTGAAACCTGCGTCCTCAAGCCGATGTGAGCAATAAAAATCCCAGAACCCGTTGGCACCTTCAACTACATGCTCAAGACTAGTAGAAGGCTACTGTTAAAGAAGTCTAGTACCTTTCTTCACAACTGTAAACTAGAGAAGATTGTGGATAAGGTGATGTGCAAGCGCTTGAACAACACTCAAAGCCCACATCAGTGGTTTGGTTCTGCTAATTTTCAAGATTGCACTATGCTCTATCCTATCTAGTTCTCTTTGTAAATAAGCTCAAATTTAAGCACTAAAACTATATACCGCCTTCTTCAGGTCTTTTCCAGAATTGGTAATAGTTGGTCTCTTGGTGTGCTTCAGGTAAATGATGAAAGACGGTCAAAAGGCTGCGAATGGAGGTATCGCCTATTTGTTGTAAGGTCTCTAAAGTAAAAACGACCAAGTTGTGATCGTTGTTCAACTCGATGAACACAGAAGTGTCCCGTATTTAAAGATGGTGTTACCATAAACTGATAAGGAAGTAGTGTGTGGATTATGGAAGCCTCACTGTTGCACAGTTGTGAGACTAGCGTTAGTCAGATAATTGCTTTACAAAAGAGGGCAAAAATGAGTCCAATACCTTCGTAATTTTTCACTGAAAGGTACACGACACTAATATTGAACTAGGGCGTTTGAATCTGTTAAATGGTCTTCTATATTAAATATTTTACAATGATGAAGACTAATGATACGAAAAACCAAACCTTTGTGATGCACTTTTTTCCTGTTCAGTTGTGTTCTACAAAATGACGATGGGCCAATGCCAACTTATACAAGTCAACAGATTTGAGTTTCTGAAGAGATTGGAAAGTTGAGTAAATTCGAGGATTTTTGAATTACAAACAAGTAATCGGTCAATTGGAAGTTATTTGGTTACAAAGAAGACAACTTGACCAAACATAAGTTTCTTCTAATGCAGAACGAATAAAAGCAGATTGGTAGAGAAGAAAATGAGTTGATTAGTTTCAACCACTAGTTACTACAAAATTATCTATCTTAATAGAGTGAATGGTTTAGGAGTCAAAAAGGATATCGTGAAACTTCTCTATATCTTATAGAAGATAAAAGGGCAAAGGCATACTAAATGTTGGGAATCTAGAGAATCCTATCTCTTTCTACAATAACGATGCACGAGAGATGTGGAAGATCAAACCAGATGTCTTAGGTAACGATACTAAATGATGGAAGATTCCAATCCATAATTACTTATGATTGAAAAATTTTGTGCTAAATTATATTTTATTCACATGATTTATGCCGACTCATTATTTTGAATGGTTCAAACAATCATTACTTTCACCCTTCGACGATACTAAAAAAAAAATGTTGCGGTCGTTTTTGTCTGCAAACATAATTTGATTCAGTGGGTGCTTAAAGTTGCTTTACTATTCTAAGTCGTCGAAGCAGCTCTCAACATTAAATGTTTTTATTGAGAAAAAAAAGTCCAAAGGAAATCAATGGTGGTTGGCGACCTTTTATCATAGTTTATCACAGCGTGTAATTGCCACTTACCACAGATAAACGTGGCATAAATATCAAACAGCAATAAAAGATAAGAGAATGAAATTGCCGTGTTCGTAGTGCGTGCAGTGAAACGAGAATTTTTTTTTATTGTGGGGTTAATTCTAGGGAGCGAGCGAGATTTAAAATACTACATCAACTTTCAGTGATCAAATTTGTGATTTTTGTTTCTTTGGATTGCGGGATATTAAAATAATAACATTAATTGAGAGTAAGTAAAACCAGAAGTGAGATTATCGGATACTATAGGACCTCAACAGACAGACACACATCATGAATCAGACTGCAAGTCAGAGGATGAAAAACTAATGGGATTAACTTGTAAGTTGGCGGAAAGTTTTCCGAGATAAATATACTTGGGAAAATAAATTAAAAATATAAAATTAATAAAATCAAGATATAACTATCTTGATTGATCAAACAACTTATCTTACATGAGCATTTCACCTACTCAAGGGTGGTTAGCCTAGCCTCAATGACAAAAGTGGGATTTTGCCCTTCTTTTGCACAGCTTTTGATTGCAGACCACAAAAGACTAGTGATATCTTCACTAAAGTCATGGTACTTGCTTCCTCTAATGCTTGGATGAAAATGAGGTCCTGAATCAAACGTGTCATCATCAAATGTAGATTTTCGTAGTCTTAAACTGCCCAATTGGTCTCTTCAATTCACCACATCCTGCTATAAGTTGAATGGAGTTATCTTTTCCTAAGTTTTAAAGCGAAAGTCAATTGCTGGACCGATGGTCTAAAGTGGACTACATGAAGACCATGTGGTGTGAAACGGGAGCAAGGGGAACGGAATATAAATGATGTCTAAAGACTCGCTTTCCTCGAGCAGGGGTATGATGTAAACATTTTGCTACTAGTCCAACTTGCTTCTCTATTTTTTTAGGTAAGATCTTAACATCTGACTCAATGATATGAATTAGAATTTCATCACAATCGTAGATTGTGCTTGCTTTAAACCTTGCTTTATGATAGTTCTTTAAAGTTATTGTAGAACCTCATCGTTTGAGGGTTGTAGTTTCTTGATTTATAATTCTCTACAGTCATTTCTCTTCAACGAACTTGATATAGACACAGAAACTATATTTTTTGGACAAGTGTATTACTTGAAGGATTTATAGATCGATCCATAGGAAAATTTGGAGGAAAGAAGTGTTTCTTGAGATCCTACTCTACTGGTCTATAAAAATGGATTTGATATATATTTGAAACTTTTTAATTGCTTCTTCTTTAGTTTTTCAAAGCTTATGAGCTTACAAGGACAGAATCACTATATGCATCAAATTTATTGATTGCTCTACCTCGTTTGCATTTTTTTACAATTATTTAGTGTAACTGTCTTCCATGTAGATCGCCTCTAGTACTTCTTTTATTCTATACGATTCTTTCAGTTCCACATCACTATGGTTACTCATGAGCATATAACTGAAAATCTCTATAACTCTGCCTACACAATCATTTCTTTTCCTATTTATACTAAATTACTAAATCACACCGTCCTCTTTGCAGATTCCTTCACCTTTCCTTGTCCCATCTGTGTTATAACATATACCATCTCCACCCTTCCAAGACTTTATTAGACCTTCGATCACGAATTTGGCATTCAAGGAGTTATGTGAATGTAAGTATCTTCCTCACCATAAAGATTATAATGAAGTATTAAGACAATGTTTCATGTATTTTAATTTTTTTGCCAGAATTGAGTTACTTATAATCTGAACACAAAGAACCAATCAAAATGGCCACCTTCGTACACACAGATCTTAAGTCTTTGTGGATTTTCATTGATGGCGCAGGTTAAGTCTCTAATAGGTCTCGTCTTACAGACTACGTTCTCGAGAAGTCTAAGGAACTTATACTAAGATTTTTGGAGAACATTCCTTAAAGAAGCAAGAATATGCTTCAACATTTTTACAAAAATGAAGTTTGATGATATTACCAAAGTTACTTCCAACTATACCAAGTTGGACGCTCAAAACTTTCTTACAAGTTTTATATAAATTACGGCTTTCTCCCAGAAAATTTGCAGGCTAGATGGCCATTTTAACATAATTAATCCTTGTGTTCAGAATATATAGCCTGCTCCGAAAGTATTGACCTATACGACACAAAAAATCCATATATTCAGTGAAAATTGTAGAAGCTACAAGAGATATTGTATGCACCCTCAGTCTCCTTCGAAGTAAACACCTTGAGAGAGATCCACACTGTTCAAAGCATCATGTACTGCCCTGTATTGAAATCACGAATAACTATCTCGCCGTGTTGGCCTGAATGTCATTAATAGTTTGGGATCTTTCCTTTTCAAAAAAAAAAATAATTCAACTGATCTGGCCAGTGGAGTCGTCCCCATTCACGCATGCGCATTAGGCTACTCTCATTGGCTAGCAGGCCACATTGCGGCTGCGCCACTTTAGCTGTATATTTTTGAGGCAGCCCTTATACATGTAGGTAACCCGTATAAAAAGGGAATTCAAAATATGAAAAGCTGCCCTAACATTCCCTTGTGCATTTTTAGTGAGGCTAGGGGTAATAAAGCGAACCCGAAGATCCTAGAATTTATTACTCGAGAAAAGTCACCATTGAGATGTTTGCAGAGCAAGCCCCCGCATAAGCGATTCCTTTCCTGTTGGCAAGCGCCCAGCCCACAAATTTTCTCGCCGCTCTTATCAAACGACCGCACTTTGATCGAGCGCTCCGCACATTTCCTAGTTTTGTCAACTTGGCCGGGCTGATAAGGGCAGGGGCACGCGATCCGCACCAGACGGGTTATATAAGCGAGGCCGCCTTCGCAAGGCGCGAGATAGCGTCTGCGGTTTCGCCGATTGTTGTAGTTCCGTTGAAAATGTGCGTGCAGCGTGCGCGACGCGAATTCAAGAGCGGGCGGCGCGCTCGGTGAAGGACGATGCGTTTCGCGAGTGCCGCATGAATTTATCGGCCAAAGTGCATCGAGTTGCAAGAATTTCGCCAGGAACCGGCAGTAAAAGGTAGAGTAGGATAGTGATGTTAAGGAAACGTGAAAAAGTAAGGGAGAATCGTTGACTTGGTGTTATTCCTCCGCATGACGTGTGCACGTTCCCACTGGCGTTTTATTGTTTGGACGCTAAGTTCTCATTACTGGTTGGCTTTTGTATGGGGCTATAATTAGTGGATTTAATTTTACAAAGGTTCGTATTAAGCCGCAGCAGATTTAGATTCAACGCAACGATGTCGAACAAATGTCTTGTTCAGATAATAATTTCTGTTTGATTTTGATTGGGTGCATTTGATAAACCGTCGAATTTGCTTCAAATAAGTTCAAATCTCCAGAACGACGGAAAAGTTCCAAAACTGAATTTTGATTAATTCTGAAAATTGCGCCCTTAAAATGGCCACCGCTTTGTTCTTGATAGCGAGCTCTTCTTATCCCATCACTTGTCTTAATGTTTCAGTTTCTTCATTGATGTTGGCCTTCATTTACTGGATGGTCCGAGGTTTGTTATGATACAGTCCATCTTTCAGGTACCCCCACAGAAAAAATCTGGCGAGCGTGAAGGCCAATTAAAGTATTACCCTCCTTCTAAAAGCTCCATCGTTAAACGAGCTGTATGGGCAGTAGCCCCATCTTGCTGTCATTAACTATAAGGCACACGAAATCATCCTTCAGCATGTCTCAATACTTTTTTCTCCTGTAACGGTTGATAAGTTTTCTGCTTCATCTTCAAGAAGTAAGAACCAAGTACTTTTTCTGCACTTACACTTATTTTGAGATTTCCATCCCCTCAAATCGGGTGTTTTAGATGAAAGTGGGTCTCGTCATTACTCATAATAAAGTTGAGTGAAATCACCTTGTATACACTAATCATACCCGACAATCTGCTGGCTTTAGGACCTGCACTAGCAGCACTTCAGAGATCACCCTAAATGTGGCCTCTCAGCACATGGTAAATAACTTACCACCTCCTATTCGAATTTGAAATGGTCTAGTGACTATTGTAACCCTGTATTTATTCCGTTGTAAAGCAGTTAAACAAGTTGAATTGTATTATGTATTTGCTTTGTTTTTTGAAAATCACCCGTTGTGGCTGAATAATTTTTAACCAAGTCTACAGGTAGTAGTAAACTACTAAGGGGAATCAGATTTTTGTGTGCACCATTTTATAGTTATTATATGTCATTATTATTTTAGAAGGAAACATTGAAAATTGAAGCTACACTACTGGAAAGAACACTTCAAAGCAGTAGAAGCGATAAGAAATTCAGAAGAGTGCTGGTGACAGCCTTTCATAAAACTGATGCTCTAAGACTATTGTATCCACATATTAGAAAAGAGACAAAAAACAGAGTATGTGAGTGCAATCTTAATAGAAATGGAGAGAGGCTTATTCAAGAACGAAGCCACTTACTCCCACCTCTGCTTATCATCGTCCACTAATTTGATATGAAGCCTAAAAATATTGCACCCCAAAACACCTAGCGCAAACATTTTCTCGAGTTTGTCCATAGCAATCTGAACAATGCTGCTCTCTCTCTCTCTTGAGTGGAGGTGGAACACAGATATTTTCTCAAGTAGACGATGATATTTGATTCCTGCTGTAGTCTCCCGATTGGTGATCTTAACACGACATGAAACGGAACAAGAAAAGGATTGAATGTACCTATAGTTTTGGCAGCGATGACACTGTCTGACAAGGCTGCACAGGGATGAAAATCTACGAGTATCAGCTCAATTCAAATTAAGAAGTTTTATTGTCATCACTGAAAATTATCAATATTTACTAAATCACTGTTTGATGAAGTTTCTTGGGTGAATGGAACTTTTAAAGAATATTTTTGGTGATCTGTCTGCAGATCGTAACTCTCTTTCATGGTTGCAAAAGCAGAAAGACCTAAAGATTGGCTCTTCAATGACAGTAACGTTCTTCTGTAATCTAAAGGAGGTTTTCGCTATAACATGTTGAGGTTAAGAGCTATACCTGAACAACCTATCTGAATCTTGGTGCCTTTTAAGAATTTGGACTGCTTAGGGGGGAAATGTTAGTAACAATAATGGTTTCTCTGTAATAACAACATAAATTATTCTGCTGTAGGAGTTTCTATTTCGACTAATCTTTTTTATGAAAATTCTGCAGAAATGTAAAGAACGCACATTTTAGTGTCGCTTCCAAGACTAAATGAGTCATTATCACATGCCAACGACCTTACTAATCATAGACCTGTTGTAGGAAACAATGACTTGAAGATTTGAAATAAATCTGAATAATTGATGCTGACAAAGAATCGTTATCAGCTAGGCGAGGATCCAGAAATCTTTTGATCCATCATCTATACAGCGCCGATAAAGTCTACTATCCTATGACAATTCTTTTAAATTAAGGTTTCATCGCCTTAGAAACTGAAAATTCGTCAAAAAAGTGGGAATTTGGGATAATAAAAAAAATAGAGTGCTAATCCTGGTGGACAAATAGAAAAGTGGAAGATTTAGAGGTAAAGACATACAGGAATAAGAAAACACTTCTCTGCAACATAGGGAAGGGTAAAATCAGTTAAATCAACCCTGACAGAGATTGATGAAATGATAACTTGCGAAATGGAAATCAAATTGAAAGGTATATCCAACTGTGGGAAGATGAATCATAATGGGAGATGTTACAAGGAGCGGAAGGAAAGCAAATGCGTTTCAGTTGCAGGCAGAATAAACTAGTTTTGAGCAGGCGGGTTCCGAAAGACCTGTTAGTAGTACAGGAAAAGTTAAACCTTCAGAACAATAAACAGCAAAGATGAAAAGTTAAAATAAGCGCACATGGAAAAGGCGCCTTCTCTCAAACATCATACTGTGGTACAAATGACGAGCTTTGAAGAATACTTCCCCAGACAGTTAAAACAAACTGTACAAGAGGGGGGGGGTAAATGGGCGGAAACCTGAAAAAGAACTTGAGAAGTATCACTGTTCCTCGAATCTAAGCATGAACAATCCAGAAGTACAGAAAGACACACCTGAAAGGAGAGAAGTGGAAGGAGGAGGTATCGTCTGAATTCTTTTAGCGCAGAAGTGGTTCAGAAATAGAAAAACTAGAGGATCAAGCTTTCCCACTTTAAACTTGTATGTATACTAAAACTAAATGACATTCCATGAACAACAGTCGTCCAGCACCTACACAGATGAAACGCCTTATAAATTGATTGTTACCTAAGCTCAACGACATGTAGATACTTGACAAAAGCTGCTTTACAATGATCATATCAAGCATTTTATCCTCTGGATTCTAATTTGGGGTGAGAGTTGAGCTAGTGGCACTAAGCTGAACAGCAGAGTATCCAACTTCGGCCATCTGCAATCTGAAATCTTCTGTACTTCAAAAAGTCATCCGATTTGTTTCTTTTGCATTTACACTAAAGTTTTAATTTTAAAAAATGCACAGACTGGTGCTTCAGTTCAATATTTTTTTAGTTAATTAAATTAATTACTTTTATTTTATTTATTATTTAATTAGCCTTCGCTACACAATTACAATGAACACCCTGATGTTTGATCATCATGCCATGCATTAAGAACATGAGAGAAATGCTAAAAATTGTAACTTCCTAACATTTGACGTTGTAATGAATCAGAAGATATTTCCGTAAAGGTAAATATAAATAGATGTGTTATTCTGATATGTGGGCCGGTGTACCGGGATTGATCAGTATTAAAGCGTTTCTCATTTGAATGAATAAAAACTTATTATTAATTTTTTTTTGAGGGAGGGGGTGCCTATAGTACAATGCGCGATACTTATAAATGCTGTCAAGAATAAGACATGGTATTATCTGCAAATGATACTCTATAAAGTAAAAGTAATGCCAGAGGATCTGCCTCTGTTCCTAGCTAACCTAAACTGTGGTGGATGTGATAGTGGTATAAAAAAAGGTCAATATAAGAAAATGTGCACAGAAGCTTGCTATATTGTCTGCCATAAAGTTGAATGGAAAAAAAGCCTTGAAAAATAATTTCGTAATTGGTTATATTAGAACCAGAAAACATTCTGTTGTGGATTAGCAACTTCAGGGAGAGGGAAAACCATTACCAATTCCCTTCAAGTTATGAGCGAGACGTTCCAGGCTTGAGCATGCTTCTGGTATATGAATATCTAATATAAGTTTAAGAAGAATCTTATACAACGATCTGCCGTTTCACCCCTACAAAATGGTAGTGATGTAAGAACTCGGTGCTATATGAGAACACTTTGCAAGGCATTCCATGCTATTCTTATACACACCAACAAAGGTCATTATCATTTGATTGGATGTATAAATGAGTAAATTTTCTGTCATACTGTACTTTCTTTGCTTATTTAGATTTGTCGATCTTGACAAATTCTGATTTTTGTTTAGATATAATTCTTGTTATGGTAAAAGTTATAAATAATCTTATAACAAAATGAAATGGATGGATCGTTTGCTGGGTTGCACCGGAAGATCAAATATTTAGACGCTTGATTTTGACTTTTTTTCTTAAAAACCGCCCAACAAAGCTTGCAGTTTAATTTGGACTTCTTCTTTTTTATGGTGCTCATTTTAACTTTTGAAAATAAGATAGACGTACATTGGACTAAAAGTCAAAACTCAGTATGTCCAAGTTGGTTTTACCCTAAAAGTGTTTCGGGAGGACCTCCTAAACAGACTCCATAACCAATTCTATGTTTGAGAGATTTGATAAGTGATTTTTGTCAACATTTGGCTGGTGGCTGGTCCCTGCAAACATCTCATTGCCTTGAGCAGACCTTCAGTTGACTTCAAGAACGCGCACCCACTTGTTTCCCCGAAAGATGTTCTCCAAAAGCATTTTTGTTGTAGGTTTGTTAAGCGCCCCGCAAAATTTGAGACATTTGTCATTTGAATAGGTAAAACTTCATGATCACCTCCTTCTGTCATACAACAAAACCCATATATAGGCTTTATAATGTTTCAAGTAGAATATCAAATCAAAGAACGTACCACTACTTTAATCTTAAGTAACATCTTCTCCTCCCACCCCATTCTGAGAGTGTACTTTTTGATTTATTCCGACAGTAAATAAGTTGCTCCCCCACCATCTGCAAATTAGCAAGGGATGGTATAATTTCGATCTTCAAACTTTCTAGTATAAACTGTGGCCAATCACCATAACGATCTTCGAAGCTTGAATCTTTGGTAGGTTGATTACAATGTATCAAAGATACATGAAACAAAAAGAGCAACCGACTCTTCTGTCTAGTAGAAGATTAGCAAAGCTAATGAAATTCTTTAACTTCATTTGTCTAAATTGCAAAGATTCTTCCGAACCACACATGGAATTAGATCGTGAAAGCTAGCCACAAAGCCTGTGCTTGCAGGGTCATTATTGGAGTTTGGTTCACTTAGGCTAACATGTAAAACGAACTGTGGGTGGTGTTCCATCAACGAATAGAAACGGGGCCTGGGTTCCCTTACCTCTTTTGATGGAAAACAAGACGATTTTGTTTCTCCATGATATCACTTGGTAGAAAATCTTCATGTTCTCCTCCAGTCAAGGCATCAACTCTCGTTGTTATATAAAATCATCTTCATGTCCAGTGTCACTCAAAAATATGTTGAAAAGTATCAGTACAAACAAAGATCTCTAAAGCAACAAGGATATTTAACTGAGATTTTCTAGGAAACTATGCCTTGTGGTTTTACAGATTCCGTAAGATCGCACGGCTAAGTAATGGACGAAGATAGATGATTTGAGTGCACTACCTCTACATAATCTTGTCCAACAGGGCCAACTTCAGTGAGAAACTTCTTCTCTACATCTTGAAGAAAAACGGTCACCTGACTATTTCTTATTGAAGCCTGCACTGAGTGTCCAATGAGACCCTGAACTGTTAGTTTTGAATGATTTACTAAACTACTATTTTGCACACATAAATAATGTACTTTCATGTCTATATGGTAGACATTGTAGTAGGGGACTGCCATCAATATCTTCTCATTCGTTTACTTGTCTTTATTATTACACGATTTTTGAGACTTGTTGAATTCTTTGCTAAGTTATGTAATTAGATTTATGTATGCTAACAATAGTTTTCATTGCAGTAAATACCCAAAAACAGATTACACCTATTCGCCGCACTCGAGGGACCGGAAGGAGCTGGCGCCCGGCGTTGTGGCGATGCCGAACATGTCCCGGAAGTCCCTCCACACTAATCACTCAGACATCGAGTACATAGGGACGCACAAGCAGACCATGACGTCCTTTGAGCATGAGGAGGAAGATTACTTGAACTCCAACTACCTCGCGCGGCCGAAGGCGAGCTTCGGCACCCAAACCCGATCTCGCGCCTATTTGAATCATCACTCCGAAGAGCGTTATGCCTATTCGGCAGCGGGCACTAAGAAAAAGACCCTCGTGAGGAGGTTCCTTTCAGTATTCACCAGCATTTTCTCGTACGTCTTCTCGCTCGTATATTGGATGTACAAGGCTCAGAACTCCACCTTCGTTTGGGTGGGGAAAAAAATCCATCAGGCTGCGACGAGGGTCATGCTTTGGGACACACAGCTTCTGCAGGCTTCACGAAGTACAAAGAAAATGACATCGGTGCTGGCGCTTTGCCTCATCCCACTTGCAATACTGGGAGGTAAATATAATGATGTGTAGGAGGGGGGAGGAGATGATTAATTTGACTCAAATATAACAAATTGATAGTGAAGAGTTATTTAATGGATTATATGTATGTCTTGCAGGGTTACACGTCCTGCTGGCCAGTGGCGTGCCCCTTGCCCCACCCTGCCACCCCCATTGTGGACGCATTGCCTCTTCTTACGTTAACTCTTACATTGATTCTGCTTACGATGCTTTTGCTACTCTCAAGTTAGGCCTTAACAACTGATGTTTTCCAACCTAAAATCATGTTAGACCATACTTAACTGGAAATGTACAAATGATAGTGGGAAACTTTGCATTTATTTACACGAACATTATGGTAGCAGGTCTATCCACTTTTTCATGATAATTAACACTTGTAGTTCATTTTTTATAACGTTACCCACACAATAAAATTATATAGAGATAGTTTAGACATTTCTTAGTGCTTTCGTAGAGTTCAAAACCAAGTGCAAATATACTTTCATAAGTCATATTTATAATTTTATAAATTGTTTTGTGTGCGATTGTTTTTTTTTAAATTATTAACAAATATGTTATTCGTTGTTGTGATGGTTTGCGTTTTAGATACTTTTTAGTCTATATATCATAGCACATCTACATGGAATGCTTATCTTTTTATCTAATAAATTTTATACTAAACTGCAACTGACTTTGATTTTTGCTCTAAATCTTGATACGCCGAAGGGTGGTAAGGTGAGGCAAGGTTGTTGCTTAAAGACGAAATCTGCCCGGGATATCGACACTTAACTCGAGCAGGGCTTTTGCCTTTAAGCGTCTTACATAAGGTTTATTGTAGGGTGGTGGCTATTAACCGGGCTGGGATCGCCGCCGTACAGAGAATACTCCACCCCTTTGACGGCCGCCTTGCCAAACACCGGAGCCACTGATTCGTACATTTCCAGGGGCGACAAGCGCGATCTGGATTGGCAAAAGTTGGAGGAGAAGATTGCGGAGTTGATTGGGACGATGGTGCCGCAATCTTCGAGATCCGAAGTGACATCCGAGCAGTTGCAGGAAATCGCCAACTCAGTGCAAATAAGTCTTGACGCAGATAGTCGGAGGATGGATGCCCTTGTGGCTCAGATATTACAAAGTCCCAGTATACAGAACGTCATTAATAACTACAACAGGCTCGCTATAGATCTGAAGGAGAGTAAGGAGCAGGGTGGCAAAGACAGCAATGAGGATATTCTCCATAACCAACAGGTGATTATAGACAACTTGAAGGAAGAGATCGGCAAAATCAAAGTTGAGCTATTGCATCGTGATGATGAGATTGCAAAGGTCGTGGCGCAGCTGCAATTAGACAGTGCGAGAAGTAGTGCTCGGCTTATGCACCAATTAAACAGGTAAGAGAACGAATTCTAGTCATTGGTTAAGTTAACATTAACCGAAGCCCAATTCTTCAGTTCTGAGCTTTGTCATGGTTCTTAAAATGAATATTCCTCCATTATGAGTGAAAATTAATTCATACATAACCTCACATGTATTTACTATTTGAAAATTGCTAATGTGAATCTGGATTTTAATATTAATCTTCGTTGTTATTGAAGAGGTGCAAGGGGTAAAGTGAGATAGAGCTGTAAGTGCATTCTTATTCTTTCGATGTAGGTCTGTTAAGAAAATTGATTGGATTCATGCAATGTAATTATTCTTCCGATGACTTAATGTGAACATCACTTGACGTCCAGTCATTCTCAATTTCACACAGATTATGAATGTTTAGTGGAGTTATTGGATATGTTCAAATCACCATTTGTAAACGTATTTCCTGTTGGTGGAATTTAATTTGAGAAGTAGCAATTGTTTGTCCTCAACATTACAGATTGGTTGTGAGTTTACTGTATTAGGGTAATCACAATAAGCCATAGACTGCAGTGAACATGGATCCATCAAGGAAGACATACCCTAAGGAACAAAAAAAAAATTATCAACAAAAACTATTAGGAACCATTTACTTTTAGTAGTATTACAACACTCCCATACATATCTCCTGTTAAGTTTTGCACGAATCGCTTGGAAAAATAAATGTCACTTTAATGAGCTTATTTTGATCAGTGCCGGGTGCATTCAAATCATTTTGTGATCTATTCTGTTGACATTCTTTAAATAGAAATGCAAAATGTTATTTCAGTAAGATAATACTGTCCTTGATACTCTATGTGTGCTTTATGGTGTTCAAGAACCTTCCTGGTCAACTGAATACCTAAAGTATTGCCTACATAATGAGATGATGCTTAACTTGTTTTGTGCGGATAATTACTACACTTGACATATTTAAGATAACAGATACATGAAACTTGAGGCAATATATCCGCTTGTAAGGTCCATCTACATGTAAAAATGCAAGCATGTTAACAATCTGAATTTTAAATCTTGTACTTGTTTTGTTCTGTTTTATCATTTAATGCCAACATAAAGCTCATATTTAAGGTATTTCAATTGTTTAGATTATAAAATCCAAATTTTTATAGATGTTGTCGACACTCTGCCATTCACATGGAGAATTACGTAACCAGACTCTTAAAAGACCTCTTGGGAGTGCCTAACCACCTGTCGAGCGCCAAGGACATCTCTGACTGGCTGCACACCGCCTTTGTTGCGAGAAAAGATCTGGACCTACAACTGACGAATCTGACAGAGCATCTAAAAACCGACTACAATGATCTGATTGAGGTGAACAGCAAAATCATCATGGACGAAGTGATAGCTAGAATCTCAAAGCGGCTCGCCGAGCAAATTGAGAGGATACAAGCCAGCGGAAACTTGAATGAGATCTCGATAAGCGCACCCACAGATGAGCACATCAGAAAAATTGTGTCAGAATCTTTAGCTCTGTATGACGCTGATAAAACGGGGCTGGTCGATTATGCTTTGGAGTCGGCCGGCGGGCACGTGCTATCAACTCGCTGCACCGAGAGCTACCAGGCCCGCACTGCCGTGCTGTCGGTGTTTGGAATTCCACTATGGTATCCGACTAACACTCCCAGAACAGTAATCACACCAGGTATGACACCAGGCGAGTGCTGGGCCTTCCAAAACTTCCCTGGCTTCCTACTGGTGAAGCTGTCTACGCCCGTCCAGATCGAAGCCTTCTCCATAGAGCACATCAGCAAGCTGCTGGCTCCAAACGGGAAGATTGACTCGGCCCCAAAAGACTTTTCTGTGTATGGCCTAAGAAGTGAGACAGACAAAGATCCCGTCTTGCTAGGAAAGTACGTTTACGATTACAACGGACCATCCTTGCAGTATTTCATCGCTGAAGTTGCCGGTTTAGTGTTTGATATCGTGGAGCTAAGAATATTCTCCAACCACGGAAATCCAAACTATACTTGCTTGTACAGATTTCGTGTTCATGGCACACCAAAGGACAAGGTTAGGTGAGACTTTGTGTGGTTCCTTACTATACCACCACACAGGTGGGTTTTGTTATGCCAATATTTTAAGCATCTAAATGGAACTAGTCATTTTAACTCATTCTAAATGCATGCGTAATAGTCATATGTCATTGAAAGTATTTTATAATCTGCTTGGTTACTAACGTCACTGAAACTATATTAAGTACAAAATATTTTTATATGTGTTGTTTTTTAAATCTACTATGCGTGCTAAATATACATTCTTGAGTCACTTTCGTCATTTTCATTAATGAAAACAAACTAAGTCATCTTAACCATGTAGAGTCCAGAGGCGGTTTCTTATTGTTTTATTATTTGTTTTGTTAGTTGTAAATGTAAGTATCCAAAGCCACGTAACGTCACTAAAAGACCAAGTCACAGTCGGTGCGATGACCGAACTGCACGCGAGTACTTATGAGCGTGCGCAACACTTCAGCTAGGTTTAAGGTTAGGATAGCAGTGTCTGTGATCAACGCACTTCTAAATTGCGGGAGTACAAAATCTCATTATGTGTAGTCGAGCTGCCTTACGAACGGAATTAGTTTTATACGATTCGAGTCTCGCCCTTATACTGCAATTCGCTAGTTGTTAAGATGCTTTATTAGTTTTATTTATTGCAATAAAGTTTACTGTATGTTAGTGTAAATTTGTCTATCTACCTTTTATAGAGTTTACTAATAATTTTATATGATAAATAGAGGAATCCTGTAGCCTTAATATATTTGTTATTGAAGCTAGTTGTGGAGTGGTAATTATAATGTTTGTACTAAATGCGTTATGTTAACATTTTATACGTAAAGAAAAAATATTTTTACTGTTCTCACTTGTAATTTTGTTGCTATGATTTGCTTTATACTGGACTATTGTATGCGTTACCAAAACCGCAAGTATTTTCGAGTGGAATCAATAAATTATTTCATTTCGTTGAGCAATCAAGATTTTTCTTCTGAGTTAATGCACTAGCCTATCTTGAGTGTGAACATGTAGCTACAGTTGTCAATTATAGCAGTGTTAAATGGCTGGTACTAATATGTTGCGATGTTTGTTCTTGGGCTTAATAGCTCCAAAACTGGTTGGAAGTTTGAAAACTTGACTTTTTGTCCACAGATGCTATCTTGTTGGATGAGGTGGGAAGCCACATTTGTTTGGTTTAAATTTTTGACCTTTATGAGAGACAAGCTAAAATGTAAATTGTCTCCATTGCAATGAAACGTCAGAGTTTGCAAACTCCAAACGTGACCTAATAGGTCAAGAGCACACAATATGCCTTGTGCAACAGATTGGTGTGGTATTAAAACGAGAACGCAAAGGAATTGCATCAACCTGGATACATTAACATATTGGAACTGTTCAAGCCTCTGGTGTGTGGTATACCATCCGTTAATGGGTTGAAATAAAGCTAAAGATCATTGCATGGAATCCTGGCCTTCATTTACAACAGCATAGGTTGCCAATGACGTTAGAAGAATAAAGGAGCATCTTCTGGAGTAACCCCAATCGTGCTACTAGTTGTGGGGATCTGATGGACGTTACTTGCAGGTCTATTTCTTCCCATTGTAAAGTTTGGAGAAAGTTGAATGTTACCAAGATTTTATTCCACTAATTTTACTACCCAAATCTATGAATGTCACAGCCTATGAAGTAATTAAATAATTGGGTACTACCCATGCTGTGTCGACAAACCAAGTGGTTTGAAAACGATGAAAAGTTAAAAGGTCTATTTATTTCTTTGTCCATTTTATGGGAGTTTTAGTTCCGTACTGGAATGGCACCTCCTTGTAAGGCTCTACTTTGGGAGTTTTCTTCCCACAGACAGTTTTGGCACAGCAGCTAGGAAAGGGCTTGCTCAAGTCTTCTGCGACCTCACAGTTTCTTTGCCCTGCTATTGGCTCGCACCTTAAACAAGCCAATGTAAGTTACTTGGCAGCTCGCCCTCCGCTTTACCCAGCCATATCGATGCGATTCTCTTCAGCGTCTCTGCAGATCAGCCGCGCGCATTGCCCTAGAGGGGCGGGTATCCACCAGCCCTGCCTGAACCGGACGCCGTGGAAGTGGCAGCACCTCTCAGGGGCTAAAAAGTACCACAACACGAAATGAGCTCTACTAGGAGATTGAGAAGCTTACTACATTTGGGATTGGAAGAAAGATGTATGCTCTGAACGGCCATGATTAAGATGAGGGCACGAATGTCATTGTCGATGACATGAAGCATTTGATAGGTAGGTTGACACTTTGTTTTAATAATAGGGCAACAGACAAAATCGATCCGTTACTTAGAAACTGACTCGATTGGTCTGAAATGTCTACAAAAGAAAAGGTGCCTTACTCTTACATTAAAGAGTAGACTACTAAAAAATAACTATCACCACCAAAGATTACCTAAACCATGTAATGCAATAAAATCCAAAAAATGAACATCGTAGTAGTATTCACCAAAAGTGTAGGATTAATTGGAACAACTAATTTCCATCGTCGTATGTAGAATTACACTGTTCCCAACCAAAGTTAATACTTGCCCTTCGTCCAATCGCTTCTCAATTGGAGTCGCACAAACCACAAAATTGCAGCTCCCTAGACAGTTAAATTGCTATTACTAAATAACGGGGATCAAACTCAATCGCATTAAATCAATACAAGTGACGCCTAATCCCTGTTCAAGCAAAAACCAAGTAGTTAAGTTTATGTGTAGACCAACGTCCCGCATGGGAAAAACATCTTCAAACTAACCATCAACAATTAAATCTGAAGTTCCTCCAAATACTGGCTATTGAAAATAAAATCAAAGTTATCAATATCTAACAAACTAAACAACTAAAGGGGCGTGATAAACCGTACAACAGTTTCAGTCCATGTCCTGATGGATGCACCATAATACGTAACAAACCAAACTTTGCATTCCTTTTATCGCTGACCAAATTCGCTTACTGATTTCTCTCTTGAAAAGATTAAATAGAACTTGGTCCCAGTCGTCATTATAAAGCCAGGCCACATTTTATTAAACTGTAAGCTATCTAACCCGTTGGGCAAAGGTATTGTACCATCCAGGTATAGTACCAAATTAAACTACATTGACCTTAGTGAAAACACGCTGTCAAGTTCCTCGCGCAAACTCTTTGTGAATGAGAAGGACAAGAAAGCGAGACACACGTTCACTTGGACCTGTGCGGAGTGAGACAGGATCATTTGGTTGGACAAAAGAAAGTATGTGACTTTTGAGAGTGATGGGGTGACATGCTAAGCACCAAATTCCCACCGACAAACATAACAGTGAGAGTCTCATTCTTCTGTCATTTACTATTTCTTTTTATTCCTTTTTTATCAAGTTCAATGTCATTTTCCCATCTAATAAATTATATTTTTATAATTCTTCCATGTGCGTTCTATTTCTGGTTCTTTATTAGTGTACAATCGCCTTAGTCGCTTTTCTAATGATTCGACTGTTTTTGTTTTTTCTTTTCTACGCTTTTTAATACTTTTTAGTCTTATTCGTACTTTTGCTATTAGCAGATTATGGTTAGATGGACATACATCTGCACCACAGTACATTTTGACTGATATCACTATCTAAACCTATAGTCAACTGATATGTTGAACTATACGGATAGGTGTTGTCCAAGTATATAGACCATGTATACCAACTATTGCTTCTTCTTTTTCTAATCTCCCATTATCATGAGCTCGCGTAGGCAGGGTCGCTAATCCTGAGGCAGATTTATCTTCTACTGGGATCATAGAGAAGTATCCACCCGCTACCTTAAGTTCATTGATTATTAAGAAAATATAATTTTATCTCATATTACAGATGATAAGTAGGAAATCAGGAAGAAGGAAAAATATAAAATAAGAAATTATAAGGACTAGAATAATGGATGAATATGGAATGGGCTTACTAAGGATTAGGACTTTGTCAATGTTTCTATTAGTACCCAAAGGGTTGTTAAATCCTGTTTGATGAAAGAAAATTAGGTAGGTCCCAGAGTGGTCTAAGCAGTTGAGGCTAAATGCGATGCAGACCTTTCATTAAAGCTCTCTGATGCCTGGCATTAAATAATTTCATGAACAAGGCAAATGGCGGTCGTCTAGAGTGCTTGCACATGCATCAGAGATGGTGTGTGACGACGGGCTTTACTTTCAGTTCACAAGCCGTTAGAGCCGTACAATCCACTGAACAATAGCCGTTCCTATGTATAAAATGGCAGACAAAGTAGTTATGTAGGTTTAAATGATATTTGCCCTAGGAAGGCAGGTTGCTGAGTAAACCATATAAATGATTCACAATATATTTCTCATCCACCAATATGAAGATAAAGAAAAATGGAGAACAATAAGGCAAATGTGGACTACCACGACCAAAGGGAAATTTAGAGTTTACATTATTTGATCACGGTTGGTTAGGACTGGGCTTTCGACTTTTTTTAGCGCGCGTTGTCAAAAAAAAAACAGTTTGTGATTATGTGACTTTTATTTAAAGACGGCCCATATAATTGATGTGTTTGGTTACAAAATACTCAAGTTTATATTAGAAATTCAATTTTTTGTGTTCAAAATTTCTATTGCCAGTAAGCAGCAACGAGCAAATACGTAAATCAACACGTTTTGGTATGCTTATGCCAGCCATTATGAAAACTGAGAATCCATGATGATGCATCTAGAGCGGAAATGGTGAGTGTCTTTATGAATATTTGTTTTTGGGCAAACCTCGAACAAAAGTTAAGCTTTCACTATTAGACAAAATAAAGTTTTGGTGCATCAAAATAAATTAAAGCAAACTTGTAACCTTCACACTACATAGAAGTTTTTGTCCATCACTGATGTTTTACAATCACCAAATTCTGAAAGGTGATAGCTCTAAACATCTCGGTATCCATCTGGACAAAGAACTGATCCTAGAGAACAATACGCATATGGGCATAACACAAACAAATGGGCCTAAAGCTTCAAAAAATGTACTGGCTCTTCGGAGCCTTAGAGAACAAGTTGCTCCTTTATAAAACTATGCTCACACCAATACGAAGGTATGAAATCCAGCTCTGGAGTACCACCAATCTAAAGTACTGCAAATGTAGTGTAGTGTCAGGATGTACAAGGATGCTAAAAATAATTTAGCAGGCAATCAATGAACAACAACGTATAAAATTGTGCAAAGAGAACTTTGAAACATTTAAAAAAAAACAAATACCCAAGACTAGAACCTATCCAAACAGAAGACGCTATTCAAGAAGTAATTCACGATCTTCAAAATAATAAAGCATCAGGTGTTGACAAGATCACAGAAGAAATCTTGAAATACGACGATAAGGAGGTAGAAAAGAAAATATACGACGAGCTAATTAAAAGAATGTGACAACAGAAAGGCTTGTTAGAGAGTTGAAAAATGGCATCAATTTGTCTCCTATACACAAGGGGCAAAAACGCGTGTTTTAAAATTATAGGAGAACGAAGAAGAATGAAAAAGGTGAAAAGAGGAGAGGTACAGTGATGATGGAAGATGGAGAAGAAAGGAATGTTAAAAGAATCATACGAGAAAACTTCAAAGAACCCAGACCAAAAAGGAGGCCCACGTGCTGGTTGCACAGGACTGAAAATGAAAAGGCAGTAAGCATTAAATTAAAAAGGCTAGGAGAGTGTCAGAAAAAAGTTGGAAGCTCAGAACAGTCCTGTGAAAAGCCATAGAGCGAGTAGGTAAGTAAAAGAAAATGAAGAGAAAATTTATATAGATCACATTATAAATTATTCTTGATTTTGAGGTGAGAGTATCAATCCTCCTTAAATTTGAATGGTAAAATTATACTAATTAATAGATTTGTTGAAGATTGCTAACAAGGAATGTCATAAAATTATTGTTTGATATTAGTCGGTGATTAATACATGTCAATGCTTCTTGCTGTTCAGCTCAAGACATATATGATAGTGTTCTAAACAAAAATACATTTAACTGATGAACAATATATTGCATTGCTCGCCTTCAATGTTCTTTTTGGGAAACAAAGTGGCGCGAGTTTCAAATCACAGAGATTGCTCTAGAATATATATACTGCAACGTTCTTGCCCTTAACGGTGATAAATAGCGCGCGCACGCACGCACCTTTAAGCCTACATATATCTCGTGTAAGATTCTTCTTTCCCCAATTTCTAGCCCGAGTTTACTTTCTCCCGTTATTGTCCAAGTTTCACTTCCATAACCATTATGGGTCTGATTATTGTCTTGTAAACATGTATTTTACATTTCCTTGATATGAATAGCACCCATAAGTTTGTTTAAACTGTTTATTTACGTTGCTTACAGGAAATTAAACATTTATGTACACTACTAAGGTAAAATTACTCTACAACACGATATTTGACAATAATACTATTCGTTTTGCCTCCAGTGCTAGCTAGACTTCCCCTTGCTGCCTTGCTGCATGACATGAAATCAGGACCTACAGGAACCATCCAGTAAACATCTGAAAATGACCGCATTATTTAAGCACACACACAAGCATTTAAGGCATTATGTTCGCAGCTCGATGTGTCGGCTCGGTGGAAGGCCTGGTCCACAGACTCTGTACGTCATTGCCCTCATGGTGGCGTTTGAAAATTCGTTACAGAATCCTTTAAAAAGAAATATTTAATCAATCTACAAAACATTCTGATTTGAATTGATGCATTGTTAATAAGTAGAGCTTTATTGTGTAGTCCCTTTTAGAAATAAGAGCAACTCGTTTAACTTGAATGCCATCTCAGAACTTCTGTATAAAGTACTTGAAAAAGAACGACTTTCTTGACAAACGTGGTGTTAATAGGCTTGACAGACTTCATCATTTCATTACCCTTGAACAGTTTTGTTGAATCACAAATACCAAAATTCGGCAGGTTTGGGTGACAAATAATTTGTTCTACTCAAGAACCAACCTTCCTTGCACTGCCTTTTTTGTACATGCAAAGAGGACATAAGTTGACCAGTTGCAGTTATAACAGTAGATGCATGTTGGATGGCATTTAGTCCTTGAACTCCTAAAGTACGATCCGAGACAATTTCTAAATTAACGCCCATTTGATTATTAAGTGTGACAGAAAGCCATTTCAAATTACTGACTGGATACCCAAAATAGTTAGCAAACTGGAAGGAAACAAATCTGATCACTTTTTGAGACACCGCGATTTCTTTTCTTCTTGTTATAAATAAAAAATCAAAACAGAATTATGATAAAGGAAGTGCTTGGAGGAAAGACTTGATGACAAGGATGGCAATCATTGAACATCACCATCATGGACAGTTAAACAATGTGCTTTTGCATCTCTCAAAATGGCAAACCATTCCTCCTTGATCTTGTAAAGTTTCTCGCTTTGAAGTCTTCCACTTTCCTTCTATGCTTATAATTTCTAGAAAACAACATAAGGTTGTAAATTATATTTAACAATTAATAATGATTACTTCATAACTTGACCTTTTTCACTGGAGCTTGTCTGTTGGAATTCTGTTGAGTATTTCTCCAAGTTTTTGAGGACATCTTCCAAAAAAGCAGGAGTGGTACTTGTTTTTTATCTCGAATAAGATAATCGTTCAGTTTTTGTTTTGTACTTTTTATCTTCTTCTTCCTCATACCTGCAAAAATATGAAGAGTTAATTATGTATAAATAATGATGATTATTATTACTCACCAGTTGGCATCAAAGTTAAAATCAACATTGGTTTCAAAAACTTCAAAGAATTTTGTAATACGATCTTATTCTTCAATGGAGATTCAGAGTCATCCTGAGAAGAAAATGCTTAAGCGATACCTGCAGTAAGCCCATAAACGTCACAACTGTCCGTCAACACCCTCCCTTCCCTACAAGTACAAAAACTAAAGTGCATGAAACGGTAGTTCAATTTTGGTTAATTTTTTATCTGTAGATCTATGGCAGCTGTGGAGAAAATATCGAGAGCTTCCAAACTCTAAACACAACCGAAGAACAAAAACACAATTATAGAAATATGGGAAATGAAAGCCTTCATTATTATTTCCTGGGTCATTTATTGTACTTGATATAATTCTGAAGACTCCACGTACCACAAAGATGTGTGCATGGTAGCGCCATTTTCCGATTTACCTTTCTACATATACCACCCTTCGTTAAAATTTGGAACAAGTGGCGAGCTTATTTTCAGTATATTTTTAGGCGCCACGCTTGGCGATTTCAGAACAAGTCTGTTTACATGCAAGAGTGGGAAGGGAGCCGGAATTTATCACACACCTTATATGTTACACTTCCGATGTGCCATTCAACAAACATGTTTGAGCGTACATATGAAGGAGTCTTATGACAATGAGGGGCAACGAGTGAAACAAACGTGCACTTTTTGATACTCAATGAGTACTTTATTATTAATAATACCTAACTAGTATGTATATAATTATTTATAAAGTTATTAACATTTTATGTGTATTTTTCACTAATTCATCTAATTTCATATCGATAAAATATTTACAAATTCATTTAACTATCATAGTAATAATCCCAATTCCCTAAAATTGACATATTCTTACAACAGTAACTATTATATACAGTACGTTGGATAGAAACGTTTCTACGCTTGAAACAAATAACAGTCCTATACCGTTTCACAATAATAAAAATATATATATAATAATATTGTGTCATCATCATTATTACTATTAATTTTTCTCAATAATTAAATAAGTATATAAATTATTAGAACATCTGTGGCGAAGTAAGGAAAACCATTCTCGTTACAATTATTACACACACGGTACAACAAGAAGGAAAGACGAGATAGTGATTGTTTCAACAAATACTGGTTAACTTAGATTTATACACAAATGGAAGGATTCTCATTACAACAAAAGGAGCTTGCGGACTTCGTGCAATTTTACCCCGGCATTCGCATCTCAAAAATAAAATTTCTTGCAAAGTAATGCCTCCCCTAAAAGTGCAGGAAACCAGTGAGCGGTCGCGTGCAGGGCTGGCACAGGCAGAGCGCAATGGGAGAATCACCAGGGGGGCCTGCCAGCTCCCGAACGCAAGCAACAAGGACGGGCGAGGGCCGCCTCTCTTCTACACTAACAGGTAACGAAAAATGCAGGCCTTGCTCGGTAAGATGCTCGCGACCACTCGCCCAGGGCGGGTGGCCGATGCCGCGAACATTCTAGGTACACCACATCTGAGGCAATTCGAATAAGATACGTTGATTTTTGGCCCCAGTTTCTTACATATGCTAGAAACATTAGTTTTCACATTACAGTTAATACGTACATAAAGTTACTTTAACATTTGGCTACGCTACCGTTATAGCTGATTCGTTAAAATCTGGATTGGTTGCAAGAATGACCCAAAGTAGCTTGCATTTGATTAATTTACGGCTTATGTACAAATTGTTCTACCATTCCCTTCGGGCTCCACCTTGGTGACGCGCCCTACTACTATGTACATATCCACAGTAACAATAACGTTGTACCAACGGCGCCCTTGCGTTCTCTTTGGCAAGCCACCATCAAAACCAGGCGTGTGCAATAAATTCAATGTTTCACATTTTCAACAATTAAGGAATACAAAGAATGATCACACGAAATTTCAAATTTTGAAACCCCTTCGTCGGCTCAATTTGTACATATTTACAAGGCAAATGGCATTCCCAGAAAACCTGTGAGTCATGCAACCGGCTCCGGAAACCTAAAGACACAAACACAAGTGGTCAGAGGACATACACGCACTCTAAAACACTGAAGTCGACTGGCAGTTTTGAACGTCTTACGGTGTAATTCGGCGGCGGTTATTTCACTATTTCATAGCTAACCTGGTTCAACTGGTTCTCTTTAAAACTAGCAACGTTACAAGAGGTGGCAAGAACATGTTGGCAGCCGTCCGTGTAGCGGCAGCCGCGCATGCACATAACTTCCTGCAACGCCTTGTAAAATTTTAAAACAATTATCACATATCACAATTTTTGTACAAAAACATTACGTTCTCAAATTAAAAGTAGTAATACATGGTTTAAAACTAAATGACACGTACAAATGTATTAAAAATATATGTTATGTGTATGTATATATTACTATTATTCCTCTGTTCAGCCTATGAGTATTTTTCATTAGCGTTAAAGCTACAGCATACCCAGTGACAAACAGTACTTCAGTGTTTTAAAGCAGAGCAGCCGTCATGTGATACAACTGAACTAATACTTGGATGTGAACTGGCAGGCACGAGAGCCTGTCCTGGGTGTTCGAGTCCAACGCTAGCCACGAGAGTGCATTGTATCCTTCCAGTACGTACCTGGAAAAAATAAAAGGCTTGTTAGCTGGTGTCAGCAGTGCATTCCGCAAGTCAACCAACTGAGCGTGATCAGCACTGGCTGGTATTATTTAGCGAGAAAAAGATATTGAGAAATTTCACTTAAATTTCCTCAATCTCAGTAGCCTCGCATAAAAATAAGTTACAAATAGTTTTTTTAAGTTCTTAATATCAGTCTTTGTGATATTATATACAAACAAAAATGAAGGTAAAGGAGTAGATACAGATAATAGAATATTTTAAAAGATTGGAAACAATAAAAGCAAAGAATGAACAATAACATACTCAATTTCAATGAATACTGACGGAACAAAATTGCAACAACACTGAAATGATACAAACAATACGAACATGTGCCTTTAAAAATAGTTAACAATATTGTGAAGCCTATTAAGTCGGGACTTCTCTAGATGTTCTTAGAGCGACATCGATGACTCTGAACCACCAAATTTTCTCAGCAAAAATCTAGCATATGTACAAAAGTGTCAATATACTGTTGTAATCGTAATCGTGATCAGAGTCTAACGATCACTCAGCAATTTCAGCAGTGTAACACATATCCCATCTTGCAGAAATGTGCTCTACATCTGATGACTGCTTCCAAACTCTTCATGGCGCACAATCATTTTAGCCCCAAAAACCTCTTGCTATTTTTTGACGTAATATTACTTTTTACCGGCGCCATTTGATGAACACCACATCAAGATTTGCTAGCCCCCATCAATAACACTTGTGAAATGCTTGCTTCACTATTATCAAAGTACATTGTGGTTTAGCAGGCTCTCATCCAACTTCACATTATTACTCCTGAAAATGCTAATCTGATTCTTACTGCTCTAAATTATTTTTCTTCATTGTTGGCATTGTTGCAAATTTTTGCTCGACTGTTTAATCAGTTTGCATTCCAATCTTGACCATGCTCACTATAGAAACACGATTAATCATATTAAACTTTATCAACAATGTAGGAAAAAGGATGTTATTCTGAAATTGTTAGGTACACTACAAAGGGGACACAAAATTTTCCTTGATGAAATCCTAACGAGTTGATGTCATCTGTTCTTTTTCCAATTCTTCAGCTACATCACCATACTTCATCATAACCTCGCCAGAACTATGCAGGTCCTATATAATCTGGGACCATACAACTTCTTAAATAGTGGATTGTTTTTTAACAACCTTCGTAGAGCTGTTCTGATCCCCCCCCTCAATTTATTTCTCTTTATTCATCAATCATTAAATGTGATATCTGCAATGATGAACATAAAGACATAGCAATAGTGGTAGTCTACTGTAACCTAGACATACACATAGAATAAGGACAACACACACTATCTCATCAGTCTTCCAAACTTTTATAGAAATTTTGTTGGTTTGTAGCTCACTCCACACAACCTTTTTGCAATATTTTCGTGTATATAATCTTCTTTGCATGGAGTTACCATAATTAACAACTCTTTTTTGTAGGAGACATGTCTAATTTTTTCAAAATGAAAATACTATGGAAATGCTCGAAATGCGATTTCACTCAAACAAAATCAATCAATGAATATCAAATACAATAACCAAATAACCTTCTTCAGAATACACATAATCCTTACTTAAGGATAATAATCGAGACTTTATAATCATCAAGAAATACAAAGTGCGTTCACAATACTAAAACATTTTTAGATAAATATAAAAAAAATTATAACATTGTTTATTGTCCAAAATTTAAAAAACTGACTATAGATGATTTAATCAAAGAACATTTTTCAAAAAAAAACTTAGAGAGGTAGTGATGGGGCAAAAAACGAACAGGATTTATTTGTACAACAGAAAAATGAAACACCAGTAGTGAAAGAAACTACTGTTTATTGTTAGTGCATTAAAATTTATATAATAATAATAATAAAGCAACAACATAGAGCTTACCTTAAAACATCTGTGGTATATTGAGAATCCAGAGGGTGTGAAGTAACCGCAGACTGCTGCAACAGATCGTCTGAACTTTGCTGAATGGCAGGACTGTGCAAGTGCAGCGCGTTCTTGAGAAAAGCCGGGCACACGTCCTCCAAGTGGGGACAGGACGCCCAAAACCATCTGGGCATCCTGCCGGTCTGAGCTGTAGACACCAGGTAGCCCAGCGCCAGAGGTTGCTGAAGCACTGGGCCCACCTCCTCAGCGGGTTCAGCATTCCGCGAATTTGGTGCGCACGGAAAGGGGCTACCTTGGCGCCCGGCGCTGTTCATGCTGCAGTTGGGACTGCCAGGCCGCGATTCTTCGCGCCGAGGGCTGCCCGTTGGGCTCTGCCCACCACCAGCACCAGCTTCTGACCAGTTGAAAATGTCACTAAAGTCATTCATGCCATCGATCCCCTCAGGCATGTCATCATTCAGGACGTTGAAGAGGTCCTCATCTCCCAGTTCAGGTCCATTTATGTGCTGTTCTTGAAACGCCGTCTGTGATGACTGTGTCGTAGCACTTGTAGGGAAGACCAAGATGTGTGTGCATGTGACGTCCTGAGGAGTAGAGAGCTGCGAGTTGACACTTGCCTGGCTAAAGCGTTCGTCAGGAGTAAACTGATCGGGCATTAGCCGCAGTACAGAATCAGGCTCCAAGCTAACCAGACACGCACTCAATATGCAGGGCACGCTGTTGGGGTACATCAACGAACACTGGTTGCAGATATCCTTCAGGTGCTTTGATGCTTTCAGAAGATTCTTACGACCCAATAGCCAGCTCCAGCCTTTTAGCTCACCATGTCCAATGCGACCTACCCGACCTACAACTAGGCGCCAGGGTTTCACGCTTAAAGACATAATGCCGATGGTCCAGTCCATAAGCTTCTGTAGGCCAATTCTCCTGGCTGACGCCTTTTTTCGCCTACTTCTGTTCGGTATGTCTATGTTAATGGTGACTGTCTCAAAAATTTCTCCCCGTTCATCTGTGGCTACAGCCAGTAGCCAATTTTGGTCCTCCGAAAGGCAGTAACTAAGATATAGAACACAAGCTTGTTCAGAGCTGGGCAAACCAAATGACTCCACTGGTTCCACTTTCTCTTTAATTGGAGCCAAAATATAGGGCGGTGTATAAAGCCGGTAAGGAGAACGGTTCTTGTCCTGTAACAACAAATTTTAAAATTAAGTTTTATTAATAACAAACGCTCTTACATCTTTGTTTTTGAGAAAGAGATCAGCACTGGCAGCGGTTCCAAATCCAGTAAGAGACTTAACATTGCTGCTGTGCACCAGAAGGCGCCGACACTGAGAAAACATACTGAGGGCTAACGCCCGCATATGATCACTCTGCTGTGACCTATCTCTTGATTTTCCAAGTTCCATAATGCTCTCCTGAGAGATTATCTGCAAATATACGCGTTTTAACATTTTGATACTTTAGAAAGTAATGTATTTTCTACCTGTACACTAATATTGCTACGAATATTTTCAGGAATTGAAGCCAAAACAGACTGGAAACACCTCAGCAGGGCCAAGCAAGCGAGCCGTTGGAGATCGGTTTGGTCGCAGCCTAGAGAGAATGGTTCTACCATGTATATTATCACAGATGGGGCTTGCCGTTCATCCTCGTCGTGTGCTGGCTCTGCTATGCTTGGGACTGAGGGCATAGTCACCTCTTTGCTGTTGTCTACTACATCTAGATTAGAAAAAACAATTGCATTTACAAAAGTAACAATCAATGGATTAAATACCTTGATCACTCTTTGGTGTTGATGGGGCTTTGTCACTACTGGGAGTGTCGGGTGTGGAAGGTGGTGGCATTGGACTGGGAGCTGATCGATCAGTGGCAGGTTCTGGTGGATCTAAAAGTGTCTTATCCATGGGCACTTGCTGAAGATGAGGAGCAAGATGATGCTTGCATACCTATAACGCCATACATTGTTTTAATAAAACATTCACTAAAACTTCAACAGTAATTTACTTGAGCATATAATTTGAGCATATCAGTTGTTTCACTTTCACCCAAAAGAGTAAACCAATCCTCCACAGGTTCGTTTGCAAGCTTGGTTTTTGCCGTTTTACCAACGCGAAGAATGCCATCCCTCAACACTTTAGTGATAGGACTGTGTCTACCTAATCGACACATCTCATAGGCAGTAGATAATTCTTTGAAGAATGTTCGCACTCGAGGTAAAATAGCTTCATTATCGGGCGCCACCACAATGTAAGCTATGTCACGAGCATAAGAGTATGGTTCCAAGAGTAACCTTTCCCAATGGTGCACAGCATAGGGTGATAGTGACAGCCAATCCTTCTCATGACCCACCACAAGTGACGGTATTGGTTGAGGTTCACAACGATCATCTGTACCTGTAAGCAATAAAGCAGGTAAGCCAAATTCATTTTTGCTATAAAGCAACTCCTACCTCTCCCAGCCAATCGGTGAAACTGCCTCCAAGTGAGTGGCCCTTTAACTGCAGACGGAGCTTCCCACAACCTTGTTTGGCACTTCTTCTGGATGGCTTCCTGCAAAAGCGGCTGCAGCGACTTCATCACCCTCACAATATCCTGATTACACTGGGGCCCGCACGCTCTCAAGAAGGGCCACCGGTGCATGCAGATGATGTGTGCCAGCTTGTTGGGCCTTTGGCTCTGCGGGTCTTCCATCTTGCACATGGACATGTTGTCGATAGCTTGCTTGCTCTGCTCTAACGCCAAGGAGGTAACTTCGTTGCCGTCCGCAAATTCGAGTATGTTGATAGTAGACGAGTAGGTCTGCGCCATCTGGGTGCGGTAGAACCGAGCAGAACGGTATAAGGAGTTGGCAGTGCTTTGGATCATGACGCACTGCTCGCGCACCAGCTCTATTATGCCATGCGGGATTATGTCTATTTGATCGCGGTCTATGCTAGGCTCCATTTTTGTTGTACTTGTTTGCAGCAGGAATGATAAGAGCGACGCCTTTTTGCGGTCACTGGGATCTTCAGCTATGCCTGCAAGAGCAAAATAAGTTGGTGAATCATCAAAGGCGACTTGAAGTTATGGTTAAAATTACAAAAATTTTTAAGTGATTTTCAGAATTCCTACCGAGCCTAAATTTTTACAGACACAAAAAGGTTTGACCCTTACATAAGAATATTGGCATGCTCAAAAGGATGCAAAGAATCCAAAGTTTATTGATACTACTACTGTAGATCTGTAGGTTATCACTTTATTTATACAAGAAATCGGACGAAAAACTAAGCTATGATTAATAAAATATTTACATAAAACAAATTATAATAAAAAAAACGATTAAAGAACCCTAAATTCATCTTTTGCAAGGGGCATTTAATGGTACACCAAATATTTATACTAACAGAACTGCAACTTAAAAATCAAGAGCGCAAGTTATAAACACACGAGTAAAATGATAATACAATACAAAAAATAATTAAAACCCCTGATTACGAATTGGTTCAGATTTGTTACTATGTATACAAAGAACGAGTTGAAAAGAATAATAACAGAGTATGGGTCAAAGACGAATGGGAAAGAATCCAAATGGTTGGTGGTGGAGGCGACAGTGACTTTAAAAGAGATACCTTTCAAGAGAGTACAGAAGAAAATGTTTGGAGGAAAAGTAAGTAACAGATAAAAAAGGCGCATAAATGAGCAACATAGATGATTCGTCTCATGTGCTGCAGACAGAGAAAAGAAGAATGTTCCAGAAAATTGTAACTTGTGCTATTGGCGACAAAAAAAGGTAAATCTGGATCAAAATTGAACAAAACTATAAAAAGATGTTTAAAAAAACTGCTGGCCATGCGCTTCGATTTGCTTTCTAAAAAGCTCTTAGTAGGCGTTATTTAATGATATAAACCAGATAGTTTCTTAAAATGTTTATGGTTAAATCAGACGCATTCAAGTGAAGAACTTGATAATTTACTAACACTGACCAGTCAGGCATCCAAAATGGTCCAATTTGCATTTAACCCTGTAAATTGGATGACTATTGGAAAGATAATATATAAAATAATGCATAAATAAAGATGGCCGGAATGAAACGTTAGTTTATTAGTCAGAATTTAATTCGGAAAAACATTTCTGACACAAATGAAATCTATTTTGAAACCACACCATAACAAGATGCAAAAATTGAACTTTCATTTTCAAAAAGCTGCACAATGCAAAAAAACAATGTGGAACAGTAGCATTAGTATACAATACACAATCGTCTATTTAAGTAAGGATATCATTAGCGCTAAAAACATCAGGAGATACTTTCAGTCATCTGCTGGTCAATATAAAAAACCCATACATACCCCTATGGTATGGCAAGGCAAAACAACTTTTGCTAATTTGGTGCAAAATTGTCTCTGATTTTATCAACCAAGTAAGGGAACAGCAGTAGAATTTTAAACTTTAAGTCAATATCTCGTAAGTTTGATTGGTTTTAATTTTCTCATCTGTACGAATCGATGGATTATAAGAAAATGTTGGCAACAATCGAAGCTGCTAAGTTTTTAGACAGAAATACAAGGCAGATTGTCAATCAAATAAAGGAATTTAAAGTGTTTTTTGCTATTACTGCAGATAAGAAGCGAAAGTATAGAAAAGTTAATACAATAATGACGCAAATATACTATTCAGAAACAGACTTGTAAGAAACAAATGATCTTCTTCCTTTCTTTTGAAATGAACATTTATGTAGCCACATTCAACTACATACAAAGTACATAAGAGTAGAATAACAGAACACAAATTATGTGACACTCTTAGTTTCTCTTAGCTAGAGCGAGCCACAAATGAAGCAAACCATCCCCAGCATGTTGAGTGTTGTATTGAATGTATGGCAGCAATACCAAAGAGAGAAGTTCTCCAAAGTGGCAGTTCAAAAATTGAACCTTCGAGTTGGTAATCCCATCTCAATCAATAAAATGAAGTACAAGAGGAGTTTTCAACATACAATGTTGATGGAATTGATCTGCTCTAACAGAAAGTGTTACAAATACATTTTCATACATAGCGTTTCATGTCTCTTTCAATTCCTCTCTCTCTAGCACAATGCATCTTCAATACTCACTGATAAGTGCAAAGCGATGTGTCAAGTACAACTCTCATCTGATCGTAGGTGCAAAGTGTTTTATACAGCAATAGCAGAAACACTTAAAAAATATTGTGTGGTATGGTACAAAATCCTGAAAAAAAATATGGTTCTGGAAGCTTAATGTCTAGTGAAGAAAGGTTTGCAATTCACTCCAGATTTGAAATTGCATTTGCATCCTTATAACCTCCAAATTGCAGAGAAACGAAAAATGACGTCTTTGAATTGAGGAAAAATACGCTAAATCGATAAGAGAACGTTTTTTGTTATATATTATTATATATATTATTCAGCGAGAAGGCTCATTTTCATTTTAGTGGGTCTATTAATAAGCAAAAAATTTATGCTGGAACAAAACCAACAACTCTTCCAAGACAATATCCTAGAGATTCCGCTTAAAATTATCAAATGTAACATGAAACAGTCATTTAAATTCTACGAATATCTATTTTAAAACTGAAATACTAGTTTTTCTAAAAATTAAAAAAATTATCAACAAACATTCTGTATTGTAGATTAACAAAGATAACTAAACTGTAAATCTACAACAATAAAGGAACAAAGCAGGAAATCATCTTTAGTAGATGACTAGCTGCATTCACCCTGCTTTGCAAGAAGATTTTTGGGAGAAACTTTTTTGAAATAAATAATGTCACCTGGTTGCCTGGTGGTTGTTACTCTATATCTGGATGCTTAACAATGAATAGCTTGGCTGGCGCGAGCTCGCAACAATGTGGATGGCTGACCACTCCCATTGCAATTCGATCATCAATTATTTCAGCACACAGATAAAAGTAAAATGATATAAACCTTGAGCAGACCAAAGCCAGAAATCATGCCAAAAATCATTTGAATCGCCAAACAAAAAGATAAATGTTTCTAACTGGAGACAGCATAAAATACAGCTGTTGAAAAGGCGACAGCTATAAAAAAAATTTAAATCATTTGACACGACTATGTAAACAACAGGTCACAATTATTACAAATTAAAAGATTAGAGCAGCTATTGATGTGATTATTATTAACTCAATGCCAGCAACAGTACAGTATGAGATAAACAATCAACAAGTTATCTAAATTTCAAGAGTCAGCAAACATAACAATCATAAGAGTTTATTACATTATTTATTATCAAAACAGTGATAGTAAAATTTCAAAGCGATCAAATTTCACAATATTCCAACAACTTCATTGTTAGTAAGAAAAATGAGAAGGAACGTGTGAAGTAAGGGTTTAAAGCATTAGATAACTCTAGATATTAAAATTGAGCAAGCGACTCTCTCTCAGTGCTTGAAATTCCTATTATTCAATATTCTGGCTCTTCCACAAACTACTACCTAAATTGTCTGAATCGAACAAAATTATCTGACAGGACTCATAGGATACCAATTTCAATATAAAAACTTATTTATCTTAGCAGTTAGATTCTGATAGACCAGCTACTATACAATTCACCTAAAAAAGGCAATTGTAAATTATATTGGGCATATTTAGTACTTAAAATGGATGACCATTAAAAAAACCATCATCCATTAACATGCAATAATAACAAATATACACTACAAGAATAAATTGCATAATATGTTCTAAACACAGTATTATTCCTAACTTTCAATAACGTTCTACCAGGCTAATAAATGAATCCTACAATACAAGAAGGATTAGTTCTAGGTCATGAAGTAATCCATTGCCCATTTTGCTTCCTTGAGATCATGAGTGTCGTACAGCCAAGCAATGTTGCATTGAATGGAATAACTAAAGCTGTAAACCAGATGTAGTAAAACTTTTCACTTCAGCCCTAGTAATCTCCATTTAGTAGTATGCAATGATTTAATTGAGCTGTTACCATGACTATAAAATAAACGTTCATCGCAGATTGCTAGACTCACTCAGTTGAATTGTAGACCGTAATGTTCCACAGCTACAGTTTGACCAGGTACCAAAAACTCATAGTAGATCAACTTTTCGGATTCCACCATACTGAGAGGAATTTTCTTAATATTAGATTGTACCATTTCATGTTGAAATTACTAAAGCATTGCCAGTAACAAGAAGTTTTCATTAGACTTTTTTAATGACAAACAGTGAAAGGCAGAAGTTCCACTGATTAACAATGGCTCCTTCAGCAAAAATATATGGCACCCATTCTAGTTCTTCTAAAATATCTTCGTGACATATAAGTGCAATTTTACTGTAGATTCAATAACAGCAAGATTAGTAACAAATTCCGCAACCCAAAGCTTACTTCTTATCTCCAATTTATCCATTTCTATAGTTTGGGATTATCTAAACAAAATTTATAGTCAACATTGTGGAAACCACTTTTGGCATATAGGTATACTTGTACAGTAAGCTTAACATAAATGTTGTAAATTATCCTAGTAACTTTGGCTATATTATTCTTTTTTTTATTGAAAATAAATAAATAATAATAAATAACGTGTCCTCTTTTGGCTTTCATCTCGGAATTGATATTAAACCACCTTTAACACAAGTTGACCAATAATTTAATTAATACACAAAAACCCAACCAAATCATTCTCCACACACAAATAAAAAAAGAAATATCAAACAAAGAAATATTTTTAACGCTATATGGTATAGCAGAGATGGTAAAGAATTATGGCTTGCAAACTGGAAGATCAAGGTTCTCGCATGTCTACCCTTACTAACCAATCGTCATACACCATATCTCCACTACAGGAGAATATAGTAAGTATCAAATCCTAGCCAATTATATTAATACCTTTTGAATGTAATATGGACAAGCAATAAAATTTTAATGTCTCTATTGGACCATTCATATTTCAAAAATACATGATTTGTTTTCAATTTATTGGTAAATTCATTATAGAAGTTATCATGGGTTTTAGTGTGCGTGTGTAAAAGTTAACAAAATACTAAAAATATTAATTATTTAAAAGAAACCAAAACAAACACATAAAGAAAAAACTACATCCATCAAAAACTTCCAAGTACATAACATTATGGAGAACACAATACATACTGAATTCATCCAATTTTCTAACGTTTAACACTCTCACTAAGTAAGAGACTTTTGGAAGAATGCCTTTTCCAATTTATCAAGTGCCCAACTTAGGTTGATCATGCCCGCGCCATCTGTCAGCTTCACAACGCACTGCACAAGCTGTCTTAACTACAAATATAACCTAAAAATTGGTGATGAAGGTAACATTTTCAACATTCTCCATTTTGCATTTCAACTAAGAAAAGGTGCTGGAAAATTGCTATTGCACAGTTGGAACTCACAGAGGCACTTGAAGTAACATATTAAGTTACTTCTAAGCATCTACACAAGCTGAAGCAGATTTATGAAAAAAGCCGGTTCTGTAAAAAAGTGTGGACGAGTTCATCGACTCCAAATCACCCTCTTTTTACTGAAATGAAATTTGGCAGCTCCCCAAAAGCAAGGGGGATTATTTTTAAGATTAGGTACATAGTCGACTTTTTTTAAATCAATATCACAATGCAGGGAATAAGACAGAGAATTAAATTGCCCACCTAATACTTTTCTCATCAACGTCTAAAGCTCCTAGATCAAATCCTAATCACTGATAAATGGAACATACAATGAGATGTTTGTATAAAAAAATGTTACTCAAAAATCCTTAATGCCTCTCTACTGAGCTATTAAAAAATTCAACAACTTCTAAGAAGTAGATCAATACTTTCTCTTTAGAAACTCAAATGCAGAAAACCATTGTATATGTTAATATATTTTATATATATATATATCCGGCAGTACATTCCTATGTGGAATTGTTTCCGCTCTTTCGAGCTCTTCTGACTTTTAAATTAGTGGAGTGGTTCGTCACTCCTCTCCACTAATATATTTTATAGGTTTGACAAATTATGGAAGTGGAAGCTAAACTGTTCATTGTCATTTATTCATACCTAGCAGTGGACAAGAATTGGTCACACCGTGCACTTCTAATGCAAATATTATAAAAAGCAGACAATAAGCGACGTGAAGTATTAAACACATTTTAAAATATTTTTACGTCACTCTGTACATGACATGCTTATGAAAATTCTAGAATCCAGCATCAGAAAAAATACCTTTTTAATTAGAAGCTCAAAAAAGACTCCAAAAATAAAATTTAATTACAATAGACAAAGTTAACCTCATACCCTCAGATCTTATAATGCTGTAATTAGTGAGAAATAAATTGCATGAACCAGCATCCAATTCTAGAATTTTGTTAAAATTTTGGAAAATTCATAAGGCTTGCTGCTTTAAAGCACCCAGGAGTGAATCCATAGATTATTACGTAAAGATAATATCAGAACTCGGTTATGAAACATTAGTGGGAACTTACAAATAGCCCTATATTTCAAACAAATGGAAATGGTGTGCTGTAAACAAATGAATTACTTGTAAAACACTCTAATGCACTTTCCTAGTTGCAACTGTTTTACAAGACGGGATAGTACCTTCATGCTTTGGTCATGCTTGTGATGTCTACGACCAATCAGTTTAGAAAAGACTCAAAATCACTGACAACAGCTCACTTTGGCATTCTTTGCAATAAATTTGTTGATTCCAACTTAAGAGAGTTTACATTCATCCCAACGTGTCCCAAAAAGCTATCAAGTATTTGATGTCTTACAGGCTTTACAGGCATTAGACTGACATTTCCAAACAGGAATTCCGAAACATTCGCAGAGGGATGCATTTTTTAATGGGTGTTTTACGGATCACAAAGTAAGTCTACTGCAGCAACAGACTAGATTTGCATATGTTTCAAGCCCGAACAGAAGACTCGTCAAAAAAAAAAAACATTACCCCAGTCACGGCTGATGTTTTGCGTGCATATAGTAAATTCTCACTTAATTTTTAATATATGGCGTTCTTTAATTACACTTCTATATTTCGTTATATTTACTTTAATAGATCATTGACAATTTCATTTTCTTAGTACCATTGAAGCCACCTATTTACAAATGTCTCTTCAGACTTGTTTATGTATTTTGCAGCTGCTATACTTGATATTTTATTTATCTATCTTAGAATAAGACCCCAGCTATTCTACTACACCTAAACAATGATTAATGAGTGATTTAATAATGCATTGTGACATTTTTTGAGTCTCAAACTCAACAATTTCTTTTTAATCAATTACTTACCAGTAATTTCCATTTCATCCTCGTAAAACAGGCCGCTTCGATGCGACAATCTTCTGTTCACAACTGCAGAGAAACCGCATCTACATCTTATAGAATCCTCATCAATGGCAGGCGTTTGTGGTTGGTGATGGGGCGATAGCATACTACCATAGGGCGGTGGCTGCCCCATGCCGCCCATGCTGGGGAATGGGCTGCTGGGCTGTTGCACTGTCGTGTTAAGTGTCCGTTCACCCAAAGAACTCAACAAATACACGCCCGCATCTGCGCCTCGAATGTTACCCACCAATTTCCCTTCAGGATCGCACACGCACAGAGTACAACTGTCAAAGTTGTGGTCGCGAAAAATGTTCAACGCTGTGTCACCCAACAAGATATTAACAACCAACGAGCTCGCTTCGGGTGTCCTTTGCACAGAAGGCGTCGACTCCGGATCCACTGAATTCAGGTTCTTGTTTAGGTACGAACTGGCAGTGGAGGTAGCTGGGCTAGGCAGTTCATAAGGGGGTGGTGGAGGCCGGAAGCCAGCATGCAAGGGACTTGGCGGGTAAGGGGTAATATTCTGATGCACGTTGCTAGTCACTGAACTGGGCCGAGAGTTGATTTGCTGAGAAACGTTTGCATTGCTGATTTGTGTAATGGATTTCTCCATATGTTGCATCCACGATGGTTTGTAGATACAATGCGAGGGCACTGTTACGGGCGGCAGGCTTTGACTAGGAAGATTTGTCAAAGGTGCATACCTGGTCGAACCTACCATTTTGCACACACTTGGTGGTTTGAAAACATAGCTCCAATCTTCTGCAATAAATAATAAAAGAATTAAAAAATTGACAATTGCCAAAAAATATATACAAATATAAATACCTATACTTTCATCCATTGGGCTCCCCATGTTAGGATAGACCTCTTGTTTAACCCTCATCATGCTCAAATCAGTGAAATCAGGTGGTGGCAAATCAAGCTGCCCGCATGGTGAAGCAATAGGATTATGTTCTAGACTAGGAGGCGTTGGAAACATTTTACTGAGTTCTTCAGGTCGCAATATCCCCATACTAGAACAAGTGTTGTGACCTGATGGTCTTTTGTTGTCCTCATGTATGCCGGACGATTTATTTGAACCAGGAGGCGTTTGTACTTGTAACTGATATAACAACAGAATTTAACAATAAACACAACTGATATCCTACTTTGTAATACTCACGGCTTCATCTCCACTAGTGTCATCAGAGTTATCAAAAATTTGGTCAAGATCTTTGTATGATGGCTGAAGCCCCTCACTGGTAAAAAGATTGCCGGAGCCTTTCTTACAGTCTTTAGACTCTTCTTTTGTTGCTCCAGCAACACGTGCAAACCCTTCCATATTGCAGGTGGCCCCACCACCCTCTTCGTCAAATTCATAAGGATCACCCGGCCGTTTAACACCATGTGGATGAATAGGCGGCGTGGGGAGTACTGGAACTGGATCCATTTCCATCTAAACACCACGATGAAAGGTAAATAAATCATCTTTTGTTGCAGTTTTAAAACGACTCTTACCGGTTCCTGTTTAATTTCCTGTTTTATCAGTAACGGTTGGTTTTTTGTGCTGTTGTGGTTGAGTTCACTGGCTGAATTTAACATCCCATTTTGTGAACACATCGAATAAAGATCCCCCTTTGCCAACTTGTTGTTCCTTTGGTTTTCTCTCGAATCAGGCTTGAAGCGCTTCACAGGATGATTTAACCTGTAAAATGTATTTTATAGTGAATGCTGCACCATGGTGACGATTATTAATTACCATGCATCTAACGTGGAATAGTCATAAAGCAGATCCAATGAATGCTCCTCTTCACCAAGTGCAACCTCGTATTCTTTGGAGTTCAAAATGGGCCTCTTCAAAGTGGCAATAGTGGAAGATTGTATGTTTGCGGGTGCTCCTGTGTCCAACTTCTGCTCAACGCAGATATTTTGTGGGCTATTGACCATAGAGCCAGTGCTGGCTGGCAGTTGGTCTGGAGTGTGCGTCTTTTCCATAGGAGACGGCGCCACCGTTGGCGGATTTGGCGACAAGGTTGGCATCACTTGGTCGCCTGGAGGTACGGAAGCAGGCTGTGAGTGGGGATTGGGTAATGGAGAGGGAACTACAGAAGCTGGACTGCCGACTGACGGTATAGCCATAGATTCTTGTGTGCGAGGGTATGACGGCGGTCCACCTTGAGGTGTGTAGGAGCCTGAACATCTGCAATTGAAACGTTTGGTTAAGAGAGAAACCATGAGCGCAAATTGACGATGATCAGCTCTCTGTCATGATGTTTGAGTTATTAAGCTGTTGCGTGTCAAGAATGTTTCCCTGAAAATTTCGTAAGTATTTGGAAAAAAATGCATAACCTAATGATGCCCTGTACAGCAACTAATTTGTAGAATCATTAACCAAAAACACACCTAACACGCAGACATTGTAATGGATTCTTAGCATTCGTGTATTTATACAGCACATGATGATGATGTTAAATGCGCCTCATCAAACCGCATGCCTATTGCATTAGAATAAGCTGTCCAACACCTGACCGAGTCCAGTACTGGCAAGTCTGGTGCTCAATTATCTACAGAGCATCATTGCACATTAGTTGCAAAACTGTTTCATCATCAATAATTAGACCATTAAACACACCACTGCCTTAAAATGGGAAAAATGTAGGACTAAAATGAATTTAGAGAAACTGAAAAGAAAAAATTGTTCAGATATTTAATGATTCGCGCATAATTTCCTTCCCCAAAGTACCATACCTGATTTTAATCCTATGTAACATACCCATTAAGAAGAGGGTGGTGCATTTAAGCAAACAATTAGTAACTTAATTACTGTTAAAGATTGTAGAAAAACCTAGCTTATTATGTGAAACCATAATGTGGCCATGTCAAACATGATTTATGGTGTCACACTTTGCAAGTAACTGTGGCGGATGTGGTAAGCCCGTCACCCTGTAAGCGAGTGACCAACCTGTCAGCCACACAGTCGGAGGGCACAGGGGAGCGCCTGTGGAAGGGGACTCTACCCCGCACCCCCTTTCCCGGCCGGGGCGCACTGCCCTTGCCGCTGCCCCACTTACAGCTCGCCATGCTGCCCACGTACTTCCTACACCTGTAATCGTGCATTCATCATCACAACGCGTTCATCGATTTGTGAGCTCTGCTTATGGGCTATGTATGCACACAGATGTTGCATTTTTATCTCATTTCTTTTACGAACACCACAAAACACAAATTACTCTGTACAGGAAGCCAACAAACGACAATCTTTAGAAAAGTGCAACGCCAAACAGAAACAGCAGAATCAGACACAAACTTCCTTAACAAGAGCAGCACTACTACGCATTGAATTTATACATAATGTGCAATGTTGTAGTAGCAATAATTTGCGTGATTCATCAAACTACATAAGTATACAACACTTAATCTATAGTGAAAGCGGCATGTGCAACTTACTTAGAACAGGTACAGATTGCTCGTTTTGTTGGATCAGTAAAATCCCATTGACCAGAGTTATCTTGGGGAGAACCCTGTCGATCCTGCATACCACCACACTGCTGATTTTGGGATGACAATCCAGGAGGACCCCCAAGAATGCATTCCTGCCACACACGCTCTGGCAGTACGGTGGAAGCTGTTGCATCTTTGTGCATCGACGAGGGATGCTCCACTGACACTGGAAACGGTCCTGGCTGAGGTACTTTACTATTGATTGGAACTGGGGATGGAGGAGGAGTTTGTACTGTAACCGGTGTGCCTGCAAAAATTGCAAATAACATTAAAACGGTCGTCCACCACAAGCTATTTACTTACTACTTCCATTCTTCACAACAACATTAGGACTTGGGCTACCAAGCCCACTAAGAGTTCCATTGTTAGCAGGATCATCCATGTCGGTGACCAATACGTAACAAGAAGGATACCGCATCTTCACACCGCCGACGATCACCTCCACCGTGCCAATATCACTGCTGGACATACCAGATTTGTCCAGGGGATAAAAGTGACTCCAATCTTCCAGGAGGCGCATCATCACATCCCCCGACTTGTGCGTATGGCCCGTTAATGTACCCGCCAAGCCGAATGGTGCCAATATAACTGAAATCACTCTTGTAATCGCCAAATCAAGAATCAACTCAGTTGTCATACCTTGAATTCCACATGAAGATGCTTGCGCTTGTTGCAAGTGCCAGCGGGTGAGTTTTCGCACGGGAGGATGCTGCCGAACATCCACACTTGCACACACCGTACTCTCGCCATGGACGAAGAAAGCAAATGAAAACGACAGATGAGTATTGCTGAAATTCACAAAGGTGAACAATCATCACAGACAATAATAACGATGAAAAAAGCACCAACCTTGACTCCATTCCTTTTTTAGGACCTTCATACGGTTGCACAAACCATTTTCCTAGGCGGATAAAATCTCTCGACAGCAAGCATCGCTCGATGAGGTTATGCAGCGCCTTGAAAAGGAGCGATCTGCACTCATACGACAGGCCGCTCTCCCACGAACCTTGCTCACTATCTGGAATTTGAAATGTACGATTACCATAACGAAATGTCTAAAACAAAGTTATTAATAACTGCATTGTGCACACGCAATGAATGTTTTTGCGAAAATAGTAAATAATGATAGTTACACCCTAAAGGCCTTCAATTAAATATCTAGCGCTGCTGTAACGACATAATCATTGCAAGTAATTTCCTGGAAAATTAGTCTCACTTTATAGTAACGGTAATTAACTGTTTATGGTGGCAAAGACCCCTGTTTTAGGAAACGGGCTGTAAAAATTTCTAAAGTGGAAAAATTAAAATAATAGGCAGCGGTGGCTCTGTCAAGTGAAATAGCTGCATTTCCTAGCTGAAACTATATAGTAATTGTACATATGCTACTAAAGATAGATTTATTATTTTAATTCCTGATTCTTCCCACCAGCTGTAGTGAGAATTGCATCCAACTTATCCCAAAAGTGAATTATTCACTTAATGTGTAACTTTCAACAGAAATTTTAGACCTATAGCTTTTATATTCTTCTCCACGTTCTTCTATCTATCACCTTATTTCTTCAGTTTTAAACCTCTCTACTCCGCAGGTCTTCTTACACCGCCTTCATTGATCCTACCTATATTTAGAACTATTATTTCATTGTCTAATATGTTTTAAGTGTACTTATCACTTCCTCTGTGCTCCTTTTCTCATTCCATTTTCCGTCCTTTTGCCTCCATATATCCAATTTTGCGTTTTAATATCTGTAATCTTTGTTGTTCACTCTTATTTAACATTTATCACGATTCTTCTTGTAATTCCATATTGTCATACCATATACTGTCCAATAATCATATTGTTCTAGCCTTATCCTCTCTTCATTCCCTATTGTAGTTCTGTATTGACTCTCGCTTCTCCACATTCTTTCGTACCCAAACACATTAACTTGGACTTCTCTTCATCAATTCGAAATAACATTTTTTTGCTTCTGCTACAAGGGCTTTCACTATTTTGAGTCCTTCTAACCATTAACACGTCATCTGCATAACTGAAGCATTGATGTGACTTATTTTTTTTCCACCTTATCAAAGCATAGCGACTTTGAGGTCACAGTTATCTTCCAGAAGAATAACAAAAGTTGTTTTCATCTGATCTGCTTTTTTTTATCTAAAAGATAGTCTACCGTGGGCCATTTCCTCTTACCTAGTTTATGCTAATTATAAGTATGACTGCACCGGCGTCTATGAGCATACGACAAGCTATCAACCCTCCATTGGGATCCGAGCACTACAACATCCGATATAAATTTTCCAATTGAGAATCACACTATAGCACTAGGCGGTGAATTCAAAGTATTGGAATGCCCAACATTGAAACTTAGTATAATTGCCAGGAATGGATGCTTTTGAACGCTAGTGTCTAGAATGCACGGTATCCAAAATTAAAGCGACAGTCACTAGTGATCTGTGTAGAGCGTCATATGCTAGAGCTCATGTACTCACAGTACATTTTGATTAGTGATCACCAGAACACTAGAATAATAGAATAGCAAAATACCAATCACCAACCAGTTAGATATTAAGATATCAGGATAACAAGGCAACATTACTACATCAGAGCACCGACTTGCTTGGCCCATGAATTGACATCAAAACAGTTATAGAATACTTTAAATGTACATACGAGTACAGTCGCCAGCGGTGTCCTTTGCTGATGCTCACATTTAAAAAAAATTCAACTAATGATTGCTTAATGATAATAGAGAAGTCACTCCTTTAAAAAGAAAGGAAGCATACTTTCAACACAAGGTTTTAATTTCACATCAGCAATTACAAATGAAACACAAAACATTGCTACACACGACGATGATGGAAATAATACCTGAAGAAAAGATACTGTATGACATAGTTAGTTTAAAGAGAAATCATAAAGCACAGAAAAATTAAATAACCTTGAGAAGAGTTACACATATAGAAACCTACCCGCCATGCATAAAAAAGAATCTCCTAAATTGGTAATTTTCAAGATACAATTCTTGTATCAGTCAAAAGGTTGGTTTTACTGGTTTGAAGTGTACCTGTACTTCCAGCTTTTCTAGACCAACAACAAAAACAAATTTACAAGTGGCTTGCGGCTGGCTTGCCAGACGATCAAAAGCAAATTGTTAAAAGAACGTTGAAGAGCTGTGGGCATTTATAAAAGAGTCGGTAAATAAAGTGCAGCGTTATAAAAATCAGTGAATACAAGAAACAAACTAGATGATGGAACGAAGAAATAAAAACAAAGGATACAAAGATCAGCGAAGAAAGGTAAAAATACTGGCGAAACAAGCTAGGCAAGAATCGTGGGAAGAATTCGGGGACAGGACGTCGAGAGAGAGAGACATCATGTTGGACCATCAAAAGCTGTTATAAGAGGATTAAAAAACTCCAGACAAAAAAAAAGTACATCATTAAACACTTGAAAAGCATAGATAAAAGAACGCTGAAAGAAGATGATGATATAAGGTGGACCTTTTATTGGTAGAAAGTGTGAGTGACATAACAGTTGAAGAAGAATATGGCTGTGAGACAGATAATAGGGAAGGAAGACTGAAGAAAATAATAAGAGGATATAAAAAAATTAAAAAGAAATAAATCTGCAAAACACCGTGGAATATTTTAGAATTTTGGATCAAAGGCCCTAAAAATATTAGTTAAACTACTAAACGAAGTTTGAAAAAGGTGGGAATTTTGCAACCAATACACAAAAGGGAATAATCTAACTACAGAAGTATTACTTGTTGTACAAATTAAAAAAAATAAATGAATGGATCCTGGATAGAAGACTAGAAAAACTAGTAGGACAATTAAGAGGACGCACAATATGCATTTAGAAAAGAAAGAGTACAAAACTAATAAAGAAACTCATTAATGGCGAGATATATGTGGCCTTCATAGACATCAAGAAAGTTTTAGATAAAGTAATAACTCAAGAAAAAGAGGAATGAACGATAAATTAATTAATAAATTGCATTAAAAGCTTATATCACAAAACAAAAAATTACGTTAAAACGAAAAATACAAGATTTGAAGGAGAAAGTACAGAAATTGAAGGTGGATTACAGAAACATGGAAATATTGGATAGCAAAAGGCGATCTGATAATCTATGCCAAGAACAAAAAAACCTACAGCATAATATTATAGATATGCAGGCAAAGGCTTTAGGCAATAGAAGTAGAAATTATTAAAGCGTCAAAGAAAACCAAGGCTACAGAATATAACACCACCTTCAAACCCATATTACTCTACAGAAACGAAAGCTGGACACTAAAGAAAAGAAAAGAAAGCAGAATACAAGCAATGGAGATGTGCTCAAGAGGATTAATGAGAATAACCAAGCGAGACAGAATAAAAAACAGCAAAATAAGAGAAAAACTGGAAGTGGAACCATTAAGGGAGAATGTCTGACGACGACAACTAAGATAGTTCGGGCATTAAGTGAGAATGGGAGAGGAAAGAACAGTAAAGAAAATATGGCAAGCAAAAGCACAACAGAGAAGATCAGGCATACCAAGAAAAAAGTGGGACAGACAATTGGAAGATCTACCAAGAGAGAAGAGAATGTCATGGAACGATAGGAAACAAAAGAAAATAGAATAGAAATTAACGTTTTAGTGTACTATACCTTGTAAATAACTGGTTTGTATATTTTGTATGTTACATCTTAACACTATGAGTAAATAAGATTATGTTATATTATAAACTGCAATAAAGAAAAAATATTCAAGAGAGTGATTTTTGGTCATTGTCCTTATCCTCGATAATATTACCACATTACATTGGTTAACCTCTCAAACGATAAATAAGAGGCAAAACATTTTTGATCTAAAACGGATTTTACTTTGTTAGAACTATTTTCCAGGCTCTTCAAGATTCGATTCAGCAATTGGATAAAGGTAGCCCATGAAAGAATTTAATATGCAAGAAACACGTAGATGAATCAAATATAAAGTAGAATTACTTTTCTACGTAATCTCCTACGTTAGAAACTATTTTTTCCAACGAATAGGTAGTTTCTTAATCCCGCTATAATGAAATAGAGATGAGCGTGATATCACTCAATCATCGCCAAGTCTTTGTACATTTCGATAGTCCAAAAAAACAATGATAACCGTAGGGAAATAACCCCGGACTGTAGGGTGGGTGCCCCAGTGTAGTCCAGAACAAATATTCGTTTTTTCATTTTCAGCAACTGTATGGGGTTTGGTGTTATAGAACCGTACAAAGGTCTTAGGTTTCTCGGCCTCAAAAGCAATTTCAGCAACTATTAATCAGGTCATATTTAAGGTGGCGAACAATGCGAATATTCTCCTCAGCACGCTAGTTCTTACACTTTCAAAAATTATTCACGCCACACGTACACTTGAGTATTCTTAGGGGATGTTATTCCCAAACTGTGCCTTAAGTCTTCTCAAACGATTTTACGCCCTCTGTTGTGAAAAATTTTAAACACTCCATTAGGCAACGAACAAGGGTATCTTGATCTGATAAAAGGAATGGTAGGGGGTAGTGCGAAATATCCTACGGAAGAGAGATAGAATCCCCTTTAGGCATCTCTACCTTTAACGTCCTGAAGCCGCACCCCTCTTACTGTTAGTATACCTCACGGCGCTTATAAAAGAAATTCCATTTTATATTCGATTCACCCACTGAAGCTCTGTTTTATACTTCGACAGTTACACACTTGTGAAGTCATTCCTGAGGGTAGTACGAACGAATCCAAAATTAATCCTTAATTAATACTTAAATTAGAAAGTGATTTCGCTTAAGCAAACAAGATAATCAACTTTTAATAATAATTATATGAACTACAGCCGCCTCATCCCGCGATACTTGTAGCTGCTAAAAAACATGACGATGCTACCCTAACTGGTGGCGCTATCTAGAAGTTTGTTGCGACATATGAACTACTTTTAAACTCAGCCACGTGCAAAAGAAATGTTTTGAGATAATAAAGTCAAAATAAATTACAAAGAAAAATTCTACAAATTCAAAAATCTCTGCTTAATTGATTATCTGCTGCGTTGTTATTACAGTGATCGCTTCCAATGGCAGCAGGTGCAAAACGTGCCGCTGCCGGTCGCGCAGGGCAGCAAAAACGGCGAAATAACTTGATGGAGCATGCGAAGCCGTGCGTGCGGCTCTAGAATTTTTAACGACGCCGCGGCAGCGGGAAAGTGAAAGTCCTACCACCGCTGACCTAATACAATTTCGCTAAGGCCTCCGCGGGGATTCCCACGATCCGCCGAACAATTGAACGACGGCGCGCCGGCCGGCGAACCTCGCCGTCGTCGGAAAGCGCGATAAAATATGCATCCGCAATTTTCCGCAGAGTGTACGGCCGCGCGGCGGGTGAGCGGCGATCGGGGCCTCGGGAGCAGATTGCGAGGAGACTAGAGAAAGATGCCGGGCAAATCGATGACGATTCGGTTCGGACCAGCGGCGCTGGGGAGCGGCACGCTCGGCGCGCCGGGACGGGGGCGAAGGACACGTGCACGAGCAGGCAAGGTGAACGTGGCGGGCGGGCGGGCGGCGATGTGGCAATGCGGCAGCGGCACGTTTGGGTTATTTCGGGCGGCCCTGATAACGCTGCCGTCCAGGAGTTCAAACGGCACGTCGCCGCAGGAGCGCCCGAACGCCGAGACCCGCTCGGGATGGCGCCGCCCCCGCGCTGTTGGGCGGATCGGCCAGACCAGTTTCAAGATCACATGCTCGCGTTTGTTGTTTAGGTGAAGTTGTGACAGAGTTGCCGTACGAGCGTAATCGACTTAATGCGTTTGACCTTGGACCTGTTTCTGAAACGCCGCGGTGTGATTTTGGAGCCATGCACAAAACAAATGAATTTAATTGGCCAAATAACAGCCGTTATTTACTATTAACACCTTGGTGGACGAGGAACTACATTAGAGCCATTTTCACCTTTGATTATTGGACACAAACATTTGCGGTCCAAGTTCGCTTAAAAGCTACGGTTTTTATTGTTGCCATGATTGCCCAATTCTATTCTAGTTTCGGACCTAATTTAATTGTTGGTTCACAACAAACTCGAAATGAAGAAATGCTCATCCACAGTACAAAGGAATAAAGGCAACAAATTTCAGCGTTGTACTGAAAGTAAAACAATTGTTAAATCTGATCACACAACATTAACAGCATCTCTGAACAGTATGCTGAAGGTGCCACAGTCAGATTTCGTAACCTCCTTCCCACATTCCTTCTTCCTTGAATTTTGCCCTGTACTATTAACCATAGTGTGGGGGGTATTATTCCCAACTTGTGATATGTCCCAGATATTCCAGCTTTCGTTTCTTGGTGGTGTCTACTAATTATGTATCTTTTTCCCGTTCGTCTTAGGACCTTCCATATTAGTTAAGGATCCTCTTGTACATCCACAGTTCAAATGTTTCGATTAGGGTCCAAACTTCTATTCCGTAAGAGCAGTAAGGACAACATTTTGCTATTCGGGTCCTTAACTTTAAGCTCAAAATTTTGCTAAATAAAACTCGTTTCATTTTAATAAAATTTGCTTGAGTTTTATCTATTCTGATTTTGATTCTGTAGGTATAGAATCCTTTGTCTGGTTTATCATTGTACCAAGCAATGTGCAGCTATTGACTTGTTCGATGTTTTTCGTCGCTTCTTTTTTGGTCTTCCAATATTAAATATCAGTCCACATTCTTCGCTACATATTATAAATCTGTTTATTTATATCGTCGACATATCTAATATTATTAATTGGGGTTCCATTAACTTTTCTCCTTCCAGAGGTTTTTGAAGGATTCCTTCAGACTATGGATTAAAGAGAGTTGGCGACAACACGCTTCCTTGTGTTACTTTTTTGATTTTATTTCTTCCAAAATTTGATTGTTAATGCGTATTGCAGTCTTCTAACTATAATACATTTTTGATATAATCTCTGTAGGTTAGGTATTTCGACTTAAAAACAATTATTTTGGTTTGCATCTAAATATCTTCGAATCCATATATTAAATAAAATAAGACTTCTCGAGCTATTCACATCGAGTGTGGCTTATATCCATGTACAACTTTCCGATATATTCGGTGTGGGACATTAAACTAACCATAAGATGATCACTACATTCTTTTGCGTTTATTTTCTTGAGTAAATAGATAAAAGTAGACACCAACCATTTTTTACGAATATTTTCCAATTTGTATATTTTATTGAATATATTAACCAATATTTCAATTTTCAGGATGAGAATTTGTCAGGTCCAAAACTTTTCCATCTTTCATATTTTTAAGAACATATAAATACTTCTTCTATGGTGATATCCGAACCAATTTCATCTTGATTTGTAGGTATTTCCTCTGGGCAAGTCCTGCCATCTGCAAATAAATCGGTGTATTCCCTCCATCGTCTAAGATTATGTGCTATTCTTATTAAGAGCAGTTGTTCGAGTCTTGGTAATATTTTAATTTTGCTTGTCTTATCGTATTTTTGATAATTTTCTCCATTTCTTTATATTTGTGTGTATTTTTTAGTACACTCTTCTCCATCGTTTTCTCCTCCCTAGCCTCGGCTGTCAGTTTAAGAAACTATTCCGACCACCATAGAGAAGACTAGCAAAAGACCGAGAAAGATGGAAAGAAAAGGGAAAGGACTATATATCCACTATTGGATGAAAAGAGTTTTAAAAAAGAAGAAGAAATATTCTCCGTTGATGAGTCATATTTCAAATCTTACCGGTAATCCCTTTATTTTTTGTACTGTAGGTTTGGTTAACGTCTCTTTGAACGGATTAAGTATGCCATACCTCAATGCTTTCCATATCTTGTATCACTTTAGGTTTCCACACATTTTCTTTTGGATAGTTTCTCGAATTGGATCATGTGGTGCTTTTGTATCTAATCTAGGGTTGGTTTTCAGTTTTGGGATTTGTTTTTTATCTTTCAGGTTGGCAATTAGAAGATTATGGTCTGATAATGTGTCATACCCTTGGTAAGCTTTTAGTGATTTTGTCAAACTTCTGTATCTTTCAGTAAACAGGATGTAATCTATCCAATTTAGAACTATTTTATTCGGTTTGCCTGTGTATAACCTATTTGGTCGTTTAAAGCAGATATTAGACAAAATTGCACAATTGTTGTTCCGCAATTTTTTCTTATAATTTCATCATCGTTTCTTTTGTCAATTTTTTGGCGTTAGAATCGCACATGATTATTGTGATGTTTCCGTTATTCACAAGCTCGAGTGTGTTGTTGGTCTGTTGATAGAATTTTTGACAGTTTTATTACTATATGTATTTGCTGAACGCATTATAGTCACTCTTCTGAATTCTTCCTTAATAATACTTCTCTTGGTAAAGTATTTTGGGTGACTTTCTTTCTTTATTTATTTTATGTGTTTTTTGATGCTATGCTGGTCTGGCAGTTTTATAACGGATCACGTTTATTATAATTGTCTCAATGTCCCTTTATAAGGCTTCTCATTGTTCTTATATATAATCTAGACGATGTTCTGCTAGATTATTTACGTATTGATCTGAAGCTTTTTTGTCGTCTTCCTAACTTCGATTTTGACATTCCCCTTTATACTATGCTTCTCTCCTACTACAGACAATTTTGTAATTTTATTAATCATCCGCGCCAAATTTTTCATATTCTGGTACAATGAAAAAGTAACAATATCCGCACACAGTTAATGTTGGTCCAAAAAACAGTAACAAATCGACGAATGGTAAAATTTCCCAATACAAAAAACTGCAGCGATATTTCAGGCAAAGGAGTTGCGTGTTAAAGCCCACCGAATTAAAATAATTGCACCCTATACATTACTGTATTGCCTATAATTACATCACCTCGTGCTTACTAATGGATTGATGATTGGAAAATTGTTCTCTCGCATACTGTCCGTTAGCATAATATTAACCGATCCAATTTCTGTGTACGATCTTCTGGAACAACCTCTGAGGGATGGGGGTGGGTGAATAAAACTGGTCTAGTCTTAATTAATTTAGCAACTTTAGTCCAATTGTATCAGTTGCAGTAGTCGTGTCAATTTATTTCCACTTCACTATTGAGATTAGGAAGCTTTCGCATTTTAATTCTCATCCATATACGATTGTCATGGGATTTTTCTTGTTCAGCTCCTTAAATTCTTCCACCCTATTTTAGTTCAACTTCTACTTTTCCACATGAAGCTGCGGCCCGTTTTCTTCACCATGTGCACAGGTAATACTCTAACTTTTCGATTTTTCCCACAATTTTAGCATTAGCCCAGAATTGTTTCCCGTTGCAAAACACTTTTGCAATAAACTTTAAGATGTTTGAGTCATTTTGCTAATTCTCTATTACTATTCCATACATTACTTAGAAACCAAAAATTTACTCAGTTCTTGGAACGCCCTTGGAGAATCATCATTTGCTCCTTAATGAGCTGTAGAGAAAAGAAGATGAAGAAGAACCAAAAGTTTTAGTTTTCGCTGTCTGGTTCATAAACCACCATTTATAAGAACAGCGAGAGTCTATTTCTTTGTCAATGTTTCGCTAGGAATTTTACAATTTTGCCATGATTTCGTCCTGTACAATCTTTCTTACTATCCAAGAACATAATCTTCATTTTCTCGTCTTGTAGATGGATTAATTTACAACCTGGGTAGCCAATTCATTACATGCATTTCGCCCAATTCCTAGTTATACGGAACAATTTTACTACTTCTAAATCTGTCAGATTCCCTACGTTCTTAAATTACGACAACCTTCCCTTTTTAAGGGAACGATAAAAATTAGAATTTGGAGTTTCAGTGTGATCCTACAATAGCATCAAAACTTCGGACCATATTTTTATTCGCAATCATTTCCCCACTTCTGTTTGTTTACATAGATCAAGAAGGTCAACCTAATGGAGACCGTAAAAGTGCATCCTAGGGGTCAGCAGTTTGCCGGTTATCAACGCTAAGCTCCGTTTGCGCTTAAACGCTTCGCGAGTCTCAATATACAGATTTCTCTGTTAATCAGCGGCTTGGACTTTACGCCTCGTGATAAGTCGTTGCGGCAATGTAAATAAACATCGATTCCTTAAGTGCAACAATAAAAGCACGGGCGCACAAGATTGAAGTACGCGGCTTGAAATTACCTCGGACTGCGTAAATAGCGTGCTCAATTATAATATGTCAATATTTGGCCGCGTGGTTAATGCGTCCGTGCTACTCGGCCGTAATTAATTGGCGTGCTTGGCATTTCATTCGTGCTGCTATACATTTATGGCATGTCATCGTTTCAACTTTTTTGTTCGATCTATGGTTTGTATAAATGTGGATGTTGTTGGAAGATCTTTTAACCTCACCTTCTTCATTGGTTTTTCTGTCCGAAGTCTGTATATTATGTTCCTATAGACTTTCTCTGTTCCGTCGCCCAAAATTCTGTTCAAATGTTCAATGGTACTTATACAGATTCTTCTCCCAAATGTAGTTCCTTATGCATCAATAAATTTCTCGAGAAGTTTTGATCAACATCTAGATTTTACATCCAAACAAAAACTATAGGCTACATATTGTTTGGTAAAATCTTATCTTCGCGTTCACTGGATCTACAGTTTATTTCGTCTATATGAATTAAATACACTACTCTCAAAACATGTTGGAAACGAAATTTTGAAAGGATAATAAAATAAATGGTGAAAAATATAGTGATGGGGCGTGATATGTTCAAAATCGTACCATGATGATGTTTTTGCTTCTTCGAATCATACCAATTCATCTAGAATTTCCTACGCAAATCTAAAAAGACCAAATTCCCCAATCTATTCTGGATCGCGTGGTTAAATATAAACGACGCTTTCTACTCCCAGGGGGTGGATCCTATCGAAGACAGATACATTAGAGAAGAAAACTACAACAAAATTAAAGAAAGGCCTGCGTCCCAACTATTCGTAGCAGAGGACTACAAAGTCGACATTTTCGCCCCTCAAAGAGAATCTGCAATTTGCCGCCGTTCCCCGGGGGATAACCCAATTTTGCATCGGCGCTCGAAACTTCAATTTCTAGTTAGTTCCCGGGAGATTACGCAAAGAGCAGCCATGCAATTCGCGGGCTTAATCGAGTCGCGAGTTGGGCCGCGGCCGCGACGTGGCATTGCAAATGGCAATCAACAAATTCAGCGATACTGCACGCTCTAACCACTCCAATTGCGTAATCCCGGGCGGCAAATCTGTTGCTGCCCTGCACGGAGCAGTTGCACAAGCGCTGATTCATTCAAACAGGTGTTGCTACTCGCCGGGGCGAAGATGGATGGACGCGTGAATGATACGCGGTGGGACGAATCTTGCGAAGCTCTCAGCATATCTGGCGTAATCGTACAGATGCATGGGTGCACGGAAGTGTACGCGGTGTTAGATGCTGAATAACGCGACCTACTCCATGTGCATCAATAGAATGTTTTCAGATTGATGTGAACGGCACATCTGCAATGCAATTTTGTCATTGACATTGATGTTTACTTTATTGGTGAATTTGAAGGTCCCCCTAGTACAACCCATAACATTCCCTTCTTCGATCACCTGGTTGCTCTGGATCTTGGTATCTTCAGGCGCTTATTGTGGACATCCTTGCCCAGCTGGTATTCATGGAAGTCATAGATGATGGGGTTGTCATGATCTTCGACCATGGAGAACAGCCGTTCGGTGCTTTGGGAAATAAACTTCTGAAGACCATTGTTCCTTACGACCCACGGAACACCAAAAATAGTTCTGAACCACCTAGAGCTTATTTGCTCAATTCAGATAAGCCTTCTTCCAGGTGAGTTTCTGATTTAAAATCGCTACGAGATAACGTGCTTCTTAATTCTGGTGAATAGGACGGCCGGTAGCATACCTCCTTCATTCAGGTCTTCGCTGAAGCGGATGGTAGAATGGATTATACGGATTATTCCTTCAGATGGACGGTAAAAGGTGATCACGAGACGTCACCACGACCAGGTTGCAGGGCACAACATTGCGGTATCCTACCAGATGATAGCAATTTTCTACTTGAAGAAGACGTCTAAGTGTTCGAGCAAAAAGGTACAAGATAGTGCAGCGAGAAATTGTAGGCCGAAACAAGCTTTATCTATCGTTTGCAGACGGATAGGTGATCGATTGCCGCGTGTGGGATTGGATTAGTGTTCCAGGCAAGGCGTAGTTTTCCCTGTAGTTTGGAAGCCGTGCAGCATCTCCACCCCTAAGATTGGTTTTGTTGACCAGGATGATGTTCAAATTATAGCGATACGCAAGCCTCAGTAGCTCGTTCTTTTCGTCCTTCAGATAATTTTCGTATTTCAGTTGTCTACAAATCTCCAGTCTATCTACTTCTCCCAAATTGTTCGAGAATATGTTGCTAGTAAACTTGACGCATCGTATATTTGATTTTTCATTTATTCAATTACTGTTTCTTCTACGCTTCAATAATTGCACCTTGGCCATCTTGACTACGTTTCGTGAGTAATCTTCAGGAGTAGAAGTCCCTCGACTACCTGAACTTAGGAAATCTTCTAGTTCATTCGAGCCCTTCAATTGCGCAAAGCGCCCGGTCCAGGCTCTCCCAAAGAAGGCGATTGTCTGCGTCACCGTCATCAGCAACGTTGTCCTCCATCTTCGTTGCCCTTCCAGGTTTCTTGGGCGCACGTGATAATGCTCCCTAAGCCTGGAAAACTAGGCTATCCGCTCATAAGCCTACTGACGACCATGGGGAAGCTTATGAAGCGCGCAATCCACAAGTGCTCGAGGACAGCTGTCAAAGATCTCCAACTGATCTGGGAAAGTCTCAGAGTAGAAGCAAACTACAGGTATAGTCTTCCTTCACGTGACCAAGTTCTTCAACAAGGTATGGCACAGAAGGAAGTTCCCAATCAAGTTTAGTTACGTGAGGTTATCGGAGATGATTCCGAAACGGCATCCCCCAATACTCCTTCTTGTATCTAACGTTGTACATCCTATATGTCTGGGACAAGCCGACGACTACTCCTCCAATATATATATATATATACTACTCTGTTCAACTCGCTGAGACTATCCTTAGTCACTTGGCGACTCCAGGAAGAACTGAACTTTTTGGAGAAATGGGATCTACTAAGAAACCACTTACTGGAGAAGCTCAGGATCTTTGAAAAGAAGATATCCTAAAAGGAAAATTCAATCTACCTAGAGGTGATTCTGAATCGAAAGCTGACCTGTATATAACAAATCGACAGGGCAGCAATTACAACCACGGCAGCAAAAGCCGGATTCTGCTCTACCGTCCATTATGGGAGCCGGCTATCCACTAACAAGCTGCTCTTATATTCGACCTATGACTTATACCGTCAGGTTGTTAAGAAGTGACCAGTCTTTAGTGCCGAGTCGTTCGTGAGGAACCATGATCTTCTTCATCGAGACGCCAGCATTCCCACAATCCAGAAATGTATCTCCCAAACCGCTTGGGAATTTCATGAAAGTATTCAAGACCATGGCTCCACTGCCCATGGGCTATACAACTACGAGAGTGACAAGAGGCGACCGTCATAAGCACCTGAAGATCCCGATCCCTCTGTAAAGTGGCACAGAAACGACCTTTGCGGTCATCCATTTGAGATTTCGCCAGTGAATATCAATAGTTCTAATGGATGACATCCGCGCAAAGCTATTTTTGACCCATCCTGTGCACACTTGTAAATTACAGATCACTTCAAAGATATAACGAGTACTTCGGTAACGACTATGCGGGCTCGGTCCTTGATCTGCGATGCTATCAATGTTCGGAGAGCATACACGCGTGTTAAACTTATACGATAACCTGTATGCGATAAATGTACTGTCACAAAATTGCGAGTGCAAACGTCACTTTGATTTTGGTACTCTTATTCTATTCTTTTCTTTCTATTCACCTCTTAAAAGTCGATTTTTTCATGTTTTTAATCCTCCCGAGAAGCGATACCATAAAAAATGTGCACCTACGATTTGACCTTCAAGTGTCGGGACTTTAATCCCAAGATTTTCTTAATAATAATTAAAAAAACTGACAACAAATTTGAATGTGACTCGCACCGCCGCTATCAGCCTTATCACAACAACACACAACAAAAATATTATTCACGCGAATTGTATTTATCTCCAGATTGGTCCGCGATAAGCGAAATAAAAATAAACTGATCGGAGCTGTTCAAGGAACGTTCGGCAGAGCTGATAAGTCACTAGAAACCCGCTATCTCGAGGAAACTAACACGGGCTGCTGCTGATAATTCGATAAATATCCGCGGCGCGTTCTCGCTATTAGCAAGGCGCGTGTTGTTTTTCGCCGAATGAATGCGGTCGGGCGCACGTCGAATGAGCTCGAAACAAACGAAGAATACGGAGAATCACTATGATAGAAGCAGACTAAAAGATAAGGTTGAAGGAATCTAGGAAGGAAAAAGCATAACTACTATGTAATAGAATAAAAAATAGGGAGCAGAGTTAATTTTAAGTGTTACTACTTCTTCCGTCATTTATAACAGGATCTTTCTTTCTTTCCTTCTTTAACAGGCGTTCTCTTTTCTGAACCATTACCACCCATCTTTTCCTTATGTCATAATACCATCCCATTAAATTTTGTTTTTCTCCCCACGGTTTCCATTCTGTTATTATTCGTATACATCTATTTGTTTCTATTCGAGCTATATGATGCCCTGTCCTACCTATTGCCACTTCTTCTTCATTTTTGTCCAATACATTGCATTTTTGTTTTTTTGCCTAATCCATTCTGTAGATAACTTGTGTCACAATACAAGAACTACAAAAATTAAATACGAGAGACCTCAAAAGAAAAGGTTAAGTTAATGTTTGTGATAAAGTGACAAAAGTAGTGCATCATAATAGAACTTCGCTTCGCTCACTGGGATTATTCCTCTGGCTGCTTCGCTGCGTGATATTTAAGCAATTCAGGACCAGTCCTGGGGCCTACGGCAATTATCTGGCAAATGCCTGAAAATTTCTGCATTGTTCGAGTCCTCGCACGTGCACAAGCACCGTGGCTCAAAGGCAACAAAACTGCTGCCACGGACGTTTGTGCAACGGTGCGTCTACGGGGGAGATCTCGGAAATTCCTTACAATATTTAAAAAATTATACTCTGGCGTGTTTGTCATTCCCTTTATAACGTGCTGTCTATACGATTGAGGTTGTAAAAATTATCTGAATATAAACGATTCGATTGCTTTTCCCTTTCAGCAGGAGAGAAGAAAGGACATTTCGCTAAGGTCTGGTTATTACGTAACGAAACTCTGCTAGTGCGACATCAATCTCAAGTCTGTCAATAATTCTAGGCTTCACCCTAAAACGGTTGAGATGAGATCCTTCAATGAATGGAATTTCTGGTCTAATTCTAAAACTTTTGAAGATTCTCTTTGAAACAGCTGTGAACTAACGTTAAATCAAGGGCCAAGTCGTTAACCATTTTAACAACCACCGCAAACGACGCCGGAAAGGAAATCACGGCGCATAAACAGCGCGAGCCGCGAACACGGAAGCTGGCGGAAGCGCGCCATTAGCCCGGCTAGGTGGCGCTCGCGACTCGGTCGACAGACCTCCGCCCGAGGAAAGCCGGAGCGTGCGACTTCCAGGACACCTCCTCGCGGGGCCTTTCGCAACTCTTTCGCGATTGTTCCCGGCCGGCGAGCACACAATGGGCAATAAAAAGGGGACCGCTAGATAGCAGCAGCGGCTCGGAAGTGCAACACTCGGTCCAGAATGCGCTCGGACGGCGGCGATAACGCCGTCGCCGAGCCTAGAACGGCCGTGTTGCGTGCTCTACGACACGCTCTCGTAGCAGGTTGATGAACCTGGTGAAATCCTCAACCTCGGCAGCGTTAACTCCTCGCGCGGTGGGGGCCGCGTGTACCACATTCAACGGTTAATAGCTGCCCGCCACCGTGAAAACTCGCGACGCTACCGAAACGCGAGCCGTCGGCGGAATTTCGATTATCGGCTCGTTAGGAACGGGAAATGGAGCCGCAATTGCGTTATTGCGGCACAGATTGCGACGTCCACTACGGACACACCGAGTGGAATTGGGCGGTCTTTCGTAACTGCAGGTTGCTGGGCATTGCAACCACCGCATTCCCTCCAGGCTTGGTCTCGTCGTTCTTCGATTTCCTTCTTCCACCCACCCGACGGTATATTTTTGCACACATTACGCCGATGCAATTTTCTAATTTCTCTCCAACACAGGAAACTCGACGGTTTCCTCTCATTCAAAACGCTCGTGTTACGTTTTTCACATACAAGAGATGGAATCTAGAAGAATATGCGACTTTCATGCAAATTACAGTCCCATGATGCAAGCCAAATTTAATTGCTATACTATCGTTGATATGGTGGGGGGATTATGACACCTGCAATTATGATTTATAATTAATATTATTTAGCAGATTCTCGTCGTCGAACACCGGCACCCTTTTTGCTTGTTCTGTATACGCTATAAAAATACAAATTGCCGGTTGAAATATACAGGAATATGCCATCAGCAGGTATCTATAGAAATTTGCTTATCGGTAGGTAAAGCAGAATTCTGCATATTTCAACCGACTATAAAAAGCTACTAGTTAAAACAAAATCAAAGTTGGTATACACTAGTGACTTCCAACCTTTTTTGAACAGCTCCATCTAAGCATCTGTATAATCCTGACCCCCCGTGTCACATTCGTTATTCAAAAACTGAATCCTATTCATGGGAAGGAAACCTAAAAGGCCATTAACTGTTAATTCATTCTCGGATTGCCCTCTTAAAATCATACTATACTATTTTGAACTAAATAGATATACAGGGAGCGCCAAAAAACCTATTATCATTTTTAAAGTTCGTAATTTTAGCTTTAAAAAAGAAAAATTAATGCCCTTCTAGAAGACGAGAACGCAGCTGAAGTGGAATAAACACGAATGGAGTTTTTCAGGCAGATAAATATGCAAAATGCAAGAACTGAACTGCTTGAAAGCTTCCTCCGATTTCAAAAAAGATCTGCTCGATAAATAATATGTTAAAACAGAAACCGCATCCATTAGCAAAGTTTTATTCCAACGTTGTCCACGTTCTTAACGATCCAAGTACAGATGGATTTCTTGATGTTAGAAAAATAGGACCACATTATACACCAGAAGGTGGAATATAACTTTTCTTTTTAATTTGGTTTTGTTTACAAGTGAGAAGTTTTATTTCTAACAAATCATGGTCATAAATTTAGGTGTTATTTTGAAGTTCCACCACAATTAAGTCAATCTCATATCATTTCACTTTTTAAGGAACGTGAGCAAATGGCAGAAAAGGCATCTAAACCTCGAATAAAAGTAAAAAATACACCAAAGATCATACCTTCAATTTTTCATAAAAACAGTAATTTGGAAAAAATCTTTAATACCCGAATAAATTAGCAAGATGAAGGCAGATCTAAAAATTTCTGTAACGTCAACGAAAACAAATTAAATGAAATTTAAAACACGTTTTATTAAGCAACACAATCTCCTAAAACGTGCAGGACTAGGAACCCCACAATCTACTCAGCTTTCGAAACTCCCTTCGCACCTCAACGAGTTGTGAAAAAAACAAGAATCTCCTCAAACTTCAATGGCGTTCCGGCTTCTCGATTTCTTCACAGATTATCAAAATATCCATTTACAGGCTCGACCATCTCTTTATCCGAAGACATTTCTTTCTAGCCAGAGCTGTTTTGAGTTTTGGAAATGCGTGAGAAATTACAAGGAGCCAAATCAAGCAAAAAAAAAGTGGATGCGGATAGATTTCAAACCACCTTTTTGAAGTTTTTCCTACTTCAGCTTGTCCAAAATTGTATATTGTCAGGGTAAGCATTTATTCCTTTTTAATGATGACCAATCAGCACCTTTTTGCTTTCTTGGGCCGATTCACCCTGACCAATTTACTGTTCTGATTGTATTTTGTTCCTGGTGCATAATGGTAAATCCAGATCTAATCCATGATTGCACACTCCATTTTTCAAATTTCAAAGTTCGTACTTGAAACAACTTTCTACCAGGGGTTGGGCAAACGCGACACCCATGTTGCACAGAAGGCTTTTTTTAGATCAAGTTCATCTACAACCATGTTCAAGGCACTACATCCACGATCTCTGTAGTTGTCGTTTTTGGACGTCTTGGGCGTGATTCATCACGCTAAACTTCCATCACCCAAAAACTTACAATGTAATATTAGGGCAACGAAGAGGTCCAACCTGGATCTAATTACCCTTGCGGTTCTTCCTTCCAAATGAATCAGTCGTCCAAATTTCGTCTTCATCGGTAATTGAAAACCTACAAGATGTTCAATCAACAGTTAATTCACATAGAAGAGTTGTCAACCAAACCACAAAATATTTGGATTCACCTCTCCCCCTTTCGGGTGGTGATTGCGGAAACTTTTCAATCTGCCCTCATATGCACATGTATGTACACAATAAAATCGCAATTAAATGTTTCGTTATCAACTTTCGAAGCCGATGCAAGTCTAATGATTTCGTAAACCGTTGCCGAAATTCTAATTAGGTAATTATGCAAATCTAATTTGATTGTAATATAGATAACACATCCCAAACATTTTTAGACCACTTGTTTCTACATATCCTCCGAATATTAACAACGCCATCACACTTCATCTCTTCTTTCTCCTATGAACATTATCTTTCATTTTTCTTGTACTCTTGTTTCTTCTTCCATTTCGTTTTTTATGTTCATAATTCCACATTTGTTATATGGTGGTGCATTATAAATTATGTTGAAGCTATTTTAAAAATTATTCTAGAATGTTTTGGTCCGACGAAATTCAGACAGTTTATTAAAAGTTTAATGAATGAACATGAGATTTGCAAACTGAAATTCGTCGTTTTAGAAGTCCCATATAATCACAACCTCGTCACTTACACCCTGATACTGTCATCATTTTTATACAGGTATTCGTGACTTTGATGGGAGTGCATCGAGTTCCTGACGAATTTATTTCGTATTATCACGCTCATTCATCTTGTTTTTGAATACAAACAACCACTTTTGGGTTAGAATTACTGTCGTTTTTTTTACTGTGATCGATATTAAGCGATTATAACTACTCGCATAACTTTAATCACTAGCGAGTTTGTTAGTTCGTGTTAATTATTCGCCTATTTGGTTTGCGTCTAGTTCGCAGCTTGAAGTAACGCGCACAAAAGCTCTACGACAAAATTTGCACGTAACTGTGTAATCATCGAGTAAATTGGGCGACTAAAGGTAATAAATAAAACACAAAAAGGGTGGGCGCGTTTTTAAAAAAGCATAAAGTTTTAAAAATTATAGAATTCCAGTTGTACGTAATTTTAGCAAAGAAGATTCCTGAAATTTCAATGTATAGGTGCCGCTTTTTGTGGTTTCATCACTTGTCGATTTTTCTTTCTCCTTATTTTGTTTTCATTTCATTTTTTTATTTTTCAATTTTTTTTCAGCTCTCTCTTTTTTTATTAGAGTAAGCAAAGGTGGATAGACGTCATTTGATATATAGAAAAGCAAACTGGAAATGTTCGAAGAAAATTAATACCAGAGTAAGAATGTTCTTACATCACTAACTCTTCCCGCCTAACGAAACACAACCTTCCAATGCAAAAATAAAGTGGCACTTAAAAAAAAGATTAGAAACGCATAAATATACGGTCTTTAATAGTAAAAAAATAAATAACTAAATAAACTAAGCTATCACGCTTGTCATGCCACGCATCATTTAAAATTGCTCTTTTCCCTTTTGCTTTTGTTATATCCGTCGTTACGGTGGGGGTAATAGTGCGAGTGGTGTCCCAAGAAGACTTATATTTGAACCCCCATTAAAGCGACAGGACTTGGAAGAGACGTCGTTAGCAACTTCTGATTGGTCTATGATTTTAAGAGAACGATTATTACAGTAGATTAAATTCGCTCGACAGATACGAAATTGGTAGCAAATAGAAAACATTCAAAAATTATATATTGGTGTGTATGTGCTAGGCGAAAACAATTTTTAAATTTTAAGTTTTCTCTTATTTTTGAATAAAAGACGAAAGTTACCCAAAAATCCACACTATATTCATTCCTGTTTAAAGATTGATAAGGCGATGCGCGGCAGCACATTCCAATAGTTTTCAAAAAATTCTGTTTTGACAAGACCAATGTAGTAATAAATTATAGACTACAAGGAAACTGATTAATAATAGCTACCCCTATATAAGATTAATTAATAAATACACAAAAGAAAAGAAAAATATATTATAGATAAAAGGAAACTACTTATAATTAACTAAGAGGAACAAGAAAGGGAAATAATTGGAAGACTAACAGAGACCCTGCCGGATAAGACAAGATCACAAAAGGATTGTTTAAAGATTTACTGAATATCATTAAAGCAAAAAAAAGCGCCACAAGATAGGAGCACTATAATATAAAAATTATATAAAAAAGGAGATGCAAAAGACTATACGAATTATACAGGCATCTCCATAGCCAGTAGGTCTGAAAAAGTTTTTACGAGAATAAAAAAGTCGGTTAAGAAAAATATGACTGTAAAAACACAATATGGGTTTAGAAGAGGTAGAAGTACCCACGACTTAATATTTATACTACAGACAAGTACAACAAAAACTAATAAGAAAAAGAAAAGAAAATGATGTCTCCGAATGCTCAGGGAAAAAAGAAGTGGCAGAGGTTCTAATAAAAATAATCAAAGCTCTATAGAAGAATAACAAAGTAAGAACATGCAACGAAGAATCTAAAGAATTTAAATCAAGGATAGGATTGAAACAAGGATGTATTCTTGGTCCATTACTATTTTCATTAGTCGTGAATGAAGCTATAAGAAAATGTAGAGAAAGATGTAAAAACATGAAAATAAAAAATTGGAAAAAAAACAATAAAATGCGGGCGATATGGTGATAGTAGCGGAATCTGAAGATAAGTTACAACATAATTTAAAAGAAAACTAAAAAGAATTAAAACTCACAAACATAGAAATAAATGTAAATAAAACCAAGCCTATGATAATGGCTAAGAATGAAAAAAATCATAAAATTAATGGATAAACATTGGAACAAGTCAAAAGCTGTAATTATCCGGGAACAATAATAGAATATAATAAAAAAGTAGACAAAGAAATAACAGAGAACAGAAAAAGGTAGAAAAAATTAACAAATATACTCAGAAACACCTTCTTGGGGAAAAAAAGAAGATATCGAAAGAAATTTGAACGTAAGTAAACCAGAAAGTGATAAGACCACTCCTAACTTATAGTCGTAAGTCTTTGACTCTAACAAAAATAAATAAAATCAGAATGAAAGACACAGAGATAAGGTTCTTAAGAAAAATCTAAGGGGTTATTAGAAGGGGTAGGTTAAGAAACACGGTAATAATAGAAGATCTGAAGGTAAAATCTGTATAAAAATAGTAATAGAAGAAAGACAGTTGACTTAACTAGGCCACTTGCATAGAATGAATACAAAGCTAAGACGCAAAGAAGAAATAACATAGATAAACCATGAATACAATACATTGGTATGAAGTAAACACATTGTAACAAGGCAGAAAGATTTGGAAAAGGAAAATTAAAAGGACTATTGTATAAAATTGTAAAATAATATGTAAATACAGTAGAACACTTAACGGTACACGAACTTTGGATTAAGTAAATAAAAATAAACGATAACATACACACAATACAAATATTGCTAATTTTTTAGTTGTGGTTCACCCTGTAGTACAAACAATGGCTTCCTTATTTATTACATACTACTTCATTACCAACACAATCGGATTGATTTATGAAAACTGATAAACCTGCAGCGTGGCTGCCGCATTTAAAGGCCTGATTCGCGGACGTCGTTCACTGGATTGCTCGAACGGGACCTGCGGCCGCAGAGCGCGCGTTTTACGTAACGGCGCCCCGCTCGAAGAAGCGCGACGGTGGGCCCATTGGCGAGCGCGGCCGCGTTACGTCACGATGACGTCGGCCGTGACGTCACGGCACGAGACGCGGGAACAAACCCATCGGCCTCGAATTGCAGCTGCCAGGCGTGATCAGCGCCAAGAATGTATCAATGGAACGCGCCGTCTTATTAGCACCTCTTCGAGCGTCGGTAAAAAATCTTCGACAACCGTCGATCGAGCATTTAAAGAACACGCAGCTGTATTTAAACGACTAAAGGGATTTTTTTCGTCTTGAACGAGTTCTGCTATTTTCAAACAACTTGGGGTTCTACATCGAATTTTCGAAAAGGCCAGGCGTGCCGCTCGCCGAGATGGCGGCGCGGACTCCGCGGCGATTCGCACTACATTAGCTAAGCGGCCGTCGCACTCTTGATCAATACAACACACCGTTGCATGCGTCTGCCGATACCACCCACGGCGTGATACCGCGTAAGTCGAGCGGGGCCGACCCGGCCGCGGAATTTTCCGGCGCCGACTGAGTCGCCGCCGGAGCGCGGCGGCGGCGCCGGAATCGGAGAAGCGCCCGAGGAAACGTCGATACACAACGCGGCCGTGCGGCGCAGTCCATGGGGTTGAGAGCGCGACGACAGAACAAAGGGTGTGCGGCGAGAGCTGCTGCGATGGGCGCCTCCTCATCGATGTAAATAGACGAATTCGACGTAGCTTGTTAGTTTGACGGACACCATACAAGGGAGGCATTGACGTACCCAAAAATTATCAAAATTTGTTACACGAGACAATACGAGTTCAAGGTCGGCAGCAAATAGTAAAAATTAACGAATAATTTCAATTCAACCCATGAACATCTTTATAACGTCATCAGCACCAATAACGACCGAACAAAAATCATCGAACGTCAAAACTCTCGCTCCAGTCTGCTAAAGCTGGAAGTAGATGACAATGCAGCTACAGATATCCATCGTTTTTCTATTTTAGTCAATTGAGATATGACTAATAATTTTGAAATTCGGTTTTCGATAAATTTTTAAGATCCCCAAAATTATAACTTATAAAGAGATCTGTACCCTCTCTCCTCTCCTCTGCCCCTCCAGCTATCCTAATGGTGGTCAAACTAGAATTTTAAAGTTAGATTCATTTTTTGTTTCTGCCTTTTCTGCATCCTTCAGTTCGTTTTTCTTTAGGTGCAATCTCCACGAGGAAGGTTAGCAATCATCATCAATATTGTAATTTTAGATCCAAACAGTTCTAAACAGTATCTCAACATGCTCTGGGGTTTCGTAACCATATTCTTTTCCTTCCTACATTCCATCTTATTTGATTTTGCTCTGTATTATTAATTGTGGTCTGGTGTTATTTTTCTCGGCATACGTCCAAATATTTCAGTTTTCGTTTTTTGATGGTGTCTACTAGTTCTTTATCTTTTCCCATTCGTCCTAGGATCCACATGCTCATTAAGGTTTCTCCTGTACACCCACATTTCAAACGTTTCGATTTTCCAGAGACTTATTACGTTTAGGGCTTAGGTTTTTGCGCCATACAGAAGAGTAGTTAAAAGCAACGTTTTACTAATCCGGTCATTCACTTTAAGTTCAAGCCTCTACTACTACGTAAGACACGTTCCATTTTAATAAAACTTGCACGAGCTTTTCCTATTCTTGTCTTGATTTCATGGATGTAGTAGTTTGTCTCGTTTATCATCGTACCAAAATATGTGTAGCTATTGACTTGTTTGATGTTTTTTTCCATTGATACCACGGCTTCTAGTCCTTCTACGGGTTTTCGATATTATCATGAATAAGGTTTTTCCAATATAAGTCTATATTATTATTAGATTTTGCAGATTTTCAACGTTTGTTGCCAAAATAACCATCGTCGGCATATACAGTGTTATTAATTGGTGTTCAATTGACTTTTAATCCAATCGTTTCTCCATCGAGAGATATTTAAAGATTCCTTCAGAATCCTTTTATTTCTTCTGTCGATGCTTGTTGAACGCGTTCGACTATAATACAATTTTGATATAATTTGAAGAAATCTATAGTCTGTGTCTCTACTTGAAAACACTTAATTGATCATCACCGACTTGTTGTAATTGATATAGCATCCATATACATTTTGGGCCACATTTAATCATCTGTAAAACAATACATTAAATGAGAAGATGGCTTCTCGAGTTCCCAGCTCCTTTCGAAATCCACATCTAGTGTCGCTTACATCTCTGTCCAATTTCCGATATATTCGGTTAAGAATAATTTTAAAGTGTAGGACATTAAACTAACGACACGATGATCACTACACCAACTATTCTTTAAGAATATTTCCCGATCTGCATATATTATTGAATTGATTGACCAATATATCCATCCATATGTTCCACTTGAGAGTTTGTCAGGTCCAGGACTTTTTCCATCTTTCATATTTTTAAAAGCATATAATACTTCTTTGATGATATCCGGAACAATTTTTTGATTTGTAGAATATCCTTTAGACCAGTTCTATTATCTGCAAATAAATCTTCGATGAACGAGGATGAATCGAATATAAACGAAACTTTTGATCTCGGGCGCGCAATATGAACGCACGAGAGTTCTCGCTTAGTCAGGTGTTGGGTAGGGATGTCAGGAGTGGGGGAAGTAGGCGGGCGATTTCGTACTGTCAGTACCCGTCGTGACAATGTCTGAGCAGGAGGTGCCGTTGTCAATTGCGCAGCGTATTATCATTAAATTTCTCGCCACGGAAGGTGTAAAACCGGCTGAAATCCTGAGGAGATTGACTGCGCAGTTCAAGGAAGAGACACTGTCACGAGCTAGAGTGTTCGCATGGCACAAAAGTTCGTGGAGGGTCGTGAGAATGTTGAAAATGAGAGCCATGATCGCCGACCTCGCACCAACATTACCAACGAAAATATCGTCCGCGTTCAATAATTTATTGAGGGTGACAGAGGTCTGACCATCGATGAGATTGCATCTGAGATGGGAATAAGTTATGGCAGTACTTTTTCGATCATCACAGAGGAGCTAGGGTTTCGTAAGGTATGCGCAAGGTGGGTCCCTCGCCTTCTGACAACTGAGCAGAAATTGCATCGTTCACAGTTGAACACCCTCCCTACAACCCTGCGACTATCACTTATTCGGTCCTCTCAAGGAAGCCATGGGAGGGCATAGATTCGACAGCGATGAGGAGGTTGAGGTTATGTGCGCAATTGGCTGGAAACACGACTAACTTCATTCTACGAGGAAGGCATTTCAAAATTAGATACACGTTGGGAAAAATGTGTTTCTAAATCAGGAGATTATGTAGAAAAATAATCTGCTATTCTTTTGTTTCAAGTTCAAATAAATTATTTTTTAAAAAATAAGTCTCGTTTATATTTGACTTGCCCTCGTATTCTCTCCGTCGTCGAAAATTGTCTTCTATACTTATTAAGAGCAGTTGTCCGAGTCTTGGTAATATTTTCCTTGCTTGTCTTATTTTCTCTCTGATGTCTTTATATTAAGTGTCTTAGGATCTCCAAGTTTGTTATATGATCCATCCACAATATTTTGAGGATCCTCCTGTACACCCATATTTCAGGTGCTTTAATTTTCCAAGCTTCTACTTCGTAAAGAAGAACAGTAAAGACAGCGTTTTGTTAACCGGGCCCTTAACTTTGAGCTCAAGTCTTTGCTACGTAAGACTCGTTTCATTTTAATAAAATTTACTTGAGTTTTTTCCATTCTTATTTTGATTTAGTTGGTATAGTCGTTTGTTTGGTTTATCAAGATACGTGCAGCCAGTTCGTTAGGCGGTCGCAAAGGTTTATGGTGCTTCTTGTATGAAGAAATAATCACCTACACACTCCTTAAACGATCATCGCTAGTCTGTTCGTTCACCGTGACTATTAAGCATGCCTCAGTACGCTTCTAACAGCAGTTCTAAACCCAATATGCATAGCGACCTCTCATTTACATCCCAATATGCCAATAAATTTGCACTTCCTCTACATATCCCCTCTGCAGACTTTTTTCCTGACGAGGAGATTTCCTGCAATCTGCCGCTCCAGAATATTTAAAAGTTACCCCGAAGCGACCTCAACTTCCCACCCTGTAGACAAAGCCGCGCAGTTAACCTAAACATGCCACTTAGGCGGCGATTACCGCCCGACTTTAACGGTTCTGAAGCGCGCTTAATCGTTATCGCTTCCCACATGTACTCGAGCAACGTAGCATTTCGGCTGAATTGGCGATTAAGCCGAGAGTTCGCGGCGAATAGCGGACCGTACATAAGTTCTCTCCGCTTGTAGCGTAAAGCTGTCGCCTAATTGGGGTTATCTGCGACTTGTCCGGCCGTGCCCTGAGAAACCTCACCATCAATGAAAGACTTGCCGGGCAAATTAAAGTTTACACCATGTGAGACGACGAAATTAATTTATTAACATTAACATTTCCAGTGTGGTAAGCGTCGTCCTTTCATCCATCCGTCTATTTGACTTTTATCAGTCTCTGTCTTATCAAGGTGTGAACGATACCTTGAGAAGGGTTGGCAAATCTTAATCAGATCTGTTAGACAAGTGTTTAGGATTAAAGACCAGATGAAGTTTGAAGATGGGGGTCAAGGAATCAATTCAACTTCGGAATACCGTTGTTCAGTACATTGGCTACACATGGGCCATACACAGTAATTCTGAATCTGTGTCTCTTTAGAAAAGGGGATTAATAGAGCTCATCCAATAATCTGACAAATACACATCAAATAACCCTGAGTCAAAAGGTCAGTCTTCTCAGCACAAAATTAAATTCAGAATGTCAAAAGAACGATTCTCGTTTTCTTTGACCATGAAAATGTTGTTTGCCATGAATACTCCACCCGAGGTCAAACGCTGAACAAGGAGGAGCCTTAGGAATTTCAAAAAGAACTCAATCACCTTGCCTTTACGGGGAAACGAATTTAAAAAGCAAAACCAAAACGAAACGCTCAATTTCGTCATTGTTTAAATGGCTGGAACCAGCGAGATAACTTATCAGCTGAATAAAATAATAACAAATCGTTAAAACAATCGCCAATTATAATTAGCTCCCGTAGGCGTCGCACAATAGGCGCTCATTAGGCAACGCTCTGCTGGCCTACAACTGTCCGCGGCTGCCATCGTAGTTTCACGTCCCTCTCCTGACGCTCGCCACGAAAACAACGATAAATTAGATAGACGCCGTATTTGCATACTGTTGATTCATCCGCTCCTCCGGAGCTGCAACTTTGATCGAAGAACTGGGTCAAAGTTGACTTATACAAAAGAAGGTCATCCGCGGCTGTTGCACGGCAAGACTTACGCGTTTTCATAACTTCTGCAAAATGCTATCGCTGTAAGTGGGCTAACGAGCTGTAAACCGCCGTTTCCGTCCCTGTTGCTTCCTCAACTTTTTCCCTTGCTACTTTCGTAATTCCAGGCACCGCGTCTGTGCTGACACAATTTCTTTCTTCGATCTCCTTCCTTTTTAAGCATTATTACTACCTTGTAAACCGATTAACCGGACTTAAGTTCGTTCTCAATTAGGCCGGATAATTGGAATTTTATTGTAGTCCATTTTTAATATATCCACAATGTGATGTGGGTAGTTATCTATTAAGTATCCATAAAAATGAAGCAACATATGTCCAATTCTCTTTGAAATGACTATCAGTGAGTCAAGAGATTTATGATCATCACTAGCCGTTGGATGGGATAACTATAAAAGCTCCTTAACCGAGTATAATAAAGCTCTTAGATAATGCCAGAACAGAAGCGAAGTGACCTTCTATATTACAGGATGTATGATATACTCAGGGTAGGTCTTGCTCTGGGGTATATATCAAAATCCTGGAGTCTAATTAGAGCAACACTAGTGTTAAGTCAGATCAACTAATGAAAAAACATGAGGTCTAAAACAATAAGTGATGTATTGGATATACTCTACGGTGGTGAAACCCCCTGATATTATATGCAGCTTTGGTATGGTGGACAAAGTTGACAAGTGAGCTACAAAGGCTTGCTTGTCTGGGAATAACGGGTGGTATTATAAAAACAACACCAACAGTGGCGATGGAGACACTGCTATACATCCCTTCTCTTTATTTTTAAATCTTAGGAGAGGCAGGAGTGATTCTTAATACATTGCTCAACGCACCCAAAAATTTTGTTTAAGTGGAGCATCTGAAAATTAGACATATATGTGGAGGCATACAGAGTGTGACAACAGAAATGAATGTACAGTCGATGTAAGCAATAGGAACGAACCCGAAAATATTATTCGATATATAGACGGATTGAAGACCAAGCCTGGAAAGTGAGCAGGCACATACCGTGAAAAGGAAAACTTGCAGTTAAGTTTTTCACTAGGAAAATTACATCCGTCTTTTCAAGCAGATATTTGCTGTACTGTAGACGAATCAACATATTCTTAGACAGTTGAGCATCTTTGAACGCATGAAAGTACTTGAAAGTAACATCCACGTTGGTATGGGAATATCACAGAGACCTCAGTACTGTGACATACCACAACAAGTTAACTTGCTGTGGGTACTAGAACAAAGAAAAAGCCGATGAGGTAGCACAAAACCGACTCTGGGAGTACCTAAATGTACAATATGAAAAGGAGTAAGAAAATACACCAAAAAACAACGAAAAAATAGTGGGGAAAATGTATCAAGACAATAATATAAAAACCTTCATAAAAAGATTAGCTCGTAAACGAACTGAAGAACAGTAAGTACAAAGCAGGAATCAGCTATGTACTCTTCAACTCACAGGAAGCAAGCTATTTATGAAAGACTTACAGAGACTTGTATAAAACAGAAGAAGGACAATAAGGAGACAGATTAAACGGTTTTCAAAATTAAAAAAAAACACATCAAAAGACATACCAAAACCAAATGCAAGAAACAAACGAGTACTTTAAGCTATGAGTCCCTCTCCCCCATAGAATCTTTTCTCGGAGGAGACCTCAACAAAATAGGGCTGTATAATGGAGACCTGGGTTAAAGACAATGTGGCAGAGAAACGACAGCTGTCCATATGTTTCTTTAGCTCACAGGAGATATTTATGAAAAACCAACCATACGGGACGAGGATACTGGAAATAGCCCATGGGGCTCCAGTGCTACTGGAGACGTAGATTAAACGGCTTTCAACACAAAAAAATAACTTATATACTATTTGCATTTCCACCACCTAACATTGGCTGTACTGTACAGTAGTCAAATTCAGTCAAGGAAGGGTGCTATAGTTGATAAGGAAATTTTTATTTCATAAAAGAAGAAAGTGCCATTTCGGCAAATGGATTTGAGAAATAATTCATTATTCTCTCTCACCTTCTATTTTCTTTCGTAGTATTCATTTGTTGCGTAACGCTATATATATGTAAATTAAATGATAAGGTTGATTAACGTCGAGCTCTAGTTGTTCATCATACAAAAATGTAAGCTATCTACTATCTAACAGACATCAGAGATTGTGGATTATCACTATCCGTTAGTTTACATAGATTTTTCCACTGATAGAATAATATTGATAACTTTAGGTATGGATATGAAAAGTTCGTTGCTTACCAGTTGTTATGAGCTCCGGGGCGACGAGCACGGTTAGGTCGGGCTCCTCCCCGTACCAGAAAATCCACAATTCTTTGGCGGCGGCCAGGCTCAGCGGCGGCGGTTGGGCCGGCGCAGACGGGCCCAGGTCGAACAGCGTCTCTGGTCTGGGGGCGGAAACGCGCCTCCAGACGCATAGGATGTCCGCGGCCAGGCAGCGGGCGTAGCTTCGGAGCACCGGGTCGTCGAGGGGCTCTCCGCTGCCGCTGCCGTCGCTCCATACCAGCTTACGCCATTTTATGCCAGAGAGCTCGGTCTGGAAAGGAAAGAGAAGCGTTAAAAAGCTTAAATACAAAACTTAAAATGTAAAAACAACATACACAAGCTGAAGCTGGTAATGGGAGCTTCTGGTCTTGGAAACAAAAGAAAAGGCGTTGTTTAGACTCATGCGTTGATAGTCTTAACTCTTGCTCTTCGCAAGGGCGCATGGTCTAGTCAGTCGGCGCGAATTTTCCCGGAACGAGTTCTGAGATCGCACAGTGCAATCCCCACGAAATCAAAATTGGGATTCTGCAAGAGCACGTTTGTGCCGCCACAAAGCGTAGTTTTTTCACTAAAGCATATATTAGAATTGTTTAAGGAACAACATGAGCAACATTGTAAACGTCGTAACAAATATAAAATTCCCCCAAATGGGAGCGAACGACAATAGTTTTGAGACTTAGAAATTCAACTAAAGTTAATTCTCTGTATGAAAAGCATCGTGGTGGTTATAATCAAGGGACAGCCTTAAATCACCACGCTAATTGCAGACACGTTAAGGAAACCACCCGAAAACAGCTGGCGGTGCGAGTATTGAACTCCCGGTTCCGCAATTTCGGTAGGTGCTGCCTTAAAAAATTAATTCGATGAACTGCCGCGGCCAATTAGACGAGCCGGCGTTTTAATTATCGCTACCGTTATGGCAATTCTTTATTTCGAGCAGTTACGGCCATGGAGCTATGTAAATGAGTTTCTTGCATCCATTTCCAGTGCAAAAAAGACGCTCTTGAAGTCCACACAGGGAGCTCACAATACTTCATTAGAAGTGTTTAAGAACAGGAGCATGCCTACGGAAGTTCACACTGCGGATAATATCACGACTTTCTAATAGAGTCTACCGTACAATTTCTTACGGTCTACTTGAATGCATGCTTACCCTCCACAAATGTAAAAACCGCGTTGAAATTGATGGGCGAGTTCATAATAATAACGACCACAGCATATTTCCATTTTATAATCTGATATTTTTGTTAGTTAAAAGTTGGAGCGAAACGAACGTGCTTTGAAAGCAACCTGCACTGAAACATTAACAAAACCCAGTAAGTTTTGTCCCCATGACGACGGTATATGTCATCCGCGGATGAGAGTAGGGAACGTCATACGGAGATTTTGGGAACCATTCGAAGAAAAAGGTCAGTATGAGGAAGAATCATTTAACGGTTCGCTAGATCCGTTAACCCATTAACTACTTAAGGTATTTAAAAAGAGTGAAAGACAACAAGAGACGTAGAATTAAATATTTATAAAATAAGAGACATAAATAGGTAAATCTCCAATTGGGGATCATGACGTATGTCACCTTTATTTTTGTTCGTGTTACGTTCTTTGTTTATTATGCCAAACAATAAAGTAGTCCTATATTGTAGACACAACACTGCTTCCTTGGGTTCTTCTTGCAAAGTGTACATTTCCTTTGTTTTCCAATGGCCATGCGTCCGATCACGTGCCCTGTGTTCAAGCCCTGATTTCTACGAGAACACTTAATTTCTTTGAGCATTTTCATGCGGTTGAAACTTGTAAAGAAGTTATAAAAGTACATTCTGTGAAGCTGTAAAGTATCTAGGAAGCAAATCATCTTCAGTACTACTGAAAAACCAAAACCCGAAAATAGAACATAATTTGAATCCTTTCTCTTACATTTACAGACAGGCACTTGACATCAGTAGCCACTTTGGGAATACCATAAGGCTTGAATCTTACAGATTATTCAAGGTAATTATGCCCATAGTTCCTGGACATTTTGAAAATTTTGTCTCTTCCACCGAGGTGTTGCTGAGGAGTGTATTGTTTTTTTTTGTAACGAATGTTAAGTTCTTCATGCTTCATTTTCATAGGGATTTTCAAGCGAAGTCCAGTATCAAGGGTCAGATCCCCATGTACTTTGCTGAGCCGTGAATAATTTAATCTAAGAATTGTCGACTATGTACATAAGTGAAGTTTGACATGTATCAATTTGCCTTAATGCGCCATCTTCTAGTCCAGCTGTTAATCTGGTCAACAGATATTCTGGCTGGTTCTTTATAACTTCTTCCAACTGCAAGGTATTGCAGTATTACCAGCAACCGTTGCCAATGTATTTTGCTCAAGGTCAGTGATATCACTGATATACAGCAGATATAGTACTGGACTTTACTACATTCTCTTTGTCTACTCCTGCCTTAATTTCTTTTAATTCAGAAGAAGCCTCGTTTTTTTATTCTGAAATCTTTCTGGTGGGTAGGATTTCAAAAGTTCTTCAGCTTGTGGAACAAACCAAAGGAAGATAGTAAAGGACTTTTTTCTTCTAATAACTTTTTAATGTCCGACATCCTACGAACTTGATCAAAGATTTTCTCTGAAACCAAACTTTTGGGAAAACATCAAGCCTTTCTGTTCTATTATTGGTTTTGACCTTTTGAGTAATAGTTTCGCATGGTTTCGAAATAATAAGCAGTGGAGAGATAGATCTGAATGATGAGACTTCATGAGGAGGTTTTATTTGTTTAACGACCATCATGACGACCTTCGCAACTTTCCACATCGCAGGCATGTTCTTCACTCTAATTTATTCAGTTCTCAAAGAATGTATAACGATGTAAAACGATGCACCATCGCATATACTAGCGGTAACCCAAATATACCAAACATATCATAACTTCCTGTGAACTCTTAAACTATTCTGGAAAACTAGGCATGTAATGGTACTGATTGCAGCTGTCACAAAAGAGTATGTACAATTACGAAAGTACCAAAGACAAGGTTGCTCAAATTAATTTGATCATATCTTGAAGATGACCCCGCTCTCTTCCTCTAGGTAGAGGTCACTGCGATAGATATCCAAATCATCTCACCAGGCTCGTTAACCCCGCGCTCGACGAAACCACAAGTCACGCCGGTTTAAAAACCCAAGTGACCCGGCACAATCGGACCCGCCGCAGTGCACGGAATTCTTTTAGCAAGAGGTACACACGAAAGATGTGGACTTTTTATATGTATGTTGTATGTATATATTTATTGTACTTTTTCTTGCGCACCATGCGGCGGCAGTTTTTATTTTGCGATGGGAATACAATTTTACTTTGCTTCGCCGACGCAAAGACTTGCCGACTTTTACGTGCTTTATGAACTGCATATATCGCAGTTCTATCTTATATATTTTATATGTGCGCAGCATCATTCGCTTTCGCACGACATGATGTCGGAAAATAGTTCTTTCTATTTTGCTGTTTTGCAGCTTTCGCTGGTACTACTACTCAGTATGGTGGTTATGGGGCCGTCGTCTCGTAGACGAGACGAATCCAAGCTGAGGGCTGAGTCTCAACAGATCGCAGCGTGGAAACTGCTCTACCGAGTACAACACCCTGCCAGGTACGTAAGTCGTCTGCAGACAATTCCGAGTTCCGACATCGAACAAGGATGTTACCCACGGTCGACCGGTTGAGGCTGGACGACGTAGCGCGAGGGATCCCGCCGCCGTCCGATCGCCCCGACCGGCAATCGGGCTCGTGCGACGATCGCCGCCGTCGTAAGAGGACGGCAATCGCCTAATAAAACTGAATAGAGTTTTTTCGAGCCTTTCGACTCTCGGAACTCCTAGACGTATCGTTGCCGCCTTTGTCTAGAAAGGATACGGCCTTAGAGGCGTTCAGGCATAATCCCACGGATGGTGCCGCACCACCGCCCGCTCGAGCGAGTGCGTGAACCAAATGTCCGAACCTGCGGTTCCTCTCGTACTGAGCAGGATTACTATCGCAACGACTGGTCATCAGTAGGGTAAAACTAACCTGTCTCACGCCTGGCCACTTGTTGCTTCCGGAAGACGTTAAATTCTTAAAACGCGCGCGTAAAGACATTCGAGAAAAAAACGCATAAATACTTGAATAGCCGGCGCGCACTCAACATTTCGCTGCGCATTTAGCGCCGAGCGCAAGCGGACGCGTTCGATTATCCGGATGCAACAGGTACGCATCTACCGGAAGCGAAGCGATCTGCTAGTTAAGGGGTGATGCCGAGATTCCGCTCGCAGGCCAAACGCCCAGTCGAACGAGCAAATCAAATGTTTGTTCGGCTCCTAAAAGTGTGAAAGTGACTAGTGAACGAGATGTGTGAACACCAGTAACATACTTTGGGCAAGGCGTACAAAGCAATTACCAACTGTCGAAGTAACCGTTTATTAGCAGAGTCGCTGTTACGTGGAGAAAGTGTGTGCACTGTTGATATTGATGTAATTCGTGCGGCACGCAATGAAATATAGCCGAATACACAGCTAACTTGTGTCCTGAAATGTTAAAATATTCTATGGTCTGGTAAGCAGAGACGGAATAAACCTACGAAGTTGGAAGTTTTTTTTTAATAATCTATTCTTGTCAGAATGCACTCCAGTTTTGGAGATACGCTTCAATATTCTTCCACTAAGTCCTGTACCTTTCTTGCCCATTGAGCTCCTATTATTTTTGCGATGTCATCCCTCCAACGTGTTTTCGGTCTGTTTCGCTTGTCTGTTCAAGGTCTTCATAAGGTCGCCTTGTCCATCTCCATTGTTGTTTGGCTGTTCTCTTCGCTACACATCGTCGATTTTTGTTCTTTTCCTTATCCATGCTTTGTTTTTTCTGTCCAATAGACTGAATCCCAACAACACTCTCTCCATTTTTCTTTGTGTTACCTTCAGTTTCTTCAAGTTTCAAAAATATATTTTAGGATAGATAGTACACATAGATATAATCTTTGTGTTTTGAGTTTGCGTAATGTTACTCAAAAAACATTTCTTAGTTTGACAAAAATCGATCGTGCAATTTGAATGCTTCGATGGATTTCCGCTGCTTGGGTGGGCTCGTTAAAAGTCAATTTTTGCTTCAGATATGTGTATTCATTAGCCAGTTCTATTGGTTGTCCGTTCAATAGTGAGTCCTCATCATTCCTATTTGTCATTAGTTTTGTTTTTGCCATATAGTATTCTTATATTCCACCATAATTCATATATAGTCAGAAACATCCAATTTTAATCATAATCATAAATATAAATACCTTCCACCCTCCAATATTAATTCTCAAATTGATCGGTTTCAAACATCATTATTATTTGTAACTATAACAGGGAGAGCGCGAAGTGATATTACGCAAACTTAATATTTTATCGTAAAAATTACACAAAAACATTAGAAAGATAATAATAAAATCTACGCTAGTAGGCGATGGGGCATAATTATTTTTTACTTAATATTCCAGCAGACAAACACCGAAACGGTAAATGTGGCAAAATATGAAGGCAATGTTTATTCAACAATAGTTTTGGATATTTTTGGGCTTCCTTTATTTTCTTCAAGACTTACAAGGTGAAAGCGTACCACGCGCCAATGCACAACATAGACAATGCACATACATCTTGTTTAGAATGTTTGAGGTGTCCCATAAATAGCAATTGTTGTGGGACGCATAATCATGTACAAACGAATGTAATCGCCATTGTGTTCGTCCAATTTTTCAAAAACGTCGAGGTAGAATGTTGCTATCCTTAGCTTCGCCTTCGGATTTCGATTTAGGTTATTGTTGTAAGACAAGCTGCCTGCTGCTTCCTTGTTTTTGAATTTGTCGCCTTTTTTATCGAATCCTGCTAATTATTTTGTCGAATTCACATTATGCCACTTTTTCAATACATTGTTACCCCCAAAATGGTTTACTACTACTTCTTTAATTGAATAGTCTTTCAAGACGAATGGATTCCACCGTGAGTCAATATATTGTCGCACAGTCGAGATTACGTCTTCAACATTTTAAATTTGACATCACTGCTGACACACCAAAAATTTCAATCGTGCGTTTATGAGTGCCAAAATTTCGCACTAAACGTGCCAAATGCCCTAAGTACTTGTTTGTCAGTGTGATACATTGATGTATTTACCAAAAATAGCTCGTGATACACCTATTCAGCATATTGGTCATTTTAATTTGAAATCCACCTTGTGCTTTATATTTTCTGATAACTTCCCGTTAGTTTTTTTTTTTATAATCTAATGATCCGACAATAACGTATTTCAGTGCTCTCCGATGTTTGGAGGACGTTTGTAACCTTTAATAGGGAATTTTTGACAAATTCAATTGGCAATTGCTTAGGGTAGTAAGTAATTTGTTCAAGGTATGACCCAAAATGGTTGAAGTTAAATAACCTTAAAAAATATTCTTTTAAGTTAGTGATTTTCCACATAATATTTCGATTTTAAAACTCAGCAATTCTTTAAGTGTGTCCCTACTTTGTAAAAATCCCCGATGTGGTTCTCATAAAACCTTTCCTCTTTTCACTATGTTTACGTGTGGTTGAACTAGTTTTTGTTTGTTCCTTTTTAGTGTTGTACGGTTTCATATTGTTTGCATGAGATTACTCATGCAGTATACTTTCCTTCTGCAAAATCTCATCAACCTCAGACTCCCCATTTTCCTTCCTAGAATCTTTCATTAAATTACCTCAAATAAATTTTCTTCCATTTATGTAATAGATATGAGTAGATATACAGTGGTAGTCAAATTTAAACGACTTTTTGTACGAATGTTGATGTACAAGGATGCTGGTCTTAAATGGAAACACTATTATACGTTGTCATAATAGTTTTTACGAGGAAAAATATTGAAGTAATCCAAGAGATACGTTGTCGAGTAGCCAAGTGTTGAAAAGGTATAAGATGTAACACACCTGCGTTACGCTCCCACTGAGACGGATCAAATTCTCAAGCTGGCGATTGACGAAATATATGTCGTAGATGGTATTAGTCGAACAAAAAGTGGAGGAATTTTAAAAGTAGTCTTAAAAAAAGTTCTTCGCCGCCTTAACAGCAAATGAGAGGTTGCACGACTTTTACATCTCTCAGAATCGGATATACACCAACTGTATGTGGGAAAGGTTCCCACACAACCGTGTTTTGAGAGAATCGCAAATGTATGGTTTTCGATTTAATAGTCTAAAGAAACAATATTCTTCTTTCTAGGTTATTTCATCATCAAGTCAAAAAAAGGATTCTTTCTATAGCTTTTCCAAACAAAGTCGTCGCATCTCTCACTTCCGTCCAGGTCTTTAGGTTACGCAATCACGAATATTGTTTTTTTGCTTGGATCCTAGATGTATGTTAGTTTTTTACCATATCCAAAAGATTTCTCTCTATTAAAACTTTAATATTAAGTTCATCTGCTGTACAAGGGACGCGCTGAGCTCTTGGGACGGTCCACATGGCGAAGACTTCAATGCGATTTAGAGTTCTCGCTGTTGAAAACCATATTTATGTACCATAAAACAATATTTTATCACATGAACACGTAAATCGTTTGATAAATTTCCTCGACATAAAAGTAATTTTTGCGATTACAATCCGAACCTCGTCATAATTCTACTTTTCGTTAAGTACTGAGATAAGATATCTAAAACAGGACGCCATTTCTATGATATGTTTCATCAAATGTAAAATGGATGTCGATGAAGTGTTGCAGACTTCATCATCATTATGGTTTTGAATGGATTGATATTTTTCATATCTTTTCCCACTTCATTGAGAGCGTTTATCACAAACGAAAGGTTCTCCAGTCAGCATAACCTTACCAGCCACTTGACGAATGTTGTTAATCTGTTTACTTTCATTCTTTGTTGCTCGTCTTCAAGTGCTATTTAAAAATTATTTCGGTATAAATATTGAAACGGATGGGAGGTGAGAAGGTTCAAGTGCAACCGTGATGTACATCTTTAATCGTTTCGAAGGTTTCAGTGAAAGGATCATTTGTACCGAAAACATATATTGCGAAGAGATGCGAGAAATTCGGGTTTAGATTAGATGATGAAAGCCATGTACTTTAAATGTTCCTACGAATAATCCATTTCATAATCTATAACAGATGTGAGGATAGGAACAAACAAACTTTCTGAACAAGAGAAACGTCATACGACATGCAGCTTCCGGTTCCGAAATGCAATGATCAACAGAAATCCAACATCCAACCATTATTTACCAGGCTATGAGAGATGACATGCATTGATGAAAAAGACATCAGAATAATTAAAGAATTTTATTAATGTCAAACTGTAGTTGTTCAAATGTATTGTCGCAAGAGTTGATTTTAGTCAATTGTAGCTTAATATTTCTCTTGATAGTATTATCTATTTTTTGTTGATGTTTCGCTTATACAAGTGTCTCATCTAGATCAAGGACTACAGTTGCCATCAAAGGTTTTTTCTCATTTCTTATTCAGTATTCAATTATGATTTCGGTTGGCGCTTGGATGTTGGTCTCAAGTTTTGTTGACGTCTTGTTCTTCTTAAACGTTGTTATTTTCTCATTAATTTTTTGTTCAAATTTTGGTTTTTCTTTTATTTCTGGTTGCTTCATTTTTCTGTTTGTGTTATCTGTTGCTTTCTTGTTTTGAGAAACTTAAATTGTAACCAAAACATAAATAAACCAAGCTCAATAGTGAAAAACTGCCTAATGTACAAAAATACATTGCGTCACTCTCTTGACAGCTCTTAGTCGAGTCTTGAGATAATTTTCCTTAAGGACATGTCTCAGGAGGGCAGCAGCCTGAAAGCAATGATCAAGTAGAGACATTTGTGTGCAAATTGGCTTCAAGAGCAACCCCTGCATTTTATATCAATAAGTCGTTCATTCTTTGGATCAAATGTATTGAAAGGGATTGTGACTAGGGAGGGAGGAGGGTTGTGTAGAAAATGAGCATCGTACGTTGGAATGTCACATCTTCCTACAATATTGTCACGTAGTTTCATTAAGGGTCGATGGACTTGTCGACTGTACTATTTTTTAACGTCAAAGTCTACAAATCTGCATTTTATTGCAATAAATATTCTCTTCTAACCGAAGATGGATATGCTTTAGCATAGCATTTTTTAGAAACCGGATGTGGTAGATGATGAAACTATAATAGAAACAACTGATCTATGTTGCGCAATATACTACAAACATCGCGTAGGTGAACGGAAAGAGAAACGGATAGTGTAACAGACAAGGAAATAGTGACACCCCCGCCACTATTAAAATGTCGATATTACTACTTCCAATGTACGTGTGGGATAAAATAAGATTCCGATAAAAGCGAATGTGTCTAATGCCTTATAGTATTTTTATGGGGCTCGCACTGGAAGTCATTCACAATCGCATTTTCGTAAACGCTCGATCCAGATGAATCCATTAATCCCCATCGATCGCCGCTAATAAGCGCGCGATATATGGCGTTTCACAAACATAATAGTGTTCGGTAATTGAGTGTATGGCGATAAACGGATTGTTTTTATTGCACCGCATTCCAGTTTCACGTTTACGATTAATCACGTACACAGCGGCGCTGCACGTGCACGTTATTTACTAACCGCTGCGCCGTAGATCCCCGATCAAACACACGGATGTTGCCGACAGAACAATCGGCAAACCGCGTCAGATTTCCAATTTGAAAACGCAGAACAAAGGACCGCCATTAAGATTCAGCACGACGGAACCGCGTCTCGGTCTCTTCAATGGGCGTCTATTCGTGACACTTGCCAAACCTGTGGTGATCGCATCCGAACCGTGGAATTTCCACGCCCCGCGTTTTTTGGAATGGCCAAGCCAGGATGATATCGCGCCAATCGCATTCCGCGATAGCAGTAATTGCAACCGCTGATAATCCGCCTGGAAAACTGGCAAGCGATATGCGCAAAGCTCCGAGCAAACCTTGGTTTGTAAACACACGATGCGAAACGCGTCTCCTGCCTGGCGACCTTGAAAATCATATCCATTTAATTTGCAACTGAATACCTCCCGGCAGAACCTGCTCTGCGACAACTTTCTTGATTTTGTTCCAGTTCCTACCTGATGCCCGATCCTATCTCACTGGAATGATCTTCCCAATTTGTAATCTGCCAAATAAAGGCATGTTGGTACCTGATTTGGACTGCAACCACTCAATCCTTATCTCTTTGTTCTCGATCATAAGTAAATGTACGATAAAAACTCGGAAGAAGCGTACTTACACTGCGCTTATCAACGCAAAGGTCGAGTTTCTATTTTTGTTTATAAACATAAACATGTAAGTAGGTCCCCGCGCAAAGGGGGGATTTCCAGCTGCGTTGAGAAATCATCCAATTACCAACTGCATTTTCCAGAAAAGCTAGTTCTGAACAATGGACGGCGATTGCGCGCAGCTCTGGTTACGCAAGTCCCCGCAAGCCGAGGGGCGAAAAATTAGGCTCGAAGGACCATTACCGCCGCTAGTGGAGCCTGGCAACGCAAATGCGGGCTGGAAAGTTCGCCGCCTTATCAGCGGCGCTATCGAGCCTCAGCTGCGCATTGTTAAGCGCCGAGAGATAGAGGAAGATAATTGGCTTCCCTATTCGGCCTGCCGCCGAGGAGACAATCCGGCAACCTGTTGCTCAGAAGTGCGAGCGCCATAACAACGTAGTCTGGACCACTTAACGCACTCATTAGGCGTGCGGCACAACCGGCAGCGTCGCGCGAACGAAAACGAACCGCGGAACTTGGAATTAAGGAGAAAGTAGGCGCGCGGAATCAGTCGATATCCGCTGATTTCCCACTTGTTCGGCGGAGGAGAGCGACGCCGCGTAAAAATTACGGCTTTGAACACGGGGCTTGCATTATTATCCTGTCAGCGCTTCCGCAATGCAAGTATAAATAAATGATAATGGAGTCGTAGAAATAAAAATGCAGATGTGCTAACACAAGTCGTGGTCGACTAAACTAAAATGGTGGAACATTAGATTTTTCATTCAAATTCCATAATCCATTATATTGAAGCGCGATTTATTAGTTTAACAACGCATTACAAGAAGTGCTTATTCTTCTGACAATCTAAAAATCAGCGAAACCTGGGCAATGATTTGTGAGGTTTTGGAGTGGGGAGTTTGAGGGTGATGTTTCCTACAGCAACTTCAGAAAGTGATCCGAACAATTGAAGAGAAATTTTATCCTACATGATAAGTAACTGGAACAACTTTTGAAAAATGATTCTTGTCGCACACAATCAGAGCTTACAAAATAAACTCGTGGTTAACATTTCGAAGTATCTATAGAAGATAGAAAAGTTCATGAGGACGGCCGTCGAGTTCCCTACCAACTCGAGACCAAGAACAAGAGTAGACGTTACGATATTGATTATGTTCAAAAAGATTTTTGCACCAGACTCTAACCTGCGACGAAAAATAGATTTTGTATGAGATTCTAAACAGACAAAAATCGATCAATATCCATACCTATAAGATACTGTTGTATATAAGTTGGGACTATCATATGTAACTATCGTGCGCTGCTAGTAACAACCGATGTGTGTTCATAACACGTTGGACGCAAAAAGACCCTACAACAGACAAAGGAAAAAGGAAAGTAATTTTGCTTATAGACAACGCGTGGTCGCAAACCGCTAAAAGATCACTAATCTGGGTCTGTAGATCTTATCACATTCATCAGATTTCGTCTCTTCAAATCTGTGCAAAATGATCTAACTGGTGAAAATGTCGTTGGCCGAGTTGAACTTTAAACTTCATTTTAGATATGGACTCGGCAACGAGATTTTAAACGCGTTCGAGTTGAAGTGCATAATTATAAAACAATTCATAAGTTTTCTAAGGGCATTAAAACATCTTAAAGATTTTCAAGGAGTGCAGTGGTCGCAGCTATATTACAGGGAATAAAATTCACCATTTCTATAAAATAACCGACTCAAGCTCGTCAAGATACTAAACAATTACCTCAATTAGACAAGCTTACAATCTAAAAATTCACGACTTTTAAGACAATAAAAACCGGAAATACAATAGAAACGTTTAATGGACTATTTTTTTTAAAAATCAGACACATATTAAAGCATTTTTTTGAAAAAATAAATAAGAGTACCCATCTAAAGTGATGTAATAGGATTAAGAGCTATGCGCCCCAGAAGTGGGCAAAGGAAAGCACCACTAATAAAAAGATAGAAAAACAGACGCAATCAATAATACACGCTCGTATTTTAATACGTCACTAACACATTTGAATTATCAATTGTTTGATTTATGTCAATCTATTTAATTACCTCTCTCTGTCTAACTGGGTCTTCAATTTTTTAACTGGTTTAACGTAATTCCAATCTCGTCTTCCTCAGCTTTTTTTATTTCTTTATAATTACTCATATCCACATTGTTCATAATTTTTTTCATATATAGGTAGTGTGGATGTCGCCTTGTTCTTTTTCCTTCTAAAATTATTTTCATATTTTCTTCCGGCGAAGAATGTATCCAATTAGCTAATCTGATATTTTCGAATACCAGTACTTCGTCGTTAGTAACTCTATCCGTCCAGCTAATTTTCAACTTTCTATAAAACCATTGTTCCATTTTTCTTGTAAACTAATGATCCATGATTTACAGCCATATAAAACGACACCCCACACAAATGTGTGCAATAAAAGCCTTTTTATGTTTAGCTAGATATTATTGCAGGTTAGGAGACTTCCTTTATATAGGAAAGCTCTTTTGGGTTGTATAGTTTTATTGTTCATCTCTCTCTTGCTCCTCTGATCTTTTGTAGAGATAGGCATATTCATTTACCTCGCCTAATTTCTCCATCCATTCTTACTTCTGTCTTGGTTTTGTGTGTTGATCATTCACATAACTTGATTTTGGTCTTCTATCTGTTAAATTTTAAGTTATATTCCGTTTGTATTAACTCTTCCATATTAAGTGTCTGTTCCATCCCCTCCCTCCAGTTGAGAGTAAGGCTATATCGTCAGCGAAACATAAAATTTTAATCTTTGATTGATTCCCGTATTGCATGAATCATTAACCTCATCAATTGCCTTCTGTGTATAGATTGTAAAGGAGATAGGATAAACATGTCTGTCCGGGACCCTTCTTTATCATTAAGCAATATTATTCCCTTTTGAGTTGCATATCCTTATAGTCGATACCGGAGTTTCTCAAAATTTAAAAAGCATGTTCCATTTCACGTTGTCAAGTGACGAATCAATAATGACGATATACATTTCTTTATTCTTTTCGATATATTTTTCAATAATTAGACTTAATGTTAGGATTGCTTCCCTTGTACCTGCTTTTTTACGAAATACGAATTGATCTTGTTAGTGTACTGTTAATTTTTACATCGATTTTCCGATATATTATTTTCGTCAGTATTTTTAAAATGTGTTCTGTAATGCTTAATTGTTCTTCATATTTATGACATCCCGACTTTGGTGTAGTAACTATTATACCGTTGGTAAATCTTCAGGGATGTGTCCAGTTTCATAAATCGTTTTAATGAAGTAAAATATTAAGAGTAAAGTTTCTTGGTTTATGCATTTAATAACATCCTCACGTATCTTGTCAGTACTAGGAGCTTCATTAATATTAGGTAGTCAAATCCTGCTTTTGTTACTGACGGCCCTTTGATTTCATATTATTACCTCTTCGGGCGGTCCATCTCTATATACCCATTCCATCTATCAGCAATGCTTTTATCTTTTATTAGAACTGTCCCAATTTTGTTTTCTATTACAGAATGATTTGTTTTACGTATTCAAAACTGTTCTTTAATTTTCCTGTACGATTTATGACTATTTCCTACATTCAAATCTTTTTGTACCCCTTTTTCAGATATTTATTATGTACTCTTTTATTTTCTTTGGTAGCCTTTTATACTCTTTTATGTGTTATTGTTTATTTTGAGGAATAGTCCATTCACCAATGTTCTATATCTAAAGGAAATTGCAGGAGAAAATTTTATGGCACTTACTTACAATTTGATAAATTTTGATAGTGTCTACTATTTGTATCGTCTAATCTTCTACGTGTTTGTTTTAATTTGCTAAATAAATAACACCACTTCGCGTCCTTCACAGAAAGTAAACGAAATACCAGACTAATCAACACTAGTAGCCGATTAGACGTTGGCTACCCTGTACAGTCCGACGAAAATCGGTTACCGTGTAACATGCCAACAGTTGCAGAAATGTAATAACACGTAGCAGTCGGTTAATTGCTTCGTGCCTCCATTTAAATTAATTCTCCAACGCATTCGCCAGATCGATAATGAAAACGAGCGTTTCCCGAAAAGGAATTCATCGGCGCACTTAGCGAGACGTGGAAGTTGTCTCGTTTTTCGAGAATCATGATGCAAAAAATGATTTTGATGCAGACTTGAAACTGTCCTCGTCTACGTATTCGCACTTTCTTACTTGGACGACGAGAAGATTATCTTATCCGTAGTACTCGCCTGTAATCCGACAGAAAAATTACTTTCATAATTCTGTGGGACGATTATCGGTCCAATCAAAATACTTCCCCTTAATCTCGAACTGTAACGTGCAAACAAACGGCAGCTTTAGTTAAAGGTCACCCTATCTGGATAAAAGCCTTTTGAACAACAAACCTACTGACCTTAATTATAACGTACTTTTCGCGCAGTACAATCAGAGCGCCGTCATTTTAATAACACCCGCGGCCATAATGGATTTTGATCTGCGTTGATCGAAGGTCAACGCCTGCTGTAATTGATTAGCTGTTGACCACTGTGATGATTAGCTGCCGTGTCTTCATCAATCACCACTCGCAGACGTGATCGATCATCCGATGCCCATTACGGTTTCCTGCTGTTTGCGATCGTCTTTCGAAATTGCACAACAGTCGTTAGGCTAGTGCGCTGTGTGTACAGAAGTTTGACAAAATAATGAGCTGCTTGGTCGACGGTAATATGAAAAAGTAATTTCTAATGAATATGGAGTTTTGATTAGAAAGCGACTTAATTCAGTGCTTAAATTAGGGACTGCCTTATTCAACTTTTCACCTTCTCGACAGAAAAAGATTACAATTATTTTGTTCAACTCTTGTATTTCGCAACATATCACCCAAAAATATAATTATAATTATTTCCCACTTATTAGGATGAAATTTCTTTTGTATACGTAAATTGATTTCAAAACGTTTTAATTAATTACAAAATTTGTATTAGTTAGGACGCCGAGTAATATTAATATTCGGTTTCGACATGCAATTTATACGATTTTCACTAATTAAGGAACTCGCTTCCTATGGCTGTGGTTTCTCTAACCAATTTACAGGGGACCAATTAATTGAAATTGTTTCATATGGTACTCGAAAACCGCATTAGATACGAGGGTAAGTCAAATTTGAATACAATATGGCTATTTATTTGCATGCGAGAGTAGTCTGAAAAAGTCTCGGCCTCGTTCATAGACGTCTTTTCCCAAAACGAAAACTCTTCCTCTCCTTTTTCTTCTACGTAGATGGGTATTTTCAAAACACTGAGAAAAATCATTATCGAGATGTCATAATTTATTTTTCTAACCACCCTCATATATCCCCCATATTCTCCTCTATAATGCATTTATTTCAGAGAATATACAACTCTCTTCAAGAGACTTCATCATAGACTTCAAACCGTTGCATTATTAAGAAAGCCAAACAGATAATAGTCACAACGATTGAAATCGCTATACATCGTCTTCCAATCCTTGTGATCTAATTTGGATACGCTTTTGCGATTCCAGAACACAGTTACAAAAGTATCCTCACAAACATCTTCATTTTGGTCACAGACGAATATACACCCATTTGTCTGTGAAAGATCGCTAGACGTGCAGCATTTCTGGTCACCAACAAAGAGGTGAGAAATTCAGCCTTCTTATGGAAAGTTCAACATGTTATTGATGATCGATTGGGGACCGATTATCACGATTAATGCCCATTTTAGCGTCATTTTCCCTGTCACATTTTTGATCTCGCTTCATCACGTAGCGAACATTTAAACAACTGGCTTCCCGAAAACGTGTCTCTACCGAACTATCGACGCAATATGGGACAGAGTACCCGACACGTTCGATTGATCAAGAAATTGGTGAAAATTACGCCTTTGTAGTTGCAAAACATGACTGTTAGAACTTTCCTCGGACACAGATTTGTTTTAGTTTAAGTAAGTGTACATTTGTCTTTGAGGGATCATAAATTGTGCAGCCTTTTCTTCAGCATTAGGCGAAGATATATGAAGTGTTTAAAAAGTTTGAATTGTCCAATATCTTAACGGATATATGGTCAAGGTACGCGTCTACAAGCATGATGTTCACGTCAGAGCAAACCTGGCACGGGTGGTAGTCGAATGTAACCAATTAATCCAATCGATTTGGAAGAATTCAAGAATCTTTAATGCCAAACTTCTTCCAGGCGTGACGACAATTCAAGAACGTTACCAAAAGGGTGTTGTGGGGAATGGCGAAAATTTGCATCTTCTGTTCTGCTTGCTTTGTGATACCATTTCCCAATATTTTTTAGATATAAGATGTATATGTATATATTTCTTAATTTCAACACGTTTTTGTTTATTGAATAAGCACACTAGCATGAATTGTCAGCTGCTGATTGTCCTTGATAAGTTTGTAAAGCACGCCTAGATTCTCGTTAACGTGTCTTTACTGAAGAGTCTGGGCAGAGTATTTGTCAGGCCTTTTTGTGCCATAAACAGAATCACTGTAGTATCGGATACTAACTGTCTTTTGTTTGATTAAGACACTAGTGTTGTCGAAACTTTTTCTACAGATAGCTTTGTTTTCGCTTAGGTAGACATACATTCACTTTTGAAAGATAATAAATCGCATAACAATTTTATCAGCATTAAGCTAGATATACAGTGCACTTTGCTTAAATTTCTCTCAAGCATCACTCTACTCTTGGTCTCTTCTACAATCTTTGCTAGGTTAGTGTCTGGAGATTAACATTTGAAAACATTTTAGAATATTTTGAACGTTGCGAAGTATCTATTTAGCTTGAAGAAAGCAGGGGATCCGACTCATTCTGTGAATAATTTTCTAAATTTCAATGCGTTTTTGACAATAATGCGTTAGTAAAACTAACAACCCTGTCGGCTGCCAATTCTCTTTAATAAGCTGACAAACATCTAGCTTCTCAATAACGTATCTCTACCGAAATATCGACGCAGTCTGGACAAAGTGTCTGTCGGGCCTTTTTGTGCCATGAACAGGATCTCAGTACTATGCTTTTGTGATTGCAAAACAGGACTGCCAAAACTTTCTTCACGGAACTATTGTTTTGACCTACATTCGTCTTCGAAAGGTCATAAATTGTGTAGCCATTTCTTCAGAATTAGACTAGATATGCAGTGCGCATTAGCTCGATCAAGTTCCAGACTTTATACAGTCAAAATTAAAAGCAAAGCAGGCAAGCAAATTTGTTCTTCGAATTAAACTATTTTCGTGTAATATGATATTGAATTGAAATTCATTCAACAGACAGTGGAACATGTAGTGGTAGTCTGGATATTTACACTTAAAAACCATTTTATAACATTGTGATTGGAGAGAATTGCATCGTTAAGGGGGCGGCGATTCATATTGTGTATAATTTTCTAAATTTCAATGTTTTTGACTACTGATTGAGTATTAGTATAGGCTATTTGCTTTTATCAGCTAGAGTCTCCTTAGTAAGCTCGCGGATCCAAGCAGTGCTCGTGTTGATGTTTTTGGTATGAGTGCCGAACACTCGGCTTCACGATAACGTGTCTCTACCGAAGTGCCGACGTAGTTTGGACCGAGTTGGTTGCGTTAATATTTTCCTCTATTAGAAACTTTATTGTAATACGGTCATTATGCAATAACGCTAGATGCCAGTCAATAAGTTATAGTGATTGCTACTGAGAAAACTGTCAACGGGCTACTACCGGTATTATTACATATACATGCCATCTACTTTGTCATATCTTGTTAAAATTTGTCTCAATTACATACATTATGCTTAAATATGTTAAAAATCAAAAGAACAAAGGATCTTTCGCTAGATTCAAACAACAGATATAGCTTTATGCGATATATTTTTTTGTACGTAGTTTGCAATATTTCCGACCGCTAAGATGACCGCGATTTCCCCATAAAGGCGGATTTCCTATGCTTCAGCGCGTTCATCACTCAACACCCCTATTTTCCGGCCACAGTCGATGAGCGACATGGTGTTGCGTGGTGCTTCGGCGCGCGTACGGCCAAGCCACAACAATCGCAGGGCAGTACCTAATCGATATACCGGCGGCTTCCTTGACCCGTTAAGTATGTCATGGTAGACAGACACCAATAGTGTGCGGCACAGCAGCAAATTGCGTACTTGCGGTATTGCGTACAAACGTAGCACCCGCTTATCCGATTCGACCAGGTCTAGCATGGATTGATTGGATTTTTTAGGGCTGCACTCTACTACTTACGACCTTCAGTACTCCCTTCCGATTGGTCAGTCTGGTACTTCTTAGCAATTACAAAAAAAATCGTAGGAAACCTTCCCGTCGCCATCGATCACTGGGTGCGTAGCGCAGGCTGCAACCTTGATTCCGAGCGCTCGTCTTAAATAAATCTTCAGTACGAGGAGACGTCGCAAAAACAAGACGGTCGAGGAAAAAGTCGACGAGCTGAGGAAGGAAGAAAAAGGAGCGCGTGCCCGCGGACTATATTCGTCCATTAACGTGCTGCTTGCAGTCTTTCCGACAGCATTCCCGTTCTATTGTCGGAGTGCTTTGACCCCTGGGCCGCGGCGATAACGCAAGAATTTTAATTTCCAGCGGCGAAACGGCCGAATTTCGGCATCGGCGTCGGTCGATACGGCGGATCCGGCGGGCAATGCGTTCGGGGGATCAATAGGGAATGGTGCAGTATGGTGTAGGGTCCGCCCCATGGGGATGAATAAGGAATACCCGCTATACGCCTGAATTTCGGGGCCGAATGTACGAGGCGCGCTCGATAATGGTGAACATTTAAGGGAATTGAACCGTCAGCTGTTATCTTTTAATGATCGTCATTTATTTGTAAACAATGCTCTATCAAAATATTTGTGCAATTTTCCATCAGAGTGAATTTGTACTATTCAATGTAAATTCCTATTCATTGAATATTCAAATTAATAATTGTGTGTTTGTTGTTCAACATTTCGTGCAATTACAAGTACAAATTTTTGTGTACGAGGGCTGTTTTAAATGTAATTTGCATATGACCGGTAAAAACAAAAAAATTGTAATTTACAATAAAATAACAGCATAGAAAGGATCATTTAGCCAGTCACTCATCCTAACAATTAATTCTTCCCTTAATAATATTCCCATGATGGTGAGATTATGCCCTACGTCAAGGCAAGTTCTACGAAATGAAAGATTAAGGTTCTCTCTAATACAGGATGACGTGATAAACGCCGCATTATTACCCGTTGCTCCCATCATCATAAAGTTCATTCCAGTTTTGGACATTCGCCTCCTCAAGATTTCTTCGTTCAGTCCGGTCTTGCGACTTTCTTGTCCTTTTTTACCGTGTAATTACTTCAACGTGCTTCTGGCCTTCCCCTGTCCCGCTTGTGCGTTCGAGGTGGTCCCCATAAGGTCACTTTTTAACTCAATCTTTCATCGTCTCTGCGTGCAAAGTGGTCTGCTCATCTCCACTTTTATTTGGTTATTCTCTCCTCTACGTTGTCAACTTTCGTTCTTTTCCTTATCTATGTCCAATAGCCTGATTCCTAACAACTCTGTCTTTTGTATCACCTTCAGTTGTCCTATGTTGATTTTTGTTAACACTCAAGTCTCAGGAGCATATGTTAGGACAAGCAGTACGCATTGGTTGAATATATTTGTGTTTTTGAACAACATTCCTTAGTTTTCCAAAAGCCGACCATGCAAGTTAAATTCTTCAATTGATCTTCGCTGCTTGGATGGGTGTCAATTTTTGCCTCCGGTATGTGCCCTCATTAGTCAGCTCTATTCGTTGTCCATTTAACTCCCTCCCATAATTCCTATTTGTCACTAGTTTGGTTTTTGTCATATTGATTGTGAGTTCTATCACCTGCGTGGTTTCTCGTAGCTCTTCTACCATAGCATCGATCTCCTACATACAATTTGCAAACAACAAAACCTCTTATTGAGATACTCGCTGTTTATGTCTATCCCTTTTGTCTTCCACTGAAGTTTTTTGAAGTCATCCTCTAGTAAGTATGCGACTAGTTCAGGAGAGTCTTCCCCGACTTGCTCATCGCTTGATTATGATTTGTATTTTGAACAGTTTAATAATGATATTTGCTTCGTGTACATACAAGTGATTGCCCAAATTTGGACCGTACCGAACGTCTTTAAATACTATAAATATTTTTTTTAGTCTAAAGGCCTCGTTATTTCTTTTTTGTTCGAGATCCGTGGTTTCATAAGCTGAAAAGACCGTCAAATACTGCTTCGAGTTTTATATCAGTCAAGTACTTTGACATTCGTTATTGACAAAAGATAAGGTTAAAAGCTAATCTAGGACAATTCGGAATGGAGTAACACTCAAAATTTGAGGATTATTATGCGATTTACACTGATTTATTGAATTGAATATTGTTTTTTGAATGTACTGCATTAAGTTTCTCCTAGCATCGCTACTACTCATAACGCTCATTAGCATTATATTAATAGTTTGTAAAAAAAAAAAACAGCCTGCGACAGTAACGATAACTTAGTTCCTACGTGTGCGCAAGAGACCAACAGACTCTTCAAGTACCTGTAGTGTTTAATAATTTATCCAATTCATTATTTTTCTAATCATTAGCTGTTACAGTGAAGAAAAAGAAAGCGATATATTCTAAAGTGGAGTCTCTACCCCGTAGCTGTACTTTGATTTTCCAGAACGCGTTCCGGTGAATCCCTTTCGCTCCTCGTCTGCCGCGGAGATTGCATCGATCAGAGCTCGACGAGCCCTTACGCTCTTCCCATAAATCCGCTCGTCAACCACCTACGCCGCTGCCGCGCGTGGCCCCTTCCTGCCCTGTCGCCCTCGAGGACGGCGAAAAACGGGACAACTTTCGGTTTTATGGATTTTGCTCGGCGGCGCTCGAAGCGGAGGGATCGCGCCTCCGAGATGGCATCGCTATGTCGAAGGGGTGTGCGAACCGGCGTCGGAGGGTGCTTGGCAGAATGTGGGGTGCGAGACACCATTGCGCGATGCCCGGTATTGATTGACGGAAGCGGTATGGTTGGGACTCGGGTCACATGGCAAATACGCGGCCCGCCGGCTTCTTGGGCACTTTCGGCGGCCTTTCGCCCCCCGCGTAATTGGGGGACGCCGCGCTGCACCGCGGTCGGGGTTAATCTCGCGTGGGCTCCGGCAGGCGAACAAAGGAAGGGTCTTTGTTGCGATTTATTGATGCGGGGAGGCCGCGCGGGCCCCATAGACGGGGAAATGAGAGGTGGGATCTTCCGAACTTTTGAAGGCATTGCAGCTACCCTCGTTATTAGGAGTAACATGTGGAATCGCCAGGTGAAAAAAAATCGTTATGGGAAAACGTGGGGGCGAGGGCATGTGACGCCAATTGGCATTGCGCTGAGCGGCGGAGTGGTGGTCAATGTCGACCCTTTACAGGGAGTGGAACATGTAATGACGCGACAAATACGTTTTTCAATTGAGTAGGCAGAACCACAAGGGAAAAAGCAACATAGATATAGAAAATGGTTCAGGCAACGAATCGATGCAATGTGTGGGATGATTGTGGGATGTACCTCTATTTCAAGGTACCGCATAAAGTTGGTAGTAGCAACTGCTTCAAAGGTCACATATGTCCGTGACCTTTCAAACTAAACCACCCTCAGATACCTACTGCATCCCCTTTTATATTAACACCCAGAATATAAGTTTTGATTTAGTCACCAAATGAACGAACTTCGACATAAAAATTACATCAATTAAATCGGATAAAATGGATATAAATTGAGGAATTCGGATAATAGAAAAAACATCTACAGATAAACTGTACAAAAAGACCATCAACCAACACGCAGGTGCCCGGGTCTGATTTACGGAACAGACATAAAACTATTATTAATAGCCCATTATTATGCATTTGTTTATGGTCTGCATTACGAGCACACGGTTTATTAGTTAACTGATAATGAACAATTGTGTTAGCCCAACTATGCACATAAAATAGAAAACTCAATTTTGCAAGCCATATCACGGACACACAAATAGAATAGTTAATAATATCGATAGAAGATAACCAAACTGCTAATTATCCTCTTGTAAATTCGAAATTGTCGACGCGATCCAATGTTACTAATAGCAAAACTGGAAATGAGCAACGCTGGAACAGGCAAAAGTAGAGCAATTTGCTGCCTCTTACGTAAAAATCTAATTAAACTCGATAAATCATTTGGAGGAAATAGGCAAGTAGAGCGTGTCGTGGTGTGTGGAAGAAACTGCTTTTGTTTTTCTATCAAACCGGAGAAAACAAATCGTCCTTACCCATTAAACTGTAACGAATGCTTGCAAGAATAAGACGCACTTACTATCTTGAACGCTTTATCCTTATCTATACTGCTTCGTCTTGCAATATTCATTTTTACGGGTTTGCATGACGCACGCTTTTGATAAAAAAACCAGTTACTTAATGGTGCAAAATTCTTGGCGATACCTTTCACTTCCACTAAATGTCTTCAAATAGCCTTTTCCACCATTCTTCATTGGTTTGGGCAGCATACAAGGAAATCCTTCTGCACATCCTCTTAAATGACGTTATTTGAGGGAGGGGAAAGGGATGGGCTAATCGGGATATTATTGCATACCGCATATGAGGAAACCTTTGGGTTGGAGTTGTCCCCCCTCCAATTCATTATACAAATTAAGGCCAAAATATTTTCTTAAAGCTTACCTCCAAAGTCTAATTTCTTTGATTTTTTAAAACAGATGATCTTCACAATGAAACTTGCAACATAAACAATGAACCACATCATCTTGGTGAGAGAGTAAATGGTTTTTAAAAGATTTAACTCAAAAGAAGAAGTAAGGCAAGAAAGTGTTAGTTACCGTACGATCAAACAATAAAATTTACACCTTGAAAGTTATAAATTTTAAACCCCTTACTGTTGCTTGGGAGATTTTTGCACACTGCCCTTTTATTTGTATCAATCTTTGTTAAAGTCCGTTGCTTGGACAGCCTCTTTGGGGGCGTAACCTTACAAGGAGCATCTGAAATAATGATTTTGAAGTTTACTAAAGGCATATATACATATTCATTGTGGCATCTCCACATAATCCATGCAATCACACAAACATATGGAACATAATTTTGTAGTACCATTCCTTTGACTTAATATGAATCATGTAGTACCCTAGGAGCATAGAGTCTAGTAGACATCCATGTAGTTGTTATAAGTAGTCACTGCGTCATATATAAACAGTGTGTTCACAATTTCAGTGCTACATGCAGACAGTACAACATCCTTTACTGCAACGACTGACTTGCTTCATTTCCGTTGGCATAATCGCTCCGGAAACTTTAATTTCGAATGCCAAAAGTTCATCTTTCTTTAGATACATCTCAAGACGCACACTTATGAACCTCCTGGCACTTACATCTGAACGTTTAGCAGGCACACCGTGTAACTCCATACACCACCAAATACGTCCAAATCATAGCTGAAACGCTTTGGTATTTACTGTTTTATGGATGATCCTAGATTTAATTATGACGATTTCTTCTTTAGATACAAATAGCAGTCTCTGACGTATTGCATCCAGAAAAGGCCTGATTTGATGCCCATATTGTCCAACTGGCGTAAAAGTTGCTTCTTCTTTTGATAATATCTTTTTATCTAAGCTAGGCGACCATCTTTATAAACGCTTCTCCACCTCTCGCTACGTGGAATATATGCTTGACTGTTAGATTATACTGGCATTGAAATAGATAATCTTTTCATATACTCCCGTCTGTTAAAGGACATTATTTCAGGTACAACAGAATGGCTTAACTGACTGCTTTAATAATGTCTACTACCGAGTAGTCGATATGTAGACTCATTCTAATAAACTGTTCCAATTCCTCAACTGTGGTATTAAACGGCTTTGATGAATGATACTGTTGAAGAGAATACAGACAGACTGGTGTACAATTTGTTTTAAAATTTTTCGTCAAAAAATGTGAAGTACTATATGGGAGTTGAAAACAGTATAAGATCTATTGGCATATATTTGAAAGCCGTGAATTTAGTAAAGAACAATTGTATAACAACCGTTTTGTCTAAATAGATCTAGATCAAATCGACGTAATTCTATCCAGTCACTATTGGAAAGTAACGTCATCCAGATCTTCCTCCATTTATGTTCTTCGATTCAAGAAATATACAAACAAATTTCGTAACCCACATTACAATCGTTTTCCGAATGATAAGCGTAAACAGCGTCCTCCGTGTTCTTCATTGTCCGATGTGTCGGGGTTATATATAGTATAATTATTCTAATTAAATTACGTAATTTCTATATTACCTTTCGAGAAATTTCATTATATAGAATATAGCGCAATTTTGGGACCAACTTCTTTCTCTTTACTGAAAGTTTCCATACATCTAAAACTTACCGTTAAATATTATTATGAATATTTTAAACTACAAATGCAATGTTTTCTGCTTCCATATATACTATATATGTATAGTTGAAATTTATAGATTCCAAGTCAAAAAATCATTTCTAAAGAATTCTATTGGGAGACGAGATACTTTACAGTATATGTGAGACGGTTAGTAACATCAATAGATTTTCAAAAATGACACGATTAAATTGTGGTACGACCCATCAGACGGTAACGGGTGGTCAAAAACTGGTAGATTTCGATTCTTTTGATGCTACTGTCTCCTTCGTTAGTCGTAATTTTCCTGCTACTTTCCTTCCAATGATATAGCTTCAAAGACACGACTTTCTTATGGTTGGATCAATTCATAAACCCCTCAATGCTTTTATTTCCCATTCGGGGTGGCTTTTCCTAAAAGTCAACTGCTGTCTTTTTGACCTCAAATTAGGCTTTATCTTTGGTAGCCATTATATTACCATTACGATTTGGTGTCCCAAGTTTCGAAATCCAGAGATACAACGTCCTAGCAATATAACACCAAGGTAACATTTAGGACTCAATAGTGGTATTTAGAGTGAATGGTGGAAAGTAGCACACTATCACACGCAACATGCCAACTGACTCGACAGACAAAACTAGTCAATTTTGAAATAAAATTTACAAGTGTTTCATTATTAGCTCACAGTTGTAATCGTACAAGTGACAATAAGATCAGAAAAGAGATAAAGGATGGGCGAAAGCCCTGTTTAAATTGATTCGTCTTTACTAGAATCGGAACTTTCTCAAATTTTGCAATTCAAAGTTAATTAAAAATTCGAATACCTTGAATGGTTAGAATTGGAATTCGATTACTTGAGAATTCATAAAAAGCGGCATTCCAATAAATTTGAGAATCGGAGTTATTTGAATTACATATAATCTAATGGTTAGTCTTGTGTTGTACCAATGTTCGAATTACTCTAGTATCCCAATTATCGATTGTTGTAATTATCTGAATTATTCGAATACAAATCTTAGCTTTGTTATTTATGGGATGGGCCATCATAACATAAAATGACCAGCTTCCTCGCTACAATTAGCAACTTAATCCACTAAAGAAAGACGAAAATGTTGGCAAATCAACATACTCGCTCCAGATAGAGGTAACCAATGAAAATACCCCCAATTACTCTTGAGCAACTCAACAACTTGCGGAGCTTTCTTTACCAAAGCCCACCCAAAACCAAAATAATTTTTATTGGTGGTTTTGTAAAAGGATCATTTATAGTAAATCTATAATTCAACAGTATTCAGTGCTATCATAGATATGTTTAGTAATTTGTTAGTCTTTAACAAGCACCAAGAGGTAGTTGCCTTTTTATAGCATTTTCTGTTTCACTCTGAATGTCTCTCTTTTTCAGCCTTTAATATTCATGATGATGTAGCTCCCCACTCATCAAAATGTAGTGAAAAAATGAATTTCTCATGATCATTAGTTTTGATATATTTATATTGTCTTCTCTTGATTTTGATCGTTTTTCTTTCTTCTATCAGATCCCGAGTTCTTTGCTAAGTTTATGATGTTTGTCTGTTTTGTCTTGCCACTTCTTTTGATGCGTCTAATAAACTTTTTATTATAGTACTATTGTAGTTACCAAGAGATTTTCTTTTTTCAATGAAGTGAGCACACTTTTGATATTCTTTCGTGTTCCTTTGAAGTTGTATGTCCATAGTTTGTGAGTTATTGTTGACTAGCTTTCTTCGCTCTCGACTTATGTTTCTATATTTTCGTATTTAACATACGATAGTTATTTACTGCTCATATTTATTCTACTTAGCATATTTGTATCCATCACTACAATTTTGTTATTAGATATTAACCAGTCAATTTCATTTCTTGTTTTTCCGCCCGAACTTTTCCATGTCGATCGTCTTTGAGGTGGTTTGTAAAAGTGTTCATATTATAGTTTATTTTCACACGCGCACTTAGTAAAAGTGAGTTTTCTTTCATTTCTTTTGCCATTTATGTTTTCTAGTCTCTCTACCTTAATTATTATTATTAGATATTTTGTTTTAATCTTCCCTTTTGCTCCTCCTGAATCTCTTCATTATGGTCTGACGTTGGTGCATATTACGTCTTTTTCTTTCCTTAACTCTCTAATATGCTTTTATATTACATAATTCTATTATATATATTTTTATTGATTAGGAATCCAAATCTCTTTTCTTTTTTTTTTTCTCTTCGACCCCTTTATAGTACAATTTGTAGCTACGCTTCGGTTCCCCGAATTTGCATATCTATGATGCTTTATTTTATTTTATCCATTTCTGTTGCTGGTTTATTTAGTTTATCTGTAGTTGCCATTAATCTCATATTACTTGTAAATACGAAACAGAGATAGAGTGGCAAGCAAGAGTAACTGACGTGATCTACTAAATACTAAGAACTGGACAGTGGAAGCTACGTAGATTAAAAAAAAGTCTACTAATACGATGGACGGATGATATTAAAAATCACGCAGGACATAATTAGATGCAAATATCTGCGAACAGATAGATGGAATAGTTTACATGAACTATATCAGATGAAAAATGTAAACAGATTTTCCTTACAAATAGACTAGTTATAGATCACATATAACATCAAGCTCTTTTCAACCATCTTAAAAACATTATCATTTCCTTTTAATCGTTTTTTTTTTAAATGCTCTAGTAGAAAATTAAAAAGGAGAAGAAAACGAGTCAATTAGATTTTGGGAAATTATTTTCAAGCAACCATCGAAAGTCTATGGGACCAAAAGTCTGAATTTCGAGGAAAAGTGAGTACATCATTTTGGTTATCTTTAAAAAAGCCTTTAATGAGAAATGTATCAATATATTTTTCTTATAATGATCAGTGGTGATGGCAACACGTTAGAAGAAAAAAATCGAGGTACTTTCATCAATATCTCGCCAACTAATGCACTATGTATATTCCAATTGTACTTCACACAAAGGGCAAACGGAAATGATTGGCCAAACAAGAGTTATGTGGAGATAATTATCTTTTCGAGGTATGCACGTGCCTGCCACACGGCAGATTGCGTCACTTCACTACATAGTTGCTCCAACGTGCCTAAACGAGATTCTTGTGTTCCGTTTCCACGACATTTTAATGTGCGACATTGTATTTAATTTTTATTGGCCGTTTTACGTTACGCATCTTCAGCATGTTACATACTTCTTGATAACAGCATTCGGCAATCGTTTTCGTTGGTTTCAGATTTCCTTAAGTTTGTTATGTATTCCAGGAACTCTTTAGATAGAAACAAACTACTTCAAGGTATGAAAAGTGCAACTTTTACTACATGCGTAGATATTTGTAACAATTTGTATAATTGAACACAAAAATCGATATTATTATCAATGAATCGTTCGAGTAATTTTCCTCCGTCAATATATTAAAGCAAAAAAAAAGAAATGATAAAGTATAAAACTTTATCGTGAGTGAAGTCTTTATATTGTTCGAGAATATAAGGGCAAACCTTATTTCGTTGAGAGCCTATTTCTATTTTGTTGATCAAAATTTCTTTCTGCACTACCCTTAGTAAACAAATTGTCTCTTGTATTCTGGTTATACAAGCCATTTCTTTGATAAAATTAAGAAGTGATTAATCAATCAAATAATAACCAAAACAAATTAATTGATAGCATAATTCGTGTTATCTCAAATTTTTAATTTATACATTCATTGTTATGAATATAGCACTCACTTTGATGTATTCTTGTTGTTAATGAGCGGCGAGATTTGGTTTGAAGCACCTTGAGCACCAAGAGGCAACTTGTTGGAAGACAGATTGTAAGAATAAATTTTGCAATTCCATAGAGAGCAGCGGGGGCTTTGCACCACCATAAGTGAATCAAAGTATAGGTTTCATGGTTTTACTGAACTCCTAATCCAAGACTTCTTGATCAGTCAAGCGAGCTTCAGTGATATTGAATACAATCAGTTGGTCGCACCGATACTCTTTGTACTTTACACTAAACCAACGAACATCCAAACGAGTTTCGGCATGGGTTTGTATAGGAATTTTGTTGTTCGATGATTTGTGACCAATGAGCCAGATATGTTGGCTTTAAGTTCACGTTAGGCAGTGGTCTAACTGGTATAATATGTGGCATCTTCAACTCTTGTCAGAGTTATCGTTAGACGGATCATCAGCTTTACGCCATTTCTATGGTCAGTTTTGATTCTGTTAAGGTTCTAAAACCCGATGTTGCTCGGTACAAGATACATAACACCTGTGGTGCTGTCCACAAGCGTCCATGTTAGATAGGAGTTAGGTAGTTTAAAGTAAGACCTGAGAAATGTCACTCGTAAACTTACTTGTCAAATTATATCTGTTGTTGGATAATACACGATACTGAAGAACTTCCGATTGACCATTTTGTGCCTTCGTAGGAACACGAATGAGTTTTTCGGAAGACTAAGGTTAATCTTATTCTAGTCGATTGTAGTTGATGGTCGGCACCTGCGTCATGGTTTCTTCAATAACTAATCAAGTGCCTTTCGATATTGCCCTGTATCTGAGATAGTGTGCGATAATCAGAGAATGATTGCGAAACTACGGAAGCCTCGACTTAGTTTGCAGGCCATGCTTCATGGTACAAGCAACTTCACCATGAATCCGTTACTAGAAGTCTTTTTTGATTGATTCAGATAGATTTTCTGATGAAAACTTTCTCAATTCTTTATTATGGCATAGTAAATGTTAGTTTGGGGTTAAAGTATTATAATTCCCCACCACTCCAAAATGTTGATGCGTTCCATTACAATGTTCTCTATAGCATCGTTGCTTCTATATAGATGTCCAGAAACTTATTGTGCTCTTGTTTTTGGTAGTTTTTCATAAACGACTTTATTAGGCATATATATGAAAGATTTCAATTCTATGGATCTGAAGGATTTGTGTGATCAAAAAAGTTGGAACAGAGCAAAAGCTGCAAAAACGTAGAGAAAAGAAGAAAATCGGAGAACGAAAGCCGTGGTATAACCGCGATCAGACGGGCGTTACAAAAAAGGGGCTAAAAGTAGAAGGCCCATCAGTCACCATATGCCGTCCCGAAGTCGCCCACCCGTACCAGGGTGACCGGATCGGCAGACGGCATCTAACAGCTATCCGTCGAAACGCTCTCCGTGTGAACGACCCGGGTTGAATGGAATGCGAAGAGAGATCGACGACGCATGCGGCCGGGCGCGCTTTTACTTTACGGTAGCGCGCCGGCATATGGCCCTCGCCGGCGCTGCAAGGGCCCCGCTCAGATAAGGGCTGCGCCGGCGATTAAGCCGAGATGTCTGGTCGTTAGGCGGGCCCCGGCGACCGAACAGGTAGCGCACGGCGCGCCGCGGGACTCGCTTTAAGCGCGCCATAAAATGGAACAAGGTCAATGCGATCGTTTTGAATTGATTATGGGTTTAACTGCCGTTTAAAGTTGCCGAACGCGAGGAATTAAAGGCGCTGGCGCGCTCCGGCCGGGCGGCCACCGCCGCGCGCGTCGGACAGCGATGCGAGTTTTAAAAGGGGCATTGACCGTTGATCGGAAGACGAGCTCCTGTTGACGCTACTGTTACACAAGAATGTATTTGCGACGCATTCCCGACTCGTACGTTGATAGTCTGATTTAAAAAAAAACATGGTACATGTTCTACATATATATACAAGATGCAATACAAAATTAAATGGACTAGAAATTTGATACCAGTTGGTCAATTTTTTTGGAAAAAGTTTATACAAAATGGAAGAACGGCAAAATCACAAAACTTCTGGTTCTAGACTGAACAACCCACTCCAATACATTAACTAATATTAAAACTCGCAACCATCCGCTATCTTACCAGTTCTTTCAAAAGAGACCAATATGGAGTTTATGTACGTAGTAAAACATGTATACTATATGACCGTCTTCAAGGTCCCTAAGTAGTGATCGAAGTGCACTCGAACAATTTAACGACGAATTCCTCCAGGAATTCATTTCAGGCATAGAAGACCATTAGAGAAACATCGACTTTGACAATTATGGGATTTACCCGCTTTTAGATTCACCTAACCTATTGGAGATTAACTCCTGAAAAGTTTTTTTAGTCCTTCTCTTTCGCCTATTTTTGCCTATCTGATCAAATTTACAAGTTCTTCCCATAATGAGTTTTTTCTATTCATCTTGGTCTGATCTTGTACCTAGACTTTATTGTAGTTTTGTAGAATGTTTGCACCTTTCGTTTTTCTGTCATCACATCTATTTTTCTGTTGAAATTATGATTTTAATGTGTTCTTACAATATATTGATGTGAATGTTTCTACATGTATTTCTAACGTACTCATTTTCCGGCAAATTTAACAATGCTTCTGGCCGTTTTCTGGAGGATTCTGTACATTGTCCAGATAACTTTTTGGCAACAATTTCGTGAAAATTCTTTTGAGTTTGGATTTTTTGACAAACCAGAGACCATTTTTTATAGTAACATACCGAACACGGCGTGACAATGGAACGGAAAAACAAACGAATGTGGAATATCAAAATAATTTAAGATTGTTTTTCCACTTCATTTGAACCTTTTTTTAATTGGATATCTATGAATGCCCATGGACCAATATGATAAATGGGCAGCAGGATGTATGGGGCGGAAAAATTAATTACCAAGCATTTCAAATCCTTGTTACTCAAAATACTACTGGAATTATTTTAATCAACATTTTTAAAACGTCCACGCTTCACTTTCAAGATATGTAACTAATACATTTTTCTTTCCCGTCAGCTTTCTCTACTTCCATTTTTAAAGTAATTTTAAAAATAGGATTATCCGGTATTGAGAGTTTGATTTTTCTATATAATTTGCACATTTATAATTGAAATGAATAATTAAAAAACCGATTCTATAAGCGATTGTAGATTTTTTAAATTCGAGACTCGCCCAAGTGCAAGTCAACCCGCCAAGAAAGTTGAAGATATTTAATACCAATTTTTCAATTCCTGAATTTAAGAATTGTGCAGTGTAAAAATGAGAGCACTATGGGAACATTACGAATTTAACAGCGTTAACGATCCCCATAGTTCCAGAAAAGACGAAAGCATTTTGGACTTTCCCAGAACATAGATCAAGTATTTGGACAGTGACAGTAATACTGCGTTGAATTCCTAACGGCTAAGAGTCGTGTGCCGATTGTCATTTATTGATAAATGATGGCGGTGAGCAAAGAGTGCAAAAAAAATCCAGCTGCAACAAATATGAATGAACAATCTCAGTGGGGTCGGCCTTCAACGTCAAACGGGTCTAGACGAACTGATCCGTGCTAATCGTCGAGTGAAGTAGAAATATACAAGTCGGAATTGTTGGAAAGAAAGAACTTATATGAATAGGGAGGTAATTTCGTAGAAAAGATATTTGTATACCTTTTATTTGAATGTACAAAAAATCCCAGTGTCTTGATTGACTCACAACATCGTCCAGTTAAAACCATTGAATGCAGAAATAGCAAAATGTGCATATTATTATACAACATAAACCCACACCCATACAAGGTAGGATTTTTGAAATTCTACTAATGAGATAAAATATTTTAGGCCAATTTTGAAAACAGCTGATTACAGGGTGTTTTGGTACGTAGACATAAAAATTTTAGAAACTCACGTTTAGCTCTTTTTCGATTTTTAATTTCCCAAGATGGCGAAACTTGTGGAAAAAACTAGTGCGAAAGCTCAATTTAATTTTTTTAATTTATGCCCCCAAGAGACAGAATGAGAGAATTAGGTTTTTTGGACTCTTTAAAATTCATCCTTGAAGAGAGAAAATTGGGAGTGTGATAATGGAACCAGAAAACACCAGATGCAAAACAGAACAAAATTTTGATTAACCTGTTAAGGTAGTGTAGTGTGGTAGATTTTCATTGTTCAAATTTCCCCCATTTGATTCATCCCACAATTGTGGGTTGTGATACATTGCAACTTAACTCAAGCTGTGTGGTACATTGGTGTGGTTGATTCTCAAGTTATAAGGGCGTGGTCGGAATTCGGAACTCTGTTTCTGAACTCCGACCACGGCCTTATAACCCGAGTACCAACCACACACTGCACCATAGCACCGGCCGTGTAGTACATTGTACAGAAAATGAAACGTACCTTATATTTTTGCTAGGTAATCGATCGTTCGGGCGGTTGAGGTGAACGTGGAGTATGAAAACTAAAAACCCTAGTTTAAGACATATCATTGGATTGAAAATGGTCTATCCTTCAATGTTAAATATATATCTTAAGACAAGGAAATTGGGCGAGATATTGGAATGTACACATAAAAGATTGTTGAATTTCGTATATATAAACTTATTCTTTTTTATATAATGATGTAATGAAAAAAGCTCACCGATGTTGGACAACAAAGGCTAAGGACCAACTCAAAAAAATTACTTTTAGCAGGAGGGGAATGGGGATGAAATTTAGTAGGTAGAAAAAAAAAGAAGATTGAAAGGAGAAAACGGAAAGTTAGAGAGAAAAGAAAGGAGGAAGTTGAGTGATTGAGAAAATTATTTAGGTGGCCAGAAAAACAGGAATTCGCATGGAATTTAAGTTTGCAGAAAGAATGCAGGAGAATTTTTAGAACTCCCAGTTAACATTTAGTTAATTATTGATGGAGCAGGCTTCCCAAATTTGCTTTTCATTGAAACATAATTCTTCATGTGAGAATTTCTGATATCTCAATGATACGTGTTTTGACTACTCAAAATATCTATGCACCTTTTCTTTAATACTTGGTTTGAGAGGCTACATTTGAACCTTGTATGGAAATACAAAATTAGGAGGATAATTTCAATACTCGGCTTACTGGAACAAAGAGCTTTTCTAACTATTGACCTTCTCATCGGCTAACCGTCTAAATGTTTTTCCCTCTAGTTAAGGAACTTCAAGTCCGATGAAACTTATTTAAAATATGTAAGACATTAGAACAAAACGCATAAGTTATAGCGGGTGTCTTATGATTTTCAGTCATTTAAATTCCAACTTTGGCTACTATTTCTGAGTTTTTCATTTTACATCCCTGGAACCTTAAAACCACCCCCGTTCAAAACTATAAATTACGAAATCCCCTACTGTTTGATAGCTTTGTTACGAAGAATTTGTTTTAAATAAAGAAAGTAATAAACATATAATTTGTATCCAATAATAATAATTTCTTTCAAATATATGGTCCCTAACCAATTTGGCCTTAAAAAAAAAGAACGACAACACACTGATTTGAGAATTTTTACTATACGATTTCACAATTCTACAAAGAAAAAAGTGCAAAAAAGCAAGATATGAGTCTAGTTCCAAAAACTGTAACATGGCGATTATGACCTTTAACATCAGCCTTGGCCAAGAACATCTAGTACGATGAATTCGGAAGACATATTTCAAGCTGATCAAACTAATCCATAAATTATCAGATAAAGTTTGGACTCCCAAAAGTATTTTTCATTGGGCTCATAAGAGCTGTAGATTTGTATCACATAATTTGACTCAAACGTAAGCACAGAAGCGCTGAAGTTTACCGCCAATATCTTACAAATTCTAGGCTAGCCGCCAAAACTCATTCTCGAACGTGATAAAGTTGAACGTAGACTAACGTAATGGATTTGGTAGGATTTCAAAGGTGCCGTACGCTTGCTTCGACTTATTTCGGATGGTTGTGGAGTGACTGCAGAACTTTACCCTGCTCTATTGGAACGTATGTAATTTGTGCTTTGGTCCAAAATCCTATCCTAGCAACGTAAAGAGAAAGCGAATACTGAAATAGGATAATTTTCTCTCCGTATAGCGATGACCATTCTGCTTATAACGGTGACATTTCATCGACAGATTGCTACGTCTTCCAGTTAACGGTTTATTCTAATCGCGCTGAATACAGACCATAGATCATATTGGACTTGTATTTTGAAAATTAATCGTATTAATTTTTGTTTTTTATCTATAAAATTTCTACCTAATTGGTGGAGCATTTAGGGAAAACTCCCTTAGACCACCCTATCTACATTATATAATTACACGATCAATGGTTTGCATTAGTATTCTTCTTTAATTAATTATAATCCCAAGTGTAATTTACATTTTTTTCACATTTACTTCAGAACCGTAGAAGAGGATTAAACTATATAGTTACTAGAAAAATAAATCACACCATCTCGAAAACCTACTGAATGTTAAAACTTGCTTGGTGTCTGTATGACAAATGACGTCAAAAAAGTACCAGCACCGTATATACAAAATAGCAAATACATGCGTTCTTCGACAATCTCCTTTACTTTTTGACTTTGACCATTTCAGAAAAAATACTATGGTCTGAAGTTGATAAACCCAACTAAACTTTTCTCGATATTTTTGACAGAAACGAAGCTGGTGTTAGCTAAATTATACCATATGGATGCGAAGAGGTGATAATTTGAAACAGACGAAGTCTGGCGAATACGTGAGTAGTGATAAAATTTCTCAATTCAAATCGACAATAGTTTTCAGTCATTTTGATTGTATGAGATGCTTCAGTGTTCAGTGTTCAGAACACTGAAGCATCTCATGACTGCACCAAGCGCGTCACCAACACGTACCGGTTACTGATGTTAATGCGCGACGTATACTCATAGTGTATGGCACTTTGCTGATCCCCCTCTAACCTACAGTTATGTCTTCCTATACTGGATATTCGGTCGTGCTGTATCGGTCAACGGTTCAACCGGATAAACTTGATATTCGCCTTCTTTGAAGTATAATAAAGAAATCAATTTCGTAATAGATCACAAGACTTTGATTTTGACTTCTTCGCGTTATTTGAGATCTCTGAGCCTAATCCCTACTAATCTCCGTCCACCAGTGTGATTTGACACGTAGTGTGCAGGCCACGGATAAATATGACCTTGAACGTTGTTATAAATTTACTCAGCTCCGGATGGTCAACACCGCCTTGTCGTCTGCATATTGGGCCGTCATCAACATGTCCCTGATATATATGTGGAAGAGAGTCGGGAATAAAAATGATCCTCGACGAACACCGACTCGGAGACATCTCATCGAACTTGCGCCCGAACAGGAAGAACCATATCAATTGTACCACCGGCAAGAATATGTACGCCAAAACCATCTTGTAGAAGAACTCATTATGTCTTGGTCATATTACAGAAGGATGCGCCAGTAACCACCTCCATTTGCTGGAAGCATTCCGAAATTTTCTCTACCATCCGGAGAAGCTAGTCTAAGGTGGAATGGCCAAAACGGAAGTCGAACTGATCCTTAGGGATCAATTCCAAGTATCTTCGACGACTGTCCTTAAGCGATGGTGGATGATTTGCTCCACAATGTTCCCCAAGGTCGCTAGAAGATCGATTAGCTGGTAGTCTTGGGGAGCATAGCTACGTCCATCTTCCAGGAACTCAGGAAGTGACAAAGTAACAACGTTTCTTGAAACAGCCTTGATCGCGCGTGGTAGGGAATGCCATTCAGTCCCGTGGTATTGATCCACCGGGGACTTCGACGTACGACACGGGCTCCAAGGATTCTCCTGCCCTAGATTACAGGCTAGTTCAAATTTTTTCTTAAAGGTGAGGAGAAACAGAACAGCATAGTCCACTTTTTGTTCCTAGTTATTAATTTTTGGGAAAGTTAGCGGTCTTCTTTATGAATTCTCTTCAGCCTGTGTAAAAGATTAGAAATGGCTTAACGTGTTATTTCGAGAACCTTTGCGGACTCTGATCGTGTGTGAGAGTAATCCGACATTGAAGCTATCGGAGTCATTTCTTGCAGGTATTGTAGCATCCCCCAACCGCCAAGCCGCACAAATTATTTTACGGACTTCAAACTTATATTTTTCAAATAAGAGACGATGTCCCAAATATTGTTTGTTTAACCACACTAACCACAGACTTTTGGGTTTAATCGGTACAACGCTCACCTATTGGAGTTGTAAAGCTGACAGATAGCGCTTCACTGTGGCTACTTTAAATATATACGATCATCGATTCAAAGAGAAAATTAAGTTACGTACTTGATGATTTTCGTGCCATCTTTTGTTCCTCTCTGTCATGTCGAAGGTTAGTGAGAGTTTAGCCCATTTCTAGGCTTACAACTATCGTTTTATTCATTCCTTATTTATTTAAACTTGTTATGCTCAAGAGCTTACTGAACATTACCGATGATATTCTTCTAAGGTAGTGAGTGTCCATAAACATGTATGAACAAATGAAAGGGATTAACTTTCCCAAAAACTAGTGATAAAAAAAATACGACAAAAAGAATTGTACCGATATCCGGATCGTCTGGGCACAAGGTCCATTCTGTGCCGCGTCCTCAATCATGGACCAGCGAAGGCCAACAGCGATCGCTGCGTCATCGGCGCGGCCTGCTCATCCTCCGATCGCTATTGTCCCCTGCTCGAGCAGCATTCTTGAGGCCAATCCTTCAGCCCTCGCGCTCGGAAGCGCCGTGTTTACTATGTCGGGCTATTTATAATTTGGAGCGGCGCGCTCTCTTCGACTTTCACTGCGAGCAATTTCTTAAGTGGTGCGGCCGCAGTTTTCACAACCGAACACTGCGGAGCGCGGTGACGCGCGGAAAGCCTCATTTCTGTAATGGGAGGGAACGTGTCTGGCGTCGGCCGACGCGGGAAGACAAATAGGCGCGGCGCCCAACTCGCGGAACAACCTTGAAACAGCAGAAGGCGCCCGAAACTTCCGGGCAACTTTTCGGGGATTTTGTTACGAATTCTTCTCGATCGTGGCGTCGTCTTCCTTGGACTAGGTCATCCACCCCAAGTGGGCGTTTCGGCCCCAGACATAAAGCCATCATCTCGCTACCTTATAAACAGAATGGGATAGCTCGGAACGTACGACATCGTATATTGGGAGTTTTATTGCGCGGCGTATGCTCGAGCCGCATTAGTTACGCATTTGAACAGAAATTCCACACCGCTATACGTGTGTTCAGCTCCGAACCGCTGACGCTTCTAGCTTTCACCGGCCTAGCTGCAAGTTGTTGCCCAAGTAAATTATGCACTACTAATCTGCACGACGGATAGCAGCCGTGCTTGGGTTAATTGAAAAATGCGCCCGACGACAGCGAATCGCTTCCTTCTGCGGAAAGTACCGCTGCAATTCCCAAACCAATTTGTGGAGATACGCCGCCAATTTTCCGCTCGGGAAGTCTCCTCCCTCTTTTCACCTTCGTCGTTTCGTTTCAAAAATGAACTACGCCTGTTATGTAATCCCGGCGACCGCATTGCATTTGTTTTTTTGTTAATGCATTAGGTATTTGGACATGAGCAATTGGGGCAAACGGTTCTATGGTAAGCCACCCATTTGAAAGGACCGGGAGGGCGAGGACTTCAACAAATTAATCTGCTTCATCGCCGTAGTAAATTGACGTCTTCCATATTCACGAATTCCCAAAACCATGAAATGAGCTGGAGATAATTATGCGTTCTAAGCATAAGAAGTCCAGCATCTTCCACCAGAACTATCGGTTATGGGAAAAGAGCAAATCATCCACCAATGGTCGAGGAGAGTCGTTTAACTGCTGGAAATTGATCCCAGAGGGTCAGTTCGGCTTTAGCCTTGGCCACTACACTATTTACGAACTTCTTCCAGTAGATTAAAGTCTCCGGCGCAGCCTTCCTGGACATGGTTCAACTGAAGCAGTCCTCGGGACTTCTCTTCCAATTTTATTGGAATTTGATTTTAAGTATGTATGTATATACCAAATCTCAGCCGTCATTAATTCTTATAAAGCGTGACCAAAACAAAATTTTATTTTTATTGAAGGCCCAACTGGTTTGAATACATAACTAGAATGGAGCAGAACAGACTAGTAAAAAAGACAAAGGAAGCAAAACGAGAAAATAAGATAAGAAAAGAAAAGGAAGGCCTAGGAAGACGTGGCTGAAACAAGAAGAGAAAGGGAAAACGAAAGGAGGGACGGTGAGGAAAATGACAGGGATCTGAAGGCACGGAAGAGTTCGGTGAGTAGCTGAAAAAAAATAAACTCCCACACTTCAAAGGGTAAAAGGTGATAATGATGAGAAGAATTTTATTGAATATAAAAATACACAATCCCTAATTACATGTGGATAACTATATTTGATAAATAGTTAGGGTTCGGCTTTTGTTCTTGAGGTCATCAACTATTTGTGATAGACTTTGGATTTCAGGTAACCTCACAAAAAGAAGTCGCATGGTGTTAAATCACAAAATTTTAGTGGGCAGTTATGATGGTATTTCGTGAAATTACGCGACAGGAAATTTTTGGTGCAGTAAATCGCCAGTTGCTCAAGCAGTATGGCGTCGTCCCTCTGCTGATATTACGTTTGTTCCAGAACAATGTCGCTTTGTTGGCGGCAAAAAACGTTATCATGTGACAATAACGATTTTCACGCACATTTTCGAAAAAATTACTCTAATAATGTATCATGTCACCTGACCAAAATTCACACCAAACAGTAACTCGTTGAGCATTTGTTTTTCATGACGTGAAGATTTTTCGAACCTCAAATGTGACAATTTTTTTTGTTCGCCAATCCGTCCAGTTGAATATATGGTTAATCGCTGGAGAACTGGGAATTCATTACGTGATGCTGTAAAAACCAATTAGGGAGTTCTTGTGACATTTTATGCGCACGAAGGTGCAGATTTTTAGTGAGAATCTCGGAATATTTAATTGTGCACCCAATCGCTGCTGGTGCCCCTCAAGGCAGTGTTCTGGACCCGCTTCTATATCTGGTTTTAACTGCAGACCTACTGACTATGCCCAACACAACACTGGGGACATTTTCTGATGATACCCATCCTTGCATGTCATGATAATCTTCAAACTACAACAAATTTCTTGCGAGAAGAATAAATGCAGTAGAAAACTGGTTGTGGAAATGGAAGGTCAACGAAACGAAGTCGAACCATATAATGTTCACAAGGCGACCACAGTGCTTACATCAGACTTGTAGGACAAAATACTTATTTACAAAACTTATATAACATTTGTGGACCTAGGGTTTTTAATTATGTGGTTGCTGCAGCTACTGGAACATTGACATAACACGACTATTCCAATCGAAGACACTGAGAAATATCTTCAATGTACCTTGGCACGTAACAAACCGTACTATGACAATATTCTCACATGACCTTACGTCAAGCTGATATTGTTGAGATCTTGCAGCTAGTACTTATCCAGTTTCATCAAATTTTATAATCAATATTTCCAGAGTTTATTCTTTTGGTGAAGTTCTGGTATTGTTCCGGTAAAATTGGCACCCAAGTCGCTGACCGTAAAAGAAAAAAGTGTGAAGTTTAAATGACATTTAATTTGGTCCACCTTTTAGACGGACGAGTCAACGAATAGGACAACAGGGTAATCAATCTTCATATATAGTTAGTTCCTCAAGATTCTTCTCTAGCTCGGCCTTAATAAATTTACGTCACTCTTTCCTATTCTGCAATATTTCTTCTGCCTGCCGCCATGTTTTCATTCCTCGGACAGTACCTTTCCAATTATCTCATTCCATGTTTTAGCTAACTTTTTTCTTATTGTTTTTTTCATTTATCTCGTTTCCCACATTTTTACTTATTTTTGTCCATCATTTCAATTGACTCCCTTCAATTTTTTTCCGTATACATTACTCTTAATTTCCATGTTTCGTATCTTGTCTGTTTTAATGACCCCTTAGTCGGCTGTATTCTGTCTGCTTGTCTTTTCGTGATTGTTACAATATAACGGCCATTTATAAAGAAAAAAATGGAATCAATAGATTGGTTTGCCCACCATACCTCCCAATACCAATCCCAATAAAAATGTCTAGCCCCTTATCAAGCACAGATTAAGTGATAACATATATTATTAGAAAATTATTTTAACGGATTCGGGAAATAAAGCTCGCTTTTATCTTCTTACACTGCAAACTCAGTATTGCCAAGATAACGTTCGATATTGGATAATAATGCAAGTATACCAGGAAATATATTTTGTTACATTTCTGGAATAAAGATTTTTATTAAAATCGACCTTTGGCGCTTCTTGGTACGTACGCAAAAATATCAGCCATCCAGGAGTTCATTTCCCAGAGCGCCGAGCAATTGTACTGTTCAATCTGCCTTCAAGACAAACGTCCAAAAGATTCCGATTCGACCTAATACAGGCCAATCATTATCCATGTTAAAAAGTCAATATTTCAGTCAACCAACGACAAAGTCTCAATTCTAATATATACCACTGATGGTAGATCATACTTCCTGAACAGCTGTAGTCAGAAGATTTTGGAGAGAAATCAGCGTCTAATTTATCCCAAATGTATTCTATGTAGATGAAAGTCTCGTCCATGGACAAGTCAAAGTTGTCCACAGATATACAAGTCCTGCTTTATGAGGGGAACACACAACCGCCGCCACCCAATTATTCGTCTATCGTAGGTAGGACAAAATTGGTCAAAGTATCTATAGCTTTTTTTACTTAATTTCTATTCAGTTTTACGTGAGGTTTCATTCCATTCTGCGAAAAACACTTTCACATTGTAACATTACTTACTCCAAATTTTATTGTTAAACACCTCCGACAGATATCGTCAAAATTTGCTATAATCCCTTTCCCCTTCACCAGTGATAAAGCGTAATTTCTCATTCCAAACCGCACTTTTTAGTTGTCTACAATCCAGTGGTATCATCTTTTACACAATTTGGTGCTGGTCGGACAATCAGTAGTAGCACTGCGGAACTTTTGGATGTCTCTCAAGATGATTAAGTTCATCGTGCGGTGGTGGTTTCTGCCTGGTCGTAGTTTTGTTCTTGTTGCGCCTTTACATTTTCACTTTATTAACTTGGGCAAATTGAGAAGAGCTGCAATGTCTCTTCAATTGATTTCCTTTTGATGTGGCAACCGTGCTTTTGTGATAACCATTTTGCTCCTACTATTTTAATTACAGCGACCACTAAACGTCCGTTCACGAATGAGAGATAAACGTTCGGATATTTCTGATTTTGCAGAGTACTTACAAAGGACTTTTCAAGCACCCTGCTCGAGTAAGGTTGATTGGCGATTGATAAATGACGCAAATTGACTTGCTAACAGCAACACTGCAACTGTAAACGGCACATTTGATTTAGTATACGATTCTCAAGAAACTTAACCATGCATTTTTCGATGCAACTATTCTAAAGTTGTTATAAAGAATTTGAATAATTCGACGGACAACTGTATGGCCTAAGATAGCATAAAACATCTTCAGTTCCTTAAATCATGGTTACCGGTATTATCCGAGTACTTTAAAAATGAAGACGTGTTTCGCATTTCCATCAAAGTCCAAAAGGGAAAAATTTGTGTTATATCTGCTGAATTAACCCGAGGAACATCTAAGATATTGGTAACACCCTCCAAAGCTGACAAAATTTCGTAACGATTTTGCCATACACTTGGTTTGCAATTGAATAGAAGTTTTTGGAGAACTTTGATAGACCCTGACGTCCTAGGTAGTCTTTAACATGCCCAAATAATTCTATGCGAGAGTATTTAGGGCCCATCAACTTACATTCTCTAGAACAGACAGAATTACTGTATAGTTGAGGGTTGCAAGTTTTGAATATCGTAGAGATCAAAGAAGACTACAAAAATGAACTTAATAAATGCTTAGTTAAAAACTACTAAGGAACTTATGGTATCACAAAAAGAGAAGAAAACCTCTAAGAGCAAAAAAAAACGATCATTAAGTGGTGCAAAGGTAATAGTAGTAAAGCAAAAAGTCTAGAAGTAGTCTAAAGTAAGAAAATGATCAAAATGTATAGTAATAGTATGAGATCCAGTTTTGTCATCTACAGAATCATCCCGTATGATTTGGAGAATGGGGAAAAACCAATTAAAAGAGAAGATAGATGAGTACGTCTTTGGGCTTCTAAATATTCAATATTTATGTACATAAGCACGTAGTAAGTGGAATAATAATATTGAGCAATTGCGTCAGAATACCTCGACTAATCTCCATTCTATTACTCGCCCACCCACCACACGTCGAGTCAAGATACTCGATTGTTTCATTCTACTACGTCATCCGCTCCCAGGAGCCGTTATTTCCGATCCGAAAAGCCCAAACGCCGCCGAAATTTCCGACTGTCATCGCGCGTCAATTGTTTTGCCCGGCGCAAAGGAAGCCGGGCGACCGCATCCAGCGCCGTGTTTACAGTTCGAAATAGCTGACCGAGTGCAGCTATCGCGTTGGTAACCGCGGCCGCGGTGCTAAGAATACACGCGCAGCATAATCAACGCTGCGAGCGACTTGTTCTGCGGACTGTACGCCTGTCACCAGCCGCAGCGCGCGGCGTTGCCAGCTCTTCGCCGTCGTACGTCAATGTCACAGGCGCACGGCGAAGCATGCGGCACACGCAGTCTTCCATAGCTGATAACGCCTCCAGATCCTCCTGCAGCTCCGCAGCGCTTCGTTTTGTTTCGTCCCCGCTTCGCTCACCTTCAAAAACAACTGCACCGTTCGCGCGTCCTCGCGAGTTTATTTGTATCGGCGAAGAGGCACATAACACAAAGCGCATAAAGAGATCGCTGTCAGGGGGGCGGGGCTAAATAAAGAACAACCGTCATTATGCCACCTGTTACATCGTAAAGCACGCAACAATCCGCGGCAACATTAAAAAAGCAGACGGCACGGCAAATAACAAATATAATTCTAAATCGGGCTGCTCGATGTAAACAGTAAACAGAGTAGTACTTTGCAGTAGTATCACGCGGCGATTATTTGGGCGCATTTATCAGCGCTCTGTAAACACAGTTGCATGTGGTACTTATCAGTTATTTATATTTGGGTCCCAAAACTGATGATTGTAAAACACCTTCGAAGTAGGTAGGTAAACGAACTGCCGGGCCGCCACTGCTCACTTTCGTCAACGAAAGTGATTTGAAATCACAGACAAAAACAAAAATATTTTGCAGTCTGGAGAGTATGAGTCAATTAAGTCAACTTTTTTTACCAACCTTTATACCAGCAGCACGCACGCACTGGAAACATCAGAATATCAACCATGGATCATTTTCAAATTGACAATAGCTGACCGAGACAGGTCTATGGTATCCAATTTCTAAATGGACATGGAAATATCTATTGTATCACAGAGAAAACTTGTCTTGGTGAAGAAGAGGGTGGGGTACATTCTCTGTCATGAAGCAGATTTCTCGTATGCGGCCTTCAACTTTAAATGATTCGGTGCTAGTTTCTTTGCCCAACATCTTTAAGAGACACACACCACATGGATACTTTCGTACCTCAAGTGAACCCCCGTGAACACTCAACATCACTATCACTTTAAAAGACATCAAGCTTGGTAGGAATCTTTGTAAAACAAAGAATCGTCAATAGATCGATGGACTTTTCATGCAACATACTTTCATGGTCTAGAATTTATACCAGATGAGATTAATGTATTTGATTATATCTATAGATACAAAGAGAACGACTATCTAATTGAGTAGAAATAGTGTGTCGAAGTGGAATCGTGTTTTAAGTGTTCCAGGTATAAATGATTTTGGTGTTTTTGTACCGCGAATCGAGCCCATCTCGTTATAGACTTGTTTGTAACGAATAAATATCTTCTCATTATAAATAATAGGCTGTGCAAAGAGTATTCAGTAATACTACTTCAACCCTGGAAGAAACTATTCATTTTTTGTCTTCAAACAGCTGCCTATTAGTAACCACGGATTGTATTCAAATTGACGTCTGTCTATGACAGATCTACCAGGTGTACCGGGAAGTCTTTACCGGTTTTTTCCAATAGGTGTCGCTAGGCTTAATATACAATATTATGATTTGATACGTGTTCATTTTATTCTACAGACATCTAGCTTCAACGTCATAGGTTATATTTTGTGAAAGTATCACCGTCATATATTTATACCTATTCGAAAATGTCAAGTTATGTGCCTGAAAACGTGCATTTGCGGCATGCATTACTTTTTTTATTTAATCAAAAGAAAAAAGCTGCTGAAAATCATCGTTTGCTAGTTGAAACATACGACGAGCATGCTCCAACCATAAAAACATGTGAGGCGTGGTTTCGACAATTCAAAAGTGGTGTTTTCGATGTGCAAGACAAAGAACGTTCTGGTAGACGGAAAAAGTTTGAAGATGCAAAACTGCAGGAGTTATTGGATGAAGATCCAACACAAACTCAAAAACAATTGGCAGAAGAGTTAAATGTGGCTCAAGAAACTATTAGCGACCGATTACGATCGATGGGAAAAATCCAAAAGATGGGAAGATGGGTGCCGCCACATCAATTGAATGACAGGCAAATGGAAAATCGAAAAATCGTCTGTGAAATGCTGCTTCAAAGGTTTGATCGAAAGTCATTTCTGCATCGAATAGTGACGGATGATGAAAAGTTGATTTATTTCGAAAACCCTAAGCGCAAAAAATCATGGTTATCACCTGGAGAAGCTGGCCCATCAACCGCGAGACCGAATCGCTTTGGCAGGAAAACGATGCTCTGTGTTTGGTGGGACCAGAGTGGCGTGGTGTATTATGAACTGTTGAAACCTGGTGAAACAGTTAATAGTGATCGCTACCGACAACAAATGCTCAACTTGAACCATGCATTGATCGAAAAACGTCTAGAATAGACCCGAAGAAACGGTAAAGTGATTTTACAGCACGATAACGCCCCCCCTCATACAACAAAATCGGTCAAGGAAGCATTGAAAGCGCTTGGGTGGGAAATATTGCACCCGCCGTACTCTCCAGACCTTGGCCCGACCAACTATCACCTTTTCGCATCAATGGGCTCTGCATTAGCAGAACAGCACTTCGCCAATTTCAAAGAAGTTAAAAAAGGGATCGATGAATGGTTTCACTCAAAGGAAAAACAATTTTTTGGAATGGGATTCATAAATTGCCTGAAAGATGGACAAGACGTGCAGAATTAAATGGTCAATATTTTGAATAAATAAATTTTCCCATTATATCGAAAATTATGCATTTTTCAAAAAAAAAAAAAAAACCCGGCAAAGACTTTCCGGTACACCTGGTATAGTAATAATTATCTGAAGGTACATTGAGATGATGCCCATCGTATTATGGAGGTAGAACCTAGTTTTGGTTCTGTAATGCATTTCGTTGTGGAGGTATTTTCTGTACCAGGAGGTAAATTTCTAGTAGAACCCTTTGTGATCTTTAATCTTTAAACGGTTAGATGCTAGGCTCTTTGCCTAACATCTCTGTCAGACCTACCACCACATGGCTACTTTCGTCTCTCAAGACAATTAACTCAACACCACCATTATTTCAATCGAGATTTCAAACTTACTGGAAATACTTGGCTGACCATGTGCAACGAGTGAAATAAAGAAATGTTCTAAATTTACGTGATTTTCACGCCACCTACATCCGCGATCCAGAATCTATGCCAGATGCGCGGGTCAGCTAGCGATACAAACTAATAAATTGTTGAATTTTATCATATTCATGGATATTAAAAAAATGAAGTTGCCAAACTGTGGCTGTCTAGAAGTGATGTAATTGCAAATTAGTTTATAATCGGGTAGGAATTGTATATCGAAGTGGAACAAGTGTTGAAAATATGCTAGGTAGAAATGATTTTGATGGTTTTAGTGATCTTGTTATTCTAAACAGTCAGGCGTGCAAGAAGTATTCAGTAAATTACTGAACCCCGATGATAAGTCTAAATTCACTAATGATTGAAATCATATCGTTTTTGTTTGTGCCTTTATCTAGCTCGGTCTATTAGTATAACCACGAATTGTTTTTAAATTGACGTCTGTCCATTTATATCACGGAGGAACGTTGCCTTGGTTTTGTAATGCACTTTAATGTGGTGCTGAGAAAGAGAGTGTTTACTTTCTGTCATCATGTGAACTTCTCGTAGAAGCTTTTGTAACCTTAAACGACTAGGTGTTGGGCAGGCTCTTTGCCCAGCATCTCCATGAGACACTATATAGGTACATTCGTTTCTCAAGACAATTAACTTGTGAACACTCAACGGCACTTATATATATAAAATCTAAAAACCTTTTACCCTAAGGTGTAAGGTGATATCCAAAAATACAAAGCGAAATAATTGGGTAGGAATTATATATCGAAGTGGAACAGTGTTAAGAGAGCTCTAGGTAGAAATGATTTTGGTGGGAACTACAAATGGTTTCAAATTGACAGAACGAATTCTTTCACGGAGGAATCTTTTCGTAATGCACTTTATTGTGGTAGCGAGGAAGAAAAATTTCCCTGGCATAAAGTGGACTTTCTCATAGACGTGACTGTGACCTTAAACCAAAACGAAAATTTCACGTTTTTGTCCAATATCTCTGCGACACATACCAAAGAATACTTTTGTCTCTGAAAACAACTGTTCCATGAACGCAACATCATTCAATCAATGAAATTTTTTATTCATTCCTAGAATCTATATTAAATTTGCGCGGGTGCCTCAAATCAGCTAGCGATATAAATGTAACGAATGACAAAGGAAGAATCACCTAGTTAGTGATACTTATTAGACACAACAAACTTACATATTAGAGAGGAACTGTATTAAAGGTGTTCTAGATAGAAATAATTTTGATGATTAGTGCTTTTGGATCCCTCTATTGATGTAGCCTTCAACCACAATGAACATCTCAGCAATCTAAACAATAGGGTGCTCAACACCAAAGAATACGATTGCACATGAATAATGCTGAGCATGCAGATATCTGAGAAGATATTTAAAAGTGAACTAAAGATCATGCATATCTGGACCAAAGTATGTTGGGAGGGAAGATCTGAAATTATATTTTATTCTTACTATAACGGTGGCGTCGCGACATAATTTTTCGTATAATGATGATTTTTTTGTAAAACTGATTTCGACTCGAACCAAAAATAAAAAGTATGTATATAGATTCATAAAATCGTAAGAGTTCAGTGTCTCATAGATATCCCCCTCCCAGCCTAGTTAAATCTAATTGAAAATTCCGTCTCATTTATGATTCATAATAGCCGAAATATCCATAGATTTTGAAAAAACATTAAGATCTATTGATGTACTATCCTATTAGACAGACTTTGTGAGACTGTCTCGAACTAAGCTGATCGGTGCAGATCAAATAACAATTATGATGAAAGGATCAAATAAGAGTGTTGTTGAAGCCAGAAAAGATTTTATTATAATAGTCTTGGCGTACTTTTGTAGAAATAACTGTGACCTTGAACCAAAACAATTATACACACACCACGTAGACATTGCTATGATTTTTTACTAAAAATCTGTTTTCTTTAGGAATTCTTCTGGAATTTTCTCTATCGGACGGGATTCGTGGTTATCCAGAAGAGACTACGTCACTCGTTATTCATTCAGAGGGATTAATCATTTCCCCCTAAATCCATTTATGATGTGTAGCCCGTAATTTCCTTTACTTTCCCAATATATAAACATGAGTTAACCTTCAAGGACTAAAACGTTTTGCTGAAGAACGCTGATAAGTTGTTCTTTTCGAAAAACTTAAAAACGCCCGTGTTACGCGACCCAAATAGCAACTATTGCGGCGAAAATTGTGCAACCGTGTAAATTTAGGCATAAGCATTCCGAAGATTTTTTCGCCGCGTTCGATCGGCAACAGATCTTGGAGAGCCATGATGAACAACGACGGTGGAACAGTTAATGCAATTAATAAATGATTAGCGTAGAACGATAAAGTTTACTTTAATACTGTTAGGTATTTTATGCATTAATCACTCGCCAATGTTTACACAACGAAGGTAAACAACGACGAGGTCGCATGTCCCGAAGCGCCTTCAATTTAAAATTCTGCCCTACATTCGTCAACTACGTGCCCACGCCAGTTTCGTTATTCGCTGCAAACATATCGATTGTAATTGCTTTCTAAGCGATGTAAAAAAGAGCGGGGGCACGTCGTTTTGTTTTGCAATTCTTGGAAAAATCGGAATGGACCATTCAACCTTTTCGCCTCTTTCGGCTTTCGTGGGTTCAATATAGACAATTCTTTCTATTGCCCAAAGACTTTGCGTTACTCTTTGTTCTTCTCCTCTAACCACGATCCACAAACAACTTACGACCTACATTTTTCCTTTGCAAAATTTCAAACATGTGTAATTCTATTCCACCTTTTGGTCACGGGACCTTGTACTCAGATATTGGATTTTTTATTTGTAGGTATCCAAAGCATGTCTTTTTTCTTGTGGCTCTAGAATTTAGCGAATCTGGACAGATCAATGACTTGGTCAAGGACGAAATTGTTTTTTTAAGGATTAGGGAAAACTTAGATAAGAATTTAGCGGTATGCACACGAAGAGAAACTAACATTAGTAAGAAAAAAGAAGGAAATAGACTGAGCAGAAAGAAGAGGAAGAACAAGACGCCCTTCTTCCGGTGCCTTATCTGCTAAGGGCGTTGGTAATTATGATGGCCCACTTGTATTTTGTTGGCCGTGGATTGCTGACATTCTTGACTACTGTCGTATATTCTTCAGTTCCTGATTTTGCTTTCTATAATCAATTGATGAGCTTGTATCGTGAACCTTTGACTATATACGCAAAGTGGCCTAGTTTTCTCTTCTATACTCTTTTTTCCCATTTTTTGTAGTACTTCTGCGTTGCGTTAACGAGATCTTCCACATCTTCGTATAACATCACATTCTGAAACTCTGTAAGGATCCATGCCTAAACACCACAGAGTAATACTGCGAATATCTCACATTTTAAACCTCTAAATCGTATCTTTATGTTCAGTTTGCTGTTGTTAGGTAATACATTTTTCATTTGGTCAAATGCGGTTCTTGCCATTTCTCTCGTGTACGATACCACTACTCGTTCAAGGAATAACCTAAGTAGATTGTTTGGTACTCTTACAATATATTCTGTTCTGTTCAAATTATTTCAACGTTAATTTTTTGCTGATGATCATTTTTTTTTATTTTGTTGGTGTGGACCTTACATTTTTCCACCCTGTCGATTAGCAATTAAATTTCCCCGACTGAGCGCCAAAAGTAGCGCCTCCTTCATCGATATTTGGCAGAGCATCTTTGAAAAGTTCTTCTTGAGAATATATTGAATAGAACAGGCAATAAGATGGGACTTTGTTGTACTCCTCGTCTGACATCTCCCTCGAGTGTTTGGTTATCTTTATGGATTATTGCTTGTTGTACCAAGTATAGATTAACAATTATTCTGGCGTTTTTATCACTTATTTCAGAGTTTTGGAGGACGTCTATAAACCTTTTATCTTATCAAACGTATTCTCAAAATCAACGACGTACATGTAAACATCATAACTGACACAACTGCATCATTCTACGAGAGTTCACAGGCCAAGAAGTTTTTCGTTGGTTCTGAAATATCCACGTAAACCATGCTGGTTATTGGATATTCTATTGTCCAGCTTATTTTGAGTATTACTCTGAAGGGTATGTGGTTCATGGGGCTTCTTACTGTGAATGAAAACGTCCACTAATAGATGGTTTTTATATATTAATTTAATGATTTCTATAGGCATTTAGTAAAGTACCTTACGCCGAATTTCCTTACCAATCTCCACTTATTGATGGTCTACCTGTTTCTCTTATGTATGTGATGTCCCATTGTTCTTCATCTGGAAATTCTTCTATATACTCTTCTCATTGACGTATTAAGATAACAAATACAATAAAAATATGATATTTAAGTGTATGAAACGACTCCCGGAAGAGAAATATCAATGTGGCAACTTTTTATTTTTCTTTTAATTATTATTCTTTGCGTTGGTTTAACCAAGTCTACAGACTGCCAAAAAGTAAATGCCACTTTCAATAGCTTCTGGTATATTTTCGAGTTAATCCCACCACTTTGCTTTCACAAAATGTCTTCTTGATCTTTTTACTAATTATTTTTCTATTTATTCATTCTGCATTAAGTATAATATTGTACCGAATTTTCGAACGCTCCCTAGAGGCGCATAATCGCATAGTCGTTCGAAGCCGCAGTTTTTGTCGTTGCCGGGCCGTCACGGTCGAGCGGCTGCCGTGAGATCCGGAGTGCTCGGGTATGTGTGAGGACTTGAATATCGCGGACATTTCTAGACGATACCTGTAGGCTCCAGAACCGATATTGATCGTATGAAAAACACACAGTAGTCTAGGGAAAGTTGAAGTTAAGTATCGAAAGCAAGTGGCTATGCTAATGTCAGACAAACAATATGTAAATTTATGCGTATTATTCATCACGGTTGAGAGCAAAAACGATAAAATACATTTTTAGGCGGTCGCACGGCAGAGTTTTAGTTTTTAAGTCTTCTTTAGACATTTTCAGAGAACAATCGTCCACTGTTTCATTGTACCCACTTTAAGAGTTTGAAAGGGGGCCCGTGATTTATGATGTCTAACAGCACAATATCCCTATATAGTATGAAATTAATGCGATTCCAGGATCACCGGAAGTCAATAGAGAAAACAAAAAATAACGAACCAGTATCAGGATTTGAAAAAAGAAAAAGAAAGGTAATTTGTTTAGTTACTTGACGTAGTTGTGACACGAAAAGGTTTGTTAACAATCTACTCCGTGTATCTCGGTTACAAACTCTCCACTCCTCGTTGCAACCTTTTTATAATAATCGTTGACGACACTTCTATATCCTTGTAAAGTCCTTTGATATTTGGTAGGCGGTTGGAGTAAATGTCGCAAAAACAAAAGCCCGTGCACCCCAACCAACTGTCAGATTGTCGTCTGTCAAAATAAGCTGCAAACATGTGCAGCTTCCAAGTGTGTAAAATGAAAGTTGTAATAAGGGGTGCAGAGGTTGTAGACGAGCCCAGCTCGCATTTTCCGGGTGGTAACGAACATTTTCGTACTACAACCGTTTCTAGAAAGGTACTGGACAATTATTTTGTTCACATATGTGGACAATAAAGTAAGTTTTGCATATCCACAGCATTTTCTACGTCTCTAAAATATATTAATCCCTTACAATCATTTGTATACAATTTTGAAATGGCTAACGTCTGTATCTCTCTGTGGCGCATTTCGAATTGATAAAGAACGATAGCAGGCGCGGCAAATGCTTTGAATACCGCAATGTTACCCCCAAATGCAAAATCTTTATACGATATTCTTACGACCACGTGCAAAAAGCATCGACGTTTTAGTTGTGTCGCTCGAATGATAAAGCCGTCATTACCACCATTTTTTAATAGCGGTTCGGAACTGACCCAGTCCTTTGGTTGTGAAACCTCCTAGAACCTTTCTCGAACTGCGCTCGGATGGTTCCGTTCCGTTTGGCAAGTGAAACGGCGACATGGAGGTCGAAGTTCTCTAAATCGACTGTTCCGATAAAATTCAGCGGCCTGTCAAATGAACAGATGCGCAGCAAACTCGACAACGTTCACCACGTAGGGGGTTGCTCAGCTCGCCCCCAACCAGGGCCGCTTGGGCGCAGAGCGTCCTTAAACCTGACCGAAATCGGCCGCTCGCGCGCGAATCAATTAATGGATATGAATTATCTTTGCCTCTCTCTGCATCACTATCCTATTGACCCCGATTCGCGCTCGAATGTGGTACGTCCGCGCGACGCACGGGCGGGAAGTGCAACTACATCGGTGGAGTATCAAAAAACTACAAGTAAACAATGCAAAAAATGCTCGAACAACGGGCGCCGATTTTTGTTTACGTCTGATGGAATGTCAAGGATCTTTGCCCACTGTGTACGGTTAAGTTCGATAATGCGGCTATGGAAAGCTTCTAACAAGCGAGAGATTAAAAAGAGAGCACGCAAATTTATCAATAACAATTTCGAGAGAGGGGGGGGGGGAACAACACTTCCGAAGATTAGTGTAGTCTCTGAAAAGGCAAAAAATCCAATATATGTAGAGATTTTTAAAGAAAAAATAATAAAAACTCAAACAGGCCAATTTCTAAGTTAATTTGTAATAGACAAAACTAGGAGCACTAATTATCCGGACTAATCCGGATAATCGCCCGTACTGAAAAAAAATTAAACTCTATACCTGACACCATAGCACAGCTTATAGAATGGGGAAAATTTAATAAATAATAAGGAAAATTACTTTCGAGTTAATTCAAAGTGTTACGATGGTCAATATTTGAAGCCGTTCCCGTTCTCTTACCTTCTAATATGTTTGATATCGTGGCGCGCGCATGTAGTTGTCAGTTTTAGTTTCTAAATAAACCGCACTCCTGTTCTTACATGCCAATTTATTTGTACCCAAATACCTTATCCTATTATATTTTTTGGAGTTGCTGTATATAACCCATCGATTACGCAATCACTAAGGAGTGTCCTTGAGTGAGTGGAGCCCCACAGGGGGCTTAATTCTAACCCGCCCATATCCCTCAATCAAGCTGCATTCTAAAGAGATACGGCCGATAGAGCCTAATCTACCCATTTATTTGCGAATAAAAGCCGGGAAAAACTTTAATGAAGTAAACTTGTTCAAGGTGATAGAAGATATATATACCAATTATACAAAAAGTAAAAACCACAAGACAATTTCTATTTGGACCAAATAATCTGTACGAGGGGTTGGAAGAGAGAAAGTAGGTTTTGGAGTTCCCTTTTGAAGATCCATAAATGATGTTTACTTTTTGGCATTGTTTCCAGAGGTCGAAAATTCATTACCACTTGGAAGTCGCTCGACCGTTCCAGACGACGCACCACACACATTTAAACCTTCAACTCCAACGACCCTTTGGCCGTTTTTCTATCTTACAGGTTTTGTGTAAACTTAAGATTTGCATCTGTTATACCATTAGGCCAATTTAATTGACTATAGAGGAAATTGGGCGGTTGTCAACAAATATTCTCACTCGGAATTTAAAACGCGAATTGATATTCAACTGGGTTTCTGTGGAGTCGACTGCAAAATTGGAATTAAAAAATTCCCATCCGTTCAATAATTATGGCGCGAATGGACATCTAGAAGAAAAAGATGGGGCCACGCGGAGTTTATTTTGAAAGAATTTTCTAATCAATAGCTTCATCACGACCTAAAGGTCGCTGAACCTTACCTTTCCAGACGCACTACACACAATTAGACCTTCGCGACTTTCAACTCCATCTACCCTTTGATGGTTTTTCGACCTTAAAGGTTTTACGCGAATTCAAGACTTAACCGCTTTATTCCATTATAGTATTAGGCCAATTAATTGACTAGAGGAAACTGGGTGGCCCTCAAAAAGCACCCACAATCGAAATTTTCTATTTTAATTGAAAACTCGTTCAAATTCCCGATTGAAAATTCAGGAAAAGTGAGTCGCCTAGAACTCGCCAGATAAATTGAACAATAAAATGATTCTCAAACGACGACAGTCTATTGTTTTGGTTGGTTCGCAGCTGATGCCCAACTTGGGTGCAGAAACGAAATTCAAAAATTCCCGCCCGTTCAAAAATTATAGCGCGAACGGATAGATGATGGACAGCGAGATAGCAGAACAGATAATGTCTTTGATATTGTCTTCAGAGGCCTATAACCCCGTTTCCATAGCGGCATTGAATTGAAACGGATTGGAGATAACGCACAAGTAGCTAGAAAATCAATCAGACATGAGCGTTCATCTTGAAAAAACACCACATACATTTAAACCTTCGCGACCTTAACTCCACCTGCCATTTCACCATTTTGTGTGAATTCAAACTTAAACGACGTTTCATTATTAGACCAATAATTGCCTCAACAGGAAACTGGGTGGTTGTTACATTTTCATTCAAAATTTTTCGTTACAAATTAACACTCGCACAAGTCCGACTAAAAATCCAGGAAAAGTGAGAAGCCACAGAACATCGAAAAGAATAAAACATTGGATACCAAAATGGATTTTCAAACGACGACAGTTTTGGTTCGCAGCTATATTTAAACCTTCACGACCTTTTACTCCACTTGCTCTTTGATCATTTTGTGGAAATTCAACACTATTTTATTACATTATTGTCCTCATTAATTGATTATTACAGAGAAAATCGAGTGGCCACCCCCACGAAATATCGATTAAAAATTCAGTAAAAAGTTTTGATTGTATATCAGCCGATCTTCAAGTACCGAAAAGAAATTAAAAAATCGCCACCCGTTCAAAAATTATAGCGCGAACGGATAGACGGACAGCCAGACAGCAGTACAGACAGATCACTGCCTAATTGGTTACTCAACGAACTAATCAAAATAATCAAAACAATTAGTTACGACAAAGGAGGAAAAAAGGAACAAAACAAACGTGGTTTCGATGAAATTACGTCGAAAGCGCCCACTCCTATTTTGCATCACTGAATGAATATCCAATAGGTAACAATTGAATCGCTCAAATCCAATTATCTTTCAGCAACCGTTACGCTATAACCTTTCTAATTTTGATTTTGGCATTCACGACTTGTTTATAAATTTAATAACGACGAGAAGACTATTAGACGTGATCGATATTGTTGATCACTGTATCGACAGGAAGTAGGATGAAAGATGTGAATAACGGAGAAGGAAGAGCAAAAAATAACAATTGAATGGGGAGTTGTTCCTTCGAATGTTCGTTGGGAGTCCAACAAAAGAACGTCGCCGAGACGTCGGTTCGCGGGAGCGCGTCCTTGACGCAATCATCGCGACCCATTACTTCACCGATAAGTCGACCGATAGGGACCAACAACAAACAGGAGGCTCGTTATCACCGTGCGCGAAACGGCGCGAGCGCAGCAAGGTCGTTGAACATAAGACAGGTCCGAGCGGCGCGAGCGTCGAACAGGCGTGCGATCCAGATACCCACGGAGGAGAAACACTCGCGATCGAGACCGTTACGTCCGCAGCTGGCAACGCCGCAGCGCCGGCCGTTCGTTCACACGAGCGCGGACCGGCGGCGCCGCCGAAATTTAACCTAAAAGGGAGCGCGACAAAAACAAACGGGCGGCTGGCCGGGGCGCTCGTCGGCGCGGCGGCGGCTCAGTGGGGCGCGCCAGCCGCGGCCTAAGTGTCAAATGTCACAATAATAACGAAACCACGTGAGGGCCGCGGCAATCGATAGAATTACGGCGGAAAGTTTCGCGGGCGCTTTGCCCCGCGCGCCGCGGCGGAATGCGGCACCGGCGGTGACACACATTCGGACGCGGCGGGCGCTGCTCACTCACCAAGGCGAAGAAGTTCGTGTGGCAATCCTCCAAGCTAGCGCCGTTCGTCTGAAAGTTCGGGTGCGTCATGGCTGATCCATCATCGCAAATGGGTTTCACGACACCTCGGCACGCACTGCACGACTAGGGGTGCTCGCAACGGGCCGCGCGGGCGAGCATCCGCGAGTTTTTCGCCTCTCTGCCGCGACTGCAAAATGGCGGATCGGAACAACAAGCCACACTAAATTCAGCGCTTCCAGTCGGGAGGAAAGCGAGGCATTTCACGGTTTCGCAGTGCGGCGCGCAGCCGACGTACGTCGCGGCTCGGCCCACGCGCGCGCACAGCGCGCCGACAGCCGCGCACGTCGCAGTTAGACGCGACTATGGCGGCGCTGCCGAAGCATGGCTTGTTCACCACCAGCACGAAACGGGGCCTCCTGCGCCTCCTCCGGCCGCAAAACGTAAATATGCACCACTAACTAGTGCGTCACTAACACCAGCACCGGCACGGCCGGGCGCGCGGCGGTCGGCGTCTCGGCGCTGCGGCCGCGGTCACTTTGGTCCGCCTCGGCGCCGCATCAACAAACGCGACCGGACCGAACTGTCAACTGAGCACCACTTTCTGGCTGTTGCAGGCGGGCGGCTACGCGACCAAGGCCGAGAAGAAGAAGGGCATCGACAGAAAGGTGGGCCCCAAGATAGACTCGTCGGCGGAATCCCTGGCAGCCAAAGGGTGTGTACGTCTTCTGCGTCCGCTTCGAACTGCCACTTGTGCGGTAGAAGCCATAACTCGCTTTCCCTCTTTGTGTGAGGGACGCCGCTAGGCGGCGCCACCGCCCGGCGTCAATAAATTCGATGCTGCGCGCAGCCACCCGGTCGATTAAAAATTCAAAAGCGCCGAAAATGGGGGCGCATTATTAATAATGACGCCCTGGCATCGGCTCGGGCGCTCGCGCCCTACCTTGGGGTAGAAAAAATTGAAATTCGGCCTTTCCCAACTTCACACCCTTTCCCCCAGCAAGGCACCGGTTTACATCATATTTTTCTGTTTTCTTACGTGCCTAACCAAATTTTATCACAATTTTAGGTTTTTTATGTTTCTCTAGTATCACCTATAGATTTTTCCTTTCAATTGTTTACAATGACATTTCATTTGTTTTATATTGGTCAGATATACCTGTATTCTACCTGTTTTTCCCGTTTTTATATCTTTATTTTTGTTTCATTATCGCCCACATTATTAATTACTACAAGTATCTAGATCTCAAAATATAATTCTCGTTTTTGATGTTTGTTCGTCTATCTGTAAGCACGATATTTCACATACGGGTTGGCCTACATTTACCAAATTTTCTATAAAAGTTTATTAAGTTAACACGAAGGACTCTACTGATATTCAGAACACAAGGTCAATTGAAGTTAAGGGTTAAAGGTTATGCACATTCATATCTTCATAAGTTTGTATTTAAATCTTTTTATATTGCTGTTGCTCTTTTTATCTCTTTGTTTACTTCTTTTCATTTTTATGTTGCTTTGCCTTGGATTGTTTAGGGGCTTTTTAAGGTTTTCACATTAGTTGTTTTCGTTATCCTGTTCATTTTAAAATTATGTATTCATTTTCTTTTCCATCTTTTTTACTACTGATATTTTGTTATCTTTGCTATCCCTTTTTCTATTATTGGTCACTTCTGATGTCTGTGCTCTTGTTTTTGTTTCGTTATTTTTATCAGATGTCCTTTCTTCATGTTATAGGTCAGTAGTGTTATTAATCTACTGTTGCAATAATTCATCGTGCTATTAGGCTGTGGCCGAAGTTTGGAAACTCTTGATGTTTTGTCCACAATCTTCTAATAGTTGTCAAACTTCTGCCATAGCCAACAACACAAAGTATTAAAACATCGGCCATGAGAGGTTGCATATTTACTTGTTATAATAATAGTTTGTATTATTAAAGTTTCAAGAAATATAAGTATCTGCTTTGAATTTGAAGTGCGTCAAATTTGAGCCAATGTTTATTATCAGATAAAAGTACTACAGAATCATTGCTGATTGTCTTTCTCTCACAATAGACATTATGGTCATGGTTATAACCTCTAGTGGTTGGTACTTTTCTCAGGCGTTCATTTGTTTATCTCCTTTTCTTTTTCCAGATTTATTTCTTTAAATTTCTCAAAATCTGTTATTTTGGAGTTCATAACTTGTTGCTCTTCTGTTTCTCCTAAAAGAGCTTTATACCCAAAAAAAAGTTTTCTATTTTTTCTGACCGATTTTTTACTTTTTAGTTAATGCACTTGGCCTGCTTCATTTTCTTTTTTAATCCTAGCGTGTTTGGTCTCTATTTGGAACATTTTTCTCTATGTTTGTTTTTTATTTTTGCTTTACATTGTTCCCCCTTCTTCTTACCCGCTTTTTTATATTTTCTAATTAGCAGATCAGGAACTAGCATTGCTAATTCTGTTATGGAAACGTTTTTGCTCCTTTGATTCTAAGGAACCGGTGTGTTCTTCCCCAATCTCAGCTGTGGTGACCATCACGTACCATTGTCTATAGTAGTTTTAATATAGAGTATGCCTTTAAAATTCATTTTTTCGTTGTTCTATTTCCTTTTTTTTAAATTCGCTGCATGCATCAATTTAACCCTTGTCCTTTCAGCTTCTCTATTTGTTCATTGTTTTTTGCTGAGTTTATGAAGTCTTGCTTTTCTTTACGTTATAATATCCGTTCGGTCGGTCTGATTATTGATGTATTTTTATTTGTCCTCTGCAGAGGGATGGGGGGTCTTATGTCAAACCAGCTGCCAACGCATTTATGCCTTAGTCTCTTCATTAGGCACCAGGCTCTTATTTTGGTGCAGCATTTTGTTCTTGTAATTTACTCCTATATCTATTTCAATAGCCTCTGTAGCATATTGATTTTCTGTTGCGTCATCAATCTTTTGTTGTTTTTTCTTTACATGCGATTGTGTTGTTTAGGAAGCAATAAAAGAGTCGTGTAGAATGTGTATTGTACAGCTAAGGGCCTCCTGATAGCTAAAAATGATTATTGCTTTTGATATATTTGTCTCTCTGAATGTTGATAAGCTGCTATACCTTTATACAGTTTTCATCAAATTTGAAGGATCCTATAGATATTCACATCTGTCGGTAGGATATCTCTCATAACGGTTGATTAATTTTTCCATCAAATGTGGCAGGAAGATCAAGAGGGAGCTAAATATCAGAATGATGATATTTAGTTCATCTTTGCTTCTTGCACTTATTGATTCGATATGTTGAGGCCCTGCTCTTATATACTCGCCTTCACTGCCTGAGCGTTGCACCTTATCTCTGATATGGGGCAACAGAATTATCATCATTGCTTATAGAATGTCAACTTTTTAATGTGTTCACTTCTCGTTTAACGGCTTGGTTCAAGTTTTAATAACGTGAAAAAGGTTTTCATCGCAAAGGATGCTACTTGATGGTCTCGACGAGCTCATATGAATAGAACCACTTTTCAACTATAGAAATAATCAGCAGCAAAAACCAAAGGTTAAAAAGTCAAACAAACCTGAATTTCCAACTGGTTGAACCAAAGGGAAAACGAATTTCTTCCCTGAAATCACGGAAATTTGTAGTTAGATTAACCTAACTGATAGCTGTATTTCAGATTTGGTGGAGGAAGGATGGTCAAGTAGGATCCGCTGAAATCTTCAAGTACCTGTAGGAACAGCAACCAGGCTGCTAGTGGTCTAAAAGTTACTGGAAGTTCTATAGGCATGATTATCTGCGAAGGATACAAATGGGGCTCTTGTGAGGGGGGACCCGATCTCGAGATCACTCAATCAAACAATTTCCTCAAAGTCTCTTACACATGACAACAAAATTTCTTTCTTATTCTTAAAAATCGTTTTCTCTCATTCGCAGGTTTTTGCGACCACAGAAAGAGTACCAACCCCCAGCAGACTTGGAAGCAAAGCTGCAAACTATATTCCAGAATGCTGCAGGCTCAGCAGACAAAGACGTCCGCTTGGACAACCTGACAATGCGGTTTGCAGTCGTGGATGCGTGCCGCAAGGAGTTCAGTCATACCATCCCCAATTCACTGCTGCACACAATAGAGACGCTGGAGGACGTCGCTAAGTTCTATGCTACACCAGTCAGCACTATAACACCCTATGAGAAACTGAAAACCATGGACTTACCTCAAAACCTGCATGTGCAGTATGAGCCGCACCGTTTCCATCCAGGTTAGATAGACATTTGTGAAAAATAATGTTACTTGATTTGTATTATACAATTTTGCAGAAACTGACACAATGTTTGATGGCATCACTGCCTTTCCGCGCAGCTCCACGGTTGTGACCGGGCTGAGGTACAAGGGCAAGTACAAAGGACACGAACAACGTGAAACCTGGCCGTTTACCACATAAGGGTGCAACAGCTAATATATTTTTGTTACTGTAAAAATGAATAGCTACTTTACAATGGATACAAATAAATAATCAGCACTCAAGCTAGTCAGTACTAGTAATACTTCGACTCATACACATTTAACACTTATCTGCTACTATCACTTTTTTCTTAAAAAAATAGCCATGAATTTGCAACTCCACTAGCGCTTGAAGAAGCCACTACCACCGCCACTGCCACCCCCCTGATGTCATTTGCCAAATTTGAATACGCTGCTCATGCCTTTCTTGGTGCTCCTGTTTTCACTTAGCTGCAAACAAGAAATGAGTACTTCATGAGCAACAAAAGTTGCCATTACATCTCACGTGTTTAGCTCCGAATAGCATTCTGGCCTTATCCTCTTCCTGAGGCGAAGAGCTTTCATCCGATAGACCTAGACCTGTGCTGCGTTTTATCTGTAGCTTTTGCTTAATAGCCTGTGAATGAATAAATTGTATAAATATTTAATGTAGAACAAATAAAATTCTTACCTGAGATAAGATAACTCTGCGAGTGTCTGACTTCATCGCCAAAAGAAGATCGAGCCACGTCCATGTCACGTTGTGGTACTCCAGTGTGGGATCACCAGCGAGAAGTCCCTGATGTCCTCGAGGTTCTTCTCCTTGTTGCCTTTATAGCTCACCCTGACTGGCACTTCAGGTATTTTTATATAGATGAAAAGTTTGTTCTTTTCGGCTCTTTCCTTGAAATTGGCACGAAACAGTTTTATTAAGATGCTTTTCACTGGTTGTATCCTTTTACCTTCATTTTTTCCACATCATCGATAGGAATGTAGAAGTTGGAGTCGCGCTTTCCGCGGCCGGAGGATCGGTACTTTCTTCCTCGGGCTTCGGAATCAATTTCCTCCCCCCTTTCACCTTCGATGTTGTCAGGGTCCTTCTCAGGAAAGCAGAACTTCAGCATGGTGTTGTAGAACTTCTTTGTTAAGCCTGGGGCAAATTAATAATTGAGATATGTAAATAATGAAAGTAATTGATGTTGCTTTTCTTGTTTTGTTCTGAATTTAAAAAAAAATGGGAGGAGGTAGTTAAATTCATGAGAAGTGACAAATATGTACAGGGTGTTTAGTTTTAAGTTGTCCTTCAAAGCTGCCGTAATGGTCATAACGGTCATTCACTTTAACTAAAACTATTTTAATGAAATTTCTAACTTGCCAGCTTCTTTTACAATTTAGGGAATGATCTCATCAGAATGTATTTTGACGTGCACCATTTACATACAAGCTATCTTTGGTATCTTCAGAGATCCTTGGATACTCAAGACCATCACTAAGCTTCTAAAAATAAAATAAGAAAAGTAGAAAATAACTTTTTATACTCACCAATGGTTAGCGGGACAACATTGATTTCAAAATGCTCCTTAACCGAAATACCTCCAACTGGTGGTTTTTCTCGGCAAAACACCCTCACGACCCTCTGCAACAAAAGAATATTAGTATTTCTAATTTGGTATCTGTGTGTCTGTTTTGTATTAGTCAAACAGTATAAATAATTTAAAACCGGAAGATGCTTCCAACTCATGGGACCCTAAGAAAACGTTCTGCTTTAGCTGTCAACCCCCAAAACTAAGTCCGAGTTTTTCTGAGTTTTCAAAAGTCTGAGAGACAAACGAAAAACGGCATTCTGTATCTTGGCTTTTAGAAAATATGTTTTTCATAATGTAGCGACTGATTTTTTCCTTTATTTGTTATGGTCCGTATCAGTCGAACAATATAGCTGATTTACCAATGGAAGACTCCATTTGGTCCCCTACTTTGGAAACATATTTAACAAAATGGCAGCCTTATGTATCCCAAAGTCAATTTAATTATTTCTCAGTTCTCAAAAGTTGGAGAGACAAATAAAAAACGTCATATTGTATCTTAGCAATGGGCTTTCTAATTTATGCATTTGAGCAATAAAGCTGCTACATTAACGTTGCATCTCCAAATTTTTAATTTAAGTATTATTTATTTTGATGCTATTATTTTAATTTTCATCTTGATAACTTTTTTATTTGTACACACTCATCTTTCTCTTGAGTGGCTTTGGTCGTTTAGTTTGACAATTTTATCCTGATCTATTGCCATACACAGCTGGCACGTCTGTTAAACTTTTCAAATTTTCAAATTGTGATGTCATGTTCCTTCTGCAGTTTCATTAGCTATGGTGATATTTCAGTCAAATGCTATTAAGAAATTCGGTGTGTCGGGGCGCCAATTACTCTTAAGGTGGGCTTGGTTGAGTTTCAGGCTGTTTACAGCAATTTTATAGTAAAAATTCTTTTAAGAAGAACATCGTCAATGGGACATAAGGAAGATCCTTACTGGGTATCTCAATTTTTTAAATTTAGTTCTTTAGGCTGAAAAGTCTACTTTGTTAAGTTTAGCAGGAGGGAGGAGGATTCATGGCAGAAGTTTTGGTGTGATTTCTGTTTAGTTGCAGCTCATGTAGAATATACATCAGGTACTAGGAAAGTTTTGGAATACAGTGTATGCATTGGTCACATGTTGTGATACGTTCAAACGTGTTAAAACAGGTTCAAACCTACATTGCAGCTGGCAGGATGACTTCTGCGTTATTAATTATTCCTGAACTGTAGCAGTGAAAAGAACTCGCAATGTCATCTTGGTCAAAAATTTTGATCAATGTTTGGATCGTATGTTGGGAGTTGAGTGTCATCATCATTCAATCACATTCAAGTGGTATTAGGAGTTGAAGAGAGGAAAGTTTAATCTGTAAGATGTTCTGGATCTAGGACACCTATTCCCTTTTGTTAAGAAGGAGAACCTTACTATTGTGAGGAAAATTGGATATTCTTATAATAGCAACTAACACAATTTTGCACAACTACCTTCAAGTATGAAAACTTTGTTCTTTTGCCTTAACTGACAAACAATTGGTATGATGTGTTTCATGGTGTTATGAGATACTCGATAAGTTTAAAAATGGAACATCTAGCCATGTCAACAGTATCGTAATAGGAGATAAATCTGGCTTTTTTACGATGAATGCACTAAAACCCAAATCAAAGTTTTCTAACAATGAGGGTCTTCTAATAGTTGGGTATAATAAGTGTATCCACATCCCCAAAAAGATTGGGAAGAGATGGTTTGACGATGCTTAAAGCATAGTGGGAATTACTTTGACAGATTATGCCCAAGTACCCTATATATGTAGCTCTGAGTGTGGCTGTTTGTCTGTACATGTATTAACTCATAAATCACAAACTCAACAGAGATATCTAGCACCAGTTAATCCAGACAAAACCACACCAAAACCAAAAGCAAATTGGATTACATAAATTTCTGTCTAATTAGAAGTGGCATTTCAGCTAACTTAATTAAAACTGGGTTTTTTTAAGGAAAAAAATAGGTTAACACTTTATTATAGTCAGATTGCTTGAGCCACGGATTGGGATTGACTTCTTTGAATGTGTCAATATTCTGCTAATATACAGAGTGGTAACAAATTTATATAATTGTATTATTAGTTTTTATTGAACTCATCATTGTTAGGGTCTTATCATTATGATCATTTGTTCACAATTGGAAAGCTTCTTAAAGTTGGAAATTGTCAATGCAACTTGTTCACATTCTTAGACAGGAAAATTTTAAATACTGGAGAGGTTTCATGGGACCACATGAAAAGTTTATGCGAAAAAAATTGAAAGAATCAAGAAATTGCTTACTTGCAGAAAAGTCCTCTGATAAAAGTTGTGAAAATGGCAGTACTTTTTAGTTGGAAAAATGTTGACAACTGATGCGTTGTATCACTGCCGATCAATTAGTGAATATCCTTTTTGTTGTCAAAAAAGAAAATGATAGGAAGTGGTTTAGGGCTGTCTGATATGGTTATCCATCATCAATGCGCTTTATTTGTCATGGCATGGGGTAGAATTTGTTCAACAAACAAAACTTTTCATATTTAAAGGGCTAAAAGCAAGTAAAGGTAATATTTGGAAGCTGTTGTTTTGCTTTGGGCCTAATAACAATTTGGCTATTATACTTGAACATATTAGGGATATTTTGTACATGCTCACAAGACAAGAATTATGCAAGGAAAATTTTCTTGATTTTATCAACACTAAAGTATGGTTTCTGAACTTGTTTAAGCTAAACCTCATGAAGTATAGCACGTAGTCAATTTTTGAAGCATAAATTTGGAATTTAGAATCACTGAAATAGTCTCTTCCATCAGTGTAGGACAAACTGGTAATATATAAGATATATAAGCATAACTCTTTTTCACATTATATGATGTGAATTAAGTCAAAAAGGAACATTCAAGGTCATGTTCAAGTCGACTGAATTAGACAAGATTATGCAGCTTTTACAGAAAATTAAACTAAAAATAATTAAGTACAATTTACCTTATGTTCTACTGGCATGTTACTCTGGATCTCAGTAGGCAGCAACACTTCCTTATAAATTTGATTTGGTAACAAGTTAGTCATACGCACATACCCAAGCTCGAGCAAGTGCTCCACAGAATCATCACTTTTGGAATTCTTGGTGTATCTTAAAGCAAATTTTACATCATCACATACAAATAACATTCGAATAAACTTCTTACAGAAAATTACTCAAGACTAGATCAGCAATTCCAATTTGTCCGTCGGCTTCAGTCAGTCTCCACTGTGCATGCTTAAAGCAGATTTCATTAGCTCTGACAATAGTCAGTGGCTTGTCACTGCGAGTGGTGGCCAAGCGACTGTTGGCCAGCAGCTGTGTTTCTTTGTAGCAAGAAATCATCATGTCCAGTTCTTCACTCTGGGCATTCAACTGGATCTTGCAATTGTATACCTTATAAAAAAATTATTGAATAAACAATTTAAGGCTCTAATCAAATACCATACCAGCTCTTCCAAGTTCTCCATCTCTTGCAGCAGTTCTAAGCTATTGGGCTCCTCAGCCAGCGCCTTGTTCACCAAGTAGGTCTCCTTTTCGAGCCGACGCAGCTTACTGCCCGTAGATCTGATTTGATTTTGCAGGCTTTGAATGGGCCGGCGCTGGTCCTCCACGCTGTGTAGCTGCAGCTGGAAGCGCATGCGTGCCAAGCGCTCCAGCGCCTCCTTGCGGTGGGGCTCAACGTATAGCAGCAGGTTGTTCACGATGTCCAGCAACATAGCGTACTGTAAAACGTGTGGTGTATTACCAATAGACTAATAACTTGCTACGAAATACCTGCAAGGAATTGGTGCAAACATCCAAGTCGTGGTGCATCAACGTGAACGCGTCTACCGCAGTTTGCCGGCGATCCCAAAGCCCTACATCCTCCTGGGGCGGCGGCGGCACGTCGCCCAGCTCCTCAGGGTCCACGCTTATGTCACCGTAGCCCGCGTAGAAGAATTCGCACTTGCATCTTGATACGATGCGCTGCAGCTGCAAAATCAATTAAAGTTAGAATGAGAGTAGTGAAAAGGTTTGTATAAAAATTAAAGAACAATTTATTACAAAATATTTTAAGCAGTGCTACAAGTGCAATAAAGTGGAAAACCGTCGAAGTAGGTAATCATGGAAAGGTATTGGTGACATGGTTTCCTTAAAGAGAGGGAATCACTGTTTCAGATATCTATATGAGGTTAGTAACCATATGTAGGGAAGCAACACTGAGTTGCAGAATTATTTTGTTGGGCATCAGAGTTTAAAAACGATACAGAATACATTGGGAAAGGACAAAAACAGCAGGCATACGGAAAATGCGCGCAAGTCATGTATCATCCAGTGTCTTTCAGAATCACATTTGATGTATTGGCGGATGCAACAGGTTAGTCTCGTACTATCATGAGAACTTGAACATCACAAAGGTGAATGAACGCATGGAGGTATACCAACAGCTACTGTAGCTGTATAATATGGAACTGAGACGTTATTTAAGTGTCTGGTTGTAACAGACGAGTCATGGTTCTAGAAAGAAATGCTAGAAAAGAAACGCCGGTCTATGGAATCACAGCACATCGTAAGTCCTCATTCGAAAACACCATGATCGGGAGTATTGTAAAACATGACGACTGTCTTTTGGGGTTAGGATGGGTTGGCTACCCCTCGAGAGAGCAGTGAGCGGTACTGACGGGCATTGAAACGACTTCAACGACGTATTCAGCTGTTTATGGGAAATGGAGATGCTTCACGTTGCTTCAATATGACAATACGTGGTCACATGTCACCCGCCAAACGTTGCCACCCTGTAGACTCTCGGTTACACCATGCTGTCTATCAAACCCGTAGCTTCTCACGAAGCTAAAATTTGATGCTATAGGAAGCTCTCATATATCATTCCCTTGGGCTTTAGAGCGGAAAGAAATTGAAAGATACCCACAAGTGGCAGTTATAAACTTGTTAAGAAGATGAAATATCATTAGTTATATAATTTCGTGGCATCACGTGCCAAAAGTTTTGATATACAAGATCATGACTTTTAAACTCCGACTATTAGAATATAAAAAAATGATGGCAACTTTTCATGTTTGAAGTAATTGTTTGGGTTGAAATGATCAAGTCACCAAATTTGTTGTTTGGTGTCTGCGTCATGGTAAAGGTTGGATGTGAGAAGTTTTTGAAAAAAAAAACATAAGGTGAAGCCACATCTCCATTCACAGATCAAAATAAGCAAATGGATTCCTAAAGATAAATTAGTGCGCACTTAGAATATATCAAAAAAATTGTTTGTGGTTTTGCCTTTTTGAAAGATTATGAGAAAAAATTGGAATGCTATCTTAGGTTACAACATGCTCACTGTATGTATGTAAATCTTGTATAACCAGTCTGGCTTCTACGGGGTGAATGTTAAGTATAGGACAAATTTCAGCAGGTGGCAATATTATCCTTCATGATACAGTGTATTTATGTTTTTTTTTCACTTGTAGATTTGAACAGACTTGATTTACATGTATGGAGAAACGAATGGAAATGTCTGGAGACTGCATAGATTTACCATAAAACATAATCTCATACTTCGTCGTTTGTGTGACATGGAGTTACTTGATGGTAGAGGTGAACATGAAGAATAGATGAGTTGTGTTTGTACATCTAAATGTGTCCTACAAGAAGGAGTACAAACTCCAGGCAAGTGGCTCATCAGTGCCAAGCATGAGAACTGCTAATGTTTTTATGTGTATTTTTTGCAACAAGCCACTACAATTATGGATTTGTTAATCCTTTTCACAGATAAAGCGACTTTTAGTAGGGATGGCATGATTATCCTATTCTATAATTACATGTGGGCTAGGCAAAACCTGTATGAAATGGTTATTCATCATTAAGCTAGAATTTTCGGTGACTACTTAGTTGGACTAGTCGTTCTTCCACAACGCCTTAATGGCTCAGTGTATCTGCAATCTCTGAGGGACGATGATCTATCTTTATTGGTCGAAGATGTATATGAAGGCAGTATGAAAAGTTACATGACCGATGCATGATGGAGCTTCAGTCCACTTTAGTGTTAACATTCACCAGTATCTCAATAACAGAGGTGGTCTTACTGCATGACCTGCCTAGTTACTAAACTCAAACTCCCTTTGATTTTTACTTGTGAAAAGCGGCGTGTATGCTGAGCTAGTTCTTAATATGCATATATTTGAACAAGGTATCATTGCAACCTGTTATGCTACTTGAATCTAGCCCAAAGATTTAAATGGGTGTGTCAAATCATAATATGATGCGTTGAAGGTGAGGTAAGCACTTCAAACATTCACTCTAAGTAAAGAAATAAATGGAGTAGTATCCTACAAGGTAATGTGATAGGTCTGCTACAATCTAGTGCCTACGGTACACAAGGGTAGTAACGTGGTTAGCGCTATGTACCGACCGCCTATTATTACCCCAGAGTTTGACCTCCAGGTACTCATTTACTGCAACCTGAGTCGAGATGGGCCGTAAAAATGTCAGCGATTGAATTGGCGAGAGCTGGATTCGAACTCGCAACTTTTGGTTTCGTAATCTAGCGACCTATCCACTAAACCACCATGGCCACAGACTTATGTACATATGAACTTTTTTTAACATTAATTAAGTATTTTGATTACATTTAAAAGCTACTCAAACCTTCAACAAAGCAAATGTTTCTGACCAAAAACAAACCAATATCCAAACTTAAACCAGTTTTTTGTTGAGAATGGATTGGATTGAGTCCACCAATTATTTAAATTGCCTAATTGTGGGCATCTCACTTTGAGGAGGTAAACTAAAGAAAGTTTTAGTTTGAGCAGCTGACACACTTAGTATGAAAATACAATTATTTTATCTTAGTTATTTTTGAAGAGAAAACAGTTCGCAGCATACCGCAAGTGGCTTCTGTTTAGATACTGCTGAAGTTTGATGTTTTAAAATATTATATGTATATCAAAAATTATACATTAACTATTGATTGTCTCTATATATTCCGTGTTACAATCTTCCTCTTCTTGTAGTGCCTCTCTTATCGGAGGTTGGCGATCAGAAACCCTGTCTACACTTTGTTTGCTACGGTTTGAGACAAGCAAACACTACTTTCTCCACACCAGTCTCTTAAATTCTTCAGTCATGAAGTCCTTCTTCTTCCCACTTCTCTTGCCTTCTATTTTTGCTTGTATAATTTCTTGCAAAATTTTGTATCGTTCATGTCGCATCAAGTGTCTGAAGTATCTTAATTTCCTTGTTTTGATAGTAACTTTTATTTCCTTATCCCTATTTAATCTTTGCAGGACTACTTCATTTTGCACTCTGTCCGTCCATGGTATTTTTAGGACTCTACAATAAACCCACATTTCGAAGGCATTTAGTTTTTCATTTCCGCTTTGTTAACTGTCCAGCACTCCGCACTATACAAGAGGATAGAAAATATGTAGTATCGTACTAGTCAAATTCTTTGTGTTCCAATAATAGTTTTATTACTGTATTAGAAAATCAAATAGCCTAAAAAACACGGCTGATAGCTAATTACAGATGACACCAATTATTTATATTTTAATTCTCTTTACATAGTTGGTAATCTAAAGAACAATTTACTTGGTATTAATAGAACGCTTTTTTCGTCCAAAGTTTAAGCCAGGCAGGCTAGATAGGGTCTCTTGCATCTCGCTGATTTTCGAGAATCCATCAAAAGCCAGATCGATTATACTATCCATAAAGTTCAATTCGCGCTTGACCTGCTCAGAAAAAGGCGTTGTTGCTTAGTACTTTAAGATCTCATGAACGTAATCTATTTACCTGTTTTTTTGGCAGCAATGGTGTGGCTTCACAATATAGTAAGGATAAAAGTATGAAGATTACTTTTATGTTCTTCATAGTTGCCTTATTGTGAGTAAAAAATGGAAACCTACTGGTAGCCTGAGCATCAACTGAAGCTCATTATATGCAGAGATTAGATCTGATTTAAATTTAAAATTGCACATACATTTGCAAAAATTATTATAGATAATAATCAACCTTGAGTGTGGATTATTTTGTTTGATATTTTTATTTATTATTTGATTAAAAAATATACCACTATAGTAATTAAAAAAATATATATATAAAGGTAAGGAAATACTAGTGAGGAAACTGAAGCATTTAAATACTTGGGGACAATGATTGTTAACAAATGTTAAAGAAGCAATAAGATGATACAGTCAGGATATATAGGGTATGGAATTACAAGCAGAAGAGTTTTTATTCATTTTTTTTATATATACTCAAGTTTGTTTCAGACATTCTCAATAATACTTAGTAAGATGAATGATTCATAAGAAGGAACTACTCGAGGTAGTACCAATACTGCTATGACGCTTTGAATAATTGTTTTAGTAATAGGTGCAGCCCGAATTCGGTTAAACTCCACTATCTTAAAGTACATCTTCTTATGCCTTAGGTGATAGAATAGGTTCATTCCACAAACACTAAAATAGTCATATACCATATAGCTGTGTTGTATGAGAGGTGTTAATACTGTGATAGACAGGTCACTTTGTATGTAGAGATGATGGCGGATTGAGTAAAAAGATGACTTTATAGAGACAAGCGGAACAGAGGACATTGGAGGGATGACATTGAAAAAAGGTTAGGAACTCAACGAACAAGAAAGGCATTAAATCGGACTAAGTAGAAGAGAGGCCATATGTCCAAAACTGGAGTGGACTCTATGACGCTGTTGTATGATGATTCTGTGAAGTAAACATCCTAGTGCTTTTCATATAATGGTATCCTGTTGGTTCTGAACAGAAGGGGCTTAGACTTGCCGCTTTAGTTTCGAATAAAATTCTGTTACTGCTTCATCTACTGTTGATGGGCACATGTCCACAGGACTAAAGTCTTTTTTTATAGATAGGACTTCCTGGTAAATACACAAATATTGTTGCACACAAGTGACGTTCTCACATGCCTGAAGAAAAAGAACTAATAAGGAAGTTGCTGAAGATCCTCAGATTTCCTGCCATTGAAAAATAATTTGTGAGTAACAAGTTTCATCGATATTCTCTAAATAAAAACAATCAAAATAATATATATTGCACATAATAAACAATTAGCTACTGAATCAAGTTCTCAGGAATGGTGATGATTTGAAAGTTATCCACCAATCTTTACCAGGCGCTTGAAGAAACACATGTTGATGGAAGTTGTGATGAGTTAAAGGGTGTTGAGACAAGTTCAAACTTGCACTGTACTTGACAGAACGACCTTTAGGTGTTAGTCGTTTCTGAACTATGGCAGTAAAAAGAGATTGGTGCGATGCGTTTTGTGATGTCATGAGATGCTGATTAAGTTTTGAAATAGATCATTTCACTAAATCAATAGTATCATAACAGATAAAAAAACGTGAGAAACAAGCTAAAAGAGAGACTTTGTAACATCGAGGATCTTCTAATTGTGTTCCTGGATTCGTGAAGAAATGTGGAAGAATTAGTTTAACAACTGGTTCTAAAGGATACACTATTTTTGAAAATTATGTATTATATATGTGTTATGAACAATTTTCAAAACTAATGATGGAGAACACTAAGAAAACTGTCCATAGAGAAAATGAGTATAGTAAATGGGTAATCAAATATAAATAGTAAAGAACCTGTAAATAAGAAATGAAAACATCGCATATTAGTTGGAACTATATATCATCATTATTATATCTTGAAACAAGAACAATGTGAGCAATAAAATAAGTAAATCATGATGAGAAATTTGGGTATGGACCGATAGAATATAAACTCATAACTTCTACAATCTTTGTTCCAGACAGTGGAATGCAGTTTCACTGATTACTGGAAGATAAGTGTTGGAATGCGACATCCAATAGTATTTGAAATGTTTCATTAATGTTTATTCAATTTTCAAAACAGGATATGGAGAACACTTAAGAAAACTGTACACACATATAGAAGAAAACTGAGTATCTAGTGAAAGGGTATATCAAGAGCTGCATCAAATATATAAGAATCTGTCAGAGGAAAGGCAAATAAAACACGCATTTAGTTGGACACCTATTTCAAGTTTTTTTTTCTTGAGAACAAGAAGCATGTGGCAAGAAAATATGAGATCAGGTTAAATTTGGTTATGGACGCGATAGAATATAAACCAGAAGACTTCATAACAATCTTTGATTGCACAGACAGTGGTGCATTTTCATGATACTGGAAGACCTTAGATGTTAGGCCGACTCCAAAGTGGCAAAGGTGTGATCCTATCAAACCAGCAAGCTCTGACCTACAAATCAGGCACATTGATGCTGTATGTTATAGTAAAGATTAGATAAGCAAGCGTACTCAATATATATTTTGTTATGATCATATATTAATTGGGGGATCAAATTCTTGAAGCTATGGAAAAGTTTTATTATGCTCCATTATCACTATAAAACTAAAGGACTATTTTGTGCGCTGAAACCAAGTCAGTAAAAAACTCAATTTTTGTCTTAAGAGTGTCTTAGATGGGCAAAGAACCTATGTAAGGACACAAAATATTGCTAATAAATAATTTTGGCAGCTGCACATTAAAATATGCAGAGAGTTATAAGGCGAAGTAAACAAGATCGTTACTTGAGCAACACTGCATGTGAAAGTAATGTACAAAAAGGTAACCACTGAGTATATTCTAATCACAAATAAACAATAGTATTTTTAAAATAACGTTTATAAAATACCTGTATTGGCCAATTCTCTTCATTACTGCTGCCCCAACAACATCGCTCACAACAGCGCCAACGGATACGCCGCTACCCACTATGTTTGGCACTTGAGGTATCTCAGATATCACAGTAGACTCCTTTTCTTGAATGTTGTCAACAGTCAGCCACATAATGTTTTCTAATAAACAAAAACTTAGCTGAAGAATTTTTGCAACTACTTTCATGCTTTACCATTCAATGAGTCGTTTTCTCCCGCATTAACTGTGGCATAATATTGCAGGCACTCCAGTGAGCCCACCCACGTGGTCTTGGACACTAGTGTGCGATTCTTCCAGACTGGACGGTGTATTCTTTGCAGTATTTCAGCTTTGGCTGAACTTAGTATGACATACCCTTTTGTTTCGCATCCCTTCAGCAACACTTGTGCGTTGACCAAAGCAACTAAATTGGAACATGGATAGAACTTTGAATTTTTTAAAGAAGAAAAAACTTACTGAGCCAATTTTTGTGCAAGACGTCGTCTTCTTGGCAGGCTTGAAGCCCTTGTAGATGTTGTTGTCTAGTAGCCGATGAAAGATCATCGCTGAACACTACTGCTTTGTTGTCAGCTTCAGCAATTAGTTGTTTGAGCATGTTGGCAGCATGACCTGATTGAATTTTGCTCAGTGGTGATGGGCCATCTTGAACCGCAGATTTCGATTGTAGTGTCTAAGGAATTACAAACAGATCATATTTAATTACTAAATAAATTGTAATTATACCTGTAATGTAGGGTTTGGTGGTGTGCCTGGAGCTTCAGCATTTCTGCGTTTTAGTGGAGTGGAATTGGTCTCCTTCCGGAACCCTTTCAAAGCTTCTGTGGAAAGATTTTTCTTCATTCTCTGTAAAGGGTGATTTAATGTATCTTTTATTGTTTATCTAGTGAAATAATAAAATAAAAAACTTAAAATGGAGAGTGAGTTACCTGGTTCCTCATGAATGAATCAAATAAAGCAAACGCGACGTTTCTGTTGCTCTTTGTCCAAGCCCCCTTCAAGTCATACACCACCAATCTGTGCGTCGGAGTATCCTTATTCTTTCATTAGCCGAATGTTCACGACTTATCAAGACAGTTTCACGACCATAGGAGACCTTGGCAACAGAGAGACAAAAGCACTTCTCTACTGGCTGCCTCAGCGAGATCGCCTCCTTCTCAGGATCCTCCTGCAGCGCGCTTTTTAGCCAAATTTCCGTATCATTCAGTTCAGAATTCATGTATACGATTGACCATTCAGCCTTTGGCCGGTGCTTCAACCCATCGTCGATTGGCACAAGCGAAAGTGTGTGCTCTATATAAAACATGCAAAAAGATTCTTGCGCAGCCTAATAATTTCGTGCAAACCTGAGCTGGACGACAACCGCCCCCCGAGCAGTTCAAATCCTCGCTGCATGGCAAAGGACATCCAGTAGCACACCTGGAACTTGTGCAGGCCCATCAACAGGTGGACCTTTTTGTAGTGCCGGCTCAGCTGTATTTTCCTGGGCCTCACGTTGTTGAATATCCGACCCCTCTTTGTGGGCCGTGTCACACCGACAGGATCAGTTTCAGGTTCTCTATCCAACGCAAAGTGCTGCTGTACAACGAGAGCATTGGGTAGTCGAAGTTGCCCGTGGGGGATTGATTTGCGATTGGCTTCGTTTCGAGAACGATCCCCAGGTTTATGTTCTGGGAGCGGAACGCTCTAAACGAATCATGCACCTGCAAAGTTAAAATTTGTAATTTATATAAACTTAATACAAATTTTGCAATTATAATATTTTTTCCAATAGCGTTTTAAAGAATTTTGTATATTGATAGAAGGCAAATATTTCGATTATGTGGATACAACATATCACTAAAATTAAAAAATTAGAGAGAGGGGAAGTAAGAGAAAAGAGAGAGAGGTAGAAGGGGATAAAGAGAAATGAGAGAATTATAGAGAAATTATAAGGATACTCCTCTCCTCTCTCTACAAAAAAAATCTAGACTATTCTTTTGCTAACTGACTCATTTTAGTAGTGTTACTTGATAGTACTTGACCAGGCGAAATCAAAGAAACCAATTTGAATCTTAGTAAGAACAGAGTTAAAATTTAGATAAATATGAATTTCTCATGTTAAATGAATATCATGAAAAGGTCTAACATCACTTCAAATAGAAGTTTGTTAGGTCAGCTCAGTCAAGTCAGGTCCATATATGATAGTGTGTCAAAATTACAACTTCCTGAGGGTGATGTTGCTAGGACCTATAGATGATCTGGACCTGCCGATAACTGTATCCAATGAACGATATGAATTTCTTGGGTAATGAGTATGAAAGGTTATACTTAACTAGAGTTAGTTAGGTCAGCTCAGTCAAGTCAGGTCCAATATAGTGTACGCTAAAGATTACGAACTTCCTGATGATGTTGCTAGGACCTAGTGATTGACCCTGATAAATGTATGAACGATTGTTCTGGTAGGTAACATCTTAACTATGATAGAAACAGTGCAGACAAAGGGTGGTAGCAAAGATCGAACAAGCTTAGATTAGCATTTGACCAGCTAAAAATGTATGTCGAATGATTTATGAGGAGCCTATGATGAAAAATGTAGTCAGGTGTGCAGTAATTAAGTGATTAGCATTTGTCCAGAACAGTTCGAATATTAGTGGAGTGAGACTTGGTTCAGTAATTAAGTATCATTTCAGAACAGTTCGGGTTTAGTGGATGAGACGCAGCATTATATAAAACTTTGATAAGATATGGAATTTAGTCCTACTATTCAAACTAAAATCTAAATGCCCTACACTCTAGTATCAGGTATTGTTGTCATACTTTATAGTCAAATATAAAGGAAATAGGTGGCATCTACTAAATACAATTGGGAGTTTCTCAAGGTAGTGCCGTTCTGTATTTTTTCAAATTTTCACTATTGATTTACCAACTTCACCAGACACGCATAGGCAGCTTTGCTAATGATACTATGGTTATGGTAATAAGCAAGGTACCAAGATGAGCATTTGATAAATTTTAAAAACACAGAAATGGCTGAAAGAGGGCACTTAAATACCAATGAAATGCAATCTTGGTAAGTCACATTCACTTTTAGGAAGGAATCATGTCCGCATGTAACACTGAATGGACAACAACTACTCCAAGTCGACTGTGCAAAATACCTTATAATGCACCTTGGTTGAAAACTATTTGGAAACAACATTAACTAATTTTGTCATTCTTTTGGGATTTCCTGCTATGTATCCCATAGTATAAGTTTTGTACGACTACAGGGGACAAATAGCGGTTATATGAACCTTACTCCTCCTCCTCTAATCTATGTAGTATTTGGTGTCGACGACGTCCTATCTGTCAGCTATCAGGAGGCGCATGTTTTGATTGATGTAGCCCGTTTTTAGGACGGGCCTTTTTACTACTATTTTTGTAAACGATTTTGATGCTTGATGATAATTAACTCGCCTGTTCCACAAAACTCGTACTTATGAAAAGATATGATGTGTTCGGTAAGTACAAGATTTGGGGTAACAGTAAAATGGAACCTTTTACAAAAAGCAGAATAGCCAAGTAACTTACATGGTAGTTGGAAAGATTATGTCTGGTGGTATCAGTTAGTTGATTTTAGCACAACTTGGAAAACTTACGTTTTTAGCTATCGTTTTGTCAAATATTATTCTGGAGGAAAAACCCTAAATAATAGGATAGACAATGGAGGAGGTTAATTTATGGAAAATGTATAAAGTTCCACATTGCTTTTGTCGAGGATTTTTTGGGTTAAGTGAATAGAGCTAAGTAGAGATAGCTCTGCTTTTTTACCTTTCTCACCTAAACCAAATCCACATCAACATCAAATTTACCATGGAAATCAAACAAAACAACACCCTCCCCTTGCTAGACACTATTATAACAAAAAAACATTTTAAATGACTTTCATTATACTGGCAAGTCCCATCATTACCCTGCCCAAATTCATTCGGATGCCAAATCCCTCGTTACCAATTCCATCATACTTTCTAACATATAAAACTGGCAGATAAAACTCGCAACCCTACTAGAAACAGCTATTCCAATAAATCCTCATCCTATATAACTAGACATATTTTAACAAAAAATACCAACTCCCAATCCCAAAACCTCCCTGGCCAACAAAAAGGGTTCTTGTATCAGAGGCAACTTTAAAACTGGGCTCAAAGAATTTGTGTTTTCTTTATTTGGTACGTATAGATGCAAACCATCTGAAATTAACAAAAAAGAAGGAACAGCAAAATTACAAAATCTGAACAAAGAATGTATCCAACTGTCCAATATCTACAGCTTACTGAAACAATAAAAAAAGGTTATAAAGCTTCATCCAATGTTAAGAGGTATCAAATACATAATCTAGCAGATTAAAGTGATCATACACCAAAGAAAAAATACCTGATTGCTGGAATATTCTGGTATCTTATCCGGGGCGCACTGAATGACGCTGTGATGGTCATTCGGGTCGCCCAGCACACCCACTGGATGTTGACGATCAGCTTCAGGTTGGGCAAGTGCAGCAGCTTGCAGTCGTCGTACTTCGACGCGGTTCTCACGAAAATGTTCAGGTCACCCTTGTAGACGAACTTCGCTAGAGACGGCGAAGACGTGACTCTCTATTAGCTCACGCTGAAATACACACCGTTCGTCCAGTCCATTATAACTTGGCTCCAGGTGAGCTCCATCTCCTCCGTGGTGTTGTACGGGTCCAGCGAGGCGTGCAGCAGCACCGTCAGCTGCTGCACGACCATGGTGAGACGCCCGTGCAGCAGAAGCCGCATCTTGTCCCAGAACGGGAGCGGCGGGGACGGGTCCCTCGAAGGCGCAAAGATCTTCTCGAAGGCTAAAGAGAGGGGTATTAGGGTGTGAGGTGCGCGAGGACATTTCTACCCACTCAGATTGCACTGGGCAATAACGGGTTCCCAACAGGGGCCGAAGGCATAGCTGTAGGACTCCACCTCACAGTTGAAGTCGTGGTAGAACTTCAGGGGCAACATGCTCCGCTCTATCGTAGCTGAGCCCCTGGGGGCGCCAAGGTCGATCACCACGTCGCGGGTTGCTGAAAACCAATTAAAAAATCAATTTCGGAACGCGGCCTTCGCATGAATTGCCGGCATTTATGTACAAAGCAGAGTACAGGAAGAGCGCAGATTGTTTATTGCTTATGGCCAGTCACGCTTCAGATGCGGCCATAAATGTTGCGGAACGGCCATACAGAGTAGTGTCATCACAACGCTCTCGCCGTATCATTTTTATTTAGTCCTGGCCGATTAAACAAGCAAGAAAATGTTGCTGTACTTTAAAATAATTTTTTTAGTTGGAGTTTTGGGGAGTTTACTACAATGCAGTGTGGAGCTACCACTAGGCGATCGTGTCAGGGTAAGCTATTGCGTTTTAATTTTACTCTGTCAACATGTGATCTCTCTGGTGCACTTAGGCTAAGCGAGAAATAGAAGAACTAATTATCGATGCTATCATCGAATTTGTAAACGGCCTAATAGAAGGATTAGGTGACATACAATCTAAGGTGGCTCAACTTCCAACCGTGAGCTTTAGAGACCCGTCGTTTTGAAAACAAAACTAGTGCGCGTGCCTTTTCCTTATTTGTTGTACCATAATTGCGATAAATAAAAGTTTGCTGGTCTATGGTGTTTTTAAAGACAAAATCAGTAAAGTCGCTTTCTCCTGCAGGGGCAGCGTGCCGGCTTCGGGCAGGAGGAAATCATAGATGGCGCTCTGGAGATGGCCCTCGATGCGTTTGGGCAGATAAGCAGCATTCAGGATACTGTGGCGAACTTTCCCGGAAAGTAGCCACAGGGTAAAGTGTAATTGAGAACGAATTACAGAAATAAAATGTAATTGTAGTAATTTAGTTTTATTTCTTCTATTAATCTCTAACCAAAAAAATGATGGATTCCAAGGGAATACCATGTTAACACGGTGTTTTAATCACTTAGTTTTGAAACTTCTGTAGAATGGCAATGTTAAAGTTGCTAGTGACACATTACAGTTAAATTCTGCAAGACCAAACGGGTTTGCCTAGATATTTGGTATCTCTAGCTTGTAGGAGTTGGAAGTTGTTGGTCCTTACGAGTGGACAGGGTAAAAATTACATGGCGTTGCTGTGTCATTTCTTTAGCGAGTTTTGAATCTTGTTGGGGTTGGTCTACAGACTTCTAGAGGCAGATGGTGGATGAGTATAAGAAAAAATAAAGTTACTACAATGAGTCTTGGTGTACGTAGATCTGCAGTATATATCAAATATAGGATTAGTCCCAGGATACTTCCTTAAAGAATGTCTGATTGCACAGAATTCAGATCAGTGTATTCACTCTCGTGTTTAACTAAAGACTGTCTACGTATCAGGTAGAATGAAGTAGTTCAAAGTTTGACCTACAATCAAAGTTTGAGATATGTAGAGAAAGGCTAATTTTGGCATTCAAATTGTTATTAATTTTATCAGTCAGTTTATATATTTGCTCCATTACATTATGTTTATTGGAAAATCCAAATTGATGTTTTGGAAAGGTACTAAACTTTTAAACCTATAGGAGGAGATTTGCGCAACTTTCTAGCTGTTAAGGAAGAAATTGACAAGTAAGATTTTGGCAGTGATTATATCAAAACAAGGTTTGTATATATATTTGCTTAGAGAAAACTTCAGTTTGTGTTGTCATTTTTAATTGGAGGACTACGTTAGAGTGTTGTGAGTTAAAAAACGGTTAATATTCCTACTATAATGATAAAGTACTTGGGTATAGCTCAGAGCACTTAAGAGGCGATACTTGGGTACTCCGTATAGGTAGGCATGGAAATTCCTACCAACAGCGAACGTACTAACAATGATCCTGATTTATAAAAACAAGTAGATGGTAGAATTTCAGAATGTTCACAAAAATTTACTTAAATGATCATTATCTAATTGAAAATGTAATTTAAATTTGAATGATATTCATTGAAACAAGGTCGGCATGTTTGAAATGATTATTGTTTTCTATATATGTAACGTTACACAATTTGTGCAACTGCCAATTTATTACTCCATTACAATTTAATCGCTTGTTACTATTAATTACCCACGTCAATGCTGTAACTCCTTTTTTAAATTGGTTGTTGCATTGAGCATAGTGAATAATTGACGGGCAAATCTGATGAAACAGAAGCGAAAAATTACACCTGTGTTTCTTCCTGAATCTAAAAGTAAACTAGTAAACTTCACCGCGAAAGTCAAGCATAATATGACCAAAACAGATTTAGATCAGTCAGATGAAAATGAGTGAAGTAATGTGTGGTGCAAAATGTATCAGTCCCTTTAGAGCTTTGAGCTCATGAGCTTTGAAGATTATTGAAAATTTCAAATATTCTTGAATGCAGTCTTATCAGCATCAAGGATTAATCTATACTTCGTTCGATCCATAAATATTTCAATTTATAAGAGAACATCGAGATGAAACCCAAGTCATGCAAGTTTGAAAAAGATGAGGTGCAACTAGGATGAAAGGTCTAAATAGGATAAAGAAAAAAAATGAAAAGGATACAAATAAATAAACAAATTCCATCAAAATATTAAAGACTAAAAGGAAAAGACGTAAAAAAGTGTGAAAGGACATTCTTAAACATAGATATTTTTAGATCCCCAAATAGAGGAAATAATCGTCTATCAGCTAAGTTGTTAAAAGTGAATGAGAAGCCATGAACCCTCTAGACCAACTCTTTTATGTTGTACTAAACTTTTTCTGACTGGAAACGATTTCTATGCGCATTTTCATGATCAGATGAAGAATTCACTATACACCTTAGACTATGTTGAACCTATAAGTGAAGAAATTTTTACATCTTTTACCGCTTAGTCTACAGACCACTTCTGTATTACGATGGTTAAAAACAAATTTAAGCAAGAATCCATTGATGACAAAAAGACTTCTAGATGTTAAAAAAACAAGAACATCAAAGAGAAGTTTGGAATGTACAAAGACCGCAAAAGAAAAGACTAGAAGTTTGAAAAATAAATGACAAAAAATCAATGTAGTTCTTAGAAAGATGCAAGTTGAAGAAAATCTGAAATTAAGACGGAGGAGTAGACTATGCTAAAAACAAGGTGGGAGTATATTCAGAAGAACTGGCGATAGTAGTGCAACTAAAACTACAAAATAGGGCTAATGCGAAACAAAAGAAACTTAAAGGTTCAAATAAAAAAAAAACTTCAAAAAGGTAAGTAAGAAGAGAAACTGATAAAAGTGAATATAAATGTGTAATTAAAAATATAAAATGGATTTAGATGCAATGAGAGTCAAACAGCGAAACAATTGTTACAATTTGATACCTTGCTGAATGAAACCAACAAACAGACAATATAAAAGTTAGAAGAAACAACAGAAAAAGACAAAATAAAGATGATGGTTATACGTGTGGTGATTCATGAGTTATGGCAGATACTCAAATACCTAATTTCACAGTACTAAATGTAACTTTAAGAATATTTGATGATAGTCTAATAAGAGACTTGAACAATTATGTCCATTGGGAGTATTTGGGTCGATAATTAAGTAAAAACCGAGAAACGACTACCAGTTTTTGATTTTATAAAGCACAGTAAACAAGATTTAGTTATCAAACATTCAAGTGATACTGGTAACCTTCATAATATTCATGGGAGCAGCACACATATCATATGCTCCCAATAAAAGAATAAGGAAACCCCGACTCTTGTCCACCATCCATTTTAAACAAGTGTCAAAGTTCATCTCAGCGTCCAATTCACCCAAGCGATGGATGTTCATGCCATTCTAATGTAAAAGACTCATTTAAGGGTTAAAGCTCCATCTTAGCGTTGCGACTCATTTCAGTTTTGGAAGCTTATCTATACTGTAGTGTTAGGGCCACCCTGGCATCAACGCTTATTTTAAGCTAGGACCATTATAGCGCAGAAGTGAAGTTATCCTAACGATAAAGATCCATCCAAAGACAGTCTTATTTCAGCGTCGGAATCATCGCAATGAAGCTACGTTTTAGGGCAACAACTCATTCTAGCTTTGGAAGCTTATCTGTCCCAGCGTTGAAACCATCACAGCGTTAGAACTTATTCAAACAACGTCGAAAGCATTCTATTATAGGAGCTACTTTCGCGATGGAGACTTATTCCAACGTCATAGTTTCATTTCAGCGTCGAAACCCCCGCATTAAAGCCATATCTCAACTTTACGACTCATTCCTATTTAGAGCTTATCTCAACCTCGAAACCATTACAATGTGGAAGTTATCATAGTGTCATTTCAGCGTCATATCATCGTTATGAAGTCACATGCAGTACTGCGATTAATTCCAGGTTTAGAAGCTTATTTACCTCAGTATTGAATTCATCACAGTTTCAGAACTCATTCTAGTGTATGAGCTAGCCTAAAGATGGAGGATTTCAGTATTGAGATCATCTCAGAGTTAGAACCATTCCCAAGTTAGAGCTATATCCATTACTATAGAATTATAGTTTAGCGTTAAATTCACATTTTAGTATCGGAACCTTATCCTAGTGTCAGAAACATGCCAGCGTTCCAGCCTTAATTGTTTCAACTCTTTAATCGGGTTCGCCACTTTAGATGACATGCCACCAATAGCATTGCTGGTCCGAAGTACCACTATATGGTTCAACGTTCTCTAGAGGCCTCTACTAATTGCAGCCTAGCCGGTTCTAACTAATCTGCCTTAATACCGCCCTGAAACCGCTAATATGACTACTCTTCTGGTTTCCGTCACCGTCAACGCTACCAGCTTGGATTTCTAGGGCGATGGTTTTTGGCTAAAAACAAAGTGATAGGATATGAAAACCTGGGGATGGTATTTTAATTACCAAACCATTCTGCTATCGTTAACCCAACACATAAATTTAAAAAGTTGATCTGTAATTTAATTGGGAAAATTAATGCACATGCAACTGCTGGTGAACATTTTATCAAGACAAGGTTAGGGACTACAGCTAGTACTAATTACCCCTGAGTGTTTTTATTTTATGTAAAGGAGTTAGCACTCGGAAATTGTTAACCTGTAACTGGTCGCTAAAAGATATGACTTTGTATAAGTTTGAAGCAATGTATGCAGTCCTGATATAATAAGGGATGTCATAGAGTTCATGTGCATCGATTATCATGAAATTTGGTACACAGTTCGATATCAGTGAGTGATGAATACACCATGGTCTTTTGTCTGACTCAAGAAATTTCAGATATAATGGTTAACCCCATGAATGTTGTGCATTTTCCCCATTTAAAATATCCAATCTTTTTTGTAGAAGATTTTGCGGTGAAAATTTCTTGAAAACTACAGGTATTCAACTTGGCTTCTTAACTTCGATGACAATTAGTGAGTAATAATAATCATCATAATTTGCACATAATTAACGCTCCATATATTTGAAAGTATAAAAAAGAAGAATGTAAAGCAAGAGAACAACAAACAAGGATCATCCTTTGTTGACTTGGAAGGTGCCCTCAAATACTTAGAGAAATATCCAACAGATAATTGGGAAACTAAGTTGTAAGATATTTATCATTAATTGTCAAAAATAATTTGTAGTCATTTTTTTGCATAGATACAAAGCACACAAGAAAGAGAAAGATCTTTAAATGAGAAACTTCACAAAATCAAGGACTGTCTTGGCATTTTCAGGGAGGAAGAAGAGAATCATCTAATTATCTAAGACAATGATAATCAACAATGGGCCATCTTTGCTAACATCATTATCGACATTTTCATCATCATAATTCTAAATTTTTGATTTACAGCTAGAAGAAAAACGGTCAAATTATATGTATTTTGATAAATAACTGTTTTTCTTCCGACGACGAGAAGAAGATCAAGGACAATGCTGTCCAGTTTCTCTTGAAAGTTTAGTCACATTTTGAATCATCCTTTGCTACGTATAGTGATTAAATGGGCATGAATCTAGAAGTTATTTCGGATCCCACTTTGGAAGTTCGAGGAGAGGTAGTCATCAAGTATGTCCAAACTTCAAATTCCATCCAACATTCATCTACTAATATTTTGTGATAATTGCAGTCAGTCAATTTACATATGTCTGCTTTGTATATGTGTATGAAAGAGGCAAATCAAGAAGTAACGCAAGGTAACTTTGGACCTCAAGTCGAACAAGCTATGTTTCGTCACCCAATCATTCATATATATTGTGACCAACAGTTCTATCATCATGAATAAGTCACGAATCATGTAGGACTTCCATGATGTGTTCTTTCGAAAATCATTAGATTTTCTGCTCTTTTGTTGTCCAATAAAGCTGTTCAACGATTACAGAACGATAGAGTCTGTCAACACCACTTTTGTGAAAGAAGTTATTTCTTCAAAGGTGACCTGACTGGTTCAATATTTGGATATCTTTTTTAAACGAGAATTCAAGCATTTCGCGAGAATATTCCAAGATCATATTCAAATTGACCATATTGCTCTTCGTTTTTTTAAAAGAGACAACATATTTAAGTTTACTCGTTGACAATGCATTAATTCCAAGTAGAAACACATTCGTATGATTATTCACAGACTCATGTTGAATGATCCACATATAATTTAGCTCCTTAAAAAATTCATCATTACATAAGCACAATCGATAAAATTTGTGTAAATTTATCTTAGAGAAAAGGGACCTGCATATGCAGATGGATCATTACTTTCTATCAGTGATTGTTTGGTGGAGATCAAGAGCTGATAATAACTATGACAAAACTTGTTTCAGTAAAACTTTCCCAACAAAACTCAGCTTTTGATTATAGAAAAGAGAATGAGCATACCAAAGCTTTCAGAAATCCATATTTCCAAACATTAACCAGAAGCTGAACAAATTCAGTTTCCTTCTGCACTCTGGATGGAAATTAAATCGAATCTCAGCGCTATTGGGATTTTTTAAGAGAAAATGCAAAATGAGTATTAGGATAGCTAATTACCTTTCTCGAGAGAGAGAGAGAGAGAGGAGGGTTTCAAAAAACAGAATTTCTTTAGTAAAAGTTCCTTTTGGAAGAGAAATGATTTGAAAGAAGGCTCTTTTGATGTCTAAAATGTTAAAAACCTTTACAGGAGCTTAGAACATCTTTATGTTTAGTAAAATTTTAATGGGGGGAGTGTAATAGGTCGAAAACAGTTTAATGTATCTGTATACTTAAGCTTTACCTATCTAAAAAGTAAGATCCATACTTATTTTATCACTGCAGTAAACTAAAATAATATCAAATAAATTCTGGTTCGAACGTTTCAGAGTTGTTAATCCTGATTTGGTCAATTGGAGACTCGAGTTTTAAAAAAATACGAATAAATTAATCTGGAAGGTTAGGTAGAGCCAGCAAATCTGTCTCCCACCCGCTCAGCTTTGAAAATATGTACCAGAAGGCGTTCAGAAGCGTGCAGAGGACAACCTAACTAAATTGTTTTGTCCAATATTCGAGGCGATAAATATTTGGCACGAGAGCAAAGATGAGATTTTATAATCGCCATTAAAAACTATTTAAGGTTAATTTTAAATTTACGCACAGAAATAACGACATAAGCCTGTTATGAACGTAACATTAGAACAAAGGTATCCGTAAGGCCATCGTGTCTGCGTTTAAAAACATAGCGAGTACAAATTTGCCCTGGTTTTCAACAAAAGAAATAAAAGCACGGACGTGCAAGGTTAATTGCCAGCTTTGATGGCCCCTACAAAAATGTCGAATCGTCCCAGATACCATCTCTATATGGCGCGATCTTCGGTCATCAGTCACATTATAGAGCATTTCCATGCATATTCATAACTCAACGGCGGCAATACCATCATCCTCCCGTACTTCTGGGTAAAACAATGAAGAACGCAAAGCTGTTTTGTTTGGGTGTAATCATGGTGTATTTGTGCCTGTTGTGCTGCAAGGCCACAGGGGAGCCGTTGGTGAAAAAGCGGGTAAGTGATTTATGATTTTGAAATAAAGAACAATACCAAGCAGTGCCTTTTAATGAGCAGGTTACGCGAGACGTCGATGGTATTGTAGAAACCGTGATCGACCTAGCTTTGGACGGGTTCTCCAAGTTCAGCGAAATACAAGACACCCTGTCCAACCTGCCTAGCGTTAGCTTTGGTCGCAAAAGGCGTTCCGCCAAGTGAATCCATTATCTTAATGTTTCAATGCAGATGATTAAACCATGTAATAGTCACAGTGCTACAGGAATTTAAACAAAATAAACATAATTGTTGATAAATAAACATAGTTTGATTGTGACTAGTTTTGACTCAAGTTTGTAGGGACACATTGAATGGTCTCCATAAGAGTAAAGTAGTTTGATTCAAGTTGTATTTGAACATTCAATATAGTTCTTTTAAAGTTTAACTCATATGGGCCAAAGCACTTGACTGCCTTCAAACTCAACCCTCCTCAATAGTTTGCAGCTCGCTTTTTCAATCAACCCAAATCCTTTTTAGTCTTTAGCGCAAATGGAGGTATGGACGTATTAAATTAGGTCGATATGGTGAACGCAACTGAATGTTTTATAAAATGTAACGCTTAAAAAGGAAACGAGTTGTACTTATAAGTTAACGTCTGTTTTAAATTATTATTTAGGGCGTTCAAAAATATTTGGCACTCCCCCTCTAAATTCAAAAGGGAGTGCCAACACGAGGTGTTGCAGATAGAAATGCGCATCTAGTGTGTGTGAAAAGATAGCTATAGTAATATTAGATGACGTTGCCGTAAGTACAGTTGTAGCCAGAGAGGTAGACGGCGTGATTTTTTTTGAAGGGACAACTATTCAAGGTCGCAGTAGTGTGTTTTGTTAGATATCAGAGTTCTAAATCGGAAAAAACAGTACCGAAAAACGGCAAAAGCACAGAATGCTCAAAAGCGAACAAGTCTCACATTATCCAACTTAATAATGGGAAATAAGTAAATCACTTTAGATATAACTGCGGATGTAACTGCTCTGTTTCAAGAAACATTGCATACCACCATCCATGAGGGCTTGAAGATTATAAAAGTTTCTGCATAATGGATTTCTCATATTTTCACCATTCAGCAAGAGCCTTCTGTTGCTGCAGCAGAACCCGACCATAGTAAGCGAATAATAGTCCTAGAACAAGATTCTGAAAAAAGAAACACCAGTCTATAAAATGGCAGCACATCTCTTCCCAAGAAGTCGCGGCAAAGAGTGTTTATTCCAAAACAAATAGCGATTATCTTTTAGAATCGGGAGGGAATTCTGCTAATAGATTGGTTTCCCTCTTGTGGGAGCGGTACTGCGAGTGGCTGAAGCGACAGAAAATGAAGACGCAGCATGTTGGCCACGTCCCATATTTGTCGGATATTATGCTGAGCGACTACGCTCTAATGCAATGAAAGAAGCAATGCGCGGTAAGAAGTTCCCAAACGACAAGCTTCATTCGGCTGCCCCCAAATTATGCCGGGTTATACCCAATAAAGGGGAATACTTTTAATAAAACATTTACTCACTTCTTCATAATAAAAGTGTAGTGCTGATCACTTTTAAATGCCCCAACTGCTCTTAGTTTGATCAAAATCGTTGTGTAGTATCAGGGAATAATAGAATTTTAGAAACCAGCAAAGCCGTCACTTTCAAGCAATTCCATAATCTGACTGACATGCCAATTCTGATAAGTATGTAACGGCACTAACGTGCTCTTACCCTCAAATCCCTAAATCAGATTTTGCGCCAGACCCACTAAAAAATCATACGAGGCTTTAATATATAGGGCGATAATCGGACTTGTTTAAAAAAATCGTCGCTGTTTTTGTGAGAAGCGAGGGGAGGAATTTAGTAAAAAATACTCAACCTCTCTTTTTTCAAGTTGAGCAGTCGCTATCAATTTATTTATTTAGGAGGGCGAATCAAATATAAAACGGAATTTCTTTTTTATGTATGTGAGGTGAAGGGTAAGAGGCGCGGCTCCTGAGCGTTGAGAGTAGAGATGCCCGATGAAGGAAATTTTGCTCCGTAGAGCACTTCGGACTATAGTCAGGGATTATTAAGTTATTACGATAGAGGGTGCAAAATCGCTCCAAATACTGAGAAGACTACAGTTCGGGGACAACGCCTTTAAGAAGACTTGACTATAAGCATAGAATACATTTCTTTTGCAAGAACGAGCAGTTGGAAATAAAGGTCACCGACGTGGCCGAGGATGATCGTCGATTAATAGTTTTTAAAGTTGCTTCTGGAGGTCGGAATAAACTATGGCTCAAGAAATTATTATTAATGATTTTGGGCTTCGAAAACTGTTGACGAAATGGCTTGATCCCGTACAACTGCTAAATCGACAAAAATTGAGGATTTATGTGTGCCTATACTAGAACACCCTCCCTACAGTTCAGACTGCATTTACTGTTTGTTTGGAGCACTAAAAGAAGCACTTGGCTGGTGTATCACCTTTATTTTATGACACCAAGATCAAAAAACTACCTATCTGTAGGAAAAAGTTGATTTTTAAATAAAATTTGATAAGAAATAAAAAACTTCTCCAATAATAATGAAAAGCGACATATTTTTCAAAAAGTTAAACAAATAACTAAAGATTTTAAGCCTAGATCATTGAAAATAGGAAAGACATCAATGGAAAAAATATAAACAAAGCAATCAAAAAATGGAGAAACGTAAATTTTTTTACTTAGATAGTAACATTAGCCAATCAGCTAAACCAATCGAATATTATATCAAAGCTACAAAACAAGAACAAGTTATATTGAAATAAAAAGTCATAAAGGCAATTGAAGTATTAAAAAAGAACAAATCAGTAGGGGACGATTAAAGTAATGTAGAAATGCTAAAGGAAATATACAGAAGAACAGATAATAGTTGATCATAGATCTAAACCAATAGTTGTGCCGATTCACAAAAAAGGCATAACACGAAACTGCAACAACTACAGAACGACTGCGCTTGTCTCGAATGCTAGTAAAATAATGCTCACAATTCTACTGTAACGCCTCCAAAATTTTCGAGAGCAGCAAATTCCGCAAGAACAGGCAGGATTCAAGAGTGGAAGGGTCACTAGAGAACAAATTCTGAACGTTTGACAAACGAAAAAGTCTGGTGTGTCTACATACATATGCTTTTTGGACTGCAGTAATGTCCAATATTAGTAAGATTAGAAGGTAGATAATCTGCAAACTTCAAAATACAAAAAAGGGGGGAGGCAAGGCTGTACGTTATCGCCCATTCTATTTAAAACCTATGGTAAGTACATTATACAGAAAGCCTCCGATTACTATTGGAGGAAAGAGAATAAATAATTTACGTATTGTCGATGACCACACTTTTTGCCAAAACCGTTTGAAAACGAAAATTCCAAGCATGAACTAAAATTGAGCCGCCAAAAAAATAAACATTACAGACAGAACTGGTATAAGCAATAGAACTAGCACACAAACTTTAAATGACGTTACATATTTGGGCTCACACGCTAAAAAGGATGTCAACTGCTCAACCGAGATACAAAGAATTGCTATTGCCAAGACGGTAATGACTAAGGCAATATATTTAAAGCTATTAAGAAGAGAACAATCATAACATTGGTTCTTCCAATAGCCCTATATAGTGCAGAAGTTTGGACATTAAAAGCAGACGACGGGAAGAAATTGGACTTTTTCGAGATGTGATGCTGGAGAAGGCTCTTGAGAATTCCGTGAACAGAGCACAGAACAAATAACTATAGAAGCTCACCTACCCACAACAGTTAAACGTAGTATTCTAAAATATTTTAGAACATGACCAGTACAGACGACGATAATTTGGACAGACTTATTATACAGAGAAACCTCAAAGGAGTACGAGAGACACTTCCAAAAGATGGATAGATCAAGTTAACACCTTTACAGGAACCTCATTATAGAGCACGTACAGCCATGCAATCACGTGGCTTCAGTTACGAAATACAGGATGAGTTTTTTTTTTGAAAGAAATGTTTTTCTAAGTCAGAAAAATAACTTCCATAAATTAAAAAAGAACAATTCTGGTTCATATAGATTTGTCTATTTTCTTTTAAATAAAAAAAATTACAGGAACCTTTTAGCAGTTTCTAATCATCGAAACGGAAATATCATATTGTCTATGGTAACTTGGGCTGTCGACCAATACTACTATGTCTCTATGATGGACTTCAACACTATCGATTTACGCTACGACGCTATAATATAACTTAAAGACCTAATTAGTCAATTAAACCCATATATTAAGCCTTTTTACAAGAAAAAAAAAGAAAAATATTGAAGACATATGCAGCACATAGCTGAGTTAGGCATTGCTGGTTTAGGATCTATGATGTTTCAGAATCTACAAGTTACAGTCAATGCATACTAGAAATGACCTGCTGATGGACACAGAGACAAACAGAATACAAAAATCAATAACTACTTTTCAGTATCTAGATGTTCCCAATGTTTGACAATTATGGATTTGAAGAAAAAGCAAAATCGAAAAACAAATAAAAAAGAGGAAGTACAGAGGCAGAAATTAATAATCGGATGGCCAGCGTCGATAAATTGTACTATACACTGAATAATGTATTTATGCCACAAAGGGGAAAATGTTCAGATTAACCTATATACCAGTGTTAATATAAGGAGGTGGAACCTGGCCCATGAACAACAGGGACAGAAGTAAAATTCAAGCAAGTGAACTGCCATACCTTAGGGCAGCAGCTGGTATAACGAGGAAAGACTATTAAAAACTATGTGATTCGTGAGTGGTTTGATGTTAACTTGGTGTATGAACTTTTAAAATACGCCAATCAGAGTGGCATGAACATATGGTGCGAATGAATAATAGAAAGTTTAAAACTATATGGAGGACTACAGTAAATAAAAAAAAGAAAAGGAGTAGGCCAAACAGAAGTTGCAGGACATGAGGATAAATTGGAGACAAACCAAAACGCTAACTAATGATCGTCGTGGATGAGGAACTTCTGCCATGACACCTTGACACCATAAGGTAGAAGAGAAACGGTCTGACCTCATCAGATGCTGTGGAGGCAATTCGCAAAGTAATCAAATGGCTTCAATGACGTATAGAAGGCCCTTGAAGACAAGCTTCGTTGTGGTTAGCCATCAAAGTTGAACAACGAAGATTTGTTGGTAATTTGAGTCTCCAGCAACGGTTCTTGGAATTCCTTCTCATTCAACTATGCTAACTACTTGCATCAACTTGACTTTGTTCACAAGAAACCTCCTCAGGATCCGCGCAAACATAGCGAAGCCAATAAGCAAGTCCAGATCTGCCATTAATTGTTCAACTAAGGAGAAGTTTGAAAAGCTGGACGGCGGCAAGCATTCGGCCTACAATCCAGTAGCTGCTCTATGCGACTACTGTCTCTTCCAATCAATGGAGGGCTTCTTGGGTGGTCGCCAATTCGAGTTTTGTAATGAAATTGAAGAAACGTATCAAGAATTCTTGGACTTCTTTCAAGGACCTAAAATATTACTTTGATTATTTCTATTTTAAAGATAAATTTAATATTCAATATTGAGCACGAACTAGTCGAAGGTTGCAATCATTCAAAAAAAGCACACAGATATCAAATAGAACATGAAATTCGTATTCAAAAATATTAACATTTATCGTTTTGGCACATCTCTCCTAAAGTTAACATAAAAATCTCTCAAATTGCAAAGCAGGAAAAATGCGAACATCCAGCATTTATTGTTCAAAAAACAAACGTAAACAGCTATTTTCTAAATCACGGCCATCAGATAGCTCCCCTACCGCTAATGATGCAACAATAATTCACATTTAATCGTATAAAAGCACAGGCCACTCGTTCCATATCATTGTGTGCCACCGTCGTTACGAACATGGCTGTCTCAGCAACGTTACATTTAATGTTAATGTGCGCGGCCGTTCTGCTGATTTCCGTGAGCATGGCAGCTCCTTTAACAAGCCACAGGGTAGTTAGCCGACGTTAATTGTGTTAATACTGATTAATATGCTTTGTGACAGGTGAAGCGTCTAATTCCAACTTCGCCAGAAGAGATCATGGGGGCCGGTCTGGATCTTGTGTTGGAAGCTTTGTCCATATTCGGTGACTCGGAAAGCCGTTAAGGTGCAGATTGTGATTGATAAATATGTAAAAATCGGCAATAAATGTTTTACAATAGTAAATATTTTAAAGTCATTTGTGCGTCTGGGTCTAGTCAAAAGTTTCGACACAAAACTTGTGTATAAAGAATACAAATTTTATCAGATACATTCTGTGAGGAGAGGGGCTAAAATTCCCATTGGGAGCGTCCCAGCTGGCGGATAGGGGAATGCCTTCCAGATATGGAGGGTAGGAGGGAAATCATACACCTCCCATGGACCAACAGGTATAGATTGGACGGCTACGAACGTTTGTTGTCCAGGTCCAACGGGAGACTGCCTAGTATATGTTTCTTTCCAGGCTATTATAACGGTTTCAAATACAAAAATAACGGCTCTCAGTCCCTTGAGTAGGGATAGCGTGCAAAGAATTTCCCAGTCTTATAGAAACTGTGATAATAACAGTAACGTTAACATATTTCAAACAGCTGTGAACAAAGTTAAATAGGCCAATATAACCGTCAATGTCCTCAGAGGATAAGGCACCTGAAGGAAATCAGCGAAATGATGTGTGACGCAGAATAAGTCGTAATTAAAAGAAATTGCAATTTGGAAAATTGCGAGCCCAATGTGTCTTAGAGCCGAGTAATACTGAGATTTAATTGATCAGATAATGCCCTTTTCCTCTGGCGATTCGCTTTCATTAAAGAATAATTATCAGAAATAACCCAACGTGACGGTCTCACTCAATTTTAACAACTTATAATACTATTTCTAGTCTTGTCAGCTGCAGAGCAAAACAGTCTGAATGTAAATATTTAGTAGTTTGAAATTTAGAGATTAATCAGTCGATGACTATGATAAAAATAGCTCTTTGGTAGATACTCTTGTACGTTCACCGTAAATAGCATAAACTACACAGTGTCCCAAAATAAATGCAGTGTTTATGATTAATGAACAATTTTGTAAATGGTACCTGAAGAAAATGCGTGGAAGGTACGGCATTTGCATCCAAAATTGTCTTCAAGTTAAGGGGTTATATCACTTTGGAGCTCGAAAAAGGCTTTTTTCAAGAATTTTTCTGAGCATTCTTTTATAACAATCATGAACAACCAATACACCAATCAATTAAGCTACTCTTCAGGAGTAAGAAAAATTTTATTATTGAAAATTTGTTGCAAAATGGCGGCTGTAGGAGTACATGAACAAAACTAAATTTTTCAAAGGTTCTCCACGGAGAGCAGTAGAAGTCCTCTGGATAACCGTTTGGAAGTATAATTTTTTTTTTCATAAACAAGATGAGTTTAGCTAGTGAAGTGCACACGATCATAATTCTAGAAATTTTTTTCGCAAACTGGTGAGACCTTGAACAAAAAATTCGAATTTTCGACAAATATCAACTTTGATTGTTTATAAAAAAAATCCTGTTGACCAATCGTAAAAATCGTGTGTACTTCACTAGATAATCACACGATGAAGTTACAGTTCAATTTTTAAGTGGATCGGATGAAAACTCTTTGAGTTCTGCTGCTCGCCGATTTCAAAAGCATGGTTTCGAGAAAACGCGTTTGAAGTTTGGGAATGCTGTAACTTTTACTATGATTTTCGACCCAAGCTTACGTCTGCTCCCCTCTGAAAACGGTACATCGCCTTTGCACTCTTTACATATCACCATTTGTGTCATCAAATCAATGAAACGATACCCAAAAGGCTCATTTACTTCTCTTTCACACTTATCATCATCAAGTTTGAATTTCTTCGCCGACGCGCTCGCGAAGTAAGTACATTTTTGGCATACCGCATCTGACAACTTTCTTAAATTATTCTTAAGAATACCAATATACTTTTTTGCCACTACACTTACCAAACCATGCAGCCAGAATCAGAGCATCATATGGAAATAAGAATCTTCGTTTACACAACAAAAAGTATAAAGATGAAATGAAAGAATTGCAAGCCTAAACAGATAAAATTGAGTTCTTCAGAAAAGAACATATAAAGAAATTGTATCAAGATAGATTAGAAATGCAAGCAGTAGAAAAAAGAGGCTCAAATAAAATCTATGATCACAAAAAAAACTAAATAGAAATAAAATAAATGAAATATTCAGTTTTCTCGTAGAATAAAATATGTAAGTGTAGAAACAAATAAAACAAGAAAAATGAACATTGGGGGTGTTTGTAAAAATATAAGTAATACGTTTAAGATTTGATTAATCTAACGTAGCATGGAGGCTAATTCGAAGCTTAAGACAAGAAACAACAAATATGACTAACAATATATGACGGAACAAAAAGAAACAAAGAAAAATGAAAATAAGCCACATGAAAGAGAAATAAAAGTAGCTGATATGTCAGACGCACTAAAAAAAAATAATAAATCTGCAGAACCGGATATTAGAATAGAACTAATAAAATGCTAAGGAAACAAACTGCTGGAAATAACAACGCAAGTGTTTCAGAAGATAAAAGATACATATATTATATATAATAATAATAATAGTTCCCCGTAATAGGTCCTGAAGGCCCTATGGGGTCGTAACAGGATAGGTCTGCTACAATCTAGAGCCTGTGGTACTGCACAAGGGTAGTAACGTGGCTAGCGCTACGTATCGACCGCCTGTTATTACCCCAGAGTTTGACCTCCAGGTACTCATTTATTGCATCCTGAGTCGAGCTGCGCCGTAACCACGTCTCTCTCTCTCTCTCCCCCCACACACACACACACATATGGAGATACATACATACGTATATACACATACACACACGCACACACACACGCACACACACACACGCGCACACACACGCGCACGCACGCACGCACGCACGCACGCACGCACGCACGCACCCACCCACACACACACACACACACACACACACATACACAGTTGTCTAAGTGTGTTAAGGACGCGAAAATCAGCAAAACATTAGTATTGTAACAAATTTCCGAACGCCCCCCGTAGGCGCACTGTCGCGTAGACATCCGCGGCTGCAGTTTTTGTTGCGGCCAGACGCCATGGTGGCGGACATAATGCTTTCTAGCCGTGCTGCTTGTGGAGGTGTGAACAATGCAGAAATTTTCAGGCGTTTTCAAGATGGACCAGAACCGTTTCTGTTTGCTTAAATACCACGCAGCGCGGTAGCTATGGAAAGTCAAGTACAGGAAACGAAATGAACAGTGTAATTTTACGTTATCTATTGTATGTATGATGTATAGAGTATACCAGAGTAGATGGGATTTGGGAGTTCCACCTATTTCCTTACAAATTAGGAAAAAAACTAGTTACGCATTCATGGGTCCATTTTTAAAGAGAATTCGATTGGCACAAACATCATTCTGATATCCCTAACCGTTTTGGAGATACAAGCCAAAAATGATTTTTGCTCGATTTCTATAAAGTGCCATAACTTCGTTGTTTAGGAATATTTTTTAAAACTGTAAGAACATTTTTGACGCAGATTCTTACGGAGATTTCAATACTGTTAAAATGATTTTTTACTTCTTAAGAGTTTTGAGATATGAGACAAACTTGTATTTTTTTAAATGGAAACCATAGTTGGCTGTGTCACCAAAAAATTACTTATTTTTAAGCTTTCCAAAGTATGTTACCTTTATTTTGAATATTGAGACATTTATAGCCATTTCGTTAATAATCTTAAATATTTTATGGAACTCCTCCGTAATATAGCTGACTTCAATGACAACGTATGAACACAAGTTAAAGAGACAAAAACAAAATTTTTCGAGCAAAAATAATGTATTCAACTTACTAACTAATGGTCCTAGGTCTTGTCAAAGCAGTCTCCTCAGCTATCTATACACAGTTGTCACTGTTCATGGTAGAAGCAAGCAGAGAAAGCTTCATCCAGCGTGTGCTTTTCAGCATAATCTATCAGAGCCGTTTGGCTTGCTGCAAAAACTTTATAAATGCCTTCCTTTTAGCAGTTCAGCAGAAATTGTTCTTCTGACTTCTTATTCCTGTCAGTCAGTAAAATTTGAGAGCACATACCTATTCGACTTTTAACTCTTCCGATATCATGCATATAGTAATCCGGAGGTCTTCTTGCAGTAACTGCCTCACACGTTTCACATTTGCAGTGCTCTGTGATGTTGACGGGCTTTGGCATCGTCTGCCCTCCCAAAACCTTGTGTGCAATTCAAAAACAATATTTATCAATAATGCCTCGTCATCATATTTTACCATATTTACTAAGGATTTTGTCCTGTTTTTAAAACAGGATATTATAAGATTATTTTATTACTACTTCGAGGTATCTCAAAAAATGATTGTTTTTCCATAAGTTTTAGACTTTTAAAGAAGTTAAATCAATCATCTCTAAACTACTAGATGTGACTTATAAGATTAATTATGATTAATATAATCATAAGGCTAATTTTGATTCTAAAACAAATGTGAAAAAAAGACGAACAGAAAACACGTAAAAGAAATATTTTAACATTTTTATTTATGAATCCGGTATAAGAACAATTATTATCATTGCCAAATTGACTACTGTGGAAAAGAGAACAAAAACAGCAACACAAGCCATTTGTAATGGCTCATTTACCTTTAAAATCAGAAGCGTCCGCACGAACGATTTTATAACCCGAATATTTCAGCTTCCCAAGTTCCCCGAACACTGCCGCGCGGAAATTTGTCGCAATTAAATTTATGGTAATACAAACAGGAAGATGGCGGTGATAACGTGATAGTTGCCTTGAAAAGGCAGCTTTCGAATAGTATAAACCGCGCAGCACTGGCAACATGAACGACAAATGGTTTGTATGCACTCTCATCCTCCTACTAATGTTGTACGAAATGGCGACACCAAAACGAAATACAACGCAGGTCAGGCTTTTACCAAAACTCAGTATTGATAGCTTAAAGAACTGTGGTAATTTCAGGTAATCGGAATGCAAAAACGTAACCGCACGAATCAGGTGAGATCGAGTTATCAATAAAGGCAGCGATTTAAATTTTCCATTTGCTTAGGTTCCACCGGCCACCAAGCGAAACAGGACCAAGGTAAGATGACTCCTTTTTCAAATTAGCCCTTCAGCACGCGCCTATGTTGTAGCTGACGCAACAAACGCGCAAGAAGCAGAAGCTAAACATTTCAACGGACGAAATGATCAGCAACATCATCAGCATGGTGTTGGATATAATTGGGACCATTAGTGAGCTGCAAGAAATGGTATCCGACTTGCCCATCATCGGAAAATAAATAAATGACACTCAACTGTAGTATTGTAATACACCTTAGTTTCAATAAACCATTTAAGTTACAATTAACTGCGTGTTTAAATCTTCCTTCTTCATTAAGGAGTCAGTCTAGGGCTTAAATTGTGCGTTTATGGCGACAATTTTTTAACTTGAAAAGACAATAATAGAGATTCATTAAATGTTGAAGTAAGATCTTGGGGCTAGACTCGTGCAAGCAAGAGATTTAAGCATTTAAACAATTTTAATCATAGGAAGAATGTTACAAAGCAAAAAAACTAAATGAAAATCTGGTTTTAACAATAACTTTTAGGCAAAGCACAGAAAATCAAATCTTAAACTGTTAAAAAAAATTGATAGCTATTCAGTGTGTCGTACGTATTAGTCAATTAGTCAATTATCTTTCATTTGAAACCAATTCCAATCACTTTCACCTAAGACCTGGATGAAGAGTCCATAATTTCCTCGGTGACTGATTTGGAACAGCGCTACTCAATCAAAATTGGAGTCTTTCACAAACAAGCCACAAAGCAAATTCATACGTGATGGCGTCAAAAGGCATATCTTGTTCTTACAACATGGTGAGATGGGTCAATTAAATCAGAAATGAAAGAACCGACTTCAGTAGTCAAAGAAGTAGCGGGACAACGTTCACTTAGAAAGAGATAAAACAATGATTGCTGATTACGAGAAGTTGGTCCCTGTCAGTCAATGTCAATGTTGTAAAAGCAAGTGTTTTTAGCATAATCAGCCCCAATGATATAGAAAATTAACTCCTTGTATTTGAAGTGGAGAAAATTCAGAAATAAAAATCGATGTCTACTGCAGCAATATTCTTTGGTATAAGCGAACATCTGCCATAGATAAAACATGGGTAAGGCTTTATTTAACATGCAATCTTGATCAACAGAGATTTTGGTTAGAAGGTGGAGAGAAAGATAATGTTGATTTCCGCAATAGATTTTTGGCATGTGTGAGATGTAATTTAGCGAGACTTTCAGAGTGGTTCAAAAAATTTACCAAGCCTATACTTCTTCACAACAATGCAAACCCCACAAAGTTATTTTGGTTCACGAATATGTGAAATTTATTGGTATGAATACTTCGGTGTACCTCCCTACCCCTACCCCATATTCTTATGACGTAAACCCCTGTGATTTTGTTTATTTTCATCACTTAAAACGCCTACTCGAGTCCAAGAGGTACAAAAACTTTAAGGGACTTAAAAAAGCAATTTTACCGCCGCTTCAGAACTTTCGCAAAGTAGACGCCTTAAGGGAGTTTCTAAGCTATCTGAGTGGTGGAAAGCTGTTGTAAATATAATAATGTGAAAATTTAATCTTTCTAACTTTTGACTCAGTGATTCAAACCAATTTTTGTGATAATCACTATGTAATATCTATTTATTAAGCAAGTACTGGGTCTACTGACGATTACTTATCATTTTAACATTCATGGTACTCATGTTGGTTGAGTGGTAATGATGTGACAAGAACAACAGGAACAAAGCATTGGTTGGCTGCAGATCGTTTGTTTGCTCCCAAGTGTGTTTTTAAAACTAACGGTTCTGTTGTTATTTCAATACAAGTATTTAACCGACATTCAATAATGGAAGGCGTGGAAAAGATAATCATCAAACCATCATAAAATTGGACAAAAAAGTTTCTGTTCGGACACCAGAGAATATGATATGTCGATAGAAGACCCAAGACCTTTGGCATGCAAACATGCAACAATATGTAATGTACCAAAGAGCTCATTGTGTTGGGTTTGGTATTAAAACCTACATTATCACGCATACAAAATTCAATTAGTGCAGAAATAGTAAAACTGAGATTTTATTGCAAAAGAGTTTCTGCGTGTATTTCTCACCCTGATGCAAGAAGAACCAACATATTATGTTGACTGATAATATTGGAATGTCAACGATCCTCGCTAACTGCATGAGAAATCTCTTCATAGTTATGAAGTTACTATATGGTCTTCTTCATGTGCCGATTCTGCTTAGAGAATACTGGCCATCATGTTGGCTATTTTAACTTTATTCACTTCTGTTCAGAAGGAAGATGCTGATTTACTAAACTATTCTTGAAGGTTCTTGTATTTGGACCTCTTTTTCCTATTATTTTGCCTTGCATAATGAAGTGTAGAATGTAGCACCTGTCGTGGTGTCACATATATGGTGGTGTTAAATGTTCAACAGCACTCTCTTGATTTGTGGTCATTTAGGCTGGTTCTTATTACATGACAATGTCTGTTCTACTACATCTTCCATATTCATATTTTTTATTTCTTTATGTGAAAATGCCGCTGGGAGAGAAGCGTCACGAAGATATTGCAGCAATTCAAATGGCTGTGGCAGATGTACCAAGAAGCAACTAGGATGAAGGTTTTTCTACTTGTTTCCATGACCTTCAGAAACGGTGGCAGCTATACATTGATATCTGAGGAGACTACTTTGACAAGACCTGAATCCATTAATTAGTAAGTTAAATAAATTAAGATTGTTAGCCCTTAATAGAATAAAAAAAGGCCAGCAATAAAGATGGAGAGTGTTGAATCAAACGGCAAAAAACATGAATATTGAAAATGCTTTATGACGTTTACGAGCAGTACTGCTATCTTTAGTAACTCACCAAGATTCAAACATTGCCTCCACTCAAATCTTGTTAAAAATGACGCCAAAAAAATGAAAACAAATCTGCCTATGCTACTTTCACTAACTACAAAGGTCTTTTTAACAAGATCAAAGAGCAACATAATAAAATAGAAGATATAACTATGGAGTTCTGCAATTATTTTTATTGCTGAGATCTTAGGAAGTTTCCAAACAGAAGAGCTCCTTGATACACGAGATAGATATGTTTATCCAATTGAAAGCTGCAAAAACCACTCTATCAAATATAAAAAAAATTAAAAGATCATACTAACAGATTGACAAACATTTTTTTTCTGGATTTATTTATTGTAATTCGTTTTACGAAAAGCAAACTAAATAGGGAAGCCAAAAAGAATAATTAAGGATCCCTATTGCGATTTGGTGAGATTTCAATAAGGTTAACAGAGAGTAAACCGACATACGAATTATAAGGCAATGAGAGGTGAGATGGTAAACAGCAAAAAAAGAGGATAAGATGGGTAGATATCCTTGCCTATAGTTGATACATGTAATAATCAGCAAAAAAGCTGTTACATGTTGTTAAAAACTTCCGGTCTTATTTTACCATAACAAGAAGCCTGGTGCATACATCCAAAGATTGAGGACGCCATACATGCTCTAGTAAGCTATAACCGCAAAACAAAACACAATATCAAGGTAAAAAAAGCTTCAACAAATGTGTTTGCTCATAATCATATTAAAACATTAGGGACATTAGTGATATTTATGACAATTTATAGATAAATTAAACAAGTACAGTAGAATACAAAATAAATGAAGTAAGTTTGCATGTGCTAATGCTACAATAAAAAGCCAGCTAAGGATGTCCATTGGAGTTGCAGACAGAATGTTAGAAGTTTAATAATTTCTAATGATTCAATAACCACCACACCATAGTCTCAACCTATACATTTATTATTATAAATAATTATGTGACGTATCGAGTTTGCTTCAAAAATAGATTTTCTTTAGATTAATCATCAAATTCTGAGTAATTCAGCACGTTTGAGCCAATTTCTTATCTCTACTCTCCTCTTCTGATTCCAAAATTAAGTAAAGAGTAACCAAAACATATTTTGGGTCAAAAATTCTCATTATACTAATGTAACAAGAAAAATTTGGGATTAGAAATTGACAAACAGGAGCTTGGGAAGGAAAGGACTAATAGAAAAGCCAGTTTGCGTCCCTGATCTCATAGCCTGTAAATATTGACTGAGGGGGTTATTTGAAAAAAGAACAACAATTAGGGTACAATTTGGTTAAAAACAGATCTTCATTAGGTTATATTAAGATTATCTAAAACCAAACTTACCCCTTTTAGGTGCCACCTGTTCAGCCCCCACCAATTGTCCACAAATGTAGCACTGTCGGATGTCCAGAAGAGGTTGCCGGAAATCCCGCAACTGAAATTTCCACTCCTTGCACCTCAGTGAAACAACACGACACCACAGGGTTGAGAACTCTAGCGGATCTTCAGGCCAGGGGCTATCCTGAATCAATTTCCCCCATAACTTTAATGACATTTTCAGTTCCATGAATAGATGGATCTGCCAGTACCTATAACCGCAACCCCTGATTAGCAATTTAAAATAGCAGATGTTTAAATGAACTACCATAATTTCTACATTGGTCATATTCCATGCAAAGAGCCTCGTGCGCGATGGTGCGGCATGCATCATCTGCTTCGATCGTTGCACGTAAATCTCCGCGTTCTTCTTGCTCAAATTTGCATACAGCTCCTCCACCTTACCAGCAGGAAGATGTAAGTGCGTCTTGCACAACTCTGCAATCTAAAAATTTCTCTTCAAAAACGAAGAAACATCTGCAACAAAACATACCTTCGCTTTTAGCATCTTTTGGCGCTTCAGGCTTTCGTTGTACTCATCTTCCAACAGTTCAAAGTTGTCCCTAAGCTTCACTTCAAACGGATCGTCACTCATTTCAAATAAAAACTCTTTTATCTGTAACATAAAGTGTTGTGCCATCATAAGACACCTCTCTTTAAAGACTGCTCACATTGATGAGCAGGTCGCTGGGAAGGGGGCTGCTAACAGTGAACGGCGCCTTCTTCCTGTTGTGCACAATCTTGAGCCATTTCCAGATTGAAATAAACTCATTCTGTACTGCCTCAGAGTAGTAATGCTCATGGGGGAACGTGGCCCTCAGCAGTTCCACTGAAAAACCCCAGGTCTTGTTCCATGGCAACGTGAAGTTTTCATTATCAAGACGCTCAGCCCTGATCATCACGTTGTCCTGGATTCTGGTTAAATTAATCCCTTGAATGGTAAAAATTTCCGAATTGTCAATGGATATCACGATGGTGCCGTTTGAAATTGCCAAGTCGCTTTGTGTGCGAGACACCATAATGTCATCTATAACCAAAATTAATTTTAAACAAAAGTCTGTCTTGCCTTACTTTCATTACCAAGAGCAATTTTTGCAGAATGTTTATCTGAAATCCTAATATGAAAGGCAAATACGCCTATGATTCTAAGGTTCCACAAAACCGTGATGGCTTTTCTACTTTCGCTTCTCAGATACAAACTCTCTTTAAGATTGGCGACAAACTGCTGGATTTCTTGATAAAGCGTAAGTATTTTAAGATGCAAATTTGTGGACCAATGCGCATCGATTTCTTCCAGTAGGTGTATGGTGAATTCTGCACAGGAGGGGTTGTTCTTCACTTCCACTTGCGCCATCCTAATGAAGGCCTTGTAGTTTTGAATGTCTTCAGTTCTGATGCAGTTATATGAGGTGCCATCAATTTTTATGGTGGATACTTTAAGGCCTTTAACATTGATGGTGGAGCCTTGCAGATTTCTGTCCAAGACGACTGAATTTAAACGAGTGACTAAATACTCTGTAAGAAAATGAAGCTGTTATTAACTACATTACGATTTGGAAAGTTAATGTACCATCGTTTGGCGTTAGCAAAAATAGATTGCAATGTGATAAAGCAAGATTGATTGTTATGTGATAATTAAATTTCTTTTTCGTTGAACATGATTGTTATTCTGCAGTTGGACATCATATTGTTTGAAGCTTCTACAAAAAAGGGTTTAAGGAGTTATTTTAATTATGATTAAGTGTTTTACTTGATTGCCAGCAAGATATAATCAGCCAGCCCAGGACTCCACTCCAATTGTAAAGTATCCAAGAGCGATTCCACTTTCAATTCTGAACTGCCATACGTGCCAAATTTCAGTAGCGTCATGCCGAGAAACACTGGGGTGCCCCATATGTGGGTCTTCTTAGAGACTACAGGTTCGCGAGTCCATTCCTTGAAGCTCCACCAAAACGACTCCATGAGCAGTTCAGTCTGCCAGTGGCGGTTAGCCAGCAGCAGCTTCGGAATGAAAGCAGTGTAAGCGGTCTCTGCCACAACAGAAGAGTTACCACAGAAAAGTTGCTTGTAAGCATGCGCTAACCTTTGGTTTCCAGAGCCTGCTCTAGGATCACCTTCACGTGATTGAAGCCCATGTACGAGTTGTTGCCACCTAAGTTGAACAGGGCAGATACCTGACAGAACTCTATACAGCCATTGATGATTAACTTTCTCGCAAACCTCTCCATAAAGCTCCCATTTGTTAGCACCAGAGCATCGGTCGTTTTTGTGTTGCTTTCGCTGATAAAAACCTCTTTTTCTGCCCTTTTCATTCTGTTGCGCAAGAAGTTGGTTTGGACCCATTGGTGGATGGCATTATGATTGTAGGTGACCAGCAACGTGTTTAGTTTGAGGTACACATTCATTATGAAATCCTCTAACTAGAAGAGTGCAGATAAGTAAGCATTAGACAACTTAAACAGCCAGTCATCACCTTGGCGTCTAAAGTTAGGGACTTCAGCAGCAGGAGTTCTTCTTTACTGTTGTAAATGTGCAAATCCCCCATGTAGAAAGAATAGTACATGTGGGGAAAGATATCGACCGAACTTCGGTTGTGCGCAGAGTTTAGAAATCGGCTGTTGATTGTTAGGACCTTTAACGACGATATGAATTCGGTATGGCTGTTTTCGCGCACGCCTCTGATTGCTATATCTTCCATTTTGTATGTGAAGTTCTGAAAATGTGAACACATTTAGTCAACAGGCTATATCTCTGTAATTAGAGAATTTCTGATAGTTTATTTGAATCAGAAATTGCATTCAGATGTTAATGTATTAGTTCTGAGATATATAAGACAAAAAGTAAAAAAATATAGAAAGGTAAAAAGGGAGGATGTAAACAGTGAAACTGAAAAACAAAAAAATTGAGATTAAAGAATCCAACAAAAAAGGCAGAAGAATAAGAAAGGAAGAAACCGATACATACCATATAATATTAGGAAATATATCTTAATAGATATAAAAAAAATAAGGCAGCTAATGATACAAAACCGGAATTTCCTCATGTTATCATAAAAATAATCTGTTAAGTATGATTTCAGGATTTCATAAAGTTGGTAGAGTATGAATTTTCTATTTTGTAAAATCCCAAGTACCATACCTTGTGCAAAAATTGGGATATGTCTAAGGATGAAGCTGAACAATATCTCTTTTCTACTTTAATCTTGCATACTAATCAGTGAATTTGTCTTATCACTTCATGTTTATTCCTAAATTCAAATTGGTGATTTGAAAGCAATTTTAATCCTCTAATTCGTAATAAGAGCTCAAACAATTTGGATAGAACTAATAGACCTGCACAAGGCTATTTCCTGGTCTTTGTATCATGACAATATCCGACGCTTGAAAGGGCATGAAGGAAACGAGAAAGAAGAAGAAGAGTATCATGACAATCTGTGCGATTTTCCAAGCACTTGGAAAGTGTCTGCTTTTAAATACAGCCTTAAATTACTTTTTCAAGTAGAGGATTGAGGTATGAGGATTAGTTAAATTTCAACACAAAATAAATTTATTCTTACAAGAATGGAGATGAAGACATACCAATTGAGTTGCTTATTCAGTTATCAAAAATAATAAACGCAGTTTTCAATCCCTCACTCAGCACAACAGCTGTTAATCCATCGTGAGCACTTCTTGTCAGATGATATCCTTCAACTCATTTAAATTACGGGGCTGGTGAGTGTACAAATTACTCTTCAGCTACACCCATAAAAAGAAACCACATGACGGCAAGCCAGGAGACCTTGCGAGCCATGGTACATCATCAAAATGTGAAAGAAGAAGTTCCATTGGTAACTGGTAGTATACTCAGTGGCATCATCCTGTTAAAAATAAATATTCTTTATGCTTATTCGTCATCTTCGCAATTCTGGTCATAAGTAGTTTGACATGTGAATGTGACGTTCTGAGTTGTCACTGTTACACCATATATCTCGAAAAAATGCGGGCTGATAATGCCAAAATCGCACACCACACTAACAAGTGCAGAATAGAAAGGTCTTTTTTGAATGTTCCTAGAATTTTCAAAAGCCCACTAATAAAGATTTTGCTTATTTACCAAACTAAATGAGTTTTGGTGTTCATCGTGATGGTTCCTCAACCTGCATTTTGTATGCATGGAATCTCAATTTTTCTTGTTAAATAATTCTCAGTGATTTGTGACTCTACCATAACTCACTTGCATGTCTTCAAGCAGATTGACCCGAGCTCCTAACTAGTGCTTACAATGTGTACGGGGAGGTCTGGTGGCTTCTTATTCATGTTTCCAGTTGTTCTACAATGTTCAACCCACCTGAGGGTTGTGTTGTGATCAATATTGAATTCGTGATGCAATAGCCACTGCTATGATAGAAACAATGTTATAACGTCCACTGGTCTGTCACTGAATTGGCATTCCAGTGGAAAGGAAAAATCGCCCAACTCATACCTCTCCTGTCATTTATCATATACTAACTATTCTACATCTAACTTCTGTTAGTCACCCTGTATATAAAATAAAACTCTTTTGTCTTATTTTGTTTGCACAACACGTGCACTGATTAATCGCGTTTAATTTAATTTTAAACAGCACTCCGATTGTTGATATAGGTAAAGATAGAGCGATAATAAAAAGTCTTACAGAAAATAACATAAAATGCAGCATAAATAGCTAACTAAATTTATTAATACTGCATAATCTATCACATTGGTGTTAACTACATAAGTAATATTAGTTAATAAATATCATTACACACAATAAAGCCCCGTGCATTTGAGGTAAGTGAAAATTAACAAATTTAAATTAACAAATTTTCACTAAAACTTAGTAATGTTTTATTATCAAAAGTAAGATTTAGAATGATACATCCTTCATTAATTACACTTTTTTTGAGAAACAAAGTAAGCTGCAAAGACCATTGTATTATTATATCCAGTGGTTTTGAAATAGTTTTAAAGTAACAGTGACCTTGAATGTCATCGTACCTTTGGATAATGTATGCTATATGTCATGAGGCACTAAAAATAAACTCAGAGCTCTAATTCCAGATCATTTGGATGTATTAAATATCTATAGAAAGTTCCCAGAACAGCATCACTTAAGTTATCATTAGCCTGGTGGCAGTCTTAAATGTATTTTGTAAGTTTTTTATTTAAAAATAACTTGCTAGAAGGATAAAACAACAAACCAAGAAATTATCTCTGGTTTCGCTTTTCTGGCGTCTTTTTTTATGTAGAATTTTGATGAGTTTTACAAATATACCTTGTTCTGTTCTCTCAAGAGATGTTTTGCCTAAAGATTAATCCTGACAATTCAATGGCTTTTTCACTCTTCTAATTCCTTTTTAAATCTTTCTACTGTCAGGTAGAGTATAAATTAGTGTCTCAAAACTGAGCTGATCTAGATGTTGAAAAACGGTGGAGTCCTTAGAATTGTTAGCAGTTACCTCTTCAATAGTCTCACGTAGTGGAGTTTGCTTTTGAATTTTTACCAATTAGAAAAATTAAATTGATTGATCTTCTAGACCTATCTGTTGTAATATAACACAAACAAGTCTATAAATATTGCATCAGTGGTTTCCTTTTTATTGTAGGACTTTGTCATAATTTACATCATCCATAGCTAGAGCATAGTGGAATAACAGAACAATCTAAGATGATTTACTTAGGCCAACCAGAGGCCCCTCGACCATTGTATGGATTCTTTTTAATACCTTCTCCAAGATGGGCAGCAACGGAATATTTGATAACTTAAAATTTCATTGATGACAGTTATGTAGCTTTTAGATCAAGTTTTGTACTTTTGTGAAGCTTCAACCCTCTTATTAACTAAAGATTTCTTTAATGATTATTGGCTTTTAATTTGCGTTTAGTTGTTTCAAATACTGTAAGAACAAATTCCTTTTCCCTATAAAATAGTCACGTTGGTAGTGATTATTTTGCACATTTTGGATTATAATGTCCCATCCAATTTATTTAGTGCATTCACTCCTTTAATGTTCCACAATGTTTAAAATGGCTGCCATCATAGGTGTTCTTCAGTTTGATATACCCAAAGCTACTGTATATAGCGAGTCAAATTTAAATTAGACTTTTGTTATAAGTGAGATATGATAATGCCACACATAAGGGTATTTATTTATACATCCCCCCACCCTTGAGATGCTTCTGATTCATTTTTATACCGCTTCTACCAGCCACAGCTCTTCCAAGGTCAACTAAATCACATATAACTATGCTGTGGTGGCGCTTTTACTAAGGTTGGTTATCTTTACTTACTGCTCAACCATACGATCTTCTCACTGAGTCAGTAGAATGTACAGAATGGCTCTCTAGGTCATCATTACTTTTAATTAAAAATAAAGATCAGCAAACTTACCTTAGGAATAATAGGAAGAATTCGGTAATACACATTATCTTCGTCATACTTCAATTCTGTCTTAACTCTGCCACCACCTCTGTTCTCCTGTGCTAAGCTATAAAATCCATCATTTATTGTTGCAGTTGTTTGTGACGTGTTGACATACAATTTCTAAAAATAAAGCCACAAGTTATCAACAAATTTGGGACCTAAACGCAACAAACCTCAACAGACAGTGGTCCTTGTGCTACCAGTGTAGCCTCCATGGCAATAGCAAAGCTCAGTTCTCCTAAACACGTCTCTTCGTTCACCCTCTTCTCAGGATGTCGCAGCAGTTTTGCAGAAGCTTCCGATAAAGTGATGTTTACCAGCAAAGTGCGAGCATTTTGAACAATGCTGCCGTCCAGGTGCAGTTCATCAGCTGTGGCGTGCACCAGCCAGCCTGGTGTCTCTGAATGCAGCAGCATCGTCGATACATTATAAATGTGAACAGCCATAAACTGAAATTTTTTATCCTCAACATAAATAATTAAAAAGCACCCTGTAGTAAAAACCTGCGCAAAAGTAGTAATAAAATGTGGAATCTTTGTGTCTCTGAAATCCAACTGTTGTTTCGCAAATGAATCTTCTTCAGGGTTATCAGGGCTTTTGCTGAACATATTGGGTTTACGTATAATGTCCTTGTTGATGCGGACATCCTTAACAACTAAGGTGACCAGCTTCGTAAGCTCCGAGTTTAAGAAACTGCTCTTGATGCTGATCTCGTCGATGTGCTGCAAAATAGCCGATCAAAAGAAAACCGCCGACTGTCCCCTGGGCTTACCACTGCGAAGCCCTGCTTTTCCACGTGGACGTCGCAGAGTTTCAGGTAGGGCAGTCCGATTCTGCCTATGCGAATTGTAACTCGGAACTTGCGCTCGAACAGCCAAGCCAGAACCTTTGGTAAAATCCTGCAAAAAGTGAGGTTAAAGCGAGTGATCTCGCCGCAATTGCCACCGGGATACCATGATGTAGAGCAGTAGATTAAAAGCAGAATTGCGATAAAAACTACGAGAGCCTGCATCGTCGTTTACAGCATTTTCGGTTTCGCCTGGCCCAGCGCTTAAATTAAAATTTGCTTGACGTTTGCTTTGACAGTTGTATTCAGTTAATATTGCATAGGGTAGGTCAAAAATCATTTATACAATGATGCGCAAAATCATTACTGTCTGTTTACAATCCAATTTTACAATTAGATACAACGAAAAAGACAAGGTATATAAAGATTTTTTAGGTTGTTTAGAGTTTCATATTATGCTTACCACTGTAATTGTATTGATAAATACGGAGAATATTTAGAATTTTTTATAAGAAATTTACAAAATCAACTTTTACTTTTTCCAATTGATCTTCATTCCCTATAGTTGAATTCTATTAAAAATTAATAGTTCAAAAAGCGTAAAAAAGATTTTACCATTATTCTGTTGTGGCATGGTTGAGTACCTGTGTTTGCTAAAAAAAAAAGAGCAAACATATGAGAGCCTTAACCTCCCTGTTCGCAAGCTGTGCTTTCACGCAGGACGTTAAAGCTTTACCATACCATTACCTTACCGAGTTACTAAATTTTAGACACAAATTTTAGTGACAATACAGAAAATGTGGGACACCTTAAAATACTTCAGGTCAAAATGATGGACAAATAGAGCAGATGGCACTCCAGCAAAACAAAAATTATTAACGCAATAGCAATGTCAACATGGTGATATCCGCGCTTTTTATCTTTACCAACAGAGAATTTTTTTAATCTCCTTTTTCTAGAGGACAAAACATAATCACACCAGACTTAAACATGCAAAAAATTAAAGCATAACTGTTAATTGCATTTTGTTATTAAATGAGTAATAAATTATACATAAAATATTTCTACACTTACAATACAATATAGTAATAAATAAACATGTACAAAGCATAATCTAATTAGTACACACAAAATCGTTGGTAAAAATATCCTGCAAACACTTGAGAGCAGCTGAACTCTCTTTCGACAGATCATGACTGGCTCCGAGATCATTCAGATGTACAGCTGCAGCTAGCAGAACAGAAGACTTTTCTGGAATCACATGCTCAACAACGCGGGTCATTTGCAGCTTAAGCCATTCCAAGTTAGAGCTCTTGTCGATGACATAAGGGAAATCATCTGAAGTTAATAAAGTGGTCAGGTGACCTAGAGTGAGGCAGATCTGAAAGAAGAGCTTTAGGGGTTTATTTACTTTGCTTACACACTCACCTGTTCAACTAAATGGTCGCGATGATTGTATTCACTAAAATCCACCACGTTTCGTGCATTCTCCAAAGCATCCAGCAGTGAGTTCCAAATGAAGTAAAAGTGCTGGCCGTATTCGGATCTGCTGCGTGGGCTTGCAAGTGCAGCAGCCGCAGTGATTCGCACCTTGAAGTTCTTGCAGCTCTTCATCAGTTCCGATAATGAAGAAAATAGCGTACTCTTCTGTGCATCAGTAGGATACAAAAAGGGGTTCTTCAAGGTACTTCCAATGGCATAACACGAGTTCCATCTCACTTTCATGTTCGTGCCCATCATGCAGCTCTTAATAAGTGTCTCTATAGCTCTTTCTACCTCTTCCTTAAATTTTGTTTCATTCATTAAATCATTTGTCACCAATTGTAGTAAATTCCCTAGTGCTCTGACTGCGTTTACTTTGATTTTATCATTGTCTCTTGCTACATCAATGGTGATATGCAGCAGTCTCAGCAAAAGACTTTCCGGAACATCTTCGGCGCTTGGATTCAAAGCAATTAGCACTAGAGCTTTGCTGAGGTTGCCCAAAGACCATGACGCTTTGGTTCTAACCATAACGTTCTCATCGTTAAGCATCCTATATACAACTTCGGCTACATCTACAAGAAATCCGGTGTCCTGTGAAAATACAATTGCATTATCATAGTGTTTAAGCTCCAATTATTATATACCTCTAATAAGGAGGGATACAAAACTGATATAGCAAGCGCCCTCACTGCAGCCCCTTTGACGCAGTTCTCTTCATCTCGCGTGCAAGTGAACAGCATGGTTACAAGTAGAATCTGCTTGTCCCTCTATAATCAACTCGACATGCTGATTATAATGAATAGTCAGGCTATTTTTGGTGCTTACAGGAAAATGCTCGAAGATGTGGGGCCCAACGCTGCCTAAGCAGTCGCAGCCAACAGCTCGCAATGCCGAGTGCTGCTCGCATTCCAGTAGAGGCGCCACAGAGTTGAACACAAGCGCCTGCCAAAACGCACAGCCCTTCTTGAAAGCTGAATTCTTGGGACTATCTGGAATTTTGGTTTTTAATCAGCATCTGAGTTTTGCAGCTGTTATTGTTACAAAGAATTGCTGTTAGTAAGGTTAGTAAGTTAGTAAGTCACACAGAATTTTATCAACTTCTAATTAGACATTAAAGAAGAAAACAAGTTACACAGAGTACAAATACTGGTAAACGTTATATATATTTATTATTGAAAATGACAAATGAAGAATTTCTGAGTTGGTCTGGAAAGTGTTCAGTGGCGATAAATTTACTCGTTTTACGGGCTCTATCCCACATATAAATATTTTTCACGAAGCAGTGACAAGTGTAAGCAGTGTAATTACTAGTAGAAAAATAGGGAACCAAAGTGCGTGGATATCTAAGGCAAAAAACTAAAAAATAATATAGTAATTTCCTCGAGTATACTAGGTGCTAACAAATTGAGCGGCTTGAAACGATGCATCGCGCGGCTAATCGCGGGTAAGCGGTCGAGGTCAGGCGCCGCGGCTGAACTCCGTGATAAACTGGTGAACGATAAGAACTGTATACACAACAAATAAAAAATAAACAAAAGACTAGAAGGTCATTACAGTGTGTGGGACGCGCTACCGTAAAGAAGAGCGTGTCGTACAGAGAGTATCGCGTTATCACACGGCCAGTATAAAGTAATCACGGCGGTGTGTAGGATCAGAGAGTGTAGAAAAACGCAAATACATGAATAATAAGAAAGAAGTTAGAAAGCAGGAAAGAGTAAGGTGCAAACACAAATTTAGAGTGTAATAACCGGGAAAGTAGTCTGGAAGATCCGGAGGAGTTCGATAAGTGGGAAGCAGATCAGATAGCATTCCAAAAGAGTGTAAAAATACAAAGATCGCCAAAAAAGAAGACACAATACAGAAGAGGTATCATAAAGAAGAAAACTTACAACAGAAATACAAGTTACAGATATGGAGGCAATAATACAGAAGTTAGATGAATTAAAGACCGAGATAAAAGCAGAATTCAATGAGAAACACAGTGAATTGAAGGCGGAGCTTACGAAAATAAACAAAGAGTTCAATAAGGTCAAAATGGAATGGGAGAAGAAAGCTGAAGAGTGGAAAGCAGAAAAAGAAGATTTTGGAAATAGAATTAAGAAATTAGAAGCAACGATTGAGAAACAGGAGAGAGAAAAAAGAAGGAATAATGTGGTCATAAAAGGTGTGACAGTAGATAATAACTTGATTAAAGAGGAAGTAGAAAATTTAATACAGAACAAGCTAAACATTGAACTCAAAGTCAAGAAAGGATATAATATTGCAGTAGGAGAAAATAAAAAATAGTGATTGTGGAATTGAACTCGTGGGAGGATAAAAGAGAACTCATGTCAAAAAGAAGCTGCTGAAGGAACAAGTATTTACATCGAAAACGACCTAACATATGAAGAGAGAAAATGCAGGCCCAAATAAGTAAAATTATGAGAGAAGAAAGAGAAAAGGAAAAGAAGTTAAAATGGGATACGGAAAAATAACTATAGATGGAGAAAGATATAACTGGAGTTCCAACACACAAAATTGTATAAAACGTATCGAAAAATACAACAAGCAGGACAACAGAAGATATAGAAAGTTCACAAAAGGGGGATGGGATACAGAAGGGGGAGTACTCGAAGAAAGGGAGAACTCTAAGCCAAAGATCACCGGAAAACAATTCGGATGAACTGCTAAGAGAAAAGATGCTGAAGATAACTAAAACTGCAAGGAATACAAAATCTAATAGTACTTAATAAAGGACGGATAAAGGAAACAACTCAAGCTATGGATAAGGAAAATGAACATAATGGAAAAGCAAAAATATATAATATAAAACAGGCAAAGGTACAACAAAAGAAAGGTATAATAAATTTTGGTACATGGAATGTGAGGAGTATGACAGGAAAGGAAGACGAAATAATTGAAGAAATGAAAATGCAAAATGTGGACTATCTAGGAGTAACAGAGACAAAAGAAAAGGACGAGGAATGAAAGAATTGAGAGAAGGATACTGGCTGTTTTGGTCAGGAGTAGAACAAAAGGAAAGAGGAGCGGAAGGAGTGGGATTGGTAGTCAAACCAGACAAAGTGAAAACGATTATTGAGGAAAGATTTATAAACGAAAGATTAATGGCCGTAAAATAAAGATGGATGGAAGTAATACATGGTCAATACTAGTGGCATATGCGCCAAATGAAAATGCAAGAAAAGAAGAAAAGATACGTTCTACGAAACATTGCAGTCCGAAATTGATAAAGAGGAAAGAAATATAATAATAATGGGCGACGTAAATGGGAGAGTAGGAAGAGACAATAGGGGAATTGAAAGATATATGGGGAAAAACGGCGAGGTAACAAGAAATGACAACGGAAATAGATTAATAGGACGTGTATAGAAAATGACTTTGTTATAACAAACACAAAGTTTACACACAAAGAGATACATAAGTATACCAGAGAAATAAAATCCAGAAATGAAAGATCGATCATTGATTACTTTATAGTAAATACTGAAAATTTGGAAAAGGTGAAAGATGTCAAAGTAAAAGACATGCAGAAATAGGCAGCGACCATTACCTACTGAAAATGGAACTTAAGATAAATATAACAAGTAACCAAGCAGAAAAAGACAAAAGATAACAAAAGAGAAAATTAAATGCTATAGGTTGAAAGAAATAGACATTAGGCAAAAGTACCAAGAAAGTGTGGACAAAAACTTGCGCAAACTTTAACTACTACCGGCATAGAACGTAAATGGAAAATATTCAAGGAGACCTTACTGGACGCATCAAAAACTAGCTGTGGTGTAACCAAGTGTACAAATACATCTATTAAAAAAGCAGGTGGTGGACAACAAATATTCAACAAAAAGTAAAGGATAAAAAGAGAAAATGGAAGAAATTCATGCAAAGTGGATCAGAAGAAGATCATAACATATACAAGGTAGCAAGAATAGAAGTAAATAAACTGGTCAAAGATGCAAAAAAAGATGCATGGGAAGAATTCGGACATAAAATGAATGAAAATTATACAGAAAACCAGAAACTCTTCTATAGTACGTTAAAGCATCTGAGAAAACAAAAAACTTCAAGGCTAAAGAATATAAAAGACAAAAACGGAAATGTATTGACGGAAGCAAAAGAAATATTACAAAGATGGAAAGAGTATTTTGAACAGCTGATGGAGATAAAAGAAGAAGAAGAAGGAATAGTGGAAACAGAAGAGGACATAATAATAGAAGAAGAGGAAGAAAATAAGGAGCAACCAGTTACTAAAGAGGAAATCGCTGCAGCTATAAAGAAATTAAAAAATGGCAAAGCACCGGGTCAGGACCAAATTACATCAGAAATGCTAAAGCATATGGGAGAGAGAGCAAAAGAAGAGTTCCGTAACCTGCTAAATGAAATTATGAAGAAAAAGGAAATGCCAAAGGACTGGAATATGAGTGTAATTCTACCATTGTACAAGAAAGGTGAGATGAAAGAATGCTCAAACTATAGAGGTATTTCATTGACAAGCACATCTGCGAAAGTATTTACAAGAATACTAGAGAGAAGACTGAGAGAAACGCTAGAACCAACATTAGAAGATCAACAACATGGTTTCAGAAAAGGAAGGAGCACTCAAGACTTAATATTTGTTGTTAGACAATTGGGAGAAAAATTACTAAAAAAGAACCAGGAAGTGCATATCTGTTTCATAGACCTTCAAAAAGCTTTTGACAGAGTGAGACGAAAAGATATATGGAAAAGTTTAAAAGAGCGAGGGGTAAGCAGTGATATGATTGAGGTGCTAAAAATGTTATATAGTAACAGTATAAATATAGTTAGGACACACAATGATGAATCAACTGAGTTCGAAACAAAAATCGGTCTAAAACAAGGATGTGTTCTCAGCCCCCTATTGTTTTCTATATAGTTGATGATGTGGTAAAAATATGTAAACAAAAATGTGTAAAGATGAAAATAGGAAACTGGAAAATGAAACAAGTAACTCTCCAAGAATTACTATTTGCTGATGACATGATACTGTTGGCAGACTCAGAGAAAACCTACAAAAGAACCTGAACTGTTATCAAGAAGAACTTAAGAAGATAAATATGAAAATAAACATAAACAAAACAAAAACCATGGTAATATCGACACATGAAATAAAACACAGAATAAATCTAGAAGGAAGAGCTAGAACAAGTTAGTAGCTACAACTATTTAGGTACAACAATAGAGGACAGAGGTAAAATAGATAAAGAGATAACGGAGAGGTTAGGAAAGGTTGGAAGATCTTATAATATGCTCAAAAACTCATTCTTTGGTAAAAGGGAGATTTCAAAACGAGTAAAACTGAAATATATAAAAAGTAATAAGACCGTCATTGATTTATGGCAGCGAATCCTGGACAATATCAAGTAGTAATAGAAGTAGGATTACGGCAATGGAAATGAGATTCCTCAGGAAAATTGAAGGAATTACTAGAATAGACAGAGTCAGAAATGAAAAAATATTAGAACAAAGGAATATAAAATCAATAGGAACTATTATAGAAGAAAGAGATGGTTAGGACATCTGCTCCGAATGGATGAAAACAGAATATCAAGACAAGTCTACGAAGCTAGAACCCAGGGGAAAAACAAAGTAGGAAGACCTAGGATTAGATGGGAAGAACAAGTAAGACAAGCAGCGGTTAAACGGGGAATCCAGTGGTGTGACATTCATGGAATAGCCCAAGACAGGAGGATATGGAAAGATAAAATTCATGAAAATGTAAAATGAAATGTATATATATATATTTACAATCTGACACCTAACGGTACAAGGATTTTAGTTTAAATAAAATAATATTTATTAGAAGTTAAACAAAAATCATTGAAATGATGTAAAAGAAAATTGCACCATATATAGATTTAATTATGGTGAAGTATATTTTTCACTCAAATAAATATTTATGGTTCATGACAAAATCTACATGTAAAATATATGTAATGAAATTTCGGATTTTGACTAGAAAACCTACAGTAGGATAGTTTCCCCCTTTGTAGAATTAAAGGCATATGCTATTTTTAGCTTCTTCTTGCTTGAGGTTCTTTTGTGGAGTTTTAGCCTTTCAGACCTGGCTATTGCAAAAGCAAAGCTTATTAAGTAAAAGAAATTCTCCCCCTCCAACATGTTAATTTTAAACCATAATGCACTGTTTTGTTTTTCTACATGAACATTTATTCGTTGCAGGTAATATTTGGCACTTTCTGACGTCACTCGCTTTTTCACCGTATCGCGGTTTGTTTTTTGCTCCTTAAAAGCGATAAACCAAGATTTAGGTAGATTGAATCCGTCGTCCCTGTTAAGATTATTTTTATACTTATAAATCTCCACCAACTCTATATAATTTCGGGTAATTACTACAATTGGATAAAACTTTTCTATCTCGTGGTCGAGATTTTCTAAAATATTCAGCAACTACTGATTTTAGGCTTCTATACATTGAAATGAGAAGCCTTATGTAGAGAGTAATGTCCTCTGTCCGTCCGTCCTTTTATATTTCAACTTTTGATCAAGGCAGCTTCCAAGCTGGAGACAAGTTTCTATTTCTGTCATATTTGGTATCTGCCAATCTTGATGATCTGTGATAGATAGGAGAAATAACGTTTTCGGTATTCAACTAAGCACCATAAGTCAAGTCCAGACGCCAAAAATCAGCCTGATCGGAAAATCTCGAGACCGGTTTGACCGGAAGTAGCAGCAAATTTTTGTTTATGTATAGAAGCCCCGGACATCTGTGGAACTGGAGTTCCACGTCCGTACTTGTTTCTGGTTGATTAAGGCATAGATGACGTTTGTGTTCCTTTATCCTAGTGGTAATCGTTTGACTCGTATTCCCAATGTAGACACATAAACAAGGTATGCCATAGAATGGCAACTTAAGGACAGAGAGAAATAAAGCAACTAAACCTAACAAAAGCGCACGAAAAACACAACCAAAATTGGCTACGGTAGACAAAGCTTTTTTACCTTATATCAACAGGGTTATTACGAACTGGATAGGAAATATTATCAATAAATATAAGGTGGAAACCATCTATACAACTACCACCAAGATACGGAATTTGCTTCGATCAGCCAAGAACATAAGAGACCGACAGAATACCCGAGATTATACAGAGAAGCGGTGGAGATTTTTAAATATTAATATAATTTTAACAGGGATTCAATCTAACTAAATCTTAATTTATCGCTCTTAAGGGGCAAAAAACAAACCGCGACTAGGTGAAAGCGAGTGACGTCAGAAAGTGCCAAAATAAAAACTGCAACGAGTAGATTGACGTCAGCAGCTAGCTGGATTACGTTTTCTACCATCCCGATGACGTCAACAACGGCCCCCCAACACCATCCCTACCACACTTGCACTTGTATAAAAGCAAGAACGCACGAGACGCTTACTTAATTTTTAGAAATTTTTCTTTTGAAGATGTCTGTCGCAGTTGTGGACGAAACGTCAAGAGTTTCTGAACTCCGACCACAGCCTTATAACCCGAGAACCAACCACACGATGCACCATAACACCAGCTGTGAAAGCCTTCGCATCTATTTGAATAAATATCTTGAAAAGTATTTTCATAAAGGTACAATATTCCATTCTGTATTTGTTTTTCTGATTTATAGAAGCCAAGAAAAATATAATCTTCATTAGTATGGAAACACAATGGCGTTTTTAGTTTTTAAATCAGTTACAAAGTTTGGCTAATATAGATCTTGACAGATGAAGAAACGGAAATTCTTTTTTCTTCATTTGTTTCATTGTTTTGCTCCTGGCTCTACATTTTCTCGGTTCCTTTTATTCAAATTTTTTATTATATATTATTTCTTGTATATTTTCCATTTTTTATTATTATTACTATTAGGTTTTATTTCATTTTGTTGTCCATACCAGCTGAGCTGCATCTCCATTTGCTTTATAAAAGATTGTGAAATTAAGTATGGCATATTGTCACAGGGGTTCCCAGCTAGAGTCCGTCTATGTGCAGCAAGATGTCGATAAAGAATAATTTTTTTGTAAAATTGCTTTGAACAATACCATAATACAAATAAAAAAATAAATGGTCACCACAGTAAATCATAATTCTTTCTCTTGAACACATACCCATTCATAGGGGGGAGGGAGAAGGGAAGAAGGAAGAAAGAGAAAATCTAAAAGATTTGCATACTTTCTTTCCTTGTAAATTCAGCCAGGACACTATTAACAAAAGCACAAAAGCCATAAAGTGTTCATGTTACTAACAAGCAAAACAATTAATGAGGATGTAAATCAATTATTAAAGAGCATGAATCAAAATATGTGCAAGATTTTGTAGAGCATCATGACAGTGTAATTAACTCAAACTTACCTAGTGTGCTAAGGTACTGGTTCAAGGCCTGTCCGATAGAGTCCACAGCTCTTCCTGCATGGAGTCGCAGGTCTGCATAGCTATCAGTTAAGCAGTTGTGCAGGGCTTTGGCAACAGCCCCAAGATGCTCAATCATTAAGCTTTCAAAGTAGTTCCGAGTCATTGCCGAGATGACCTGGAGCGATTCCAGCTTCACAGGGGTCGGCACATTTTCGGCAACCTGACAACACAGTTCTTATTCAGATAATAATTTAATATAATTCATATATAACAAGAAAGTAAAATACTTAGAGCCGACTGAAACTAGCACAGAAATCATATGACAACTTTAAAAAAGCAGAATCAGTGAAAAACAATAGGTATGGTTAGTACCAAATATGTAACTGCCTCATATATGAAGCAGAACAAGGTATACCTATCAGAAATCTACATTTTCAGTATTTTTGTGACCATAGACTTATAGTTACTACAAGGGCATATAATATATGTAACCATTTTTTGCAATAGGCATAAGACCACTAATTCTCAAGCGATTTGAAGCTTTTCTGGTCTTTCTTTTATTTTTTATATTCAGTAAATGAATCTTCCTTTTTATATTATTTAACATATCAGTGATTTATGTCAATAATTTATGATATTATATTATATATCAAGGTAATTTATTGATATTATAACACTCTCATTTTATATATCACTTTTCTCCACTTTTTTTTAATCCCCAGCCAATGTTTGGATCTCTTCTTTTGGTAATTCTCTTTTCTCTAAGGCCTGTTCAATATTGTCATCCTATATTTTTATGGGGCGTCTTATTTTCTTCTTTTCACTTGTTTTTATCCTCCATACGTATTAAACGTCCGTACCATCTCAGTTAGCTTCTTTTGATGATTTCCAAAACAGGTTTTGTCTCTAATTTCTCTCTTATGTCATTTCTCACCTTGTCCATCCTCGTTATTCTTAGTATCGCTCTGAGGTATTTCATTTCCAAGCCTTGGAATTTAGTTTTCCATCTTTTTTTGAACATCCAGTTTTCACAGGCAAAGGTTAAGATAATAATATCGATTTATAAACACTTATTTTGGTTCTGCTCGAGATTTATTTCTCCCTAATGATTGTATTTTTCATATTACGGTAGATATTTGCTGCACTTTGTAGTCTTGCTATTAATTCTGTCTCTTTTTCTTCTTTAATATTTATGAATATCCTCAAATATTTGAACGTTTCGACTTGCTCAAGTTTCTTCCCCATTATTTTTTATTTCGGCATCTGTCTGTACTGTTGCTACCCCCATAATTTTTGTCTTTTCAACATTTACTTCCAAGTTCCGTTCTTCTGAAGCTCTACATCATATCTCCAAGTTCTGTCACAGTTCTTGTTGACTACTTGCGAATACAACTATGTCGTCGGCAAATTCACATGCCTCAATCCATTCTAATGCTAGGTTCCCGTGACCTACCTATAGTTTTGTTGTTTTCATTTTTATTTCTATTAAGATATCATCCATTACCACGTTGAACAGCACTGGACTTAATACACCTCCTTGCCTCAGTCCGTCATTCACTGTAAATTCTTTAAACTGGAGATTGTCGGTTCTAACATATTTCCCGGTCTTATCATACAGGCTCATTATTGCTCTCCTTAGGTTTATATTCACATTTCTTCTTTCTAAACTTCGTCTTACTTGTCTTCTTGAGATTCTGTCGAAGGTTTCGACTAGATCTATAAATGCTATGTATATATTTTTTACGTCCTAATCTAGTGGTTCTCTCTATTATCTGCTTAATCGTGAATGTATGGTTCTGTATGCTTCTTCCCTTTCTGAACCCACTTTGTGGTTCTAATTGTGGCTCGACTTTATTACATAATCCTTTTTTGAGTATTCTTTGTAGAAGATTATACAATTAACCTCCTACATATAACCAATACAAAGATACACATAAATTTGGAAAGACTTAATTTAAAGCTTCAACAATAGACAATTCAGTTGCAAAACTTCATCCAAGATGATAATTACAATGTAGACAATATGCTAAAAGTGGGGAGCCTAAAGCTCAATACTTGAGATCCTGGTTGTTTAAGGATCTCTCTCTCTCTACCCCTCCCTCCCCCACCCTCCCTCTCTCTGTCTACACCCCTTCCTCACCCTCTTTGCAGTCAGCCTATTTGAAAGAAATTATGTACTGGCAATGCACTCGCCAGAGTCAAATAGTCCCACCTATTACTCAACCTTGTGATTTTTTTTACTGTCAACAAAGTTCCCTTATGTCAAATTAAATAAAAGTTATAAAAGACGTTAACAAAAACTGGGTTTAAAAACAAACAACGTTATTTCCAACAACCTCTTACCTACCTTCTGATTAGAAATAGATCCATCCAAGTTTCCGACGCAAGCTTGCAGCAACCAGGGCATTTCATCACTGCAACTATCCGGGCTTTCCTCATCTTCTGACGAAAAATCCACATACTCCAAACTGTCACCCAATGAATTACTAGTATTTGAATCTTTGCTGTTGTCACTTTCCTTTTGGGTTTTTTCAGGCGCCTGCCCTGCTTTGATCTTTAAAAGCGCCTTCTTCGTCTCAGGAACTACAGGCTCAGAGGCCAAGATGCAACCCAACACTATCAGAGCAGCAACTTGTACAGTAGCATCTGCAAAACCAGAAGAAAACGAAATAAATTAAATTAAGCTGCTTCGCTCGTCTACATAAATCACTCCTACTGAATTTTTTTAACTGTCGTTCGTAGAAATTATAGTCTGGACCAGGTTCAATGGAAGTTGATGGGCAACAGAATTTTTCAAAAAGCTTAAATTTGTTGATTTGACATTATTATTATAGGCTCAATATAAGATACTGCAATTCCAAAGAACTGAAGCTCCTACTATTGTAGATGTGTAGAAATCACCTAATGCACAGTGGCCACAGAATATCTCTACTCATTTGGCTAAAGTTATACTATAAATGGTGGTGGAAGACGGTATTGTCCAAATTTATCTCATGGCTTTGTAAGTAAATTACTTAAGGTACACATTCTTTGCTTTATGTTTATTATTGGGATATAGGAGATGTATATCACTGTCTACCATCATTTGTGGCACAGACTATACTATTTTAAAAGACGTCTAAAATAGAGACATACTTGAATAGAAGATGGAAATTAAACATGCTTCAATTAAGAGAAAAAATCACAAAAAAAGCAGGCTAACCCCACTAACGGAAATTATATTCATTATCATAGAGAAAGAAACACATCAGTTAAAATACAACAAAACAGATTAAGTTTGGTTTATCAATAGTATTACAAAAGTCTGTTAACTGGAGTACTATATTACTAATTGTAATCAAGACATTCAGATAATTAATCACCAATAGATGTATTGTTTAGACACTAAATGCCATGAGATCACTTATCGAACCTTTATTTAGAAATGTGAGATTTAACAATGAAACAAACAGTCATTGCATTCTACCGGAGTAAGTCAATGTTATTGATTTGCAACAAATTTGGTGGAGATACACATATGAAAGCAATTGACCATCTAGTGATATATCAGGAGAGCAATAAAAATGACATTCAGATTGTTGTAGAATATAGTAACTTATTATCTTATCTGACAACATTAAGACTAACACTTACATATTCGTCAACGGTTTGTTTTTGTTACTTATTATTATAGGGTACTGTACATGCGTGAAGTAGTTAAGCCTTATAATTGTAATTTGATACCGACCATTTAGTAAGACAGTCATCTCAAAAGTTATTAAACGCTAAAAATCAAATGAACAAGTAAATACACACCTCTGTGCTTGATGTAAACCTTGACGCTACGCATCACCTTAGTAATAAGCTCGGCTTGTAACTTAGCATAAGGCGTTGCTTGCACTAAAGCTCCCAGACACTTCAAAACTTGCGTCAGAACAGGTATGGAATTTTCATTCAGCGCCAAGATAAGGCACTTGTGCAGGTGCACTACCGTTGCACCAAGAATCACCGAAAAAGCAGTATAAGCTCCGTACTTCTCACTGCAAGCATCACCATTCCTCAGATTAATTTCACTGCAACACAAAGAGCCTTACCTAGATTCTGCCAGCGATAAATGAAACTTTGAACTGGAAAGTAGGGCGAGAAGCGCGTTCAAAGCAGCCATGCGTCCTTTGGGGGACGGGTCCTTGAGGATGCAGGTGCCGAGGTTCTGCACACTAGTTGCAGAACCGTCTGGAATGAAGCTCAGCCAGTAGCGAAAGTTCACGTCCTTATCTGTCAGCTTAATCAGGCTCATATTATTTTAAGAATGATGGCCGGGGATACAAATTACCTTTATGATGTGCAGCAAACTGCCGAGAGCGGCCTGGCGCACTCGGCCTTGCAAGATGCCCAAACGGGCTGCACGGCCCGTTTCGGAATCTGAAAAGTCGGAGTCGCTGGTTTTCAGTCGAGTTGCAGACTGTGTGCTACTGAAACAAGCAGTTTAATCAATTTTTGGTGATTTTTGTTCCATGGCCCTACCTTAATGTATCATAACTGATATCGAGAGTGGCAGATGCAGGCACGTAGCCAGGAAGCTGCCTTTCCAGCATCAGTTCTTCATAGACGTCCGACTTCCTTGTAGTTTTTTTGTTGAGAAGGGGCACTCGGTGCTTCCTCTGCTTTGTAATCTATAAGAGTTTAGTTAAAAATATGAAACTATCTAACACAAAGAAATCACTTTCACAAAGTAAATCTTGGAATTCCAAGTTCAATTCTGATCAAAATTGCAGAATTTTATATATAAAGAAACTAGGCAAACAAAATCAATAAAATTTTAACATAATTAAAGATAGTCTACTAGTCCTCAATGACAACTTCTTATCATAAATGACCAGTGGGGCACTCGTTTCATGATGCTCTCATCAATCAGTCGAAGATTTGTAATTGTACTTCGAAAAGACTGGTCTTGAGAATTTGGGATTGCTGTAAGCTTGGTAAGATTCTAGCCTTTATTCTTTCTGGATAAATTCTTCTTGGTCGTTCATATTCCTCTTCCATGGATATACCCCCCACCTTAATCCATTTAACTCGTGGTAGTATGGCGGAAAAATGCTTATCAACGTGTCAGTGGAGTACCAAAACACTGAACAGCACGACAAGTTTAATATTTCACTAATAGAAATTTTACTATGCCAAAAGCTACTACTCAACACTGCATGTAAACAAACCCATGTGGGCCGATTGCTCTTAGTTTCAATATTTGATTGCTCAATGTCTAACCAAGTCCAATCAAAACAATCTATCAAAATGGAGTTTAACATATCTACATCGTTATTTTGTTCATTACAAAAATGATAAGTCTATCTGGGGAAACAAACAGATCCAGGTTTAATCTTGGGGTAATAATGCGGGTATTTAAGGAGCGGCACTTGAAACATCGCCCCCTAACAGAAATGGTATGCGACGACTGAGTATATGAGAGCCTTAACCCCGCAAAACACAAAACCTTAAAGTCTCATTATTAAGTGGCGAAGCGAAGCAGAGTCACTTACTAACTTCTGTCTGTCCGTCGGTCCGAGCAAAAACTCGAGAACGGTTGGGAATTTCCAAATTCTGTTTTCATCAATCGACAGGTGACCAAAAAGGCTTGTTTGCTAGTGATTTTGAAACTGATTGGTCAAAAGTCAACTAGAGGGTTCTCAAATTTGGGAGACTGCTTCGCCACTTCGCTATGTGTTGCAAGTTTTGCAGGTTTATTATTATTTAATAAATCATCCAACATAAACAAATAAATTGCCATCCTAATGAGTCATTATCACAAATATAATAACAGCGTTTAGTTCTTAGATACATGAGCATCTTATTTCATAAATATTCAAAAGATTAGGTGCTATTAAAGAAGAGAACATAGAAAAAATAAAATTTGAAGTTGATGAACCTTTGGTAGTTACATCTAAATGCTGGTTTTGCAGAAAAGACTTTTAAGAGGCAGTTCAATAGCTTTCATTTATTTTGGATTCCTATCAACTTTTTTAATACTCCACAGGACCACTTTAACCTGCGAAACAGTGACCATGGGGAGATTCATGGATAAGACAAGCTATAAGTAGGTAGTCTTGGGTATCTAATACCACATGCTAGTTTCCTATATGTTGTAGAATGATGATGTAATATTACAAATTTGATTTTCTAAGCCACAAACGTTCGATTAGATTGGGATGCAGTGAATTCGAAGATCCAGGTATGACCTTGAATCACTAGAATGTTCCTCAAATTGCTTCTTAATGATTCAGACTATATGGAATGGCACATTGTCTTGGTGATATTGGCTATCATCCATTGGAAACAGCATTGCTCTAAATAACTAATCTAATCTGCAATGTTGTCATATACCAGATAGTGGTCAGGGACTGTGCTATGAAGATAATAGGTGTTAATACAGTTTAAGAAAACATCATCCACACCACTACTCATGGAATATCTCATGGAATAGTAAACAACTAGGTTATGATGGAATCAAATTATATGTGATTTTCTCATCATGTATAGGTTATACTAAATCTAAATAAATGTCCAAGTTAGAAAAAAAAAGTTATTTCTAGATTTGTCTCAAACAAAATGGACTAAAGCAGATTTTCGATAGAAGAAGAATTTCAGCTCAAACAAAAGTACAAAAGAACCTACTGATATAGACAAAGTAAGTCATTATTTAACAACTTATTCTAGAGGCAAAATACTTAGACCTCTCTCATATTAAACAGTTCTTTGAAAATATGCACACGTTAATGGTATCGAACCCTAAAAACTAGCCAAAAAAATAACATGACCAATTAGTATTCCTTTTACTGTGGGTAGAGTATTTGAAAAACTTTTTCCTAAAGTACTCCATGATAATATAAATATGGGTGGCATAGCTTCTATTGGAAAGCAGCATATCCACACTTAACTATCGATGTATTCATCAGACCAAGCAACAAAATAAGTTGAAAAGGAAGACACTGGAATAGTCAGTCCATTAAAAAAAAATCTTGTTTATCCTCGACCATAACAACAAAAAATGTTTTTTTGTTTGCTGCCATCCATAGTTGTATCAATCTATAAATCATACGATTTTCGAAAACAACTCGTTTAAACGACTTTCATTCACTCTTCACAAAAGCAATCGCGTGTTGGAATAAGCCTCACTAACGCAATTTCCTTGAATTAAAATGAAATCAAATTAAATGTTATTTTTTTGCTAATTTTTCCTAGCTGTAACTAAAACAATTTGATTGATAGTTGATCTATTCCACAATGACATCAAGTTACAAACATTTATATACTTTCAGTAACTTTTTAATGACCTATCAATTGAAAACTACAGCAAGATTTTTAAAATGTTTCAAATGCTGAACAGACTTGGTGTAATTATTTGTCTCTTAAACTCCCATTCTCTCTCTTTTCGCCGCTTTATGACTTCTATCCGGTCTTCCGGCGCCCAGTATCTCCTTCCACAGTTGTCTATTTTCCCACACATCAAATTGTATATTCCATTTTGGTAGTATGTTGTGCATATTTTCCTACCAGCCTTTTCATGGTCTACCCCTTTTACGTCTTTCTTTTGATTGCCACCTCTTTACTTTCTTTGGCATTCGATCATCTTTTATCCTATTTACGTGTCCATATCCCCACTATAAACAATATTTGTTCTGATCTCACTCAATGTATCATTCTGAATATTACTATCAAATATCTTCTGTATTATTTTAGAGAGCAACAAGGGCCATTTTCTCTATTAGTTATCCCAACGTGAGAAAACTTAAAAATTAGGTGAATTATTTCAACAAAGGCAAATATAACAAATTTTAACTTTCTCTATTCGTGTATAGGTCAAGTTAAGTTAGATTTTTTTAGCCTAGCAGAAACACCTTCAACTTGAACCAGGAACGTCTTCATGTGGTGGATAAAGGAATGTCCTTAGAGACCACAGAAGGCGACATCTACAAGTAAACTTAGATACAGAGGTTGAAATGTTCTCATGGACCAACAGGCTCTTAAGAAGCGAAGTAGAAATAGCAACCCTCGCCTTGTCTTATTTTTTCAGTCTAGGAAACTTGTTTTTCCTTCTTAAAATAGCAAGTAGTATTGAATAGAAAGTCATTAAGGGGTTATTCCCACCAAATTTTTCGGGTTTTTTTTCGATTTTTTTTTATTGGCTTAAATCATGCCAAAATAGCCCTAGAATCAAAATCTGCAACACCCAGGTATCGATCTGAATTAAAAATGTCTTGAAATCAAATTTTCCGAAGCAACTTTGATGCTCCAAAATTACAATTTTCGCCCATTTTAGGGACGCTTCTTTTTTTGAATCCCTGAAAAAGAAAAAGAACTTTCTATTGAACACAACGAATGTGACGGGCTTATGGTATCAGGCAATAGATTTTGGAAAAGAGAGGTTTCTCATCTCTCTTTTCGGTTTGGTAACTTTGATTGGTTGGCATACTGGCAAGGTATTGAATGTGTGTGTCAAATCAAAATACTGTAAAGTGTATGAATACTGGGAAAAAAAGGCACTGCCGAATACGAGGAGGTACATACTTCACACAGCATGCGGTGTGATGCCAACCATCAAGAATCTGGAGGGAAAATGGAGGTCAATGCAGTTATCGAAATGTTCAAGCTCTAAAGATCTTCATAATAACAAGTACACGAAATATATAGGCGACGGAGGTTCAAAAACCTATAAAGGTAATTTTGAGTGGAAATTGACGATATTTTACGGGCTTGCTATTAGAAGGAATCTCGATTTCATTGAGCAAATGTGGAATGATATTTGAGCGACCTTATAACATAAATTATAGACGAACGAAAATCCGCAACACGATAAGTGTCCCGCCGGAGCTGACTCTTGGTGTACTTGGCAGCGTAGTAAAGCGCTTGGTACTCTTTCTACATACAAGCATAAGATTCCAATACATGAAGAGGTTTTTAATACAATCAAACCGATTTACGAAGAACTCAGCTCCGACACTCTTCTTTCATGCTGCTTGGGTGGATATACTCAAAATAACAATGAGTCATTCAACGTAGTCGTGAGGTCGATCGCACCAAAGGCTGTGTGAAGCGACAAAACTGTGCTTGATATTGCAACTGATGTAGCTGTAATTACGTTTAATGATGGCTTATCAAGTATGTTTGCTGTATATGAGGCACTAGGATTGACTGTTGGACCAAACATGTATGATTTTTGCACGGAAACAGACGCCAATCGCATCAAAGCCGCTGAGCACTCGATTTCTGATATTGCCAAAGAGGCCAGATGCAGCATTACATCGACCAGAAAAGACCAAGAGGAGCACAATATGGCCCTAAAAGGACAATTATATGGTGCAGGGATAGCAGAGTGAAGATAAAAAAAAATATTATGAACCATATTTTTACGATTTTGGAAATTTATAGCGTTTTCAAACTTTAAACGCGTTTTTCTCGAAATCGTGTTTTCAAAATCAGCCGGCAGTAGAACTCGATGAGTTTTCATCCAAATTTGAACTGTAGCTTCATAATTTGATTATCTATTGAAATACACACATTTTAACGATTGTTCAACAGGAAAAAAGTTATAAACAATTTAAATCGTTTTTTTCGTGGAAAACAAGATTTTTTGTTAAAACAATCATTTTGCCAAAAAAAATTCTAAAATTATAATCATGTGTACTTCAGCAAAACTCATGTAGATAATGAAAAATTTTTTCTTCTAAATTGTGTTGAAGGGGATTTCTACTGCCGGCCGCGGAAAGCCTTTTTAAAATAGTGTTTTGTGTTTACCACTCTATAGCCGCCGTTTTGTAAAAAAGTGCATATAAAAATTTTTTTTGCACCTCAAGAGTTGCTTAATCCACTGATATATTATTTGTATACTTTTTCTTCTAAAATGCTTTTGAAAAAACCATGAAAAAGTCTTTTTAGGCATTAGGTGGGAATAACCCCTTAAGTGAATGACTTTAGGTGTTATAAAAAATACTTTTGGTACAAGCTAAATGTTCTCTAAATATAAAATAGCAGGTTAAAAACATATTGACATACCCCAGAATGTACAGCCGAGGCCTCAGAATGCTACATAAGTTAGTACCTAGCTGCCTCACTAACTGAGGGGGGAGGTTATTGAGATGATCTTGACATTAATGAAGAAATGGCAGAATTAAAAGAATCACGTAATAAACATCCTAACAAAGTTTTAGGAAAAAGAAACTGGGGACTTATGACAAATAATAAAAAATAACAATACAAAGAAAAGGTCAAGAAAATATTGACCAAATTGAAAAGTTTACTGTTATTAATAATTATCAAAAGAAAATGTCCAGACAAAGAGTGCTCATGAAATACAAAGAAATAAAACAAATGAATAAGAAGAGAATAAAAACTAAAGAAATCTCAACACAGGTGAAGTGCGGTAACATACAAAGAATAAGAAAACAATCAAGAACAAGAACAAATAGAGAAAAGTGCAACTTCCTCAAATAAGGTCTTAATGAGAGACAATTAGAGGAGTTTCTTAAAAAAATATGCCAATAAAAGATTAGAAGACAAGGTTGGCAGTTCACTAGTAGATGCAAGGATGAGAAATATTGCAATTTGATTGAGAGAGAGAGATAGTGTGATGAATAAAGAGAGATACATTGGAGAGGGAAGTAAGTAACAAGAGAGAGAAATAGAAAGATTAAGGAATAAAAACTGAAAAAGAGTAAACCAATAAATAAAATGCTCTAAACAAAATTAAAAATATCAGGCGAGACGGGGATTTAAAACAAAACAAAAATGAAACGAGCAGTGGAAGAAGTAAAGTGGGGAACAGAAAAAGAAAATGCCAGTGTAGAAACAATAAAGCAAATTATGACTGAAGTAAGTGGGAAAGAGACAAAATTAACTTAAAGGAAGATAGTGTTGAAACATTCCATAACTTCTTCAGGAATAACAGCAAACAAAATGTACAAATAAACAATAAGGATTAGAATAAAGAGAAGTGGTTTTACATATTACAGAAATAGAAGAGTCAACAGGCATAGACATGTATAAACATATGAGAAGTATGGACAATCAAATTATGACATAAAAAAAATAGAAGAAATCAAAAATTCCGAGTTTTCAGCAAACTGATAAATAAAAGGAGGGGTTTTTAGTAGGTAAAAATACTCAAACAATTTGAGTTATCAGATTCCCCTTTCTAACGCAAAAGGCAGATTTTCCAGAGAAATTACTACTGAAAAAAATTATTTCAAAGCTCCAGCATATCTTTTTACATGTCCACTATAAGTTTCATTTCCAAAGAAAAACCAGTCCAAATACTTGTATGACAAAGGACGTACAAATTAATCCATCTATATCATATACAATGATTAAGCAATAGATATAAAATTGAAAACAGTCATAAGTATCACTTGACTTAAATAACATCAAACAGCCAATACCAACCTTTCCGCCTTTCTTCTCCTTCGGTATACTGGTAGGAGGTTCAACTATGTTCAAGACAGAAGGTGTAATCTTCTGCGGAAGCGTGAAGCCGATTCCATCTAAACCATGCACCATGTAGGTCTTGCAGATCCCAATCAGCAGTCCTAACTCTTTAGATAAGAAAGCTGGGAGCTGCATAATCACATTCTGAAGGCCGCGCAGGCACAACATCAGCAGCTGAAAAATTCAGACTAGTAGTTTTGTTACTCCCAACCGTAACACCTACTTTGGAGTGGAACAGATTATCAAAACCTTCAGGCTGGTGCTGTGCGAGATATCTAATGAAAATGTCTGCGCAAGTCGTAAGACTGGCCGGAACACTGGTTTGGGGAGACTTGCTTTTTATGTTATCTGGTACAGCAGTGCAGGCTTCCAAACACTGAACAGCTGGAAGCACCACACTGGGACATGATTTGTTCCGTGCTTGCACTACAATTGGGCTTTTGTCGTGTACCGCCATTTGTAACAACTGAAAGTCGAATTCTGCAGTTGTTTAAAATGTGATCGTAATGACAGTCTACCAAGTGCACGTTCTGCAAGTTGCTGTGCAACAAGGCATTGAAAGCTACCAAAACCTCAACGGCTACAACGCCGGTTGGGTGCTGACTGGCCGCTTGCAGGCACCACTGCACCCCCATTATTAAAGTCTGCCCTTCGATCTGCACATGCTGGCGGCTTACCAGGTTCGTCACCAGCATGCAGAACTTCGCCACCAGATCGGAGTCGTCAGGCGGTATCACCGAGAAGCATTGGTGGATCAGGAGCACGGCTTTCTGCAAAGTGTGATAAGCAGCGGGGTTTGAGAGGTGAGGTTATGTGACTCACACTTGCATTCCTGACGACCGGGTAGCGGTAGTCCAGGAAATTCAGCTCGTCCAGGAGCTTGTGCAGCTGGGCTTTGTTGCCATCGGCGCGGCCGTACATTAACTGCGAAAATCTCGATGATAAATCGTTGAATGCGCTTATTCTGTCGTTCTCGACAGACACAGCCATTGTGCTCACTGCATTATAGAGTTAATAACCGTAGACAGTTCACTGCGTCACGACAATGCATCTAACCACATAGTTACCTCAACTATTAAAACAAAATATCTTATGTTAGTAAATACTATATGTAGTGAGTAAAATCTGAAAATGGTGTTCCATGATGTGTTTTTACTACAAAAACATCCTGAAACTCCTAACAATATTACATGACGAGTGACTAGTCGGGGTGAAGTGAACAGGTAAAATGCCGAGGAGACATACAGTCAAGTTTGAAAGTTGATTTTTAAAGTGTCATCTCAAAACAATGCGTTCAATAGCCTAACAGTGAAGGATGTGATGTGGGCATTTTTGATGTTGATGTACTAAAATGTGCTTTCTTCTTGATAGAAGCTTAGTGGTGTCTTCTTAACGTATGGATGGTATTGATTAGTGATTAATTCTGTCGTTTTTTGGTTGTGATTACCGCTATGGTGTACTGGAAGGCCATTAAACATGTACAAACCAAATTGTTTCTTTTTTTTTAAGAACCCTGACAATGTATTTGGTACATGCAAAGTGGTTTGTGACGATTAAAGAAAAGCCAACAATAAAACGCTTGACTGAAAAAGTCTTCAGTATTAAAAAGATGAGATCATTTGGCAAAGTCTAGTGGTAGTATAAATGGTATAAATCATTTTATTATGTTTGAACTATGAAATCCAATCAGATTAACTCTGGATTAACGCTGGATACAGCATAGGTACCGTTAAATGTGTCACATCGAAGCGATGTTTATAGATAGGTCTTACAAGTCCAACATCAGTACTAGGAAAAACGCCAACCTTAAAAACCTCAGATTGAAATTTCTTACTACTCTTTTTTGAATAAGCTTTGACGATGTCTCATCGACATCTCTTTTGAAACTTTTTATTTGCTGAAAAACATTGATACTTAAAGAAAGAAAAGTCGAACATTGCACTATCTCATATTGCTATCGTCTACCCAAACCGCCATTTATCATCAATGGTGTGCATTAGAGTTCTGTTCTGTTGCCACTGGTGCTTATTATATTTTTTAAATACCAAAATTGCCATCTATCGGCAGAGAAAATAGCTGACTGTAGTGATGAATAAATACCAGAAGTCCAGCAAATTACTTTTATAATAGGCATTTATGTATAGAAGATCACATTGTTGATAGATATAATAAGAAGATGGTGTTACAGATTAGAATTCTAGAGAAAGACTTGTAGACAGTTAGTACAAGTATTATCTTCCATGAAAACTTAAGAAGAAGAAAAAGTCTACTAGATCAGGCAATACCGATACAATCAGTATGAAGAATGACACTCTAGGATAAGATGCTATTGTCTTTTATGTTCGTAGAGGTGAAACAATCCGGCAAACATATCTATGACCTCTAACATATATTGGATATCGTAATAACCGCAGAGTAGCCCCGAAAACAAAGACATTAGGTGTCAAAAAGCACATGAATAAACATCATTCTGAGGACTACACTAAAAAGCACAGCAATGCTATCGTATGCGCCAACTGCGTTAGAGCTCACACGGCTAGCTATCGAGGTTCCCCTGCTTAAAGTAGTATTAAACACGTATAGCTGCAACGTCAACTCTAGAGAGGTCAACCCTCCACTGCACATCTGCATGTCCAAGGCATTCCATTCAACATTAAAGCGCGTACACGTCCAGATAGTCCGAGGATCAGAGGCAACATCAACAAAAGTCGACTAGACGGCAGCACCTACAGTTTCTACCATATCTGAGAATCCATTCCAAGGCTTGAGAGCGATCTTCACGTTACTCCAGAAGCTGAGTGTAGCTAAATTGACGAAATTAATCCCCAGGGTACTCCAATCACATCAATAAGCTATCAATGGTGGCTTCGCCACCCTTTTAAAATCATTTTATGGATAATACAATCAATCCGGCCTGTTCATATCCGACTTGCCTTCTGGAGCCAGGACAACCTGAAGAACCAACTTCTGGGATTAGCCTGCAGGTGTCATTTGGATAAAATCCTGGTCTAGGAAACCCATTTTAAGGGCGGAGGTGCGGTCAGACTCTTATATCTGTTTAGCTAGAAAGAGTGAAACAGTCTTTATCAAGTCCTCCTTGGAGCGTTATTTAGTGTCGCTCTTGCTACCGAGCACCTAAAGGCCATTGCCGTCTGTCTTTAGACGAGGAGTCATGGAATTATTAGGTTAGCCTCCGCTGTCTTCAATATTGCAACGGTCTTAGCAGGGAACTTAAATGCCAAGCATTAACTGTAGAACAGTCGTATGGCTAAAATTAACAGCAGAACATACACTCATGTGATGTGATGGTAGGACCTCTGGAACTTACTACGGCCACACCGGTTTCCTGGATTTCCTTTACATCACTATTTTTAAGGATGTCTTTATGTAGCAGAAGATAGACTGAGCCAGTAAGCTGGACAGTGATCACAATTCGGTTCTACTTATTCTGAGAATCCACGACGGAGTCGACGATATCTTCCGCTCTGCAGTTCTATTGACGGCCTTCACCATCTAGCTAAAGTAGGCTATGGAACCCATTGCCACCATCCGCTCTCACAAAGATCTGGAAGAAGTGATACATCACCCCACTGTCTTTGTTTTGAGAGAGACTTTTTACCTCTATAGTTGAAAGAGCGGATTAGAGAGAACACCTAGGCGCGGGCAGCGATCCCTGCATCTTGCGGGCATGCCCCGAGAGAGAAAGTTGGGCATACTCGACATGGCTCTCAGTAGCTTCTGAAATATGGTCAGGGTTTTACGCAACAAACCTTCTTCGCTATCACCTATCCTGAGGTCTTCGCTGAGAGGCTAAAACAGCTACTACAACTCTGAATTTGACAACTTTGATTACGTAGACCTATTTGTAGATCGCCTTCAAGGACAAAAGCTTTGGACTGAGAGAGCTACGAGGAAAAGTAAACCGCGCACCGAAGGCTTTCGCAAACAAAAACGACCGCCTGCATCACCGCCATTACCAACGCCGTTCTTGGTTTCTGCGACTTTTCGAGCTCTTGGAAGGTAACGGACGCCATCGTGCTCTCTAAACCTGAAAAGTTAAGGTTCTTTTTCAAGAATTATCAACCGATAAGTCTCCTATTCACCATAAAAAGTCTTGTAGAACAAATAGTCCACAAAACTGAGGACAGTTATCGAAGACCTACAACTGATTCCAGAGAGTCGGTTTGAATTTTACTCCGGCCACTTCACTACCCTCTAGCTTATCAGTAAGGTACCAAAAGCAACCCACCTGTGCAAGTCTTCCTTGACGTAATCAAAACTTAGCGATAAAGTGTGTCACACCACTATGACGTACAAGACGATCTCCACTGCAATTTCGCTACCGATACTTGTTCTTCTTCTCCAAAGGGGGGTTCCGAATCAAGTTTGGTAGCGTAAGGCCATCAGACAGGCGACTCCAAGCCGGTGTCTTCCAAGACTCCGACCTGTTTTCAGCGCTATTTAATATTTGAGTCTGAGACATACCGGCGGCTCCCTTAAGTACACTGCTTCAGTACATAGAAAATATGGCGGTGCTGTTTATTTTGCTAAAACCATTGCTCGTGACTCGAAGGCTTTAGGAAGAACTGAAACTCTTAGAAGACTAGTGCAAACGGTGGCGAATGGGCATCAACTTGGAGAAGAGCTCGACAGCCTGTTCTTTCTCCACTAAACCTTATAGTCTTCAGAAAGGAGATAGCTTAGAAGAAGGAAATTGAGCTGAACCTAAAACGCCTCTTGGGTCGCTTTTTCACTGTAGTAGTTGATTATCAAGATGACTATCATGATGTATGCGGCTTTGATTTAGATTTTAGATACAGAACCGAGTTCTATGGCCTGTCTTCGATGCTCCATGGTTTGTAAGGAACCACAACCTCCACAGAGAAACGGATATCCCAACAATTTAGAAATACGTCTTCCAAAGCTCCCATAAAAACGTAGAGAAACTCGGTAACTCCATCATGTACCAATAGAAAGTTTGATAGAGGACAGAAATCATTACGGGGCATTACAACTTTTTAAAGTTTTCTATTGCAAAATGGAAATAATTTCATTTCTGCTTGATCTTATTTATATCTATTTATAGGTGGAACTAGGCAAATATAAAAAAAATTGATAGTATTAGCTACCCCTAGTAGCACCGAATTTTTTCTGGAACCTTTGTCCCCAGTTACTTTGATATTTACTGTTGTAGTATAGTTTGTAGGTTTCAGTAATAAATAATTGTTGTACACAGAAGCGTAAATCATTTAAAAAAAATGTCAACACTCAGTAGGGGTCGTGATTAAAGACAAAAGAAAAAAGTGGGTTGCGATTGTAAGCTGGCATCCAATCCAAACAAAAGCTTAAAGAGAGCGAATTGACTATTGTTGTGGGTGTCACTCTTTATTCTCAGAATGGTGGCGTCATAACCTAGTTTTACCACGTCAATATGACGTCTCTGAATTGTCAAGACTCACTTTGATGGAGCCGCCATCAAAGACAAAAGCAAAAACGCGGTTGTGATTGTAATCTGGCACCCAATCCAAGTTCAAAGAGGAGGGTACTAAAATTCTTGTCTATTGTTCTGGATGGTGTCACTCTTTATTCTTACAACTGTAGCTTAATGATGGCGTTAAAATCCAATTTTACCATGTCTTTATGATTTCCTTGAATTGTCAACACTCAAGTAATTGAAGCAGCCATCAATGACAAAAGCAAAAAACGAAGTCGTGATTGTCAGTTGGTGTCTCATCCTCTCATAAAACCTTAAAGAGGGTGCTACTCTTTCTCGGTATGCTCTAGCTGATGTTACTCTTTGTTCTCAGAAATATTCCTTAGTATAAGGTATCATAACTCAGTTTGACATCTTTGGATTCTTAGAATTTTTTTCATCAATCACTGCGTAAGCTATATATTTATCTCACCCTTTATCTTGCGGCTTTTGTTTTTTAAGTTCGTTTATTTGTATGTACCTTTTTGTGTAGTTCTCGCTTTTGTATGTTTATTTGTTACCAATTTGGTGGGTTACAAAAGCAAATAAAAGTCTTCTATCGTAAGACCCGCCTTTTTGATAACTCTGTCTCGCAGAGGCTCCGCCCCTACGTTTGGTAGGTTGGTTATCTATAGCAGTGTTCCAGCATCCTAATATATCAGTCAGAAAGTTGAAGCTTTTTTGCGGGCTATCTGATAGAGGATTGGTTAGGATCTGGTATAAAACAGAAAAAAAAAAGAATTAAAGCACAAATAAAAAAATTCTAAACTAGGTGGGTGACCTACTCGGTCTCTAAAAATAAGTGAGTACCTCCATTAATTTCAAAGAAGAGTTAATAATGCGACGACTACGTCGCGAGGGAGCCATAACTTCTCAATCCGCAAGCCATCCTCTCACGAGGGGTGTTAGAACCTCACCATTATTATTGTTATTGCAATTATCGTAATGTTTTCATTTAGCTTTAAAATAAAAAATCAGGAAACTTAAAATCTGGCGTTTTAGAATGAGTTTTAGTGTCTTGCCATTAAAAGTTTTAACATGCAACTTGTGCTTCGAATTATTATCTAAATAAATGATCTAACCTGCTGTTAGTACGCGTATCGCAGATTCAAAAATTGGAGGTTAGATGTGACTAGCGAAATCACTATAATCATTATACAGCAGTAGTAAATTTTATGGGCTGGTGCATGGTCATGATGATAAAAACCGGCATCTAAGAGAATTGCGCAAAGCAAGTGCAATAATTGTGGTCTCAGTTCAATTGAGAACTAATCTGACAAAATTGGTTCAGCCATTTACAACTTTGTAGCACTAAGTTATTGCATATAAATGACTTTCTCCGTTGCTTTCAATTATATGAGACCATAGAACTTTTTTCAGCTCACAATTATAATAGCAGCCTACAGGCGGTTACGGGACAAACTTGAACATAATCTACCAACCGCTAGATTTTCTCCATCACCCCATCTTTAGAAGTCGAGTTTGGTTGTACCTATTTGAAAAAATTGAGTTAAATATAGCAAATCTATAGCGGAAAACTAAAACCTGGTTTTTCTAAAGTATCTATATTTTAAAAATCCTACCACCACTAAAATTTTTGTTATCACCCTTCCTTCAAGAGTGAAGGTTAAAGACCAAATATTAATAGGCCCCCTCTGAAAGGTCACAAATATAAAAAAAATATATATATATTTTAACTCCCATTCCCATTAGTACTAAAAAGAAAAAAAATTAACTCTTTTAAATTGTAATTGTTTTGGCTTGATGCGAAAAATTAAAAAATTATTCAATGGCCGTAAGGGGGGGGGGGGGCAGCTATATTTTATAACACGCCTATTTTAGTATGGCTTTTCTACGCAACTTTTCCCGCTTATTTTGTACTGTTGTTTTGGCATGCCGCTTTTCCCGAACTATTCTCCCGGTTTTCAAAAATATTTTTGGGGGGCGCATCAATAACTTAACAATTGATCCTACAGATTTTATAGATTGAAATAAATTACAAATTTCTGATTAATGTGGAATGACGGTTTAATTTGAGTGTAAATTATAGCAGTAACGTGACTGTATAATTACACACGATAACTACATGACAGTAATGTGTCTAATTGGTTATTTAATTGGCGCCGTAAAATCAACACTTAATTAATCTTTCCTGTACTATTTAAATTAGTTATTGGAGTTTACATACTGTAACGCTTTTGCTATCGACAGTGGTGAACAACACGCGTTAATTTACTTAACTCGTTTACTTTATTTACAGGGGATTAAACCATTTTTAACATTTATGTACACAACACAAAGATTGCGAATGTAAAAAAATGTAACTGTATTTATGTATAACTCTATTTATGTTGCACTAGCACAGATCGTTTCGCTTCTTTAACTCGACTACTCCAAGCTCTCTGTATCGCTGCGTGCTTTTTATACAATCACTACTGATTCTGGAGTCTATATGAGCCATCTGGTAGTCATCTGGGAATTTCCGCATTATTCCAGGCCTCGACCGTGACGGCTCTGCAGCCACTACGGGGGGTCTTCGAAAATTATGAAGTTGTGCGTCAGATTCGTATAAAGTATAAAATGCATTCAAACGGCGCCTTTTGCTTTTTGATGTCTTATCGGGAAGATCCTCAAAATGACATCTAAAATTGAAAAAAACGTACAAAGACTAAAAAAATTGCAGAAACCAGCGTTGATTGCCGAAGACAAAATTGTTGCGGAGCTCTGCTGAAACAAAGAAAATGGTGTGAAGCACCACAAAGCATGTTAGCAAGACTTAAACAGCGATCGTAAATAAAATCGGTGTCCTATAGTCAAAAAAAAACTTGAAGCCCGTGGCAATTACCATATTGGACAGGCCGCCCTACCATTTCTGATGAATAAGTGTAATTAATACGAGGTTTGCTTTTCATCAACGTTCGATGTATTGTTGGACAATTATTCTAGGAGTTGGACTCTGCCATGAAACAGTGTGGCACATCGCAAAGAGCAAACTCCATATAAAAAAATTGCGGTACGTTGGGTTGCCTATAATTTTACTGTTTGCGGTGGCTGGTCTCTAAATGAGAAGACACTACAGTAAAGATAATGTACGCCTGCAGTCTATTGTCGCCATTGACAAGACCTGGATAAGGTGTACAAGCCCAAACTAAAACGCCAATCGGATGAATGGCACATCAGAAAATTGTTGCTCTAAAAGAAATTCTGTTAGAAACCCAATAGAATGACGGTTATTATATTTGCTAAAAGATTCACTTTGCATTTTGACAATACTTGTTATATAACAGCGATTTAATACAAAGTTGATGTAAGGGGTTGTGGAAACACTTCGAGAGAAGATCCACTGTTGAAAAACTTCTCAGAGACATCGGGTTTCCTGATATGCCATCAGTGCTCCAGCACTCTGATCAACAGGAATCATCTCACTGACAACATTTAACGAGAATTCGAGAGTTGGCTGGTGATCATATTAAAGGACTGTAATAGACTTCTGCATTTGGGTTCAATAAAGTTCAGTGAAACCTGCAACTAACTTCAGTGTAGATAAAACTTGCGCATGTGCAGTAGCCAACTGAGAATATAAGCAGATTGCAAGCACAGTATGGGAAGCAAATGATGTTATGCCAATAAGTGCAAATTAAAGCAAATGACTAGCAAAAAATAAATCACGTGGTCACGTTTACTAAACTGAGGTCAGATCAGTGAATATATTACTAATTGGTAGTAGCAACTCTAACCAAGAGTTCGAGCTTAGTGCGATTTATGCGAGTTCCTGTAAGAAAAAATCCAATAAATGATAGAGCTGCCATAACGATGACAGAGAAGATGTCCTTGAAAATCTGTATAGTTTAGTGACTATTGGGCTTACCATTTCCTGTGTAGAAATAAAAGTCGAATAATCCTTGCGCTTTAAAAACGATTTGAGTGTGACAAGTCCTTATTTCTAAACATTGATAACACATTGAATACGTTATTTGAAACTTAGTGGTTATTTGATAAAGACAAAACAAAGACTTAAAGGTACGCACTAAAAGACCCGCTTCATTTACCTCTAACATATTTTGAAGATTACTTTAACGTTAGTTTGTTTCAGAAAACAAAATCGTATCATTGATAAGCAAAAACTGTGTTATTACACAAGCATTTTATATATAGAAATATAAAATAGAAGAATTTTATTCTTCATTCTTCTATTGCAGTAGTTAAGACAGTCAAAGTTGCTCTTATCAAATTTAGATCTTTCAGGATGCTACTCATCATTAAAAAATAATATTATATGTGTAAGCTACTTTTCTAAAGACAAAACCTGAAATAGGTATCTAAAATCTTTACCTGAACCACTATATCTTAATCTTTATTTTTGATGTTTTCTCGAGCAAACTTTTGTTTAAGTTTTAACACCAACAAATCAACCAATGACATAGCGTCCTTTATTAGAAAGCAAACTATAAAAATATTTACATTTGGCTATCAACAATCCCTTTTGAACCGGACTACCATCGCTCAATTGTTCGGCGAAATAAAGAGTGGTAAAGTTTAACGGACCAACCCTTAATCGCCACTTATTTAAGGTGAAAATGGCGCCTAAAAATTGACTTTTTCAATACTTAGCTGAACGGTGTTACCGCTTCGACCGGAACAAAATACAGGGTGCGCCAATATATCCAAAATGTTGCAAAAATGTTCTAGTCGATTAATTCTAAAAACACTGACAGAGTTTGTGCTGGCATTATGATTGGTTGGCAAGCCGAGTGAATCCAAATGCAACCCAATAGATCAAATCTAAACTCAATTAACTTTTCTGGGACAGTCTTGGGGTGGCATTAGATTGGTATGCACTAATTTAGGTTATAGTAGTAAGTGTCTACCCACTTAGAGGTATGCTACTCAAAAAATACTCTTTTAAATCCGTGTCATAAGTGATTATTGCGTCAAAAAATTATTAATACCAGAAAAAGATAAATTACTTTGTCTTTCTTTATGAGCAACCGAACAAAAGAATAAAGAAAAAATTAAACAAACAAAAAATTTGTTTGATAGTTCAAAGCCATTTTGGAACTTGAAGACGAGAGACAAGAGATAGAGAACTCGGACTGCAACATTTTTATAGTCAAATTTATTGAAGAAGAAAAAGTTGAAGGAGTTCAAAATTGATTTATAATAAAAGAACAAGAATTCCGTTGGATATTGTTGATGATCTTGCCATTTATTATAAAAGTAGATTTTTCTTAAAATATAAACATACAAAGTTATTTTTCTACATAATCTGATCTTTTCCAACAGATAAGTAGTAGTTTTTTTTAATCATAAAGTGAAGGTGATTGTGACACCAGTCAACCTTCTGACAGCAACATCGTCGTCAAATATCTGCCCTCTAAGAGTTTCTTATAGTAATCGGAACAAATGATAATAGTGGGGTGATAAGATTGGACTGTATAGAGCGTGTACCAGAGAAGCTCTATGGGGTTGGGCAAAACCCATATTTTATAACCTTTTTGAAACCCAAGCTTGTCAGTGATAATTTCTTGAGCTTATTTCGACCTTAAAATCAATTTCAGTAACCATTAACCGATAGTAAGCTTCGAAGAGGCGGCGAACAATGCGAATATTCTTCTCAGTTACATTGATCCAGTATTTCTCGTCTTAAAAATAACTTTTTATGCCACTTGTAAAATTGAATTTTTTAAAGTTGTCGTCCCCGAATTACATTTTTCTCAAAATTTCGGAGGGTTTTAAGTTCTCTGTTGTGAGAAACCTGATAGTGATGTGTTACGTTATAAAGAAGCAGTAGTACAAAGTACTCCATAAGGTATCTCTACTTACAACACTCAGAAGTCGCATCCCTTCCGCCTCTCCTCATGGAGAGGAAAAATCCGGTTTCTACTTGATTCACCCTTATATGAAGGCAAATTCTTATATACATTATAACGATTGAGGTGTTTAAGATTTGAGAATACAAATATTACGAAAAATGTGCACTCTAATTTAAAATCAAAAAGTAAAAAAAACGCGATAAAAACCCCGTTTGTCATTCCGTGGATGACGTACACCATTATCATTGCGACACGGCACCCTAGATGGTGTAATTATATACATATATATTTTAACCTTCAAAATTCTTCCAGAAAAATCTCAAAGATCGAACATGTATAAAAGTAAAGAACAATATACTAATTTCTTCTTCTTTTTTCTAGTTTATTTGACCTCATTGAAGTTTTTGGTATGGATTTATATAGAAATTTATAACTGTAATTATTTTAGTAGTAGATACAAAAAATTTGTACGTTAAAAAACATTTTTCAAGACATTTAGGGGGGGGGGAGGTTAAAAATATGATAACGCATTTGATCATCATCGCGTATTGACAGCGTTATTGTTATAGAAAGTAGCCTCACTCCTCGTCGTTTACTTCCAAGGAAATATTGTCTATAATTTAAAAATTTCTTCTTCATCTGCTGTTTTCAGCGTCCTTTCAGATAACCTGATGGGTATAGTGAAAGCTGTGAGGCTAGGGGAGTTGACGCGCACCTTGACAGGTCCATTTTATGGACTGTTGTCGAACGCTTTTACAATTCTTAGTTAGGCGCTATCGCAAGGCCTTTCAAGACATAGTTCCTTAGCAACAATACGTTGAAATTCCATCTCGCTATGCAATCACCTCCCCCCTCCTGCAACTATAACTTGCTGCTGTATATTCAACGCTATCTTGGCTAAGCAAGTGACTAACCTAAAATAAAGAAATACAATTTTGGATTTTATATGGCTTTTCGAATGTAACGCCAAGAAAAAAAGTGGAGAACGTTGGTAAGCCTCGCCCTAATGCAGGAAATATGGATATAGTGACGGACGATACTTATATGAAATTAACTAGCCATAGCAAGTTAAATTTTGTAAGCCAACTGCAAAGATGAAACTCTTTAAGTTCTGGAAGGAAAAAACTCAGTAATTTTTGTCCTGATAAAACATTGGAGACCATCGATGGCTTGGCTACCGGAGAAAAGGATTAAAGAAAACCCAATCACAAACAGAAAATCAAGGACATGGCCAACAAAATGAAGAGAAACGTCAATATCGTCAAAGGGCAAACGGTCCAAGGATGGATAGATATGCTTAGATGGGAATTAGTACATAGAAACACCTAAATACAACTGGAATTCGTAAGCAGGAGAGTCTTCTGTTAAATCTATAAATATACAGGTTAAAAGCTCGGACATCGACAAAGAGATGAGGCTAGAAGACGAGACACCTGTAGTATTTCGACTATATTGATGGACCTGCAAAATAGAGAATGGTCAAAAACGACTTTAAAAGTGACAACAAAAGTTGAAAGGACGCCATTTAAAGCTGTTCAAGAGTGGAATCTTGACGTCTTGTTAGAAATGATATGTTGCTGGAAAAAACCGCAATGGCAAAGATGTTCAAGAAACAACCTCAAACTATGCGAAGAAAGTGAAACGGACACAACATACTTAACGCAAACAACGAAAATGGCATTCAAAGAAACTAAAAGAGAGACATGGAAGGTCCACTTGAGAGATGAGATTGAAATATCAACGACGCAGGAAGGGACTATGAAGGCACACAAAAAATGAAAAAAATGCTTTTATTTTGAATAGCCCAACTGCCTGTGCCATATTTTAGCGTTGCGTTCTTTTTAACTTTTGTTTATACAGAATTTTTCTAGATTCTTGATTTTAACTTTCTTTTTTCAAATTCTTATAGAAGTTTACAGCAGAATTTTGTACTAGACCGGTATTGACTGCACTTATGAGGAATCTCTTGTTTTCTTCTTTAAATTATTTCTTTATTTGTGTGTGGTCCGATTTATTACTAACAAAGGTGAGATTCATGAACTGTTTTATTTCTTTTTTATTTTTAATATTTGCAATTACTTGTCTTTAATACTCACCATGTTTTACTTTTCTTTTTTAATAATTTTTTTCCTACTTACTATAGTTTATGAATTTTCTTGATTTCTACATCTATTACTTTGACACGTATCAAGTCATGTGACGTAAACATTATAGTAGTAGATATCTTTATTTCTTTTCTGTAATTATTGACAGTCCCAGTAGTTGAGTAATAGAACAGCCTTCCAGACTTTTGTGTTTTGAGTATTTTCGTTACTGTTTCTTGAATAATTTACTCGATCTATTACTCTTCACATCCATACTTCGACCATAGTAAGAAAGGTTAGGGGCTTAGACCCAGGCATCTAGTGATACAGCGCTTCCAATGAGAGATCGTTTGTTCGAAGTCTTACGTCGACTCAGGGTTGAGCATTCCCATAGAAGTTTAGGTTGAAGGCGCGTTGATGCATCTTGTCAGTCAAGCATGTTTAAGTCCACGTCAGTCAAGGGTGAGCATTCGCTGCGTTTAGTTGAAGGCGCGTTTTTCATTTGTTTGTGATGGCACTCACACCCTACAGATCGAGGCAAGCTGGCCCAGTCAAAGTTAGTTCCGCAGAGGTAGGTCCAATGCTCGACGCCCTGCGTCGTCAATATGGTGACCATCGTCATTAAATTGCGCCTTGGCACTTAGATCTCCCTTTTTAGGGCGTGGTCTTAATGAAGGTTTACTGAAGGACCAATAAAAGCTGACGGTGTCTATGCGGTACTTCCTAGAAGCGCTAAGTAGCAGCTAAACGGTCAGCATTGATTGGTGAGGCTGTCAATCAACTTAGCTCGTCGATACGAATCGATTGACACCAAAATCAATCGATTTCACCACTACCGCTAACGCGAAAGTTAGCTCAGTCATTATTTAACTTTGGTCATTGAATGTTACTTTGTAGGCAACAGCGTTCTTTATTTTATTTTATTTTTATGGTTTTATTTAATTATTTGCATTGTTAAAATACTAAATTAAAACGCCTTAAAAGTGGATGTTTTGGCAAAGAGCAAAAAGCGCATATAGAAACATTCCTGGTCCTAAAAGTTGGAGGTTGAAGCTATGGGCCTGCACCGCATCCTTTAGAAAAGCCTTAGATATCAACTGGACCAAACTTTCGACGAAGCGGAGTCAAGAAAGAAAAGTGACCAAAAGCGGGAGTCTCTACAGCCATAAAGAAAAGAAACATTAAAAACTAGTCTGCCATAAATAAAAGAATAATTACAATTGATTTAAAACGATAAAAACAGTTTTTCTCCACAAACTTAGATTAACTGAAAAATGAACCATCAGGGCCCCACAATAGATCTATGAAATACTGGAAAGCTAGTTGCATGAGGCGGGGAAAAGAAGCATAGAAGAAAATAAACTGTAACTACTGATGGCATAAAGAACTACAGGACTTGGTGAAACAAAAAAAGAACAATATAATAAACGGCTAGCTACTAAAGACCTAGAACATAAAAATGTTTAAAAGACACTGCTATTTGGTAAAGAAACATGTAGTAAAATGATAAATAAATACTTGGAAGGAAAATGTCACAAAATAAATGGACTACTAGGGAGTTTCAAGTCTAAAACATCCTGGAAAACTGTACAAACCGTGAAAAACATAGAAACGAAAGAATGACGATAAATCCAGTTGGACATAAAACATGGAAAGATTGTTATGATTTCAACTGAAGAAATAAGAAAAGCATTACCAAGTTTCCGGTCGGAGAGGCATACCGGAGGAGCTCCTAAAGTTTACTCCTGAAATACTATTAGAAAATTTAACACTTATGATTAATAAATGTCTGAATAGAGATGACATACCATCTGAATGGAAGTATGCGCACATTAGTTCTTTATATATAAAAAAAATTGCGACAATTATAGCGGACTTAGTATTATAGTCTCCACAGGTAGACTGTATGGTAGGGTCTTATAAATACATTAAAAAGTCTCATACAGTATTTGTGGATCTAAAAAAAGCCTATGACAGCGTGCCCGTGAATAAACCTTGAAAATCATTGTTAGATAATGATACATACAATCAGTGAAAAAGTCTTATAAAGAAAATACTAGTTGTACTAAAACAAGACAAGGATACTGCCTTTCTCCCACCTTCTTTAAAATGTATCTAAATTAAACTTTTAAACAGTGGATTGGGAAATGTAAGAAAATGGGGATCCAAATTAGGGAAGAACATATTACTACTGTGTAGTTTGCTGACGACTAGGTTGTTTTGGCTGAAGACGTTGAAGATTTGACATTGAAACTGCACTAACAGACAATATAGAGAGAAAATAATTATCCTGGTACCAGCCAAAACTTGGAATTGGATCTCCAAGAGAAGAAAGAAAAAGAGAAGACTGGGGAAATTCCGGGAAAAAGGAATAAACATAGCTATGACTAGAAGAGGTATCAAAGAGAATCCATGGCATAATAAAGAACAGTTGTTACGGACTTAGACTTCACGAAGCTTAAAACACAAAATGACTTCTGTTGCCCAGTCGCCATCTTGACAAACACTGAAGTGGCAGGTGAATAAAGCACGCTGGTGTTACCTATCGACAACCGCGTGAAATCGATTATTCCCTCTTTCTAACAGTACATTACTTGACCAAAACGGATTAAAAGCTGAATAGTTATAATTTTTTAAATCGGATGATTATTTTTGTAACACCCTGTATATAAAGCTCATCTTTTACGTAGCTATAACATTTCATTACCACAATGTTTTGCTTTTGAGGTTAATTTTTGACATAAATGATGACGTTTGTTTGTTATTTTATGAACGACCCTGTATTACTTCTTTTTAAACTCATCTACTTTTACAAACTTTATGGTGGGCGTGGTGTGCGCCTGCGCGACTTGCCAATTTTAAATCTTTTAAATGTTTGTTCGGTCACATCACCTTATTGCGTATTGCGAGAGCTTTTTTAGGTCACGCTGAGCGCCCCGCATCTCGCCGCCGGCGGCCGACACGTGGGGCCCCTTTCGCTTCCGAGAGCAGTCCGGGGCGGCGCGCGAACAGCTGTTCGCGCGATCAGCTGTTGGCGAAGACGATCGAAGCGGGCCGCGGGCGTCACGACGGCGACGTCCAATCGCGAGTCAGTTGCACCTCGAGCCCGGCGCGCCTCGCCGTACGCCGCAGTCTAGCGATCGAGGTTGGGTTGTGTCTTGGGGCTCCATCGCGCGCGCACTCCATATTGAACGCCGCCCGTGCGACCGAGCGCGCGGCGCGACCATGTAACAGGCGGACCCCGCGTGCCCGAGCAGTGCGAGGGTGCAGTGCAGTGCCCACGAGGAATGTTGATTTAGGCGCATAGTGCAGTGCTAGCAGCAAAATGGCGGACCTGGAGGCCGTGCTGGCCGATGTCAGCTACCTGATGGCGATGGAGAAGAGCAAGTGCACGCCGGCGGCGCGGGCCAGCAAGAAGATCATCCTGCCCGACCCCAGGTGAGTCGAAGGTCGTTCACCCTGCGGTCAGAGCACCTGGACGCTCGGTGCGGCGCCTCGCACCTGGTGTTGAGGATTCACCTTTACGCTTGTAAATCGCGCGCCCTGCATCCCTTCACCCCGTCATGCAACGATGGCCATCTTCTCATCTGTTGTCCATATATCTGTCAACGACACTCAACGCGTACACCTTGTCGTGCGTATTAATGCATAAATAGAATGACTATCATGTTCTAGGGGGTGGGGCTTAAAGTCCAGGTAATTAGTCTGTTTATCATTTTTTTTTTACTTTCCTTATCCTATAATAAGGAAATTTGACCTACCCAGTTTTTCACATTTCTGGACGAATCGTAGCTTCAGGACACCAAAAAAGTTGGTTTGGGCCATTGTTTCGTGTGTGTGTGTGTGTATGTGTGTCTGTCGGTCTGTCAGTAAACAGGATATCTCGAGAACCGTAAGAGCTAGAGACTTGAAATTTGGTGTGCAAGTTACTTGTAGGTAGGAGACGCAGTGCTTTTGGTAAAAATCGGCAGAGCCGTTTGGTCGCAAAGCGGTCGAGAATCTAAACGGTTGAAGATACAAAAATTCATGAGAATAAAAATGATTTGTTATGACGATATAAATATGAATTTAAAGTAAAAGTTGGTAAAAGAGGAACTCGAAAAAAAAAATTGAAGCCCAGGATTTTTGCCAGAACTACCCAAATAATAGGATAAGGAAAGTCGTGTGATGTTCACACCAGATTTTTTTATTAGGTAGCAGCAGTCGCGTAGTAGAAACAAATAATACAACAATAAATTGTTTATTAACAAGACAAATATATACAGGGTGTGGCAGGGAAACCCTAAATATTTTTTAACCATAGCACTCGAACAAAAATAATATTTTAGTATGATTACTCCACATTTAAAATGATTGCGAAATTCTTGATTGTCATTCCGGAAACACATATTGAAGATCGGCGACCTTGAATGCCCTACAAGAGGGGAAATTACTGTGCAACAAAGCTGTTAGCACGAATCCGTACTACTTATTCTAAAGTGCGCACGAAATTCTTTTTACAACCCTTTTGAGCGGCAAATTTTGACAGATGAGAATTTCGCCCACTTAAACGGCTATGTTCAAGTCTATCAGGGTTTTTTATATCATTTTTATACCATTTTTAGAGTATTGAAGATTTTTCCCTTAGAGTGGGTTTTGGTTTAGTTTTTTGGTTTTAAGGGCAGTAATGGTGGGATTGTCTTAAAATAGGCACATAGAAGATGTGAAGATGATCGTTCTTATAGAAAGTTTAGTGTTTCGGATGAAGTAAGGAACGTTAAAAGAGCTTTGAAGTTTATACTTTAAGCCGTCTCGAGCTATGCAAGTCTTAAAGATGTTTTGGGAACAAACCTTTCTTTTAATGTATGCAGATACTTTTTTACAAGTCTACGTTTCATCCTTTTTTTATCGATGTGTCAACCATTGACGTACGCTCTGTAACATACGAAATATCACTTGTGCAAAAGTATCGTATCTAGTTTAACATTATATGGTTTTTCATGTTCTTCGCATTCTCTTGACAGAGAGAGGAATCATGATCGGCTCTATTTGCGAGCTTTCGTTATTTTTCTTACGCTTTGTCTCCATATTTCTCCTTTCACCTGATGTGCTAGGGTGTTAGATTTTTCCTTTATTTTGTCAGTCTATCGCTTAGGCGTCCTTTCATTTTGACCTAAGCGATCAGCTTTTCTAAACTGCCTTTGTCCCTTCTTGATATATGACTAAAATATTTGAGGATGTTGCAATATACTATTTGTGATCGTCGTTGAGGTTCTACAATTCTTTTGGCCCCTAGTACATCTATTTTGTTCTGTCTTGGTCTTTCAGTATCCAAGACTGTACTATATAATAAGACTGGGAATGTTAGCGTTTTTATGACTTCTTTTTTGTGTTTTAGTTTATATTACTGACAGATCATGTTTTGTGTAGGTTTTTGACTGTCTTCCTCGTGATTTAACATATTTCTTTTATTTAAGTAATGCCGCCGTCATTAATATTAGGAGTTTCTAGATACATATACTGTATGATTAGTTAATGACATTGGTTTAATGAGGTAACTTGGTTGCCATACTCCTAGAGAACATGTGGTCATGAATCTTCTATGGTTACAAACCATCATAATTTAAATTCGTTGGTTAGCAGCTACTTAATCCAAAAAAATGGAATCTGCGAAGTGATTCAGTTTTTCTATTTTCTTTGACACAGGGAAAACAGTGAAGGAATAATTATTGAAGGTGTACCACATCCTGGAAATCTTTAAACAGCCATCATGTTAGGGATCATTATACGATTAATGTCACTCAAATGAAAAATGGGTCTCATCTTTTTTATCTCGTTTCCCTCAAGTCTGTCCTCTTGGTTATAAGTAAGTCAAAAGCGATTTGAGGGAAACATAGTCAAAACTTAGTAAAATTGATTATTCTATATATTCTATCAGCCATGTACGTGAGTAGCTTAATGAATAACTTGGTTGGTATATGCGGCCATAAATATTCTATCGTTACAAATTATTCCGATCCTAATTCGTTGGTTAGCAATTGCTTAAACACTATAATTTCGAGTGACCATCCAAAAAAAAAGGAATCCGCGTTGTGCGTCAGTTTTGCCTTTTTTGGTAGGAAAAATAGCGGAGGAAGACTTTGAAAGTATATTGCATACAATGGGCGTGTTGCGTCCTTTCCATGAAATCATTTTACAGAACAAGCATCGGAGGTGTATCACGCACGTCCTGGAGGTTTTACAACATCAACACGTTAAGAATAAAATGATTTGTGTTACTCAAGTAAAAAATGCAATTCACCTTTTCTATCGTTTCCCCCAATTCTCTCCTATTGGTTATTAGTAAGTTTGGAGTGGAAAAGCAGTAGCGATTTGAGAAAGACTTAGGCAAAACTTAGTGGCATTGACTGCTTTGCGCTCTGTCAGCAACGCACGTGAGTAACTTAATGAGTTGGCACAGTCATAGAAGACATATGGCAATGAAAAAATAGGTATCGAAGGTGTACCACGTTCTTGAGATCTTAAAACAGCTAGGAATCATTATATGATTAGTGCCGCTTAAGTAAAAAATGGATCTCACCTTTTCGATCTCATTTTCCCCAAGCCTGTCCTCTTGGTTATTAGTAAGCCAGAAGAAAAATTGGTGACATTGTACACACTATCAGCAATGTACGTGAGTAGCTTAATGAGTAACTTGGTTGGCATCTTCATAGCGGACATGTGGTTATGAGTATTTTGTAGTTACAAATCATTCTGATTTTAATTCGTTGGTTAGCAATCGTTTAAACAGCCGTCATGTTAGGAATCATCGATAAAGTTCTTGATATGGTTTTGGCCGACAGAATAATGAAAGTGAGCGACTGCAAAATGGATTTCGCAGATCCTACGGAAATACCAAGTTTAGAAGCGAACTTAATCGACAGTCTTCCATAACAACGTGCTCCACTCGCGCTGTCATGGTTTCGGTCCGGCTGCTTCGTAGTCGATGATGCTTCGGTTTATTGTTACACAATTCTCGGCCTTTTTTAAACTTTCCTACCCACGAACGCACATTTTTAACATCCATAACGCCTTCACCGCATGTCTCACTCAATTGGCGATGAATTTAAACGTCGCCATTTTAAGTATACAAAACAACACTCACTGCAATAGTGATAGTTCGACCTGTGTACATTGTATAGTGCTGCCACCTATATTACAAACTCAGAAATATCTTCCGTGTCTTTCAAAATCAACCGCATCTTTCTGTTTACTCTCACCGTCGAGAAAAAAATTTGGAAACCTTAGAACTTGAACGCACCTCGTATAAACAAATTAGCGTGTATTGCTCAATCATCGCTATAAAATAATTCGGGGTTGTACAAAAATATTCAATAAAGTGGCACTTCAAAGGGTCCACAAGCTGTGCAAAAAGATCCCCGAAAGCGCATAACTTTTGTAATGAAGGTATGGAGCAAAGATAAGTTTACGAATATTGTAAGTTTTCAAATAAACATCTAATGGAGATGTTCAGTTGACATAGTCACGTGCGTTGCCAAAAAATTGATTTGTGATATTTGTGATGCTTTGGATTTGTCGTTTATTTTGTTGGGCAAGTTTGGTTAATCCCATTTCTTTGTTAGAAAATGAAGAATGACTACTGTGTTTGCGAGCATCAATGATGTCAAGTAGATGATTTTCATTAAATAAGCTTCATGCAGAATTCTAGGAAGACACTATTAAAGATCATAATTTTCACTTGCTGTCTTGAATATCAAAACATGTATTTGCACTTCCCGCATCTCTTTCAAGGGTATTAATTTTGCCTGTTTGAAATAGCCTGTAATTTCCTTACATCATCTCAATTAAACAATCTGCCATTATCACTGCGCATGGAGATATTAAGAAGCATACGAAGCGAATTGTCTTGTTGCACACTTACATTACTGTAAAGGGTGAGCCAATAAAATCGCGATTTTAAAATTAATAGAAGATTTATTCCAAATTAATTTTCCTTAGTGGATTTAACAGTAAGCTTTGCAAGATTGATGTTGACCTGTCTACAACGTATAACCAATCGTCCCGTTTTGTTGTAGTTATCTGTCTGGATTGATTTTAAGTAGTTTGATAATGGAATTAGCCCGCTCTAACCCATAATACAAGGTGGGCAGTATACAGTTGACTGATTTGTTATTCTGATTATGCATATCTTGGAATGCTATGATTCGGAGATTGTAGTAAATTGATCATGGACCATTTCACGATTAAATAGCGTATCAAAATGTTTTACTAAAATAATTTATCATTTATTTCTGCTTTACGAAAATTAGGGCAAAATATTGCTCGCAATAATGTGCCCAGTGTAAGCACAGTTCGTCAAATGTTAAAAAAAATTGAAGAAATTGGGGGTGTTAAAGATATTCCAAGGTTTGGCCGTGCTCGTTTGCAAGGTTTCGAAAAAATATGCAAGGGAGATATTTTTGCCGACGCTGTTAAGCACCTAAAGCCGTAAATATTCAGTTGACTTAAGAACTTCAGTCTAGAGACATACCATATGAGTATATTCATGTACTTCTGGGACTTAGTGTCGAAGATGAACTTTTCTGTTATTGGAGAATGTTACTGTAATATGAAAAAACTTTTTAGTCCTGCATATTGAAGATCTTAACTTGAGAAACGCGTGGTTTTAGCAAGATGGTGTAACATATCATGTAGCAAAAGACAATGGGCATGCTAAGCATGCTTCCAGGATTTTTTTAGTTTATCTGCATAGCTGCAATCAACTTTGACAAAAGTAATAAGTAAATGTGATAATATTATATATATATATATATATATATATATATATATATATATATAGGCGTGTATTGCAGTAAGTCGTGTGGCCATTATCGTAGTTCCAAGCATCCTTGGTTACATGCTGGTTCCAAGCTGTTCTACTATGTGGTTTTGGTGTCCCACGAGATTGTTGTAGTATGTGGTTGTGATTCTTCAAATTTTATTTTCTATATATATTATATTCACAAGCCTTTGTGCAGAATTTGATTGTTGACGTGGTATGGTGCATTTGCCATCATCCGAAGAGTTTTTGATTGAAATCTAGAAAGTGACTTGGGTAGGTTTATCATGGTTTACTATTAATCTTAATTTACTCAACCAGTCTTGTAACACTTTGAAGTGATTTTGAAGACATTGCGATACTAATTCAGGTGATTCATGAACAGAGAGTATGGTGGTGTCTTAGATATTTAATTCTCTATTTTGGTGATGCGGTTTGGCTTTAAAATCACCAGATTTAACTGCCCCTAATATTTCCGTGACCAAACCAAATACGATTGAGGAACTGTCGTTATATTTACTATAGAACAATATAAAGATTGTCAATATCACCGTAACAATACTCCTTGTGAGGAAGTGGTTTCCGAAAAATATCACAGAGCCGTAACTTGAACTCTATTGGACATTTTTAGGTTCAATTAACACGCCGCCTTCGCTCTAGTTTCCAATGACCCACATCTGGAAATGCCCTGCTTATAGCTTTTTTCCGAAGGCGTTTCTACACCTGATCCCGTAGAGTTGAGGCTGCCATTGAATCAATGGATGGACCCATTCAGTGTTAGCCTAAAGTAAGTTTGTTGACAGTTTCGAGCAGATGTCCGGATATTTTGATCAGATGGTGCATGTGCTTCTGATGTTTATATGAGAATTTTAATGCGAGAGCAGCGGCAGCTGTCTAATTGTACTATTACTGCTTGTTACAGATTAAATGAACTGTTTTAGATCGTTACCATCTCTCGTTTACAAGGCAGTTGAAGTTTTCAACAAATAATTTGGTACTTTAAACATCACTCTTTTTACGTGTTACCATCTGTTTTGTGCTTTTCATGTAGCCAGGAGTAATGCTGCTGCAATCGTTATTTATATCGGTTTTTGATAACAAGTCTTCATCGTGTAGTTTATGATTTATATTGCACAAAGTATAACATTTTCTGCTCGACGAGCATTCGAAAGCAGCCAATAGGATCATGCTATATACAAAGTTGTCAAAAAAAGTTTATTTCGTTTTATTAGTAAGAAAAACATGCATAATATTTTATGTTTACTGTTATAATAATCAGTTACGTACAATCGTTTTTGATCTGTTATTTTCTTCCAGCTCCCCGATAGTAGCATAATGCCATATTTCTCTAATTTTCGTGATTTGCTGGTAAAATACTATTTTGAGGGAATTTTTATGTCATTTATTGACTTTTTACTACGAAGTGAATTGTTTAAATAATAACATTTAAATAACCACATTGGCAACCCATCCCTAATTTAAGAGAAGGTTATGAAGCAAAGAGAAGTAGTTTGAGGGAGTATTTTGCGGATACTAAATCATCAGATTCAGGAATGCATATATTAATTGGTAGTGATCTGAATGAATCATTCGTAGAGGAATGGATTGGTTTAACGAGAGACACAATTTTAATAGACATTGTGTGGTTCGACTGTAACGTAAGCAACTAGTGAAAGTTTTGCTGATTCTCTCATTAGTATGGTCACCGTAAATGAAGGTCTATAATAATATAGCAAGTTTAGAAACCATTGGCATTCCAGACTTGGCCGAACAATTCCAACCAAGAAGAGAAAAAAGGCGATGAAATTGGAATTTTAAAATTCAAGATGGAAGATATTTCGCATATGTGATAAGTCTATTCTATCAACAATACGGATTGTTGTCGGGAAAGATTAAACAAGGCAATTAGAGAGTTATCGAAACAGCGCTATTATGAAACCTACAACAACATATTCGAGTAATGAATAGGTGAAGGGATCATCCAGAAAACAAATTTAGATGGCAAGGTATTTGAAGTTTCATGCAAAATTAAGTGCCAGCGTGGTCCTGTGGTTGAGGGACGGACTGCGATGCTGACGGACCCGGGTTCAATTCCCGGCGCTTTCTGATGCCTGGCGGGTGGCCTACTCAATCACTAAAAAATAATTGAGTACCTGCGTTCATTCGAACAAGGGGTAATAATGGCGGTCGTCTTAGGCGGGGTGCTTGCCGCATCGCCCCGCATCAGAGATGGTGCGCGACGACCGGGCAGACAGAGCGAACGCATGAGAGCCTTAACCTCTCAGTTCGCAGGCCGTGCTCCCACGCGGGGCGTTAGAGCCTTACCATTATCATTATTATGCAAAATTAAAGGCTTTTATCTTAATTGCTTGGGAGCAGAATCTGGCATATTGGAATTAATTCTTCTATTTTTGTAAGATTTAGGAAGAAAGTTGTTAGAGTTTAAGCGTTCGAAAGATTACGATTTCCAAAAATCCCTACGGTAGGACAAGGGTCATAAAAAGATAATAGGAGAGTTTTAGTAATGAGCTGCAGTCCGTTTAAGTTAGTTGTAGTTCTTGATCATCTCAAGAATGTGAAAGTGACAGATGAATACTGAACAGGAGTATCATCACTCAAACTTGAATCAACGGGAATCATGGTTGAAGCTGAGATGGAATTTAGACAGTGGGAGTCCAAGGATTGCTAATTCCATAAAAAACTAAATGGTTGTGAAATTCTGTTGGTTACCAAGAGGAGAGCTGTGTACCTAGTCTTACAAATATTTGATTCTCTTGCTTGTCTTTCTTCTGACCTAGTAGTTTAGAAAATTCTTCCCCAGAATTCCTGGATTACTAGAAATGGGTGAGTTTAAGATAAAAGTAACAAATTTCGAAATGGTTACAAAGGAGTTGAATATTTGGATCAAATCTATATCCCAAGAATGAAATTATATTCAACTGATGAAGAGATTCAAATCTGTTGTTTTTATGATACCAGCAAGAAAGTATACGCTACAGCGGTTTCTACCAGATTCAAACATGATGAAGATGTAGAAGGAGATCTGGATCTAATTCACGATATCCAATCAAGTCTGTTAAGCTACTAAATTTAAAGATTTTGAATACGATCTTGATTAGGAATGATAAGAGTATACTCCCGGTTAACATGCGGATAAGAAAAGAACAGCTTTAAACATCTTTATCTCCTCTCAAGTAAGTAAATCAATTGGTTTAATACGTTTATAAAGTTCATTACCATGCTGGGACTCGATTCATTTTAAATCAGTGAAGAGGAAATTATTGAACTCTGAAAATAAGAATGAAAGTAGGTAATACAATTGTAGCACATATAAATGTTATTCAACTGAAAGATCTATTACCATTGACAATAATTGAGCTTTAAACCATGTTTCAAACTACCGGAATGGATTTAGCAAGACCATTAATTCTAAAGGGTGGCCATAAAGCTTGAATAGTTATTTATACATGTGCCGTTTACCGATGTGTTTGTTTAGATTGGACTGACACCTTAAGTGCATTGGAGTTCATAGATTCATTACATAAATTTACATGTTTGCTTGGACGTGTCACTAGAATTTATAGTGGGAATGAGACTAATTGAGAGGAGCTAGAACCGTAACAAGTGAAAAAATCAATTACACTTTTATTTTGCCTTCTTCTCCATGGTATAGGAGGAGAGAGCAATATGGAGTGTTAAGGAACTCTTACAAAAGATTCTGATTGGCCTAAAACTTACATTTAAAGAATTAACTAATAGGGAAGTTAAATTATTATAAATACCGATACCGAATATTGCTGAAATCGACCAGAATAGGGAACACGAGAAGATAATACAAGAAGTGGTTAAATGGTATAGAAACTAGATCTGGTGGATATGTAATCAACATGTTCCTTCAAAGCATTAAAAAAGGCCAAGTAAAAATATTGAGATCAGAATTATTTAGCAATATTAATATTTCTTTCTTTTGATTGTTCCTAAGAGTTTCTTTAATTGGCGCAGAGGGCAATATATTTTAGTTTAGTTGTAAATGTAAAATCCCTTGTATGTTTATGTTTCAACACGATTTATTTTTCTTACATTTTGTCACTTATTTTTTCTCATTTTTTGTTTTTAGAATTTTATTTCTTCTTGAATAGTCGTAAGAAAACTTGTAACTTACAGAAGAAAAAAATATAACTTTAAGAACTAGAATCATTATTCGGTTGACATTTTCTATTCTTTGACTATCAGTTGGAAATAAATTGACTTGAAACCTAAAGTACTCGAAGAATCCTGAGAGTGTGGAAATTACTTGGCAAAACTGCTATATATTGGAGAACATTAGTCCAATGCGACAATAACTTTCCAAATGGACTTAGAATTTCTTGAATTTTGGTGCCTTTGGTATTCTTTTTTTATTATGTAGATGCTTTCTGTTTTTCATTATTTTATTTGACGGGTTCGTTGAGTAATAAATATAAACAGGGATGTCTTTATATGCTGATCAAGGCAACCAAGAATGTAGACGCCAATGGCGTGTTAATCGTTTTCCTAGAATCTTATATCGGAATTTTAGATGCAGCGGAAAAGAAAACTCTTGGATGTAGACAAAAACGACTAAAATTGTTGTTTAATCTTGAAGACGGAACTGCTCGCAAATTGGGAAATTGAAAGGTGATCAAAATGCAAAATTCGCACGATCTTAAAGGGCTTTGGTCACAATAGTGTACATAATAATAGAAAATCGTCTGTTTTGCTTTACAATCATAAAAAGTAGATGACTTTGATACTAATTGATGTTCAGTAAATTAATTTAAAATGATCATTGCAACAATAAAGAAAGCAAAAAAATGTAAAGGTTCGGCATGGAATGATATGAAGCGGATAATGAACGTAACGCGAGAAAAAAGGATGCTGTTGCTATTATGAACGTTTTTGCTATGTTTAACTATTTCATTTTGGAGCTGTGTCTGGTCATATAATGTACTTATCCAGTCTATTATACATTCAGCGAATATATATAGTAATAAATCATCATGATACATCTCTGAACCTCCACTGAAACACAAAAAGATGTGCGCTGAAGTCAGGTTTACAATGTAGCATTTATAACAATATTTTATATTTACCTGTTTGCGTTAAACAGATGATTCAAAATTTAACAACTCGCTTTTACAATACACACTATCATTAATAGTGAGATACAAATTAAATCGCTACTTCTAATCTTAACAAGTTAGTTGCAGCACTAACACACGAGTGCCTAAAAAATGGGTGAGTGTGTATCTGACTACTGAAACATCTGAAATATCACTTTTGTAAACCAGCCAATAATGAATAGTTATTTTAAATGGGCGAATTTTTGACAGTTTTATTACTATATGCATTCGGTGAATGGATTATAGATATCTTCACACCCTTTTATTCTTCGTTTTTTTTCTTAGGCGTACTATTCTGAAGTTACCTTCAATCTTCTCTTTAGATTTTTAATTCAATTTCATTTATTTTTATTTTTTAGTATTGATTAATTGGTTCGTTACGTTCTTTTGCTGCTTTAAATTCCTTGGAGTTAAAAAAACACTAAATAGTAATGTAGTAGAACTAGAAGTTTTTGAAAGCTTATGTATACTAATTTAATAGTTTTATTAGATTGAGATTGCAATATGAGCAGGTTTTCAAATGGTAAAATTTAAATATAAATATTGGAAAGCAATTTCGATTCGGAAACTATATGTGAAATCTACCGATCAAGCGCACTTCAATCAAGTTTATGCCTGCAGATAATTATTATAAGACTTTAAATCGGGACTTCAAGCCACAGAAGTTGTCCCATTAGTGTCTTATTAAGAGACAGTATCGCCAACGACCGTTAATCAGCATCAGCTGCAAGAGCTAGTCGAAGCTAATACATATCTGACTAGATTGAGATTACAGATAGGCTCGGGTTAAATCTGTTAACGTGTATAGAGACATACATTCATTAGATTGTGTCAAAGTTAAATAGATGGGTGTACTCTATCGGTGCCGTCCGGAAAGTACTGCTTCATTGCTTTATCATCGCAACAACACCTGGTTCGATTCTATCCCGTAACGTGAGATCAAAAGTAGTGCCTTCATGCCACTACTAAATGCAAAAGTTCGTAGACGAAACAAGGCGGACATCTATTACTTCAGATAGAACGAGAAGTGCATTTGTAGAAAGTAATTTGGTAGGATTCGCTGTAGTAATTTTGTTTTTTTTGTTGGTTTTTTTATTTTTTTCTGAACAACTAAACGAAATATGCTCTATTGGCATCAACTATCTGTTAAAGTTTAGGTTTGTCTATTTATCGATGTATTGTACAGCTCTTGAAAAAGATAGTAATTAGTTGGCACAAGCTCGAGTAATTTTTACTGAAGTTTACCTGTTAGCATGTGGGAATGAAACTTGGTTTGTCTGTGTTTGGTGATGTGTTGAAGATGCGCGGCCGTAACACTTGCAACTTGTGATAGCAGATCTAAGTCGATAATGCGCAGCAAAGTATGACCTTCTGGAGCTGTAATTGTCCACGGTCTTTGCGCTTAATAGTGATGTAAGAATACTAGTTTTCATTTTTTATCGCGATAAAATCAATCCATGCGTTAGTGGGGCGATGGGAAAACAGCAAAACGGCAGCTTCCGAACGGCACCGACTCTCCTTAATTGATAGATTAGTACCCATTGATTTAGCTGTTTGACACAACCGAGCGCGTGGAGGGACCTAGCCTGCAGGCTGTTGCAGTGTACCCCAAATCTGTTTGTATATAGCATTGTCTTGTGCTCTGAGGGGTGCTGTCTTTTGAGGTGTAACTGAGCTTTTAAACCGACGATATGATTCTGTTATTTTCAGTTCTTACAAGAAACAGCTGCGTACGAAAAGCATAGTTGAAGACGCCGTAAAACTTATGGTCCCCGGTTGAGCACAACATCAACACGTGGTTGTGAAACTAACGAATGGATGGATATAAGTATCTTCATCACCAAAATGTACATTTTCGAAAATGCGATAAATAATGCGAATATTCCCCCAGTCACGCTAGTCCTTGGCGACATCGGCGACCTTTATTTTTAGGCGCTTCTCGTCTTCCCAAGACTGGAGTCTTTTCAAGAATGTTGTCCTCGAGGGGTGCTTTGATTCTTTAAAAATTTTAGACGATTTTACGCGCTCTGTTCTAAGGGCACCTGTTATTCTGTTATCATTATACTGACTAGAGAAACTGTAGTGCGAGGTATCTTACAGTAGGGGACTCTCCTTTAAGTCGCATTCCTCCCTGCTCACCTTACAGGACGTAACGGAAATTCCTGTTTATGTTTGAGTCACCCACGTATCTCTACTAGTGGGTAAGCGTTTTGATTAGATATTGGAGCAGTACTACAAAATAAAAAAAGAACACTCGAATTTTTTAAATGTAAGCAGCGTAATTGATTTTTAAAAGTACGAATGTGTGTATATATATATGTTTGTCAATATTGTCGATTTGGGTCGGTTCTGGTCGGCTATATTCGAATATATTCGACGGCGCCATGCTTTATTCAATTTACATGTTTAACTTTTGATCTGCGAGTAGGATAGAAACATCTAACTAACCATTGCCCGGCCTTCAAAAGAACACAGAGGAACATATTTTAAAGTACACCCATTTTGAAATTTGTTGGTCATGCCACTGCTGGTTTGCGTATTTAATAAAATCAGGAAAATGTTTGATGCCTCGCGTTTTAGCGAAATTTGTAAGGTAAACATTGCCTGTTGTTCTACCTCTCATACAACCAGCCCTCCAGAGTTAAGGCTTTCTGTTTGTTTATACATTACTCGCGGTGGAAGGTGCAGCCCTGCGATACCAATTTCAGAGCACCTGGAATATTGATTCAGTATTAAAACTGCTCCACTGCGTGCCGCGTTTCCAATTACCCCACTTTCGTACTATAACATTAGTGTAACTCAATATTTGCTTAGTTAATTGAAAATGCCCGCTGATAACTCTTTCTGCCATAATTATCAATGCGAAGTCTGTGTAAGGTGAAGTTTAATTGGTTTTCAACGAATTCTCAAAACTTCTACTGAGGCTGCCTTTAGATAACTCGTTAATATACGAAGTGATCGATTATAGAAGTAAACTTACATGTTAAATAATCCTAATCTTGAATTTACAGATAAAACTGTTGCAATGCAGAAGTGGCGCTGTTTATTAGTACAGTGTTCTGTGCTAGCAGCAGATAACCAGTTGCTGTGGAAATAAATTTGCATAAATTGAGTTCGGAAATAATCTACACAGCGGAAAACCGCAACCACTAATGAATGATATGCCGGTCTTTGCCCGAAAACTATCACGTTCCTCGCGTTCATTTAAAACTATCCTAATGAGAGAGATCTGAAGATTAAAAAAGTTAGTATGTTTATTAAAGAACCGGAAACTGCTCCAATTGAATTTATAACTGTAGCTTCTAGTGCAAGCTTTCAAGTCGAATGTTTTATGTAAATTAAGGAATGCAAATTACAATCATGATCGATGATTTTCTAACGTAACGTTTGTATTTTTTAAAAAAGAAACAATTTGTTTCATGGTCATGTCTATAAAAGAAGGAAGTAGTACGATCTGTCCATATAATCTGCAATGCCCGCTAGCTAGGCAAGGCAAATCGAAGGGGAAAAGAATTGTTAAATGAATTAAAAGTGGCGAATTTTAAAAAAAGGACAATAAGAAAAGATCTAGTTATGAAACTTCAAACAAAGATAGACGTGGAAATATAATCTAGAAGCTTGAGCAGAATCTTGAAGGGAACTTGTAAAAATTAAAGGTAAATTTGGAAAACGTCACCGAATTTTCAGGAAAAATGTGAAAATAAGAGTAAAAATTCATTCAGGAAGTTTTATTGAACATGTGAGAGTATTTCAGGAAGAAATTAATTGAAAGTAAACAGGGAAGAAGATTTTGGAGGCTTTACAGGGAATTAAAGGGGACACGGAAGAAAATTTTTGTAAATATGAACGGGAAAATTTTAAGATCTAAAGATAAATAGCAACCACCAACGAGATGAAGATCAATTATTGATGGCTTTAGATTTGGCGTTTATGGGATCTGCCTCTTCAATTTAGAGGTAGGTCATTTGAAAAACCTTAAATGATCGTGTGAGGTAATTAAGAACAAATATCACATCCATATTGCAAGTCAACAAGTAGAAAACCAGCATGAGATCAAAGTCGGAGTGTAGTAGCTTAGTTTGGTTCTGAAACCCGCAAAGACACCATGACGAGACGCTCATGAAATTGTCAACAAGATCAAGGATGTCACGCACTGTATTCGAAAATCGTTCAATCAGAAGTGATGAAGGGGCAGTGTAACTGTTGATTTTAAAAAGCCGAACTTTCCTGCGATGTGCGTGAGCGACATTAGTGGCTGAGTTTGTGCTCAGCTTGGAGCGGCGTAGCCACTTAAGAATTATACGAGATGCATTCGATTGCATTGCATTAGGAATTAGTTGGTATTTGGATGTAAAAATAGATAGTACAGTTTATTGTTAATTATTGAGTTGGAGATGATACATTGACCCCTAAATAGGGTTCTCTACACTATCTCCTACTATTAGTTTAGCTGTATACATTATTGAATCCAATATTATGTTTTTATCACTCATTCCCATTTTATTGAGACACCCTATATAGTATAAATTGTTGCAGAGCTAATTTGAAGGTATTGTTAGATTAAGGGAGGTTCAACAATTGATTTAGGTGAATTTATATGTTCATAAAATCAATTAAGTTTTATTTATAAAGAAAATATTTGTTCTCCAAGAGCTTCAATGTTATTTTTTAGGTATTTCAATGATCTTCTATTAGTTCGTCTAGTGTTTTTTATTTATTTACTGGTTTGATTTTAGGAAAACAAGGTAATTAAATTCGTCCCGAAGGATCAAAGGAGTTAAAGTGGAGATAATTTTGTTGAAAAGCGACTCGGATATTATATGTTTCAACCTGCTACATGTGACAAAACCCGGTGACGATAGTAGTCATATTCGTTTGGAGGTGTTTGTTGTTGTGAACGCTATATATACAAGTGGATTATGGCTTCTGTATTGATAACAAAAGTCGATCATGGCTGACTTAAACTTGGTATCATCCAATGTATAATAGTCTAGGAACTTCAAGTATCACATAGTGAGGATACTAAGAGGCTGGGACCACGAAATATTAATATTAATTAAGAATCCAAATGACTCTATAGTACAGTAAGAGACCTTAGTAGCAACTATCAAGATGCAAATTATTATCTTTCTATCTGTAGCCTTATAAATTGCACTTCATTGACACCAGACCACAGAAGAATCCGCGAAGCATGGTGCATGGAGCGACAATCAGTGTATTGCTCACGGAGGAGTCCAGATTCTTTTTGTATACTCATTTACGTCCTGTGTACATCCGACAGAGAACATCTGTAAACGAGATCATTTTGAAGGTATTGGTATTTTGATGTGGGTTTACCTATGTTTCCCAGTCTTTGATAGACGTAGCGTTATTGGTCAGATACAGTATTCTACAACAATGTATCTTTCGATCGAGTCAATTTTTTTGAATGAGTTCCTACAAATAAAAGATATGTAACGTATAGATTGATTACTGAGGTCTCCTAATCTGAATCTTTCTTAACGAATATACTTTTGATGTGTTTTGAAGAGATGCATTGTTGCAGGAGCGGACCTTTACTATAATTTACAGTACGCCACATCGTTGTGTAGTTTAGATTTCTATCAGAGGACATATAAATAAGTTTTCCTCATGGCCATACTTTCCTTTACCAAAAATGTTTTTTGCGTTTCTTAACTCTTTAATATGTATCAGACTTTTATATAACCAATCTGGTTTATACTAAATTGTGACATGCGCCTGTATTGGTGGGAGCGGCTGAGAAAATGCATACAAATAGGATTAAGAAAAATAACAGGATAGAGAACAATAGGTATAGGATGTTGGAATGTAAAAATCACGTATGAAGTTAGTGAAATCGAATGGCCACAGAAAGCGAAGCCAGATAGATCGGAACCAGAAATATAATACTAACACAAACCAGAACTTACTACTCTATTCTGGATTAGAAGAAGAAACATTGCTGAAAGAAAGTGGAGTAGGAATGATGGTTCACAGTTTAATGAAGTGGGAGGGAATATCGGAGCGAATAATCTGGGCGAAATTTAAAGGAAAATGCCATTAAATTTAATGTCTATAATTCTGCAAATGATAAAGATACAAATATTGAAGATGGATTTTATGAATCAATGCAAGCTACTTGGGCCCAGGAAAGGAAACTTTGATAGATTAGGAAATTGGTGGACGATTTCTGTAAGATAAATGCCCTAGTAATCAGCGAAACGAATAATCAGAATCAAAATTTAACATCGTACAACTAAACAATCGTCTAACAAGCCAAAAATTCTCATATGAATTAAGAAGAAATATAGAACTTGACCATCTTAGAAATCTTCCAAGTACAACGAAGTAATTAACAAGACAGACTCGAAGACCATTGGATATACACTAAAAACCATAAACTTAGGATGATTCCTGTGATAATAAACGCAACCCAAGAAAGACAAAAACACGAAGAATGGCATAAATACAAAAATAAAGTGAAAATGGAAGCAAGAAAATTTAATAGAAGATTCTGAAAAGATAATAAATCGAATTAATGGGAAAATGCAAATTTATAAGACTTAAGTGAGATAATGACGAAATATATGAAACAAACAGGGAAATAATGGAAATATTGATAAAATATATTATAGAGACCGATAAAGCAAAAGTAATCAAGGAAAAAATAAATAGACAAGTGACAATGCAACTCGATATAAGCGAGAGAGAGCTGACAAAGACGAAATACTAAAAGAAATAAAAATAGACCAAATTCAAATCGAATTATTAAAAATAAGCAAAGAGAGTGCAATAGAAATAGTGCAGATATTAGTAAACATAGCGCTCTCAGTATGTATCCCACAAGATTGGATACATGATTATCGTACCTAAGAACAAGTTAAATTATGACCAAGTTAATATTCTATAGAATTAAGTCTGTCATAGATATTAAAATGAGGGAGAACCAAGGATTTAAGGAAAGACGCTCGTGCATAGGTCACATTTTTCCACTAAGTCGAACATTCAGGAAATTATATATATAAAATTGGGGGTCCGTCAAGGTTAGATTTTGTTTTCATCACACTTTTCCATATTATCGACTGGGTCATGAGAAATACAAAAGACAATAAATCCAGGAGAAATTTGGAATATTTAGCAACTTGAAGACTTGAAGTTTGCTCACACCAAACAGAAAGCTGAAAAGATTAAACCTAAAAGAAGAAAAGTTTTGTCTAAAAGTAAATGGAATAAGACCACATTTTCCTCAAATACATATGAAGAAGAATAATAATAACACTCCTTAGATATAGTAAAAGTTGACAAATTCTCCTATTTTGGTAGTGTGGCAGGTACAAACGCGACACATAAGAAGATATATAAACCAGTTAAAGAAAACGTGGAGATCAATTCCATGGGGCAGAAGCATAGATTACAATAAACATTTAAAACTTTTATCAATAAACGTCTTAGATGCACACAGAATGTTTTAGCTCGAGAAAAGATCAAACCCACACGTGGAAAATTTCGAATGAGGAAAAGATCTAAACCGCACTTAGAAGAAGAAAATTGGATAGATAGAACATACATTTAGTAAGCTGTAGCAAAAGAAGCATTAGATTTTAACGCATAAGGAAAGTAAAAATTTCCTGAAGAGGAATGTGCTAAAGATGTACTGCAATATATATATAAGTGAAACGAAATGCATAGAACAGGACAGAGAAAAACGAAATAAAGTAGTTTAGAAGATACATAGCAGATTACTTCGTCTGAATTACACTGATCTTTAACTTACGGACATAAGTTTTTTACGTGCATAAGTTTTATACAAGGTGTAGTCGTTAAGTAATGAGTCTCGATATAATGTAATGCAAGATTATTTAAAACCTAATTGTAGTGTTGCACATTATCTAATTTTAATACTCCTCCCTCCTGTTTCTAAGTGCTTAATACAAATTATTTAGCCATTACAAACTTCAATGATTCATCAAGGGATTGTACTGTTTCTTCAGTTCATTTTTCTGTTTATTTTATTTATTTATCATTGAGGCATATGATTTGTTTCATTAATTTTTTGCACGAAAATTGAATTTTTATTTTTTAAGGTGAAATTATAAATAAAAATAAATTGCCTCAGATGGATTTTTGAAAACTACCATTTTAATTTGTTTTGTCTTCACTATAATTTTATTCTAAATGTAGACGTGGTTAGGTCCGTTGTACTTTTTTATACTTTAAATAATTTAATAAAAATGGTTGAATGTGCATGGGATGTTTAAAAATGATCGGAACTACAATTGTTTGCTCCTCACAAATCTTATTATGGAGAAGTATTTCACTTCAATGTCTACGCACTATTGCCATTGCTTTGGAATTTTCCGTAAAACCATTTCAAAGTATTTTGTGGCACTTGCATGATACCACTTGTGGACAATCTGCTGTATCTGGAGAAGAAATTTTCACCGCTCACTGCTTCTTTTTTGTGCCAAACAAAGAGTGGTCGCTATAGGATGGCAACGATGTTATGACTGACATATAGCCGCGCATTGCCATGTTGAAGTAATGCGCCCAGTTTCCACTTCCCGTGACAGCGTTGCTGAATACTTCGGCTTAGTCGCTTCAGTCACTCGTAGTACTACCTACTGGCAATGCTGTTACGAGACGGCAGCTAAACTTCCAAAGACAGTTGTCATTGGTTTTGGAATAGACAATTCCGGTTGTGGTTTTTTGAGATGAGGACTTTCAATGTGCTGTCATTCCATAGGGTGGCGTTTATGTGTTAGCTATAATTTATCTGCTCTGACCTGACATTTAAAGAGAGTTTCCTGATCCACGCTATATAGCTGCAACAACTGTTGTCATTATGTATAGATCTTTGTCGCCCTTAGGACATCATGGACGGCAAGTAAAGTTTCGCAAGATAGACCTGTTTCTTCCATCATTGCATTGAATGTGATATGCAATTAAAATCGGATAACGCAGGATAATATGTAGCATTTGCCATTTTGCCATTCTCAGCACAGGTCTTTCCTCCAAAGAAACCACACCATTTATCACTGATTTTCTGCTTTCATCGTTTCATCGTTTTCCACTTTGTCCATAACTGCGCTGGCAGCATTACACTATATTTCCTTCTGTGTGTTACATCAACGCTATCTGGTGGTATCACATGGTACTATAATGTATCTTTACACACGCCTTGGGCGCTCATTTCAATCCACGACATTTTTTGATGGGAGGGGGGAGGTCAATCATTTTGAATGCCCGAAATACAAATATAAGTGTTTGTGGTTTAAATTTGATGTTACGTTAATACATATCTTTTTTGAGTCTTCACTATTTTATTAGATAAATCTGACGACAAGGTGTGGAGTGGACCAGTTTGTTTTCTAATCAGTAGGTATAGAGTGCAACTTACTTATTACCAATGTCATTCGACGCATTGTTACCATATTCCATTTTCTACTACTCTTGGTCTTCATAACTTTTGTTTGTCAGTTGGACTTCTGTGTAGGCCGTTCACACTCTTCCTTAACTCACGAATATTTTCGATATAGAAAACTATTGATTACATGTTATGCATTGAGCATTTCAATTCTGGGTAAAGATTTGCCTTCATTTTTATAATATTCACACAGGAATTAACACTTGCTGTCCATCGTATATGTCGTGAGTTTTCTGATCCCGATTTTGCCAGAAACTCATTTGTTTGATCGGATGGCCTTGTAAATACTGTTCTAGGAGATACTCATTTTCAATCAATATTTGAGCAACTATTGAATCTACAAAAGATTTTTATTCTGTATTGTCTGTTTGTTTTGACTTTTCTTGGTGCAAATTGTGTAGAATTGTTTTATCTGATATGTTGTTCAACCGTGTGGTGCCACAAGCCACATTTCTACTGGAACTAGCGCTTTAGCAAGACCAAAATGAACTTTACCATTATCTGGAGAAATGCATTTATCAAAAAAACATGGAGATTTTACAAGTTGACACCATTAGACTTTTTATTGTCAGAGTATGTTGCAAGGGAGAATCAAATGTAAACCAGAATTATTTTTTTTAATAAATTGAAGCATCATAAAAGCACACAAATTAATTTTTCTACATAATCCGCTGATTTAAAAACATATTAGTGTAGCGAGAATCTTTTATTGAGTTGGATATGGGACCGGGATTATTTCAACCTTAAAGAAGACAATTTCAGCAACTGTTAATCGGCGTTCGTAATCAAAAAAATGATGAACACTGCGAATATTCTCTTTAGTAGCGCTGGTCCTGGGCGACGCCAGTGATTAACTGAGGTTGGTTCTGGCTCACTTCCGTGTTTGAGACGTAGCTAAAAGCTAAACATGGAACCACTCCAAGCGTACTTTCAACCATTTTAGCCATGTTTAACCAGTTTTGCTTAACTACTGACGTCGGTGGCTATTTTAAATTACTTCTCGTTCTCCAAAAACTACTTGTGTCGCGCGTATACCCGAGTCTTCTTAAGGGCATTTTCTCTAAACTATGCCTTAAGTTTTCTTAACGTTACGGCGGTCATGAGAAACTTAACACTAATTCGTTATGTAATAAAGGAGGGTATGTCTTGATCTGATATTGTGATACTGATTAAAGAAGCGACAGTGTGAGGGAGGAATCCCCTTCAGACATTCCTACCTACAACGCCCGCGGCACAAAAAAATTATCATTGTTGAAGGTTTCATAACAAACATCATTTTTGTTATTGGTGAGGTACATCCCAATTTATGTGCCAAAGTAATTAATAATTTTGTTTGACATATTATGGCTTCACCAAAAAAAAACAATCGTAGTAGTCATTTTAATATTGCATTTTATGTTTATTGTTATTGAATGCATTTGAAGATAAAACAGTGATTACCAGATGACCTTTTATGCAAGGTACGTCCAGAAAGTAATGAGATCGTTTCCAGAAGATCCGCTTCATCGGAGATGTGTTTATATACACTTTATGTTCTTTAGATAATATCTTTGAGCACCAATAAATCATTGGCAGCGGTTTTGCCATGTGTAGTAACTCTTCAGAAAGTTATAAGCCAGATTTGAGCCAGGGGAACAAAAAGAAGTCGGACTGTAGGGAGGTCGAGGCAGCCTTGCCACGGTTTCTGTCAATTTCGGTCAGAATCCAAAACCGCTTTCGCCTTAGCTACATTGTCCGAAGTTTGAAATTTTTATGGACGCTTTGCGCGTTGCTCATTCTCGACGCCTGTCTTCTCCTTCTTCGAATGCTTTGTACCACTTAAACACGTGCGATTTATGTATCATAGCAAGCGTCTGGATTGCGCATTCTTCGAGTTTAACCTAAAATTTTGTCGCGTATAGCTGATCGACACTGCGCCACATTTCAACTCGTTATGCGACTCTTAAACAACTGTCCATTTTCAAACGATCCGTACTCTGTAAAGGCTCAAAGGCAAATGAGCTGGGCCAGACCCTTTACCCGATATCCCCCACCAACCTCCAGGCCTAAAGACTCCGCCCCTCGTTCCTTCTGCTTGGACCAAGAAAATCTGCTTAATTTTTTTCGGACGTACCTTGTATTCCTGATATTTTTTACTTCGCATTCTATTATTATTGATGGAAAACTCGTTTTAATCTTATTTTAGAAATTTCGCGGTTAACTTTTTTACGTTCCAGCTATTAAGATATGGCCTTAAAGTATGTTGACTCGATCATAGATGGATCTGATCTAAGAAAAATTGAATTCACTGTAAATATAAGTGTCGGCGCTGTCTTGGGCATTTTTAGATCCGATTGTCCCGTATTTACAAAGAAATGGGCTGCCTTTATCTCGCTCTCTTGTTTACACGAGAGCATGAGAATTGGGACGAGTCTATTACCGGCCAGTTTATCTTCGTCCTGCAGTATTGTGCTTGCCCATTATCGCATTACAGCTATCGCCAGTTATCGGCTGGAATTTTCTTTTTGAACAAGATTCGCTGATAGCTGTTGCCAGGCTACCGCGGCGGCCTGCCCTGTAGTAACGCATATTTAAACTTCGTTATCGCCAAATAAATTGGGTCATATCGCTTGGCACAGGGAATTTCGTTACTATTTGCGATGTCCATGTAGTGTAAGGGCAGGGCCCTGATAAAGCAAGTCTAGTTTCCTAGTAAAGTAGGTTCAAGAGATAAAACGTGGAAACTTTAGTACGGACTATCATTAAAATGAGTTGTTAGTCAAATTGATTGTCAGGTTTTTAAATTTCCTCTACTTAACAGGCTGCTTTGGCTTCCTGTGTGATGTGAACAACAGTTCTTGCATCACAATGGGTAATTGTATTTATGATAGAATGATTATGATGAATTCTCTCATTAGACTACTCTCGATTTGTTGTTTCTAAGGATGTACTAATTACATAATATGCTAGTCGAGTTTATATTATATTCAAATCTAAAATGTTCACATCATCATCATGAGCCCTGTTGCGCTCAATATTGAGCATAGGCCTCTAATTCTCTGCCATTTCTCTCTATTCTGCACCACCTCTATCCATCTTAGTCCTGCCACTTTTTTAATGTCGTTACACCATCGCATTGCTGACCTCCCTCTTCTTCATTTCTTTGCCCAAGGTCTCCATCTGATGATTTTACTATTCCACCTATTGTAGCTTAGTAATTGTGTTTCCATCGCCCTTTGTGTTACCTTCAGTTTGTTTCTTATTTTTCGCGCGAGGGTTCATGTTTGTACTCCGTGCGTGATGACCGGGAGCACATATCGATCGAATATTTTCGTTCTGAGTTGCAGCCCATCTTAATCTTCTTCTTCTATTTTGATATCTTTGTTTTGTTTTCCGTTTGTTATTTGTTGTTATGATTATATACAGTCTTCAAAATTTTCTATTTGTTTTTTTATTTATTGTGAAATTTATCTATTGTAGGCTCATTATTTTCATTTTGTCTAGTTTTATGTTTAGTCCTATCTTTCGTGGTTCTTTTTCAGTGTTTGCAGAATATTTTCATGTGCTCTTCCTCTTCAGCGATCAGGACTACATCGTCCGTATATCTTAGATGTAAAAGTGTTTTACCATTGATATTGATCCCTACCCTTCTTCAGTTTAGTTTTTTAAAAACTCCTTCCAGAGTCATATTCTTCTTTTAATCTCTGTCTCTTTGAGTCTTATCGTGGCTATCGCTTTTTGATGGATGTTTTTTTCCTGTTTTATACAATTCATCCATTATGGTCCAATATTCTACAGAATCGAAGTCCTTTTTGTAATCCACAAAAGCCACGTGCACCGGGAAGTTATGTTCTGTTGCTTTCTCCAGCAGGATTTTTATCGTTAGGTAATCACATGGTACTATAGCCTTTACGGAATGCTGCCTGTTCAACAGGTTGATAGTTATTTAATTTGTTATCTAACCGATTTACTATTATTCTCATAAACAGTTTGTAGACTTGGTATAGTAATTTTATTGGTCGATATTTTTTCAGGCATGTTTTATCTCCTGTGTATTATCGCGTTGTTCCACATATTGGATATGTTGTTCTAAATAGTTGTTGTGTATTTTGCTTCTTTAACCATTTCGGCAGAATTATATCTTCTCCTGCTGCCTTGTTGTTTTTAAGGTATTTTAGGACAAAAAGCATTTTTCCCATTATCTCTTTAGAGATCATTGGCATGTTTTTGGAGCATTTGGTACAGTTGCATCCACTAAGCACACATAAATTTATTGATGGAATGTAATATTTCGCTGAACGATATGTGTAGGAAAAATCTATAACTATAATAGATGTAGGCGCGAGGTATAAAATAGTTAGTAAATTTCACACCTCATACAACAATCTTAGCGTCAATGCAAATGAAGGTAAATTGAAATGAATATAATGCGACTTGTAAATTGGATAGTTAAACGCAGTGAATACCGAACATAAATAAATGTAAATGCTGTACTCATCCTGAGGAAGACATCATTAGTCCAATGTAGTTATTTTGGAAGGGCGGTTTGGTTGCCACTAAACCAGCAAGGCGGATTCACTCTACACAAGCGAAAAAAAAATTACTCTTAAACAGATTATCAGTTCATTGAACGATGATTATTTTTGCATCTAAGTGATAGAATAGCAAATGATGGTGGTGGGCCTACGTTAGGCCCTCTTGTACCTCCTTACGAGGGGATCAGAATATTTGGGCGTTTTCGTATTTATAGAGGTCACGGATGATGGGGTTGCCGTGGCCTTCAACGCTGGAGAAAAGGTTTTGAACGCACTGGGAGGTATACTTCTGGATGGTTGGCACGTCGGCATCGCAATGGGGAATTGCATTTTTGATATACTGGGGAACGCCAGATGTAGCCCGGTTCTGTATCACCTGGAGGTTGTTCAGTCACGTTTTCGTTCGGTATTCCCAACCGGCAGATTATTATTTTACAAATCGTTAGCTTGTTACGAAAGGATAGTCGGTTCTCAGGATAAAGAAGGTAGCCAAGAGCCTGCCGGGCTGCTTTTGCCTTCACGACCACCCGATCCACGTGTGGCCTTCAGGTGAGTTTCTCATCTAATGTCGCTCCCAGGTATCGTGCATCTTCTCTACCTCCTAGTCTCATCGGGTCTGAGCGTTATCGAAGTCGTGTGTTCGTGGAGAATAGGACGGCGGAACACTTTTCGGCATTCACTACTATTCTCCACGTGCTGCATTATTTTTCGGGCGAGTCTAGATTCTCCTGGGCTCTCTGGATCGCTATCGAGGGTTGTTACGAGATTAACAGCACCTTTGTGTTGTCTGCATACTGTTAGATAGGGGTCGTATGCCAGTTCGGAGAGGTCTAAGAGGAAACGTTCCGAGATCTTTTCCAACACCCGAAGGAGTAGATGGGTTGTGGGGTGGCCGGAGCGGATTCCGAATCGGTTCTCCGGAATCAGCTAGAGGTCTAGACCGCTGTGGAAACCGGAGCAAAGTATGCAGTGCAATACGAGGGCAAGTCAACTTATGTAGAGTACGAAACATACCTGATAGTAGTAGAAAATGGACTCTATGGATACACGAGCGTGACGTGGAGGGAAAAAGTACCAGATAAAGAAACAAAATTTGAAACCTACAGTGTTTTCAGTTATAATTTGGCAACAGCTGGCCTGTAGGTTCCTTAAATATTGTATGAGATGGTTATTGTTGTGAAGAATATTCATTTGACTGCTTCTTTGTGCAAAAAATATTTCACCAAAGAAAACTTACGCATGCAACGTTTTCGTCTGTCTACACGATTGGTTTGATAGATTAAAGAACTTTGAGAGAAAAACAGTTGTCATACCTATCGTTAAAAAATCTATTCGCCCCTCCCTTCTCCCACCACTGTCATAGTCGGTTCAATAGAAAAAATAATTTAGGAAATTTGTGATGATTGTCAAAATACAGGTACAAGGTTTAGTAGTATGTACTAGCATTAAAATCGTATTGTGACAAAAGATTTCCTTTAATTTTGGAGTCAGCTTTAGAAATCAAGTTAATCACTAATATTTATGTATACTACACAAAGAATTACTGACGCAAAATTACACTCTATAACTGTATTTATATATAACACAACTTATGTCACACTCGCACTGTTGATTTTGCTTAACTTCCCCAGGCTGCTTCGCTGTGTAATATTTATACATTCAGGACCTCTTCTGGACCCATCTGGTAAACACCTAGAAATTTCCGCATTCTAGTCCTTGCACGTGCAAAAGCACACCGGGTCCTGCACGCCTGGAAGGCATTATGCCCACCGCTTGACCGTGATGGCTTGGCAGTAACAAAAGTGACGAACTCGGTATCAGCTGCGAATGTCTAACGCGACGGTGCGGCTATAGGGGGCGTTCGGAAATGTGTTAAATATGTTTCTAGAATGTTTGTGTGGTATCCTGTACATAATAATTCTTAAATATGTTGTACACAACTGCGTCTACAATTCTTTACATAAATGTTTTCACAATAAACTATACAAATAATTAACAAAGAGAGAGAATAAGAGATTTAGAATAGCTGTTCCAAGTTCTTTGAAAGTGTTTCTAAATACGAATAACATTTTGCGTTGAAATTATTTAATGAGGCCCTACAATAGAGCTTAGCATCCTCAGGCTTTCCGAGCAATATTTACGCCTCTGCGAAACTCGAGTTCGCCAAGTTTGAAGCTTTCGGCGAACTTAGGAGTGTGTGGTTTCATCACTGTCGAATACAGCCAGCATCTTGTTGCGAGTTATCCCCATGCTCAGTTCGGAACTGCGGAACTTTCTGCTTCTGGCTGTGGATCAAAAACCATTCCGATGCCGTCTCCGGCTCTGATTGATAGCGAAGCAGATAAGGAGCCTCATTGTTTCAGCTTTACTGCAGGTCAACGCTTTTGTTATAGAGACTTTATCGGGAAATATGCATAATGTTATTGCTGTTTGTCATATTCTTGTTTTGCGCGAACTTGGACTGCCGGGCGGGGCGAAACTTTTCGATTTGCAAGATTCGTTGCGGTTTTTTGTCGCCACTTCGCTGTGTTCGCTTCTATTTCCTTGCAAATTTACCTGAATTGCTGCTTTGGGCCGTTTTATCTGCCGACTCGTTTTGTGTTTTTTATTCGCTAGTCGTATTTTTTACGTTCGGCACTAAAAGATACTCCCCTAAAATGTATTTAGCTTAAAAAAGCTTTTTGTGTATGCGGCCCGATCAGAAAGTTATGTGGCAGCGGTGAATATTATTTTGATCTCAGCCGATCGACAATAGGGAAAGTAACAAAATGAAATTCGGAAATAGGCAGTAAGTCCGCAAAGCTGAATTTTTTATATAACATTACTTTCCACGGTATCATACCGTTGATTTCTGCCAACTTTAGAGTAGATCTTTGTAGAGCAATCTTCCTTTCCTTCCCATTTCGCCTCATTGGAAGTTGGAGCTTCATTATGCACCAATCATATGATCTGTTGTACTGTCACTGATACATGTTTAATCCTTTCAAGGAAATGCAGATGCCTTGTATCATTGAAACGTTGTATAAAAACTAGTCAATTTAGGTAGTTATCAATAATTTCAGACCAAAGAATGACTAAACAAGTATATGGACAATGATAGTGGTGTCCAAATGTCAATGCCTCAAAAGAAACCAAGTACAAATTTTTCGCAAATCTGCTACATGAACTAGACTCCAAAATAACAGCATAATAATAATGGGAGTTTAAATGGGTGCGTGGTAAAGATAACAAAGGAATAGAAAAATATTTAGGTACCCAAAGAGAAGAGCCAAAAACAATAATGGAGAAAAAATAGTACAGTTTTCTATTGAAGACAATTTATAGCAGCAAATTTGGAATTTACACTTAAAAGACACATGTCTAGTCAAGGGGAAAGATCAATAATAGAGTATGTTATAATAGATTTAAGATCCAAGAAGACGTGAGGGTACATTGAGAACCGAAAAATGGAAGTGATCACTTTATGCCAAAGCTAGATAAGAAGAGAAAAGTAGTCGAAGAAAAAAGTCAGGAATTATAAACTCAAAACAAACATTATTAAGGAAATGTATCAGAAAGTCTTAAAAGAAAAATTGGAAATAGAAAGCACAGCAACTGGCATAGAAGAAAAATACATAAAACAGAGTATATTAGAAGCAGCTAAAGAAAGTTGTAGGGTAATAAAAACTTAAGACACAAAGCAAAAAGAACGTCGTGGTGGACTTTTTGAGTTATGAGAAGTAATTAAAAAGAAAAAGGAAGAGTGAAAATAAATCTACAGAGTGAAAAAACGAAAGATTGTGATAACTATAAGGCAGTCAGAACATAATATAAATAAATATTAAGAAATCGAATCAGGAGTTTTGGAGTTCAGTAAAAAACTAAAGAAGAAGAAGGAAATAACATTGAAAAATATAAAAAACGAATAGGGAAACCCTAAGAATTGGTAGTGGAAATAATGAATTGATAGAAAAATCATTTCCAGGAAATGCTACAGGAACACGATGAAATAGTACAGGGGATAAAATTGTGATGAATTAAGAAGAAAAAATAGATTAAAGATAGGAAAGGCACTTGTAGTAGATGAAATAACTCTGGAAATTATTAAGTATGTCGGAGAAAAACAGGCGAGGGACAATTACTAATTTGATAAACGAAATAAGAGAAAAAGGCTAAGAATCTGAATTACTAGCGAGTTTATTTAAGAACGGGGATACAAAGAAATGTAGGAATTACAGAGAAATTACGTTATCGGGCAAAATATATGCAAGGAATTTAGAATCAATAATAAGGAAGAATTTAGAGAATATAATGGAAGGTGCGCTATGTGCATTTAGAGCAAATAAGAGAGTACAGGACTAGATATTTGTAGCAAAATAACTAAGAGAAAAGCTATTTCAAAAGGAGGAGAAACATTTATCTGTTTTGTAAATCTGCAGATGGCAAAATTAAAAGAAAACAAGCCTGGAAAACATTTAAAAAAGTAGAAATTGACGACAAAACCGTAATAGTAGTTAATGCCCTATATAAGGAAAGCACCAATACGACAAGATCAAGAAACAAAGATCAAAGGAGTTTAGAGATGAGATTATTAAGACATACAGAATGAAGTATTTAGAGGTTTTAAAAACTAAAGCAAAAGAAACAGTTGAGTTGGTTGGGACAGAACGAACAATGTAAGAATGGCAAAAAAATTGTGCGAAGCAAGAATTTCGGAAAAATGGAAAAGGCAGGCTAAGAAGAAGTTAAACGACAAGGTGAAAGAGGTAGTTGAGGATAGGGATGCATGAAGTATCAAAAACAACATAAGATCGAAAGAAATGAAAGGAAAAATCTAGAACAACTTAACTCAATAGACTTACACTGCAAGGTAGAAAGGTCTGAAGGATTGAGTATGTACATTTCAGCATACATCTAATCCGACAAACATTAACACCGAAATGAGTTGTAGCTGTATCTTGCATCAACCTATGATCTGTTGTACTGCCGAAAGTACATCTTTAAGCAATAAAGACACAATGTTCTTCAGGAAATGTAGACGCACTTGATCATTTAAGCGTTGTGGAACAATTAGTTTATGTAGGTATTCTTGACAAGTGGGGTCGGGTCTCCTCAAACGTCTGCGCCAGGACACTCTATCCTGGGTTGTCTCCTTTGGCACTTGAGGTTCCTCTAGGTCTTTAGAGATTTTTGACCACCAAGTCGTAGGTGGGCAGCCACTTTTGTTATTCTTCTCGGGTATGTTTAGGGCAACTCAGTACGTGGTCATTTTCGCATCTCATCACATGTCCATACCAGCGAAGACGGCATTCAGTCAATTTTTCGACAATGGGGCTACTTTGAAAGTGCCTCTAATATGGTCGTTACGGATTTTATCCATTTTGTCACGCCTCCAGCCCATCTTAGCAGCCTCATTTTGTTAGTATGTAACCGCTGTTCATGAGATTTCTTAACTGTCCAGCACTCGCTGCCATACAGCATTGCATGTCTAACTGCCGTTTATATACCTTCCCTTTAGTTTTATAAGCATTCGTAGGTCACACAGTGAGAGTTTTCATTTCAATCAGGCGACATTTATTCTATGGTCCACATTTTCATCTGTTAGCATCTTAAATCAATGTGGAGTCCATCTTGGTGGTCACTAATATTTCAGCCCAAACATTGGTGCTGATGATGAACTTATTCATGAGAATTTTGCATAACCTACGGATGAATGTTGTATATGTTGACAACATTCCTATCAAACATTGCTTTATCTATGAATGGTGTTGGCAACAGAAAGGTAGTGATCTGTTGCAAAAACGAGCAATAAAACAATTCTTCTAAAGAAAATCAGTTTGATAGAGCTGCTTGGTGGTGCTTGTCAAAAATAATTTTAATTGTATTATATTATTAATAATTTGTTTAAACATTGATCATGTTGTTTCAGTCATGCTCTGTATGTTAATACAGATACTAAAGATAGTTTTGGGTTGTCTGGAAAGTTCGCGCATTATCAACAAACTTCTCCATCTTTTATGCAACTTGAAGATTCTATCCTTCTAGAACTTCTCGGGTTTCTGGGTGAAAAATTTCGCAGATAAGGAGCCTCATTGTTTCAGCTTTACTGCAGGTCAACGCTTTTGTTATAGAGACTTTATCGGGAAATATGCATAACGTTATTGCTGTTTGTCATATTCTTGTTTTGCGCGAACTTGGACTGCCGGGCGGGGCGAAACTTTTCGATTTGCAAGATTCGTTGCGGTTTTTGTCGCCACTTCGCTGTGTTCGCTTCTATTTCCTTGCAAATTTACCTGAATTGCTGCTTTGGGCCGTTTTATCTGCCGACTCGTTTTGTGTTTTTTATTCGCTAGTCGTATTTTTTACGTTCGGCACTAAAAGATACTCCCCTAAAATGTATTTAGCTTAAAAAAGCTTTTTGTGTATGTGGCCTGATCAGAAAGTTATGTGGCAGCGGTGAATATTATTTTGATCTCAGCCGATCGACAATAGGGAAAGTAACAAAATGAAATTCGGAAATGGGCAGTAAGTCCGCAAAGCTGAATTTTTTATATAACTTTACTTTCCACGGTATTATACCGTTGATTTCTGCCAACTTTAGAGTAGATCTTTGTAGAGCAATCTTCCTTTCCTTCCCATTTCGCCTCATTGGAAGTTGGAGCTTCATTATGCACCAATCATATGATCTGTTGTACTGTCACTGATACATGTTTAATCCTTTCAAGGAAATGCAGATGCCTTGTATCATTGAAACGTTGTATAAAACTAGTCAATTTAGGTAGTTATCAATAATTTCAGACCAAAGAATGACTAAACAAGTATATGGACAATGATAGTGGTGTCCAAATGTCAATGCCTCAAAAGAAACCAAGTACAAATTTTTCGCAAATCTGCTACATGAACTAGACTCCAAAATAACAGCATAATAATAATGGGAGTTTAAATGGGTGCGTGGTAAAGATAACAAAGGAATAGAAAAATATTTAGGTACCCAAAGAGAAGAGCCAAAAACAATAATGGAGAAAAAATAGTACAGTTTTCTATTGAAGACAATTTATAGCAGCAAATTTGGAATTTACACTTAAAAGACACATGTCTAGTCAAGGGGAAAGATCAATAATAGAGTATGTTATAATAGATTTAAGATCCAAGAAGACGTGAGGGTACATTGAGAACCGAAAAATGGAAGTGATCACTTTATGCCAAAGCTAGATAAGAAGAGAAAAGTAGTCGAAGAAAAAAGTCAGGAATTATAAACTCAAAACAAACATTATTAAGGAAATGTATCAGAAAGTCTAAAAAGACAAAGTGAAAATGGAAAGTACAGCAACGGGCATAGAAGAAAAATACATAAAACAGAGTATATTAGAAGCAGCTAAAGAAAGTTGTAGGGTAATAAAAACTTAAGACACAAAGCAAAAGAACGTCGTGGTGGACTTTTGAGTTATGAGAAGTAATTAAAAAGAAAAGGAAGAGTGAAAATAAATCTACAGAGTGAAAAACGAAAGATTGTGATAACTATAAGGCAGTCAGAACATAATATAAATAAATATTAAGAAATCGAATCAGGAGTTTTGGAGTTCAGTAAAAACTAAAGAAGAAGAAGGAAATAACATTGAAAATATAAAAACGAATAGGGAAACCCTAAGAATTGGTAGTGGAAATAATGAATTGATAGAAAAATCATTTCCAGGAAATGCTACAGGAACACGATGAAATAGTACAGGGATAAAATTGTGATGAATTAAGAAGAAAAATAGATTAAAGATAGGAAAGGCACTTGTAGTAGATGAAATAACTCTGGAAATTATTAAGTATGTCGGAGAAAAACAGGCGAGGGACAATTACTAATTTGATAAACGAAATAAGAGAAAAAGGCTAAGAATCTGAATTACTAGCGAGTTTATTTAAGAACGGGGATACAAAGAAATGTAGGAATTACAGAGAAATTACGTTATCGGGCAAAATATATGCAAGGAATTTAGAATCAATAATAAGGAAGAATTTAGAGAATATAATGGAAGGTGCGCTATGTGCATTTAGAGCAAATAAGAGAGTACAGGACTAGATATTTGTAGCAAAATAACTAAGAGAAAAGCTATTTCAAAAGGAGGAGAAACATTTATCTGTTTTGTAAATCTGCAGATGGCAAAATTAAAAGAAAACAAGCCTGGAAAACATTTAAAAAAGTAGAAATTGACGACAAAACCGTAATAGTAGTTAATGCCCTATATAAGGAAAGCACCAATACGACAAGATCAAGAAACAAAGATCAAAGGAGTTTAGAGATGAGATTATTAAGACATACAGAATGAAGTATTTAGAGGTTTTAAAAACTAAAGCAAAAGAAACAGTTGAGTTGGTTGGGACAGAACGAACAATGTAAGAATGGCAAAAAAATTGTGCGAAGCAAGAATTTCGGAAAAAATGGAAAAGGCAGGCTAAGAAGAAGTTAAAACGACAAGGTGAAAGAGGTAGTTGAGGATAGGGATGCATGAAGTATCAAAAACAACATAAGATCGAAAGAAATGAAAGGAAAAATCTAGAACAACTTAACTCAATAGACTTACACTGCAAGGTAGAAAGGTCTGAAGGATTGAGTATGTACATTTCAGCATACATCTAATCCGACAAACATTAACACCGAAATGAGTTGTAGCTGTATCTTGCATCAACCTATGATCTGTTGTACTGCCGAAAGTACATCTTTAAGCAATAAAGACACAATGTTCTTCAGGAAATGTAGACGCACTTGATCATTTAAGCGTTGTGGAACAATTAGTTTATGTAGGTATTCTTGACAAGTGGGGTCGGGTCTCCTCAAACGTCTGCGCCAGGACACTCTATCCTGGGTTGTCTCCTTTGGCACTTGAGGTTCCTCTAGGTCTTTAGAGATTTTTGACCACCAAGTCGTAGGTGGGCAGCCACTTTTGTTATTCTTCTCGGGTATGTTTAGGGCAACTCGAAGTACGTGGTCATTTTCGCATCTCATCACATGTCCATACCAGCGAAGACGGCATTCAGTCAATTTTTCGACAATGGGGGCTACTTTGAAAGTGCCTCTAATATGGTCGTTACGGATTTTATCCATTTTTGTCACGCCTCCAGCCCATCTTAGCAGCCTCATTTTGTTAGTATGTAACCGCTGTTCATGAGATTTCTTAACTGTCCAGCACTCGCTGCCATACAGCATTGCATGTCTAACTGCCGTTTTATATACCTTCCCCTTTAGTTTTATAAGCATTCGTAGGTCACACAGTGAGAGTTTTTCATTTCAATCAGGCGACATTTATTCTATGGTCCACATTTTCATCTGTTAGCATCTTAAATCAATGTGGAGTCCATCTTGGTGGTCACTAATATTTCAGCCCAAACATTGGTGCTGATGATGAACTTATTCATGAGAATTTTGCATAACCTACGGATGAATGTTGTATATGTTGACAACATTCCTATCAAACATTGCTTTATCTATGAATGGTGTTGGCAACAGAAAGGTAGTGATCTGTTGCAAAAACGAGCAATAAAACAATTCTTCTAGAAGAAAATCAGTTTGATAGAGCTGCTTGGTGGTGCTTGTCAAAAATAATTTTAATTGTATTATATTATTAATAATTTGTTTAAACATTGATCATGTTGTTTTAGTCATACTCTGTATGTTAATACAGATACTAAAGATAGTTTTGGGTTGTCTGGAAAGTTCGCGCATTATCAAACAAACTTCTCCATCTTTTATGCAACTTGAAGATTCTATCCTTCTAGAACTTCTCGGGTTTCTGGGTGAAAAACTTCTCAAGGTGTTTTTTATGGCTTCCAAAGAAAGTTCTGGCCTCTAAGAGAATACTAATAATAATACCGGTTATAGTGTGTAATAGATTGCAACGAGTTTCCGAACGCCCTTCGTAGCGACCGTTGCGCTGCGGATATAATGCCTCTCTAGAAAACCAGCTGCCGTCAAACAAGGTAAAGGCTCTAGATGTTTCCATTCCAACGTTCCAGGTGTTTCGCGATCCTTCTGATAGATCCTAAATAGGCACAAATATGTATGCAAATTGAAGTGGTGACAGCGAAGCGAGTTCAAGAACGGAGAAACAAATAGTGTGTAATTTTATGTTATCTGTTGTTTGTGTTGTATACATAAATAGTGTCAAGTGATTCTGAACGCTTCTAAGAGAAATAAATAAGTAGTTTAAGTAAATTTGCACGTCTTATTCACTATTGTAAAGAGCGCAAACGTTTAAATATGAATGAATAAAAACTCAGAGGGTAGTTATGTATACGATGGTTGGCCAGAAATTAAGTTAAGACAGTACTGCATGTGAAATAGTATATTATTAGTTGATACATGATCATAACAGTTAGTATATTTAGTGTAACATTTATTTTTTATTTTAATCTTCTGAATGCTCTTTGTACATAATTAAAAAATATTATCTTTTTATGTTGCGCTAGTATAAAGAAATATATAATCCATCCTTTCGGTTTCGCAAAGATATTAAACCTCGGTGTTAGCATCGTTTACAGTTGTTAACGCCGGTAGTTAGAACCCGTTTATGAGCGTGCGAAATGACACGTTTTGTTGACAAATTGTTTTGTGCGTTGGTTATATTCGAAAGTCCATAAAGAAATACGCGCGGCTCCCTTATTGCTCCCTTACGGTCAGTTTCCGTGTAGTCCAGCTGCTTTCAGCCTCGCCAGGCTTTGTGTTTTGATTTGCTCGCTGTGCCGGAAACGGATTAGAGCAAGGTCTTGCGGAACTCTGACGATGTAAACCGCAACCTTGGCGCCTGGCAGCATTTTTTCAATTGCGAGGTTCAGCTTATGCATATTGCAGGCCGCAGTGGTGGGAGTTGCCTCGACTTTGGTGCACGGCCATTTTCATAATCATTTTCAGTTCGATCGTGACTAAATTGTCTTTCAAGTCGCACTCTGATCTGCTACACAAGTCATGCATGGAGATGCTGTTTGAGGTTACTAATTTTGCTTCTGGCGCCTCTCGAGTATGCATTATTCGTAAGAGCGTTCCATAAAGGGCGCCGAATTTGAAAATTCACTAAATCAGTCAAATTTTTATGAATGGGGATATATTTAACATACTTACACCTGTCATTTCACAAACCTCCATAAGAAGAAATCACACGATGTGAATATTGCAAAGAAATCGCTCATTGCGGGAATTTTTCGTGGAGTAAGGCAACCGTCTTGCGCGAAGCGTGGTAGGTCGCTCCATCCTCCCGAAACCAGAGATCGTCATTCTCCATATCTTCAAAGGTAGGCCACAACCATTTGGGTATCATGTGATCATAACGTCCCCCCAGTGACGGAAACTGCAACCCCTTCGTTGTAAACTGTTCCATGACGAAACCAAAACAGACAAATGTACTAGGAAAACAACCAATGCTAAATTAATCAGAATGTTACTAGATAACAAACATGTTAACAACAGGCTTGTCAACTTTAAAAGAAAAATATGACCCCCCCCCCCCACCTCCCCATTCCAATTCAGGGTCTCGTATGGAACAATCTTTACATCCACAAGGAGAAAATTTATATATAAAATATATTGCATTCCCGGTGTTATGGATAGTAGCTCCATCGTGTTGAAATTAATAATTTAGTGCTTAAAGATGTTTTAAGGGTTATATCATTTAAGTCAAATATTTTTATTTTTCTACCATTAAGCAACGGTTTTTCTGAAGAAACCCTGGCCAGAGTTGTCAAGTAATTGTGGTATATTGATTGTTGTAATCAGTAATTGTGCTACTAAAATAGCGAAGTTGAAATTATGTCTTCCAATACAATTTTGGCAGCTACGTGCAGACCTAAAGATACTTCCGCTGTAAAACACAAAATATGTTTTTGCGCCAGTTGTAAACATTCGTAAGGAGATATGTTTATTGCAGGCAGTAGGATGTGAGGTTAATCTGTTCGACACCTTCAGCAACAAGTAGAGCATGCGTGCGTATTCAAAACAGCAATCACTTGGAAATGACAAAGCAGCTGGGAGGCGGCGGCGGCGCATAACTTTTTGGGGGCCGCGAACTTCTGGCTCGGACGGAAATGGGACTTGGCATGTTTGATGGTCGTAAAGTCCTGGGAATTTAATACAAAATCGATAGCTCGCTTCACGCATACCGTCGCCCTCCCGATCGCGGAACGGCGGCCGCGTCTGGATGCGCACTGTGCAAAGCGCTGCCGAAAAAATTGCAGAGGAATGGGTTTCTTGATCGTTATTTTGGAATGTCGCGCATTCAACTATATCGAACCTTGTATATTTTGATGATACGTAAATATTATTCTAACTGAAACCACGTTCAATACTGAATTGGTAGCTTCTAGTGAAAATTCTGACATGTATGCAAGCAAATAGCAGCAAATTTTTCAAATGATCTGAGGAAAATATTTTAAGGTGAAACTCGTTCAGTAGATTTTAGCAAGACGGAGAACCTAGTCAGTTAAACAATCACACTTGGTCTAGTGGGAGATAGTTCAAAATCTGCGAGATGGTTAGAGCTTATCTGTATTTATTTTATTTTGGATAATATGCATTAGAAAACTTTTGAAGAATTTACACAAATTTGTACATGGTCGCTTAAGTATCTACTTTATTATGCACTATTACCTTTGTTTCGGCACCACTTATGGATAGTTGACTGAAGCTCATTGTTGGGGGAGAACGTCTTACCACAACAAACAAAGAATAATCATTGCATGGTGACAACGGTATAGCGACAGTTATGTTGAAGCAATGGGTTGCGAAATGTTTCCGGATCAATAATGTACAACTGGAGCAACTGTTGGCATATCTCCACAGCTTTCTGCTGACCGATGAGTGTATGGGAAACCCTTGATCATGTTGAAGCAATGCGCATGTTTCTATCTTCCTTGACGGCGTTACTTCAGTGACTTGCAGTACTGCTCATTGGTAATGCTCTCACGATAGGGCAGTCAATCCATCAACATCATTCGCCGTTTCTTTTGGAATAAAAAATTATTTATACCTACGTTTTCGACCGATTCAACTGCTGTGACCAGACACTAAATAATATTTTCGGATTGACGTTATACAATTGCAACAACTGTTGGTTTCATTGTATCTTCTCATATTTCTCTCTCTATGGACTGGGGAAAGTACGGGGAAACCATTGTGCACTAGCTTTTGTTTTACGAGGCAGACCTGTTGCTTGTTTACCATTAATGTATAGCTTGTGCGCATTTGTCGGACACCCGCAGTCAATCTTTATCATCTATCAAAACAGTTCTGCGATGCGTTTTAGATTTTCTACACATTGCACTAACTTCATATGGATGTCTCCTTTCCTATAAAGCCCATCACTATCCACGATTGTCCTTTCATGATTTTCCGCTTTGTCTACAGTTGCCTCTTCACGAAAGACTACCTTTCTAGCAACGCCATTTGGCTATCTTCACACGCGCACTATGCGCGAGTTTCAGTCTGCAAGACAACCAATAGGGTTTTGAGGGGGAGTCCCACTCATTTTTGAACGTTCTAATTAAGACGCTATTACACCTGAATTTTTGATATTTGAGGAAGGGAGTGTATGTGCAAAATAAATTGTTAAAATATAGGCAAGCCTAGAAAAGTTATAAAGTATTTTTGAGAAACTACAATATGATTTTTTTATTTTCATTATTTAATGTTTCTTAGAAATGCTTAGTGTTCTGTTTTTCTCCATTTTCTCCAAGCGGACACATACAGTAGAAGATCTTGGTTTTAGAACACTTCTTTGATTCTTTGATTTTTAAAATAGTTTTGGATATACTTCACTACCCGCTGACTTCTTTGAGTGGTTTCATTAATGTCATTTCTAACTCATCCAAAAATAAGCGCCTCAAACGATTTTTTGTCATGCCCACTGGGTTCTATCTTTGGCTACTATTGTTTCGAAACTAGCACTTAGATACTTTATTATCGGTATCGGTAGATGAATCGGACAGTTTACAATTGTTAGCGTTGTTAATGCCTTCTAATAAAGAGTCTTCCTCCTCTGATACGACTTTACCAGAAATATTACCAAGATATTCATTAAGTAATTTTTTGAGTTCAGGTTGTGTCAAACATTTGAGTATAATTCTTCACTCACTGCTTACTGTATACAAAATAGCCGAACTTCAAGCGTACAAGAAATGTATAGGTTTCAGAGAATATAAGTTCTAACAGTTAAAATATTGTGCCGTTAACCCCACTTGGGGTCATTTAATGACCCCAACACAATTTTTTGGTTTTAGGAAAAAATATACAATATCAAAACTCACCTGGAAAAACAATGAAAATTGACGTTGGGGTCGTTTTTTTGCTCACCTGGTCATCCGAAAAATATTATCCAAGAATTTTTTTGTTTTATGAGAGATTGAGTTTTTCATCAAAGGCTACAATTTGCTTTTAAATTATTAATGAAGAACAGGATGTAGCATTTGGCAGATATAGAAAATGCAAAAGGAAAATAAAGATAGTTGGAAGGCACTCAAATACTGATAAAAGATAAACAAACCTAGCAGTCTGATTAGTTTCATAATAAATAAAAAATGTGAAAAAGCAGTAGTGTTGAGGTGAATTCTAAACAAGGCCGAAGAGAAGGGTGTGTAGAAATAAAAGAGGTTGTTTATAAGGCAAAATTGAAGATCCATGTTGCTAAGAATTTTCATCAAAAAAGTGAAGATGGTAATTTGGTGAGCGAATTAGGTGAGAAAGTCTAAAACGACATTTTGAAAAGGTATTAAATTTAGAAGAATAGGACACAAATAAAGCAATAAATAGGGAAAGAGAATAATCGACGTATTAGGAACGAGATACCGAGTAGCAACGAACAACAAACCGCTCGAAGGAAGTGGTATCCTAGTATAGTTTTTAAAGGAAGATGAAATATTGTTGAAAAGAGTTATTGTGAAATATGGGAGTTATTCATTAAGGTCATACTTTTATTAGAAGTTTTATCATTTCTCTATTCTTTTTTCTAGTTTTTAATTATTTTTACTTTTGGTCTTCTATCTCTTCGTTTTTTCTGACTTTTCAGTGATTTCTTATCCCTGATTTGTTTATGTTAACCAAGTGTTTTGATTGTTGCTTTTTGGTTACTGGGTATTTTAGGTATTTTCCCAGGAAATGTTATCAGAACTAGCAGAAGGCAGCAGCACGAAAAGCGTGTAATTTTTCTACTTTTACTTTGTTTTACTTTATTGTTCTTGGAAATTCGGAGCTAATAGTGAGGTTGCCGGGGTTGTTTTGTGTCTCGGACGAGCGGCGAAGGTAATCTTTCAATATGCAGACAGCTGCCGTTGAGACCCTCGCGATGCTTGTACACACGTGTGAGGTCTAGAACGCGGCTAAATAATCCTGAAGTTTTCGGTGGTACTAGAAGGCTCTAGAACAGGTGCTGAAGGTACAAATAGCACGCAGTAAAGTAGCAGAGGGAAGTAAAGTTACCGAAAGCGAAGTTAACTGTTTTAGCGCAAAATAAATTGTCTTACAAAGAAATAGAGTTGTAGAGTGTGATTTTAGATTAGTAAATACTTGTGTTAATGTTAATTCAATTGTGAGTAAATTAACTGAGTAGCTTAATTAGATTTAACCGTATTGAGAGTAAAAACGTTTAAAACTTGAGCAGTTTTTGCGTTTCTAATATTAGCTTCTCTATTTAGATAAGCAGAGATTAGTTATATCGATTAAGTAAACAATAAAAATATCCATTGTGTGTAAGTTTCAACTGCGCAGTAAACAAGCGTCCCAAGCATGATGGGACTGTGTAAATACCTACAGGCCGGGCGGCCAACCGGCAAACATGGCGACGATCTCGGACTAACGCTCCTTTCCTTTATTATTCAATTCTGACCGGCCCTGTAATGGCACCGAGCACGCGAAATCCTGCATGTCGGCGCGGCTCGGCACGTCTGCGCTGATGGAAGTGTGGCGGGCGTTATCTCCGCCGCTAATTGAGCTGTTAAGGCTCTCGTATATTTTTAAACAAACACTTCAATTATTTATCGGCGTGACGCTAGCGCCGGCAAGCCCACGTCCCCGGCACTCCAGCGCTGCGCACTTAGCGCTGACATCTGAGTAATGAGCAAAATGAGCCGCCATAGCCGCCATTTGCACGTAAATTGAGGCGGTCGCCGGATTAATTGCTGCGAATTTTCAGCTGCGACAGCATTCAATTTCAGAAGCTAATATTTCGTATTTTCAGACTTCCCTGCATCGTCCTGTGGTTTGCAGGATGTAGTTTTTCTTCCTTCCATCACCTAGAGATGCATTTGATTGGTTGTAAACCGATTCCCAGCTTGAAGATAAGCTGGGAATTTGCTTATTTTCTTATTCTTCCTTCTTTTGGTTCATTAGTGTATTTTTAACTTCTAAATAATTCTGTTGTACTGTAGTTACTCTTGTCTCTGATGTTTTTTAACCAGCACATTCTTCTTTTTACATCTTTCCTTCCTCTTATCTTTTCTTGCATTATGAGACGTAAAGTGGGTATTCTTCTTCCCTTATTACATGTTTTAAGTATCTTTTTTCTTTTAATGGTATTAATAGTTGATAATCTTATATAATTCTGTATATTAAACTGGTTGTTTTTTTGATTAAGTATATCTTCAGTCATCCATTGTTTTTCGTTTTTTAGGGGTTGAACTTTCTTGTGTTTTAATATTTTTGTATTTGGTTCTGTTGCCTCATTCACATCTTTAGTTTTTCCAATTTTGCCTTTGACCGAAGTTTTTATTTATTTTGATTTTTGTTTCGGAATATTTTTTCTTTTCTCTTAATCTTACTCTATAGCATGTTGGGTATCTTTTCTTTTAGCTTTTTAAATTTGATATTGATAGCAAATGCTAGTGGATTATAGTTGGATCTTATGTCTGCTCTTTGATATGTTGTGGTTTTCATTACTGAATTTCTTTGATTTACCAAAATTAAGTAATTTTTTTGTAATTTGACCATTTTTACCATCTGAAGGTGACTCCCAGGTATAAAGGTGTCGTTTGGAAAGTTTGAAAATTGAATTTGTTATAACAAAGTTAGCGTCTTGCCGTAATTTCACTAAGCGATCACCTCTCTCGCCCAATATTAGCTGACACAATCTTTCTCGTTATCCTTTACAACTTTGGAGTTGGTTACCCATTACAATTATGATTTTCTCATTTTTTGATTCAATAATTTTATTGATAACTTCCAGCATAGTACGTTATGTCGTTTTTAGTGGGGTATTTGTTTGTTTTTGCTTAATGAACATTACTTACGCCCATAATATCAACATTAACCCCACGATGTATACGCGGAGTCTGATAGACCCCAATTCTTTTCTATATGTGGAATCATTAAATCTTGATAATCTGATTATGCTGGATTTGTATGGACCTATCAAGCACGTTTGATAATTGGTGGGGTTCTAATGACACCCATGGAATTAGTTTATAACCAAAGAGATGCTCGAAGAAATTTGTTTTTGTGTAAACAAAGAGGGAAGATGATTTTAGGAGCACAAAATAAACAGTGGAAGAACGTTTCTAATGCAAGCGGGAGTTGCTAAATCCAATGATGGTTCGGATCCTATATACTGTACAACTATGGTTGTAAATAGATTTGAAGACATCAGAATATTTCTGAAGTTCGACGATAAGCGCACAAGGAATGTGAGACAATAAACAGATAAGTTAACCGCCATTAAGTATATATGGGACATGTTTATTGGTAACTGCAGGAAAACTATATTCCAGGAGTAGACATGACTATAGATGAACAGCTTCTATCGTTTAAAGGTAGATGTAGGTTTATATAGTATACGCCATCTAAGCCATATAAACTTCTGACTAATTTAGGCATTCTTGATGTTTCTTGACTCCTTATGGTCGATTAAATGTTGATAGGTGTTGTCTGTTAAGTATTGTTGTTTGTCAACGCTCAAGACTATTTCCTGAACGGGGAAATATTAACTTCGGTGAACTTCACCATGATGATTGTACTAGGGTTATCCAATTTGGGAACATTAATGCAACGGTTACCAGTTGCCTTCTGCAATATTATGTCGTTGGTCCACCCTTACCTTTTTCCAGCTCCTTCATTAAATGCTGTTGACTTGCATGAGTTATCCAGCAGGATACACCGCGAGCAGGCGAGGTTATCATTTAGGTTGACATATTGTGAGCACAAACTCTTAAACGTCTTGCTCGTTATACCGCAACATATTCCCGTTTTAATTTTGCTTACACACTAGATAACCATCAAATCTGTATTCTGCCTATTTCTTCGATGTAAGTGAAGCAGGTGCTACAAAGCGCAGACTTTCAATGAAACACTGTCTCGAGTGGTTCAAAAAATCAGTAAGACAGAATTTGTTGAGAACCTGACGAGGGCGGTCAAATAATACGATGGATTTAGGTAGATCAAAGTGAGGAAGTTGGTGTCAGTTAAATACATGTTTTCCGAGTTTTACACTACTATAAGATGCAGCAAAATTCGGAAGATAATTCCGATCCCAGGCGTTGGACTTGTGCAAAGGCAAACTTCTACATTAATGAAAAAAATTACGCATTGGGAGGTTCAGGGAAAATGATGATATGGATCGTCGATCCTTCAGTACCACCTTAGCATACCGGATGCGCAGGTAGTTGTTGAACCAGCAGCTATCAGACTGTTTGGTCCTTAAGGATACCAGACCTCATCCTTACGAATTTTGATTTGTGGGGACTCACGAAAATACTTATGTATTAGGAGAAGATTTTCGATCTCTTCTTGTTTTTTATTTTCCATTTCTTCGTGAATAATTACAAGCTTAGCACACCAGTAATAAGTAGGATTTAATGCGTTAACATGCCAGAAACTTGCCGTTTTGCTGATTTAAATGCATTAAGCAGCTTTGTGTGTCGTATTGTCGTGAAATATAACAAAAGTATTGTTTAAGTTTGGCTTAGCCAGGTAAATTCAGTTGTTACTACGAACATTTGTTCTTTGACAATGACTGCAATGGGTTCTAGGCTAACAATAAGTATGCTATTTATTAAGTTAACTACAATTAGACGATTGAGGTGTAATCTCAGTTCCCTAGTTTTCGGCAAAGGGAATGGACTATTGTGAGCCAATTTTTTGTGTTATCAAAGTTAACATGTAAACACAACAGTTCCAGTGAACAAAGCAATATCCCAAAAGTATTTGCCTTTTAAATCCAAAGATAACAAAAGCATTAATTTCATACTTTCTAATGCTATGTGTGATTCTTCCTTTAAAGCTTCAGTTTGTGAAATCAGATATAATTGCACGAGGTTAGGAGTCGCGAGCTCCCAGCCTGGAGCCAATTTCCGGGCCGCTGTTGGGCATTGTCCACACCACGCACGCTGGGATTAGACCCGGACAAATCGCCGCGCCCATTTCAACTCATTACCGCCAAAAATGAGTTGTCAATTTATCAGGCCTTTCGGATGGAAACTCGGTTGCGTCACGTGCGATTGATGGAATAGAGCGTGATGGATGGCCCGACTACAATTCGGTTCTTGCTCATTTTTCAGCGCGCTTTTCGAGCGCTTTTCGAGCATACGACGGGCAAAAACGCGGACATCGCGCGCCGAGCGCGGAAAAAATTGGACGTCCAGGGAGATAGATGCATTAGGCTTGGCGGGCCGCGGGCGCCGAGGGGCCTCTCCTTCTAACTTCTCTCCATTAGTATACAACTTTCCCATTATGAGCCCTCCCACAATAGCTGTTCTGAATCACTGCAGTGCCCGTTAAGTGTCTCGTGAAAGTTGCCTAGAAGGATCCACTGAAGATGATTCCGGAAAAGGTTCATACATATTGAAATTAACAAAAATATAAATTGATAAAATATTTTAACAGAATAATTGAAATATAACGAAATTCCGAATCGTTACGGCCGAGCGACGAACATAATAATGCCTTCAATATGGACAGTGCCGGGACTGCTGCTGTGCTTGTACACTTGCAGGGACTAAAATAATGTGGAAAATTTCCAGTGCTACTAGAAAGGTCTAGTACAGGTGCTGGGCGTATAAATAGCAGACAGCGAAGCAGCCCGGGGAAGTCATAAATAGACAAATTGTGTTATAGGTAAATGGGGATATAGTTGCTAACCCCTTGTGTAGTGTCAGTAAATTAAATAAGTAATTTAAATAAATAAATATTGATGATTGTTCTAGACTATATTGGAATATTTACTTTATAATCTGTACTTATAGCTATGTGGTTATCATTTATTTGGAGCACTAAACACTATTTGTAGATCGGAGATTTGATTACGATAGTGGCCGGTGTCACAACCAACTTATTTTACAATAGTATTATGAAGAACTACTTAACCATTGGAATATATTCTATATCTAAGTCATAGAGAAGTAACTTTGTATGTTTGTATTTTTATGGTGCTTCAATAGATTTAAAAAATAATTCCTGTATTATTCACTGGAATGAGCCGCCCTCGTCTTCCATTTGATCAAATTTTTCGGCCAGATTCCTTTTTATTCTTCCAGCACCGAGCCAACTCTTTGCACAGATGGTTAAGTAGGTTTATGTTGAATCACTAACTTATCCATTGACTTTAGACTCTTTTCTTGCCTAGTCATTTCTTGGTCAACTGTGATAGATGTTTCGATCGCTGTCATGATGATACATGAAGCTTTTTTCGAGAATATTTCTTTTATATGAAATCATGCTTTTGTTACTTGACTTTGTATCTTTTTGTTATAGAACGACCGATGAACGTTATCCCAGCTGTTATAAAGAGCATGAATTTTAACTCGTCTAATCAAAGTATTTTATTTTAATCATCTAGACTTCAATACACATGCGCGTGAGCAAATGTTAATCGGATAAATCAGTTTTTGTCATAAATCGTCGACTTCCTTATGGAAAGTGTAACACGTAGACCAACAATATGAAGACGATGTCTAAGAGCGTAAACCGAGGACTGAAACGTAGTATTTGTGGCTAATTTGTTAGATTAGGTAAAGAGAGATGAAAATTGTGTCAAATAGGTGAGATGTCGTTTGAGGTCTTCCGGGACTGTCTTTGTTAATAAATTTGCCATTGACAGCATAATGTTTTGGAAGGTGTCAAAAGTATTTGTTCTTATACATTATTTCCAATCAGAAGCAAGCAATCGTTCGCCTCCATACTCCATAGTCGGCAACTGATACGTAATATGAATATTTTTCCCACGGGACATCTAAAGTATGTTATATAATTCCTTTTAAAGAGCATGAACTTTGTCTTGCCTGCCCAGAGCGCTTTTTTTCAATTATCTACATGGAAGAAACATTAATCGAACAATCCAGTTTTTCTCATCTTCTTCACCAGACGTGTGGTACCTAGATGATGTCTAACAGTGTAAACCAAAAGAATCGTCGACGACAATGAGGCTTGAGACTTGAAGCCGAGACTCTGTTTCTTAATAAACTTGCTATTGATAGCATAGTATTCTGGAGGATGTCAAGGTATTTCTTCTTATCCTTTATCTCTTAAACTTGAAGCAATCCCCGCATCTTCATTGACTTGCCTACATAGGGGTTAAAATAGAATATTTTGGCTACAGGACGCCTGACATATTTCTTCAATCTCTTGCAAAGCGCACAAACTTTAATTTTTCTGATCAGAGTAGTTTTCCAGTCATCTATACGAAAAAACATTAATTGGGCAACTTAGTTCTTCTTAGCTTCTTCACAGGATGTCTAGTACATAGCTTATGTCTGACACTGTAAACTGAGAGGTGGAAAGTAATGTTTGTGGCTAATTTAATGGAAAGATCGGTGATTAGATGGGGAGGTGAAGAACGTTTCTATCGAATAGGCAATTCGAAGAAATGCTACTTTTGTTGAAACATCCTGACATCTCCACTGACCCGCCTCCATGCTTCATAGTCAGTAATCGGAACAAGTACTGTATTAAGATATTGAATCTTTTGCCGATAAGACATCTGATGTACGTTATTCAATCTCTTTCACAGGGAATGAACTTTGACATATTTGATAAAAGAGGTTTCTTCATTTATCTAAACTCGGAGTATAGTGTACGAGAAAACGTCAAGAAGGCGAAAATGTTGACGACAGTAAGAGGACGCTTAGATATAGGTAAAGAACTTTCTATCGAATAGCCGATAAGTCATTTGAGGTCTACCAGGACTATATTTCTAAAGAATTTACCATTGATATCTACCTACACCTGAGGTAGAACTCTTGAAATGAAGACTAACAAACTTCGAACTGATCACCGACCTCCATTTGCATTTTATAGTACTGACATTCTTTAACAGTAGTGTTTTGGACGTTGGAAGAAAACTAGTGACTTCTACGAACAAAGCGGCATTATTGCAAATAAGCAAAAATTACAGAAAATTGACAAAACAGTCAAATCCTGTAAAAAAATAAAAAAATCTGAAGAAGTGCAGGATGGATTGCGTCAAAGGTTATCACACAGTTGAATATTTTTGGAAAATTTGAAGCTTGTTGGTTCAATTGGATCGATTAAAAATGAACTCTAAATCCGGATGAAAGACTTGATTAAACTAAAGGAATGCGGAATGGTTGTATAATTGAAAAAATGAATATAATTTAAATTTGTAAATATTTGTTAGACAAAAATATATTAAATATCTACCTTGTAGTCGGTTGGAGTTGTATCACCCTGTGTTTTTGGTCTACCTGTCTCTCTCCATTCCTTTCTCTTGTTGTTCGACTGTATGCCACTTAATGTTACGGTTTTCATTGTACCTTTTACTTTTTCTATCCACGTTCTTCTCGGTTCTCCTTTCTTCTTCTCTTTTATAAGATTTTGCTTCGAACATTCTTCTTAACGTTTTCTCTTCCCCTCATCCTCATACGTGCCCGAACCATCTACTTTCCTTCCTGTACTGTATCTTCCATTGGTTTTGTTTTCAATATTTCTCTAAAAGTATTGTTCTTTATTTTATCTTTTTATTTTTTTTTTATTTTTCGTATGAACTTCATTTATTAGCTTTGAATTTTGCTTATCTGAGATTTGGAGTGGCTATTTTCTTTAAAATTTCTGTTCTTTAGATATTTATTTTTCTGACAGAAAGGCGTTCTTTATTCCATTGAAGAGTCTTCATTTATTTATTCGTCTGTTTTTCCGTTTTTTTGATATTGCTGCTCCTAGGTACTTAAACATGTTGACTTGTTCCAATGCTGTTTATGCCAATTTTATCTGGTGTGTCTTCCCTTGCTTATGTGCAATCATTGTTTTGGTTTCGAGTTTATTGATCTTCATGTTAAGTGATTTTAAGCTGTTATTGTACATATTTAAGTTATTGTTAGTTCGCCGTTTATATTGTTTTATTTGGGTATTTAGATACCTTCATTCAGAATTATTGTAAACAGCAAAAAACTTAAGATGCACTCTTGTCCTATTCTTTTTGTTATTTTTAACTTTTGTAACTTCTCGTGCTTGAATTTGATAAAATTCTGTCACTCTTTCTATTATTCTGTTATTAATTTTTTTCTTCCAGTATGTTCCATTTATCCTTTCAAAGGCTTTTTCTAAGTCAATAAAACAGAGATGGATCTCTCCGTCTTTTTTAATTACCTTTTTAATTATTTGATGTACTATGAAACATGCATTCTGCATATCCTCTAATCTTTCTTAATTTTATAAATCAAATATTAAACTACTCTCATAAATTGTTTCAAGGAAATATTGGATAGCTTCTGGTATATTTTAATTTTTTTCTTAAAGAAGTTATTCTTGATATATAATGTCCACCTTTGGCTTTCATATCGTGCTTGTTTGGGTGGCAACGCATCGATTATGCAATGTAAGGACTTTAATGGAAAATATATCACGGTCTTCTTTCAAAGATCATGAACGAGTAGCCCAACGGGATTAAATTGAGACTTGTCGAAAAATATAGGGTCCGGTAGGAAAGTGTTACGTTTTTGACACGGATATAATATTGGTAGTAGGGGAACTAACACGTGCACAATGGTTAATATACACTCATTGTTAGTTGCCATGGAGCCATGGACGATTAAACAATACTTTTGTTGCAACCGGTCATTTCGTGGTACAGACACAGCGAGTATTTCGAACCCACTTTAATGTTGGTCGACGCGGTGCCGTCTCATCTCGCCCAACAATAGTAAAATGATTTAACAGCTTTAGAACGAGAGCAACTGTGATCGGACACTTAGATTACCAGAAAACATCGAAAGAGTTCGCCAGGTTGTGGAGGTCAGCCCTCATCGTTCAGCGCTGCGACATGCTCGCGCCTTCATGTTAGACAGGTCAGATCATTGAATTTTGCACTTTGACCTCCACTTTTATCTTTACAAAATCATGGTGGTTCAAGGACTGAAGAAAAATGAATGTTGGAAACTACGGAAAATGACTGTATTCTGATGACGAGTGACAAGACTCATTTTTACTTATCGGTTGCTGTAAACAAACAAAATTGCCGGTACTGGTCGGAAAATAATCCACGGGAAGTGCAACGGCCCTATAGAGTGAGAGAGTAACTATATGGTGCGGAATAGCCCAATTTGGCAGAATTGGACCCTAGTTTTTCTGAGAAAACAGACGCACTGTGACGATTACTCACAGTGTTACCTTACGATGTCTGAATTGAAAAGACATCGAATTGCCCGCGATAGGGTTTGGTTTCAACAGGGAAGGGACTTGCCATACCTCAAGAGTATCTATGGCTTATTTAATTTCGAGGGATGTGGATCATCAGATCTTTCACTGTGTGATTATTTCCTGAAAGCTCAGGTTTATATTGAAAAACCACAGACTCTTGAAGGTCTTTCGGAAACCATGCTTAAAAGGTGTATGGACAAGAACGGTCGCCACTTGAATGGCGTTATTTTTATACCTTTTACATTCTTTTTGTTTGTGTTTTATGTTTCTTAAATGCATCTTTGGAAAAAATAAAAATTGAAATTTTTTAAAAACATCTGTGTTAGAGTGTTTTGAAAAGCTAACACCACTCTGATGGACCCTGCACTTCAGTAAAGGCCAATTTTGGAAAAACTAAAATTTGCAAAAAAGATTTGTTTATTATTTAAGTTGTACATTTTCGTTTCCTAATCTTTCATCGAGTGGCATTTATGTAATTTTTTGCTTTACGATGTGCTAGCGAAATTTATTGCAGTCGTAATAATGCTACGTTTATATTTGGATTAAATGTAATTAAAACGGCAATAAAGGTAACGGAACTAGTTAATGTACATGTAATTGGAATACAAATCTTGCGTTACAAGGCTTCCGTTTGTTTTTCTGCTGCGGTCATTAGGCGCTAACAGAATTGCGGCGCGTTAATCGAGCGCGATTAAAGGATTTTACGAACCAGGGCTTGAAGCGCCGCTAAAAAAGCAATGAACGCGAAACTGCGCTTCTGCGGCTTCGCGGCCGCCCGTCGCATGCAAATGCAAAAAACGCTGCTTGTGCGGTAACTATTGTAATAGAATTTGTAAAGTACGACTGGGAATAGCTCGCGCTATTTTGGCGCAAAACGCGTGCAGAGTCGCTAATTTATGTTAGGATGACGCACGTTTGTGTTTATTGCCGCGTTGACGTGCTTACAAACAGCTAATCACGGCAAGCAAAGCCGACAATGCTGTTAAAACCGCTAAAAATAGCGTCTTCCGCGTTAATTGAGCGCCGGAAAGTATTTCCCTCTTTTAAAGCCCTAACGCATAATAATTTGAAAAGACAACTGATTTTATTGAACATTGCGAATCAGAATGGTGCAAATGAAGTGCAAATGTTGACGGTAGCTCTTACCATCACAAATTGTTTCATATCACATCATTGTTGACTATTGAAGAGTGCAAAGTAAAATTTTGGGATTCCATGGTCGTTGTGTTATAAAAATTTTTAAGCGTGACGGAAACTTGTAAACACTTTTCGAGCGTTTATTTGTCTAGTATGATGTAGAACATTTTGTTGAATTCTACAGAACCCACTTTTAAACCAAAATCCAGAGAGGTGAAGATATGATCAACGTTTCTTAAATAATTTGGCAAAATGACAATATGATCATTAAAGTATAGCAAAATCAGTGAGACATCAAAGAACTATACAACTGTTGAAGGAATAAGTGAAAGGGTGGAAGAAGACACAGGGGATAGATATTACGCTTAGTCGGATTCAGAGCATTAAGCTTCTTCTAGGCACCCAAAATCTCAATCTTTATAATTCTTCATAAGTCAAGGGGGCGTTTTAAATGGCAAAGCACACGATCATAGGACCTTCGGTCCTATAGTACAAAATAATCTAAGAATACCCAAGTCTTTTTCTTATCTGCTTCTTCTTTGACACCAGAAACGCCAACGCCGCATCTTTGCGTTCAGTAAAAAATCGGAAAAACATCAAAGCAAGTTTTTATTTAAAATTGAATCAGCAGTAGTTTCGTCGTTTTTTGCAATACTCCTTTACCGCGATGGTAAATTGTGAATACACGAATTTTGAATTAATTTTTTTTAATACTAATCAAGAATCTATAGTTCTTCAGGACAAATAATTTTACTCTACGGAACAGGTGCTTATCTGAGGGAATATGGGGAGCGCTGCACGATTTCTCATTTAAGTCTCCCAAGACTTGGGAGGCTATGAATCGCTCTAATCACAACCATGAAACGAATTTTGGGTATTTGTCGCGAATGTTTAGGTTACCCTTAATGCATCGTCTTATACTGCTGAAAAATGGCATTATTTATAAGATGACTTCACAGGAAAATGCCACTAATCAGAAATAGGAAAGAAAAGAATTTTGGCAGTGTAAATTATAAAAGTGGCAGCTTATAATTGAGACTTTCCGATACAGTCGTGTGACGCACTCTCCATAGTCACTTCAGATGAATAAACTTAATGCTAGATGGGTACCCCGACTTTTGTCGGCAGTTCAAAAACAGCATCGTATGACCTGTTTTTAAACCCCTGTCGCAACAACAAAAAAGAAATTGTTCGGTCTATTATTATAGGGAATCAAATCATGATCCTGTACTATGATCCCTTAACCCCCCCCTCACATGCCCCCAGTGGCTGCTATTTTTCAAAACTGAAAAAAACCTTTGAGGTGGAAAATTTAATAACGATGAGTGTTGCAGAAGGGTGTTCTGTAACAATTTGCAGATAAACCTGAGTATTTTTTCCAATGATATTGAAATGTTGAATTACATGGAAACTATAATGAAAAATTACCTTATTGTTTAATTTCTATCACCTCCGGAATATAATCGGGCCAGAAACGATTGGCTCTTTTCTCGTAGGTGAAGCAGACGCTATATAGCCCGGACTATTAATGAGACATTGTGCCTAAAGGGATGTATAAATGCAGGAAGACAGACTTTTTAACTTATAACTTTCTTAATAAAAAAATTACCGAATTGGGTGGTTCGGGGCAAATCATGGTATTGTGCTGGATCTCGGGGATTAGGATTGTCGACCCAACTTCATTGATGGAAATTTAAATGCAAATATCTACTTAGTCCTGTTGAAAGCTTAGATCTCCAAGTCGTCTAGCAAGACTTCAATACGCCAGATGTGCCAGATATGGGTGGATCAGCAACTTCCAGATCGTTTGGTCCTTAAGAGCACTAAACTTCATCCCTACGAATTTTTAACTGTGGGGACACCTAAAAATTCTTGTATATCAGGAGAAGGTTTATGAAATTGATTTAATTAATGTGCATTCGCGAATTTGTTTTGAGTGGCAGGACCACATTTATTTTATTTTGATTTGCAAAGTAGAAAGAAGAATTATCAGGACAAAAAAGAAAGGCCAAGGAATCAACAAAAAAGATCATGGCAACGATCTTTTGGAATTTAAAGGGAATTTTGTTAATTGATTTTAAAGAAAGAAACACAGTGGTAGCCACTTACGCCAGCTTACTGTAAAAATTGCACGACGTTATTAAAAAAAGGGGGAGTGGCTTGATTGTCATTAGGCTGTAATTTCCCACATTTCTGCGAAGAACTGTGGCTTTGGGGAGTTAGCCCATCCACACTCGACAGCGCAGACATTGGAACATTTTATAGATAGACCTTCAGTGTGTTTTTCCAAGGGTATTGCTAATTGCAAGATGTAATAAATGTATTAAGATACAAGAAAACTATTTTGAAAAAACCTTTATTGTTTTATTCCTATAAGTCCTGGAATATACCCCGGCCGAAAACTTTTAGTGCTTATTTTCTAAATGACTGAGTAGTTCAGTACTAGAGAAGTCAGGGAAAAAATAATATAATCAGAAATCTTAATATACCGATAGGTGTTAAGGTAAACCACAAAAGCTTATTAAATTATCTTAAACATATCACCTAAAATCACATTACATTTCACTATAAATTTTCTTGGTCAATTTCTTTTTGTTCTTTGGCAATTTTTTCCTTTACTTCAGCTTTGTTCCTTCTATCGTAAGTCTACTACTTCCTCATTTCATGTTTTCCTTGATCTTCTTCTTCTTATTTTTTGCCTCCCATAATCTTTTTGTTGTACTTTCCTCTCCCATCTCGTCATTTCTGATTTTTTGTCTTCTGGTAACTACTTTTATATATCGTAGAAATATCATTTTCGTGGCTTGAAGTTTGCTTTTTCTGCTTTGTTAGAACCTAAGGGGACGAAAACATGAAGAAAGAGTGAAGAAGGCAAAGTGATTAAATCTCGCATCACAATGACTAAACACTACAAATGCAAGAACACCAAGTTTTGCCCCAAACTGCTTATTTACTAAACTTGACCTATTAGGACTACAGTAGTTAGACAAAGGCATGAATAGAATTCATACATTAACATGGGATATCCGGCTAATTTTGCGAAAAGAATAGTATCAAATGTAATTCGACTCCATTAATGTAACACTTGAGAAGAAACATTTCCCCATGTTTAAAAGAGTGCTTTTGGTTTCTGTCAATCAGGTTTTTAAGTAGTTTTCTGAATAGATTCACGTCTTGTATCCGTACGATTAAAAACCAGAAACATTGGGATTCAAAATAATTTTATCTTTCGTCACCAGCTAGATGGTTTATGGAGTACTAGATATCCGCGTACATTCGAAAAAATGTTCAAATGGATGTAATGAGAAATACATATTCTTCTAATGAACATAGTTTTCTCGTTTTCGTACAATTCTTCTAGACTATCGTGGTCAGCTGTTTAGTAGCTTTAAATCATAATAATGGTTGTAATACGAAAATGTTAATTATCATCCAGGAAACACATTCCATCCATCGCAACTGGGCTACAACCTCTGTGCCCTTTGTTACAATCCTTTGAAGTGCGACTTGTACAATGCGCCCTACTTTTCTTATAACATTCGTCTACAACAGTTTTAGTTTCTTTTGCAACCCTTTGGTGATGCATGTTTTGTAACCTATTTTGACAGACGATTGTCAAATCATTGTCTGTTAAAATAAGCTCCAAATGAGCCGCTCCAAATGTTGTAAAAAGGGGGATGGGATTTGAACGCGTTGTAGATAGAGCTTTCGAAGGGTTGTAACGAAGGACGTAGGGGTTGTAAGCGATAACATGTTCGCACTACACCCATGTTTCAAGCGCGTTAAGGTACTATAGTGTTACGTATCTGTTGATAATGTTGAAAATGTCTAAAGAAATTCTGTGGATTTCAGCAAGCTAAAGCTATTCAATCGGTTACGGTTACATTTTTCCATATTCCCACCGCATAGTGGTATCATATGACGTCAACGAATCCGCATGCAGCGGAACAGGCTGATATCCCGATAAATTGGCTGCTATCGTGCCGTATCGCGGTTTTTGCTATTTGAGTAGTGGAACATGTTTGCCTTCGCCCGAATATTTTCGGCTGGTTAAATAAACCGATCGCGGATGTGCGGGCGCACACCTCGGCCCAACGCCCGGCGTCATGTCGGCGTCACCGTTCGGCACGTGCTCGCGCCAGAAATAGCCTCGTCTTCTGCGCTGTTTACGGTAGCACTCAAACTCTAGCTGGCACTACAGGACGGTTCTGGAGTGTAGATTAAAATATTTCATAATGATGGTGGGGTGGGGAAGAGTTTGTACGATGCTCTCCAGTGATGATTGATTTTCTTAATTGGATGTTTTAAATGTAATGTTTCACTATCATTTCATTTGAGATTCTCATACTTTCATTTTTCACCTGGTTTGTAGTTGTATTTAATTTTTTTTATATTATAAAGGATAATGTGACATTTGGCAAAAAGAGAGAGACTGGGAACATTGTGCGAATCAACATCACTGTTGCCTTGCCGGTGACACGGTAGTTAGAATAACCCCTGTCGTAGACTCAATACAAGTTTGAACTTGTTACAGTTGCTACACGATTGTTCAGAGCGTCTGAAGTAAACTTGGTTACGAAAATGAATACACAAAAGTTTAAGCAAAGTTGTGCTATCAAATTTTGTGTAAAGCTTGGCGAATTCTGTCAATTATGAAAAGTTATAAGAGCTTGTGGAGAACATTCCCTAACTATAGTCTTTTTAGAGGGCCGGAAAGAAGTAGAAGACGAACTTCGCACAGGAAGACCATCAACCTCACAAACGGACAATAATGTGAAAGGAGTAAGAGGTCTTGTAATGTTAGATCGTCGATTGACATTGAGAATAATCAGTAGTGAGTTAACATAGGATTTGGACATGAGAAAAGTGTGGGGTAGGATGGTTCCAAAGAGCCTTATGGCTGAGCAAAAGATCAATCATAGAGATGGATGTCTTGATTTTTGTTTCACTTTGAATGGGAGCCAAAAATCTTTAGTCGCATAACCTTGGGTGATGATGAATTATGAATTTTTGAGTACAACGCCTGTCCCAAAAGTGAGAATAAGAACATGGAAAATTATTTGTTTTTTTTAAGTCAAGGGAGTGTCCACCAGGAGTTTGTGCCGCTGGGATAAATTGTTAATCAAACTTTTTAATGGAAAGTTCTTGAAAGGCTCAGGGAGAGGGTGACATATATGTGACTAAGCATTGCACACATTTGGATGCTGCACCACGACAACGCCTCATGTCACTAGGCAGTTTCCACAACGAATTTTTGACAGAAAAAGGCATTCTTGTGATTTCTTAACCCTTTATTCACCGGATCTTGGTCTCTGTGTCTGAAAAACCAATTTAAATAGTCCCACCTTGATACTCTGAATTATGCCCAGAAGAGTATAGACGAGCTGAAAGTTATTCGAGCAGAATTCTCCCAAAACTGCTACATACAATGGAAAAAGTCTAAGGAGATAACCCTGATTTGTAAAAACAATACAATTTGTAATTAAAATATGTCTCACTATTTTTCTGGAGATACAACAGCATCCTTCAAATAGACTTTTCTGCGTTACCTATGATGAGAAATAATGCAAACTGAGTGGTTACGTATCCAAGTCCATATTTGAATCATAGGGCAAATGATATTAAATTGTCTTTATCCAAATTTTTGGTAACTAATGATGATTACGAGACTGATATAAAGAGATGAAGAAACTCGAAAGTCGTAATGGTTTTAGGTCAACGTATTTGCAGTGGCGAGAATTTTTGGATTTGCCGTGTATTAGATAGGGTACTAACAAAGTTATGCAGTTTGGTTGCAAGTGATGTTGCACGTTGTTTCCAACCTCCCCTGTAGGCCATAGCACGAATCTGGATATTAGTTGCTCGTAAGCTATGGTAATGTCTTTGCGCCACAACTTTACACGCGCTTTGAGTGTTGAGTCTTAAGCTGGAATGTTATTGTTCTTAAGGTATGATAAGTTGTGGTAGTGTCATATTATTCGAAAACTGCGCTGTCATGTGACCTATCGCTAGATAGAAAAGCGTATGACCATTTTCCCACCTTCACGGGGCAAAAGTTTGTTTCTTTTGAGTATTCTATGCCATGGTTTGTGGTGCAGCAAGAGACCAAATAAAACTGAAAATGGAAAATCCCTGTATGCCAACAGTATCATGGCAGGTGACGAAGCATGTCCTTATTTTTATTATGTGGCCACTAAAGCCCAAAACGCAGTTTTTCAACGACTAGGGCCTTTTCATGGCGTGGGATGATGTTACTGAGTGGTAGCTGTAATTATATCACTTACTCATTCCTTGCACTCGCATTTCTTTTCACTACTATTAAAATGGCTAGCACTCTTAAATAATAGACTACTTTATCTAAAAAATTAAGTTTTTTAGAAATAAGAGACCCCTATTTTTGAAAATTTGAATTTTTCTTATAGAATTATCGTTTCCAAAATTAAAAATTGGTTTTCCGCCTATAGTGACGTATTAAGATAAAGAGCTATACGACATATAAATGGAAAAGGAAAGCAGTACTAATAAAAAGAGAAAAACAGTTGAAACCAATGATACACCCTCTTATCCTATTGCCACTACAAAATTCAAATTATAAATTTAAATTAAGTAAATAATACTGACTTTTTTGATTTATGCCAATTTACTTAATTACTTATGTATTTTTAAAAGCCGTTAATTCCAAAAACCTTTTATTTTTTGTCGAATAGTACATTTTGTCAAGGAGAACCAATTGGATCCAAATAAATTAGTTAAAAAAATCGTAACTTAAGATAAATGCAATTTCGACAAATTGCAGACGCTCCCTGGTACGTAACGAACCATACATTGCATACTGATATTCATGTTCCAACAGTACATGAAGAAATCCGTAAAAAAGCCATCAAGCATCAAGCCGTTTTAAACAACCATCCTAATCCGCTAATGGAACAGCTTCTCGAACCAGTGCTCAACAAAAGACTCAAAAAGCTGTGGCCAAGTGAACTATTTTAAGTTAATGTGTATTAGTTATAATTAAGTTGTAACAGATGAACTAATTTAAGTTATTTGTATCTCAATTATTTAAGTTTTAACAGGTGGTATCAATGGATATCCCCCTGATCACGTTCTTAATATTAGTACATCTAATAGCTGTCAGCACTTTAGCTCATAGAATTTTGTATTATTCTGATTGATAAATAAACTCCTAATAAAAAATTTTTTTTTTTGACGTTTGACAGATTAGCGAACTTGCTTACGACCATAGAAGATAATATATTTGTCAGCCAATAATAAAAAACCGTCTTAATGAGATCATCCGCAAGAATGAACAAATTACGATAAGGGATATGTGTACAGAGTAGATATCAGTTTCACTGTAGTTGAGACATCATTAAGTTTCCACTTGCCTACGCAGGAACATAAAAAGCACAAAACGTATGTGTGAGACTTAGTAAACAAGAAACTAAAAGCAGCTATGTGTTGTGGTGGTAAGAACATCAAAACTAATGTTAAAGTCATAACGTTTCTGGTTGTCTGGAACTTGAATAAAGGCCACGGCTCAAATTAAGTAACTATTTGCTTACAATTCTATTGTATTTTACGTAACTCTTTTATGGCCAGCATTTGGAACACCTAAATTTCCATCTAGTGAGATTACTGCAGAAAATTTAATAAAGTCTTATAGTAAAGGTCAAAGTTATAGGGTGAGAAATTTGATTAAAACATTTTTGTTAGCTGTAGTTTTTTTTTCTAGATCTCTTGGGTTGCGTTTGAAGATTTTAGTTTTTCATTCACTGTTAGGTACACTTAGATGCAGTTCGAATTAGCAACTGGTGGTTCTTCTAGTGTATTTTTTTACCTTTTTTAGACCCCTCGCCCCAAATAAAGAGACGAAAATATCTCATTCTAGCTGGTATGTCATTTTATAAAATCATTGTTCTTTTTCAATTTTTTTTAATAAATTATTTCAACCACTTATTGCTTTGAATTGGGTGTTGTTTGTAAAAATCTAACCTTTGTTGCAATTAAGGTCCCATTATTTTTAAAATGGTTATTTGATGGTACTTGATTTGGACCATAAAACGTTTTTTAGTATTTGATTGTCTTCATTTGGTTGCTTCCAATCCATTTATAGATTGAATTTCCTTTTGCACTTACAATTACCTTCTTTACTTTTTTCCTTTCCAATCAATGAAGAAAAACTAATTGAGATGTACGACAATGGTTATGGTTTTGGCACGGTGATTATAGAGTAGATGTTAATTGTTGGTGTCTCGCAATTTGTAATTGCTATTACAAATATATTCATTCTATTTGGATAAGGGTCTAGGCCTTTGAGTAGGTCCTAGTAATCGACTTTCTCTGTGGAGAAGTCAAACTTAAATGTGTTTTTGTTATGTCAAAGTATGACAATATAAACCACAAAGCTGCTTTTCTACATACCTCTCCCCTTCTGCTTAATGCATTTGGTTCAATGAATGATGTCACTTTTGTAAAAAGACATGGTTAGTTCTACAGTCAATTGCGCACGAATTCCTTCACTAACTTTTGCTTTATAACCTTCCAAGGCATTTTTTAGGGCTCGAACAGAAGATAATCACAAAAATTTTAATTGGAGTTGTAAGAATGATGGTCGATTATTGTCCAATTTGACTCGAGTCAGAGTGACAGTGTGGGGATTGGCGTTGCTTTGCTTCTAATTAGAAAGCCGTGTATTTTTGCTCTACAGGCAGCTTTTGCCTTCATCACCCGATCGCTATACATAGAGTGTTATAAAATTTTGCAGTATCGAGTAAACTATGGTTGCATGTTGTGGCAACTTGAAGCGTGTTGAGACATAATGAAACCTCTGAATATTAGGCGTTTTATTTTTAAAACAATAGGTTACATCAAGGCAGTTTTCCCCCTCTTTGTAATTAGTCTGGAGCTTCCGACAGATATCAAGTCTTTTTGTAATTTCAATAAACTTTTATTATTGGCTGGGTACTACCATGACCAATACCTACTTTGAAGTAAATTTCGACATACTGCGGCTTTGCTGGTGCAAATGTAATACGCTTGAGTTATATTTTCGACCTGGTTTCGTCCCGTAGCACACGTCCTATGCCATTTGAACATCTGGCTTCTCGATAATGCACCTTTACTGTACTATCAACGTAGTATGGACGAAATATCGGTTGTTTTAACATTTTTCCTGTTAAAAAACTTATTATTGTTTTATGCACTGATTCTAGATATTGTCTATTCAGTCGTTGCGGTTGCTTCTGGCAAAATGATAAAGACTCTTAAACTAATCTGTAATTCTAACCAACTCCAGTTCTATTGTGTATCATTAGCTTAATTTCAAAATATTTTTCTTCTGAGGTCAACAACTTCTAACTACATGTGAACTGACGAATTTATGTCTCGAGATTGTAGCGAATTACAAAAGGCAACGAGTGCATGAAATGACCGCTCTAGAAAGTGATGTATAATCGCATTCCGTTGCAATCATATTTTAAATCGAATTGTTCTCGGCCTTACACGAGTGCAATTTCTATTCCATTTTCTAAAACGCAATTATGCTTTAATGCCAGAGGTTTCCAGTTTCGCAAGTACACCGCAGCCAATCAATTCCGGATATTCTACGTCAGCTGCAAGAAAATAAGACAAATTAAAAAAATGTTTATGTTAGCGCTGGCATTTCAGGCGCACAAATTCTCCGAACGTAGCTACGTCTGTTTATTTATTTATTGGGCCGCCGAAGTGTATTCTGTTTGGTTTGAGATATGATTCATGGATTTTATTGGTGATAGCACACAATGGAATGTTTAAAAGATAATTCCTCACTTATACGGGGTTTGTCCTGAAAATAACCGGACTGGCTCTGGCGCGTCACGCCACGAGTGGAAAAACTTGTGGTAGAGGAATGCAGTGGGGGATCGAGCAGCGGTACGCCGTCGAATTTTATGATAAACCCGGAAAATTGCGTCTGTCCAGATATTTCTGGAACCTGGATTCTTCACCAGGAGAATGCGTCGAGTCACACGGCGTTGATCATGAGTTTCTGACCAAAAACAATGTGACAACGCTACCACTTCTGCGACTTTTCGCTGTTCTTCCGGCAGAAGAGAGATACCGATTTGAAACCATTGAAGCTGTTCAAGCGGCCGTGACGAGGCACCTCAGCAGTATCTCGGAAAATGAGTTCATGTTGGTGTATCACCAATGAAAACATCACAAGGGGCCTATTTTGAAAATTATTAAATGTATTTGATAATCACTTTAACAAATTGAGTTTGCCAGGATCGATCCGGTTACTTTCTGGACAAACCCTGTAGTTCTTATGAAAGTTTAAATAAGTAGACTACAGAAGGTTTCTGCGTCTATACTAAAATAGAAGCCGATATCTGACCGTCAAAGAACTTAGAATACGGCTTTGTTGTTCTTATATATTTAATCTACAATATATTTACCATTTTTGTTATGTTATTGTCATAAACATTTTTTGTTATTTTGTACTTTACGGTGGGTATCGAATTTGCGTTTTTAAAATTTTTTCAGGGGGCTCTGGAGCAAAGATACTTTGTATGCGTGCAGAATTTTAGCTTTCTAAATCCGGTCGTTTGGTTTGGGTGTTTTGATCAGGGGGACAGTCAGCTAATGTATCGGATATGTTTGTATTATGTACACTGATTTAGTATATTTCTTGGAAATACATATTGTTTTTTATCTTAATTTGAATCAACCGCAAATTGTTTCGTTGAATTCCTACGGGACCTACCCTTCATTTAAAGTAATATATAATATTCTCGCCTTTTCTTTCTCACTTTCGCAATCTCATTTTAGTTTTATTTCTGTTAATAATAATGGTGAGGCTCTAATGCCCGGCGTGGGAGCACGGCTGAGAGGTTAAGCCTCTCAGTCTGCATTGACCGGTTATCGCGCACCATCTCTGATGCGGGGTGATGTGATAACCAGCGCACCTTAGACAACCGCGTTATTACCGTTTGTTAGAAATGAACGCGCACAATTAATTGTTTTTAGTGACTGGATAGGTCACCCACCAGGCTTCAGAGAGTTCCAGGAATGAACCCGGGTCCGTCCACACCGCAGCCTGCGCTTCAACCGCGCGACCACTTTGGCGGTCTAATTTTTGTTAATGTCCTAGTTCAAACAGCCTTTCTTCCGGCTTCGGCGTTTTAATTTAATCTACACATTTTTAATTCCATATTCGAATTATTCTTTACCTTCTCTATTTTGTCTAGTTTATTTTTGCTTGTTATGTGGGTTTATTTGTTTTTTTTCATCCCCTACTCTTCTGGTTATCAGTTTTTTAGGGAGTGTTAACTAACATAAAATTATTTTTTTTAATATCTTTGTCCTTGTGTGTTGTTTGAGTAGAGGTCTTGTGTTTTCTTTTGCTTTAATTTTTATTGTCTTCAAGTGTTTTTTACTTTTATTAGCTCTAATCGTTGTCTGCATCATCATAAGTATATCATAACCGAAATGTTTTAATTGCTACTTTAGGGGGCGAGGCCGTGAGCTTGTCCACAAATTTCCCTTTCTCACTTTATCTCAGCTTGTTCTTTTTTTTTGTTTTACTCTTTTATTAGGAGTTTGGGGATTGCTATAATTAGATTAGACTCTTTTTTCTACCCTTTACCACTTTCTCATTTCCTTTCTTTTCTTATTTTTGTTTCACTTGACTGTTTTTCTTTACTTGCTCCAGTTTTTTCGTCCCTGTTTCTCCATTGTCATCTTTTTCTTATTTTTATAAATTATGAGCGGACTATATTTTATATTTTGTCTCCACATAACGACTTTGCAATTTTGCTTCTCTTAATTTTATTTGCATTTTTTTTAAAGGCAACCAGACTAATAATTATTGGGTTTTTATATTATCTTTGTTTATTTTTCCTGTATAATCTGTATATTTACCACTTATTTTGGATCTGGAGATGCAGACTAGGAATTGTAAATCCCAGTAAATTTGACGCTCTGCGTGTCTAAGCCATATATCGCGATGTTTCGTTTCCGTATTACCCTTCAATTTCTTTTTCTAATTCCTTAATTCCTGTCATTTCTTACGTGTGATTTTCCCTCTTCTAGTTCATGTTTTTTATTGGATCTATATTTTTTTAAACTTTTGCTTTATTAAGTCGAGAGCTTCTATAACGCCTCCATTTGTCTTTTGGACTGTATAAGTTTTGTCCCCAAGGATTTTTTCTTTCCATTTCTTTATTTGTGTTATTTTATCCTAAGGTACTATATTTGTTTAAGATTCTAATGTTAATTCTTTTTACACAACGTAAATTTATCGTTTACTGCCTGTGTTGTGTATTTGTCTATTTTCATATCTTGTTTACGCTGTATTTCTTTTCTTACACTAATTTTTATATCTTGAAAAATAAAACACTTCTGCTATCCCACACGACAATATTTCAGTGATCACTTACAGATCATAAACTATAATATTTTAGAGTAGGAGGTCTAAACTGATATATTGATCTTGTGCACTCTTTCTCACAGAAGTATTTGTGATTTTTAATTATTTCGAAAGAGAAGTTAGAGATTCAGCATGGGTTACGTTTGTGATGTGTGAGAGACTATTTGGACATTAAGCTTTTTTGAGTTATATGAAGGGTTGTAGCAAAAAATACAGAGGTTGTAGACGAGCTAGGGGTGGAGGATGGAACGCGTTTCCTGAGTAATAACGAACATTTTTGCACTATAACCATTTCTATAAAAATAACTGCTTAGAGTGCGTTAAAGTGTCAGAAGGTACAGGTTCGCATCAGAGAACATTTTTCTAATTTCTTCGGTTTTGTCTTTTGTGTCCTCTCAATGTTTTTTTGTAAATGTTTTACATGTCTGAACGTATCCAGGGAGTATTTTCTATATCATTGTTATGATTATTTCTAGTTTCCCAACAGTGTGGTATCACTTTTGATATCTGATTTAGATACTCTCTTTAGAACTATCTAGATATATATCAACAACATGGCATTAAATAGTAGAGGATGTTGTGAAATATATATTGATATTTCAATCACATACGACACCAATCTCACACCTTTACGAGAATTTTCCGTTGTTTTTTAATGCAATCACATGAAGAAGGAAAAATTAAATTTGGCGCATTCATCTTAAAATATGCCGCTCATTTGAAACTGTTGAATTTGAGTTTGTTTTGTGACCAAAAAAGGGGATTGCTGATATCCTTGACCATCACTTTATCTTTCTCTCCCATCTCAAACCATGGTTGAAATATGATTGGACCATTTGGGCTATTCAAAGATACATAACTCTTTTTGAGATTAAAACATATGCCAAATTAACAAGAATCTTCTCTAAATGACACGGACCCGTGAACCAAGTAGTTTTTACAGACTTCTATTGCTTTTAAATTTGCTTTGGAAGGTTTTATAAGTTCTCCTTGATATAGTCAACGGCTTTCGATTTTTTAAAATTAAAATCGTTGAGAGGAACGATTTGTTGTGCCAAATGTAACGACATCATTCATTTGAATATTGTGAAGTCTTCTCACTTGAATTCGAAGGTGGTTTTGAACAAAGCGTGCACCAGTGGACTGCTGCTTACCTTTGAGCTGTTAAATATTATTCATAATCGTATATTTGGTGTGCAAGTTAGCATGATTCCGTTGTCGAGGGGCGGGTTGCGATGCTGACGGCCCAGGGTTCATTCTGATGCCTGGCGGATGACCTACTCAGTCTGAAAATAATTGAGTACTGCGTTCACTCTAACAAGGGATAATAATGGCGATCGTCTAAGGCGCGGTGCTTGCCTTATCGCCTCGCATCAGAGATGGTGCGCGAGACGATCGGACAGAGAGAACGAACATATGGGAGCCTTAATCTCTGAGTTTGCAAGCTGTGCTTTCCCGCGGGGCGTTCGAGCCTTACCATTATTATATATCTGATCTGCCCACGTTATTTTAGGAGTATGTGTAAACTTATTGAGACAAAAAGGTGATGTTAGTAGAATATTTATGGTCACCCATGTGTATAATGGTGAACAGGCACAGTAATTTGGTTGGTCAGCGATGCCATCTCAAATAAAATGAAGCAATGTAAAGAAGAAATTTGGAATTTTTTGACTATACATTGTATACGGGGACGATGTGTATTATAGATACATTTAAACTTGTGTTACTTATGGGTTCAACAACTTTACGCCAGAAACGTTGCACGCGAATTGCAGGCTTCGTGTCCGCCTCATTTCGGCTATCACGTCATATCTAGCCTCGTTCTGAAAACTAGCCGCGTGCCGCAATTGGCCTTATTTCTTGTGGCGCTATACGGACTATATACAATTCCATCATTCAGACGACTGCAGGCCAGGTTCGATCCGTCCAAGAACTGCTACTTTAATCGCTATCAGTTTCGCAACTTCCTGTTTGCTCTGAGAAAAATCTCAATTTAATTAAGGCTAATTAAGCCAAGAATGGCGTAGCTTCCTGCAAAATCCAAATCATTGCTGCACACGTAGCCGAGCCCGGAGTTAACGACACGCCCAGGATTGAGTTAGAAAGCGCGATACGGTATCTGAGAGAAGTTTGTTTATTTAGTATATTTATATATTGATTTGTGGGGTAATGTGTAACATATCGCCTGCGGCTAAAAGAATCGGAAAGTGTGTCGAATGCTTTTAATCATACTGTAAATAGTTGACAGATAAAAGGATTTGCCCGTGACATCATCGTACAAAATGTGAGAAAAAATGTTCTTTGCATTTATTTCCAAAACGGGGAATTTTGGTTAACCACAATTGATTTTGGCAGTCTAAATAATGTACCACACCATACTTTAAGGTACGTTGATCTAGTCATTTTCTTTTTCTCTCCCTTGTCACCTTTCCAGCGATTGTTTCCGACAAACTGATTTCTCATCGTGTTCCCATCTTGCTGAATACCTTGAAGGCTCCTCGTCGAATAGTAGACGAGATTATATAAAGTGATATCAATCTCGTGGCGTATCTATTAAGCAAGAGACAATCCAATTTTTATACTTAGGTGTCCTGTTTTAATGTGTGAATTTTGAATTTATTGAATTCAACGTCTATTTCTCTTTGCCTTCCCTCAAGGAAATTCGAAAATATAAATTTTAATACCGTCTGCTTTCGCAGATTTCCGATCTTTGATAATTTTGATCCAATTTAGTGCGATTAATGTAATCTACAACACCGTCTAGTTATTTGAACGTTTGAGTTCTCTTTAGTCCTCCAAGCTATCGTCACACAAATCATATTTCCGTAAGATAGATACTGACTATTGTTTCTTCCCCTTTTTTTCACTTTCTTTTTCTCTCCCTTTTTCTTTCTTTTTGCCTCGCGTTCTTTTCCCTCTCTTTCTTTCCTCCCCCACTCTATCTACTTTTCCCTATATTTCTCTGCAATTTCTACTCTTCCCCTATTTCTCCCTTCCTCCTTATCTTACCTCCTCTCTCATATAGAATACTAGATGTTGATTATCTGGACCTTTTCCACATTATACATTCTCAAAAGACCGTCTTGATAAAGTTGCTCTCGAGTAGATCATATCTAGTTTTTTTAACAAATGTATTATTGGATGTCTTATTTCCAACAATTGCTCCAATTTAAACCTCAGCAGATACTCTTGTCTTCCGTTTAAATCAGACTCATATTTATCAATAGCTAGCCCCAAATGCAAACGCATCTGTTCCATTTGAGAATTTATTATCAAAAAACGTATATAGACAGTTGCCCAGAATTGAGACCTGCAGCTTGGTCGTCCTTAGTGGCAGCCTTTAATCTATTTACGCGAATAGTCTTCTGTTGTTTCCCTTTAGGTTGCCCTTCTACTTTGGTTAAAGGTAGCATTATCAAGATACTTATTTCTTCCTCAATTGTACCTTTGATTTTAAGTGAAATAACCAACGGACTTTATTTTGACTCCAAGCCTTTTTTGAACTCGCATCAAGGCTTCTACTGCTTTGATTTGTGATGTTAGGTAGCATTATTTATTAAACAACACGCCCAAGTTTTTTATATGATATAGAACTCTTGGGTTCATAATTTTTTCAGTAGTAAACATACTTATGTTTCATGTTCAGGTGGCTCAGCAAAATTTGACTAGATTTTTCCCATTAAAAATTATTTTTATATTTAAACATTGAGATTCCAATGACAGTAATATCCTTGACCTCTTCTTGAATGAAAAGTCAACAACCGTGTCCTCGAAGACTTCTTCCATTTTGTACTCATTGGTATTTTGTGGAATATATTTATTAAGTTTTCATGACGTCTGTAGCGTAATTTCAATCCATTTTAGCCTTGAAAATGATGTAGGCGTTGTAACATTTCCTGCTGCCACGGAAATCGACTTCCTTTCTATAATTCATATTTTGCTTTGTTCGTTTCACCTATGAAATTGAATTTAAATATCTTTTTGGGATTTTTCTTAATGCCGAGTCCTTTGGTATTTCTTTTCTTTTAATCGACTAACTTGACCACCAAGACAAACCACGTTCATTTATTACTTTTTCTTCTATCTCTTTTTATAAAAATCACAATTTTCGTGCTTATAAAATTATTATTGCTGTTTTTTGCTAATTGAGTTACATGTAGATTAATTTATATGTTTATGGTTTTTTGAATGACTGCAAAGATGTCTTAAGTTTTTTTGATGTATAGACCCTGATCAAAATTAGCGAGTTGATCAGCGATCTATTTTCGGTGTAATAACATCAAAAGTTTTTCCAAAGGTAATAAAATTGATTTTTAATTTTGTAAAGCCTTTTTTGAATAAATTTGGAGTTTATATTTGACCTAAGTTGTTTACCTGCTGCACCAGGTTTTTGATCTGTAAAGCTGTTCCAACATACCCTCTTAAGTGATATATCAGCTGACCACCATTACTGATTCATACATCAAATAAATAAATTAGTTGGTTGCTGTGAAAGCGATTTCGGTTTTAGTTTTATGTAAAATCTAGTCGGTAAATTCACAACCATGCGGTAGTGTCTCATCAAAAGTCCTTGAGATTCGTTATGTGCATCAGCTGGGCTGTACTGTGAACAAGTTCAACAGGTCAGCAAAAAATGGCGAAAATATTTTTTTCGTGAAATCTAGTTTTATTTGTGTATGCTAGTGCGTGACCACACGTTGTAGTCTGTTCACTTACGGTACCATTTTTTTTGAGCACCAAGTATCATTATTCAAGGACGAAGCGACGTTCTACAAATTCAGGATCTATCAGTTATCTACGAGTTAGCAAAATATCATTAATGCTGATAGGGCGTACCTTATATCATAAAAACGCAATTAAAATTTGAACCAAAACCTCAGTACTTACAAACTTACATTTAGTTAGTATGAGTATTGACATTTCAATGTTAACTGAGCTTTAGCCTGTATCTTACATGTCTTTTGGGGGTTTTAATCCCCATTTATCTATAATATCAGCCTATTAACTTTTTTATAAGCTTTACTATTATTGTGTTTTTGGTATCCTTTTTATGATATTTTTTTTAATTGGTTTGACCTCAGAACACAAAAAAGCCTAAGAGAAAGTTGGGATAGTTTCACCCAACGTTCAATTTTTTGTTATTTTTGAGGGTTTTTTCAACTTTTCTTTAATTGTCCTAATTAAAGATTTTTTAACCTGTATGTTTGCTACTAAAATCAAGGAAAGTAGATGATATGTGGCTTATGGTATTCAATTTTATGCTTAATAGTTCTTAATTATACGTGAAATTCTAGAGGGTGAGTTAAAACCCCGATTTTAACGGTAGCTTATGAGAGGAATGGGGTGGTCTGAAGGTGGGAGACGTAGTTTAATTGGTATTCAGGAAATCTTGTCTAGATGAGAGTTTAATAGCCGACATGTCGTGGACGAACGAACAGAACTTTTTTGCAGTCGGGCGTAGATTCGGAACAAGAACTTCGTTGCACTACACTTTCAACTTGAGCCTCGGGTCTTCGTTCCCGATCCTAAACCGATTTTGTTGTTGGTAGAGAATTTTAGAAGTGCTGGTTCTGTGGTGAGAAAGAGAAGTAGCAAGATACTAGAGTACATGTTGCACATGCCGTTGCTCTTTACTTATCTGGTGTGTGCCTTACGGCGATTTTTGCACAAATATCTTTGTTTTCATCGGGATACGTTAATAAATTTAAGTTATTAGGCCGATAACAGCCCACGAAATATTCTTGAAAGTTCATAGCGAGTGTGTCAGTGTTTGGTGTCCGTTGAGTAAAATGTTGAGGTCATTAGCCTTTACTTTACTGAGGATCGTTAATTTTTCGGTCCGATTTTTGATGCACTGGTTCCAATGGGATGGAGCCACAGCCCACACAAGCAGAGTTTCGCTTCAAGTGCTGCCTGTGATGTTTCTTAGCCGCACATTCTCTTAACGCGGTGATGTGGTTTGTCCAATTCATTCACCGAATTTTATACCGCGTGACTTCTTGCTAAGGGAACATCTTAAGGACGAGGTTTATAAGCATCGTCTTAGGACTCTCCAACGAAATGCACTAAGTCAAAAAATCAGTGCATTCCTTAACATATGTTGAAAAGGCTAATGAAGAGCTTCAGAATACAACTTTAACAATACATCGATATTCTCTTTAGAATTTTGTATACCTTTATCGTTTTTTCTTTCTTGAACCTAACAAAAAGAGAGCTTTTGAGATGAAATTTTTTTTGTTTTATTACCTCTTTGCATTGCTTAGGTCTATAAATACACGCAGGAGAACAATATAAATATTATTAGGAGTTTTTGTGGTTGATTATGTTTTACGTGGTTTTTCCAGCTAAGTTAACACCGTTGTTTTTGATGGTTTCCTAGTAATTCTAATGTAGATAGGATTGTCGATAGGTTTTGAGGTTTGACGTGCGCTCTTTGTTGCTGCACAGCCTTGATTGTGTTCTGGGAAACTTCACTATCTTCACGTTTCCTGTTTGGTCGAGATCGCTTTGAAGTGCATATGCTACGGTTTCGATATACCAACAGCAATTTTGTTTCAAGATTGTAATTAAATTATTCGCGAGTATCGATCGCTTAAAACTAGATCACGTCGTGGTAATCGCGGGCAGGGCGATTTTTAACCCGAAGCCATTATTCCTCGAAATTAAAAAGTTATTTCATTAACGAGCCGCCGAGCAGATTTGTCCGAGGCCGTTAATTGCAGCCAATTTAATTTCGAAATCCCGGTCACGCTAAATGGGAACCTTGGAACTTTAATTGGAGGAAACGCCAGCGTGCACTTCTGCAATTAAGATAATCCCCATGTCAGAGGTGGGAGAACAATAGCAGGGCGAGCAGGGCTGCAAGAGTGTGCGTACCGAAATTTTCGGCCGGCTTAATGGGAGGATAAACAATCGGCATTGAGGCCGCCGTTTCTAATTGTTGGGGAGACGCCCAAAGAAGCCTAACGAAGGAATTGGCGCTTCGCGCGGCGCTCAATGAGCCCGGCACATCAGGACGCATTTGTACTCCCAGCCGATGAATGGCGTAGTTGATTGCTCAAGGTACACAAGCGGAATTGATGGCGCCGAGCTGTTTGCACACAGAAATGTGTCGGTATTGATGGATGAATCAATTTACGAGTATCTTACGAAATACATACACGCATGTATCTTTCATTCAAGGAAGTATAAAGCGGCTGCTCAAATTGTATAGAAACTTTTTGGTTCTAGAAGCATATATTGTGTAGGATATGGGGAATCGGAAACGTAAATGTACGTTAAAAATCCCATCACGTCGGTTCCTGTAGGTCTAAATTGCTGTCGCAGAGTGGGGCTAAATTTTCTCTTTCTCTTTTCGTTAAAGAAAAATCGGTAGGCGGCATACAGGATTTACCTTTATAGCATAAAACTATAGAACTGGGAGATTTTTTCAATGTATTTTGAAGAGGCATGGCGGTGACGCGTTAATAATAAAAAGTGTTGCAGAATGCGGTTAAGTGAGGATAATAAATAACACAATTTAAAAATGAAAAGCATTTGTTTCTAAACGTAAAAGATTGTTATTGTGGTTGTGAGTGATAATATAAAGACGAAAGTCCCAGCTGTTTTCAGTCAGGAAGAATGAAAATTTCGTAATTTAAATTTATTGATAAGAACGAAGGAAAAGGAGACCAAAAGTCAATTGCCTGACAACGACAGAATAGTATCATAAGAGGAAAAGAGTCCCTGGAAAATTTTGAAAAGTGGGAAACACCTCACAGTATTCAAGTAAGGAAATATTTCAAACCCCTACGAAGATAAATAACACTAAAAATTCACAAAATCAAGAAGAGTAGAATCAAAAATAAAAGACACGAAGATTATAAAGTAATCCTAGTTACAATGAAAAATTGGAAAGATAATATGGAACTAATGAGAAGGAAGAGTAGTCTTAAAGGATCGAACATCAAAACTCAGAATAAGATGACGCTACAAGGAAGACAGATTCAAGCTAAAGAAAGAAATAAAGATGGGAAAAAGATGAAAACAGGATACCATAAACTCACAATTGACTTAAATCTTTCAAAAACTAGCAGAGAAAGAGGATTACGTAAAGGTAAGAGATAAGGCTAAATGAGTGGAAAAAGGCAAATTAACATTGGGTTTTGGAATGCATAAGGATTCAATAAGCCAAGGGAAAAAAGAGTAACTGAAAATAATACAGATACTTTATTAATTCAAGAAACTAATCAAAAAGGAAGAACAGCTATGGACTTAGGAATGAAAAATAATAAAAGCCCAGGAGTGGACAAGATACCAATGGAATTGATAAAATACGCAGACAAAATAGTGGATAGAAGAGTGTTTAAGCTAATTAACAGAGATGTGGAACCAAAAAAAACTATTGGAATGGAAATCTGCAATAATAAACCCACCCTATACATATGAATTATCATTACACGCAGAAAATTATAGACCAATATCGTTATTAACCATCTCACGCAAAATATTTACTAGTTTAGTTAATAAAAGGGTACAGGAACAAGTGGACAAAAATAGGAAGCTATCAGTGTGGATTCAAACAAGTAAAATCAGTTATAGATCACATTAGGGCGATACGGCAAATTCAAGAAATAAGTAACAAGAAAAGTGAAAAGACATATGCGTTGTTTGTAGACTTCCAAAAGGGATGACTCGATAAAGAGAAAAGCAGTTATAACAGCCTGAAAGGACCTCAAATTCTCTTCACAAATTACGGAGCTAATACAAATGACACTAAATAAATGAAGGAAAAACAACGGTTTTCAACGACAATAATAAAACAAAAGTGAGATATTAAAAATAAAATCAGAAAATCAAGAATTTGTTTCAAGAGAGAATATAAGGTAGTTTATTTGGGCGTGCACATTTCGGAAGGTCAATACAACGAAAAAAATAGGAAAAGATTAGCAGCAGGGTCAAGATGTTTAGGACTTACAACAAGATCCTTAGTGATAAAAAGATGCCGAGGAAAGTTAAAGAGTGTATCTATATAGCAATTAGTCAGGCTTTTAGTAACTTTTGTGACAGAAACTTGGGTAACCAATAGGGAAAGTAAAAAAAAAATTAAAATGTGGAAGAGGTAAGTATCGAGGAAATTGGGGAATTTGGGGAGGAGGTACTTGGAGGAAAAGAACAAATATAAATAAAAGAACGATTCAAGGAGAAAAATAATAGTTATGAAGCAGTGCAGACTAAGGTGATTAGGACAGTATAAGAATGGGGCTAAAGTGTACAAGGCGAAGTAGGGTGGTAAAAACAGGAAAGGCAATCTAAGAAAAAGGTGGTGGGACAGTATGACAGAATATTTAAATTGCATATAAGTAAGAAATTGGGTATCTCGATGCACTATTAAAGTCGTATTTTGAAGTTGTTCTTTATTATTCTTTCCTGACTTCATGGCATTTTACATTTCGTATGACTTGGTGAGTTCTAGAGCAATGTTTATAAAAGTTTTGGTTGAGTTATCTCCATAGGAAGAAGGTAAGGGGCTTGGCCAGGTGGCGTCACTGCTTTGAGAGATTAGGCGTCCAAAAAATATCTCTCAGCACTTGAAGTTAAACTCTTGCTGCGTCGGCCGGAGCGTATCGAGATTTAGTGCGAAAATTTTTGGATGATTTGCACGTACGTCTTGGAGGTGACAGGTAAGATATTGACGGGTCAAAAAAGTTAAGTCTAGTAACTCCAACTTCATTTACTGCACATCAAACATTGACAGATTCTCTATAAAGAGGCTTCTTAAGAATATCTCTTGGGGTGTTATCACTATAACAACAAGTTTTGTTTATTACTAGGTAGAAACGCACCTCGGAAAGTTTGTGTACAATTTCAAGGCTATAATATGCAACGTCTTGCTGCATCGATGTTTTTCGGTGACTACGCACTCCCCTTCTCATTACAGAACAAGTATTTCTTAAGTTCCCTACCCATAATAAAACCGATTAAGGCGTAAGTTGAAATCGAGCCCGAAGAGCATGTAATTTTGATAACAAAAGCTCTCTGTACATTTATTAACGACATGTTAGCTACATAGGCAACTTTAAAATAAAATTATTTTCCTCATCATCGGACCACCTTTCGCTTCATGGCCTTTCGTTGAAGTTATGGAGGGAATTTTGCCCCACCCTGTATAATGTGCTGGTTCGTAAGCATCGTGGTATTGTTCAACTGTCAATGCCATTGTCTTTGAACCAAAACAAGCAATCAATCGGTATACATATATGCTTTGTCAAAGCGTGTGTATTTTATAGGATGCACTTCCGTAATAGACGGAGAGCTAGCGACAAAAAATCAACGTGATAAGGTACAATTTTTTTCTTTTATTATATTTGCAAAAACAATGTAAATACCAATTTTCAGCTTTGTACCATGTCGCGTTTTTTTCCTTAAAAATTTGCATATTTGATCCCCCACCCACGCTTTCAGACATCAAACTAACTTCTGCCAATCGAGCTTTCCCTTAATTTAGAATAGCACTAATATTTTAGGCATAAATTACCCTTGTACCTTATCACGTTGATTTTTCGTCGCTAGCTCTTAGACTATAACTTCTGTTTGCGCCGTTCTAGGAAATTTTATTTGCAATTTCGAATAACGTTCCATTTCCTGGAGCTGGCGTTTATCCTTATAACTAGCATTTATTCTTCCATTATTTTCCATTGTGCCACTTTTGTAATTGTGAGAATGTTATCACATAGGAAGTTTGTTATATAATAAAGCAATTGTGGATTATGCAAATAACTATTTAATTGGTCTCATTTGTATAATACACTGTGTAACGTTTTTCTTGATTAAATTAAAATTTATAGAGGTCTATATTGCTTTAGGTTGTTTTTTTAATGGAATTATATGAGTAGAAAAAATTCGTTTAACCCTTTTAAACCTGAATTTTTTAACAGTAAAAAAATGTTGGGCTTAGATAATCACAAGGATCACATAAAAACTTGAAAGATTGCTAAAATTATGAATTAAAGAGATGTGGTAGTTGCCACCACCAGGTTTTCATGAAGCAAAAAATCGTTAAAGGAAAATCATTTTTTTTTTTACACCACTATTTTACATGGTAAACTTTAAGACAGTTCCTTATTTTAGAAAGACACCGTGGTGTCTGGCGCTTTTTACATAGTATTTGAGAACAACCTGTGTAAGTTTCGAATGTCATGACCATCTACGTGTGTGTGATGCTAGTGGAAAGACCAAACTTGACCTTTTAAGTAAGTAGAGTGGATTCACATGGCCCAAAAGATCCAAGCTTTCCACTATTGCCTAAGTAAAATCGAGCAAGTCATGTTTTTGTACTTGAGTGCTTTGTTTATCTTCTTAATGTTATAGTCATGCATTACAGACAGCTAGATTATAGCAATGGAAAATTATCCTCAATGTCCATTTACGGGATCTAATAAAAGTCCTGTAAAGAACAACTGAAAAATCATTTTGGTTAACGTCTTCCAATGAGATAATGTATACACTCTGACTTTTGTCCCACCTCCCTACTTCATCTTGTGGTTCTACTTTAATAACATTTGACAAACCAACAAACTTCGACAATTTCTCCATCATTTCAAACAATAAATTGCTGATACCACGCCCTAAAGCTTTCAGTTCGGCTTCTGACTTCAAGGAGTATTTTTCGAGTCGATTGGGCTGAATTACTAGCTTTTTTAGCTCTTCTAGCAAAGGTAACGATGTGAAAGTATTCACAAAAAAGCTTGTGATTGGCATTTTCCTTAGTTCTTTGATTCAAATGAATGACTAAACCATTCGTTGCTGAATAAGCATCCTGAGGGTTTGGAGAAGAATGGTGGAGCCTTGGTATGATAAATTATGCCTGATTCACCACCTAACATGGACATTTTGACACCCCATGGCTTTTGTCTAATGTAATGCTTGATGCACATTTGTTCCTTGAAAGGAATAATTGATTTATTATTGCATATGTTTTCTTCTAGAGGGAGCTCTTCATATCATTTTTAGAAAGATTGGATGACTGGTCGAACTTTACAGAGCTTATTGCTCTTCTCTTTGCCGTCACTAACATTTATGACATGAAGATTATTTATCAGCAATTCAAATCAATTTCTGGTCAAGCCAATGCCATCAAAAATGCATTATTGTGAAAGGAGCTCAATATACTCTTAGCTTCGGAAACTAAACAATTTCCAATGAGTATATGCATGGCAACGTACAGTTTAGGTTTTTTCCAGATTTTTGTACTGAATACATGTTTGTCTTCTCAGCTAGAACAAAAAAAAAATTTTTTCAGAATAATAATTTGAGAAATATTGGAATGAAGCTTAATCTTGTTCATTCGTGTCTTTGTATGGAGTGTAATCAACAACTGAAGTATCGAAAGTGTCTCTTTTTTTATTATTTTCCTCTTTGTTGACTTCGGTTGACATATCTCCACAGATAAAGCTTGATGTTCTAGCAATCTCCAACGATATGTTTGTTGATGCTTTTTCAACTTTCCATAAAATACAACAGTGATTGATGTCACACTAAATAAACAAAAGCAATTTAAATCAGCAATGTGGCACACGTCTTCGGTTCAGAGGCTTCATGAATGCAGCAGGGTCTGGTGGTGGCATGAGTGTGAAGCAAAATTTTGCTATCCCAGAGTTCGAAATGTGTTTTGACCGATTTGGATGAAATTTTACCAAAAAGTCTAAAATTTTGAATTGTAAATGTTTTTGGCGTGGTAAAGGAATTTAAATTTGATCTTTTCGTTCAACAACCAGTTAGAAACACTTATTTATGCTGGAATAAAGACTTGCTTTGAGCGAGTAACTGGACTATACTGTGGAATTGTTTCATTTCGTAAACTTCGTCCTGGAATGTTTTTCGAATATTTTCATATCTATGCTATGGCTTGGGAAGTCACTCGCCTCAATTGCTTCTTTGTTAAAACATGAGAGAGCGTGTTCTATGAATTGCTACATTGTCTTGTTGCCAAATTACGATTTAGTTTGTTTGTAACTTTCTAGAAATATGTACCTTAATATGTACCTTAAGTACTGCTGCTCAAGACGCACTTTGATCAAAAAAATTCAGAACTGCGAATTATGCCTAAAATCATAACGTAGCCACCTTCTAGTTGACGCTGTATTTGTCCAAATTGTGTTTTATTCGTGCTGTAGGTGTCCATATTATCAGAACCACCAAGATAAGAATGCTTTCCAAGTTTTAGGGTTTATCTTAGAAACTAAGTGGCGATGGACAAAGTTGGGTCGGATCTATTTGGTTAATGGGAGTTGTTTTTTGCTAATTTTATAGGTATCACTCTCCAGGTGGCGCTATAACTCCATTCCAAGAGAAAGTTGTTCTTTATTGAACAATTAGACAGTGGTCGGCCTGAACCTCTATAGCAGTGTGACCTCGGATAAGGTTTAATACGCGTCGTGATAATTTTTTGTATGACCAATTCGTTTTTCCATCTTCCAACTTTTATTCCTTATAAGAACTTATTTGAAAATTTGCATTTCTTGGAAGCTTTGAGATAGCATTTGAGTAAAGCATTAACATTTTTTGAAGAACATGGATGATTTCTTGACGTAGGGTCTTAGTTGTAAACTTAAGCTTTGACATATCCTCATAGGAAGTGAGTGGACTGGCCAAGAGGCGTCGTTACGTTGAGAGAGTAGGCACCCAGCAGACTCTGGCTGCGTTGGCTGTGGCCTTATCGTGTTTGAAACCAAACGTTTTCTGTTTGGAGTGTGTTCTTCCTCAAAAAAGTAACAGCCAATTACCCCAAGTGTACCAAGATTCCACTAAATAGTTAGCTGTGAAGAGGATTTTCATGGATATCTTGTAGGTTGCTACTACTACCGCCAACAAAAGTTTTCTTTATTGACTCAAACAACTACATCATGTGGTACACTTCCTCATTTTCCTGATCATATTCCTTAAAATTTCTGTACTACGACCACCTTGTATGAATGAAAACAAAGGTATTGGTGTAAAATTCGCTGCGCAGTACAACTAGACAAGTGAAGCGCAACGGTATGTTTGCGCGCAGTGTACCTCGGAGACTGAATCTATATTTTCTAGTGTTTGCGGTCTTCCTCCCTCTTCGTTACTACAGAACAAAGAAAATCGATTTTCGATTGGAAACAGAGAACCGAAGCGCAAGTTAAAAGTATATTGTGCGGTTATAACAAAATTATTCTTCAAAATGTATGCTTCGACAGCGAAAGATCTTTGTTTATTCATCTACGATATGTTGGCTACTAAAGTTTCTCCTAGGTAGTATTATGATGAGCAAAAGGTATCCTCACGCGTTGCGCAATGGATTATTCTATCTATAAGAAGACTTGAGGCACAATTCAGAAACAACACTTAAGAAGACCCGAGGTTACGTGTGGCATAATCAATTTTTGGGAAGACGAAAAACAGTGGAAAATGAGGTCACCGACGTCTCCTGGGAACCAGCGTTATTGAGGAAAATATTCGAATTGCTCGCTGTCTTTTTGAGGAAACAAAACTTGTATATCGTTGGAAAAGAATCGAATTCCTACTCCTATTTCAGAACAACGTCCAGCACTCAGACTTACGACACTGCAATGGTTATTTGTTTGCATCACTAAAAGATATACTTGGAGGACAGATATTGACTAAACTTTTTGAGTTTTTACTTTTATATGTCTAATATTCTTCCAAAAATCTCATCCATATCGGGACGGCAAAAATTATAGCTTCTTATGTGTAATAACCGGTATTTATCTCTTTCCATTATATGTCTGAAATGATTCATCTTATGTTTTTTAATGCTTACAAAAAATTCCTGTTGTTTTTTCTTTAACTGTTACATTCTAATTTTCCCGACGGAAATGGCCTTTATGCTGTCTATTCGAAAGTTATCGCATGGTCACGTAAAGGGGCTTGTTGAATCCACATCCAAAAGAATGTTTGGGATATCTTTTACTGTTTTATCTTACACCGTAATGACCATAATGTTATGTTACTCATTGTCTGCTATGTTTAATTTAATTATTTGAAATAATTTATAAAAAATATTTGTTAAATGTTTGAGTAACCTTTCGAAGTGAAAAACTACATTATTTTAAAATACTTCTTTGTTTCAGGTGAGTTCACAGTAATATATTCTACCATGGTCATTGCTATTAGTAAGTATATAGATAATAACATAAAATTATTGTGTTAAAATAATTGTTGGTGTATCTTTAATAATTTAATTATAAATGCCAAGTTCTACGCGTAATATACATTAAAAAACTGCAATTAAATAAATTATCTAATAACTTACCTTTGAAATGTTGAAGATGGGAAGCATGATAAGTAATCCTGTTTTAGTTTGACCGTAGTTGACCTCGGAGTTTGTAAACCGGGTGCTTTGTCTAGATTTAAGAATTTTTTTTACTAAATCTAATAAAAAATCGTTAACACATATTTGAGGTGACGTGCTAACAGACAAACATATTACAAGTAATAATCAGCGTTTTGGCATATATCTAGTACTTAATCCTCGGTTTTGTGCCATTTGCAATTTTTAAAATGCAGAGATATCTAGAAAAATGAAATAAAGATGTTAAGAAAAGTCCAAGGACGAACAATTTGGCATAAAGAAACAAATGAAATTTTAGGTCGTATGTGCGAAATAAAAAACATGACATGAATTAACATAGATGTAGTACTTCTAAAGGGAGAACAGTGAAAACAGCTGGAGGTAAGCCACTGGAAGGCTAAAAAGCATAGTACGTCCAAGTGAAAGATTGAAAGAAGACTTATAGAGGAACTGTAGAAATTTTGGTAACACAATGATGAAGAAGCAGACAAAAATGTATAATAAAGTACTATAAAGGAGATTAATATTTAACTTAAATTTCAAAATAGTCCTTTTTGCTTTCTATACATTTGCGCCACATTTGAGGGAGTTGGCGAATTTCTTTTAGGAAAAAGAGGGTGGTTTGCAGATGATAAACTCATTCAGTGTTCTTCAACAGAAGTGAAGCGAGTATGTGGCAGGTGATATTGCAAATGATAATCTGAAGGAGAACACGCAAAACGTGATAAATCGTTTTCCAAGAGTTTTGGTGTTGTACGATCACGCGATGCCTTGAAGCAAAATGATCTTTCGTCTTGCTTTTGCCCTATACGCAATAACATCTTCTTGGCGTGCCTAAAACCGCGGTTTTTAAAGTACTTATGTGGTGATGATTTATTTTTCTTGGCAAAATACAATATTTTTTATTGAATTTGGAGAGCAACGACCTAATGTTTACTATTATTGTCAGCTGGGAGTTGTTTAAAATCTCACAACTTTTCTTGTAAATCTTGAATATGGCTTGGTGTTATTTGGCCGTGTGCAACAGCAGATTTTCATTTTTTGCATTGTTTGGTTGTTCAGGACATTCGGTATCATGTACGTTACAATTTATACTTTTAAACAATTGGAACCAATTCTTGCAGGTACTGTAGGAAATCCCATTCTCTCCAAAGCCCGCTCAAATGATTTCGCGGGCTTCACTGACAGGTAGTATCTTAAATATTGCTTGTTTCACTATATTACTATTACCACTGATTGTAGGTTATGTTCGCAGAAGCGGCACGTCTTACAGCGCATTGTAACGTCGACAGATGGCGTTTCACTGTAGCTATATTTGAGGTACTATATATGAATATGAATAAGTACTTGTATCAATTGAAGTTTTGACTTAAAAATTATTCTAAGTTTTTTTATCTTTATAAAAAAAGTTGTACAGAATCTCCAAAACTTATTGATCAAAAAACAAAAAGTAATAACATTAGTTTTGAAAATATAGTCCATTATGATCTAAAGAGGTATATATATTATTGTACCATGCGTTTTGTACTATACTTTGTCCTTGGAAATCAAAAATTATCGTACTTGAGTCTTCATTTCTTTGACATTTTTATACTGCCTACCACGGATAAAGTATACAACTGATCGAAATAAGTAGCAATCGGATAGGAAAAGGTCAGTGTCATAGTCAGAATGAGAAGAGTTTACGTATATCTAATTCCAAAATTTTCTCCTTTGTTCTTTGGACTACATTTATAACTTGTGTGTACAGTTAACTTGAACGGTTTGGGATATAGCTTCCGAATTCCTAAAGGAAGTTGATTCTCGAGATCGTAGTCGTCACTTTTAAATTTTTGGAGTCGCACATGTTTTTATCATATTATAATTGTAATGCAGTATTAACGGCTCCTGAAATGGAAATTGAAACTGTAAAATGATTGTAAATAAATGAATGTTTTCTCAAATACAGTAGACAACGTGGTCAACCATTGTTTCCTTTATTACAAAACTGGTGGAACGACGTCATCGACACGGTTTGAGACGATGCATTGTAAGATGACACTACAGTTCTAAGTTAAATCATCTGAGGCCATGAGGTCTTATCTATGGTTATGATCTCTAAATCTAGAGCTTTGAATTGGACATGATAGCTTACAGAGCTTAATTGGTAAAAAATCAATTAAACTAATCTAATTACTAAACGATATCTTCGGCGTTATAGATGTAAGTTAGATTTAAGCGTAGTTATACAGTTTTTAGGCACAACACACGGATATGTGGATTTTTTTTATGTTTAGGAAATTTTCATGTTTCTTTGAATGTTTAGAATATTATAAGACAATTTTGTGATACAGCACAACACAGATTCCGTAAGAGTTTGATGAATACAGATATTTTTTTCGAAATCGCCATCTAAATTTTCAAAATTAAATATGAAAAAACTGCGCGAGTTTTGGAAAAACAGTACAAATAAACATTTTAGATGAGGATCCCTGGTTAGTAGTGGTAAGCCGGGTATGTACCTGAAAAATATTCTATTTTCACTCTCACCACTTCTTGAAATACGAAAGTCGTTCCATTCGGTTATTAGGACTCCGTCTAAGTCACTGTATAGTACTTGGGTATGCGCACCCTGAAAATTTTCAAAAATGCTACGAAATCCTTAATAGTCGTAGTCGATTGGGTTCCAGCGCTGCCTGCTCCTTTTTTTAAGCGCAGAAAACCAAAGTGGCACAGCAACCTTCCCAGCTTAATTTAAAGGGGTTGTCGGGGGCACGCGGAGCTCGCAGGTGGTTCAGCTGCAGAACATCCTAAACAGCCTCTGTCTCGTTCTGGCAGCGCTCATGTTCGAGAAATTTTAGTGGTTTTCATTTTTCTCGAAAAATTCTAAAGCATTGGAACATCAACGTATTAGATATTTACCTCGTTTGTGTTCTCTTCTTTTTATAGACAGATCGCTATTATTTTATTCTATAGTCTGTTACTTGTTTTGTATTTTTCAATTCTTGATTAAGGTACAAAACCGAATTCTGAAAAAATTCACGGAACAGCTAGTTGTAAGGAATACGGCCAACGACTAGGTAGGGTAAGGCTTCCATAAGGTCGCGCACCATCTCTGATAAGGGGCGATATGGGAATGTACTACGGTGTAGCTTTTCTTTTACGTCTGTGTAGATTTCGATCCGGGATCTTTTCTGCTTTTGAGTTTCCAGCCTGCTAAATTCTTTTTTGCATATGTTGGGATTCATTACTAGTAGAGTAATCTTAACTTCCGAAAATCTTTTTATCTATATTTTGGTGTATGCAGATGCTTCTAATTAGGCCTAAATATCACGATCCAATAAATCTTCATCAATATTTCTAACTGAAATTAAGGTGTTGTAACTGCAGATAAGGCAAATCCCCACTTTATGATAATTTCGATTGGCTGCATAATCAATTGTGAGATATTTCCGTTCCGTTTGAACCATAACTTTCGGCTTAATATCTTTAACGGCGGTGTTCTTCAAATTCTAGCAGTTGTTAGGGGGAATTGCATAACTAAATAATTGTTGACATTTATCCATGATTCCAATACCCTCACAGGTCAGATTCTTTATTAGGCCCCTGTTGTATTACTTTTTTTGCAGAAACGAGAACCAATTTTACAATCTTGAGGTTTATGTTCGGAGGAAAGCAATTAAGAATTTATTTGTGCAAGATCTTATTTGCCGTTGCCTTTCAAATATAACAGAATGTAAAGCGAAACATAAAAAAATAACGGAGAAAGAGCTTTGTTTGCTTTATGTTGCACGTTGTTTTATTTATTTATTTTACGAGTTCTCCGTGTATTTTGATTGGATACTTATTCCGAGTTACAGAAGCTCTAACTTATTATTGATTGCAGGATAAAGGAGCCAATCAAATTAAAGCTGGAATGAAATTGCTCAATTTAAATTCAGTTTTACGAAATAGATTTTTCTGGTATTGTAACATTCGATTTGGTTTGAGGCAGGTCGGTGACCTTATTCATTTTTTATACATTGTATAAGTATCCGGACACATCCCTGGAGAAGTGGATCTGGTGATTACGTGTATTGAAACGTCGTATAACGAGAAACAAGTGCAGGTAGTAGCATGTGTTGCTCGTACACGTATGTTGGAAAGATAATAAGTAAGTCGGTAGAGTTGAGTGATTTTGAGGGTGGCGTTATCATTGGGTGCCGTCGTTACAATAATATTGGCGTTGCGATAGGTAGCTAAATCAACTGTAAATGATGATATTATAAAATGGAAACGTCTCGGATGGGAAACAGTTGTGAAACGAAATTATATGCAACATAAACTTATTGATTATAGTCGTCGAACTCTACAGAGGGTAGTGAGGAAAAAACGAATATCCACGATGGCAATGATTACTCCTGAGTTTCACTTATACTGGTGTCAAGCTCACTTTCATTGGACTGCGGATGTGTTTGGGATACTAGGAGAACGTTTTTATCCGAATGCATTGTGTCAATAGTCAAGTTTGGTGGCGGAGGCATCATGGTTTGGTGCTGTTCCCATAGTCGGAAGGATGAACGCTGAGATGTGCCTTGAAATTATTGGAAACCCTGTAACTTTCTGGCACTAGTTCGAGGAAGGACCTGTTCTGTCTACACATAGTAGTTTGAAAAACTGGACTAGCCTTCAAAAAGTACCGATTTTAATTCATAAATCGATATGTAGCGTTTCATTACATTTCAGATTGGAATCTTTGGATGATTGCGATGTTTGAGTTGCTGCTCTATAGCATAAGTCCATATTGGTTTGATAACAACTATAAATTAGAATCTTGTCTTCTGTTTTTAATCGATCAACCAATTGAATGCTTTTGTATTTAAATCTGTTTCCTTTTTTTGCAAATGTCTGTTTTCCATTTAAGTTTGCTGTCCAAATATAGACCTAGATAATTCACTCAATATTCTTGTGGTATCACTACACTGATTATAAGGACAGTTCGATCTTTTCTTAGCATAAAAATTACATGCTTAGACTTTGCTTCAGTCCATGTTTTTAGAATGCATAGGTATTCTTGTAAGTCTAAATGAGCTTGTTGAACACTAGTATTGCAGTATCATCAGCAAATGTGCCCATTGTGATGTTTAGTGCACTTGATATATTAGATGTTTACAGTATGTATAATAGTGGTCCGAAGACATTGTCTTGTGGAACTCTGGATTCAATTGGTAGCATTGCTGATACTTCTGTTTACTTTAATTCTAAAGTGCCGATCAATCAAAATTAATGTAGGATTTTAGTAGATTATAAAAGTTTTTTAATTTAACGAAGCAGGCTCAAGTGCCAGACTTTATCAAATGTCTGACTGTCATTTAACGAGACCGCAGGGCAGTACTTTTTATTATTTAACGATTCTAGGATTTTGCTCGTTATCTGATCTGAATAGTTGAATGGACTCTACTGAATCCAAATTGGTGGTATGGTATTCAGTTAGTTCAATAATTTGAAAATTACAGGTAATAAGCTTATAGATCTGTAGCAGTTGACTAGTTTAGGGCCTTTACCAGATTTCCTGGGCTGGTAGTGCATTCTAATGATTGCATATATATGTAATGCTTTTTGCGGAAGCTTCTGAATCATCTTTGTTGTGATAAGATCCAAACTAAGTGCTTTTTTTACATCCAAGAGCTTGATTTCATTTGCAAGTTCTTTTGGTGAGATACGTTTGATTGATTGAACTATCTGTGATAGTATCTGTAGATATTCTTCAATATCTTAACCTCGTTGTTATGCAGTTGGAATACTTCACAGAGATAATTTGCAAAATCATATGCCTTTTCCTTGTCGCTTTTTGCCCAATATTGTTTGTCTGGTAGCTATAGGAAGTTATAGGATTTTCCGAGGTTAAAGAAACTGTATAGAAGGTCATATCATTTTATGACTTTTTATTTTACGCTAGTTAAAGGCATTATCTTATCACAGCTAATTAATACACTGCAGAACCAAAGTAATGAGATTTGGAATGAAGGACCAAGGTCAGACTAGATTCACAGTGTGACCAATGCAAGCAAGAAAAAGTTATTATTCCTCGATTTATATTCCCATAAATTATTCCGAGTCACTAGTAGCTCGTTGCCCCACTCATTTTTGGGTTAATTAATATGGGCGCGCTTAGGGTCAATATGGTTTTTGGCAATTAATTCGGCCTTATCTATTTTTGCGCGCCCATAACAATCGGTGCGTTGCCAAATGGATGTCTGCAGTAAACGACGGTGACTTCATCCCGGAGGCAAATGAAACCACCGAGTGAGTAATCGCCGAGCAGCGCGATTGCAATAATTAAACCCGCGGAGCAGCGCCCTCGTGCGAGAGACGTTGCCAGCGCGACGGCACGTAGCGTCCGGCAGTCGAAATGCCGAGCACATACAGGCACAATTTGCAATTCGCGAATTAATAGCGCGGATCTCGCCTGCGAATGAATGGCGGAGGAGTGCCGCGTCGTATGAAATCTCTTCGTCACTGTCGCATGCAAGCAGCGCTTGCTCTAATACATGAGCCGGCGCAAGTTGAACACAACTCCCCCAGCTGTCCTGCTAATGCGCTGATGGGACGGGCGGCGGCGTCACCGCGATGTTGCGCCCCAGCTGAGCTTTTATCGTCTCCTATCCAGAATAGATTTCATCGGGGCTTATGGAGTATCAAATGAAACATTTGATTCAAAAAGTTGAGGTGAAGAAGTTTTTTGAAGGTTCTGTTGAACCCTTGAGTAGATAATTACTATGTATCTACAATTTAGTGTGCGTTAGCCTGGCCGCGCTGTTGAGGCGCGTGACTGGGGTTCCAGATGACTGGCAGGTCACTAAAGTAATTGAGTACCTGTGTTAATTTTGATCGAACAAAGAGTAATAATGGTAATAATAATTGTCGAAGACACTTGTCACATCGGCCGAGATCAGAAATGGTACGCGACTACCGGGCAGTGAGGGCCTAAACCTCTCAGTTCGTAGGCCGTAACTCTCGCACAGAGCATTTGAGTCTCACCATTTTCTACAATTCAGTATTACAGTATCTTGTCCACGCCTCTGCAACGAAACGACCCCTTTAAGGCGTGATGTTGGGGCAATATTAATCTTACTTTAAATAAAATGCGCAAAAAATTACTCAAAAGTTTGTACATTATCCAGACTGTCATTAACAAAGTTCAGCCTTCAGTGCTGGACCTTGAAAATCAACAGAGATATATAAAGATGAAAATTTCTATCGCAGAGTTTAATTACCACTTGAAAATCTACTACTAGACTTTCGAGAAATTCATTCGTCAGTAATAAAACGGCGTTGCCTATAACACGATCCCTAAGCATAGTCCAGAATCGCAAAAAATATAAGAAATTAACTATAGCGATGGCGATTGTTGTTCCGCAGCTAAGAAGAATAAGTTAGAGTTTTTCGATACTTCTTTTAACATTCCTCATTCGTAGGGAGATGACATTCTTTATACTGCCATCACTAAGCACAATTAAGATAAGATGCTACTTTAAGAATTAGCAGCAGTATGAACACGACCCTATTAAGATTAGGAATGTTATCACAGACCTATAAAATAGTGAACTAGAGGTCAAAGACCTTAGAAAAGCTCTTCCGTGGAAAAATAGTTCTAAACTACAAAAATCACTACCGAAATGAAGAGCGTACAAAAACTGACATACGAAGCAATTATTGTTGAGACAAATATCTCTAGCGCAGAGTATTGTAACGCTGTCTAAAAGGACAAAATATAAATTTTTAACGTAGTCTCTTTGTAGAGAATGGCGAAAGATTTGTTGTTTATATTGCCACCGAAAAAGGCAAGCCCAAATTCATACGTTTGGACTATACAATGTAGCAGTAAATTATATTTTTCTATAGACAATTTGCAATTGAAGGTTATTATTCTGTTTCCTAATACTTGTAGATGACATCTAATTGTATATTACCATAATAATTATTTTCCTCTATTTGTAAAGCCTACTTGAAGTCTGATCCCCATTTGGGGCTCATGATAGATGTCATGTAGAATTTTTTTAAGATTACAATAATACGCTATTATAAGAATATCTATATTTGGTTCTCAAGAATTAGAGGATATTGTTAATTATTTTAATTTTGTGCTTCCGATAATGAAGATGAAGGTGATGTGAATCAAATAATTGACCTCGTTGAGCTCCCACCAGATCGTGTAGTTGAGGTATCAGACTGCGAAAATATTGATGAAAATACATTGGATGATGCGGTTTCAGCTGATGTATCTGGTAGTTTGGATCTGCATACTAACCGTGGACTAGAGGGTTGCGAAACACCTACAGAGATAGTGGATGGGTCTACTAGAGAAAAAAACTGCTATTTTTTCTAAATGGTTAAAGAACGAAGCAACTAAAGCGGTACTTACCATGATAGATTTTATAGCAGACCTAAAGACCAAGACGGCAGTTGGAAGTTTTCAGGAAATTATTCGATGGTGCATTGATGAGTATGGTCGTCAGGGAGAGTGTTCGATATGCGACTTAACAGAACAATCACAATTTCCAGTTTTCTACTAACTGTGTTAGGAAGTTCATAGGAATATTGCTTTTCACTGGATATTAAGCACTTCCTCAAAAAGAATTATAGCAGTGTGAAGATGAAGATTTTAATATAATTTGCATAAGAAAATGTAAGACTCACAATAGATGTCAAGAAATCAAGCGCCATCTAGATTTCAATAACAATGCACTCCTCACCACCAGTGGGAGAAAGAGCCAACATTTTCAAATAGTTAGGTACTATGGGCATCATTATCTCAAACAGTTCATCCGGGGAAAGCCTGTGAAATTCAGGTTCTTATGGGCGTTATGTTGTCCACAAAGTGGCTACTGTTATGAAATGTTCCAGTTGTGGGTCTTCATTCTTCAGTAGTATTGTAGATGATTTCTGTCATAGATACTCTAGAGTTTATTTAGAAGTTTTAACCTGATGGAAATAGTGGAGAAAATTGGAGTAAGAGCAAAAGGTACTACCAAAATGAACAATACGAACAACTATCTCAGAGAAAGTGAGAACAGTATGAAGAAGAAAGATAGAGGTTTCTATGATTATAGATTTGTCAGCAAGAATCAAATCTTGGCAGTTTTATAGCAGGATAATAGTTATGTCAAACTGCTAACAAATTATAATACAATACAGCCGAAATTATTGGCAGAGTATAAGAAAATGGGTGGCGTCGACAAGCTGGACTGGAACGTGCAGAAGTACCACATCAAAATTCGAGAAAAAAATGATAACCAATGCATTGGATATAGTGCTGGTTAATGGACACGCTTTCTACTGCCTACAATTTCACTGCTTCAATTCAGGAAGATGATGGCAAGATAATATCTTGCTAAATCTTCCCTTTCAGACCCAAAACAGGCTAGACGTCCATCGTACAAAAAACCATCAACATTACGTGTTCCAGAAGAAATCAAGACTTCCGCTACCGGGTGGAAATGTTAAGTCTGCAAAAAAAACGCAACTAGCACCACCGTGTCTGCAATGTAGGACTGCTTTGTTGTTTGGTATAATATACAAAAAATGTAACACGAGAAAAAATAAAGATGACATTTGCCATGATCCCAAATTGGAGATTGGCCTGCTTATGCCCCTTATTTTAGAAATATTCAATTAAGTGTTTTTTTATTATCGTTTACTCTCTTTAGATGCCCTAATCAATGCATTTGCAGTGTTTATTACAAAAAATGCCAGTTAATGGATTAATACGTGTCTTATATTGTTTTACCACAATCTGGGGATTATAGACGTAAAGCTATAAGTGGTCTGTTATATCTTATTTTGTCTGATATGTTTTAGTAAGATGATCAGCAATGTTTTTTCTATTTCTTTATTTATTTGTAAAACTTTAAGTTGTCAACACTTTTTTAACTGCCGGCCATTTTGTCAGCTGTCAAGTGATTTATGTTTAGTTTGGTTTGGCATTTCAACATGAATAGACTGACGCCTGAACAACGTTTCCAAATTGTGGAAATTTATTTTGAAAATCATGGTTCTGTTCGAAATACGTATCGCGCACTACGTCCATTTTACGGTCAACATAATCGTCCATCGAAGCAATTAATTCGATTAACTATGGAACGTTTTCGCACCACGTTTACTCTAAATGATAGTACGCATCCACAGAGACGTCGTACAGTGCGTACAGAAGAAGTCATTGCTGCTGTAGAGCGTAGCGTAGAGGAAGACCCGAATCAGTCTATCCGCCATCGTGCACAGGAATTGGATATGTGTCCATCCACTTTATGGAAGATTTTGCGGAAAGATCTTGGTTTGCGTGCTTACAAAATCCAACTCGTGCAAGAATTGAAGCCACACAATCACCTACCAAGGCGTAGATTCGGTGAATGGGCCCGTTGATCCCGATTTTCATAAGTGAATTTTGTTTACCGATGAAGCTCACTTTTGTTTGAATGGATACGTCCATAAACAAAACTGCCTTATTTGGAGTGATGGTAATCCTCAAGTGTATGTTGAGACACCGTTACATCTAGAAAAACTGACTGTTTGGTGTGCTTTATGGGATGGTGGAATCATTGGTCCGTACATCTTTAAAAACGATGCTGGTCAGAACGTTACAGTCAATGGTGACCGCTATAGACCCATGATTACTGACTTTTTCGTTCATCAATTGAACAACCATGATGTGCAGGAGCTGTGGTTTCAACAAGACGGCGCAACATGTCACACACCTCGTGCCACAATTGATTTATTGAAGGAAACGTTTGGTAACCGCATAGTTTCACGTTTCGGACCCGTGAATTGGCCTCCAAGATCGTGCGATTTAACGCCGCTAGACTATTTTCTGTGGGGATATGTGAAGTCGCTAGTCTACGCCGATAAGCCCGAAACGATTGACCACTTGGAGGACAACATTCGCCGCGTTATTGCCGATATACGGCCACAAATGTTGGAAAAAGTCATCGAAAATTGGACCTCCAGATTAGACTACGTCCGAGCCAGCCGTGGCGGTCATATGCCAGAAGTCATATTTAAATTATAATGCCAGAAGATTATCTTTCGAATAAAGTAAATTTCATGTCAATTTAAAAAATTCATCTTTGTTTTATTCCATTTCAAAGTTCTATACCTCTATAAAAAACACACGTTATTATTGCTTTATTTAATTGCTTTTTGTATTTACACTGATTACACAGATTAGTCATTTTTGATAACTGGCAACAAGTACAAAATGTACCATTTTTTATCTTCTTCATTTGTTATTTTGGTAATTGTTTAATATTGTGACGCACTTGAAGCAGTTGTAGTACGAACATGTTCAAGATAGTAAACGTCTGTATTTTGATTTTCGTCTTTTTTAATGGTTGCTTGCTAAGAAGTACGTAAGACTTTGTTTAACTTAGCTCAGTGTCTTATTAAACAGCCTATTTTACCCACATTACATGCTACGCGTGAATCGACAAATAAAGCTAAACGCGTATTCATAACAGCAGCACTTTGCCACCACGGGCACTTATCTAATCGCATGATTTATTCAAGTTCGATTAAGTCAGCTTTCATTATGTTGTTGTGGCCACAAGCTACACTTATCGAATTCCAATTTGATTGCACTTGATTATTTATATATACAGCGATGAATTACAAACACTCGTTTAGCGTATGTCGATTGTATTGGTTTGTCGAACAATTATTGTACAAGGCAACGTGGAAAAGTTTACGTTGCAACATTTTAGTTTGAATAGAGGATTAGCAAGATGTACAAGGATAAACTACACAAAAACGAATTGCAGAAGAAAGATGCCAGTTAAGATTGGGATTTCAGGCCAACATTATATTATTCCAAATTAAATACTTGACAAACATATGTATGAGTTGAGAAAGGCAAAAATTCTTTACTGTGTAAAAATTAAATAAAATTTAAAATCTGCTTTTGACACGTGCTAGCAGTTCAAGGTCGTCGGATCGTTACGCTAGAAGACAAGGTCGGTGATGATTGATTTGTGTCAATTGATAAATATAATTTACGTTGGGCTATTTCTGCTGTAGTGTTATTTGTGGAGGCCACAGGCCTTAAATACGCTAAACGTTTTATAATAGCCTGGAATAGCACCTTATCGGCAAGTGTTGGTAGTAATCAGTTGCTCTGAAAAGGCTCTAATTATTCTTTATTCAACCTTAACGAAACGTACCCCATCGGCATCAATGACCGTCTGACAATGTTTGGATAACTCATCAAACATCTTCGTCTTCGATGCGAAGAAATTTTTTTCCACTGACGAAGCTCCGCTTCATTAGTAAACTCTTGCCCTTGTAGATAGTGATCCGTTTATTCAAATTTGAAGTTGTATAGTTGAGTTTCCTGGACACCGTGTAGTGATGTAGTGTCCTAGGAACCAAACTTGGTTTTACTGAAGATAGGTTTTTGAATTTTTTTCGGCGATATATTGAAGTTACTTTAAGTAGCACTGGGCTATAACATTGCTGTTTTGTGGTAGCAAATTTAAATGGATGGGGTTCTTTCCCTAAGCAGCTCTTTTGGTTGGTGTTATGGCGCTGGGTGGTGGTAAAGACACGATTTCTTATCTCCCGTCATGATGGGATTGAACCAGATATTAACGGTGATAGTAGGGAAGCGGTAGCTTCTGAACGGTACCGGCGGTTATTAATCGACAGAATATGGGACACTTGGTAGAGGCACCGTACACTTCGACAGCATCATCTGTGTTGGATAAGAAACAAACTTTCTAACACCGGAGTGTGACGACACGCGCAGCGATTGTTCACCGTGATGACAAGCAAGAACATAAAGAACTGGCTACCGTAGTCAAAACTGCTGTTGGGAGTTTTTGAAAGGATAAGCTAGAAATATTTAACATGGTCGTCAATTCCATCTGGAGGCCAGTCGAGGTTTAACAAATAACCGCTGATAATGATAGCGTTGCCTCGGCTAGGACAAAAAGATACTTAATTACTATGTCTTTAGCTGTATTTAAATCTGAGGAAGTCCAGTTGTATTTGCATCTTACTCTAGAAATTCGAAGGACTCGAAAAAGTTTTACCTCCCTTAACTTTTATTTGCAAAACAACACAGTGACGGTGTAGAATCTCAGAGACACATTTTGTTTCGTATATCAACTGATGTTAAATTATATGGAGTATAAAACTCAGAAGGAAGACCATCTGTTTATATGAGATCGAACAGTCCTAAGAACACATTTAGAGCTGTGAATGATAAAGATATCATACTCCCCCCTCAAGTAAATATAAAGAAAAATATTGTAAACGACGTGAATACAAAGGAGGAAGCATTACAAGATTATTGTCATCATTGAAGGAAGCTATGGTTTTCAGTAACTACCTTCAAGATAGAAACAATTTGAGTTTTTCTTGTATTTGTTTATAATCTGAATCTTCAAATTTTGAAATGCTTTGGTAACAACACAATAAAACTTATAAGAAGGAAAAAGTGTTATAAACAATACAAAGAAAAACAGATTGCAATTTGTTGTTAGTATAAAATACTAAATTGGATTGGGTCAGTTAGGCCCGGAAATATTGTATGAAATGTATGGGAAAGATAGGGTAATGTTAATTTATGAGGTGTTCGAGAGGTAAATAGGTAGTTACTCTAACGAAGAGCGAAAGAAACAATTTATTTAACGAAGACGAATTTAACGAAAGGTATGTTTATGCTTGTGTTTATGTTAAAAGTAGAAACAAGATAAACTAATGCATATTGTTATTAGAATGAAATTATCCCTCTAACAAGGAATTATCTTGCAATCCAGATTTAGACTTGTTGGTCACTTGGTTATGATTAGTTTTAATATAGTTTTTTTCATAAAATTTGTCTATTGACAAAATGTCACTTTTTGGGTGTGCAAAGCTTTTAAAAGTAATCACAACGCATTCCACCATCAATTAACTGATGAGCTACAGTGATTTATCAGCATCTTTGACGCTTGTTTCTTTTCATCCTGAGATTAGTGAACATGGGTGTTATTGCTCCTCCGGTTGTACGTTGTACGTTTCTTTTCTACGATGAAAATTTCTACGCCACAAAAGAGAGTCTTGTCACGTTCGTTTATTGAGTGCCCATACATCTCTTTATCGGTTTAACATTTATATCTTTCCGCGTAGATCAGAACATAAGTTCGTTGACTAATACTAATCGTAAAGGACTTGATTTGGAGTGTAGGGAAAATTAAATTTACCTTAGCAACCTTAGCGGTGGTAAAGAGAGTCGTGTATAATCATACACCTTAAGATAGCTACTTACGACGCCTTCTTGTATCATATTTTTTATTTAATTAAGAATTCGGTTACGATAACGTTCGATTCTTTAAGATCAATAAGCAAATAATCTTGAAATTTCAAATTTTGAGAGAGGTGGCGGTCTCAGTCATACGTGGAACTAGAGTTTTGACTTAATTCGCTGGTATAATCTGGATAACAAACATTAATAATGTTTGGTGCAGAGATACGGCGTAGAATTAAGGAGGAAGCGCGTCTCAAGTGTACGTTTTGAGTTGTAATGTCTTATACGAACAGAAACTTAATGTAAACTTCAATTATGACAATTGACGGATGTATAGGAATGTAAATCAAATGCTGGCAATAAACCAGAAGATCTACAATAATCGCCATCATCTAAAGAGGTAAAACGATTGATGATCATTGTTTTTCATTACTTCTGGATTTAGATATGACTTAAATAAACTATCTCGCGAATTATCTATAAGTTGAAAAAAATTATAGATTTGGTGTAACATCAACTAAGCTGAACTTACATCTAGAGTGTTAGACATCAATTTAACATTAGAATAAAAGGAAAAGTAAGTAATTTGAGAGCTTGACTGTTATTTAGATACATACGCATGAAATACTAGTGCAACTGTACGAGAAGGAAGTCGTAAGTAGAAAATTGTTTGTGATTGGTTCGAACTCTTTTGAGACAGAAATAGATCAATGTTATGAGGAATTGGGCATTAGTAAGGACACGATGTGCATTATGGTCCGCGAAGATTTGTATAAACTAAACCTGGGTAGATCATTATTAAGTGTGACTAGGATCCATACTTTCTGAGAACTATCCTTACAAGGAATGAAACCTGGTGGCAGCTTAAGAACGTATGAAAGCGGTTCTACGATTGCTAACAGTTTCTAGAAGCTTTATGAACGTTGTCAAAAGTGTGTTGTAAAAGATGACGATCAGTGAGGGTAATGTGTTTGCATCTTATTTTTTGTTTGTTTTCTGATGCCATGCACTGAACTTTTTAAACAAACCACACACATACTAGTGTATAATTGTTTTTTCCACAAAGAAAAAATTTGCTCGACAAAAATGAAGATAACAAAAACGTGTTGGTGTAACCCCGTAGCTTAAGACTAAATATTTATCTTTACATTTATTGTGATCAGAATGGTCTGACTCTAAATATAGATGAATAGAGTTATGAAGAAGAGGCGAGAGTTGCCACAATGGAAATGAATTGAATACATTTTTATTTATTCAACACAGACTGTTTCATTAAGAAAAAACAAGTACAGCCGATATGTTTTGTCCGCAACTACACAATTCGGAATGCTATATTAAAGTCTACGACTTGTACTTATGATGTGGTACTAGAAAAAAATGTCCAAATGTACTGTTATTTGCCAAAGATTTGGAGAAAGAAATTGTCATAATTTTCTTTATAGTTTAAATATGGATTTGCGTGCATAATTACTTGTTATTATAGATAATATGGAAGAGTCTATTTGAAGGATTTATTATAGTACATCCAGATGATACACGAGGTTTAGCAGAGAAATAATGGGACTGATTTTTTTTTAACCTTTTCAACACATCGATTTGCTTTTTTAGAAACAAAAACAGCGTCATTTTAAGTGCTTCTTTCAGACGGGAAAATAAAAGAAATCATAGGAACTGAAATTTTCTGAGTCTTTCTCAAAGAGATGTAAAAGATCAAGATTTGTTCGCTTGACTTTCTACTCAACCGTGAGGTTCTTTGGAATAATTATGTCGCAGACTTTTTTCAGCTCTAAATCCTGTGGCAAAGTCTGACTGGTTTTAGACTAGTTTAAATTTAACTCTATACTCTAACATCACAAAAGTCTTTAGTCCACATTATCGTCTTCCTTTTGTACTCGGCGCTTTAAAAATCCGAACCCTCATGCGCTCTTTATGAGCTCTGCAAGTAAAACTATTGCACTTCACAGACATCATTGTACTTCAGACGCTATCAACAGTCGTATAACAACACTAACAAGTTCAAACTTGTACTGAGTCTATGGTAAGGGGTTAACGAGGCAACAGCGTTATCGGTTCGTGCTCAGTTTTGCTAGTCTAATTATTTTTCTGGTACTTATATTCTAATTTCAATAGTGCAGTAACGAAAATTAGTTTTACATTTTCAGGTTGCGTTCTGAAGTAGCTTTATGTTGAACCCAACCAAGTAATTGACTTATCAATTTTTGTGTACAGCAAAATCGTAATGTTTAGGCCCAGCGCTATAAGTTTGTGGGGAAGATTAATGTTTTAGAGATTTCATTTTGGAAAATAGCACTTTCAGATGAGGACTATTAATAATAGGCAACCGAAGCGAGCGCTTTACTTCTTTTTGCTGCTACCTGTTTCTGCTAGGCGGCTCGATAGGTTTGGGAAAGGAAAAGTGTCTAAAACAATGATTAATGCTCTTGTTATTGGACGCTAGATGTTTGTGTTACTAAAGCGGGTGTTGGCGTTTTGTAGTATTTTAAGGAAACGCTGCTACTTCAATGTTTTTTCTGCTTCACTTTCGAATCTACATAGTATGTCCATAAATACTGTTACACACTGATTAAAACGACTAAATAAAACGATTTTGGCATAATATTTTCAGGGTTTGTTAAATGGTTGCTGGTGAGTTTAATGTGTTCAAAATGACCACCTTTAGCCTCTACACAAGCTTTTAGATGTCCGGACGACTCGTCTATGGTAGCACGCAGTATATCCATTGGAAAGTGTGAGGGGTCGCTTCGGGTGTCTTCTTGAGAAAACTATGCCCTCTAAAACTGCCTATAATTTGTAACCTAACATATTGAGATCTGGGCTTCCAGAAGGCCAATTATCGATTGTTAGAAAATGAGGCACATTGTTTGCTTAATCAAGTTTGAGCCGACTGTGCTTTGTGAGCGGTTGTGGAGTCTTTCTGAAATATCCAAAACTCACCTCGAAAAAGCGTGCGATTCATAAGTGTCACTGCACCTTCCAAAACGTTCTATTGGTACACAGCGATCAAAGTTTTGACTTTCTTTTTACAAAAAGGAATATCTGCTACTCTTTCATAATATACTCTAGATCAAACCATTACAAATGATGGAAGATAGTCTCTCTGAACCCTTGGCACTAACTGAGATACTTCTTTGGACGACTTAGCATATACCCTGTCATTTTCTTTTGTTGAAATGTTCCTCTACTGTTAATTTTTTCTCATCCGTCAACAACCTCTTTACTTTTTTTCTCCTACCTTTCTTTAACACAACTATCAGCAAATGTCCCATGCTCTAGGTCTTGCTCAATAATGTGAGACATCGAAGTTTTGGAAATTTGCATCTTCGGAGTCATAATCTGCTGCTTACGAAGGGGGGTTCGTTTAATTCGGGTATTGATGGCTTTACTGCCTGTACAGTCTGAACTGAACGTGGTCTTCAAGATCTCAGAAGATCCTCGACACCTCCAGTCTCATTAAAGATACGGCTAATGCCGAGAGAATACAAGGTCTTAAAGATTACACTTTTTTCAGTTCCACACTTACGTAATCCTATTACAGGCATACGGTTTTCTTTGTCATCCCACTCCATTTGTAAATAATAACCAAATACGGCAACTTACAACTTTAAGACTTTACAAAGCAATATGATTTAGATGTGCTAACCCATACCAAAAAACAAAAAAAAAGAGTCAAAGTACGAAGTATGCACATTCAGTGAAGAAAGAAACAGAGCCACTGCTAAAACCCTAGAGTTATTTAATTTGTTTAGTTTCTCTTTGCGAAATTGTGGTCACAACCATATTTTAGTATGGATTGAAAGGTACACCGGCCCAGTTGTAGAAAATACAATTACATTGAGCTCGGGAAACTGGCTGTGTTAAATAAGTGACCTAATCTCTAGGGGCGCAGCGCTTATCAGCTAAAGAGTTGCCGCAATGCCATTAAAGCAGTTTGAACACTCACGAACTTGCTAATGGCGGTGCGTATGTACTGCGGAATTAAAAAGGTACCGCAATCCTTAGGGTTGAAGTGGGAATTAATATAGGACCCGTGCGCTGAAGGGGTTATGTAACAATGATTTGTCTAACAATACAGCGGCATCCAGCTGATATTGGCGGAAACCTAATAATCCCTGCTCCCTTTGCGGCATTATCCCCAAAATAATGCAAATGTTTCCCTTTGTAATTCTAAGGCACCCGGCAACGGAAGCCGCACAAAGGAACCGTCCCAATTTAGTAAAATTGCCTTAGTGCTTATCCGCCTCCCAAAAACCCGCTGCGCCGCCCGCAGTCCGGCGATTTTTGTGTTGGGGGAAGGCGTGGAGTTTCCTTTATTACTAGCAGCACTTTATTTCAGCTTGCGGTCGTCGCCGGTAAGATGGAGAAGTTACGTGCGGTTATTGTGTACGTAGAGCATTGTCGGCAAGCATATCGTTTGTTCGACACAGCCTAACTGTTACTTTCAGTTTTATCTCTAGCTATTATGCTGCGAGCACGGCCCCTGAAATACCTCCGCGTTAATATTCCGGCGTTTCAGCTGAAGCACAGCTGAACGCTCGGAAAATGCGGCGAACAACTTGGCAGTTTCTTCTAATTTATTTCTTCTGCTTGGGGAGTTATTTAAATTGTACGCGCGGCTGATGGTTATTAAAGGGGCCCTGGAATTAATTGTGATGAACAAAAGCTTTTTTCTGGGCGTAGTTGTAGGATTTCAAATTCCTGCTTCTGTGTAATGTGCCTTGCTTTATCTATTCATTTATCTCTACTTACCCCCAAAGTTTCTTTCGTTTTATTAGTAGTAAGTACATGCACAACGTTTTATGTTTGATACCGAAGTTATCAAATCTCTGTCCTCACAGTGCTGCTTGTAGTGGTCCAAACAAATGCTAAACACAAGCTAGTCAGGGATGGTGTTCCCATGTAGTCCAGGACAAATCCTCAATTTTTTGTCGATCTTGAACAATTGTACGGTGTAGGGTATTTTAAAGAAAAATAACGAGTCCATTTTCGAAAAGGCGGTGAACAATGCGAACATTCTTTTTAGACACTTTGATCCCCGGGTAGCAACGGTGATCTTTATTTCAACTGTTTCTCGTACTCCCAAAAATTGTTTATGGCACGCTCATACTTGAGTCTTCTTAAGGGCGTGGCCCCCAAAGTGAACGAGGATACTTCTTGCTGCATGATGGCAGCTTTCCAAAAATGTTGCAGCTTATTAGTCATTAGGCGTTTTTATGTCATTTGTCGAACTAAACTTTTACTGATATTTTAATGAAATAAATGAATAATGATTAAATGGGGCAATATCCGGAAAGCATGGTGGAGGAAGTAGAAGTTCAACTAATGGAAGTGTAGGGTGTCATAAAGAAACGCATGATTTAAATCGGGTGCCATTTTTTTGCTACAAGGTTGTCAGCGTTTTGCTTGGTGCTATTTTCTAGTATCCACATTGAAGTTAGTATGGAGTGACGACTGTTATAATTCATTATAAGTATGGGGAGTGTTTCGTCAAGACCGTGAGCAAATTACGTGGCATTTACCTACTTAAAAAAGGCTAACCTCGTACCGGCAGTTTGGCGGAGCTTCCAGAAACCTCAGTGCGCCATCGGTCGCTGCAACTAAACATTTCAAAAAGTAACGTGTAGCGGATTTTATCAAAAAGTCTATATCTGTATCCATTCAAGATTCAGCTAACCCGGGAGCTAAAGACCAATGATTATGTCCACCTTAGTGAATATGTCAATAAGCAAAACGATCACATTTGGGGCATAGAAAATCCTGGAGTCATTTAAGAACAACCTATATGCATACTGAAGGAGTAACAGTTTTGTCTGAATTTTATGCTGGGGGAGTGATAGGGCTTTTTTGAAAATGAGAACGGAAACAGGTGAACGTTATCGTGAGATGATAGATTTTTTATCCTCATTTGGACTGCATGAATTTGGTTGACTTGTGGTTCCAGCAGGACAACGCATGAATTAATCCAATTGTTGGAGCAAACGTTTAATTGGCAACTTATCTCCCAAAATCGACGAATCGACCTCACACCGCGAGATTTTTTCCTCTGGGGATTTGTAAAGACCAAAGTTTATGCTACGAAAATAAGTCATTCCTGGATTAAAACCAAAAAGTCTAAAAGTTTTATCTACGAAATTAAGCAACAGTTATGCGAAAAAGTGATGAAAATGTTTCAGAAGAATTCGAGCGTGAAATGAGCCGTAGAAAACATTTGTTAAATATCCACATAAATGGCAGTGTTTACTCTTTTAAATAACGTGATAATTTTGCCAATTAATAAGTAAATTAAATGTTTATTCTAAAGTTAATTTCTTCTTTCGCCTTTTCCTTGTACCATTTCGGGTGTCAGATTTTGTATATCCACCCATTTCTTTCAATGTTTTCTATTTAATGCCATTTTCTTTATCCCGTTCCTTTCCCATATCCTACTATTTGATGTAATCATGTTTTTCTTGGCCTTCTCTTCTCCTTTTCTTATGATTCTTTTATCTCTAAACTCCTCTGGTCGAACTGTTTGAGTTCATTCCAGTCATGTGGCCGAAATGGTTTAGTCGTCTTTTTTGTACTTTGTCTTTTATTGGTTCTTGTTTAGTCATCTCTCTGATTGTTTTGTCAGTAATTCTATTCCATTTTATTTTTCCTGCAATTTTCCTTAGATGTTTGATCTCCATTGCATCGATCTTTCTTATGTGTTTCTTCTGTAATGTCTAGTTTTCACTTGCATATAACAGTGTTGGAATGGTTAAGGCATTATGAATTCTTAATTTTCTTTTTTGTTTCAGTCCCGTTTCCCTACTATTGCTTTTGGTGCATAGTACAGTTTGGTTGTTATTTGGTTATAAGGTTTTCTAGGTATTCAAAGTTGGCTTCCTCAAGTATTGTGTCCATACAATTTATTTTTGTTTTGTCAAGTTATTTCTCATTTATCATCATTATTTTATTTTCCTGTCTATTTATTTCCATTTTCATCGATGTAATTACTTCCATCCATATGTCTGTTTGCTTCTGTATCTTTTTTAAGTCCGCTATTGGCACAATGCTTTCTGTGTACATTAACGGGTCCATTTTTATCGTCTCTATTGTATTCTATTCTTTTCCTAATGTTTTTAATTAGTTTTTTCATTATTATTATTATACATAGTAGGGGCCTGAGACTACCCCTTTGCTTAATTCATTTCTTCCAGTCAAACTTTTCTGATCTTGCTCCTGCTATCTCTTTGGTGTAGGTGCCTCGTGTTATTTGTATTAATGTTTTCGGAATATTGGTTTCTTTTAGGCCACTTCGCACTACCTACTCCTGTTGAGTCAAGTACCGTTCTGAGATCTATAAACGCCAGAATATTATTATAAAAATATTATCGTTTGTCTGTCTTTCATCTTTCATTTTCCTCTTCTAGTGTATTACTTTTTTCCTGTTATTTTTGTATAGATCTTAAAGCTTATCGATGATATCCATCATATAGCTCTGTATTTATTGCTTTTTACTTGTTCTCCTTCTTTTAGTACATTTTTTCCCAGTTTAGTGGTATTACTCAAGTTTCCCATGATTTTTTGCATATTCTCCAGAGCACATCAATGCTTTCTACTCCTATCCTAGGTACTTCATCATATCTGGTTCCATTTTGTCTTCTTCTGATTTATCTATTGTTGTTTTTAATCGCGACGTGTTCATCCTTTGATAAATGTAGTAGTTCTTCGGGTATTCTATCAGGACCCGATGCTTTTCACTTTTTTTATCTGGTGTATAGTTTTTCTTTTCTCTGATTTAGTTATTGTAGGACCACCAGTTGCGCCTTTTATCAACATAGGGTTTTCTCTTTCATTGTCTTTAAATATTTCTTCTATATACTGTTTCCGTTTAGTTAATCTTCAGTTTTTGTTACAGCACAGTTACTCTTCTAGTGTTCCATATTCCAGTCACTTTGTTGATCTTCTTGTGCATATTGAAATTATCTAGTTCTTCTATGTATTTGTTAATCATTGTTCTTTCTCAAATTTGATCTGGCGTTTGATTGTCGTTTGTATGTTTTTGTATCTATTGTCGGAAATTGTGATCCTGCATTTCTATAAAGAACACATTGCAAATTAATTATAGAATGTTTTACTATTCAACTGCGTATGTGTATTGTTAAAACGTTTTATCAAAGTAATTACATAATAAATTTTTGCTGTTTTGCAAATATGAAAGTAAAATTGTGGTCTTAATATCTCCAGTAAACACAGAAACTGGCGGTGTTAAAGATATTTCGAGGTTTGGCCGTGTTTGTGTGGTGTTCGTATACTGGCGAATATTGAAAAGGTTCGACAAGGTGTGCAAGAGCATCCCAGTACTTCTACCAGGTTTTGTTTTCAAGAAACGGGCATTCCTCAGGCATCTTTTGGGACCTTAAACAAAGACATGTCTAAAATTGTGTAAGATCCAGTTATCTAGAGAATATTAAATACGACATGTCGAAGATAATCGATTTTTTAAAGAATTCATGGTAAATGAAGAGGTCCATTTTGATTTATTTGGGTATATCATGTCAGGTACAGTTTGGTGTGGGATTTTTTTTGAGCTTTAAGTGGACCTTATTTTTTATGGTGATGCCGGAAATTCTTTTGGCATTACTGAGGAGCCTGACTGTAACATGATAAAGCACTTTTTGGTCCTTTAAGTTAATGAATTTAATTTGTGAAATAATATGGGGGTTCAGAAATACGATGCGACATGCCATAGAATAAGAGAGACTGTGAGCATGCTAAGAATAATGTTTGGAGAATGTTTGATTTCCCGTTTTGGGTTCCTAGATCACCAATTTTTTTCCTGTGGGTATCCTTAAGGATATGGTTTTCGCTACCAAATCAATCACAATTAATAAAAATATTTAATAAGTAAATCAGAGAGTTACGTATTGTCTACCTTCTACTACTGAAGGTATTCTTCTGGGGCAACCAGTCGGCGATACATAACTTTTAAGGCATTGTCTTAAATAGCGTGAAACAAGTACTTAAAACAAGGTAAACCAGTTTATGAATTTGTATTTTGAGATTTAAAATTTAAAATTATAAAATAACGATCTTCATAGGTCAGCTGATTTCCATACACCCAAAGGGAATACCGACTATGACAAATATGGTAGCAATGATATATGTAGACCAGCGATCACTCTATCATAAAAGATTGAAATGCCAGATCTGATTAAGTTGATCTATCATTTTTGGTTGGGGGTTCAGGTGATTCTTCTGTGACTTGGACTAAATTTTGTTCATAAACATTTGAAAGTTTTAATTGAAGGACGATATAAAAATTGAGAAAGATTATAGAAGAATCACTGGGGATACGAATGGACAACGAATGCTTGATGCGAAAAGTTCTTGAGTTAATTTGATGAAATGACAAATTCCAACAAAGGCTGTTCTTTGATCTCCCGTGTTCTTCAGTCTATTTTTCGAAAAACTCCTTACGATTACTTTAGAAAAGTTATTTTAATTCTGGTGTGGATAGCTCTATTCGTGATATTAAGTAGCGTCCCCTTCGCGTCAGCTTCTCCATTTTCCTTGCCTGAGTATCGGGACGCCGCGCACGTCCTCCCCATTTGCCTAATGGGGTCGGAAGACCATCGGTGTCCATAATTTTGATAAGCTCGGCGCGCTGTATAAACCCCGGAGCGGCAGCTCTGCTCCATGATCCGGATCCTCGCTACCTTGCCGGATGTTAATGTGGCATGTAATGCGCGCGCGGCGGCGCAACATGTTTTGGTTGATGGCGTGTGGCAATAACAGCTGCAACAACACGCGTGTCGTAAAAGAGCCGGCGACGAAATTGCAAAACCGGAGATTAAACTGCTGAATGGCTGCTGCCTGACCACGCGCCAGCCGGCTGCTGCAAACGAAGCGCCACTTTCACTTTTTGTGCACTTCCGTGTAGTGTGCACGAAGCGGGGCCAACGTCACCCATTTTGTTTTACTGTGGACGAAATTTTCTCGTCAATGAAATTAAAATAAACGTAAAGTGAAGGTAATGTGGGGGAATTTAAGACCTAACCAAAGTTGTTAGGTATTTGAATCGATTAATTGTCCCAGAGAGAGCCGTGGTGGCTTAGTGAATAGATCGCTAGACTACGAAACCAAGAGGTGCGGGTTCCAATCCCGCTCTCGCCATTTCGATCACTGGCATTTTTACGGCCCAGCTCGACTCAGGCTGCAATAAATGAGTACCTGGACTCTGGGGTAATAATAGGCGGTCGGTACGTAGCGCTAGCCACGTTACTACCCTTGTATACGTAGGCTCTAGATTGTAGCAGACCTATCCTGTTACGACCCCCATAGGCCTTCGGGCTTGCTACAGGGAACTACTAATTGTCCCAGAAAATTACATCTTTGCTTCTTTTTTTCATATGACCCTTTCAATGTCATATACAATGTAAGTTGTGCGTATTTTAATCACGAGCTTACGCGTACTTGAAAGACCAAATATAATGAAGATTTTAAAGTTAACGTAAATTAACTCCTTGTAGACGGTAAAGATAGCAGGAGCCTGGTCATAAAAACTGAAAACAACAAAATGTATCGCACGTAAGGAGAAATTTCTTGGAGAAACAAAACAACTTATGAAGGATGTTCGAAAGTGTCCAAACATCTGGAGCTACAGGGTAGGACAAAACTCTCACCTCCCGTCGCTTTTAGGTTGGATGTAGGGAAAATGATAGGAGGTATGCAAAGTTCATTATTATAGGGTGAAACCTGTTTTAAAGAAGATATAGGCTAAGTGGTGTTCCTCATTTTCGATGCACTATTGACGTCGTAGCCTGAAGTTCTTTATCACTCTTTCCAACATGGGTTGAAGAATACGCCTGATTTTTTGGTATATTGCATTTTATAGGGTTTGAAAAATTCTAGGGCGATGTTTATAAACCTCACCCTTGAGATAACCACATAGGAAGAAGTGCCACAGGGCGAGATCTGGTGTTGAGAGAGTAGGCGTCCAGAAAATATTTCACCCAATACTTGGAACGAAAACTTTGCTGTGTGGACTGTGACTTCATTCTATTAAAACCAAAGGCTTTTCCAATTGAAGTGCAACGCGATTCGGTGCGAATAATAGTTAAATCATTTCTACTTATCGATTAGAAGTGATGTTAACACATTAAGCTTTCTCTTTAAAAAACACTAACTTTACTCACCGTACACCAAATAGTGATACGTGCTGTGGGGAGGCTTTTATGGATATCTCATGGATTGTTATAACCCCAATATAACCCCATCTCGACAAGTGCAAATGCGCTCCATGGATAAAGAACACTGCTTTAAATGGTATGTTTTTCAAGGTGCTTCAACACATTTCCAGGAGATTTTGTCAATCACGCTCGAAAAGTTCCTATACAACAATCATCTTGTATGGATAAAAATGAAGGTCTTGGTGAAAAATTTTCCGTGCTCTACGATTGAACAAGTGAAGAATAATGGTCTTACTACATCGATGTCTTCCTCTTTCCTTTCTCACTACAAAACTAAAACAGTACTTCTGAAGTCTCCTACTCTTAATAACATCTATTTTCGATCGGAAATGGAGGCCTGAGACTTAAAGTGAAAGCACATTGTGCGGCCACAGCTTTCTGTTCATTCATCCACGATATGTTAACTGCTAAGAGTCTCTCTAAGCGAAACTTCCGACTACCTGCGTCTAATGAAATTATTTTTGCCTGACCCCTTTTTGTTTCATAACCTTTCTTTGAAATTAGGAAGGGAGTTTTTCCTCACCCTGTATACCAGGACATCTTTTCAAAGCTTCCGATCTATTGCGAGATGTATTTTTTAACTAATGACAAATTGATTTAGTTATCATTTTACTGTCCTTCAATTCTTGATTTCTTTCTTCATCAATTACTTAGGATGTTGAAAAATGATTGGCACTATAGTAGTTTCTTGCTCATCAACAGTATATTAGAAGGAAGTGAGTACACGTTTCATTAGAAATATTGCTTTGATGTCTATAGACTTTCGTTAGCTGCTCCAGCAGTAAAGCTGCTATAAAACATTCTTTGGGCGTGACATGGCACCACTTGTGGATAACCGACTGAACTCCTCATTTGTGAAGAACTCTTACTGCACACTTTCACACAGGGCGCAAAATTCGGCTAATATAAAATATGAAGCAGTACGGTCTACTGAATGCCTGCAGGATGGTAGCTGTGCAGCGATTGACATGTTGAAGCAACGCGCTGCATTATTAAATATATCTGCAGAGTTATTTTGGTGATTTGCAATACCACTCACTGGTAGTGTCACGAACCATTGACAATCTATCAGCTCAATTCCTTCTTGATCCCCAAATACAATAGCCACTTATTTTTGAATAAACAATCCCGGTCGCGGCTTTTTAGAAAGAGGACATTAAATGTGTTGGCGTTCCATGAACCGGAGCTTCTTGTGCCAGAACCATATTATCAGACACTCACAGAATTTGTACTTCCACAGACTGAGATGTGAGAATATGGGGAATCCGTTGTCATCTTCAAGTCCTCATGGATGATGGTATGTAAAGTTTCGCGTGACAAGCTTGTTGCATCTGCTAGTACATCAAATGTGGTTCACAAATTATGACATTGTTAACATCCACCGAAACACAGTTCTGCGACTTAGTACTGTATTTTTATACATGATTACTCATATGTGGATATCCAAATCAGTTTTTCTTCAAAGAAACACTTGCACTTCGCAGTCCTGTACTATTGACTCCACTCACTACCTTTCCTTCTGTACATCCTAACAATTTTTACAAACGTACAGAATGTGCTCTTCACTCTGCAATACAACCGATTCTAACACTCGTAATATTTTCTACAATGAGTGGTTTTTCTTTGTAAGTTTTGTCTTTGTGTAATTTTTTTAGTGCAATCTGATTGCTGAGGATTTTTCTCGAAAAACTTTCACGTTTTACCTGTTTGTGTGGCGATGGGGAAGATTAGCGCCTTTTCTAATTTTAAAGATAATTTGAGAAATAAAGCAGCTGAAGTAAGCCAACCAGACTAACTGAGAATATTAAGGGCCTAATCGTTCAAACCAAAGGCAACAAAAATGTGTTGTGCATAAGCAAACATTTTTTGGGGAAACAGAAGAAAAGATATTCTAAAGTGTTAATTCTGATTTTTTGTTAAAATGTGTGGAGATGCATGGTGGAGCAAAACTCTCCCTTCCTTCTTTTTCAAGTTAAATAAAGAAAAAACGAATTTTTATTTCATTGTATTTTAAAAGATTGGCTAAGTGGTGGGTCTTATTTTATATGCATTGTTGAAGTCATATTTCGAAGTTCTTCATTGTTCTTTCCAATGTGGGTTGAGGAATACATCTGATTTTTTAACGTATTACATTTCATATAGCTAGAATAGCCTTGGGATATCCTTATAGAAAAGTCACGTGGGGCGAGATCCATTGAGCTCTTGCTTTGTGGGCTATGGCTTTATCCTGTTAGAACCAAACGTTTTCTAGTTGGAGTGCATAGAGATTTGGTGCGAAAAAGTTGTAGAATGATTTCTATATATTGAATGAAAACGATACCAACACAGTAGTTTTACTTATAAAAAAAGATAAGGTCTAGGTATCCCAATTTTAGTCACCACAGATTAAATAGTGAGGCGTTTGCCATAGAGAAGGCTTTTTAGGATATGTCGTGAGTTATTATCAGTTCAATAATGAAAGCTTTATTTTTTTAACACATCTCGCAAGTAAAAATGCACTTCGTTGGTAGATAAAACAACTACGTCATATAGAACGCGCTCAAACGTTTTCAAACATTTCAAGAAAATTTTGTCAATCATATTCAAAAAGTTCCTATAAAACAACCATTTTATATAGATGAAAACGAAGCTCTAGGTTTGTAATTCGCTTTACAATACGATTGGACAAGTGAAGATCAACAATACGCTTGCGCGCAGATCGTCTCGAAGACTGTAGACAACATATTGGTGATTACTAATTTCTCTAAGCAAAACTTACAGACTACCCCCGTCTAATGAAATCGCTTTCCCCACACCGAATTGCCCATTGGTTCTTAACCTAACTTTAATATTAGGGAGGGAGTTTTGCATTACCCTATATACCAGGGTGTCTCTTAATGTCTACCTACTTTTGCCAACTGCTTCAGTAGTTTTTGTAGAGCTATTGCAAACAATTCTTTGAGTGTAGTATAGCACATGGAGAGCCTGTAGCGGTCTATACTTTCGTGATGTCCTCATGTTTCTTTGTACTTCTTTAATGAATAGAATTTTGGGTTTGCAATGCTTCATTAAGTATTTAATCGCTTTATCAGTTTATTAGGATTTACGTGATGACAAGAAGTCGTTTTTGTCTATTTTTATCTTTCTTCTGATCTTGTGCGATGGTTTTGATGAACCTTTTCTTTTTGGAGTAATTTCACATCTTATCCTTCCAACTCGATGAGTCATGTTTTAATCCTCCATACTGCGTTTGCCATAGATCGATTGTGTTAGTCAGCATTTTATAATCAAGCCAAAGTCCATTTTATCTTAGTCGTAACTTAATATGTTGATGTAGTTTTGGAGCTTTTATCCATTATCATAGACCATGTTGGTTGTTTCTGTTGAAATTAGGTATTGGTGGTGACTAAAGTGATTTCTGTGTAAATTATGTGACTTTTCTTTATTTATTTTTCTAATCTAGAGCAAATGCTTTGGAAACCTTTTCAGCTATTTAAATATGGTAGTTATAAAGCAACCCCCCTATCTCTTTATTTACAAAAAATGCAAGCCTGTCGGCGAGCTTTTTGGGACTTTGATCTTTGTCATCCTACCATTACTTGTTCTGTCTTTTTATCCCTAGACGTGTATATTTTTCTTGATTCTTCCATATATACTTTTATTAATTGTTTGCAAAAGATAAACTTTTTCATCATCAACAGTTCTCTGATATATATTTTTTCTATTGACCACACAGATGTAAATCTTTACTACATGTATTAGTCCCATTTTTCACCATTGACTGACTTGGATTCAGAACAGCACTTTCTGTGAGAAAGGGGGGATGTATGTTGAAAGAATTACATTTTTTTCTATTGTTTGGTTTTAACAAAATGGACTTACTGCTTATAAGTGTATTTGGTTATCATTAGACCTTTAAATTTAAGCATATACAGTTCACCTCGTAGCAGTTCTTAGTATATGACACCACCTTATATATGTCATTAAACACATAAAACTTGCTTCCGAACAACCACTGTGATCTAGCCAGGTGCATTACAATCCACTACTTGTTATTGATGGTGAGCTTGGCTTTAAGATTCGTTTTGACCATCACTGGATGGTATAATCTTTTATAAAGCTCTGACCCAATGCTTGTTTGAAATTTCAACCTGACTTTCGGCTGTCGGGTGGCTATTGAATTTCAAAATTACAGAACTATTTGCACTGTAACTAGACCAGATGAAACATAACAAAGCATAAGAGCAGTCGTTTATAATTCAACACATTTTCATTCGCTTGTTTGGAACCAAAAACTTATTTAGTTTTAAAACCGCAACAACTTTTTGTATTATTAAGTTTTGTAGTACAAAATAATAAATTAAACAACCTTAAGTGATTATTGATGGATAATATTTTTGTTTACCTCATTTTATCATTATTCCCTCGTTATGAGCAGTGTCGTTAGACTGTCAGATAAGTGCTTTTTAATTGTATATTCCGAGGCGTAACCTTGTATAACTGGCATCTTTAAAAATTCAAAGCCAAAGCATGCAAAGAGCGCTTCTAAAGATCTCGCCGATTCAAAACGAATTCAAATGCTTTGCTGGAAACTGCGATCTCCTTAAAGTTGAAATAAATTGGTTTTATGGAAACCGGGCGCGCAGCAGAATTTTAAATCGAGGTGCTTCGGAGTTCACTGCATTCAAACGGGTTCTCTGTAGAGCGAGGCGGGTGACTGAGAAGTTGTTAGTGATCTCAATGAATTTATGGCGAGTTCCGCAACGCAATAGATTTTAGAATAATTCAAAGATGGTTTTTGATTTTCTATTAGAGAGTTATGAAGGTTTGTTATTGGAAACAGTTATAATGAGAAATTAATTTATAGTGGGGCTTTCAGCACTCCTGTGTGAAAGAGTTCTGAAAACAATTTTAAATTTTCCGCAAAATAGTCTTTTGGTTAGCTTTTTAGTAGTTTAGCAATCTATGAGACAAAAAAGGACAAGAAGTATATAAACAGAAAAATCACATACTGATATTCAGCGGAGTAAATGAAGATCAAAGAACAGCGGCGCAAATAACAAAAACAATAATAGTAGCATATGGTTCAAAGCAGAAAATAAGGACAAGTTCTGGGAAGAATTGATGATAATGTTTTGGAATGTCTGAGCCAATGTTTATCCCGACCTCAGAAGAAATTTCAATAATTGGCGGTTATCTTTGAGACGCCAGCGAACAATGTCGATATTCTCCTCAGTCACGACGGTCCTCGAGCGACATCGGTGACTTTTATTTTCTACGATTTTTTGTGCCCCAAAAAGTTGTTTGTGCCTTCTTAAGGGTCTTGTTCTAAAACTGTTCCTTAAGTCTTCCCAACATTTCGAGGGGTTTTACACCCTTTTAGCTTTTTGCTCTGACATTGTAATAAGGAAGCGCTATTTTAAAGTACCCTACGGGGGAAGCTTCCCCAGACGTCCCTATCTACTAAGTGCATTTCTTTGTTCACTTCGCGGTGCGTAAAAATCTAATTTATATTTGTTTTGCCCTCGTATTAGTAGAAAGTAATAATAAAATGTAATGAACACTAATATAGAAGAGAAACATATTGTAAAACAACAAATGCACTCTTCAGCAATAAAGTCATCTATATTAAGGCGTAAAGAAATAGAAAATATAAGAAACTATTAGCAGAAGAAATCCAAGAAATTGTCGAAGAGGAAGAATGTCTATGGAATATTTGAAAAATAGAATTATCCAAGCACTAACAAGTATGCGGTGTACATAATAAAAATGACAATAAAAACCAGACATCTTGACGTGACAAAGAAATAAAAGCGCAAGTAAAAACTTAAAATAGAACTTATAAACAATATTGTGCTAATGAAACAGCAGAACATTGTGATAAATGTAAGAAAAAAAGAAAAAAGGTGAAATAAACAGTTACGAAAGCAGAACTAAATATAGGGAAAGAATTTGGAAATAAAATATACAAGGGACAACAAAAGTAATCAGGAATGATTTTATAAAGTATTTAAATTATCGAGAAAAAATAACAAAATCTCCGAATTAGATAAAAAACAAAAATGAAAAAGAATGCATGAAAAGAATATTCTAACGAATTTCCCACTGATACGAAAGACATGAACGAAAATAACGGACATCAGTTTTAAAACAAAAAGCTAAAGAAGCAAAATGCGTAGAGGATTAAAACGAAACAATAAGAAAATTAAAAACTGGGAAAACAGAGGAGCAATTCCATAACGATTAGCAAATGGAATTAATAGTCCCACTATTAAAATATTTGAAATGGAAATACATGGACAAGGTATAATAATTTTACTAGCATATAAAAAATGAAATTTTTTTTTTCAATATCTTGGACATATAAATAGAGAATTGAAAGATTAAAAAAAAAGGGGAAGCATCATACAGACAACCAGAAATACGAAATATTTAGTGCTGAATTAGAGGAGAAAGTAAAACTTGAATAATAATAGCATACCTTTTTTGTGATTAAAAAATAAGACATTAAGTTTAAGACAATAATGGGTGGAATGTAGAAGACATGTGAAAGGACAAGTAAAAAAAAACATTGGGAAAACGTATGCAAAAACACGAACAGCATAATAGGATTCAAACAATTTGAGTAGATAAGATATCATAAAACATTTCTAGAAGAACTAAGACCAGAGTATATGAAAAAAAAATAAAAGATACAAATGAAATCCAAGAAGCTGGGTGAGAATAATAAATCTACAGGACCAAGCAATGTCACATTAGAGTTAATAAAATTGTAAAGAAAATACAGTAACATATTGGAACAAATCCTACATAGTATCGATGTACAAGAAACTGGATGACCTTTAGAAGAATCCGGTTTGGACCGCAGACTATTTGCAAGAGTAATAAAAATGGGAAAAGTATGGTGAATTTTAATGAAAAATAGTGTGGTTTTAAATCGGGGAGATCATGTAATGGCAATATCCATTATTTCAGGTAAATTATAGAAAAAATAGAACAAAAAATACTGATGTATATATTACTTTTGTGGATTTAGAAAAAACAAAACGCTAAAAGATTTTGTGTAGAAAATAGGAAAGAATAATGGACATACCTATAAGGAATTAAGGAATTAAGCGCAATAGGGTGACTCGATAAGCAAAACAGGAAATAAAACAAAGCGGCGCTGTGTAAACTATATATTGGGCAAAATTAAAATTAATCATAAAGTAACAATTAAGCAAACAACGAAACTGAGAAAAAAAAACAAACAATACAACTTTACTTGAATAACTGCAAATATGGTGGGCGGCAGGTCAGTTGTACGCTCTCCCGACGCAAGTAATGGTCTCTGGTAACATGGACGGCAGATTACGGCGTGCTCTTCGTTGGCGGCTTCAATCCTGCACAGCGCAATAGAGCACCTGGGTCGGCTGGCTGGCGGCTTCAATCTGGTCGGCTGGTTCTGCTCCGTCGCTCACGATGGTTCAACTCGGAATGCCGGGCGGCGGTAAAACTCGTTTTGTTGCGACGAGGATCGGCCGACGGACAGCAAAGGTTACCGTAGAGATGAGCACCAAACAATGACCAACTAATTACGGCATAGGATGAAGAAGGCATGACTTATATGTTGGAAATTTAAAAAGGATTAAGCATTTTAAGAAGACTGAATATTATATGTGTTGGACAGGTAGCACATAATTTACATGTAGGAGAAGTTATATAGGCAAACCACATAACATAAATATTTAGGATCAATAATATGAAGTACAGGAAAAATTGAAGAGGACATAGATTATAAATAATGCAAGGAAAAAGACCCATTAAAGCACCAAAGGTCTTACTAAACAAAAACACCAGAAGGAGAATCACCAACGTAAGTGTCGAAAGCAGGGAAATTTATGGAGGAGAATTGTGGCTTACAACAAACAATATCAGAGACAGAATAAGAACTGTAGAACTAGACTTTATGGGGCGAAGCCCACAATAGATATGCATGGACCCAATAAGAACAGAGTAAATGTGGAGGGAGATGGAAAGTAGAAGCAGCAATTACAAGCAGAAAAGAACACCAAGAGGGGACGAAGAAAAAAACGGTCGGTACTTAAATGAAGAACATAATGATAGAAAAACGACTAACAGAAAGAGAGAATGACATTATAATGGAAAGTTCCAATATATAAAAAGGAGACGAAATAGGTCGTAATAATTACAAAGATGTAAGTAACACTGCTAAGCACAGCTATAAAGTTCTTTGAGCAAATTATAAATAGAATAAGAGCAAAGATAGATAAGAACAAATTAAACGAATTTAGAGCTGTGGAACGCGTATTGAATGATAAAAAAGCCAAATAGAGTTGTTGAAATAAAATACCTGCGAAAGGTAAGAGTTGCACTGGAATATAAAATAGGAAACACAGAAATAAAAAGACATTTATAAATACAATCTACTGTGGATTTCATAGAACAAAGACAATTAAGTTGGTGAGGGTACTTACATATATAGCATGGAAGAGACCAGACCAGTAAGACAAATTTGAAAAGCAAAAATACAAAAAAAAACAAAAGGAGAGACAGACCTAGATAATTTTATTGGAAAAATATTAGAAAAAAAGAGGGAAACATAGGAAGAAGCAAAGATCTTTACAGAAGACAGAAGAGAATGTATAAATCTTTGAAATTAGGAGACTTGTGCTGCTGCTGCATTACTCATTCGCAGGACTTTGGGGTAATGGCAGAAACATCGCTTCACATCTCTTTACAAAAATGGAATTTATCGTAAAACAATACCATTTGCTTCGCCAGTAATAGAACAACGGATTTCCAGCTTGCAAAGCGTGTTAGGAAGTATTTTTCGAAAATGTCAATGATTTTGTTTTATTTAAGAAACGTTGGAAATATTGGTTTTGTAGTGAAAATGACGTTCCATTTTGTAGTCTCGGAGGCGATCTGCGCCACTGCTCTTTGGTTCGCTAGTCGTACTGTACGATGAATTACACTAAAACCTTCGTTTTCATCCTTATAAGATTGTCGTATCTTTCTAAGCATTAGTGGCAAAATCGCCTGGAAATACGTGCCACATGACACCGTTGTTTTCTTTAGCCACGAAACGCATTCCACATGCCAGAATGTGTTCATAAATAAAACTTGTTATTGAAATGATAACAACCTACAAGATATCCATGAAAGCTCTCTCTACAGCGAACATGTTACTGTTCGGTGTGCTGTGAGGAAAATTGGAACATCAGTCGTTACTTTTTTGAGGAGGGAGAGCAATGTGTTACTGTCATTTCCAATCGAAATGATACCACCATTTTCAGCACCGAATTTCTACGCACTCCAAATGAAAAACGTTTATCTCTCTGAAACTACAGCAATACAATAAGCGCTCTGATTCAAGTACTGCGTGCACTGTAACGTTACGTGGCTTCTTCCAAAGGAGGCTGAGATTTACAAACATCCCGAGGATTCTACAAGTTCCACGAAATACAATACAGAATAAGAACTCAACAGTGCATCGAAAGTGAGAGACACGTCATTTGTCCGACGCCCTGTACAAATAAATTTGATGTATCTCATCGCTTTTTCGGCATTCAACTTAAAAAATTGAGGGAATTGTCCTATCTAATAGTAATGATAAGGCTCTAACGCGTGGGAGTACGGCCTGCGAACTGAAAAGATTGAGGCTCTCATATGTTCGCTCTCTCTCCCCGATCGTCGGGCGTTATCTTTGATGCGGGGATGTGGCAAACACCGCGCCTTAGACGGCCGCCATTATTACTCCTTGTTCGAAGTATACGCAGGTAATCAAATATTTTTAGTGACCAAGCGCTCTCAACTGAGATTTCTTGAGAGGTTGCGGGTAAATCGCGAATGTATTTTCCATATAATGTACGGCTCTTGATTTCACCAATGACGAGGAGGAAATCTCATTCGTATGCTTAGAGGCATGATATTAGCAAACGAAATTTGCTATGTAAATACACCAATAACATTGAAGTACCCAGCAAATGTTTTTCGACGTGGGGCAACCTCAAGGAGAGCCATTCAAGTTTAGCTGCGCGAGAGGATTCCATCACTTCAATTCGAATCCTCGACCCTGTCTTGACATCGCCGATGAGGGGGCCTTGAAAATTCGCGAGATAAATTGCCGCAGATATAAATATTGCGCACGCATTGTACTTTTACCGGCTCTCTTCGGATGCGTTGACGTCAAAGGTAACATTGACGCTCCTGGTAGCGCGATAAATCTCGTTATCTTCGGGCATTCTTGCAACTTGTTTACACGTCTGGCGGACTCCCGGCACGCGGAATTCATCGGGGAGGCCGCCTCGCAGGCGCTAATTGCGTTTGCGAGATCGCACGATAACGGCGGGAAGTCGTGAACCTGGGGCGGCCCGCGAACGAATTCTCGGATTTCGGCTTTTACGGCGGCCCGGGGCTTTTGGCGAGATTACTCGCCAAACAACGGAAATTTGCCGATTCCGTGCCCCGCGGTGTTTGACGCGAGGTGCTCAAGAACTAACCTCTGGTGGCGCAAGGTCCATTGAGTTTAACAGCAGGTTAAATCTACAAAATGAGCAGTTCATTATGGAATGGTGGATGCGGTTTATCACTCCATTTACTTCAGGAATGTTTCTGCTAATGTCGTCTGTCTTTAATTGTATTAACAGTAAAACAGTGATTTGTGGTTTTTCTAAGGTTAACAATTTTCTTAATCGAATCCCTAATTAATATTGAGAAACAACTTATCTTCTCGAACATATTATGGTTGTTTGCAAAATTCTTGAAAGGATTCCATAATACAAGTATTTATCAGTTACACAATTTAATTCTGAGCCCGTAACTTCAATTGCTGTTAGTACAGTTATAACCAAACGCCATCTGTCAGCTTTACAACGCACCCTAAGAAGTGCCTGTTCTTCTAATATAACCTAAATATCAACGTTAAAAGCAGTACCATGGAACGAAATACATGTGTGATCTTGCCTCCTTTTAGATTTTCTATAATTTCTCAGTTAGAAACTCACAGGTGATTATCCTGACTGTTGGACCAAAACTGTTTTAGTATTAGTTTTAGCAGGCAATGGAAAGTCTAGAGTTGCGCCTAACAACCGTTGACTTGTTTCCTGTTTATCCAAATATGTGTTGTCCAAGTTAAACCTTTCTACAGTCTACTGGAAGGAATGTTTGTCCATTCATGTCAACTCAGGATCGGTTTTTTACATTTGGTGAAGTTAATCTAAAGTGATTATAGTTCACTAATTTTGATGTGTTATTTTTTGAACTAATTACAGTCTTCATTTAAAATTTAAGACCATCAACAGAAAAATATTAAATATTAGAATCAAGAACAGCCTGCACGGCCTATCAATAATAAATGTTTACGCACCAACAGAAATAGCAGACGACAACATAAAACAATAATTCTATGATAAAATTGAAGAAGTGTTCGAATAAGTCCCTAAAGAAAACATAACAATGATAATAGACGATTTTAATGACCAAACAGGAAAGGAAGAATGGAACAAAGAAGTGGCAGGCAAAAAAAAACAATGGACAGCTACTAGGTAATTTTGCAACAGCAGCCGATATGTATATAATGAGCACAACATGAATGTAACTTGGAAAAAGCGATGGAACTCAAATTAATTACGTTTTGGTAATAAAGAAGAATTGAAACTATGTCAATGATGTAAGGTCATATACAGGAGTCAACAAAGATACGGTTCACTATCTAGTTTTGACTAAATTTGAAAATGAGGACGATAAAAATGTAAAAGATCAGAGTAAGCAAAAAAAGTGGAACGGAAAAATATAGAAAATACGAGAAGAAGAAATACATAGAAGTCAAACAAATGAAGCAGTAGGAGAAGCTGCAGGAAATAATTTTAGGATACAAAATGCAAAGAAAAAGAAAACATTGATTTGACAAAGAATATGAAGAAATCATAGAGAAAAAGAATTGCAAGAAGAATCACAATTTTAAACATTACTTATAAGATATTAACATCTACATTAAAGGTACGTTAGCAATACGTAGAATATGAGATCATCAACTGGGAGATAGGAAAGAGAAATCAACAATAGATGCACTGCACATGATAAAAGAAATTGCAGAAAAATGCTATGAATAAGCATTTATATGTTATTTTAGAAGAGAATTCGGTGAGATTAGAAGGATGAAGATCTGAAAACAGAAACCAATACAACTTATTAAAATAATCATGGAAGAATCCAAAGCTTTAATAATAAACCAAAATCAGTTGAAAGGAATAGAAATTCGAAAAGGAGTAAGGCAAGGAGGGGCATTGTCAGTATTATTGTTCGAAATATCCGTAGAAAATACCATGAAAGAATTGAAACATAGAAATAATCAATAAGAAAGTAATTTCCTACGGCGACGACATTCCAATAGTAGCAAGTAAACGTGAAGATCTAGAAAAACCATTGATCATCATAACAGGTAAGGCCAAAGATAAAGGATTAGAAATTAATGAAAAGAAAACCAAGTTCATGCACTGTAGCAAAAGAAAAAGAAAAATGTAAGGAATAAGAATTAACAATAATTTCGAGGAAGTGCAAATGTTTACGTATCTAGGACTTTTTTGCATAGAACAAAAAAACTATATTTCTAAGCTAACAAAAAAATACTGAAAATATAAAATTGAAAATTTACAAAAACGACCATAAGACATTGGTGATATACACTAGAGGTAATAAATTTAACCAGTGAAGAAGAAGAACAGCTTAAAGTGTCGAAAGTAAGGTAGTAAGGATGATTGTGGAGCCCAAAAAAGTAAATCAAAATAGAAACGGTGATAACTAATGAACGACGAAATGGAGAAGTTATTAAAAGGAAATATAATAAAAGTATTTAAATCAAATAGTACGGACACGCATTCAGAAGAGACAAGAACACACCACAAAGAATATCAATTACATGGCAACCACAAAACTCTAGACCAAGAGGAAGACCTAAACTGAATTTGTGAAACCAAGCAGAACGTAACTTGAAAAGAATGAAAGCAACAAACTGGAAATAGAAAATTGAAAATAGTGGAAAAATAGTCAGTGGAGCAAAAACTTGACAGGACCTGTAATATGATTAGATTGGTGAATTCTCTGGGAACAGCTGCAACTTCTGTGAGAGTATATAAAATATAATAATATTCCAATGCTACCTACCCCCTTCCCTCATACAAACAAATATATATATATATTAAACAAATTTCAATTTTTTTTTAAATACTTGCTAAGGTTTTTCAAATACTTCTGAAGGTCACCTAATACACGATTTGTCGTTCACCTTTGTTTTTGAACATTTGGTATCATTTAGCAATCATTGGGCATGATATCGCATTCTTACCACACACCTCGACAATTTAGCGATTAATTTAAGTCCGATTATGCTCACGAAAATCGGACGCAGCTCAATGTTGTACGTCAAATCTGCACGACACGTAATGCTCACACGAATACATGGATTACGCTACTGCTTGGAAGGTGAAAGTAACATTACAGATGATGTTAACATATTGGCTGAATTTTCCACCTTATGACACTTCACCAGCACTACAGCAACTACATTATTTGTATTTTCTAAACTTGTTCTTCAGGGATGTTCACATTCGTTATATCTGTCATCACCGTAAATTTACCTGCTCTCTCATTTGCCTTAATGCATGCGTGGAAAAACCACGAAATCCCGAGTCAAGATAGGCGACCGCCTTCGTGGCTATTTCAACTTACTAATGACGGCCCTTTTGCTTTGGCCCCGGTCTTCTCTGCGTTGAAAGTTAGGAGGACTTACATGGCTTCGCTTTCTACATGTGCATTCTGATGAGATAAGATTGGACGGTACTGGTTAAAGTACTCCACCGCTTATCACGTGGTGCGATTCCGGCTTCCATCTTACTCTTGTCTTAGCTCGTAACCGGTTCCGTACCAGTCCCATTGGAACTGTCGCGAAAATCGGCTGCACAAGCCTCTAGTCAACTGGCCGCACGTTTGGTACCTGGAGTCTCGGTGTACATCTTGATCCAATGCAATCCAATCTTGATCTCAATCGACAGCGTCTTTACAGACCTCTTAACCTCGACTCGCAAACCCTCAGAAGTTTCTAAGAGTAAGTAGTCCGATATTGCAGTGCATCTTGGAATGATTGCTCTGTACCTGTGTAGAAGTATATCAGGCGCTCTCGGATGAGTACCAGCTCGCACCAGCTTGGTTTCCACTTTTCCGTGGTCGGTATAGTAATATAGTTGTAGCGCCATAACGTCCTTCCTTGCCGAATAAAATCTTATGTCGTTCGGCTTTCGCTCGATTTCGCCTAGCCGCACTCACAGGTTCTTCCCAAGTTGTCAGTCGTCTTCTATAAAATAAAATAGAAAGGCAGCAATCGGCTCAATATTAACGCCATTTTGGTGGCTACAGTGCCACCTTAACCTTTTTTATGTTAAGTAGGTCCCTAAAGCACCGCTTTACCACGAAAATCTCCTGCTAATCGCTTCATCGTCCTGATCCGGTGGGAAAATTTGTTGCTTTTAGTTACAAACTGTAGATATGTGACCTTTCTACAAGAGCCGATCGTCGATTTCTACTCTAAGATGCGTTCGCTGTCGGTCTTTCTTGCTCTGGATGAATCCCGAAAAATACCGCGTCGGTCTCATTTGCATTGAATTTCATTTTTAGTGCTTAAAACGTCTCATTTCCGCGTGCCTTTAAAGTTTTAAATTGCGCTGTTCAAAATATTAACACGAACTTCAAGATTCGACATGTTGGCGATAACTGAACTGTATTTTTGTGTGAGCTTCCAATATACCGGTCCGGGCGTGAACCCTAGGGCACCCCCTCGTCACTTTGGTTTCCGAATGATTCCGAGCTACCACACTTTGACGAACGTTTCAACATTACGGGGAATGTTACCAGCAAGAGAAATTATTTTCGTGGCTTGAGTGTCACTTATCAAGTACGTAATTTACTTATAGATGGGATTTTAATTTATGAACATTGACTATCTAATTTTATTTTCTATGAATTTGCGCCAACTTTCAGGGAGTTGTCGAATTTTACTCCCGAAAAAGGAAGGCAGCTTGTGGACATCTTCGACAGACCTGAAGCGGATATTTACCAGATGGTGATGTGAAAAGCGAATTAGCGAATTACAAGACTCAGACTCAGATTGGTGATCGTTAGTAGTATTAAAGCATCTGCTCTTGTTCTCAGTTGTGAATTTTTGGGGAACCCGAGCTTACGTAGACCCTTGGAAGTGTCTTAAGGTTACTCGAAGCTTTCTTTTTTTCGACAGTAATTTTCTTGTAAAAGTCGTTCCAGTTTTTCGCCTTTAGTTTTGCTTTTAATTTAGATCAATATTTCCACTTTTAAATCTTTGGTACCATATTTTGCGAATACTGTAAGAGATACTATTCTCTAAGCGTAAATGTTGCTTGGCGCACGACATTACTTTGATCATTGATTTTTAGGTTATGTTGGTAGAACAGGCAACTTTTGCAGTGCGTTCTGAAGTTGGGAGTCGAGAATCTAACACTTTTCCATTTATTTTAATAAATTATAGAAGAAAACATTTGCAGTATTATATCGCCTACAGCACACTATAATGTGGTTATACAACGAAAATGTTATTAATAACCAAGAAAAAAAATTAGCGTTAACTAAGTTAAATCGGGGAATTTTGCATTTTGATGTGTTAAAATAAAAAAAAGTTGAGTAATTTGAAGGTGATGTGTATGATCGGTTGTAAGTATAAAAGTGTAAGGATGCAAGAGACAAATAACGTAAAGAAATAGTGCCGATCAGCTCATACGCGCGCATTCGCATCAAGAAGCTGTTTCGTTCTATCGCTCCTTAACGATAATTGTTTTATGGCATGGTTAATTTTTTGCAATTAGCGCCGCTTCGCTGTTAACGATCGCATCATCAATCACATGACCGTGTCGCTAGATTGCAGCCTATTAAGATGCTGTTGATGTAAATCTAGCTCGCAGATAAAACACAAGTTCATCCTCAAGGTGAACATTTTGCCCTTGGAACACATTGTGCTGTAATGCTGACGTAGAGCAGAATGAATAGGTTGTAGCGCATACACACATAATGTCGGGTTTTTTATGGTGACGCTTTTATGTGTTTTCATATTTTCAAAACTGCTGTAGTGCGCTTTACGAGACCCGACTATAAAATAGGCGGATTGATTTTTTACAAGCGCGGAATACTGAGCAGATTAGGATGCGGATCTGCGTCCTCTTATCCAACTGGTGCGATTTATTTGAATTCGGAAAATTAAAATTTGGTGAAGGAAGTTGTGTCAGTCTCGCATTCGAGCTGCTATATAAAGAAAAGTACAATTTTGAGTTCACTTCTTAGTCGTCTTCTCACATCTAACAATACGATTGACAGCTGCTGACATTGTTTTGAGCTAAAACAATGGGTTTTGACACGAAAAAATGTGAAGAAGATAATGAGAAGTTCAAGCACCGAGAGAGTTCTGAGAAGCAAGTCAAGTGTTTTTGGTTTGGATTGTTCCTATCGATCGGACTTTTTGTAAAAAAAAACCGAAGGCTTCTTGGTAAAACCCAAGATTCCCTGAACCCAAGATTAGACCCGCCGAAAAGGAGACATGCAGCGCTATTTTCAGAAATGTTGTCATTAATCTGGTTATTTTGTAGACATAGTTCTACTTGCTCCCTCGGGAAGTTTTGAAGTTCAGCACCGCCGAACTTCAACACTTAATCTCGTTTGATCAAAGAAATAACGAAGTAATGCCGGCCAACTCTCCAAGCAAATCCGTAGTTTGCAAGCCTTTGAGCGGCGATGTCCCAATGGGCGCGCTTCTGCCAATTCGCAAACGCTCGGAGAACAAGGAGGAACTAATTTGCGGCCAAGAAAATGGAGGACTTGGCGGTTGCGCCGCCAACCTTGGAAGTTCGCAGCTAGTTACCTGCCTGCGTCAAACTCGGTAATTTGATAGCGAGCTTGCGTTTGAAATGCGTTAATTGAAGTTTTGATTTCGAAAGGCCGGGCAACTGAAGTCGGCCGCGTGTGGAGGTGGATTGCGATTGCTGTTATGTAAGGAGGAACCATGGTGTGCGGGTTGCGCAACAGGTTTTGCAGCTCGGCGTGGCATATGCGAAGAGATCATTTTTAAGGTCGTCCCTGACAGCCTTGACCTGGTGACTGATGGTTCAGCAGAGTGAATTGATTACCTGGGAATTTTAACAAATTAACTGTCAGTAACTATGAGCAAACACTATTACTGTCATTAATTCATAGCTGCGTTACACGGATGTTACTTATTTTATTTCATAATTTTACCAATTTTACTTTTGCAGTCTGTCAACTGGTAAATGACGGCATTTTGCCTTTTTTTTAAGGTTCTCTTTGGTGCCAGTGGACTATGTGATGCGGATGAAGCCGGGTTCAATCCTGGACTTAGATGCATAGCGGGTGGTCACTAAAAATAATTGAGCACCCATGTTCATTCCGAACAAAGGGTGATAATGAATGTCCTCCCCAAGTCTCCTACTTTTTTCCATCAAATAATCTGTAAAGGGCTTTTTTGTGGAGTCTGAAGTTATCATGAACAAGGGTAAGCCACTTCAAACCCTCCCTTTTCATCCATTTCAGGATATGCCTCGAGGAATGATCATAATCAACATCCTCTTCCTCTTCCTAAATTCTTGCCTTGGGTCTCGTTGAGTAGTTTCACCCTCTCCTAGACATTGAGGCAACTTGTATTTAAGTAGGGGTACCCAACTTTTATTTATGGCAAGGGGTTCGCTTCATTAGCTTTGATTCGCTCCAATATTTGCTCTTTATCGGAAGTCACGTGATAAGTCTCTTCTCTGGTCTCTTTAATTTCATCTCAGTCACTCATTTCTTCACGCTGTGGATAGAAAATTACTTTGATGGCACGCTTTTTTGTAGCAAATTATGAATGTATTTTGATGGCCATCCGATTATGGGTCCGATTTTGATGAAATATGACCAAGGACATAAATTTCTATTTTGTATATGTTTTGTCTTTATAGTATCTTCTAGATTTTCTTTATGCTAGCAAGATATTTACGTAACTGAGTTGTCTTTTTCTTCTTTAATTTGTCGTTAACTCTTGAAAATAGTCACTGACGTCGTCTAAGGGCCAGCATGACCATGGAGAATATTGGCATTGTTCGCCACTTTCTCGATGATGATCGCCTATTGGTGTGACTACTAAAATTGGGGATTTCTTTCAGAATATACCCTCTCTACCCCCAGGCTTATCGTCGTGTGATTAGATGTGTTTGGACCACTGAAAGAAATATTTATAGAACAGAGATTTGACGACGATTTTGGTTTAGAAGCGTTTGTGCATGATTAACTTGTGTCACAATTATCTTCATCTGCATTATACGACAGCGGAATTAAAAAATTATCTATACATCAGGGAAAAGGTCAGGAAAATATGTAGGAAAAATTCTCTACATATTATGCTCTTATTAACTTGATATTTACTTCTCGTTTATATAAGCGAGTAAGTTAATAGAGTGTCCAAATATGAGATTGTCTGTATCAGACATGTAAATGAAGGTGAGGTCGTCCATAAACACGCAAATGTCTGTAGACGTCTGCGGAGGGTTGTTTTGACAGCTTTCTGTTCAACAGACTGCGTTTCTACGTTCTCAGAGCACTTTTTCAGCTCTACCGACGATTACTTCTAGTTGGACTCGGAGAGAGTCTTCATGAACTGTATCATTGTGGTTATGCCTACTTCAGGTTCGAATTGTGATCTTGTATTTCTAGTCACTAAAGTGTGGCTTTTTCAAGATTTTATAGATTTTACGGTTTATTGTTTTCTTTTGATCATACGTATATGATAATTTTGTTTCTTTTATTTGTTTCTATAGTTATTTCTATTAACTATATTTTCCTTTATACGTTTTTATTCGCCAATATGATTGTAAACTTGAGCAAAAAAGTTGATTAGATTATTTTCATTTTCATAAGTTATCTCAGTCATGTTTTTTGTCATTTTTATTTTCATTTTAGGGACATTTCTACTTTTCTATGTATACCACGTTTAAGATATGGCTTTAATTTATAAAAAAATGTTTTAAAGAATGTGTGCGGTAATATGCAGATACAAAGTTTTTTTAGAAGTAAGGGGTTTATTAATTAAATTTGATTTTTTTCTATCTTTTGTAGTCATTATAAAATCACCTGTTCTACTTTTTTTTATTGATGAGTGTGTGAAACCTGTAAAATTGAGTATAAAGGAAATGTAGAAAAAGCAAATCATAAAGACAAAAAGTACACAAAACAATATAATAGAGGAATAGTAGGTAAATATAGAAAATGCACTTAAGAAAGTTAGTAAAAAGAATGGACTAGTAGAAAAATGATCTAATGTAGATTAAAATAGCTAACGGTGATGTTCTCCTTTATATTGAAACATGTACGCTTAAATTTATTTAAACTATTTTTTAATTTACTTAGAAGTACTTAATAATATTTATGTACACTACACTAAGAATTACACCATGTAACTCTATTCTGTAAAACAATTTATGTCGCACTAGAACCGTTCACTTCCGTTGGTAGTAACTTGACTTCTCTGTGCTACTTTGCTGCGTGCTATTTATACATCGAGGACCTATTCTGGAGCTTTCTCGTAGCGCCGGATCCTTCTGGTAAAAACTGGAAATTTTCTCATTTTTCTAATTTCCGTACATAAACAAACATCGCGGAGGCTCTAACGTCGGCGACGACCCCGGTATCAGCCGCAAATATCTAAAGCGACGGTTTTCCTATGGAGGAGTTCGGAAATTCGTTACAATATATTATATACTTTGCTTTTTATTATATTTTTCCTTGAAATTTGTAGTTGTATTTTTTATAGCTTTTTTTTATTATTTTAATTTTAATTTATGGCATTTCCTACAGAGGTTGTAAAATATGGGGACAATTTGGGAGGTGATTCTTGGCAAGACAAGAAATATGAAAGGTTATATGAACATAGAAATCCGAAAATTCACTGGATATGTAGTGACATGTAGATGGCAGCATTGTCGGCCCTATAATGTTATCGCTTAAATTGAGTTTGTGTATGTTATCTCTTTGTAATAAAATTATGGTTAACCTGTGAAGTGAAAAGGTGTTAGAATAGTCGGCTACTCGTACTAGGAACAAGGGAAAATAATATTCGTTTAGGGGAAATCAAATGAAAATGCACATGCGAATAGCGTAGCGTTTCTTCTTTAATCGCCTCGTTTTGGTTTCGTTAATAGGAGTATTTAAGGCGTGTGTCTTCTTTGCCTGTATCCTCTTTTTCGTGATCCTATTGACTTAATTTAGTCTTATTTTGCTCTTTATCCTCTTTTTCAGTTTTATTTTATTTAATTATTCAAAATTCCATTTCTCGTTATTCCAATTTTTTGCCTGGTTATCATCGATATAGCTTGATTGACGTTTATTATCAGTTTATCTATTGGGTTCTTTATTATTTCAACAAGATTTTGATCCTTCCGATTTCTCATTTCCCCCATTGTTTTCCATTCTATAGTGGGCTATTTTTACAGTTGCACCTTTTTATTTTTCTCTCTAGCTATATCTCTTTTGTATTTTTGTACTTTTCTTTTCTTTTTTGTCAGTTCTACATTCAGGAATATATTATTTCCTTAGAGATTTGTTGTTTTCTTCAATACCTTTAGCTATTTTATTTTCCAATCCTTGCATATTACTGTGGGTATTTTACAATTCTTTAACCAAGTCATTTTTCGTTTGATTGTTAGTTTCCTTTATACGTTTTATTTTCTCGCTGTTATATCTTATTTCGGTTTTCATGTCTTTTAACGCGTCTTTTATCTCTTTAACGTCGATTTTAATTTTCTTAATCTCTTCCAACGACGTCTTGTTTTTCAAGGGATGTATTTGGTTTTTTCTCTTTTATTACCTTAACCACTTATTGTGCTGGTATTTATCTGAGCACGTTTTCTTGTTCTTAGTTTTAATTATTGTATGTTTCGTGATACCTTTATCTCTATATTAGTATTGAACACTAAACACTTTTCTGTAGATGGATTTGGTCTTCTTGGTGTCCCATGCATGATATAATCAATAACATAGTTACTTCAGCCTTTAACACGTACACGGGCTAACCAATCTTTCTAAATCACTAAACAAAATTTCTTCTGGATCAGATCCTGTTTCACTTTGCCTGAAATTCTGCTTTTATCGTCTAAGTTTCATTACCTATTATTATCTCTTTTTGGTGGTTATTTTGAGCCACTCAAAATTTTTTGACGCTAGGTCAATCCTTCAGATAAATTTCCTCTACCAATTAATCATGCAATTGTTTAACCAAATGATATAATATTCACTAATCCTATCTTCGGTTGTCTCGTCACAATTGTGTATATAATGTGTTGTATGTAATAATAATGACATGTCTTGGCATGCAACTTTCGTCCTTACTGTTAAATTCCGATAACCTCTAAAGATTATTATATAACTGGTTTATTTATATCCTTGTTGGTCTTGCTTTTCTGTTATTTCTTTATTTTCCCACTGCTCTTTTTGCCGGTAAATGTGTTATTTATTTTTCAGGCTACTCATTTTGGCCTATTTAGTCTATATTATACCGGGGAAGTGACGCCCGACTTACCAAGAATTTTTCTCGATATTTTGCGATCACTATGTATATTGTACTATACATTTTAATGTTTAGTTCTGTTGTAAACGTATTTCAATTTTTCTTCTGCTCTGCGTGCTGTGAATCATATGTATATATTTTTGCCATATAGTACCCACTGAAATCAATTTTTTCAAACTTTTAGCTGTGTCTTGATTCGTTCTAATTATTGTACACTCAATCGTCATTTTGAAATATGTTGTAACGACTTCGGTTTTAAGGATAGATTATTTATTTATACTTTATAAAGAGTTAATAATAGACGGCATTATTTTTTGCACTCGAATGTCCATTGATACAATTTGTTCTTATATTATACAGATCTGTATTCTGACGCACTTGGATCATAATTCAAATTGCGTCTAAATGCAACTCTGACTCCGCCCCGTATACTCGTCTAAATAGTGTAACGAATTTTCGAACATCTCCGCAGCAGATATCCGCTAGACGTCACGCATCAACAACGCATATAATGCCTTTCAGAATAGAATATTGTCAGAGGTTTACAAGCAACTTCGCGTACATTCTGGAACCGGTTTTGGGTTGCTTAAATATCACGCAGCAAGGCAGCTCTGGAAGTCAATCCAAGGGCCGGAAGCTGTACACGTGCAACATAAATAGTGTTACAGAAAAACCACGTTCTAGAACGCGCTGGGGATTGTTTGAAGCGTTTTAAAATCATTTGAACTAGTCGAAAGGCGTGTCTTCGCAGAAAGTCCACCGCGTCTAGTCTACATATTGGTTTGGCAATCCAGAATCGTCTAAAACTCTTTCCATCATTCCAGTGGAAATTTGCCTGGAGTCGGCTTGTTTCAATATGATTAACTGTTATTCAATAGCTACAGGTTAATGGGAATATGATAATTGTTTATCGTACAACTTAGGATGCTCGCTAGTCATATTAGGGATCGACGAACCCATTTGGAAGATATGCTCAGGTATCCTGTTTAGACGATGAAGAGAGAGGGCCCAATAGTCAGAGGATATAAAAGGTGGATCATCTATTCTTCTTCTGATGAATAAACATGGAATGCTATGTGAAAGAACAGCGTTATTATTATTCAAACAAATAATAAATTTGGTGAAGATTGTGCGAGAACGGTACGAAAACTCTTTGGAATTTTGACCGAAATAGTGCACCAAATAAATCAACTATCTGATGATTAATTGCAACATTTGACTGGGTTGGTAATGAGTACTGACGGGTAAGGTCTTGTGAGAATATTGCTATAATTAGTTATAGTGTTGCTGCAAATCCAAAAAGATTGACATGACATCGCATACAATAATTGGATAATTCGAGAAGTTCCCTTCAATGAATACTCACCAAAGACGTGCACCTTTTTGCGTACAAAATTTAACTGACACAACTAATCACTTTTACCATCGACATTTTATTTTAGAATATTACGAGGTGGATTCTCAGTTTAATCGAAAAAGTATCTTTGCCAGTGAGGCGCATTTCCAACTCAACTGCCGAACAAACAAAAATGGGGTTTGGGAAATCCACGCGTGACTCATGAAAAGCAAATACACCCCCAAAGAGTTATCTTTTGTTATAGATTTTGAGTAGGTGGTGTGGTAGATCCATAATACTTCGAAGATGATGTTGGAAATGCTATAACTGTGAACTGCGATCGTTTCCGTTACAGGATAACTTTTTTTGGTATTAACTGAACAATACGATTGTGAAACAAATTTAGATTCAACAGAATGGTGTCACCTGCCATATAGCTAATGCCACGGTGCATTTACTGCACTAACAGTTTCCTCGTCGCGTAATTATACGAAATGCCAATATCATCTGGTCAATATGATCTTGCGATTTAACAACGTGCAGTTACTTGAAATTCGAGATCTGTGCCAGCAATCTTCAGTTGGTTACTTTAAAAACGAAATCCGACGTGTTATAGATGAAATTGTTCAAAACATTTATTATCAAAAAGAATGGAGGTTTGAGCCGAAACCGAGGTGGTTATTTGTCAGACATAATTTTCCATATTTAATCGGAGATTTTGTACTTTATCCTCAATAAAAATCCTATCGTAAAAGCAATCCTAGCCGTTGTATTTGAAATGTAAATCCAGCTTTCAATTAGGGCCATCATTTAGGTATAAGGCTTTTGTGAGGGTGCGCGAATATTCAACAAAACAAGACAACATAAGTTATAATTATCAATTCCAGTGCTGAAGCGTTTGAAGTATTTCTCAGTTTACCGTACGCCCGTTAAAATGATGTCAGTTTTCTCAAATTTCAATCAACAACGCTATATTTGATATATTGGCGATAAATACGTTTTACCAGAGCAGTATGTGATAACTAAGGCATTTCGTCTATTTTCTATCATAAATACGCATTATTTAGATCGACGTCTAATCTTATAGTGCGACACCAGCCCTTAAATTAATTCTACTGTGTTGTTGGTGAACGACGTCCTTTTGATGCTCTTAATTAGAGTAGACAAGTTGCTTTTGAAGATATCAGAAAAGGATAACGTCGCTATCTACTGTTTAATTCTAGTTGACCCAGAAAGATAGTACTATGACTTCGTTGGTACAGTAGTAATGACAAAGCAATTCGTTGACATCATTCACGATAATTGTCGGTTAAAAATCACATCTTTATCTAGGCGACTATGTTTGACATGCCAGCGCACAATTATCAAATTAATTTTATCGCCTATACAACACATGTATAATTATTGACGTTGTCGGCACATGACATGATCTTAACGATGCTGATCGTTAATCTATAACCAAATAAATCGTCATGGTACGGAAAAGGAATAGCATCTTTATGGACTTGGTCTGTTTTTACTTAATGCAAATTTTTTTTCCTTGAATAGTGATGCAGTTAACTTCGTAAAGTGCCAAATATGTTTATATCGAGAAATATAATCCTCTCGGTAGTGGTGTGATCAAATCTTAAAAGGCTTTTTGAAACTTCTCAAGCCAGTTACTCTAATTGTAAGTTATTTTTATAATTATCAGTAAAAGTTTGATCGAACGCCAATTCTAAGGGAAAGACGCCGGTTAACGTAGTTTTGATGATAGGAGATGTCACAACTTTCACCCTAAAAATTCTCTTCTGGCAGGAAGACTGATATTGAATTCAGGTGTTGTCATAAAAAAGAGAGAACGGAAGTACTGTCGGTACTCTCTATGGAATTGGAGGGTTGCGTTGTAGAGATGGACCAAAAGGAACTTTGAGGAGGGTGCATAGTTGGTGAAGTTCAAGGAGATATATCAGAATTCTAAAGTAAAACATCTTATATACTTGATTACTGATTTCTGAAGCGACCGCGCGATACCATAGCTATTTACTACCCTTGGGGGTATATTGATGAGTTTCAGTGATGACATGGTTAAGGAGAACTTTCTTAACCTGGAAATGTCAGTAATTTTTAGAGTTAAAGTACCTCAGCTGCCATGTTATGCGGATACGCTTTATTCTGGGGTCATATTATCACTTAGGAAACTATGTTAAGAATAGATCTTTACTGTCTATTTCAAACAATATGCGTGACCCATTTTTATCATTACAACTGATCCCTGACTGCACCCATCTGCGAAGACCATGACATCGTCTATATTGCTATAGACAAATTCGAGACTTTTGTTAAGGAGTTGTCTAGGAGATAAAGCGGTTATTTAAGGATATAATACTTTTGCGTAGTTTTATTACTGGAGATGAAGAATTGGATATATTTCGATAATCTCAAATGCAGAAGGTTAATTTTTGACCCCAAAAAAGGCAGTGTCCTGTATTTGGCGAGACCAAAAATGCGCGTTGTACCTTGACTTTTCAAGGTTAACTGATCAGTACCGACCTTTACCAACAGTAATTAATCATTGAAAACAATTAAGCATTGAAAACAAAAGTCCAAAATGTGCCAAAAGTCTTAAAAGACCAGTTGTTCTTTTGAAGCAGAGTAAATTGCTAGATGGGAGAAAGTCATAGCTAACGATGGTCAATACTTTGATTGGCGTGCTTTTTTCTGTACTTGCTCAATAAAGGCTTATTTTTTACAAAAAAAATCCTTAGCTTAGAGAGGCATCAGCCTTTATATGTATATAATTGTACAATTGTTGGAGAATGGTGGACAGTGGTGGAAGTGGGTGGATAGCAAGGTCAGTGTTAGAGAATTAAACTTTTGTTATATCCTATTTTTTTATAGAAGTGACATAATGTGGCTCATCATAATTTTCATCATATAAACTATTCTTAATAGTATTGTAAACCTGAATTTGGCCAAGTATGCAATAGTAGATGTGAAAAGTTTGAAGAAATGATGTTTTTATTACATCTAAAACGAATTTTTTCCAAATGCAATTTAAAAACGTTTTTATTCGGAAGGGGCGGGAAAGAAGTGAGGATTCACTCAGGAGTTTACGTATTTGTGACCCTCATAACATGTTGTTCTGCTGAAGGGTTCTCTTCATATATAAAGGAAGCTCCGGCGCAAGCTTCGGCGCCCAAGGGGCAGATTTGTCGTGCTCTTTAAATACATAAACGTTCATTCGCAACTGGAGCACGTACCGCTTAAAGTAAGTGCCATCCTTAGGCTACTAAAAAACGAGCAGACTTACATTAGTCTCCATTCCAAGGTGATTTGGTTCGAACGTGCATAAGCAGCTTAACGTTTCAGCTGCGGCTGCCGCTGATATACCTTGTCTGAATAATTTAACCACATCTTTACAAGGCAGCATTTGTTCCTGCCACGATTTATAAGGGGATGTATTTCAATTGTAAGTTATTATCAGCCCAAGCTTGTTGCTTTATTGTGTATAAGTAACTGATTTCTAGATTGATTGCGTTAAATTGACGAATTGGGAATTTGAAAGAGGAAAACATAAACAAAGTACCTTATGAACTTGGACTCTGTCGTTAGTTTTGTTTATTTAATAAATAATTTTGAAAAAAATTGAAAGACAACTTTAGTGAAAATTGTAAGCTATTTTATAGCGCACTAAAACAACTGAGACAAACAAGGGAAAGCTATTCGCAAAAGAAAAACACGTAACGGAAAAATTGAGGTAGTAGTTCAAGAGGATAACCACGAAGTAGAGATAAAGAAATATGATAATAGAAACAACACAACAACGAAGAAAGATACAAACATTGTGGAACTAGAGAAAGCGATACAAAAAGTATATTAATGGACATTATGAAAAATAAAAACCCCAATAGATTGGCAGACGGGGGTGATTGTGTCGTCATTGTGTAAAAAAGGCAATACAAGAGACAGTAACAATTATAGGAAAATAACCTTACTAAGCATTATAGGTAATCAAGGTTAAAGAAAAAAGTGAAAAACAGTAGAAGGCAGCCAATGCGGTTTCAAAAAAGGTAAAAGTACAGGATAATGAATGTATACTGAAATAAATCAGCGAAAAGGCAATAAAGAAGGGAAAAGAAAAGTTACATACTAGAAAAGGCTAAATGTGCACAATAGAAAAATGAAAAAGCAAACATGTAAATTAATACAGAGAAGACAAAGACGATGTAGATGATGTAGTAGATGAAACAAGGCACATTATAACAGTAGAAGAGAAAGAAGAAGAACAAGTAAAGAAATGTAAATAAAGGAACGTGGAGTCGTTATAGCAAGAACTTTTAATCATACAAAAATGTGTTTGTAGGAAATGCGGAAAGAAATGAAACTAGAAGTTGTGAAAAAAGCAGTGTCCCTGATGATTATTTACAAGTATAGAGACGAGGATTTTGGAGAAAAATTGAAAGGAAAACAAAACAAGATAAGATTAACAACAGTGAGAGTGAAGAAAGTGATTAGGATAGTTAGTGGGTTATATAGGGAATGTAGAACACCAAAATCATGAAACAAACATTTAAAGCAAAACTAGAAAGGCTAAAGTAGGAAATGATATGAGCTCTTCGAGGCTGGATGTTATTCTCAGGTTCTTTAATGCCTACAACGATGCCTTAATCCGCTTGAAAAACGGATGTATATTTTCCAAGTGAATAGCTTAATAGCAAATTTCCAGGTCTGGTCTTTGATCTTTCTGTATACCAGATAATTTTTCCTCGACTGTTCTTGTTGCATATATCGTCTATACATTTATTTAGATTCATAATATTAACCTTGAAATGTATATTGAATGCAAATTGTGGCGTCATATAGTCTGTTCTCATAACCAGTATGCCTTCACCAATATATCCAATTTTCGAATGCTCCATTTCCATACAATCCTTCAGATGGGTGCATTGCGCGGTCCATTAAGAGTCATTCCCGCCTCTTTCATGATTTCAAAATGAAGAGAGGGAAGGTCTTGCACCGTCTCCATTGCCACTGTTGGTCTTGTTCTTGTGGCGTCCGGTATTTCCAGGCAATCAATTCTTTGTATCTTACTTGGTATGATTATAGCGTTTTTTTGCATCGTCTTTGTCCAGCATACCAAAGCTGTATATGCTACCATGGGTTTGACCACCTTGGTGTATATTCAATACATCTCTTTTGGTTTAAGACCTCGTGTTTTTCCATGATCTCTTTTGATTTTTTGAATATATTGACTTCAGATTAGGTTTTGAATGTGAACTTCAAGATGCTTTATACATCTTGGAGCCTAAGAAGTTCCAGTTCTTTCCGTTTTTTCCTTGTTGTGAATGTGGCTATGGTAGATTTTGAGGAACTTTGCATCTATCTAATTTGTAACCATGTTTAGGGCCCTTTGCATACGCTCGCTAACTGTATTGTTAAGTCTTCTTTGGTATAGTATGACTAAGTTACCTAGATATCCCAGTTCTATATCCGTTCCCTTTGAATGTCTTTAACAGTTTGTCCACTATAAGTTTCATAGCAGAAGAGACAGAACTGCGGACATCCTCTTGCAATCCGAGTCATTATTGTTTCACCCATCAGATATACATATACTAATGTTTCTTTAAGCATTAAGTTTATCTACCTACAGCTTATTTTGTCTAGTTCTTTACTTCTCAACGGAATCTAGGGATGTGTTATCATACGCTTCCTCATTCTCCAAAAAGGCAGTTAAAAGTACCTGTTTGTTTTCTAAAGTATTTTCTGCTCTGGTAACAAGTTTATGCAATACTGTTTCTGTGAATACTCCTGCTTTATATGGACAATGGTCGTGGTGTAGAGGTTGCGTGACTAATACACCTGCCACGCAGTTTCTTAGTTTTCAGTGCAAAAGTTATCAAACTAATTGTTCTTAGAGCCTTAGTTACGTTCTGCCCTATCTTTAGTCTCCAGGATTTCGGTATATACCCCACAGTAAGACTTGCCATCAGTATATTCCACATCCTGTAGTATAGAAGATTACTTCCCTTTTAGAACAAAATAGGATAAATGCTATCAGGTCCTGACGATTTATAAAGTTGGGCTGAGTTAATTTCCCACTTTACTCTGTTTACATCTATCACTTTCTTTGCATCCTACCAATTCTCCCTAGATGCCCACTTTGCAGGTCCAGTTCTGAATTTTGCCAGTCACTCGCTGATATATCTGCGACCCCAGAAAATTTATCCTGTGTAGTTTCCTCATTGTTTCCTTTCCAATATTAGTATATTCTTCTGTCTCCATTTTCAGAATAGTTCTAGACTGAGGATTCTTCTAGAGTATTTTGTGAAGTCTGACACTTTCTCGAGTGATTTTGACTTTCTCGTAGTGGCTCCTTCAGGTATCTTTCTTAGATTTCATTTAGGCCTATTTATAATTATCTCATATCTCCGAGTTCTTTGCTGCATTTAAAAGCTTTTTTGCCTGTTTGCTCATTCGAGCAATTCTCGTTGGATACCTTTTTACTCGAGGACAGTTATCTATCGCTGAGATCACATCGTCCTACCATTGCCCTGGTACAATCTCCAGCTCCATACTATCCTCGATCGTTCTATTCACTCATTTAAGATTGTGTTCTAGGTCTGCCTGGTAGGCTTCTCAGTTTGCCTTTCGAGGGTTACGATAGTAATGTTATGGGTTTAATTGTTATATATATTTTCCAAACAATCGTATCGCTTGGTCGTCTTTTGGCAAGATTGTGTGTCTTTTTCCTTGATAGGGCAATTTGTCTATAGCTTTCTCTACTGAAGCATAAAAATAACGCGCTATCTCTGTAACACTCATTTGCGTGCCTTTGAAGGCGGTGCACAGAAACAACGTTTTAAATCTCTTACATAAAGAGTATTCGCTTAACATGCACCTGAGCAAAGAGTTACAACTTGCGAAGTGTATTAGAATGCATTTTATTTGTTTACGACACAAGTATACACTATCCCATCCGCCTGCAATGTCGATCGGACGCTTGCAAGACTAACTGTATATTTATAATTAGTTTTCAGTCATCTAAATTAAATTTGTATTTTTTCTAGGCGGCATAAATTTGCCCTCTAAAACGTCCCCGATAAAGTCGGCTGCGATCAGGGAATACGGAATTAATCCGATTTTTCTTTCCTGCGCCGATGTCTACATCCCTAAACGCTTCGAACGGACTTCATGAATATTGATGGCGCGGGCAGACTGATCAAAGAAATTAAATTTTCGCAATTATTGCGGGCATTTTGAGCAGACTGATTTCGAAAGAGCCATTAAGCCGCGCTGGCGATCGCCTTGCGTTTCGTGCATCGAGCGCAGCGGCCTTTCACATTCAAATTTTAATTATCTCCAGCATTTAATTATGGGGAATTGGTGCCTGAATTTTTACGGTTGGGATATGAAACTGCAGACTAAACTTTGGCTGGGGCATTAGCAAGGGTGCTGCTACACATGAGCTTCTTCAGAAACTTTTAACGAACCTGCGAAGGAAGTTGAGTGCTGCACCGACTGCGCTCGTCCTACTTTGGAAGTTGTTATCGAACATAGGAGCTGCTGTAATCCTCTGAATCAACGGATTTGAAATTGAAGTTGTGCTGACGACTAGGATGTCTAAATTGAATGGAATTAAAACAGAAATGTTTGTAGAGCAGAATTTCACATCTTTCTGCAGATCAGTCACTTTTTCATATTTAGAAAATTACAATTTTAGTTTTGATTAGAAAAATTAATGCTGTGGAATAGAATGTTAAGAAAAATGCAGATTCTTGGCATCTAAAACGTTTCAATGGTTGACCAAAAAGTTTGTGCTCAATATTAAAAATGAGATTTTTTATGCGTGAATTTATTCAAAACAACAGCAACTAGTCTTCCGTTCCGCAAGTTGTCGGATCTGATCAAAGTACCATTCTGGCTCCTTCGAATCAAAGAATTCTTTAACTTAATCAAAAGAGTCAAATCGGTGGCTACACTTTGTCCTGTGCTTTGGTCGATTCGTGCGAATCATGTCAAGACTTCCTATAAACAAAGTCAAGTTGATACAGGTGGTTGAACACAGTTTGATGGGACGAAATTCCCAGATCACAACTTTATTGATGAATAATGCTCATCTTCTAACGCTGTCAATAGATCTTCGGTGTTCAACAGATGGCCAGTGTTTGTTGAGTAACTGTTCTTTTGTCTTCAACTTCGCAAATTGCTTCGGCAATATCTCTCGTGTTCAAACCTTTCTTCTGATAGTTTTTTTTTGTTTATAATCTCATAATTATTCACTCTGAAAAACGATTAAAATGTGTTGATTATAACACGAAATAATATCAAAAAACAAATCAAATATATCATTTTTGATCTTGAGTGCTTTGATTTTGAGTGCTAACGTTCTGTGCAAACCGACCATGCTGCTGCCCTTCACATAGCAGTGTAAGCTTGAACAAGGTTGTTATCAAATTTTGTGTAAACTTTGGCAAATTAGATACTGTGACGTCCGGAAACTTACAGGACCTGTTGAGAACATTCTGTATTTAGGGCACAAGCGTTCAAAGAGTACAAGGTCTTTTTAGAGGAGCGAGAAGAAGTAGAAGACGTGAACTCTTGAGATATAGGACCGTCTATTGATGTTGAGAACAATAACCAGTTTACCGATCATCAGGATTTGGGTATGAGAAAAGTGTGCACCAAGATAGTTCCAAAGGACCTCATGGCTGAGCATTGGTGAAGACGAAAAAATTATCTCAATAGAGAAAGAAGAGGAACCGAACAGTCTAAGATTTGTCAAAGAAGGGAAAACAAAACGGGATCCCTTCATTACGGATATTTATATACATGTTTATCCGCTTTAATTTGTGGTTTGCCGAGTTGTCATCAACATGATGTTCAGAGAATCTGAATAAAAAACTTTGATTTATAATAGAATGCTTGTCTTTGCAAAAAATACGTAAAGAAGATCACCGCTGCAAAGATTATTTAAAAAGTAATTAATTAAAATTAATTAAAAAGTAATTTAAGATATTGATAGATACAGACAGCTACGTAAAAAATAGTAGCGGACTAGTTTCTTGGCCAACTACTTAATGTGTCTGGTCTGCGGCATTATACATATTTGTGTTCTTCTACAAAGTTCTCCAAGATATTAAGGTGATGCAAACGCCTCTTTTTGGACGTTCTTTGGCTTCACCGGAAGTCAAGGCTAAAGTTAGCTGATGCGCTTCGAATAATTCACGACATTGAAGGTCAAAAATTGTTTTAAAATATTCATTGGCGGTGACACCAGCCTTCAGTTGCGGCTTCTAACCGGACGGCCTTCCGTAGTAAATCAAGAAGCTTTACTTCAATTTGTTGTATCATCCCCAACTATAAGGACCCGACAATTATTACAAGAGCTTGAACTATTTCAATGGACAATAAGCATAAGTATAACAAAAATCAACAAACGATGCAGACAAGTCTCAGAGTCTTGGACTCTTTGTGTTAAATTGTTGCTAATAAAGAAAAATGGATTTATCTTTGTAATCCAAAAAGATTAAACCGATGGTTTACGTAGAGACCAATTTGTAGAAACATAAGAATTTTAAGGCCAAAGTTAAGCTTTAAGTCTGATGAAATTGCGAATTTGTAGAACACTTCAAGATGGTTCCTAAAGATCTGGCCATCACCGCTCAGCTTTATCGTCATCAGTTTGCTATTTTGGTACCTCGGTATGGCCAATCAAATATGGCTTAAAGAATCGGGCAGAAATTCGAGCAACTGTTCCGATCAATGGCTCACTTCTTGGACTAAGATTATATTACCAGTTTGTAGGAAGTAAAAGAAGGGTGTCATCAATTCTTTGATTCCAAACCATAAGAGTGGTACCGGGCGAAGCATAGAAAGGTTAGCTCGTAAGATTCTCATTTGTAACATTTTTTAAGGTCTTGAAATTTTCTGATCTCTCGAGACTTTTTTATTATTATCCATTCGTTTTCGAACATCTCGTTTTTTCCTATTTTTTATATTTTTATTTTTGAGTAATTTTTTTTCATTAATCAGGTACCAGGAGAGTTTTAAACTACATTTTTAATGTTCATGTGCAGTTCTGCATCCTTCGAAACTAGCCATTGAGTCAACTGTATACATTCATCATTCTAGGCCATTGGAAGGTCTTCATGGTTACAAAATTGCTGCTCTTTAGCTTGTTCTTCACGTAAAGGAATATTGCAAAGTCGCATGGGGCGAGGTCTGGATTATAGTAGTAGTTTTCAAATACTCTGTGCAGATTTTGGAACTGTGAGCAGGGGGCATTGTGGTAGTGGAAAAATCATGTATCTGTCTGTGAGCATGGACGAACGTTCGATCATTGGTGTACTTATTTGCAGTTTCCAGCAGCACGGTAAATAAAATGACTATCACTCTCTTCTTCATGGGTGGGGATTTTCGCAAAGTCGCGAGTACTTTTTTATCCCTAAAAACCTAGGTTTTATTTTGGGTTTTAGTGGGGATGTCATACATGAATAACGGCATTTTTTAACTTATGTTGTTAACGGCGACATCTTCCATTTCTAAACATGTTGAGCACTACCAAATGCGTCGTGCCATCTGCTCGTTAACTCGTATGAATTGTCAGTACAGGTGATGTCTAATCACTTCTATCTGGCTATACGGTACTTAGTTGTCAGACTTGAACATTCCTGACATCGGATCATTCCAAACTGAAATTTTCTCTCTGGAACTCCTGATATATCCTAAATATGGTCGTACAATAAGGACAATCATTTTTCAGCCTCAAGTTGTAGCACAAAATGGCCTGGCATTCCGTTTTTGGTCAAATGGCACCTCGAATTCCTCTAATTGCCGTAATTCAAGAGCAACTAACATTCAAAAGTGATTTTGTCGTCTGCAGTGTCTAAATAGGATTAAACGTTTGTAGTATAGTATGTAAATATTTTTAAGTGGCGTAGGTATCTTTATGTTCTTTCAGGAGCTTTCTAAAGATTAGTTTAAGTGAAGTTATTACTTCTTTGGCAACCCTGTTTTCTCTAAAGCCCAATTGGTCATTATTAGATAACACTTTTTGCTCAGAATCTGAATCTACTTGATATTACAATTTTTTGGAGTTCTGTACTAGCACTTTTGTTGTTTTAAGGGTTATCTTTGACAGGCGAACAACTATGAACTTGTTGATGTGTTTGGTTTTATATATGTACACTAGTAACACCATTATGGATAAGTAATTGAGAGGCTTGGCTGCGGTGCGGTCGTTTAAAGCCCTGTACTTGTTACATCGTTTTGTATGGACGCTTTAACCTCTCTGTTGCCCATGTTTTCACGCGGAGTTTTAGCGCTTCACTATTATTAATATGAACACTCCTGGAGCTCTCCGATGCTTGATGGGTGGCCTAGTCCAATCACTTCGAAGGGGTAATAATGGCGGCCGTCTAAGGCGCAGCACTTGCTACATCGCCCCGCATCAGAGATGGTGCACGAGAGCTGGGCGCAGCAGCGAACATATGAGAGCTTTAACCTCTCGGTTCGCAGGCCGTGCTCCCACGCGGGGTGTTAGAGCCACTATTATTTTTCCAGCGAGTAGGTGTAGCTGCTTTGAAACAGGAGCTTTCTGGTTTTAGAAATAATAGTCTCTATATAAATAACATTGTGCAGCACGTATGAATTAAAATTAATTTTTTATACGAATGTACCATATTTTATAGTTAACCAAACTTGAAGTTTTTCTCCTTATTTATCAAGTAATTTGACGCAAAATGTACTCAATTGGAACGGGCCAGCACACGTGACCTGCGACGGCGCTGTCAATTAATTCTACCATTAATTTTAATGAAGCCCGTCAGAGCAGATGTTGCATCACAGCCCGGCCCTGTATTTAATTATTTATAGCTCTACCGCAATTGTTGCTTTATCATTCGGCGTGTGGCGGGACACGTATTGATTGCACCTGGTGATTTTAATAAATCTTTCAAGCTGAAATTGAATTGCGACCCTTAATTTTTTAAGCAGCCGACTCTTAATCGCGCGGCGCCCTTTAAATTGCAAATTTCACTAAGCCAAGATAAATTGCAGCTCCTCGCCTCGCATTCAGCGATGCAAATGGCGAGACTACCATCTGCGGGCTCGCAATCTAATTTGGTAGCGGGCCGTTCTTACATGTATAATAAATGGTTGAATTGTAAATTGTGCTTTCATAGTTTTCATTAGCATAGTGTTGCCTTGTCAGAACTTTCTGCCGTTGTCGCGCCGTTTTCATTGTTAACGGATGTATGTATGTCGAAAAAGAAGCGAGGAGTGCTAGTTATAAATTGTCATGGTATAAATTAAATTGGTTAAAGTTGTGTAACGGAAAACGTGTGATACTTTAGTCATTTTTGATTTGATTCTTGTAAAGCTAGCTTTGGTTTTTCATCGAAGGGTGGTCTAATCGAAAAATGTCAGTCAAATTAACCAGACAGGCCGAAATGAAATGAAACACTGATATGTGGGGTATACGGAAAATCATCTCAAACTGCTCTAGAAAGTATCCTGCTTGGGCGTTCAAACAGAAATTAACGTGGTGACATTCCATATTTTTATATGTACTAAACAGACTTCGAGGAAATTCCGCCTGGATCTCGCGTCGGACGTTTCCCTCCTACAAATCATTCAGTACACCTCTTGGTTTAAGATGATCCCGTAAGGGAAAAATGGTAGGGTCAAAGTTGGCGATCTTGAAGACCACAATTCTTATAAAATAATTGTCCAAAATATATAATTCAATTGGTCAGATCATGTATATCGCGATATAGTTTAGAACTCGCCAAACTTTTCTCGATGAAAGGAACCCACGTATTGTATCTATGGGTTTTCAATAGATCTCATAGCTTTTTTAGTGATTGATGTTTAGTCTGGTATCACTGGATGACCATTTACTAATATAATACTTCTGACCATCGTATATTCTTTCAATTTGTGGACAATTATAAACCGACACGACCGGAATTCGTTTTTTTTTAGTTTTTAAAGTTTTCTGTCGTGTTGATATAACAACGTTCCTGTTGCTTTAAATTGTTGGTAGTCGTTTAGTACTTTTTTCGTTATCACTCAGGGAACACAACATTACATTTTATTATAAAACAGATAATAACAACTGTTCTTTTGCACTTTAATAAAAAATTGTTACAATAGCGATACGTTTTAAAAATATTCCTAGTTGCCTTGAAATGTTATTTTGAATATCAAACAATTTTCATATCTAAGGACTATATTATTGAAAAATATATTGATGAGGTCCACTAAAAAAGAAGAAATTTCTAGTTCGGAAAATTTGGATGATTATAGGTCCAGATCTAATAATCGATATACGAATTTTAAGAGTCCAGGTATCTTACTAACTTTAAATATATCTTCAAATATCGTAATTTTAACAAGACAACAGTTAATCACGCTCTGAGGCGAACATAGAGGGGCGCTGTTTTTGAGCGTTATAAAGAGGGATGTCTAAAGTTGATTTTACCCGTAAGGTATCTCGTGCTACTACCGTATTGCATAGTCAATATTACGATGTCAGGTTCCATTGTCTGTTAGCAACGGATTGTTATCAAATTTCGTACAGCAGAGAGGACAAAATCATCCTAATTATTGATTTAAACTTTAAGCACACTTTTGGGACAACACCCTTAAGAAGATTCAAGTGTACGCGGGGCATAAACGATTTTTGGGAGAACTAGAAACAGTTGAAAATTGAGGTCGTCGACATTATTTGAAGACTGGCGTGATCGAGGAGAACATTCGCTTTTTTTGTTGCTTCCTCGAGAATGACTATCGGTTGACGGTTTCTGAAATTACCTCTGTCAACTTTTGGACGAAACTGAATTCGTATATTATCGAAAATGACCTGAATTTTCCATTTGAGACCTATAGAGCTGCCCAAACTCCACAAAAAATTGAAGGTTTATTCTGGACTGTCTAGTCTTATCCCTTTGCGATTATCATTTGTTTGGATCACCAAAAAAAAAACATTAGGAGGACAAATATTTGACTATAAAGTTGTCCAAGCGTTAGTGAGTAAATGGCTGGTTCATTTTAATGTAGCGAGATCAAAAATTACCTCTCTGTTGCATGTCAGGAGGTTAAATAGAAAAATAACGTTGTGTGTATGTACTTAAGATTACTAGCAATTGAGTACAGTTTGTAATGAACAACTTTTGTTTTTATATCTTCCCGTACAAAAGAAATTTACCGAATAAGCTCTTGAAACAAATGAGATAAGGTTGAGTTAAAAATTTTCTATCTTCGGGGCATGCATATTAAGTGGAAGGAGGTGCAGCATATTATTCTGAACGTCATATCGTGGTTCTATTTCAAAAGCAAGATAACAGGTTAATATAAGATTAGAGTTGAAACTTGCTCCCTGGAAAATAATCAGAATTAAGATAGTGTTAATCGTCTATTAGTTGCTAATGTAAAAATTTACCAGCAAATTCTTCTTACTTAAACATTTTGTGCTGCCTATAATTTGTGTCCATTAGCACTATTGGTCGTATTTTGCTTCTTAATATATATATAATAATTCTGTATGTATTTTAAAATGTGTCCATATGAGAAAGATCTCCTGGTAAATTTACACACATACAACATGACTGTCAATTTATTATAATGATTCACAAAGGAACGTGTGTTGGCCCAGAATACAGAACAACAAACCAAATAGACCACATCCTGCTAGAAAAAATCTATTTATCCTTAATAAACAAAGCGAGATCTTACAGTGGTGGAGATGTAGACAACGACCATTATATGGTGGGAACATCTCTAAAACAGCAAATATCAAGACAACGAGGAAAAGGCAAAGATAACCAAAAAAGTGAACCTTGAGGGGGTGGAACCGATAAAGAATTTTTAAAAAAAGGATCTACAACAGACAGAAAAAGAATGGGATACATTAAAAGCATCATCAAACACTTCGCAAAAGTTTTTACACAAAGATAATAATAGAAAGGGGAAAGAATGGTTCGGTAGTGAATGTGTAAGAGTGACAAGGGCAGAAAGGAAGCTAGGGAAAAATGCTTAATAGTTAGTTCGGAAGAAAACTGCAGAGCCTATAGAAAACTAAGGAGAGAAACTAAGAAACCTTTAGGAAAGCAGAGATTTTCTAGCAAAAACAAAAAACTAGACAGAAGAAAGATACAGTAAAAAAATATGCAAAGATTTTATAGCAAAACAGGTCATATTATGAAAGGATATCAATAAAAAAGTACTACTTGTAGAAAATAAAAGAGGGGAGCTACTAGGAACAGAAACGGATGCACTGAAAAGATGAGCGGAGTATTATAAGGATGTATTAACGGCAGATGTGGAAGAACCAAGTATCAGTAATGTAAGCTTGACCTAAACAAATGAGCAAGAAATAAAACCGCCAACTCTAGAAAAGGCAGAAGAAATAACAAATATCCTAAGAAATGGTAAAAGCCCTGAAAGAGACGGAATGCCGGAAGAATGACTGAAGTATGGAGGGAAAAAATTCAAAGTAAGTCTAGGACTTAAATAAGGATATTCGCTATCTACAAACCTTTTCAAATTAGTGTTGGAAGTGGTAATAAGAAAATATCAATTAAAAAAAACTGAACAACATTATAAATTTACATCAATTCCTGGCCTCGACGTAGTGATTGTAGCTAGAACCAGAGAAGAATCAAGGATCGTACTGAATGTTTCATAAGCGAAACAAGGAAAATAGGAGCAAAGGTGAACACAAAGAAAATAAAATCTATGGTGTTAGGAACAGGAAATACACAAACCTGGGATAACTTCGAAGTGGAAGTGGAAGAGAGATATAGTTTTGAAAGAGTGGAAAAATTTATACATCTGAAAAAATAAATAGAACGAAGGCTAGTTAGGCATCAAAAGAGCAGGATCGATTTTGATAGCGAAAAATCTATCTAATGTGGCGAAGGTTCGATTATATAAAAGGGTAATAAGACCAGTAGCGCTAATGCAAGTGAAACCTGGGTTTTGAAAGCAGAATACATTGAAAAAATTGAAATTTGTGAGAGGAAATCTATGTATTGCGAATAGAGGACAGCGGAGTGCCAAAGAATGTTACATTTGAAAAGATGTATAGGAAAACAAGAAGAGGAAGACCTAAGAGCATTGAGGGAGTGTGTGGAAGAAGACTTACGAGAACTAAAAATTACTAATTGGGACGCACAGGCTAGGCCTAGAAGAGTGATAGAAAAACCCATGGACTTCAGAGGTTTTTCGAGCTGACGTATTAAAAATGTCTTTTACGTGGACCGTTTTAAGCACAGATATCGGTCAATAAATCTCTCTTGTCGTCGGACTTTTACTAGTTTAATCTTTATTTAACATCTTCTAAAGGCATGTTGCCTACTCATGTCTTAAGATCACCAATTATTATGACTTAGTGGGTGTGAAAAATCTTGTCTATAATGTTCTGTTTTTCATAAAACCTCCATGTTTCTTCCCCTTATTTGAGATCATATTAGGTGCATACACACTGGTCGTATGAAAACATTTGTTATTTATATCCAATCTTATTTTTAGTAGGCTTTGGTCAACATAAATTATATCTTCGATGCATCCAGAAGCATTCCCAATTCCGCATTCGCATGTACCTTTTTTTGCTTCAGAGATACCACAAATACCTATTTTTACCCATTACACTGTAGTCGAAGTTCTTTCTTTTTAGATTTCGTTTACTAAATTATGTTACTATAATCAGTCAGCGTTTACACTAACTGAAAATTAACTAACTATTAAGGGGTAGTACTGTAGGTCATAATCTTCTCAATTAACTGAGAAGTTTCTATAGTTTCCAGCTCTGTTAAATACGTGCATGATAAGGCAACGTCTGGCTTCTCGATTGGTCAATTGGAGAACAGTACGATATGTGAGATGAGAAGTGTCAGTAATGTATAGATATCGGCTTGATACCATAACAGGTGTCGCTAGGCAAATTTCCACTTACACGTCACTACCATGCAAGCCATTTTCAGTAGCTTCGCGAAAGAAAAGCCCTGGAGGAAGAAATGAGAAGCATTTGGTAGTGTTCATTGAGGAGAGTAGATCTTACTTTAGTTTATAGTAGTGGTATAGTAGAATCAATGTGTAAAGAGTCATAGTTTACAATGCCCATTTAGATCTGTTGTTTGTACACTGAACAATGAGCAGGGCACAATACATCCAGAACATCTTTCATCCATTCTGAAGGTATAAAGTGTAACAGGATATTGATAAAATCCAATAGGACAATGCCCAAAGCGTTCCCCACGGTGTTTTCCAATCCCATGGACAAAACTGCCAGACCTACTTCTTCATTATCTAGCCTTTCTTTTTAAAACCAAGCACAATTTTATTCAATTATGTCACCAGACAGAATGTACATGTATTTCTCAGGACGACATGCCTCTTCTAGGTTTTGGTGTTTTGCCAGTAGGGTATTTATGGGAAAAATTAAATTCTGGTATGTTGTCCACCTACCCATTTAAGCCTTCACACCTTATTTTTTGATTTGCGTTGTGCTACTTATACTATCCTAAGATGCTTTGCCTATGTCTCGCACATTTTTGTTTAATATACAGCAAGCAGGTACTTGCACTGTTCCCCGTAATGTTCTTAATTACCCAAAATTTATGCGTTCTATGTGATTTAGGAATAGTTTCGCGAAGGCGCCGTGATTAATAGCTTCCTTAACAAACTCCCGAACTCGAAATTACCTGCCGCGGAGGGATTCATGCAAGCCGGTCGTTTGCAGGCTTTATTAGCGTAATTAAATATGTTCTCCATTTTAATTCCGCTTAATTGGCCCCGCGTTGCGCGGCACGTGCTGTCTGCCTCTGAAGTCTTGTTCTGTTGCAGCGTCCGGAGCGTGATGCACAAGTATCTGGAGAAGAAGAACGAGGTGAACTTCGACAAGATCTTCCATCAGCAGTTAGGTGAGTGCGCGGCGCTTCCGCAACTTGTTCGCTTTTCGACGACTTATTTGCCTGCCCCGGGCCCCGGAGCTAATCAGGGCAGCTGCCGGAGAGGGTGCTAATTGACGGGTTCCGGGCTGCAGAGAGCTTCGTTTTGCTTTGCCGCGAAGCGAAGCTGTCAGCTCGTTGTTGTGATTTGCCACGTAGATCGAAATTGGGCGAGCCTGTGCGGCTAATTTCGATTTAAGACTTTGTATCCTGTTTGGTACGGTTAAAAAACATTTAGTGGGGAGCAGAGTTTATCAAAAACTTAAATCATTATGCGAACGATGTATTACATGGGGCAAATTGTACACCATTCAAGAATATTGTCTATTGTGCATATTTTAAATATACCATTACGCCATAAGTATTGTTTCAAGTTGGAAACAAAATAAGACGAAATGTGAGAAACAAGCAATAATTAGCAAATTGATAATGTGTCCATTCAAAATAGTTTCTACTAGCTTCAATATAAGCTCACTTCCATGTCCAAATTGGCTACAGCGTGAACCAAACTGGAGTGACGTACAATGCAGATGTTTGTTTCTAGATGGAATCAGATTTTTTTATTCAAAAGACTCATCCGATGTTAAAGAAGACCATTTGTTAAGTCTGATGTATAACAAATTAGTAATTTCCAGGATGAATCATTTTTGAGTCGATTTGCCTTTATCAGACGTCTAATCTTATAGGAGAACCTAAGATACATTTTTTGAACATTTCCTTGTTCAAAACGTTTTTTTGTGCTCTTTGGATCCAGTCTTGCCACCTTCTTCATAGAATTAACTTTTGTCACATCTAGACGTGATACTAAAAGCAAGAGTATGACTTAAATGGACACTAACCACGCTAAACTTAAAGAACTTTTTACATGGTTCAACACTATTGTGAACATACTTGGGGCGTGTCAAAATTGTTGGCATTATAATTGTTCCCTCCTCATTAATGTTTTATTAGGAAAAAATGAGTACACATTTTATGAATGGAATTTTCCTTCAACGTATACGCACTTCTGCCCTTGCTTCGGCAGTTTTCGTAAAGCTCTTGTGAAATCATTTTTTTAATCAATCAACTGAAGCCAAAGTAAAGTAGTTACTCGGCGCAAATTCGATGTATTCGAGCAGTGTCATGTGGGAGCAATGTACCACGTCTCCATTTTCGGTGGTGATATTATTGAATACGTTAGCAGTGACTTGCAGTTCTTGAGATCACCAGATTTCTTTCCTGATCTTAAAAAAAATCGCTTTTGGTTTTGAATGTTTTTTTGTGTTTTTTGGGGCCAATATTGACACCTTTTTAACAGAATTAACTTTCGTCACATCTAGATGTGATACTAAAAGCAAGACTGTGACTTAAATGGATAATGATCACAATAAACTTAAAGAACTTTTTTCGTGGTTCAACATTGTACGGTGTCTGTCTTAAAAGTAACGAGAAAACGATGGGCGCTATAATTGTTTTGTCATCCCTAATCTCTTATTAGAAAGAAACGAGAGCATACATTCTATTAAAGGTGTTCATTCCTCTTCATCGTCTATGCAATTTTCCATTTCTTCGGCAGTTTTCATAAAGCTGTTTCGAAACTATTCTTGTGTCGTCGTTGGAGGAAAACTTCTTACAGTGCACTTCCTCTTTTATTGCGTCAAACAAACCGTAGTTTCCCGCCGCAAAATCGGACAAATATGGGGCTTGAGGCAAGTTGGTGTACTCAAGAGAGTGCCAAGTGGCAACAGTACGGCTACTGATATGTGGCTGTAGAAGAAATACGCTGCGTCTTCATTTTCCGTCTTGGCATTACTGAATACATCGACAGAATCGTTTTATTGGTAATGTTTCCACGAGAGGGCAGCCAATGCATCATCAAATTGCACCCCCGGTCTCAGAAGATCCATTTTATAGTCTGGTGTTTTTTTAGGCATTTCGTGCCCGAAAAGTGATTTGTTCACTGTAACCAGGCACTCAAAAAACGTTTTTAGAATCAATTATGCAGCTGCAGCATCTATGGATATACCTTTACGCGCTTCTGTTCTGTTGGCATTAAGTGTATGGGAAATTTTTTGTGAATAGGCCATTGCCATTTTTAAGTTCTTATATGACTTGTAAACCTGGATATTCAAATCAGTCACTATCTTCACATACGCATATTTCTGTCTAGGACACAACGTGAGTTTTGAGGGGGAATACCAATGATCTTTGAACGACAGGTTTGCTGTGATTGAAAACTGCGATTCTAGTGTCCCTTACTACGCCTCATAGAGGAAATCTTTATTTGAGATGTTTGAATTGTTTTCAATTGTCCTAAAATGAAGTTGATTTTGAGTTTGAGGCTTGTCCTCACTACTTGAAGCTCAAAGCACACTACGCGTTGTTTATTCTTAACACACACTATGATGTGTTTGAACGCATTGTGCTATGTTAAGGCTCACGCTGAAGACATGTTTTGGAATGTACATTTTTTTATCTTTGTTCCTTAATATTACTTGAAACTTCTTTATACTGAATCTCCAGTCCGTTCAATGACACGGCTTCTAGATAATGCCTCGTTATCATGTGCTTGCTGTATCATATTCTATGTTTTACTAGGAGCTTTCCTAATGTTAAATCTTTGCTTGGAATACTCATCTATTTGTCATTCGTGTAACTTTCAACTAAATGCGCCAACAAGTCCAACAATGGGTTGCTAATCAGAGCCCTGGCACCTAGTGAGTTTACACAAAAATACGAGGGTTGAGGCATAAACCACAACAACTATTTTTTGTCAAAGGTAAGGGATGGTATTGTAAAATTACGTATGTCTTAAGGAAGTTATGCTTTCATGTGTGTTCACAATAGAAGATGGCTATGTGATGATCTGTAATTGCACAGACAGCAATGTTAAGTCAGTTGAGAGTCAACCGCCATGGAGGATGAATGTGACTCGAGGAAAGCAGCGTTGGTATATCAAAATAGCCGTTCTCTGTGGCAGAAATGTTAGAGAAGGCCACAGAGTGCTTATTTCAATTTTTAAAATTTATTATGGAGAATAAAAATTTACGCCCGTCGTTACCACGTTGTTCTTGCAGCTTTTCCTTTGTTTTTCAGGAATATCGGCAGCACAATTATTGTACAGATTGCTTAGTTGCGTCATAAGTAATACAAAATAAAACACAAAAGTGAAAAATCAACAAAATGTGGGGAACAAAGATGGTTAACAAGTATATAGCATTTTCATTTAAAATGGTATCTACTAGCTTCTACATAAACAGAAATTTGCAGTTGTCAGTAGTAATAGTACGCATCATCTCATGCCCAAATGTGCGGCTACGTGAACAAGCGGTCGCTTCAAGCGATCCAAACATGGGTGAGGTACAATGTAGATGTTTGTCTCAAGATGGGATCAGATTTTGTTATTCAAAAGATTCATATCCGGGAAATTGCAGATGACCATTCGTTAAGTTTCATGTATAGCAAATCAATATTTTCTATGGTCAGCCATTTTTGAGGCGATTTGGTCTTATCAGTCGGGGTCGAATCTTATTGGAAAACCCAATGTGCATTTTTTTAATATTGTTATTGATGCTATCTTTATTGTGTTGTCTAAAACGTTTTCTATGTGTTCTTCTGCCTCAATCTTAACATTTTTTAACGGAATTAACTTTTGACATATCTAGAGAGGATACAAAGCAAGCCTGCGACTTAAACGAAGAACTTTTTACATGCGTAGCAATATTTATTTAGTCTGTTCTAAAAGTGTGAATAATTATTGAACTTACTTTTCTCACTAATCTTTTATTAGGAAGGACGTCTATATATTATTGCTATTGCTTCGGAAATTTCTATGAAGCTACTGTGAAACTATTCCTGTAGACAGCCGACTGAAGTTTCTCATTAGAGGAGAACTTCTTCGAGTTCATGGCCTCTTTCATGCGTCAAATAGTCAGTAGTTGATTTGCGTAAAATCTAACAAATATGGGACGTAAGGCAGCCCCGTGTAATCGAGGGTCTGTAGAGTGACAACGGTGTGGCGACTGACATGTGGTCGCGCATCGTCATGTGGAAGTAAGGCACCGTGTCACCATGTCTTGCAGCGGAATTGTTGAATGCTCTTACGAGAGCGTAGCCAATCCATCAGCGAAATTCTTTCCTTATTTTAAAAGAAACCAGCTATTTGTGTTGAATAAACAATCTTGATCGAGCTTTCAAAGAACTGTCATTCCATATTCTAGTGCTTTTTCCGACATTTTATGCCACAATCATGACTTGTTTGCTGTGACCAGACACTCATAGAACGTCTTTAGGTCTACTTTGTAAGCTGCAACATTTGATGACATACCTCCACATGCTTCCGCTGGATTTGGGTGTATGGGAAGCCCATTGTGAACAGATCGTTGCTATCTTTAAGTTTTTATACTGTGTTCCTGTAAATGATTACTAATCTTACATGGATATTCAAAGCAACCACTCCATTCCCCAAAGAATGGCTTTTCACTTTGTCCACACCTGTAGTCTCAGCGCTGCACAAATTACCTTCCAGTAAGGAAATCTGGTGGCACTATGGTTTATTATGGTCAATTATTATACGTATATTTAAATCTGCTACACAACCAGAGTTTCAAGGGAGAGTACTAATTATTTTTGAACATCCTAAAACAGGTTTCCTCTGTTTGAATACACCGATTCTAGTATTTGTTACTACTGGGGAAAATCTTCATTTGAAATGTTTGATATTTTTTCAGTTGTCCCAAAATGTGAGAAAATAAAAACTAGGATTAACCTAAACATTGAATAGCTATGCACAGCTTTGCCACATAGTGAGTTTACATGGAAACACTTCGAAGGTCATGTCTATTCAGGTGACTGAATACCTTCCATTTCATTTGCTTGAATATCACAGATATCAGCCCAGAAATTTTTCTGACAAAGGTTGTGTAAAGGTACCGGTATAAATTTTCTTTAGAGGTGGTTGTTCTAACCGAGTCTTCATCAACGTGAAGCTCCTTAGCTATCTTCGTCACGATTTTTTTCTAGGATTCTGTTTTTTTTTTATTACATCCACTTTCATTTTTCTCATTTTCTCCAATTGGCCAGAGTATATACAAGTTGTAAGTTGATCAGGTGGTTCTGGATTCATTCTGAAGTGACATGCTCGACACGACATTCAAAGGAAATAAATGAAAATAATACTTTTACTCCCAATACTGATTTTTAAGCTTTATTTACTTATAGGATTCTTTTCGATTTAGATGTGCACATACCTTTTCGAATTCTTAAATTGTGTTCAGATCCGACACCCTTAAGAGTAAAAGGAGGATGGAAGAAGAAGAAGAAATTGTATCCAGTGCCAGGAAAACGCCAGTTGATGACATGATTAGGAGTAGATTGTTTATATTGATTGCATTCACCGGAGGTAAACGGTATGCAGCACTTTATGATTGAATTAATGATTATGGGATGACGCATCGAAAATTTGATTTCCCAACAAGCGTGGCCTCTCATCGCATGATGTTGCACATAATCATTTTAAGCTTTCAGGTATTTTAATGAATTATTTGAAGCGGCCGTGCTTTTGAAGTTTTAAACGAACGCGAAACTCAAATTTCTAATCAGTACACGTAAACTAATCACATAACCGCAAACATTTAGGCTATCAAATACGTAAATAGATGTGGTATTGAGCAGAATAGGTCTTTGTTTCCTTATCGGCGAGTAATCGTAATTTTCTGCTGAATGCGCTCACAGATAACAGATAGGCGAGTTCGTGTACTGAACTTTATAGTCTGCCCTGCCTCGCTATTTGGTTGCTGCGATATCGGCCGGTAGAATAAGTTTGTTAGATGAAAATAAACACTAGCTACATTCATTGCGGACTAGATTCGGGAATCTGCATTTATAAATCTCGCATCCGTTTCGGCATAGAACATAGTTTGCGTTTTACTGCGGTTGAGCAAATTTTGCTTTATCACTGCACGATTTAAGGACCATTTACACTGGATACTGTGATATTACGTCAGGAAAGAAACACCCGTAGCAAAAAGATAACGCATCGAAAAAGAAGCTGCCTTAGAACTTGATTATGAGGACCCAAGTGCAAAAGTACAACTGGATCAACAGAATGCGAATAGCCTTCAAGACTGGATGACCCTATTTTAGAAAATTTAGCCATAACCTTGTCGTTGTCATATTTGGTGTACAAGGTTTTTGCAACTAAATCCTTACCAGTAAGCCGCTTCTAGCCTGGCTGAAGTGTTCCATGTATTTAGTCGTGGTGGTTGTGATGGAAGTTGTAGCATCCTTTGTGACGTAGATACAACCTGGTGCAGGGCAAAGCACCAGCTTCGGGAATGCGGAGCATCTCCTAAAGTTGGCTGGGCGAGGACCCTAGCAGTTAACATTGGTGGCGGATTCGCACTGGGACTTCTTGTAGTCGCCAAAGTGATTGTCTTCTCCGCACTTTATGCACTTTAGGTTGGCGCCACAGCAAGTTGTATAGCTGTTTTCCTTTCTCTTGTTGGACTGCTCAAGTTCTAGAAACCCAAGCGGCATCGGTTCCTTCGGAACTTACTCCGTCGTATTACTTACGATGGGGCGATCCATTAGGAAGCGAGTCAGTCAACAGTAATCTTTGGCGGTAGTGAGATGGTTGTATATTTCATCTGCTATATTTTTGGCTTTAAGAAAGTCTATTCTGTTTTTGTGGATTGCCTTCTTGAAAGTTAAACTTTTTTCTCCCGGAAAACTATGATAGGAATACTTTCTGTAGAGGGAGCAGTTGCCGAACTAGTTAGGGTATCTTGGTGAAGATTGATGATAACAGACATTTCAATGTCCCCTTCTCACTCGTCGAAGACCTCGAAGATATAGGGGGTTGGTCCCGGTGGTGGTGCTTGTAGGTAGCTTTGAAGCCTTCCTGCTCCCTGGGGCTGGCCTGGGCTTTTCGGCAGAGGTGAAAACGACCGTTGAGCTGTCTTGTCTCATTGATTTCATCGAGGAAGGCGATTATGATCTGTTGCACTTCTGCGCTTAGGCCACCGAACCACCAAGAAGTGATTCTGGAAATACAGGTATTGCGCGAGGATATTTTCCATTATCACTTCATTATTATAGCCACTAATCACAACATAATACACGAGCTGTTGTGTTAGCATGACTGAATGTTGGTAAAGGAATCTTTCTTCATTAATTCTTTTAGAGGTGATAGGAAAAACTCCCGCATTCTACTGAATATAAGCAAGCTGACGAAATCATGGAACCTATCCACCACAAGATAGGTTTCACAATCAATTTGAAATTTAACTTTAGCAGCAATAAAACGAAGCAATGCCCAACAGCTATTTTATTTTTTACGCGTTTTCTAGGCTGAAAAGTAAAACAAGAATATCTAGAAAAATTCTACATAATGAAGTTTAATCTAGAGAAAATCTTTGGAAATTTTCAATCCCATTAGATTCGTGAAAATGAGGCTAATCTTCAATGTAGCTGGAAAATTACAAGGAAGCAGTCCAAACTGCAAGTTGTGGAAACCAGGTTATCTGAATCAATTGTTATCTGTCCTTTGGAAATTCCGATTGCATTTTGATGTAACATAGACATGTACTATTGCACATAACGATAATATTTGAACGAATAAAGAATCGTGAATGGAAGCTAGGCGATCAACCTGATGATCTTTGGAGCTTGTTGTTCACCAACACTACCGCAGTTTGTAAAAAATTTAAATGTTTAGAATGGAAGGAGAGTTTTCCAAAAGCATATAACGATACCTTCAATAACGTCCACTTGGATATCGTATACACCGAAAACGGGTCCACGAAGAAAATTCCAGACGTCATAGCAGTAAAGGAGTTTCGTTCTTTGTAAATGGAACTCCAATTTTAAGGTCTTGGATGCAGCATTTCTGGTGTTAAGATCTGAAGAAATTAAAGAATATATCTTCAGTCGTTAAAGCTGTCATCCAAATTGAGATTATGGTAAAAAAGGTGGTTTTGCTAGATTAGAGTCGCTAGATGCACCCCAAATTTGAATTTTGACACAAAATTCGTTTAACGGCGACTTTATACACGAATTACATTTTTTAAGGTCTACCTATAGTCTTATGTCTTTTCTGTTGGTTGTCAGTCCAGAAGGATACCAAGGTATTTGATCTCATATTTTCGGGGAACGAACTCTGAAGTTTTTTGCGCCATATTTTGATTCACCCATATTTATTTTTATTGTTAGATAGGCGGCATATATATTATATGACAACGAGCACACTTTCCTGGGGGACCCTAGATATAATAAGCAACAAAGATGTGGTAGCGCCTCACCAGGAAATATTTTTCAGCGGGGTAATTGAAGTATAACATAAAATACATGAGGTAGGCTATGTTTGACTTTGTTTAGAAGACATAACTACCACACTTTGTTAAATGTTTGACATATCAAGAATTGTTACCATGTAGTATTTGTTTGGTTTTCATCAAAAACCATATTGGCTCTTTGGGATTAATTTTTTTTTTCATTAATGTGAGGCGATATTCTTTGCAGTAAGATTTTTCAATATTTTTGACATTGTTGACAATAGTTGTTAAGTCTATACGATGCTATTTCGGTTGGAATTAGAATGACTGGAGCTACCTTTTACTAGGTGGAGAAATATTCAAGCCTTAAAAATCAATATGATCATTCCGATCCCCTCAGCTGTAACTTTTTAAAGATTTTTCCGGTAATCAGATCGGCCCCTGAAGATTTCTTTAAAGGTAATATAGTTTTTATCAACTTTCAGATTTTTTTGGTAGGTCATCTGGAATAGGACACCAAGCAATTTATGAATGTGGGGTTTCTCAGCTAATGCAACTTTTGAGAAAAATAGTGAAAAATACTAGTCAAGTGCTGCGATAATAATTTCGCTTTTTTGTTGTCGCTATGTGAAGTCCTTATAGGGGGAATATGTATTTGTGGTCGGTTACTTTTCTTCATAGCTCGCCATAAGGAACTTTCAGTAGCTTCAGTGGCTATCGAGTTTTTCTTAATTTTTATAATCATCGAGTAGTTTTAATTCCTTAATAATTCGTTTGTGCCGGATTTTCTTCCCAAGTATCGTTTAGCACCCGAGTTTGCCTTAATCAGAATTGTTCTCCAGGCAGATTCTTCAATTGACTTTGTCAAAATCGTAAAGTACAACCTTTGTCAGAAAAGTTCTTAGACGGCACTTGTAAGGGTAATTTATTCGATTTGCCAACTAATGGTCACTTGGCTTATCAACGTAGTCTTTTCGGATCTATATGCACAACTACAATTTCCGGGGGCCATCGAAGTAAAGAGAGAAAGCTTCATTCGGGATGCTTTACAGCACATCTGTCACAGTTGCTTTAATTGCTATAATATCTTCATGACGCTTTCCTTTCAATGGCATTTCCACATGGGGGAACAAAGAAGTCACAAAGCGATAGGTCGGGTAAATATAAAGGATGTGGTAAAACAGGGATGTGATGTTTGGCCAGACATTCCTGAAATGATATAACAGTATGGTGTTTTGCATTGTCATGTAATAAGAACCATTGCACAGGTACCCACAAATCAGGAAGTGCTTCATAAAAACGTTTAAGAATGTCAATGTCAACGTTTTGGTTTATTATTTGTCCTTCAGATAGATATTCATGGTGCAACAAACTCTTGCAATGAACATTGTCTTTGCTTCTGTAGGTTGTCGTTTTGCTTTTTGGAGGCTGTTAAACCATGGCCATACTCTTCAGCGTTTTAGCGATTTGTTCCAGGAGAATATTAGTAGCACCAACTTTCATCTCCGCAATAAAGTTTAACACAAATACGGGATGAATTCTGACCTCTTTCAATAATTCAACAATAAGTATTCGTCTGTTGTTTTTTTTGTTCTTTAATCACTGTGTGACACTCCAGTAACATTTTAGTCTTCTTGCAGTAACTACCTTACACGTTCCATAGTTGCAAATATTCTGCAATCGTCTGGCATTGAATCTCTGCTCTCCTCAAATCTTTTGTGGCATTCATAAACACGGCTTTATGATAATGCCTTGTCACCGTATGTTTGCTGTATCATATTCTACTGCACCGATAAGCTGAACAGTGGGTTATTAAGCACAGTCCTATCATCTAGTGAGTTTACATAGAAACACTTCTATGGCCTATTCCAATGTCCATTAATAACACATATTAGGTGACCGAATAACACACATTTCTTGTGTTTAAATGTAACAGGCAAACAATTAAACCAGCTCAGAACTTTTCTAACAAAGCATGTAGCATTAACAGTAACTAGGATAGGACTTAGGTCGGCAGAGGGATCTCGACAATATTTGATTATATGATTTTGGAGCAAACTTTTGAATATATAGAAATCTATTAAATCAGGTTTTTTGTGTATCTTTAGGTCAGTACATTGGTTTGCATGTTGAACAACATCTTGCAATCTAGGGGAACCTCAGTGAACATGCTTCGCTTTAAAATCGTCGACTGACATGAACCGTTTGTTGTAAATGAAGAAGTAATTTGGGAATTGTCTCTTAATGACTACATTGTCTTTGATTACTACGCTACTAACATGTAGATTAGCTGGAAATCATTTTTGTGGTTTATGATAGTTTTGGTACAGTATGTTAATACAAAAAACACAAATATCAATGGAAAGAAGAGGAGGAACACTGTAAGACAGAAAAAGAAACGAATGGTTAAGGGAAAGAACAAAGGTCAAAGACATAATAGAAAAAGTTTTACAACAAAAGTGAAACTGAGCAGGGCATTTAATAAGAACAGAAGAGAGATGGAAAGATGGAAGGAAAAAGAAGACTGTATCCACTATCAGATAAGGAAAGTCTGAAAAAAGAAGAATGATGTTTGGAAGATACATTATTATGTGTGAAGCGTTGAAATTTGCATTTTTATGACAGTCGACGTCAATTATATTTCTGAAAGTTGCCGTATTGAATAGTGATTAAATAAGGGCCGCATTTTAAACCTTCAAAAGATTTATATGGTGAATCACAGTTAATTGATGAAGCAGTGGGCAACGCTGCTGACAAAAAATGGATTGGAACGTACAAACTCTGACAGTGAAAAATTGTGCAGCATCATGTTGCTCTAAAGAAGGAAATGAATGAATTGTAGGTAATGTACTCGCTGCCCGTTAATCACTGTACGTGGGCTGTTATTGTAACAATAAACATCGATTACCTTGTTTACAAGCATTGGCGTAGTTAATACTACCATTAGTGGTGCATTTATCATCGTAGAACGTCGTCGGCGCCATGTGGTGCCGCTAATTAAACGGCGACACACGCACGCGGCCAAAAATGCCAGATTTGCATGGACGCCGGCGTCGTTTATAAATTAAACAAAGCGGTGGCCGGCGCTGCGCCCCGCGCAAAGTAATCTCTGGTAATTGCATTTCAGGCGCACGACAAAAAAGCCAGCAAATGGCACTTAATAATTAAAAACCTGGTAACTCACTTTAAAGAGACGGATGAAAGCACACCGCCGGCGAGGCCGCGCGCGCTTCGGAATTCAATCAGGACCCGCACAAAGGAACGAATCAGACAGAAACAATTCCGACGTGCTCCAGTGCCGTCTGCACTGGTCCATCGTGCCTCGTAATCCGGCCGATTTTCAATTTATGCAACGCTTTGTCACTCAAATAGCAGGGAAAATGCCACAGAGCTGCGAATTTTTTCGCCAGAGATAGTATTGGCTCGGTAGAGTTGTTTGTGTCATCTTGACACCTGCTTGTATTAGAAACTCGCCGTGCGTTGCCTTTTCTTACCAATTTCTTCTTTGCAGCTTAGGCCAAAATACGATTTAGAAGGTGATTGGGGGCATATGTTGTTCGGTGAATTTTATCTTTGAGAACAATATTGAAGGTAATCAGTAGTAGACATAGAGTGAAACACTATCATATCCTTTCTCTAAGATGCATAGTCATCCTTCTCAAAAAGGCCTGCAAATTATTCATCCGAATAACATTTAACGTGTAGTCTTTCGAAATACCAAGTAATGTGACATAGTATGGACACAATTTAGACTCCAACTATCATTCAATATGTAGGTCAAAATTTTTTCTCTGCGTTTTGTTGATAAGAAAATTGTCATATGAATTACAAAAATTGGCGAGACATCCACACTAGATTCGTATTAATGACAAGCCCCTAATTTAAAGAGTACTTTAGAAGAAAGAGGGGCATTTGCTAGTTTAGAAAATCTCCAATGAAGGCAACCTAAGAGCTCAATTTATGTTGGACTGTGAACTTCTCATGAAAGAAAAAAGCAAAGATAATCGCTATGTCAAAGCTCTGTACAAGTGCATTAAATTGAACTATCTGAGTTAATTTAGCCAACAAAATCAAAATTTCAATACAAGCGTTGAGTAATCAATTTGGTGTACTGACACAGAGCCGCGTGGTTTCTAGAAATAAGCGTATATGTATTTAAGCATACAAGAAACACTCAAGAGGGGTAATTTTCCGTGAGGTAGACGTGTGGAGCGCTAATGCATTTTGTTTGGTTGTCCAGTACCGTGCTAACATCACGACCCGTGTATAATTGCTGTATTTTGTAATATTAAAAAATGAACAGCGACAGTGGCGACCTCCCCCACCATCCTTGTAGCCACCCTCACCGATGATGCCGTTACCACCTCTAGAACCAGATAGGAGGAAGACGTTGAAATGTCTCCTATCACCAGCTTCCGCTCAGACACGCTAATTTATCTGGCAAGCGCTTTTCCAAGAGCAATCCCTGACAATCCTTCGGGAAAAACGGACTTGGCCCACCGTTTGAAAGGTCCTATATGACTTTTTTAAAACCTAAAATATAGCGAATAATTAGTTTACCCCAGTACAGCATTATAGTACAGTTTATTGGTGGCCGACTCGCTTCCTAATGGAAGTAAAGACACATCACCACCTTTATTCGTTAAAAATAGATAAGCCTCTTCAAGCCGCTACGTACGGCGCACTAGAGGAACATCTTGGAGAAGATGAAAGATAAGCTCCGTCCTGACTGCGGAGTAGGTGAAGAACTGAGCGGAGCGTCAATGGCAAGAACAAAGGTATTCTTGCGTCAAACGTGGGCGGTTTAGGAACGAGACGACAACAGTGAGAAATAAGCGTATTGAAACCAGCAATAAATGGGTTACAATGAGATTACTTAAAATTAGGAGGTGGTCGTCTGAAGAGAACTTTAGAGAACATTGATGGTGATGAATTCGGATCGCGGCTATTGGTGCCAAGAAGCCGATTGTGGTAAGTCCCTCATCACATTTTTGATGAGAATACTTTGAGATTAAGAAGACATTGCAGAAGATTCAAGAGCCATTCTGTTATGTAAATTATAAAGAAGACTTGAGGAAATGGTGCTGGAAGTGTAAATAGAGTGTATCGGGAAATAGCTCTGTTGGAAAGAGAAAAGCACCCAATTTAGAAAAAGTAAAATAGCTTACGTTTCTGGTCTGTCGTCAGAGGCGGAAAACGGCAACAAAGATGCTCTTGTTGCTGTAGATAATTTTACCATTGGATCTGAAGCGTACGCGATAACACATTCAGAATCACCCACGGTTTACGGTTTCTTTTATCATTAAAACTCCATAGCCCTTTTCATAAGTGACATGTGGTCACATATTTCACCTCTGGGATAGAAAGACCGTATGAAGGAATCGAGAAATGGAATGTATGAGACTGAGACAATAAGGACCTGGAAGAAACTTAACATTAAATCAAATAACAATTATAGGATAAGAGAAGTATTGCAACGGTAGACCCCTAGAAGCCAGATCAGATAGTTTTCGACGCATCGTGAAGGAAGATTCGAGTAATCTGTTTGGCGTACTGACACGGAGTCGCGAGGCTTCTAGAAATAAGTGTGTAGGTGCATCGTGTGGTTCGTTCTCGGGTTATAAGGCCGTGGTCGGAGTTCAGAAACTCTTGACGTATCGTTCACAACTGTAGCGGATATCATTAGAAGAGAATTTTCTAAAAATTAAGTGATTGTCCCGTACGTTTTCGCTTTTATACTTCTGCGAGTATGATAGGGATGATGGTGGGGGGGGGGGTTGTTGACGTCACCAGGATGGTAGATAACGCGATCAGGCTAGCTGCTGACGTCAGTCGAGTCGTTGCAGGTAATATTTTGGAATTTTCGACGTCGCTCGCTCTTTCGCCGTATCGCAGTCTGTTTTTTGCCCCTTCAGAGCGATAAACCAAGACCTAGGTAGATTGAATCCGTCGTCCGTGTTAAAATTATTTTTATATTTATAAATCTCCACCGCCTCTTTGTATGATCTCGGGTAGTAATTCCTACAACTGGATAAAACTTGTGTTTGCCCAAATTCTATCTCGTGATCAGGATTTTTCAAATCATGTTCATCAACTGCTGATTTATCGAGTTGATTAAGGCGTAGATGACGTTTGTGTTCCTTTATCCTGGTGGTAATCGTTCGACCCGTAGTCCCAATGTAGACTTGCTCACATGAGCAAGGTATGCAGTATACCCCTGGTGTATCTTGTGGGTTTCTTGTATCTTGTATCTTGGTGGTAGTAGTATAGATGGTTTCCACCTTGTGTTTATTGAGAATTATTTCTATCCGGTTCGTAACCCTGTTTATGTAAGGTAAAAAAGCTCTGCCTATCGTAGCCGATTTTGATTGTGTTTTTCATGAGTATTTGTTAGGTTTAATTGCTTTATTTATTCCCGTCCTCGAGTAGTCATTTCTTTATAAGGATTGTTTCAAATGTTTTAGTTCTTTATCCAAAAACTATGTTTTTTTTTACCTGTGTGCTGTTTGAAGGGTGTAGGTATTTAAACCTATGAGGAATGGCCAAGAGGAAGAATTTACCGTATCGAGTGTTAATGCATTTTATTCTAACGCCACGGTCCGCATATAATAACAATATTTTGTGATATTAAAAAATGAACAACACCGACGAGTGATGAAGGAACTTCTTGCGCAGCACCCGCATGTCCAAGTATGTTTTCTGAATTTCAGCAGCCTAAGCGCAGAGGAGCAACTGTACATTATTGTCACTGGAACCTACGAAAGGTTTTTATGACGACGAAATCCCTTATCTTTGCAATCACCCTAACTGTCCTTCGGCGATTGCCTACACCTTTTCTGCTTCAGCTGAGGCCAGTCCTATCGAGTAGGAGGGCTTCAAACCTGCACACGAACACCGCCGTGTCTGTGTTTGTGCCTATGTACCAGAATGAAAGAAGGACGTTGAAATGTCCACCATCGCCAGCCATCGCTTGGACACGCTAGCTTGTCCAACAAGCGCGACTCCAAGAGAATGAGCCCTTTTTGTAACCCTTCGTGAGAAAGAAGCTTGACCTACCATTAGAGAGGCTTTACTTGAAAATCGGGTAGGCTTTTTAAAGACCAAAAATTTATCCAATGAAATTTAAATCTACCCCAGTACAGCATACTATCATTGTTGGCCGACTCGCACTTCTATCTGCTGAAAGCGGAAAAAAATCCCCCTAAACCGTTATTCTTGAGGTGCTGGGGTATCTTGGAAGTGAAGCTGAAAAGCGAACTCCCGCAGTACAACCTCCACATATTGACTGCCTCCAACAACGTTCAATGCCACTTATGTTCCTGAAGCTCGAGTGTAATGACAAGGGCAAGAAGATCTTTGTCTTGTGCGGCCTAGAAACGAGAAATCAGTGCATTGAAAGCATAACGAAACTCCTTAAAGTTAGATTATGGTTTTCTAAAGAAAATCTAGATTTTAGTTATTAGTGTTTAAAAACCGAGTGCTACGTTACTTGTATAATGGAGTGTCAGGAAGACACTTTGGGATTAAGAAGACGTTGCAAAAGGTTTAAAAGGATTGATATTGGGTGAACTATAAAGAAAACGGGAAGGAATTGGAAAATATTGGGAAAAAAGTATCCACGGTGCAACCAAATTTAGAAAGCAAAATAATGGGAGGATAGGCGATGGCTGCAGAAATAGTCCTATAGATTATTTTATCAACGGATCTGAAGCATACGCGATACCAAATTTAGAGTCATCCACGATTCACTTCGACCTCTACCATCAAAACACGTGCAACTTTAAGGTACCATGGTAATTCCTCCACAGTCTTTTCCACAAGCGGCATGTGTTATTACAGTTGTGGGCCAGAATGGCCTTTCAGAGGGAGCCACAAATGGAAAGGATGCGAATGAGATAATGATAAATGGGAGAAACTTAACATACGATCCAAATCGGTTATAAGGTAAAATATTGCGACGGTCGATCTTTGGGTGCCGAGCTTTCCTGGAAAGACCGTGGACAAGCACGTAAATGTTCAGGTAGTTCTTGTCGCGTCGCGAAGCTCAGGGGGATTCTAGATCAAGGGCTTGTGTATTTAAGAGAACGAGGGCTATTAGAAATATGGACAAATCCTTCGATTAATCCCCATTTACATCGATTAGAAAAGTCGTGAAACAGTTGCAAACTAGTAGTTTGTTCTAAAACGCATATTACGATTTTAAAATTTTAAAATCCATTCAACAAAGACTTAATTTGGAGAAAACGATACCTTAATTGACTGAAAGAAAAAGAATTGAATGTTTAAAATACTTAGTTTTCAAATGCATCTTATCAAAAGTTAGATCGATTTGTTAACATTTAAAGTTCCAGATTGTAGGGTGATGAAACCCCCCATGCATTATAGCGTTGCTCCCAATAATGTGAATATTTTTATGGGGATTTGCTAAAAATGATATGTATAGGGGCCCTAGAGGAGATATTTGCTACGAGTAAAGGCATTACAGATGGAATTTGGGCATGATAAATATGATTAGAAGGTAGGAGACCGAACGCAAAAAGTAGGTTTAAAGATCTCTAACCTTTTTGTATAATGCCAAATATGGACGATATCGGAAAGATACAAGAAACAATATAAAATAAAAAAGAAGGAAATAAACTGAAGACATTACTAGATATGTTTTAAATGAACATCGATTGGAAAAAGGAATAGAAGAAGACTGGCGGTCACCCAGAAAAGAAAGACAGACAAATAACTGAGGAGTGATCTTTTCAGGTGATTAGGAATTCTCAGCCATGTAAGATCACTTAACTAATCCATACTTTTTAACTTAGGAAAAGACTCAGAAAGTCTTGAAAATTTTAGCACTTCAAAGCCATCAATTTTTGCAATGGAACTCTCACGTTGACTTTTTTGCTACTAACTATACAGCTGTGGCACAAGCTTTTGCCAGACTTAGTGGTTTCTTCATTAAATCTTCTTTTACTAGAGTTTGCTGTAAGATGTTTTCTTCCACATGTGCTTCCATAGATTTTATTATGTGTTAATGTTTTATTGCAAATATTGTTTAGGTATATCTTAATCCCTCTATCTAATTGCAGTGGTTTTAGTATGATAAGTTTTTCCATACAATTGGCCAATTGCAAACTGTTGCATTAGCGACTCTTAAAGACTGGTTCAGGACCAATACATTTTTCTGATCTTCTTGGTTTTCTATTATTCTCTTGTTTCCCCCATAAGAGGATAACTACCCTACTATGGTTTTCAAACTAATTTCGGGTTAATCTGATAACTAGCTAAGGTTTTTATTTCCTAACTATGTCTATAGTATTAGTTTTCGTTTAAAATGTTTAATATGTTCGCAGATTAATTATGGTAAATTTTAAAACCGTATGTGTACCAGACTAGTCTTGTCAGATTGTGTCTTTTGATAAATTTTGATAAGCTGGGGTTTATTGTCTTTTTGGTCATTATCTTAATATTTGTCATTTTGGTATGGTTAGAGGCAGAACGGGTTTGTTGGTTTATATTGTATTGTAGTTTGTAAGGGGTTTGTAACTACATTTGCGGTACTATCCTTCTGTAGTACACAAAAGCATTTTGCGTGGATCTTAAGTCTATAATGTGAAATTTTCTTGACGCGAGTATAAGCAGAGAGTTGGCACTTGGTTCAAGAGTGCATTATGTGGTTAGCCTTTCTTCTTTTTTACTGGTATTTACTTTTAGTTGCTGTTTTAATTGGCTTACTAAAGAGGGTACACTGTATCTTTCAGTCATGTAGCATATTTTTTATCTACCTGTACATTGTGTCTTATTTTCAATTTCTATTGCTCAATTGTACGACCTTAGTAGATATGCCGTGGGTATTCTAACCCAAATTCTAGCGTGTATGGGGTGTACTGAGAAAATCTTTGGTTGGACGCATACGGTTATAGAGTGAGCCTTCTTCCAACCGGATATGAAGTGGTTGGTCCCTTGGGACATCTCACATGCGCTTGACTCTCGATTTTTTGTCAATAAGGATACAGCTCCTTAGCAACTCTTATCTTCCCACATCGTGTGGGCAACTAATTCTTTTTTATTTTTCAATTTTGTTAGAAGCTCTTCAAATTGAGCGTACCAGATTCGGCCAATATTCATCTTCAACTTCTAGCGAGAATGACTTTCACCTATACGAATTTGTTTATTTTGTTTTATTCTTTATGCTACATTAGAGTTAATTTCAATTATAAACTGCAGGATTGAGAGCCTATGGTACTCCTTTGATTGTTGGATATGGATGTGAAGTATACTGAGGAAATTATTACTTCCTTTGAGAATTACAACAGAATTAAAGTTCCCGAGAAGAAGCCTGTAAATTGCCAGAGAAGATAAGTGACAGGAAATAGGAATAAAGTCGTTAATTTTCAGGAATTTGGAAAAGAGAAATGAAAGAGAATGTCTAAAGAGAGGTGGTCGAAGAACATACTACTTTGGATACCACAAGAGAGACCGACTATTGTAGCTTCTGTTTCCAAAATTATTTTTTATTTCACTTATTGTAACACGCACTGTGCACTAATAGACATAATATTATAAAAATTTGGAAAAGAGAAATGAAAGAGAATGTTTAAAGAGAGATGGTCGAAGAACATACTACTTTGGATACCACAAAAGAGACCATCTTTGCAATAGAAATAATATCACGGAAGAGCGAAATTTGAAGACCGAATACTGGACAAACAGACAACTGTGGAAATTGAAGATGATAAACCCATAGAGGAAAAAGTCGTAAAGAAGAAAAAATAGTTTTCTTCCATTTGAAAATAAAACGCATATCTTACATTGTAAAGATTTTTATTATCTATTAACTTGTTCTTTACATTTTCAAAGCCTTATGTATTCCCCCTAAATAGCTAAACTTTTTAGATTATAACTAGATCGATGATTTTGGACCTAAACAAAGCAAAGCAGCTGTTTCCACTCTATTATGCCTTCAGAACTTTCTACTTTATCAATTTTTTAAAGGACGAGAATAGTGTGTTCCGATTCATTATTATTTAGTTACCAGATTCTTGTTATTGGGTTTCAGTGATTACAGGATCTTCGATTTTCCGAGTTAGGTTGTATTTTGAAAAATAATAAAATGTAGCACAACAACGATGTTTATCTGACCTAGTCTATTCGCCTTTATATTGTCACTCAATTGATAATGATAATATCTGACCCCATATCGAACGTCGTGTGGTCAAATACATCATGAGATGAGCACTGCTTTCATTTACCTCACTTTTCTGTTGAGGTCCCATGGAATATTATATCAACCGCTTAGTGAGCAATTGGACAAACTCTATGACGGTTTGAATGAGTTAGTGAAGTATGAAATGCCTCAAAGAATCAACGTTTCTTTATCCGTGAAATCTAACATCTTCCAAGCAAACAGTCAGCAGTAATTGACGTTTTCTTCGGATATTTATGCATCGACCATACCATCACTTACGTCGAGTCCTATACATATACATATAGGTTAGATAGTGACAAAAAGCACAGGAATAATTAGCCGATCTTCTATTGAAAAGAAAGGCAACATTAGCGAAAAAAGGAAACAAACAACATTGTATAGATTGTACCTCAAATTACCAATTACATTAATTTTCCAAAAAAAATCCATAACAAAACCTTGTAGCTTTTCACCATTAGAACGGCGAGCATCGCAGAAAGCATCGGTGCGAACATAATCTCCGCATCCAACGAACGCATTTCATAGTGAGATAAATCGCAGCCGCCTACGCGTCCATTCCCAGTTGACCTTATTTTTTGGCTGCCGGCGGATAAAGGAGATTTAGCTCCTTTTATTCAAACACCAGCTGTGATTTCGGCTTCTTGCACCAGGCGCTGCCTCTTTGAAGTGTTCTTTCGCGCAATTTCAATATTTTCGGGGCACGCAGGAATGGGGGCGTGAAACTCCTGACGTCTCGACTTTCAGACGACGCTCTTTCATGGCCACATTTTAATTTGATGTTTTAAAATAAAGTTGCTTCAAGAAATCAACAAGAAACGAGCTATTAGAGCAAAATTATGCAATAGGTGCGTTTGTAGTATAAAGTGGGTTGCATTTATACGTAAGTTCGTCCACACATTAATTCGTGCTATTGCTGCAATTGTTAGATTTAGTCGGCAATTATGCCATTACCAATCGAGGCAGCTTGTGAAATCTATCCATTTCTGGGTGTATTATTTGTGAAGATGACTACAGAGTGTACTTATATAGAAAACATTGAAGCTTCAGTACACATATAGTTTTTAATTGAAACTTTTAGCGATTTTCTTACGTAGAGTTGCATTTCAAAAATCTGGAATTACGAATTATTTAGACCACTTAGGTACATTTGGCCTACCCTGTAGTTTGACGCATTACAAAACGTTGATCAGTAACCGAATCTGCAAGCCTTGTACCTCATGACGAATTGCAAGTTTACTGGCTGATTATATTGTCTATGAATAAAGAGAAATATTTCACATATTGCTATTTTTAAAGAGTAGACGAACTTACGTATACTACAGGGTCATTCATAAGTTTCTGAAATATTTAACCACGCAACGGATACCACATTGTATCACACTGAAATAGAGGGTTTCTTTTCATATATTTCACAGATGCTTAACGTGACCACTTTCGGTCATACAGCGGACATCTATGTGATGCATATTTCATTTTATTCAAGTCACAGCAGTGGTAATACAGTTGCGAAGATCCCTGAGGTTAGCGGCTAGTGGTGACACAAAGACGGTGAGTGTCCTTCACAAAGCTCCACAAGAAAAAGCCACAAAGAGTTAAAGCAGGGGATCGGAGTAGCCAACGCATTAATTTATCTTCTGCGTTCTATCCATCTATGTGGCAAGTTTTGGTTGAGATACTCTCACGCGTTTCTATAGTAGTGAGCCAGACAACCATCTAGCCATCTAGTTGAAAGTTGTCTTCTTTTTTCAGACTTTTCTCATCCATGTAGTGAATATAGTCCTTCCCTTTTTTGTTCCATCTTTCTCGATCTTTTGCTAGGCTTCTCCATCGTTTTACTGTTATGGTTTTTATATTGTCTTTCCAACGTTGAAGAGTCTATTCGTCCATCTCTCTTCTATTCTTACTAAACTCAGCTCCACTTTTGTTGCACAATTTTCTCCACTATGTCTTTGACCTTTTTCCCTTCACATTCGTTTCTTTTTCTGTCTTGAAGAGTTATTCCTAATATTTTTCTTCCCATTGACCTTAGGGAAGTTTCGTTCATGTTTTGTAACCTCCAAATTTACCAATCTCAATGCAAAAATCTAGAGGCGCAACTTTGTCATTTTATTGAAATACTAATTCAATAAGCTTTAGTCTGTTTCGGAGAATCCGCCTTATTGTTGAATGCAAGACGAGCTGGTAAGCTTTTTAAATACAATTTACAGTTTCTTTGCTTAATCATGGAATTTCGCGTACCACTTCTTGATGTTGTCGAACACGGGTGCTGTCACCTTGAATTCTGTTCGAAATCGTCATTGGACGAGGTTTTTACGTATTCCAAAACACAAAATGGCCGTAGACTAGTCTCCGTTGTTGGCAATATATTGCTCCCAAAGTTGTTTTTTTTTCTTCATTGTCATTTATGATTGGAAATTGATATTCTATTGAAGTTACTTCCAATTTAGGAAACAAGAAAAAGTCTGTTGAGGTATTGGAATGGTAAAGAGGGTTTTGGCTGATTTTAACACGGTTCTATGGTGATTTTCATTTCCTCAGTACTTCACGAACCACTATACCACGAGTTGTATTAATGTTATCATCGTTCAGCTCTGGGATCTTGATATTCTGCCTCCTTTAAACAATTCAACCATCGATAGCAATTCGTTTTGTTCTTACCAAATACTTGCTAAACCATTTTAATATGTTTGTGGAAGTTTTATTGACTTTGGAACAAATTTAACAAGTCGATCTATAAGATTCTGTTTCCAAAATTATTTTTTATTTCACTTATTGGAACACGCACTGTGCACTAATAGACATAATATTATAAAAATCGGTCTTTTTACCTTTTAGAAGCATCGCACAGAGTAATTTTGCTTTACAAATGTCTTCCATTAACATTGTAACGAATGATTTGAATTCTGCAATAGCTCTAGATCCGTATCGATTAGAATAATCTTCTTGCCTTCTGGCTGAAAAGTAATTGAAATGCAATTTCGCGGTTCTTTTCTGCGAAGCTGCCTTCAGTACCTCGAGATGTTCCAGGTTAAGCCTTTTTGGAGCGATCCTCCAGGCTGATCAAGTGCAATTAATTTCGCCTGGGAGGAAATCGCGAAGAAGAGAAACGGGCGGGCCGATTTTTTGCCGGCCCCAACGACAATATTGAGTTATGTTTATTATTTCCGGCAGAGATATCGCGGAGGGAACAAAACATTTGTCTGCCTGAAGGGCGCTCTCGGCGAGAACAGGGAATTTTGAGTGGACGCCGAGGCCATTACTAGAAATAATATTTTGAGAGGTGCTTGGGGGCGCACTGGTTCATTTTTCTATCGAATTTGTGTATTGATGTTTGTTGTTCTGTTTACAGTGAAATTGCCGTTTTTGTTGGGCCAAATTGTGTCCAATAAAAGCGTTGTCAAAAGCGCCATTTTTGGAAAAAATTATTTCGTATTTTTAATAACGCAAAAATTACAAAAATGTGCGTTTTTTAAATTTGGGGCCATTAGTGGCTATGAAATTATTATAAAGCTTTTGTGCGAGTTTTAAAGTACAAGGTACGCCCGGAAAGTAACGAAACTGATTCCAGAAAATTTTTCTAATTGAAGATATGTTTCGTTATTACCATAGAACTGCGTCAGAGTCTACTTCCATTCAGTCCGGTCTTGTGCTTCTCTTGTCCAATGAGTTTCTGCCTTTCAACGTGCTCTCAATCTTCCTCTGTCCCGCTTGTCGGTTTGAGTTTCTATAAGGTCGTCTTTTTACTCCATCTTTCGTCGTCTCTACGGAAAAGGTGGCTTACCATCTCTATTTTTGTTCGACTATTCTCTCCACTACATCATTGACTTTTATTCATTTTCTTTTTTCTGTTCAATAGTCTGATTCCTAACATCGCTCTTTCCATTTTCCTTTGTAACACCTCCAGTTTCTCCATGTTGGTTTTTGTTAACCCTCAAGTCTAAAAAGCATATGTTAGGATTGGCAGTACGCATTGGTTGAATGCCTTTGTTCCCTTACATTTCTTCGATAGGCTCTTTAGATGTCAATTTTTGGCTCAGGTATGTTTACGCACACTTAATATTCTTAACCATCAATACATTGTTGCCAGTGATTCCGTTGCGCGTCGTGGCGCGCCTGGATGTCTTGAACTGGAATCTCTTTAGGAACACTCGTCACAGCAGCTTGATACTTTTTAATCTGTTTCAAAATGGCGTTCTCTCAAGCTGGATTTGAGCTGGGGAAAGCCAAAAAGAAGTTGGTCGGGGCTAGTTCCGGCTTGTAAGGCAATTGGGGTAGCATTGTTATGGTTGCAGCGAAGCATGGCTTGACACATTATCATGGTAAAGAACCCAGACGTTGGCGATTTCCGGGTGGACTCGTAGGACTCTTTTTTTCAGCCGTTTAAGCAATTGCACATAAAATAAAGCGCTGATCTTCTATCTGAGTGATACGAACTCCTTATGGAAAACACCTTTATAATCAAAAAAGACAGTGAGTTTTGCTTTAATATGTGATTGGTCATTTGAGCATTTTTTGATCAAGGCGAGTCAGTAGTATGCCACTTAAAGCTCTGTCTTTTCGTCTCCGAATTGTACTTAAAAATTCACGTTTCATTACCACTTACCACTTTCTTCAAAAAAATAAGGCTCACTCATGTAGTGCAAAAACTCATGAGATTTTTCTTCTCTTCGTCAGCAATACCTTGGAAACTAGCTTAGCGCACTTTCTGCATTTGCAGTTTCGTCGTGACGATTCCATGGAAAATGGATTTTGGTGTCTCACTATTTGCTATCAATCTAATATTCATACGTCGGCCCAAAGTCGTTTTTGCTTTAGCTACATTGCCTAAAATGCGTGAAGTTTATAGGCGCTTTACGTCTTGCTCATCCTCATTGTCCAAATGAACGACATAAATCGAGATAATTTTATTTTTACTTTCTGGCGTTTATTTAATTTAAGAAGTCATATATTGCACTGAAATTTTCCATACCGATGTCGAATTTTGCTTTAGTCAAATTTGTTAACCGGAATTTAGATTAACAATTGTTACTTCTACTAGAAACATCGAAGGTGTGAGAAATACCAAACATTCATTGTCTTTAATGACTGCAGTTAATATGTGCCCATTAATTACCATTTTTATATCGTATAAAACGATCACGACGCTGTCGTTGACTTCGATGGCGACAATGTAGATCCCTGTATTTAACCCCTAACCTCCTTCTTCTGTAAATTGACTTGGATGTTAATGGGCCTACATTAGGCTACCCTTGTCTAGCTCGTACTCTTAGAGGGCACATGTAATAGGGTTGTCGTGGCCTTCAACGTAAGAAAACAGATTTTAAGCGCATTGGAAGTTGTGCGTCTGGGTTCTGTATCACCTGGAGGTTGTTGATATGCGTCTTGGCACAGTACCTCAAGGAGCCAGACGTACATCATCATCGAGTTGATTATCGTTTCATAAATTGTTTTGTTGCGAAAGGACAGCCACATCCATGTGCGACTTCCAGATGTGTTTTTCATCTAGGGTCGTTGTCAAGTATTCTCTCTCACTGTTTTTGAACTGACTGGATGACCGAGAATGGTTATCACGAGCTTAACAGCAACGCTGTGTCGTCTGCATACTAAACCGTCGTCGTCAAGGACGTCTTCGAGATATTCCGGATCTACAAAGTCGGGACACCACCGAGTCTCAGAAAACGTTAGCTGGAAGATGACTTTATGGCACCGAGTGTGATGTGGAACCTTCGGTCGGAGAGGAAGCTGGAGCATCGCCAGCGGGATGGACACTAAAGTCATTTTGTAGACGAGGCTGTTGTGCCAAATTTTGTAAAATGTCTTGGCCACATCTAGAAAGACTGCTGTGGCGGTGAGATGCTTGAGGAAACCTTCCGAGATCTTTTCCACCACCCGAAGGAATTGGTCTTCTCAGGTTTGAAAAGAATCCCGACATCTACAACTTTCTAAGGGCACGGAGGATTACATTGGCAATGTTGGTTATGCAGACGACTACCTTCTTTGGAAGAGTCCGCAGCAGTTGGTTGAGAATGCTGTTAGGTTCGATTACTTTTCGCAGCATTAGCTCCCGAATCAGCTGGAGGACTTCGTAGAACGCGGACTCCGGCGGACCGTGAGCTTCTGTCCTCGCAGGCTTTCTATAGCGCGGTCGGCGGTGTCCATATGGTCAAGGTCGGCGTCGGCGTATTCAAGGGTACACTGACGCTCCAAACTGTCAAGGAACGCCTCAGTTTTGGCGGCAATTGTGTAGGCGATGTCGTTCTCTCCCTGGATGACCGGGATGAGAGAGAGCCTGTTGCGCAGAACCTTAACCATCATTGCGGTGTTACGCAACGGCGCTCTTGACTACTGCAGTCAGTCTCTGTTATTTATGTGGCTCATTAAGATGGAGAGACCACTGGATACACCGTCGCTCACGATTCTTCTCTCATATCTGTTCCTTTAATTCCGGAGGCAAAAAATATACCACAAATGTCATCCAAACTGAGCTTTTAGTTCTAGTCGAACGTTTGTCTTCATGTTCTTATTTTAGTTTGCTGTTGGTTTCCTGTCTCTACAAAACCTACATTAGAGCATCATACGTGTCATTTGAAACGTGTATTCTTTTAGGTTAGTGTTTTATATATGTTAATGTTTTCTCTAGTAAATTTGTTTGTAATTTTTGGATTTTCAATACTTCAAGGCTGTTTATCCAACAACTGAGTTTTCTACTTGTCAATTTCACAATTAATTTCGGTTTTAATGGCATTGGGAAAAACTAAGCTCTTTTGGGTTATCCAAAGAATCTTTTAGTTAGCTTATATCTCGACCTTAAAATGATCTCATAGCTTGCTTAAAGTGGAAAATAAAATAAGATACAAAATGCAAAAGATTACATGCTTCTAATGTTTCTTATTTGTAAAACATGGTTTACGTTTGATGGAGGGAATACTACAAGCCAAATTTTTTGAGTCTGCCATATAAATCACATCGTTTCTTACCATTAACAAAAAATGCTTGTGTTGCAGTCTTTAATCGTGATTTATTGGAATAATTGAGACATGGTGTCACAACACAAATGTTAATGACACCAAATTTCATACCAGATCTTGGTGACGAGATGACAGCTGTATTTCTTGGAATTATTAAACGTCAACCTCAATAAAGCCACTATTTTAGCAAAAGTGTCCTTTCTAGCACTATTTGTACGAAATCAGAGAATAAAATTCCACGGTGATATGAACCAACATAACATTTGAAATAAAAATAAAGACCAATTTTTTTTTACTCGCAATAGTCTTTCGTTTACTGAATGATTGGTACACATTTTCGAAACTCCAGCTATGTTGCAGATTAAAATGCGCGACCTGTATATGAATATAGACCATTGTTCCAAGCGATATTACGAGATAACATGGCTGGAACACACAGAAGGAAAAGCAGTAAGTTAGTCGTTCAATGCTGCTAGTGCAGTTGTGGATAAAGCGGAAAACCATGAAAGCAAATGACCATGCGCCGCGATAGACGGCGTGATTTCTTTGAAAGAAGGGAATGACTACTTCTGACATTCATACGAGGGAAATAATCATATATGGATGCGCAACACCGAATTACGGAAGGGCGTTTCTTTAGAAGTTTGCTGTAGTTCAAAAGTGGGAAGTCACTAAAACTATTTTCGCTGCAGCAAATGGAGACGTAGCGTGCTGCTTTAATATAGCATTGCGCTATACTGTTTCCACCCTACAAGTTTTCTGATGCATCTTACAGTCTCGCTCCTCGTGTTTGCTAGATATTTACTGAACTGCTACGCTTTGTCTAGCGCAATGAAGGAAGAATTGCGTGGTAAGTTCTTTTCTAGGGATGAGTTTCAGTCGGTTGTCTACAAGTGATAACCTGCTCCACCCCAAGAATGGTTTGCAGCAAAAACTGACAGAGTGATGGCAAAATCCATATACATTGGAAGGGAATGTTTTTTTTATTTCTTAATAAAGGATCAATGATGATTCTCACATCTGGGGCAGTGAAAATCTAAGTGATATTTTAGACTGGAGGCATTATTAGTTATTGTCAATGATATATGCTATTGGAAGATGCTAAACAATTTTTTCCATTCAAACCAACGATTTGATTTTAAATGGTTTCAACAAGTGGAGCCACATGTCACACAGCACGTGGAACATTCAGTTTACTTCAAACAAAATTTTCTGGTCGTGTTATCTCGCAGAGGAGTGTCATCTATTGGCCCCCATGGTTTTATAGTCTAATCCCACTAGACTGTTTGCTCTGGAATTATTTTAAGGGAAAGATTTACGTCAACAAACCTGCTACGATTCCAGAGGTAAAAGAGAACATCAAACGTGTGATTGTTGAAACAGAGCCCTATTTATTGAAAAGCATCATAGGAAACTTTACTAAAAGAGTGGTCGCATATCAATAGTCATGGAGGCCATTTGGCCAACATCGTATGTTATGTGTAACTATCGAGTTTGTGCTTTACATTGACATACTGTTCCAATATTTTGTTTTATTCGGGAAAAACATTCGGGAAGTCCATTGCGGATTGTTTTATATTTTGGAATACTTATTTTAATTTGATGTTTCAGTAAAAAAAAAGAGCAGCAACTTATGGTTCGTCCTGGTATACCATTTCTAGCCCGCACGGCGTATGAATGCGGAAGGGTTTCGATTTATATTTTTATTCAGTTCGTTGCCTTATTTTCCGCTACTTTTTTATTTATGAGACGAGCCAGTTAGTGGGACGGTGCGGATAGTGGACGAAATGAAATAGCGCTGGCCGGAGTATCGACCCTCTCGGCGAGTTGTTTTCAATAACTAACTTATTTCTGTAAATGGCTCCCTGCGGGGTCTCCCTTTATTCCTTCCACGCTTTAGTGCTCGTCTGGCGGAATTTCCAGCTACATAAGATAGAGAACGCAGGGCCTTCGACGTTTCGCCAATACAAGGAATGGGATTTGGTATTCTCTGGCGGATCGCTGGCCTTCTTCATTTTTCCGTCGCGGTGAGCGATTTACGCGTGTGCGTAATAGGGGATTTGCGCGTCGTTTCCTTTATCTTGCCGCCGACCCGCATGCAACCGGCGGCCTTTGCATCCAGGCCCCAGGCGGACATAAATCGCCCATATAAAATTTATGGGGACTTTTAGAGGGCGAATTTGCAAGTCTTCCGTGCTAAGTGCCTCTTTTACCTAGCGAGGTCGCCGAAGGACACGCCAGGGACCCCAGCCAAGTAGAAGATACCTGTCCGCATACATTTGTGAATCATGCATGTCCTCATTCGGTTGGGTGATGTATTCTCCTATTTAAGTCGCAGATGGGAAGAATAAGTGACGGTTTCGTATTCCCGCGCGAAACAAATTTAAATTTTGACGTTTGCGTTTGCTCTGGGATACCCTTAAATAATTTGTGGATCTGATATTTTGCGTTTTCTTTTTAATAAAGTTGTTACGTATGCTAAGTTCTATACAACTGGCGGCAACTTGCTTGTGCACTTGCGGATCTCGAATAATGAGAAATTACTAGATATTTACTAGAAAACTTCACGTGTGTTCTAAAACTGATTTTAAGTTGCTTAAATATCCTGTAGCAAGACATACCCGGGAGTCAATTAAACTGGCGAAAACTGTGCGAGTGCAACATAATCAACGGTCGGTAACTGATACCAAATTTAATCTGCGATTCTACCAATGAGTAAATATGAAACACTATACTGAGTCGGTAGTGAGAATTAGGGTGAGGAAGCTCATGTGAGAATATTGCCATAGTCAAATCCAAAAACATTGACTCAGCATTGTGTACAAGAATTGGACATTTCGACAAGCTTCTTTAGTGAATACTCACTACAGATTTGCACCTTCATGCGTACAAAATTTAATTGATGCAAGAATTTACGCTTGCTAACTATTCTCACCCCCCGACAATTAGTCAATTGTTGTCTAGAACATCATGAATTGGACTCTTAGTTTGGTTCGGGGTTTGTAAACAAAGAAAATTGTCGTATTTGGGGATCGGAAAATCCTTGCGTAACTCATGAAAAACAAATGCACTCTCAGCGAGTGACTGTTTGGTGTGGATTTTGGGCAGGTGTCGTGATAATCCCATACTTCTTTTAATGTGACGCTGGAAATAATGTAACTGTGAATGGCGACCGTTTGAGTTAAATGATAACCCAGTTTTTTGACACTAACTGGGAATTATTGATATTGAACAAATGTGGTTCTAGCAGGACAGCGCCACCTGCCATACAACTCGAGCCATAATCGATTTATTGCACTAAGGGATGTTAGAAACAAGGCGCCGGGGTAAAAAAAAACGGAAAAGCCAAGAATGCATTGAGTAAAGAGTATAGGAATAATAGGCAGAAAATAAAGGAAAGAACATTAGAGAACTAGAAAAATGGATTCATTCAGATACATAAGGTTACCGAAAATGGACCGCGGACTCTGTGCCATAGACCAAGGAGTTAAAATGAGGAAGAATAAGATTCGTTTTTGTGAGTTACCTGAAATCCAAGGTCTCTTGATCAGAATTGTAATAAAAAATGTTGTGAAAAGAATCAAGATTTGCAACCGAAGCCGAAGAACTGCTTGCCATATTTAATCAGAGTTGTGTATTTTAATCACTTTAATTTGAGCCATTCTTTATTATCGTCAATCTGAAGCACTAGATTTCACATACAAATATTCCTTTATTCCTTGCTCTTGGAACAGGATAAGCATAAATATGTTAAAAAGAAAGAATGAAGATTGAATATGTTGTAATCGCTAGTCATCCTAAATAGAACATTAAGGCTACAATCCAAAAATCCCAGATGTATCTTTCATAAAGCTAATATTGTTTAAACTAACAATTTTAAGACAGAGGCAAGTTTTTATTTTTCTGTTGCAGCGAAAGATGAGCAAAGAAGGTCCAAATCTTCATAAACCACTGCTTATGAAGAATTGAAAGGTTTTCTTGATCGAATGTCATCACTAACGAAGAATTGTAACAGAGGGTACATTAAGATAATTGAAAAAATCTGTTTGAGATTTGCAAGGTTATAGAAAAAAGCAAGCAAAAAGGAGACAGAAAAACTTGAAATGGGCCTAAGAAGACCAACAAAGTCAAAAAAGTGGTTCAGATCATATTCTGTCCTGAATTTTGTACTACTGTACTACTTACGGGTAACAGTAACTCGTTTAGAAATATAGATACTATAGTTATTGTTGAATATAATTCTGTATGAAAATTAATCTCGTCGCCATTTCTCATTTCTTTTCTTGAAAATGAGTTACTTTCTACGATGGTTGAGGCACAAGTCACGGTAACTATTTTTTTGCAAAGGTAAGGGATGGTATCACAAAATTTATATCTCAAGAAAGCTTTGCGCTTTTAGTACGTGTTTACAACACAAGATGGGGCTCTGTGATGCTCTGTAATTGCACAGAGGGCAATGTTGCCGTGCAGGATGCATGTGATTCGAGTAGAACAGCGTTCGTATATCAAAATAGCCGTTCTCAGAGGCAAAAAAAGCAAGAGAATGCTACAGAGAGTTGGTAGAAGCTGTCGATAATAATGCTCTTTCATACCGAACAGTCGCAAGGTGGGCAGCAGAGTTTCAACTAGGACGCGAAACAATGGGCAGGACAACCTGTGATTGTGCGGACCGATGTTTCGCGTGCAGATCATCTGATGGTCTTGCGGTAATTGGGAGATATATTCCTGGACCGTGGGAATATTAGTATCGCGATAAAGGTCGTAGTTTCCCTCGAACCACGGGGCGTTGAAGACAGACCCAATTAGGCTCAATTCTGGATGACCTGGAGCCACATACATAATAATAGGACTTATGTTGGTCTTATACAAAAGTAACCTGTTTTCGGTGGATAGTTGGCTCCCGGAATGGAGGATGGGACCGAGTACTGATCTTCTTTTTCTCTTGTGACCGCCTTGTCAATGTGCTGTCTCCAGGTCAGTTTTCCTCTTTCCAGGGTATTTCCTATCCAAAGATCCTGACATTCGCCAGGTGGTCTTGCCAGTGTAGTGGTTTTCTGATGGAGAATAGAAGTGCCTATGCGTTGATGCCTATTATCCACCTCTCAGACCATCGTTCCAGGAGGTCTAATTCCTCCTGGAATCTTCGAATGACGACCGATGTCCATAGCGAGCTGGACAACACTGCCGTGTACTGGGCCAGTGTGGTAGAGGGTATCATTTGGTATGTCCAGGACGTAAGTGGCGTAGAGCGTTGAGGACAGAACGGAGCCTTGGGAGACGTCGACTTTCCGATGACCTCACGCCACTGAACTTGATGCGGAATTTTTTTTCGGAGAGGAATGACCGGAGGCCATCTTGTACACTAGCCCATAATGCCACAACTTATTGAAGGCCTGCACCGGTGGTTTGCTTCTTGGTGTAACCCTCGTTTCGTTACCTGAAAAAGCTGGAGAGTAGTGGAAGCCAAACTGACTCTCCAGAATCAGTTGATGGTCTTAGACAGCCGTCCTCAGGTGCTTTTGGATTACTTACTTCACACGCTTCCCTGCGGACTTATCGACCGATAATCCTGGAAGAAAGGAAAAAACCACCATCCAACGATCTTCACCTGCGTAAAGTTGCATTGAAGTAGGTACCACATACACTCCCGGAAGTTTAAAAGTGGATGCGATATGCAACATGTTGCGACTACCTAGCACTCTGGCAACGGGAAGGAAATCACTTATTTTCAAGAAGGTACGGCGGTTGACAAAACGTCACAGTCATTTTGTGTTGTGGGCACATTATATGAATGCACGGAGTCCTTGAAACATACGATATTTTGAGGTGCCATCCTTATCTTAAAAAGCAATTAAACTTAAATCGATGTCAAAACATTTCGAAAAACTTCAAAACCAAATTTTATTATTTAAAGTATAAATTTGTGTACCTTACGTCTCCCTTGACTACTGTTCATCTCTGATTTTTCCCTCTAATTGCAATAATAGTTCTTTAATGGTTAATGTTGTCACAAATTTTAATATTTGAACCACCTTTTGATTAGGATGAAACTTTTTGGTTTTTAAATTTTCAACTATATTGCGAGATCTGTCCTAAAATACCGTGTAACCTGGCAAAAAATAAGGGCGGACTGTAATGCGCTTGGGTTAATGAGAACGATTTTACTGGCCAGGCCAGTTAGATGTTAGAGGCCGATGAGTGCATCATGTATAAAGGTGGAGCATTTTAGCGATTTATGTGGGTTGATATCTGTTGGGGAATAAAACTCAAAGTTGGCCGTTCACCTTTTTTAATGGAAATTTTCAGGACTGCGGAATGACTGATCACAGGAAGTGCTGTTAGTTTGGAGGTTAGTTGTTTTTTAGTGAATGTGGTGGGTTAGATTTTATGGGATTTGAAGGAGTGAATTGGTTGGATGGAGTAAGAGAAAGGAGTTGGAAAGGAATGTTAGGCATGAATCATGATAATGGAGTTTCATTATCTTTAATTGCATCATAATATTATTTCCCATGAGTTATGGTACAGCCGACTAGGACTGAAGGAGGAAATTCACATACGACAATAAATATATTAAGATGGCTAGTTATAAACATTGGTAGGAGAGCAGAATACTGGCGCTTCTAATTTTATTACATAATATCATGTAATCGGGACACCGAGTATACCGCTTCTTATCATTTTTATGTTGTTTTTTTTAAATTTAGTTTAGTATGTGTACGTTTCCAACGTGGTGTCAAGGGGCTCTCACCCTAGTGTGAACCGGAAAAGAATTAGAACCTTAGCTGGGGATCACTAGGCTTGGGCTGTGGGCGCCAGAGGATTTGTATGCACATGGTTTGTGTATGGGAAGACTAGAGCACCAGATTCGTGTGAATCTAACGTTACCGGTGTCTTAACGGGTCTCCGTGACGTAAGAAGTCGATGCAGCTATTGAGAGAGAAAACTTGAGTAGCTTGATGGATGAGTATGCTTAGTTGAATGTTGTAAGAGCTAGTAGTGTTTTTAGATTAACATTAATACCTTTTTTCTTTTCTCACTGACAGAAATAGTTATGGATATTTGGGAAGAGCTTAAGCATAGCAAATCAGCTGCTGATATTCTTCGCTGTTTCAATGAGGCGAAAGTACAAGAGCTGTTCGTTAATTCGTTCAAATGGAAAGAGATGCATTAGTTGCTCATCAGATTGGCAAGCTATAGAATGAGGTGATTACCAACTAGGCTACACTATTACATGAAGTTACAAAGATTGAGACAACAGTCGAGAGCTAGATGAAAGAGCTGTGAAGCATGAAACCTGTCGCGGCAAAATTCGTTAGATTTTGTAACCAAAATAGGAGGAACATTGTGCTATAGTTGTTAATGACTTGATTCAGACTGCTACCAAAGAATCAGAATGTTCTCAAAAATGTGATAATCGAAACTGAAATGTGAGTCTGCATTTCAGTCGTTCCAATGCAAGTCTTCTGATTTGTCATATCTAAAAAAAGGGTAAAAAATCACAGCAAGGTCAAGACCATGACAATAATATTTGTTTTGTTTCTGTTCTTAGTAAATATATAATTTTTTTTATAGGGTTAATACTTTCAGAATAGACCTTGTATGCTACAACTGATGAAATTAGTTGTAGATTTGTTATCTGATGATATGGTCACTGCGCCGGTGAGAAAAAAAAAGGATGGTAAGAATTACCAATCGCGTGTAAGCGGTAGAACGTATGAATAACTATATTGTTGATGGATAGAGTCTACATCAGTGTTTTGTTGTGACTTCTAATCACGAATATTTATTTTTGGGCGCATTCTTTCTAGGTTTAAGTTTATTTAAAGGTTGAGTTGCACAAAAACATTTTTAAGAACTACCGGCACGAAAAAATGGGCGTTCCCTTGTTGCCAGTTCCGCCGAAAATCGATAGGCGAATTTGCAAGAAACGTCCCCGCACTTTCCACATAATCCTGACGAGTTCTGCTTTAACATGGGAATTTCGCTGAATACAGCCGGGCTCATTACTTACGGCCCATTTAACTCTTCTGGGAAATGAATCAGCGCTCGGCTGCCAGAACAGAACAGCCGATTGTTCCACAGCGGGAAACACATCGAGGGTTTTACCCGCACCTGCACGTCACTGGCGAGCGCTCCACAGCGCGTGTCGCCTTTTTTGTTTACCCCACAAAGCGCGCGTTTCACATCAAACGCGCGACATCAAAAAGGAGCGGACGCCTCTATTTGCTCGTGCACCTTGAGGCAGCAGAACGTTCTATTGGACAAATTGCGGATCGGGTTCTGGTACTGCACCTTCCTGATTTTTGTTGTCCAATTGGGGGATTGGGACGGCCGGCTCGACGGCTCCATTCCTCTTGCTCTGAAGCTCCGCGAAATGGACAGCCCAAGACAAATTGAGGTTGGGTGCTGATTGATAAGTTTCACGAGATACAAAGCCCGCTCTGCCTTTATTTAGAGGGCCGACGTTTTAGGGGAAACCCGCAACTCTTGAATGGCCGATCGGCGATGGTTGGCCTTTGAGGACAAAACACTTTGCGAGTCATAAATTAAATGTTGGCTTTTATTGCCGATGTTAACTTCGTTAGTTATTAGGATCAAGAAAATTGCGTGGTTCTACTCCGATAACATCTTTATGTTCTTTTTCATGAATAGTCTCGGATAAGATTTTAACAAACATCTAGCTAACTTGGTTAAAATAAGTGAAAATCGATCAGTTCTCGTTTCAACTTTAAGAAATATTAAAAGTACAAGCAGGTAGACTTTACAGAAAAGTTTTATTAGTTATTCCAACAGAAAAGGATAAAAATACAACTAGAAAGGTAATTGAAATAAAAATGAAAATATAACCGCAGAAAAAGAACATAGTAAAAGTAAATTGGAAAATAAAGGAAATAAGAAACTTAATCAATCAATAAGGGAAAGGAGGAAGAAAAAAATAAAATTTATTTTGCAATATAAAATTTACAAGGAATGAATATAGCGGAGGCTATTTTAAATCTCGCAAGAGAAACAAGAAAATATAAAATACAGGTGATATCCTTACAGGAAACAAACATCAAAGAAAATTCATCAACTACACTAAAAGACTACATTTTTTTATTTCGATGGAGAAGAAAACAGATCCGGAACCGGGTTCTTAATACAACAGTCAATAACCGATAAAATCATTGATATAAAAGGAATAAACCAAAGAATGAGTTTTATAAGGATAAGGGTGAACCAAAAAAATGAGCGTAAGGAAGCCCGTAAAATCAGGAAGATCAATTCTGTACAGAATTGGAAAGAATTTATGATAACTGCCCGAAATATATTGGAGAAAAGAAAGATAAAACTTAAATATTTAAGACACGATATTAAAAAGCTAAGAATAGATACCAGAAAACTAGGAAAATACCAAAAATTACCCTAAGAAACAATAAAAGGACAAGATTGGAATAAATTAATTAGAGAGATAGAGGGAGACTTTCAACAAAACCAATTAAAATGGTTCTATGCAAAAATACGACGACCAAAAAAAGTCTAATAAGAAACGTACAACAAATTAAAAAAATATGGGCCGAACAATTTGAACAAATGTTTAAAAACACAATGGGATACAGAAAAAGAAGGAAAACTGAAAAGAATGATAATATAGTAATATCCACGCTAAAATAAATACAAAACACGGATCACGTAATTACAAAATGGTAAGGAAGCTGGTGGAGATCATATATACAATTAATTCCTTAAATATGGAAGGCCCTCCGTAAGTGAAAAAAAAATACATAACTCTATTATGAAAATTTGTGAAGAAGAATAATTGCCGGATGAATGGCAAAAATCAATAATATTTTACCATATTCAAAAAAAGAGAACCTGAAAAATGTACTTGCTAAATGAATAGATCAGAAGTTAGTAACTAACCTGCTTCTAGGAGAGTATCAATTTGACTTACGACCAAACCGATCAGCAATAGACCGCATCTTCACTATCAGACAAATGCAAGAAAAATGTTAGAAACAGAATATTGAAATATAGGCGTTATCCATCGATTTTTGTTAAGCGTACGACAAAATAAAAGAATGGAAGTAGTAAAAACCCAAAACAGTTCAATTATCCCAGTAAACTCCAAAGGTTTAGTAAAGATGGCATTAAAAGAAACATTCAGTAAAGTAAGGGTTGGCAGAGATGAAAGAGAAAATTCCAAGCAGAGACCCGATGTCCAAGTATCTTGTTTAATTTTACAAAGAATGATTAGGAGTAGTAATATAAAAAGAAATATTTAAAGGACTCAACCAGTGCTTGACTTTTGAGACGACGTTTGATTTTAACAAGAACAAAATATACATTACAAGAAATAGTTCAACCCTAATACAAAATGGAGAGGAAGTAGGGAGAAGCTAAAGAAAATGATTATCTGCAAATTAAGAATAATGATAAAAGCATCAAAATACAGCAAGTTAGCAGGGACAGAAATAACATCCAATAGAAAAATAATCAGTTAAATAAAGCGAAGACCAACATCAAGCTTAAAGTGCGTAGATGCCTTAACACATCTTTTAACTTCCAAGGAACTTTTAAGGTTAACCAAAGTTGAACTCTAGAAAGCGATTATAAGATTAATAGTGCTGCACGCGAGTAAATGCTGGGTCATGACGGGACAGGAAGAAAGTAAAACTGAAGCATGAGAAGGGAAGCTATTACGATTAATATACGGAAGTGTAAATTAAGAACGAAACTGACGGAGAAGAACAAATAAATTGTTTTAAGACTGTAAAGTAACAAACATAATTAAATAAAATAGAATAAGATGGTTAGGATAACTTAATGGATTACAAAAAAATAATAATTGTCGAGGAAATTTATAAAGTAGAACCAAAAGGAAGGAATAAAAGAGGAAGACATAGAAAAACATGGAAAAATGAAGTAAGATTTAGAGAAATTAGATATTTCTAATTGGGAATCATTAGCATTGAAAATAAAGGAATTGAGAAGAATAGGAGAAAAATTCAAAGGCCTAAAGGTCTGTATTGTTGATTAATAATAATTATTATATATCATCATTGTACATAGGTATAAGAGAAAACAAACTCAATTGTCATTCAACAACTTTATTTCACAGATAGAGAACAAATGAGCATAACACTTTTTGACATGGTCTCTCTACACAATGATGCACTGCTGGTATGGTTTGATGAGTTTCTTCATCCTTTCGAAAAATAAGTTTTTTGATTGCTTACAAAACCATGTCTACCTACACCGCTTGCTGAACGTTACCGTTCAAGTTGGAGGGTCCGAAAATGTGGTCACTAGAGGGCATTAGATCAAAGCATCCACCTTCTGCATGGCTGGTTGATGGGCAACCAGATTAACTTTCATCCGTTACACTTGTTCTTTCCCGTTTAAAGCGTTCTAACCAGTTTTGGATCTGTCGTTGGTGCATGGTGCGTGCTCCATACTGTGCTAACATCCGGCGATGGATTTCCGCAAATTTATGCTTTCCGCCTAAAAAACGCACTACGCTGCGTTGTTTCTTGATGGTACAGTAGCTGAATGGAGCGGCCATATTCCTACCCACGTTACTCTCTATCATACGACTAAATCAATGGAATGCCTCGCAACTATTTATTCGTCTTTTCCTGTCTTTACTTTCTCATTCATCCTCGTACGTAAACAACGCTAAAATACTTGGTTCTAGATTTAGAAATAACTATCATGATTCAAAATCTTTGGTCATTTCTCTTTATGGCAATGCGTAGGCAGTGATAAAATCCTGATTTTTAAAAGAACAAAAGACCTACTCTGTATGATTTAATCATCAGAATGTTGCATCAGAAGGCATCTGCCTTCAAATTATGCATTTGCCGTAAAATTCCATATGAGCCAACTCTACTTTCCTATATCGAGCCTGCAGATCTCGAGAGGTAAAGTATGAGTCACAGTCAAGATTAATAAGATCACTTTTTTGAGGTCTAACGATGAATGCTAATTTGAAAAATGTTTATTAATGGGGTTGTGAATGTTGTTTTGTAATTTTTTCTTTTTGTTGCAGGTAAGTTCTTGATTAAAGTGCTACTCCTACATCTATGCTGAGTAACATCTGAATTTCATCTAATGTAAGTTGATAATTTTTTTATTTAATGTTTTCAATTGTCACAAAATTAGCAAATCATACTATATGGCCAAAAGTAATGGGACGCCCAATGTAGAATTAGAAACTCTAATAGGATATCGATTCACCTTTAAAGTTACAGCATGTACGTATCTGGGAAGCCTTTCCGCCAGATTTTGATATATGTGGGTAGGAATTGCCTTTCATTCCTTCACGAGAGAGATTTGGGCTGCAGCGTAATCTGCATTCCAATTTTTCGCAGATATGTTCAGTGGAACTGAGATCGCGGCTCTGTAAAGACAATCCAGTTTTTCAACACTACAGCAAAATAACCTTTGTGTAGGCAGAGAAGGTATCCTAATAGTGCGCGAAAAGTTCCTCCCCAAACCGTTCCCATAGAGTTGGAAGCGCAGAGTTGTCAATAATATCAAGATGCATTTCAACGTGCATCCTTCCAGTTACAGGAACTAATCGATCCAAAGCTCTGAACCATGATGCCTCCACCATCAAACTTGACTATTGGCATTCCCCTAATCCAGACATGTCCATCATTACTCCACATAACTTGTTTTCATTATTCAACAATCCAATGGCAGTCAACTTTGCATCATTGCAAGCGACGTTTGATATTGATCGTCCTTATATTGAGTTTGTGGCTGTCAAAACCCAGCTCCCGACGAACAGTTCTGCCCATCACTTTGTTATGTAGCTGTATCAGGGTCTATTAAAAGCACCAACTAAAAAAAGATCAAGGGCAGGCTTCGGAAAACTAAAATATATTCTCAAAAGTAGTAAATTACCACAATACTTGAAAACTCGTGTGTGCTACCAGTATTGACTTAAGGCTGCCAAACATGGACTCTCACCAAAGCAAATATGGACAAACTCATCAAGACAATAGAGCAATGGAGAGATCTATGTGGGGTATTATTTTAAAAGACAGGAAGACTAACACCTAGGCAAAGTGACGAAAGATGGAAAAGATGGAGGTTATGTATGGGCAAAAGAAGTAAAGGAAGACTTCAAACTAGAAAAAAATTGCTGGCTTGGGATGAATGAAAAATGCTTAAAATTGGAAATATGGGCATGAATTGGGAGAGGCCTATGTCCAAAAATAAACGACGAAGAGCTAAAGAAGAAGAAGAAGAAGGACATCTCTATAAGACCGAGAGTTGTGAAGCAGGATAACCAATTGGATTGCCTGAGCACTGCTGTAGCTTTGAGCTCGAAAGAGCGGCGAAAAATACGAATATCCTCTTCAGCACGGTGGAGTTTGGAAGACGTCGGCGATTAATTACTTTTGTCCTCCTAAAAGTTTACTCTTTTAAGAGTGTTGTCTGCAACTGTAACTTAAGTGTCCTCAAAATTTCTGAAGGTATTACGCTCTTCGTTTGGAAAGACTTGATAGCAATCCGTTGCGCAACGGATGAAGCCGAATATGCCAAGACTCACATAGGAGGCTCATTCTTCAACTCTTTTATTATTTGAAGATAAACTCTATGATACACACCAAGATGAAAAAGTCGTCGCAAAAGTAACTTTAAGGAAGTTAAAATAACAGCTGGAAGTCTGTACACAGCGCAGGCAATGAAATAGATGGAAGAAAACAATAAAAGTACAAATAAGATAAATAGAATAGGAAAAAAGAACAAGCTCAAAGGTCAGGTGAAACGTTTAAGTTTAGAAATCGACTGTTAGGTCTTCAAACTGGCAGGTGTGTAAGTGGAGTAACTTCAAGAAAGTTAGGAACATAAAAAATCCACAATTTTTTAAATAGCAAATACCCAGACGGTACTGTAACTATCCGTAGGATCATGTCACATTTCATTATTTTCCGAGGTATTATATTTGCCATCAGCAGCATAATTGCACGATTGCATAACCAAATGATGATCTGCAACGTCTGGCATCATTATTACGGTTGTTCTATTTAATGAGATGAAAACATTACAACCAACAGCATAAATGCATCATTAATGAAGCATTGGCGAGCATAACGGCATTGCTATAATCTTTCTTCTGTGTAGTTTTTCAAATTGTATATGAAACAATTAGTAGCATAACCGTATTTTTGTAAACCTTATTGTTAATTATAAATATAGTTACCAAGAGCACATCATTTTTGTACTCGTGGAAATATTGCTGAACTAAAAATTGGAAATCAAACGTTTGATATCATTACAATATTTACAGTAACCATCATAAAAGGTTCTGTCACATACCATACTTCGCCAAGAAGCCTTGAACTGGAATATCTTTCGGAGTTCTCGTCCAAGCTGGCTGCACATTTTAACTATCCTAAAATTATGTCCTTTCAATCTGGATTTGAGCTAGGGAAACAAGAATACGGCCGACCTAGGGCAGGCCCGGGTTGTTAGGAAGTTGGGCAGAGTTGCTATGGTTTGTTCTGTTAAAAACCCAGATGTCTCTTTTTTTTAGCTGTTTAAGCAATTTCATACGCGATGGAGCATTGTTTGGGAGGTGGACAACAGCCTACAGCCAAAAAAGACAATGAGCATCGCTTTCATCTTGTAGTTGGTCATTTGAGTACATTTGAACCTCTACTATCAATCTAATATTCAGACATTGGTAAGAATCCAAAATTGCTTTCACCTTAGCCACGTTATCCTGGGATATTGATGGCGCCTTAGACATTTTTTTCCCTTCTCTGAACGCTTGAACCTAAACATTTGTATTTTTGACAACGCATTCTTCATGTAGGCTTTCTGTATTAAAGCAAAAGTCTCTGTTCAAATTTTATTGCGTATTATTGATCGATAACGCGCTGCATTTTGATCCGTGTTGCAATACACAAACAGTTGTCCATTTCCCAAACGATCCGCACTCTGTAAAGACTTGAAGGCAAACGAGCTAGGTCGAACCTCTACTAACCGTGACCGACGACTCCGTCCTTTGACTTTTCTGTTTGCACCAAAAAAATCAGTTTCAAGATTTTCCGGATGTACCTTTAATTCTAACTATTCTTCCATTGCTAAAATTGCTAACCAATTATTAATTGTACAACGAACGTTTCTATTCCTAAAACTATTATAGTGCCTTATTGGAACATCGTACCAATGCTATTTCGTGCACTAAGTTATAACTGTAACCATTGAGAGCATAATTGCTATAATTACTAAAGTAATAAAGATCATTTAAAGAGATATCATTGTAACAGTTGCAATAGGAATTGCCGCAACTGTTAATAGTCATCATTGTGCTATTTGCAATTGATCAAGTGAACATTAAAACACTCCAGAGCATAAATGCACTTTTATGCTAATCAAAATATTATTATGCTATTGTAACCTTCTCATTTTTAGCTGTTTAATCCTTAAAATAGTACACTGTAGTATAATTTTAGCATTTTCATTTTTCTGTGCTATGCTTGCCATTGAGCTTACCTGAAGCATTGTCTTGTATTTTTTTGCTTTCACTCTCCAAAACGAATATTTGGCAGCTTAATTGCCTGTTTCCAGATATTGCCACAACAATTTTTAGCATAATCGCATTTGAATTACTTAAATCGCCTTATGCTTATGCTGTTTAACAAAAATTGTTGTAACTATAATGAAGTTTCGCTTCCGTCTGTAGCCTTATAGTGATCATCAGAAGCATAAGATACTTTCGATTGGATTGAATTGGAGACCAAGCTCAACAGCACGCCTCGTCAGTAAATTTAACATTATTATTCCAGTCCTCTAAATTTTTCTTTGAGCACAAATGTCGGTTTTCCAGGTGCTTTCCGTAAGCAACGGTTTTACGGTCGTACTTTGCTGTTTCATTGTAGGTTCTAAACATCGTGTGGTTATCATGAGCCCTACTTTAACATTCTTCTTGGCATGTTTTAAATGAACTTGAGAAGCATTAGGTACCATTGTTAGATCGTCCTTTGCCGAGGTTGCTTGTATCTTTCCTCTATTGTGCAGGTAACGCGCTGTAGTTTCTCATTTGTGGGAGTTTCCGGTGGTGACCCAGGAACACCACTTCAAATTTCTCTGTCTGCAGTAGAACAATTGAGTTACAACTTGCAAAGCATAGTAGAGTTCGTTTTAAAAAATCTTTTTTAACAAGATCATTCTTTCAGAACGTACCTTGCATAAAGTACTTTTTTCGGTGTTTGATTTGTATCAGCGTATCTTTTAAAATTAAAAAAGCCGCAGTTGGATAGGATAATGTTTAAAATTGGCTTTATTATCGTGGTCGCGCAAAATTTCCACGTAAAGACATAAATATTGTTATTTTAGGCATCTGATAAAGTTAACTGATGCAATCGGTTTATTTTATTGCTCGGCGCTGGCTTCTTACGTCACTCTTATAAATATTTTATGGCACTTTAAATTTGTGGCAAATGTTATCCGAACACGTAGAAAGTTAGTCTTCTAATATTAGACGCAAGATTAGTTGCTTTATTGTTTGGTGCAAAAAGTGGTTCTGGCACCGTTGTTAGGTACTGATACCGTTTCTGTCTGGTGTAACGTGACATATCTCTGTTCTTAAAATTTGTTTGTAAAAGCGAAACTACAATAAGGAAATTTGTGGAAATTAATTCGAATATTCCCGCGATCAGTTTGAATAAGGGGCAGTAATGTGGCTGCCTAAGTCGTAGTGTTTCCTACATCGCTCCCAACGAACAGTGAGAACGAACGTATGGAGGTTTTGATTTTTCAGTTCACAGGCCATACTCCCACTCAGAGTGTAAACATACTAGTGATTACAATTATTGGTAAAAGCAAAATACCTTGCAGTGATTGGTACTGCATCCGCAAATTTTATCTAGCATCTTTAAGCAATTTTAAATCAAGATTGATGCCTCCTCAAATTATCACTTCCTGGGATGACCTTGTCGTTACCTAGGCGACAGCGCTAGCGTCATCCCAGAAAACATGCCACCAATGATAATAGCACAATATCGCCAATCACACAAAAGAGACTGTATTCCTATAGCAAGATTTCTCTATAAGAGCCTGCGCACAATAGAGCTGTTCTCCATGGTTGAAGGCCACGACAAGCCCATCAGTCGTGGCTTCTACTATAAGCTGGATAAAGACGTAGCGCCAGAAAATTATGATGGTACAGGGGCGGCCAATCATAGACCAACCACCATCTACACCAAGTGACCTTGTATGCCGCATAAGAAAGCATCGTCAATTCTCCTGTAGTCCTTTAAGATTATTAGCCGATAAGTCTCCCGTTGGCCGTGGAGAAGCTTGTGGAGCAGGTGGACTTATCGAAGACCTCCAACTGATTTTGTAATCAATTTGGATTTCGTTCCAGCTAATACACTACCCTCTAACTTCACAGGGTAGTGGAACGCATCGCTGAGTGCTATACTAAGAAGCAAACCACAAACGTAATCTTCTTCAAGTGGCCAAGGCATTCGACAAGGTGTGGCGTGACGAACAGATATGCAAGTTGCCCCCATCGCATCCTGCTGCCGATGGATCAGCTTGTCCGATTCTTTTTATACGGAAGGGAGTTTTGCGTCATTCGTAGAGGCGATTCTAAGCCGGTTTTCTCCAAGGCTTCGGCCTATCCCCGATACCTTAAAAACTATATGATCGGAACATGTCAACGACGCCCTCCACTACACTAACCTTGTATGCAGACAACACAGCGCTACTCTCCAGTTTTCTGAGACTAGTCCTGGTAACAAGACAGCTGCAAGAAGAACTAGATCTCCTAGAAGATTGGAGCGACGAGTCTTGGGAATGGGCATTAACCAGAAGAACTTTACCAAGAAACCATTTTATTGGCGGAAAGAGTAACCATGGATTCTAGGACTCTACTCTAGGATCCAATTCTCCAATAACAACAAGCTCGCATTTTATAAGACAATTATTCATCCCTTTATGACCTGTCCTTGGTATTCTGTGGTTTGTCAGAAATCACGACGCAGAAGCGTCCGAAGTTTGTGATCCTCCCTTGAGCATCTTTACGACCCTCAAACACCCAACACCAGCTTGCACCAAGAGGATTGAAGTTAGGGATGATCCTAGGGACCTTTTATTTTGCCAGTGAAGTCAAGGTTAACATCAGCTACTGTATAAAACTATAATATTGCTCCTGTGATTTTACCAGTCGCGTTTTGTACTAGAATCAGCCCAGGGTTTACTAGTTACGATATTGTTCTATATCATGGTTTCATCGTTGAAGTTTTCTGATTTAATGTTGATTGCGTTGATGTCGACGCCAATAAGTTGAAAATTATGTCATCTCTATTTAACGTAAAATGTTTTGTAGAATATTCGGTAATATTTTATTTCCTATTAACCTGCAAATATGGAACCACCAGAACAAGCAAAGGCAAGAATCCTTACCTTGTGGAATTTTTAATTCTGATCGCTTTTTTACGCAATGACGCCCGAATTAATCGACCAGTGCGAAGGTAAAGCAAAATAAGTGCACAGTCGCATGATGTTCAATATTTGGAGGTGGAAGACTCGACTCGGATATAGAAAAAGAAGATAAAACCTGTGCATACGAGGCATGTGGTCGAAAAGTTAACAGACATAGTAAATTGCTAAAATCAACAGCATAAACTAGCTAAAGTTCACTTGGATGCTAGATTGGAACTCCGTTCGGAAACACAATATGAAGATGATAAGAATACACTAAGTAAGAGTGTTGAAATGCGCGGTTAAAACGCGATAAGACGTAATGCATTTGAAGCAATAGCAATATCAAGCGCAGGAGTTATAAATGGATTTTTATGGACCGTGACTAATTCCATTTCATCATTTGTGTGCGTTTTGTTTACCTGAGTAACCATTGGTCTATTACTTGGTTTTTTCCCCACTTAGCCATTTTTTAAATAATTTATTGAGGAATTTGCTATTGCGTTCGTCACTTTATGAGGCTGTAAAACGCTAAGTGCTTTTAGGTTTTAAATTGTTTTCTATGCATGAACTTTGTAGTTTGGTTTATTACTGTAGAAATAAAAATGATGGATTGGAAGTTTGGTAGGTACCAGTTTTATAAATTAAATTGCGTGGAACTAATAAAATCAGTTAGTGATTATTTACATGACTAGTATTAACTAGGCCAAATTATCAGTTTTATGCTTAAAGAAAAAGTCCAGTTGCATTGTGTTTTCATACCGAAGTGGATATTGTGTGCGGGAAAATGAACCGCTCTTTCTTTACTGGAACTTAAATACATTTCTTACTTATGGCCTAGATTGCTGGCGTCTGTTGGTGAGCTCAGTAAAGGCTACTGTTCTTGAAGAAAGAGGTAACTCGAGTATCATTCGTTAAGTGCTTTTATACTCTTACTCTACAAGTCCTCGAAGTCTAGTAGTTTGGTGTCGATTTTTTTGAAATTGGCAAGGAGATGATCCGGTAAATTAGGACCTCATTTAACTTATTAGTGGACCTGTCGCTAAATTGAATTTAATGGTAAGAGCACGTTCATGTCGCTACAATTCTTCGGTAGGCAGTCATTGCGTGCAGACGTGACTAGTGCAAATCGGTTATGCGGGACTGTTTCGCACAATGCAATGAATGGTGACGAGATGACTTCGTGCAACACTCACTTCTTAGAGGATTACAACTTGGAGTTCAGCGGTCTGAGCCTAGAGGAGCAGCAGTCAATAATAGCAGCTATGAGGGTAAAACCAGAATAATCGCTCTCACTGATTATGCAGCCACTCCTGTAGCCTTCTCAGCTAGCATCAACGCTCAACGGTCGTCTGTAATACTCTTTAGGGAGAATAATTCCGATTGTGAGGAGAAGTGAGCAGAAGGGCTTTGAACCCACCCTTAAGCGCCACCACTAGATTCGTGCTCGTACTAAAATCACAATGTTGCAGGATCATCGGCGACCGACTCATTTCGGTTATAAAGATTCTTCTACTTGCTTAAAATAGAAACACCTCTAGGCATCATCATGCGCAACTTGTCCGAATATGTCCCGTAGGAGAATCTTATATTTCTAAAACTCGACATGAGAAAAATTTTTCAACCTATGCGGCGTTCTTGGCTTAACTATTACGTGGAATAGTGAAAGAAGACGCAGGTCGTGAGTCAGTGCCACTGTTGCCAGCGCTGTTGACATTCATAGTGTTGCGATAGCCCTAAATACAGAGACGATTATCACTCGAGCGACTGCAAAAAGGCCAGAACCGATCCTGTCACCTATATCAACTTCCAGGGCCGTTAACCAGCTAGCTTTAGGAAATGTTTCAGCTTAATTCACAATTACAACGTTCCCACTCAACTCCTCGGCGCCTGCTACGACATCTTTCGCCACAGCTCGAATACCACGACTAAGCCACCATTGTTTAATGGTTTCGACGTTGTCGCAGGAAGAACTGAACACCTGGGACTTACTAAAGCTATATCATACCAACTTCCAACATCAGGGCATCCAGAAGACGAAAGGACGGGAGCTTAGTCCCAGATACCCTTGTATGCCAAGGATATTGATGTCAACGTGCCTCTACAATACTAAGTACGATAAGAATTGTGTTCATATAATTGGTATTCATTTAGTTTTATTAGAGAAGGTACCCAAAACTGCAGATAACGCAGTTCTGTCCTTTTATCAAGAACATGATGCTCTAGAAATAAGTGTGTTATTAAACTCATCATTTCATTTAATAAATCAACAGTCGTTCGTTTATGACTGAAATACTTGTCTTGTCTTTATCAGATGCTACTGAATAGGAGAGTAGTTGCAAGTTAAAGATTTTTTGGATAAGTGTTTTTCTGAAAGTACACGTCAACCAAATCTTTTGAGTTCCTTATTCTGCCCCCAACTAAAATACTACACAACCAGGAGATAGGGATGAGGATCTAATGTTTGAGTTTCTGCTTTGTATGGGCAGTATAAACCTTTAATTGATTCTATTCTTTTAATAAACATATTATATATTGGCTCAACTGAATCTTCACTTTAGTGAACATTTGAGTTTGAGTTACAACTCCATTCATTTTTTCTAGGATCACTGACTTTTAAATTTAGCTTGGTTTTTGATGTTAAAGAAGTTTGATGAATTTTGAATGAAATTTGGAATTGTTTTTACTTTAAAGAGTTACCTTCAAGTATTATAACCTTTTGATAACGGTATTTTCAAACAACCAGACTCCGATGCTTAATAGAGTAAATAAAAACCAATTGTTATTAGCGCAATAATGAGAAGAATGGCGTGTCTGATAATGATAGGGAAAAGAGAAGAAGGGTGCTGAATTGGACGAAGTGCAACGTTATGGTTACCAACTAGGGACACAAGACCTTATTTACAATACGATCTGATGAATTGGTCGCTGATATCACGAATTTATGATAGCACCCGAAGAAGAAAAATACTCCAATTTTTAACCGACTGCGTTTTCCTGCAGATCATGTTGAGTGTTCCTTCACTTAAAGGAAGTTCTTTTTAATTAGTTATAAGAAAATAGGGCTTAAACTCTAACTCACATCAAATAGAGCTGAGCAGCCATATATGGGAAGTCTCCGTTCTCTTTGTCGACAGGTTGAACTTGAACCATGTCAGGAGTTAAATGAGTTCTGTCCTAACCGTGCACTAATGAAGTCTCCCTGACATTCTTCAGGGAAATATATGATTTTGGTAGTCCAGCTGGTTTTGTCTTCAAGATTTTGTAAACGAGGGTAGATTGGAATAAACAGAGATTTTAAGGTCTTTCTCTCCTATTGGAGATTTTTCTGGTCACAATTAACGCAGTTGCGAGGTCTGTGTAATCTTTTTCTTTACAGTTATAATTTGAGTTGTAGAAAAACATTGAATTTATTTCTTACCCTTTCAGGATTAACTCTCATAGTTTCTTTCTCTTGTCATTTTTTTTAGTTCACAGAATAATTTCGTGATTTCAACAGAGTTAAATCTGCAGACTCCAGGTGATTCCATATCTGTGTGATTGGGACAATTAGTGAATTTTTGTTGATAAACGCTGCCTATGTTTTTTATTTTGGGATTTTTAAGGTTTATATCCAATTGTATCTCACGCACTTTTGGTCACTGATGATACTTTTCGTTATTGCTGCGAACGTCAAGTGAGAGGAGAGCTCTTCTTTCTTGGACTTCTAACAACACTTGAATTTATTTTTCTTTTAACTTTTACTGCTACTACTCCAGCGTCTGGTTACGATAATTATATTTTGCATGCCCTTCTTTATCACAATATAAGTCCCGATAACAATGCACATTTCATTTGATCTGAACTTTATATATGGTACTACTTTAATATCAACAAAACCATATATTTTGTAATTATAGTGTTCTACATCATTTTAGTCGGCGGTGAACACAATGGCGCCACCCATTGTTTGTAGGAAGTTAAATATCGTCATCTTTTCACTGTTTAAATTTTGGTGTTTTTGGTGTCATGAAGCAATGCAATAATTTGAAATGTGACTTTGACTCGTGACTGATCTCTCCGGTAGCAAGTAATGTTCTAAAACACAGACCAGAATTTATAGTCCCTTGAGTTAGGGCCAGAATTTCCAAAATCAAAAAACAAAACAAAGTCTGATCATGAGTTGAAAATTCATCCTGATCATAAGAGAGAGTGTTGTTGAGATCTTTGATAAGTATTTCTTGGACGTTTTCTCCTACGATGTTCTTATAACTTGGGGAGCGGACAAGCATTTAACGAAAATGAAGCCTCTGAATACGATGGAAACCGTTCAAATTATAATTGACAAAAGATAGGACTAGATAGAAATATTCTCAAAATGTTACCCTTTACTCTTAGTGACCCTAGCCAATCTCTTCAAAAAGGGATCAATAATTTTAAGTCTGGTATCTTTAGAAATATAATTCACTATCTTCGCGACTATTTTTTTCAAGGCTTCTCTGAACGTTCTTAACTCGGGTGGTATATAATGTCTTTGGTTCGACCCTATAATAAATAATTACGGCGAGTAGACCAGCAAATCAATGCCTATCCCTGTCCTTGCTATGATATTTGTCGTAAAGACTTCTGAGATGACCATATTTTCTGAAGTTTGATGGAGGCGCTTCATGGAATTTCAACTGATTCAAAACTTTTTGTTTATACATCTGACCAGCGACTGCGTCGGTCAGAAAATATGGTCCAACGATGCCAAAGTAACTGATGGTATACTGAACACTAGTTCGCTTCGAGTGTAAAAGGCGCTTTGCTATATTTTCAGGTTTTTGCGACCTCGATATGTGGTAATTGTGAGTGTTCACAAATCTTTCCAACTTATAGTGACATTTGTCTGTGAACTACATCTTTCTATAGTCTATTTATGTCAAAGTAACGACAAATTGATATCGACTTTCAGTTGGTCTGTCACTCAATGGCCGACGAATTTGGACTTTGTGAGCGAAAATATTGGAGTTTCTTGGTAATGTTTTTAAACTATTTCGATGTTCTCTTTAGTCGTCGCTGTTCGTGGTCTACCAGTTCATCATTCTGGACACTCAACCATTATTCGGATCTCAAAAAATAATTTAAATTATCAAATTAAAGTCAAATATATCTGAGACTTACGGGATGCCTTGTATCAGTGAAACCTAGGATAATCGATACGCGAACATCTGCGGGATTGCCAGCATCTGAAAGTTTTAAGGACTTTCCTGCCGATTCTTTCGCTTCACGAAAAACTGCCACAGCTGTAATCCCTCCCCCCATTCCAGCATGGATTATTTCCGCTAATTTTTAACAGCGCGTCGCATCGTGTGTGCGATGTAGTTGTGACGCGGGTTATTCAACTGCGCAAAAATTGATTCGTTGCAACATTGTGGCTAACCACCACGACGCCCTGGCATTTCCCGCAATTCACGCGTAGCCTGTGGTCACACCGCGGCCTCCAAAAGAGGCCAAAACAAACAGCGCCAGCGGCAGCTCGGCGCTTCACAAAAAGCTTGACGAGGAACACCCTTGAGGATCCGAAAGCGCGGTCCGCGCATAAATATTTGGACTTCTATTGGGCGCCTATTTCGGGAGCGCCTGTAAACAAATTAGATGTCTCGGGGCATCGGCGGTTTCGAGCAGTCGAGTCGAGTGGCTCCGAATTGTAGAACGAATTCGAGTGTGTTACGCTCATCTGCATGCGATCAGCATAGGTTTTTATTGGGAGAGGGCGGCATTGAGCTTTAGGCTGCGGTTAGCAGCTGTTTCGGTTAGCCTGCAGTCAGACGGTTGTTTTGCCATAAAATAAGTGTATGTGTGGGTTTGCCTGAGTTTTGTGAGGATCGCCTTTGTGTCTTTATTTGATACATTACGGTTATTATTTAGTGATAACTAATAAGGAATGACATATTTGTTTGCTCATCTTTTTTTGTAAATTCTGACTGGACTACTAAAGTTTGTTTGGAAAATCAGCACCTACTGGTCTTAGAAAAAGAGATCATGTATTTTCAACCAAATGTTTTTTACCCTTGAAGGCGGTAAGCCCTAATCAGCCGACAACGTTTCATCCGGAACGAACCCACTCTCTGTTGTTTGTAATTAATTTCTATATATGCTAGCAGCAATTTCGTGACGCAACTCGGGTAAATATTTTTCTTATTGTAGTACATATAGTGTGTTTCGTGGTGCCAGTATGGCCGCGCGGTTGAGGCACTGGATTGCGATGCGACTGTATCCGGGTTAATTCCTGAAGAGCTCTCTGATGCCTAAGGGGTGGCCTACTCAGTCACTAATAAATAATTGAGTACGTGCGTTCACTCGAGCAAGAGGTAATAATGGCGGTCTTCTAAGGCGTGGCGCTTGGCACATCGCCTCGCTTTAGAGATACGCAACGACCGGGCAGAAGACGAACGTATGGGAGCCTCAACCCCTCTGCTTCCAGGCGAGGTGTTACAGCCTTATCATTACCATAGGGTGTTCCTTATATATTGCTAGAGCTCAGATAATGTTGAGCCACGTTAGGTTAGCACGTGATGCGGAAGATACATATTTAAGCAAATTGCGAACCTCATTTTGGAAACTGGTCAAAATAAGCATTGTTGCAAAATCTTTAACTTAACTCAGTTTAGAGGCAACGACGAACCTTAAAGTTGTTTATTGATGGTGATGTGATAAATTTCTGTATACACATGGAAGTTCGCAAGTAGACAACTATAGTACAATCGCGTGAAATAGCTCTATAATACCCCATACATTTCACGAGATACTAAACATAAGCAGCGACGCCATTTCGGGCGAACAACACTAATCTAAATGTTAGACAGACAGATATCGCGTCACAATGGATGAACCTCCCTCAAAATTGACACATCAATATAATGGAGACCTGCAAGTAGCCCAGGCTCGTCCTGCGAGCGGGAGCGACTCCTAACCAGGTGGTCAATAACACCGTCTGTTTACACGGACAACTAAATTTAGCACCCGGTAGCTGCGCGAGGAGAGTACTGCGTTTGGCCGATTTGCTGGTGGTTTTTTATATCGGCGCCTACGATATTTCATTTCTATTTGCACATGATGTCGCGGCTTTTAACGATAAAATGGTTAAGAACTAAATATGCGCCGTAGTTTATTGCGCTATAACCACTGCTGTCCAAACAGTTGGGGTCCCTTCGGTGTTTTAGGATCCCAAAAGTTCAGAATGACTCGATTTTCACCTTTTATAACAGTTCCGTAAGCTTATCGCCGCGACCGTTAAATATGCCAGGAATATGAAATTGTATGACGAGGTCTCAATGATTTTGAAATATGTAGCTTTGGGTTAGGTTACAAATCGAAATGATAATAAATTTATATGGAAGACACTGCTTTAGAGAACATTGAAGATGCTCATGTTTTGAAAGTCCAATAAATTGGGTTCCCTATCCAAAGGTGTGGATCTGCAAAATAAGAAAAGAAACAACCACATTTTTAGCAAACGAACAGTTCTTAACAATGAAGGAAGCGAAGAATGCAATTGTCAAGTTCCGGGTGTTCTTTTATATTAAGGCGAAAACTCGCCCCTCCCCCCCTCTCAAACCAATAAAAGAAAAGTTGGGTGAATTGTAAGTAAATTAATCAAAATTCGTGTAAACAGTAGGCAGCGTGGTGCTCAATGGCAGAAGGCGGTTAAAAAACTGAACTTACAATAGGATGATTACGCTTGTAGAAAAGACCAACACAATTGGTACTGGTGAAACATAAACAGTTGAAAATCACAAAACTTGGTAGTATTTCAAAGTTAAGCATGGCTTCGGTCTTGATCACTTGTTGAATAATCAAACGAACTCGTATATGAGTATAGAATCTATGATCATTATTTTTGATGCTACATAGATAGCCACGATTGATTATATGGCTAGACATGTGGTACCTACTATTGCGCTAAGGTCAGAATACAAGAAATTCTACATTAGTTCGCGACTATCGTAGACTGATTTGACGTCTCTTTTTGTTTAGGTTTCTCTTTTTTCAAATTTTTACCTGTCGTTACCCGAATATTTTCAGAAAGATATAAAATCTGGATTCTTAAATAGTTTACCGATTCTCTTTCTCTCTCCTCCCCCTCTACATCTCTCTCTCTCTTTTCCCTTATGTCCCCCCTCCAATCCTTCGCTTATCCAGACAAATGATTATAGTCTACAATATCTGCAGTGATTTTGAAAAACGGACGACAACTTCATCTTATTGATTCTAATTTTATTAATAAACATGACACTTTTAAAGTGGACCAATATTATCAAGAAATTTTACATTCTTTTGTGACTGATTTGATGTCTACTTTTGCTTAGGTTTTTCTGTACGGAGTTATCTTTATTTTCACTTATCGTTTTCTGAGAGATCTAAAAACTGAGCTCTTAAATGGTTTGCCGATTCTCTTTTTCTCACTCTATCCCTCTCTTCTCTTCCCCATCTGTTCAACTTTCTCTTCCTCCCTTTTCTTACATACCCCACCTACCTTTCTTTCCTTCTCTTCCCTCCTTATCTCTTCCACCTTTACCTTTTTTCTCTTTTTCATTTTACTTTTCCGCCCTTATCTCTCTCTTCTAGCTACATTCTTATATTGTTCATCCAGATCCAGGATGCTTCTTTTGAACTTCACTTCAATTGGGTATTGCAGCAGGATATATTAATCGTGGCATGTGTATTGTTCTTTTTGACTTAAAACTGCTGATTTTTGGGTCTTTTTTCGCTACCGCCTCTTTAGCAAGCCTCTGTGGGTTGTTTCTTGCAGTTTCTGCGTGGGGCTTGGTCCAATGAATTTAACCTTAACTTCTTCTTATCTATCTACTTTGCTAACATTTACAGAAGTTGCAGTAATGCTACATGCTTCGGATCAATTCCGATAGTCACTTGTAAATAATAGAAGACTTTATGGTCATTACTAACAGAGTAAACACGAAATTGTCTAATAAAAAAGCTACCTAGCTTACAGCGCTAACTCATCAATTTAATTTGACAAGCTTTTCGAATAACAACAGTTTTCTGGTCACATTACTGAATAGGAGAAAAGTGTATATTAGGAAAAGTATAGCAAGTAAATTTTTGTTGGAAAATTGATCATAAAGCCTCACTGAAGGTGAAATACTCGTTGATTATCTTGGATGGCGAGAAACAGCTTACAAATTTTTGTTGGCCAACAAGATTGATCGAATAAGATATGAAACGCTCATTATTTTGAGGGGTGAGAACACGGCTTACGAGGTTTTCTTAATCAACACAATTCTTTTTATCTAAGTTTTTGTATTGAGGGTATAACTATTATTAGATATTTCTGGCGCATCCTATATAATGAAAAGCAGCCATATTAACTCAATTTTTGGTAATTGATAGATATAAAATATTGTGTCTTATATGGAAATTTTTTTTACTTTGCCGTGCTGTGGAGGTGTTTGTTATCGCATCTTGATTCGTTAATAGATTATAAGGGCCTGGTCACATATTTCGTGGGTAATAAAATGTAGATAATGTAACATAACATGACCACAATAGTAATTTATGGCCCTGTTGTTCGTTTTCGGGAGAAAATCATTAAAAAAGATTTCGCTTTTATGCTCGTATGCGTAGTAGGGATAGTGATGGCAGACCGCTGTTGACGTCACCGGACTAGTTGCTGATATAATAAGGCAGTAATCAATTCATTCTAGTTACCAGGACCGTGCAATTTAATACGAAGTTCATCAGTTCATGTGGATCCTTAAGCCGATTGGTGCAATAAGTAGAAGTGATAGTGATATAATTCACTAATCTTTTCTGCCTTCGCTTAACATACTTTCAATGTTAATAACGCATAACTACAAGGGAACCATTGCAAACTTACTCATATATATGATTTATCTGTGTCTTATTACCCGCAGAAGTTCTAAGTAAGGAAATAATTTCGGAAAGCTTGCTTTTGTTTATTATCTAGTATTTTTCTAGTTATTTTTCTCTATTAGACCGTGTCTTTTGTATTATTACAGAACTTGTTCAGTATATGATTTAGCTTGGAGGAGAGTAGCCTGAATTCAGAAGAGGTTTGTGGGGTTTGATAAAAGTTGGGAACCGAGATAGTTTTGTTAGTTAATTTGTACAGTTAAGGTTTTCTGTATATGGGTTCTATTTGTTAGCCCGAAAGAAGTCTTAGGGGCTTCTGGATTTGGATCTTAAAGCTGAGGGTGGAGTTTCATGGCAATTTTTGTCAGTTGTGTATCATGGTCGTACTTACCTCACATTGGACAACTCTGTAGAAAGGCGTAGCAAGGAACTTGTCAACTTCTATTGTTCTTGATGTTTTTATTTATTTTATTTCTGAGAAGTTTGCTGTTTCTTGTGCTAAATCGCTATAAATACATGATCTTGAGCTCGATGGCGTTAAAACGTTACGCTGTCGCATCCGGAGCGCTTTACAGCCCCGTCATGTCGGGAAAACGCCTGCACTCGAGGTCGAGCGGAAAAATCAATGCCTCGTTAAAAGCGCGAACGTTTGACGTCCTATGGATTTTGAGCTATTGTCGCGCGCTGCAGGTAAGTCCTGGCGCGATCAATTTGCCCCGTCTCGCGGAAGAGGGATTAATTGAGCTTCAATAATGACGCGAAATGCGGGCCGCAGTTGGAACGGGCGCGGGCGCCGAGGCAGATCAATTAGACGAGCGCGGAATTAGACGAATGCGCGTGTAATCATCGCGATTTCGTCTGCTCAAATGCCTCTCTCATTATGCCGCACCAAGGCGGGGGAGCAAGTTATGTGCACTTATTTAAATCGCAAACGGGCTGCTCCGGGAACGATTTCCCATGTAGATTGAATTGTGGAATTTATTTGCTGGGGCAGGCTCCTTCAGATTCATTTGTCTTCCAGGAAACTCTCGCTGCTTAACTGCTCAGTTTGAAAACCGGAAAACGCACATTAAAATAGGCAATCGTGTCTACTTCCATTAATTTTTCGCCCAATTTTGACTTTTAGGTGTCAACTATTCCAACACTACTCTTAATGTTGGTGTGGTCGAGTGGATGTGGCATTTAGTTGTGGAGCGGAGGAACTCAGGTTCAATCCTGACTTCAGATGCCTGATGGGTAGCCTACTCAGTACTAAAAATAATTTAGTACCCGTGTTCATTTTCAATATCAGGTGCTCGTCACATCACCCTGTATCAGGAATGGTGAACGACAAACGGGCAGTAAAGGGGAACATATGAGAACCTTAACCTCTTAATTCTCAGGTCGTGCTTCCACGCGGGGCTTTAGAGCCCCGCCAAACAACACTATCCTCAATTTTGATAACTTTAAACATAGTTATAATTAGTTGAGAATAGTAATATATGTATTAATTGCAATCTCTCTTTATCAACACCGTTTCAGACAGCCCTCTGGAGCTGCTTCTTACGACAGTTTTATGAGGCTGAGCCGGCGCCTGCTCTAGTCTGCACCTGATTAGAACTTTGCAGCGTTCCGACCCTGTCGTGTCTTGTTACCCTCATGAACTTTTATAACTTTATCCGATTTCAGCTTCAATTTACAGAGTATCGGGATGGTCGATATCGTGCACATCGCGTACACTCTTGAGGGAAAGCTTGCTGTGAGACAAAGATGGAGCTTTATGATGATTTGGTTGTGATAACAACAAAGATAAGAATTTTTCGTTTATACTTTCCATTTGGTTTAGCCTGCGATTAACGATTTTTTTTCAAAACTCTGGCATAAGAGGTAGAAGTAGTCATTGAAAACATCACGCTGATCATTTTGTTGTTAAACATCAAACACTTAGAAATTTCCACATGCACGTAAACTGTTTTTGTTTCATATATTTGGTAACGAGCAAAGCCGAATATGTCTGAACTCCACCTAGTCGCGTAGACTCCACCTCTGTCACTTGATTGGCAAACGCTCATTAAGATTTTGTGTCGCATTTTAATGAATCAACATCTTAATAATTCCCATAATATTGCGGGGAAGTTCCAGAACTTTTTATTTCCAAGGTTAACTCGTGTATCTCGGGCCATTCCCTCTAGCCAGTGATTGATTACGACAATTTTTGTCCAGCATTAGGATGTATTGATCGCACATCTATTATAAAGCTTCTGAAAGCACGCCACGGGAAACTTCTGGCGATTTTCTTCTGCAATGAGTTCAGAAACTTTCTGGCGCTGATCGTGCTACTGTTTCCTGCAATTTTTAATTCGGCTGTTCTTGCAACTTCAAAAGAGGCCGAGATTTGCTGCAGAAATTAAGATTGAAGCGCTAAGGTAGGCGAATTGTTTGAGAAAATGTAAGAATGTTCAAGAATTTAATTTGATCTACCACCGTTAGGGTGGGTTCAAGTGATTTATCTTCCTTTTAAGTTTTTTTAACTGGCAACCCACTATAGGTTGAGTTTTATCATTGTGGCCTAAGGGTACCTTAAAATCCACTTGTAGTACAGCTTTGACTTTTTTAGGTGATATTTTTCAAAAGATTTGGCTTTAGAATTTGCTAAAACGTTTTCATATTTACATCAAAGTTGTTATCATTGGACAAATAATACTGACTGGTCTCCTTTTGTTTAAAAAAATATTAGAATATATCTTTGGTTGTATATTAATTGGTGTTACAGAGTGAGTGAGAATAGAAAAAGAGCGAAAGGGGGATGCGTGGTCAGGAGACGGGGGTTAGATATGAGGACAAGGGAAAGAAAAGGGATAAAGGATCTAGAAACTACAAGACACTCAATTGTTATTAGGAGGAGCACCCTAATTTCAGAAAAGATACTAATACATTAGCACTGAAGGTTCTGGCACGAATTGGACACCGGACAGGGAAACAAGGTGCAAATCGGATAACCTTTCTATAATTGAGAAGGATCATGAGAGTGTTACAAATTTATACGAACAAGGTCATCAGAAGGAAAATGGGAATGATTTGTGATAAGTGGTTTTGTGCAGATATGCCATTAAAATATGAATACATGTTAGTAAAGATCACACTAGAATTGGCCAAGAAACATTTTATTAGATTTAACATGGATGTAGGAATTTGTGAAACGGATAGGGAATACATTTTCCAAAACTGGCAAAACTGGAATTCAGATAACTTTGTGAACATCAGGTTTAACGGATAAGACTTACATTGTTCAGCACTTTGGAAAACTGGGCCTGCATGCGATAAAGTATTTGATCAGAACTATTCTATCCAAATCCCAGCTAGTATTTAACGAGTAGCAAAGGAAAAAGAAAGAGAAAATCTCTTGCACAGGTCTTGGAAACTGAAACAATCTATAATTGACTGGGTGGGAGTTTAGAGAGTTTGTTGCATTTCTTTGTTTAGTCTTTTGAGCAGAGATCTGGACTATATTTCTTTGGATCCGCGTGACACTGTATGTTGGTAATAGTGAAATGGCTCGCCATTTTATATTTGAGAACTGCTTATAATAGTGGTCAACAATTTCGCACTTAAAAGAAGTTTTAAGTGCACGTTTAAAATCTCTTCTGGGTCTATAGATAAGTACGCATCTGCTGTACAGTCAATTTCAATTTAATTCTGAGATTCCTGGGTTTGTGTTCTAAACCTTTTTCTTCTATTACTTTTTTTTGTCGTTAGAAGGATCATTTTTTGATGGTTGTGACTGTTAATAATATTTATGTCATAATTTCAAATTAAGTAAGGTGATTTCGGATGCTGCCAATTGTGTGTAGCTTTGTTGTTACTTTTCCAAACTTTCGTATCGTGAGGAAGGTTTGGTTTCTTGAACGTTATGAAGGTCTATTTTTTGCAGCATATTGTCAATTGGTGCTGCAAATTTCAGAATATGCCCTTAAAAGACATTTTCTGAATTTGGCGTTCATGGTTGTCAGCAGATTTAGTTTCTTTCTTCTTAATTCTTGGTGAAGAGCATTGTTGAATTTTTTTTGGTTGTCCAACCCCATTTTTAGCTACTTAATTATTAGATCGGTTCTGTGCAAGCTCGACTTTATCATTGTGACTATTGCAATTGAGATAATGTTGTGGAGAACGTGGTCAGCACCTTTTTGACGTGGTTGTTGCAAGCCTCGCGAACAATACGAATTCTCAGTGTACTCTTGTTGCAAACTGCTCTAATAGTTCTATACTACTAGGAGTAGTGGTGTGGTGTGGACAAGATCCAAACTGAATGAAACCAGCCGTATGAAGCGGTTTTGTATTTTCTGTTTGTATCTTTCATCTTGAAGAAGCTGGCTGAGCGATTATATGCGGTTATATATGGATTCTGGATAGACAGACCTGGGTTCGATTCTGAGTTTTGGATACCTGGTGGGTGAGCCACCAAGTTACTAAAAATAAGTGAGTATTTACTCTCAATTCGGACAGAGCAAATATATGGGAGCCTTGATTTTCCAGTTTGCAGGCTGTACTCCCTTCGGCAGGCAAAACCTTTCTCTTTCACATGAAAGTAGGAAATGTCACTTACAACATACAGGGAGCAGAAAGCTTGAGGTTAGTTTATTATAAAAATTGTTAACTTTATTTTTTTTCAAGAAAGATATGGTAAAAGGTATAGGCAGTTGATGAAGTAAAATACAAATTTTTAGATGGGTAAACTAAAAAACTTTCAGACCTCTAGAATTAAAAAATTTAACTGTAAAAAATTTAAAAAATAATGGGTGTTGGTTATACCACAATATTGCAATATATCAATCTAATAAGTTCTCATTAAAGCCAACAAATCCGATGTAACTAACTTTCTTGATGAGCCAAATGGTTGAGCTTCTTTGGACTTCAACGAAACTTTATTTTAATCCTATTTGGGCAAAGGGCTTGATTTTGTAAACTTATCTCTTTTGGTTATATGCCGTTGCACCCTTGGGTCCGTTTAGTTTTTGATTTGAGCCGATATCTTAGTATTTTTTTTCAAGCGGATCAAACAAGTCGTGGAATAAAAAAATTAAATGGGACTGTAGAAGAAGCTCTATTGAATAATTAACTCCGCATAAAAAAGTCTGCCTTTGCTTTGTTGGTCTTCTTGGGCACAACAGTAGCAACAATGGAGTTGATCTGCCAGCAATGACAAAATAAAAACTTCAAAAAACGATAGTGCTGACAACAGTGTAACGTTTTCGTCTCCACAGTGATGAATAACAAGTACAAATTTACTTGAGCTATTTATTTATTTTACTTACAGGCAATCAAAATTACTGCTTCGCTGCGTGATATTTATGCCTATTTGAGGTCTACCAGAAGAGCCTGGAAACGTCTGAAATGTGTGCATTATTCGAGTCCCGTATGTACACAAGGGCACTGAAAGGCATTATGTCCGCCGCCCGACCATTGATGGAGCGCACCAAAAAACACGACGGTGGAAATTCGCTCGGAAATTATTATTATTAGTTATTAGCTTAAATTTTGTTTCTTCTAACATTCATTTTACGCGTTTCGTTTCATGGCTTGCTCCATAAATATTTAGCATGTTATGTGCTGCGGATATTAGAAATCCTCGACGAAATTCGAATTCGAATTTGAAGCGAAATTATCGGCGTGCGAGAGGCGATTGACGAGTTATCAATAATTGTCGGCACACAGAATGAAGTGATTTGTGTGCGAGAGGCGAGGTACATTTTCCACGTGGCTTTTCAGTTTTTTGTGTCGCGACCTATATTTGAAGTTCACGGGCGCACGCTGTGCGAAAGCATTAATTTACGCATCACGCGCGTCGTTCACTTTCATTCCATCCTTAATAGATGTGATATATATATATATGTATATACAGCCTTGTCGGGCCAACTGTTCCCAGCGCTCCTCGTCTATCTTGTCGATATTCATCAACCTACTGGAAGAGCATGCTACTGCCGGCCGGCTTATCTGAATTCCAATTTCAGTGCCGCTCCAAAAACGTTAACCGTAATGAGTTTTAAAGAACCGTTTGGGAAATTAACTAAAAGCCTGGGAACGCGGCAGTGCCCGCGCCGTTATACTTGCATTTCATTGCATTAGTGCGATATGAGGCGGCGCTCCGCCTGGGGTTTCAATCAGTGTCCGTTGGAGATAACGAAACGGCTTTTATCTTATTACGAACTTTTCATGAACGGGAAATTCTATCCTCTGTTGCCCCACAGGGAAGGAAGCGTTTTCAATGTTTGCCCTATATTTCAAATATTCTACGGCTCATTAGCTCACGTCAGCAGTGGCATAACGACGTGTGAAGATCACCCCAGTAACATAATGGCGAAGATTGCGGCAAACATGCGGGCCAAGTGGAGGAGAAGCAACAAAGCATCTTACAAGATGTCACGGTTGCAGGATCAGTCATGTGCCCCAGTTTCGCGTGCACATATGGAAAAGTCGCTTTGTCCGGGGCGCAAGCAACGTCTTATTTTATCTCCGGCGCGTTATTGATTGAGCAATCAAAGCAGAAATGTCTGTACCGTTGGTTGTTCCATGCATAATGCAGCGCCTTATATCTCTTTTGTTGTCCCATAGCAGCAATTTACAAGTTTATTGTGATCTAGATGGCGTGGAAAATACGACCAGTGCGGCCGAAATGGACTGCTAAATATGGATTTATGGAGTGAGAAGAATAGCCAGGATTACAAAGCCGCCACAAAGAGAAGGGTGGTAGACAACGACATATTAAGTTAAAGGCTGCATTTGACCACAAGTTTGTTAAAAAAAAGGAAATACACGAATAGAACGAAAACAATGCAAACAAAATTAATAAGAGAAGAAACCTTGTAGACAGATGGAGATCACTAAGGAAATTTTTTGGGCTTTATTTTTTCCAATCATATTGTAACGTTTTTGCTCTCAACAGTGGTACATTATTCGGCATTATTAGAATTCTTGCATGTGTACAAGCACCGTGGGACTTTTAACGACAGCTATCCGCATGTTCGTCGCTTGACCGTGACGGCTCGGCAATGACCCCGATATTAACCGCAAACCTCACAAGATGTCGGCACCTTTATGGCGTTATGGCGACGTTAGTAATTCGTTACAATGTTGTAAACGTTTGACTTCAAATATAAATGGGAACTCGAAGCAAAGGCTTCATTTAGCCCATGTATACAAGAAGTCAACACCCTGCGATGAAAACTTCTAAAGTGAAATATTCCGGAGCTGAAATAGTGCCCCGCTCGGGTCTCCGGGTGAAGGTGAGAAGGATGGAGACGCGGGAAATTAGAAAACATGAAACACGAAGTGACAGTGAAATAAGGTGACAACAAGAAAAAATATATGGAACGGGGAATACGGGATAATTAACACAGCAGCAGCAATAAATGGAACCGTAGTCGGAATCGTCATAAGAAAATAAAGAGGCTAGAGAATAAAAGGGCATGTTCTATACAACGAAAGAATAATGACAAAATTCCCACTAAACCCAAAGACAACATAATAATTTTTTTTTATATGCCGACTATCGAAGATGAAGACGAAGTAATATAGAGAGTATATGGGGAGATTGGGGAAGTAATAAAATGTGTAGAAGGAAAAGAGAACCTAATAGTCACAAGATAATGGAATGTGATAGTAGGAGAAAAGTTTGACGGAAAAATAATAGAAAAACACCAGGTGGCTAATAGAAGACAACAAATAGATTACATCCTACTGAAACCAAAATTCAAAAATCAAATAAAAAACTACTAGCGCCAGAAGCAGATACCCACCATAATTTGGTTATGATGACGTGCGAATTAAATTTTTAAACATTAGAGACCAAGCGTCCAAGGTTCTAACAATTGGAAAAACTAAAAGTAAGATAAGAGAAAATCTATATCACTCAAAAGGTTGCAGAACAGCGTAAAATAATCGTGGAAAACATGAGAAAATTTGAAGTACTCGACATAGAAAAGAAAACCGTGGATGACAAACGAAATGAAAGGAAGAAGGAAATTCAAGAACATCAGAACAAAAGGACAACAAAGCTATAGAGAACTAAGAAATAGAATAAATAGACAATAGGTAAAAGCTAAATAAAATTACATATAAGAAATATGCAGAGAAGTAGACGAACTATTTAGACCCAATAAAATACCGAAAACTTTTTTCAAAGTATCTAGAAAAAAATAGCGGAGTTATGCACGAACATACTAGTGAAACAAAGGTGTAAACAATACTTCGAATAATTGTATGATAAAGAGAGAATACGGTGAAAAAGAGCCCAAAGAGAAAAGAGAGGGATAGGCAGAGATGGAGAGGGAGCAGGTGTGGGTGTGTGAGAGAGATAGACCTAACTAGTCTACCCCTAGTTAGATAACGATAGGCAGAGAGGAGGGAATAAAAAAGAGGTTGAGAGGGGAGAAAGAGAGTGAGGGGGGAGAGAGCGGGGAGAAAGAGAGAGGAGAGAGAGAGAGAGAGACGGGAGAGGGGGGGGAGAGAAAGGATAGAGGGAGAGACGGGACGCGAGGGGAGAGAGAAGGGGGAGCGAGAGAGAGAGAGTGAGCATGGGAAAGTTTGAGACTTATAAATATCATAAACAGGTAGAGATACACTAATAGATTATATACTAAGAAGATGGGAGATCTTGAAGAAGACCAAGGCTACAATCTAGATTTTAGATCATACACTGAACTGGAAAGGCTGGCTGGAAATAGCGGAAGATGGAAGCAAATAGTTTGGAATCAAATCAATCAAGAATATTGATAATTGAAGGAGGGCAGTTCAACACTGTTTGTTGCAAGATTTTTCGTTCTTTAAATTTATCTTTTCAAACAGATAAACAGTTGCTTCGCCCCTAAAGGTGAGCGGGTTTGCGAAACTATTAATTTCAACTCGGTGAAATTTAGTTATCTTTATTTCCACTTCCACTGCTGTTGCTTAATTATGGGGACGTAGTTTTGGTTCACGATCTTTTCAATAGCTGTGTGTCTGTTATCAATATCCACATGTAAGGTATCGTTCCTGTCATCTCAGATTTTGGATAAAAATATTGCAATCGTCCTTTGCTCTCTTAGGTAATGTTAGCTGTAGTAGTATAGGCCTGACATTGGTGTAAATCATTTGGTTTCTGTATTTCTTTCATTTCATTTTGAAAATGTGTAGTGTCATCACTGAATTTTATTCCTTTTTGTCAACATTTAGTTTTTTTTGGACTCCACTACTTCAGTTGACGTGGTATTTTTTTTTTTTTTTTTTGATAAAAGTGTTCCAATGTGAAAAATTCTCAAGAATTAATGCCTTAGCTTTGTTAGGCCATTCTTTTCTTTCATTACCTCTTGAAATTGTTTTTGAATCTTGCACCAGTGGTAGATAGTAGATATTGGTGACTGGAACGTAACTCAGATGTGTCATGATATTTGAAAAATGGTTGGGGGAATGGTAGTTTCTCTTGTCTCTACTATTGATGACTTTTATTTGCTAACGTCTTGTAGTTGTAAGTTTTGAGTTGAGAATTATTTTTCTTCCTTTCCGAGTTTTTTTGCCATAGACATTTTAAATGTGATAAGTCTATGGCTTCAAATCTTGAAATCTACGCATGTCAACTATGACAACCTCATTGTTTACTGAATGAAATGGATGTTTATGGACATCATTTTTATCTGGCCTTTTGTCTGTTGGCTTGGTGCACTACATGTATTCCATCTGCAAGCATCACTGCAATGTCATCTAAGACATCTAACGATTGTATGAAGTAGTACAGTGCAGTTTCTTAAAAACCAGATCAATGGTATTAGAGATCTGCCAAAACTCTGATTGGAATTTCCAAGATTGTACGAATGTTGAATTGATAATTTCACGAAGACGAAACAAACCTTGTTTGGGTAACTGAGGTAGATTTTCTTGCGACACTTCATTGTAGTTCCGTTGTTCATCTTATGACTACATGAAGTTGGTGCTTCCGTCTTTCAACTGGACCTTTAACATAAACAAGGCGTTCTGATTGAGTGATAACTTTTTACTTAATGTCAGGAGCCTCTCTTTTAAGTTGTGGCGAGTTCTGCGCTGCTCGTCGCCTGTATGTAGTTCCAAAATCAGGGAAATTTGAAGGCGGTTGCCATTCTGTTGCGGGTTATAAGTAGTTAAATCCATAAAAAGACCCAAACTAAGAGTTTAATTGAAATCATGTTTGTTTTACCCCAAATGTTTTTTGGTGACTACGTCATTAGATTACAGTTAAGCCAAATCCTTGTCCTCTGTAGAAAATGTGATCATATCTTCTACTTCGCTCCCATTGTAGTTGCAGATGCTGATCTGAAAAGTGTTTTGTAAAGACTGCGGCAAGATTAGTTTGGATAATTTAGATAATCTGGATTTTCCAGGTAACTAATTCGTCATAAAATAATAGAGGTAATCAAAGAGAAACCGTGTACTATATTTTTAAATGGTCACCCGGATAACTGACATTCGGATAATTAACGTTTTGTAGTTCATTTTTGTACCATTGCGAATGTTATGTTATGTATTGGTAGAACACTTGCATAATACAGATTTATTGTGTCTAGGATGGATCAACAGAGAACTAATTTTAATGCCCCCCCCCTCTACTAAACCTAACTGATACTTCATTAGTATTGTTCAGCTGTTTGTATAGATAGCTGGGAATAGAAATGTCCATATCTAGATCGCGGGTGAATGGATGAAGATTAAGACAATATTTTTTTGACCTCCTGAAATCTAGTGTGCACAGACAGACAGATTGATCGAGGTTACGGAAAATGTAAAAAAAATATTTTAAATCCCTGGTACTGAATGTGTAATGTAGAATCAGTAATAATTGGCAATCACGGCGGCACGACGCGTGGCAAGAGCAAAAACAATTTTTATCACCGCCGGTCTCACGTACTACATTTCCTTCAAAAACAATTTTAGTGCGCCGGGGACACCGCATCGAGACTTTTTATCCGTGGCTTCCTAAAAATTCACTTCGTTCCATCCATTATGCAAATGGACGCGAATGTAAGCAATCTCCGGGTCTCGTTCTCCCCTGCGTCTTTCGGTATTGTACACGAACTTATGGGATTTTTTAATCCTAGGAGTGAGCGGGGCTGCTCATGGCGCCCTAAATATTTATAACGTAATCCTCCGTCGCACTTTGCTATTTGGCTAAGGAAACGCGGAATGTATGCTTGGTATCACGGCGCAGCGCGAATGCGAAATTAAATCAGACGTTCCGTTAACAAAACTTGTTACCGCGGCTGCGGGATGAATGACAAGTATTTTAATTTTGTCCGACGAATGCGGCAAACAAGTTCCGCTCCTGCCCGCCCCCGATTTTGCGCAAATATTTCGTACCAAAATGTTTTTCTTCTTATTTATGTGGAAAATTCTCAAAATTTAATTAAATCTGGTCTATAGTAGATTAATGAAATTATAAAAGGTCAAGGGAGGGGCGGGTAAGTTAAGAGTCTTCTCGTATATTATGTTTTCATATAACCTTTGGTACTTATGATGTTCTTTGTAGTTGAGTTTTCATAACCTTGGTACATGTGGCGGTGTTTTGTTGAGATTATTATTGTTAAGTATCCTGATAAATGTGACAATAGTAAAAGTACAGTCAAAGACATACATGATCTATTCTGAAAATTTGTGACCTGGCAGCCGATGAGAGCAAATTATAACGCGCATGCATGAATGAGGACGACTTTATCGGTCGGTTTAGTTGAAAGTTAAATGCTGGCGAGTGGTCATCGCATTAACAATGGCTGAAAGAGTAAAGAGTTTTTAGAACTGTCACCAACGAACCAGATGTTTTCGAAGAGATCATAACTGGAGATGAAATGCAGGTCTGAGGTGATTCGGAAACAAAGAGAAACAAAGACATTGTAAGTCTTCTGCTTTATCGCGCCCGAATAAAGAGCATAAAAAGTCAAACGTGTGAGATCGCAAGTTGCTTATTTTGAAGTAAACTAAGGTACAATGTTTCTTGTATCTACTACCATTTTTACTAAATTATAATTGTAATTGTTTGTATTTTATGGTTCGATATTTTATGTATCTTTTGTAATAAAAAAATTTTGTTGTAGAAAAACAGTTAAGTCTTGTTCCCACGGCTATCTATATGCAGCTGCTACCGTTTTTGGAGGTCATAGACAACCATTAAAAGCTTCATTCAGGATGCTTTGCATTGCTGCAATATTTTCAGCATGATGTCTCAAGATTGTTGCATTAAATTTGGTGAGACGCATACGTTTTTTAAATCTTTTGATATGCAAATAGTAATACGAGGGTTTTCTTGAAGTAACTGTGCTGTAGCCCCCAGAAACCTTTTGTGCTATTCAAAGACACGGCATCTCGAAAATTGCTCGTCACCATATACTTGCCGTACATTCCTGTTTTGTTAGGGTTTTCTCCTAGTTTAACCTAGAACTTAATGTTAACTCTCTGCTTGGATTTCGCGTCTGCGTCCATCACATCAATGGTGTAGTTTCCAACTAAAAGCCAAACAAGCCGAACAGTGGGTTCCTAAGCACAGCTCTACCACCTAGTGAGTTTACACCAAAATACTTCCAAGGTCATGTCGGTTTAAAACACGTATCGGATGACTGAATAACACTCATTTCTCGTGATTTAGTATCACAGGTAAATAATTAAAAAAATAACCTTGTAACTTTTCTGACAAAAGTTTTTTGATAGATCAGATTCGATCAGAACCACGACAGCGGCGATATTATTGTGAAGATTAGTGGGGAATGCTGGCATAAAGTCTGTGTCGTTCACAACCTCTCCCCCTCCCAAAGAAAAAAGTTGCAAAGGGTTAAATAAGGAGATTGACGTGGACGCTACATTAACGCGCCACTTTCTCGTCTTCCGCGTTCTATCCATTTGTGTGGCCATTACTGTCTTTATGGTTGAATGGTATCAGCCACTTTTCTAATAGGTCCAAGTCAATCATCCCAGTAAGGTTGGGTTTTCCAAAACAATGGTCCATATACCGTCCCTGTTGAAACAGTGCAGAAAAATTCACTTTAAGTGAATTCTGCACGTTTTGTGATTTAGCGGGGATTTTCAGCTCCCCAGACATGCACATTGTGCTTATTTACCTTTCCAGATGGATGGAATGAGCCCATTTGTGAAAATATCAGTTTCAAAACTTTCTTGCATTCTCTGAGATACCGATGTCACTAAAGCTTGTAAGACTTGCACTTTAATTGCCATTTTGTTGATTGTAAGATGCCAAGATCTAAAATTGCATGTCTAGTGGACTTGCAGGAGGTTGCTTGTAATCTCCTCTAATACAATTTTGTGCTCGAAATCGTCGTTACGCAATTATAAGACAAAATAACTGCTGATGTTTACTAAACACCATATTTGCTATTGCTGCTTCCTAGCGCCAAAGTACAGTAGCTCGGTGCGCAGACTTGAAGATTTTCTCTCCCTGTTCGCATAAGAATTATCATGGTCGATTGCTTTGTATATTCGTTGCGAATTTTTAAGCGTTTTACGGGCTTATGAATAATCTTGTAGTGGTGTGAGAAGGATGTGTGCAAGAGCGGTTCATAAGGAGCTTATCGACAAACAAAATTAAGTGAATTGAAGTTTGAAGATGAAAGATACGTTTTAGATTGCGGTGTCACTAGTATTGAAACCTTGACACTTCTTCTAAAAGAGTTTGTCTGGACAAAAAAGACATGTAGCATTTTTCTGTTTTGGTTCGTTGTTATATATTGTGCTTCCGTTAATATTTTTATATTCTCGTTTTATAATTTTTGTACCCATTTTCATATCATCCTTATACTCTCATTTGTATTTTGTTTTCTCTAAAATTGTGCACCTTTCTGTCGTTAGCAGATTTATAGAATCGATGAGAATTTAATTGCACACTTGTAGTCACTGTAAATTGTGTTTTTAGCAGTTGGAGAGGCAGGCGTGTAAATAGCCGCTCTCGTGGTGCGGTGTGGGATACGATACCGATCCGGCTCCTAAGGACCAAAAAATGGAAGATATGGCGTATAAAGGCCAAAATCGTCCCTTAAACGGCCGTCGCGTAAGCGGATGGGGGCGGCTACCGATATCGACCAATGAATTGCCAAATCGCTCACCTGAATCGGCTTCGGCTTCGTCGGCGATTCCAAGGTGGCCACCTCTGCGTTGCGGATCTGGTATCTTCGAGATGTTGAGACACGACCAAATTGGCCGAGCTGCGATGCGTGAATTTATGCGGGTTAAGACACGACCGAACTGGCCGCGCTGCGGGGCGTGAAAGCTTGCGGGGTGTTGAATATGCGTGAATGTATGCGGGTTAAGACACGACCGTATTGGCCGCGCTGCGGGGCGTGAATGCGAATTTATGCGGACTAAGACACGACCGAACTGGCCGCGCTGCGGGGCGTGAATGCTTCGGCTGAGCAAAAGCCCATGCCGTTCGTGTGCGACGGCAAAACGTAGCTGATATCAAAGGTCCGCATGCCGCCGCGATATAAAGCGGTTCAAGGGCGAAAAGGCCGCCACACCAGCAGTTTTTTAAGCTCTTCATATTTACTTTTTTTTCAAGAAGGACCAATATAAAAATATTACAGAATAAAAACGCTGGCTAGTCTTCTCCCCCTTCTCTTCTATTCCTATCATTCGTAGTAAGGTTTTTTGTTGTATCACTGCGGCAGCGCTTTCTATCTTGATACTGTGAACAAGGTTTTCTTTAGGTTTGTCTTGGTTCTTCACAAGTAATAATTTTCATGTCCTATTTTCTCCTTCCAACTACTTTGCATACCTTATATTTCCAAATGTTAGCTGTTCTCCTTTTTTAGCACACGTTATTTCTAGTTGTCGATTCGCTGACGACGAGTTTTATTTGTTTGTCGTTTTCATCTGTTGTTGCTAAAGACAACATTAATTGTTATATTACTTTTCGGACTCTTTGTTCACTGTGGGTAGTTCTTTTTTACAGATCCTCACCTTTTGGCATTCTCATGGTGTTGAGGTTTCCAGTTTAATTTGCCTTTTCTCTCCTTGGGGGAACATTTTCATCCTTTAGTGGTTTGATTATGACATAGGTAATATATAGAAGGCTTTTGTTATCATGCTTTTGAGAATTTCTAAAAGTTTTTTCCTATATTCCTAGTCTTGCAGCCAGGGCTGGCGCGTACATTTTTTCTAGTTAGACAAATACTAGTTTTTCTACCATCTTTCTCACTTTTACCTATTTCTATCACCCATTCACCTTTTTGAAAGAGATCTACTCGCTCAAACTCTTAGAGGATGTCAATACTGCGGGGTGGGAGGTAATTTTTTTGTTTTTGACTAATCTCTTTCGAGAATTCCCTGAGATTACCATCATTCATGAGATTGACACTTTTACTGGTTGTTTGTAACATTATGATTCCTTATGATTCGAAAAAGTTTTAGGAGTTTTTCCAAAAAAATATACAAACTTAGAAACACATTTTTCAAACGGATGGGTTGTTTTTTATTTGGTCACCCTGAAATGAAGATGATTGTGACATCAACCAATCGCGCATGACCTCTTCGACTGCAACATCATCAAATCTTTACCTTTAAGAGCTTTTCTTGATGGTCCAAATAAATGATAAACATGGGGCTTTAAGCCCAGGCTGTGGGACGGGTATTTCAGTGTACTCCAGAACAAAGTCATATTTTTTGCCGAATTTAAGCAGCTGTATGGGGCTGGGCGAGTAAGCCATCTTGTGGATACTTTTTGAAACCTAACTGTCATAGTTTATTCTATCCTCAAAAGCAATTTTCACAACGTTAATTGAAGGTAGCGTTCATTCAAGTCTTCTTAAGGATGTTGTTCTCGAATTGTGCATTAAGACTTTTCAAAATTCCGTTGCGCCAAGGATGAGGGTATTTTCTTACTCTTACTTCGTGATACTTACTAAAGAATCGGTAGTACGAAGCACCTTACTGGGAATGTTTCTTCAGGTATCCCTCCCTATAACGTTCAGAAATCTCGACCTTCGTCGTTCACCTCACAGCGCGTTAAAAAATCGGTTTTATATTTGATGTAAGGAGAAAGCAAATCTTTATAAAATACTTTTATTTGCTAAAACAGTATCTACTTGAATTTCGTAGCGTACGGATGTCGATAGAGTGCGCCTACTGTTAATTTCACTGCGATACGAAAGTGACTGCTGTTAATATATCGACATCGGTGTCAGTGTAGTGATAACAAAGAAATCCACAAAAAGATAAATTAAACATAAACAAGAATTATTAATACTATATTAGCTTTTGATGAGCCTGAAAATAATTATAGTCGACTATTGTTTTCTGTAAAAATGCTATAAAGGGCGACTCATCACCAACAATAAGCAATATTAACCATTATTTACCACAACAGCAGTACTACTATATTAGAATGCCATCTATCAGTGATGAAAAACATGAACAGGCAAAAGATAAAAGAAGAAAAATAAAGACAAACTTCAAATCAACTTAAAATGTTAACTTAAACAACAGATGAGAAACCACAAAAGAAATTTAAACAAAAAATAAAATATCAGTACCTCCACTAATTTATGTCTACAGCATAACAAAATTACGATAAAATGACATTTCTAAAAGAGAGTAATATAATCTATCAAAGGTATTAACTAAAAGAAGAAGGAGCCTATAGAATGGCGATAAAACATTTGCATCATATCATCAAACTAGAAGCGATCTAAAAAGATTGACAAATAGAAGCTTCGAAACATAATGAACTGGAGACATAGAGTGACCAAGGAACCTCTATATCTATTTTTGTTGACTTAGTCTTTAAAAACGACAAAAATGTTTATCAAATAGAATATCTTAAGAATAAAGTAATCGTCATAGAATCACCAAGAAAAATAAAAGTAATTATTCACTACACTAGATACCAAGGGTATAGATATTCCAGAACATACTGCAATATGGCGGAGCACGTAATACCACCATTTATGAAAAAAATAACAGGACACTCCGCCAACTCTAAAGGCTGGAAATTCTACTAGTTTTCTGAAAACTCACAAACAATAGCAACTAAACAACACAGATCCCCTTACAAGAAGTATGACACCACTCTATCAACATTATTAGCAAAAGATCAGTTATACCTATGCAACAAAAAACAACACAAAATAAAATTACAAGATAAACCATATGTTAAGCAAATTCTTGGAAGAATTCAAGTTTGATGTTCGATCAATTAATCCAACAAAACAGCATGGTATTAAACATTCTTTCAAATCTTGTTAGTGATACCCACAAAATTTATCATAACTGCCTTCTACAATCCAAAAATTAAGTATTTCTTCAGTATAATTTACAAAACATCAGGTTGGTAAGTGAAACTCACTTTATAGACAGATCCAATTTCAATATACCGCAATTTAGTAGGTGTTGTACAAATCATCCAGGTAATATTGATATTATAATAATAATGAAAAATAGGGTTTGTCATACAGAACCACTCCAATTTGAAGTAAATCACTTTAAGGACTCCTTCAGACACTAAGGTCGAGATTCATTACAAGAGGTCACTTCAACAGGAGGCATACTCTCCTTTCTCTCTCTCCCTCACTTTCTCTCACCTCCCCCTCCCCTTCTATCCTCTTCTCTTCCTCTTCTTTCTTTCCCCCTCTCTTTCTTTTTATCAGCTAGTACCTCAAATATCTGGTCAACCAAGCAGAGCAAAATTTCTGATCTCTTGGATTTTTCATCACGATACCATTATTCATTATACATGATCATTGACCAATCATAGAAATGATCAGCAGCCTTATCATTCATAAAAAAGGCGCCTCTCCGACTACATAACAGGAAAACAGGAAATACAAGGAAACATAAACACTAGATGAAACGACTTGAAATAGAGCAACTAGTCAGTTAAAGACAAAAATTAAAGAAGAACACAACGTATCACTCTATGAGTACATCACCAGTCTAAACAGATTTGATAACTTAATTTGGAAATTAATGAAATGAGGGTCGAGAGTTGTGTGACAACGAACCGAAGCAGCCTCAGCCACGAGTGAGCCGCACCAAAACTGTGATTGCGCGAGTGGAGCGAGTTGTTATGGAAGACCGTCGATTAGGTGCACGTGATATCGCCTCTAAACTTGCCATTTCCGTAGGATCTGTGGAGCCCGTTTTGCATGATGACCTGAAAATGTAGTTTCTTCAAGGTGGGTCCCACGAATGCTGACCGACGAACATAAGGCTGCGCGGGTGGCAATGTCTTAAGACATGTTGACTTGTGATGCCGCAATGAATTTTTGATCCGTGGCTCCACTCATTTTCCAATCAAGCGATTTTCCAGTGGGCAAAACATCCATAAAGAAGTGTTCTCAGCAGCCATGAAATCATGGCGACGACGTGAAAAATGTGTAAGTCTAGATGTATGCTGAGAATTAACAGAAGTTTCAACTTTCTTGGGTAATATTTGGAGACCTTATAGCTTGAACGCACCTCGTATTAGTCACCACGATAAGTTAGAATATCACCCAAATTGTACACTTCAACCACTAATAGAACCTCATCTTAATAGAAGACTTCTGAAGACAGTGGCCAGCCGATTTAAAAGAGAAATAATTGGGACCTCTCATTGAAGAAATGCCTCATTACGCCAATAAAGAGCTTCATAATTCTTATGCCAGCACATTGACTCAAAGAACTATAAGTTTTGATTATCAATAAAAAGGTACAAAATAAAAAAATTGCTAGATCAACAGAGTCCATAAGAGGGCCTTTTCAGGTGGGATCCACGTTATGTAAACGTTGTCTGAAAATATATTTAATTGGGCGAGTATTCAAAAAAATTTAATCTCATTAATTAGCTCATTGTTGCTTGTGTCTGACTGATTTCTTAGGAAATCTTTAAATTCTAGTTAAAATGCGAATATACAGCCGCTTCCCAATTTTTTTATAGCGCGCATTTGCGCCACTCTTCTAAGTTGGCAGCCGTCGGCACCCCGCGTCGAAACGCCTTATTTACATTCATAGTTTTCAGCGGAAACTATAAACTTCCTTGGCCAGCGCGGGGCATTAATCGAAACGTAATTGCGGCCCATAAAACCGCCGTAAAGCTTCAAAGAAACCGATTCCATTGTCAACGAACCGCTTGTCACTTTGACGCGAATTTCCGCGGCCGCCGGGGCGGGCGCGGCGCCCTGTTCACACGTAGCCCGCGGCGATCATAATCGTTATTGGACCCATTTTATGTCGGCAACTTCAATTACGCGCCGCAATGCCGTTCGAAATAGCGCGGCGAGGCAGTAAAGCGCCGCCGCGGCTATTTCTACGCATTCGTTTACGTTCCGCGCCGCCACGCGCGTTTTAATTGAAAAGTCGTCGCGGTGCCCATAAAGCCGCGATTTGGCAGGCCCGGGCGCCCGCCCCCGCGGTGGATCGAGCCGTCATTCGTGCGTCCAGCTAATCGTAAACTTTTCAGCCTTTCTACGGGTATCACTTTATGCGTTCATCTACTAAGGTAATGTTTGGTCCTTCGAGCCGGATTACAGTTGGAAAGTGATATTCTAATGGAACGAAGTATCGGCTGCCCAATAATAAGAGATGACAGGGAAGGGGAGAAAGAGAGGGAGAGAAGGTGATATCGAAGGGTGGTGTGTGGGGGGGTATATAGAGAAAGAAAGAGAAAGAGAAAGAGAAAAGGAGAGAAGGATAGAAGCGGGAGAGAGATACGGATGCGAGAGAGAAAGGAGAGAGGTGGTACAGGGAGGTGAGAAAAATAGGAGACAGGGAGAGAGAAGAAGTGAGGACAGAGGGGGAGAGGAGAAAGAGAGTCATTGTGCACATCTGCACTACGTAAGATAAAATTGAAGTTTTCTGTATAAGGTTGTTTCAAATCGTAATGCAGGAGAAAAGAAGTGTTGAAACTTAAGATAACGTAGGGTGTTCATACACCGTCGAAACAAAGTCCCCCGCCATTCACCATAGTGTCATGTAAGAATTTTCAATATCTTATGAAAATCGTCAGAAGAATTTAATGCTCCGTCCTTCCAAATTTCAGCCAGTAAGTACAGAACACTAACAAAGACAACAGTTCCTGTTGCTTCCTCAAGGACTAGCCAAACCTTCGATATAAATCCCAAGACTATACACAACTTCTTCACTAGAAACTTCAGTCGAGAGAGAAAGTTGTGGTGCGCTGTGCGAATGTATGGAATTATTTGTACCTATTATATTGGGGATTGTGGTGGACTTGTGAATGTTGGCCGCTAAAGTAACATGTTGACAAATTAAAACTTGTAATTAAAGCAAATGGTGGTGGTTGGTTCCACCAGGATAACTTAATAGGTTTGTTTTAGAGCTGTTTTACAATAGTCTCGTTTCTTTTTTTGGTGATTTGTCATGGCTATCCGTCCCCGGACCTAACAGCTTCAAACTGCAGTCATCTGGGGTTACTTACGAAGAAGGTTTCTCCTATTTTGACACGTATTGAGGAGTTAAAGAATGTCATCCGCCAAGAAATACGCACGTCAATACTCATACGATAGGCGCTATCTTGCCTCTTCATTTTCAAATGTGCATTAATGGGAGAGGAACCCATTGAATGGATGCTCAAAGTTCTTGTAAGTTCTCACTGATTTTTAGTTACACCACAGATTTGGTAGATAAAATCTGGGTTACCTTACAAAAAGGTCAAGAAAAAATGTATTTTATAGATGTAGAAGGAAATGAAAATAGAGAGAGGACGTTTTTAGGAAATTACAATAATTGAGATCACAAAAGAAGGAAAAACCTTGATCAACAAATAATTGGAAAAACAGAAAATCTTTGTTCGAAATTGAACAAATTGCAAGACAGAAAGAAATAAAGAGAACTATGCTCTTGTTCAAGAGATGAAGAAGAGGAAGAGGGAGAATTAAATAATACAAGCCAACAGACAGAAAATAGCTTACACAGTCCAATAACGTTAGTACAGAACTTCTTATGCTCCTTCAGAAATGAATAGGAAGAGGAAGAAAGAAGATGGCTTCAATACTGCTTGTCTTCCCGATCTCTTTTGTTTAGTTCTTTCTTTTCCATTACATCTTAAACTCATGTTTTTTATTTTATTGCCGCTCAATCTTTGGTCGGGAGTGTACTACTGAAGTGGATTATTTTTCAATCTTCTTGTAGTTGACATTTCTAATTCTATCCTTCTCCATATCTCTTTAGTTCGTTTTCTATCTCTGCGTCAGTATTGTAAACTTCTTCTCGTGACAATCTAGTTCGAGGGTTTTTAATTTATCTGTTATTTTGTTAGTCATCGGCCACATTTTCCTTTTTTTCCTTTCTTTTCATATACGCCATTTTGTTAAAGCGATATTTGTTATATTCCTCTTTAAGTTTTCGCTTCATGTCCTCTTCATTCTGTGCTACAGATAGCTGATCTGTCTTGTCTCTTTTAGGTAGCCTCTTTCCATTGGTCTAATACTTGTTCTCGAGTCTTAACACTTTGGACACTTCTATTTAAATTGTTATTTTATGAAAAATACTATTTGTTCAAAATCTTGTTACTAACGAAAAATATATATTTGAAATTGTTTTAGATATAAATTACAACTAGTCATAGCTTGAGCACGACCGAAAAACCTTCAATAGTCCAAATAGACAAAAGAGATATCTAGACGCTACTTTTGATAATAAGTTAAATTAATGTGTTCCGAATTAATGACAGATTTAGTATCATATTTAGACTAACATAGTATGGATAAAAAGAAGATAGTAGTATATGGAAGAGCTACAGAATAGAATACTGTTCCTATGAATAAGATGTTGGAAACCATACTAAAAAATATTATAAATTGCAAGTATTGTTACATACTGCACAGAAAATAATGGATGCCAATTTTTTTATCGTTTGTTAATTGTAGTCCCTAACAGAAAATGGGTTAGCTAACTGCTGCACATACTAAAGTAGTTAGTTAACCGGCGTGTATAGGAACTCCATTAAACTTTTTACAGAAACAAGGGTATACATTGGCTCATAAAATTCAACAAAGGGCAGCTAGTTTCGCGCGTTAAACTTTGCTTTCCCCAACTTTTACCTTAATGGGCTACGCCACTTACATTTAATGACAGCAGAGAAGTATTTCGGTGGATACTACAATTATTTAAATGTTTCACTAGCTATGGAAGTGGAACGTTAACGGAATTGTTGTTAACAATTATTTCGTGTATTTTTCTTTTGTATAATTTTACCTCAATAATTTTTATTAGAAAAAAGTGAGCACAAATTATATTAGAGATATTCCCCTTCGATGTCTATGCACTTCTGCTATCACACTGGCAATTTTGTACAGTTGTTGCAAACTATTATTTGGGGGTAGTATTGAACCATTTGTGGACAGCCGACTGAAGCTTGTTGTTGGAGAGTGTGAGAGCCTGTAGGGTGGCAACGATGTGACGATTAACATGTGCTGCATATTGACGTGTCGAATACATCACTCCCCATGACGATGTTACTAAATACGCCAGGGAAGTTGCTTTAGTGATTTGCAAAACCGCTCACTGATAATCCACTCACGAAAAAATAGCCAGTCCATCAGCAAAAACTTCTCCTTGGGGAAGAGAGCTTTCAATATGTCACCATTTCATAGGTTGCCGTTTTGTGCCAGAACTATGTATTGTTTGATCGCACTCATTCTTCGATACGCTTAGCTGCAACAAATGTTTTACACTTGTACGATCTTTATCATCTTTAAGACTTCATGGATGATGGTATGCAAAGTTCTGCGAGACAGATCTGTTGCATCTACCAATGCATCGAATATGATTTGCCTGTTTGCCATTGTCAAGAGGGACACACATTGGATAAATGTATTGTTTGCGCGCATTTTTCGAACGCTTACTGCTTTACTTATCAAAAAAAAAAACTATCACCGCCCATGATTGTCTGCTTCCATGGTTTTCCGCTTTGCCTACACTGCACGAATGACTCGCTACCTTTTCTTTTGTATTTCATTACAGTCTATCTTGACACACGCACTAAGTGCGCATTTTAATTTGTGACATTATTTGAGTTTTGAGGGGGAATGTTAGTTATTTTTGAATGTTCTAAATATAGCATGTTATGTTTAATATAATTATTGGTAGTAACAGTTATCATTGTTTCACTAAGTTTTATTATGTTAGGTAACCATTGATCGTAATTGTGCTAATGAAATGATTATGCTGATATGAGTGTCAATCAAATATGAACCAAAATTCTTTTTTGCACGCTATGCGGTGAACAGAGAGGGTGTGGCTCCTGACCATTGTAGGTAGGGTTGCCTAAAGAGGATTTTCTTTTTTTCCGTAAGATAACGTGTACTACCGTATTTAGTCACTATCACATTACTTTGTGGTTTTATAAAGACCAACTGTTTCTTTAACTATCTTATACATATCGAAACTGCCATGTTCTCCTTGAAGGGTTTTAATTTTTTAGTCTTCTTTTAACTTTTCTAATTTTTCTTAGTATGTGATTTTTGAGTCTGAGGTATTCTCTTTTATCTTTGTTTACACAATTCTTCTTTAGTCCATTTGTTGTATCTCGCCAATCATCCAGAGCTTTTTCTTGATGTTCTTGTTGGGTTTTAAAAGTTTTTTGGTGATAATGTTTACTTCAGTCTTATGTATTTTCATTTCATTGCCTGTTTCCTCATTAATGCACCTTCCGTTTACATATTCGGCTAGTTCGGGTTCTTTTAGTTTTCTTACATAGTAATTTTGATTGTTTATTTTTCTACTATTCTTAATCTTAAGTTTATTATAGCTACTAATGTATTATGATCTGACAGCCAGCTTCTGGGTATGTTTTAACTGGGGTATTTTTTATTGATTAATACGTAGCTAATACGTGTCATGAAGAGTCAATTGGTGACTTCTAGGTGTACAATCGTCTTTGTAGTAATTTAAAAAATAAAGATTTTTTATTAATATATTATACTTTATGTGGAGTATTAAATATGATGTAATATGTGTGGCAAGGGAAGCAACTTCTCCTTAATGAAGACTCTGTCGGAGTCATAGTAAATCACGGGACCAGGTTCTTTTGCAGTCTTCTGGTAATTTGTGTACATTTAATTTACCAAATTATGGTTTGCTTGATTGATTATGATCCTTCATTTATGGTACCAGTCAGAAAGCATATGTAAGTTAGCTTGCAGATATTTTGAAGCTACTGTTGGATTATTGTTTATAGCTTGGAGAGGCAATTGAGGAACACCCGATGCGATGGGGTAGAAGTTAGTTTTTATCCAACGGAGAAAGTTTTTTTGGTGAGGTAGGATTAGAGAAAAAGATAGAAGCTATTTGATAGGAAGTGTTTTAGTTTGAAAAATAGACCTGGGTGCCACACTCGGTCAAAAGCCTATGTTGTGCCTAGAAAAAATGCTCTGCAGTAATTTTTGTTCTCTACGCACTGAGCTATTGTGTTGATTATTCAGTATACTTAGTGATCGTTGCACAGTTTGGGTAATTCAAAATGGTGGTTGCGTAGGAATATTAGTAAGTCATGTTTGTCATGGATTATTTTTAAGAAAATTCGTTCGAAGATTTTGCTTTAAAAAAGGTTAATGGGCGTATGAGTCATTTCGTCTGGAGTTTTTCCAGGTTTGGGTATCATGATTATTTTAGCATGTTTTCATATAATCGGGAAATAAGACGAGCATGTGGTTGTGGATGACTGTAAGTAGAACGATGGCTTTTATTTATTTCTTGATCTGGTGGCTCCTGGTCAGGTTTAAAAACATTAGCGATAGTATCGGCCTTATCTTTATCTGTGCGCACCCACTCGCTATTAGGTTTGTGGATGTTTATGTATGATTATCAGTAGATAGATTGAAAGCATACTGTTCGAAGGAGTTGTTTTGAGCTTCCTATGATGCTGCTTTTAGTTCTATAGACAACTGATTATAACAATTATGATCATGGGCTTGTCGTTTTTTGCTGATAAGTTGTCGAATGTGCAGTGGAATGTTATTAGTGTTTGCTATAGATTGTTCGTTTGCAGGGGTGGAGTGCCAGGCAGCTTCTTACACAACTGTTGCGAAATGCTGTACAGCTTTGTCCAGATCTTTAAAGAGTTTTGATTCCAAGTTGGTTTCTAGGTAGGCGTGGCATTCTTTTTCGATGTTAATCTGCGAGAAAAAACTTACTAATAACAATAGTACTTCTGCTAGCAATGACTGGGATATGGTCAGGTGAAGGTCAAAGTTAGATTCTGTTGTACAGTTGATTAGAGGAGTTCCATTCCTTATGAAAAGGTTCAAGAAATCTGGAAGTTTTATGAAGTCTGTTGGCCAGTATGTGGATGCTCTGATAGTGAGATGGTCATAATTATTTTCTGTCATAACGCGCAGTAGGTTTTGGTCTTTTGTCATAGTGATTTCGAACCCCAGTGTATGTTTGACGTTCCAATCACCCTCGACGATGAATTTAGTTCCTAGAGTCTGTAAAAAGTTTTGATATTCCTCTGATGATACTCCGTGTCTTGAAGTTGCCATAGAGTTTCATTATAGACCTTCTACTAGTACACTTGCGGTTTGGATTTTGTCCGTTTGATATTTAGGTGATTCATGATGAGAAATGAGATGCACGCCCATGAGAGGTATTGTCAGGACGAGGTGTAATGTAGTAGAAGTGTTATTCAGTGAAATGTGATTCTTATAGAAGCATAAACCACTTAGAATAAAAGAGCCGGTTTATAGGAAGAGATCCGACCTTCTCGTGTCGTACGAAAAGCAAATGATAGGGCGGGCGGCCATAGACCGCGCTTAAGCGCCATTCTGGAAATAGCCCAAAAGTCGCTGTCGCGCGAGCTAATTCACAGAGTGCCTAATCCGCTTACCAACTCGCATGCCAAACGGCTGCGGAAAACTTGCGCCCGAATTTCAGCTGGTTTCGCGGTGTGCGCCCAGAAACCGAGACCGGGCTTAATGCTTCCGGCTCTAATCTAGAACGGCCGGGAAAGTGCAGCTCCTGACCCACTTCCTCCTGCTGCGGGATGTACCTTTTATTGTCTGCTCTCCGGCGAATGGATTTGCTCCTTTTGCCCGCCCTTTGAACTGCAGCCGAAGTTCCGCGCGCAGCTTGCTCGACGTTGGATTCTTTGTTAATCTCCAAGTTCCTGCCCGAATTCGAAAATTATGTCTGCGAAAACTGCAAACGACCGAATCTTTGTTCCCGCAAAAAAGATTGGATCTGAAAACAGTTGCCGGCCTTTGTGCTTTTATTTTATTTGAAGTTGGACCAGAAAAACAATTTTCACTGGAAAATTGAAAATGCCAGTTAAAATTTGGGGTTCTTTAATAAAATGTCCGATGATTTTTAGTGGAATTTCAGGAGGAAACGTAGCTACTGCTTATTGAACTTGAAGCGCCAAGAAAAAATGTAATTTAACAACTGAAATTTTGCAAATTTAATAGAATAAGACATTTGTCCACAACATTTATAACTTTATTCAATAATGTATGGTCCTACCTGTGACCTTTGGCATTCAAACAATGAACGAATGGTGTCTCGATGGACTGCATTCCATTCAATATCGATAAGTTTTTATAATTCAGCCAAATTCTGAGGAGGTTATGGATACCGCTGTGCCATTTGAGCAATGGTACTTTAGACATTTTCGATCGGTGAAAGATTATGTGATCAGCCCGGCCATCAGAGAGTTTCCACACTCTTTTATTGAAAGTAGTTTAATCTTGTTATTGAAAGATTGTCATCATTTGAAGGAAAGAATGGATCACAGACTGTAAGATCGCATTGATGACTGGTAACGTTGCCTCTAACTCTGACTAGAGGTAATCTGCTATCATACCTGATGACTCTCCATACCATAATACCCATAGGTGGCGTTGTATACTTCATATGAATGCAGTCTTCCTGCTTTTTTTCTCATCGTCTACAGCATAGCAATAATCGGATATTCTGGATTCATAAAAAAAAAAGAAATTCTATACCACTCGCATGTCTACAGAGGCCTTTCTGTAGCCGATTGTAACCTTCGTTGCTGGTGCAGATAAATTATTGGTTGTCTCAAGAAAGTACGTTGTGCTGTTAGTCCTATTAAGAGTAATTGATGTTGAACAGAAGAGGTACCATGTAATGGTCTACCATTATTGCGCTAGTCTGAAGATGACGATCCTCCCAGCGTACTGCTCCAGACCTCGGTCTTTGCGAATGATTACCTTATTTGGCCCACTGGTTCTATATTTGCGCCGCGGTACTACTATGGTGACCAATTGTTCGGCCTATTTCTCGTAAAGGAACGCCTCCATGAAGGCCAACAACTTGTTGGTAATAAACCCTCTGTCGATGACGTATTCTTACACCGTGTAGGTTACACGTGGTAAATCTGAATGACTCATAAGGGTGTGAAACGACCAATCAGGATGAAACTCGTACTATAGATACTATAAGTATTAAATAGTTCAATTGTTGCAAGTAAATGAAATAAGTGAGTCTATTCGCCACTTTAAGAGCAAAAACGTTACAATATAATTTATATTTAATGGCGCTGCAATTTTATTAGTGCAGATAAGTTTTCACGGGCTAGTGAATGCTTTCATTTTCTGAATACTTGGCTAGTCGTACCGTAAATTCCGTTATAAAGATTTTAATTGTGTTATAATAGATTTTAATAGGCATTAATTTTCCCTTTATAAGAGTTATATGTAACAGCATCTAAAAGGAACGAGAACGGTAATTCTACATGTGCGCGTATGGTAGTTACAGAGCAAGCCGTTAGGTGTTAACTTGAGATTTTCGGCGTTAGTTTGTCCTTGTTGCTGCTTTTTGTGCGTTCATACTTCCTACTCAGTTTCTTACGAGCTTCATGTTGTGTAATAAAAATTTGTTATTATTGAGGAAAACTGCGCGAAAGCCCTTTTGAAGATTTTGAAATAAGTTCCATGGGAATATAAAGCTGGGAGCTTTGGACAGTATTTCAAATTAAAAATTTTAGAAATGTTTTCAGGAGGGGGTAAGTGTGTCGATGCTGCTGAGAATAGCTTGAAAGGACTAAAGTATTATCATGTCAAGTTCAATTAATTTGCTTAACAATAGTTTTAGTTGGTTTTAGTACTCTTTTATATTTACTCTGAACACAAAAAATTAATTACTCTTGACCACGATTCGGCTTTTATGCAGCTGCTAAGTTTGTGTAACCCCGTATCGATTGCATTGCGCAAGGCCTCTAATGAGAAATTGCCATTATCTTAGCCAGAGAGTGCTTTAAACTTTTAATATTGGCATGCTTCCTCTTGCAGATCACGCGTGGCCTATAATTTAGAGGGTTTAAATATCGAGTGTTAAAAGGGTAGTTATATGGAGAAATGAAGTTCGGTAATCTTACTAAACTTGATTGAAAGCTGCGGTGTTTTTATCAAAAAAGATGTTGGTCAAAGACCTCATAACAGGTTATATTGGGGTGCGCTGGTATATTTTTGTGAAGGTTTTCACGATTTTCACAATAGTTCATAATAGTGGTACAAGATAGAAGAAATATTGTACGTAGTTCCACGGGGAATTTTTTTTCATACCAAGATCTTCTGTTAAAATTTTACACAACTCAGTTTTTGGAAACTCCAGTTAATTTTCTAGTCCTCGGACTATCAATCGTTGATTTTTGTTCTGCTCGTTGCTAGTCATTCAGAGTATGGCTCACTTTCAACAAATTTTTGACCATATTGGTCTTGTTTGTTACATTCGTATTGCTCGTAAAAGTCTCTCAAATCATCAGAATGGTTTCTCGGGAGCTGTCAGGTTACATTTCGGTCACACAAACTGTTTTTATTATGTTATCATTGACTTGATACTTTCGGGATATACCACGTATGACACTACTTAACGCATAATGACGGAAACAGTATGATAGCCCATGAGGACCTCAGATTTTTTTAACCACTGCTATTTGGACTGTTAAAGGATTATTTATTTCTTGTATACTTTATCATCATTTGATCTATGCTTTGCCGGTAGATTTTCAACAAACTATTACTGTATTAACCAGTTTCTTCAACCTTTTTTTTTTTATCAATGAACAAACGTGCTACTGGTTTTTAGCTTAAGAAAGGTTAAAAATATTTCTGATTTTCCTACTTTCTGAAGGAGACCACCTCACTCTAGGACAATAGCGTCACAAAACACCCTCTTCCCAAAATTAACTTGTTGTTTTATTAAATTTGTGGTAAGTGACCTTTACAACCGGTTGGGTGCAATTTGACGTTAATATTTTCAAATAATAAGTAATTAGCCAATAAATCTTATTTTAGTTATCACTCTAAATTAGTAGGAGAGATTAATATTTGAAATGTTTTTAACGTGCTCTGGGGCTAAGAATCTAAACCTACCTTACGCTAACTTAATTTACTTAGCTAATGTACAAGAACTTAACATACGACTTAATGTACGCGCCGGAACGGGCAGCGAGCTGGCAGCAGCACAAACAGCGGGGCCGGCGGAGCAACCACGAGCAGCAGGGGCGGTAGCGCAGCTGGGCAGCGTGCAGCAGGAGCGGTAGCACAGCTGGGCAAGGTGCAGCAGAGCCAGGCAGCGAGCAGCAGGGGTGGCAGCAGGTCCGGGCAGCGGCGCCGGAAAGCGAGCAGCAGGTCCGGGCAGCGAGCAGCAAAAGAAACCAAAAGTACTCACCTGGCGACTCTTGGTGATTTCTTCTTAAGGGGCTGGCGACTGAGCGCGAATTCTTCGGTGGCTCAGGTTTTAAGGGCTCATCTCGTGCCCCACTCTGCTGGTGGGGTGCAGAGTTCAGGGTGGAAGCACGTTGAGCCCGCTGGGGAATTCAGGGCTTGTCCAGGATTGGTGGACGCCGGGGGCGCCTTTGCGCTGATTGGAAAATGCGCCGGCGCCCTTGCCCTGGTAAATGCCTAGTAAATGTAAATGTCCTAGTCTACATTTTCATCTAATCGCAACATGAATAGAAGGAAAACGTAGAGAAATTTTATTGCTCTCGTTATTTTAAGACAAGTGAGTCTTTGAATCTTACTTAGTTTTCCCTCTGTATATTCAGTGTACCCTACTCAGTTTTAGACGTCATAATTTGCCATAAGTTCATATAACTACTGCTGGAATAATTTCTGATTTTCTTATGGTTTTGTCTATATGTTAGTTCCAGGTAAATTTGGAGTCTAAGGCAATCCCCTAATAAATGGTATAATGGTACTATGGTGGTTTTTTAGGGGCCACCATAAGGCCTTTTGTTTTAGTCCATATAGCTATCACGTTTAGGGCCTTCGACATACGTTCCTGAACCATGTTGAGGAATTATCCTTCTACAAATCTAAAGATGGAAACCTTGATTGCTAAGAATTTTTATTAGATCATCCCTTAGAAGATTTTACAGGAAAGGTGAAAGAACTTCTCTCTGTTATCCAGACTCCCAGTATTTCGTTCAATAGGGATATCTACAACAATCATTTACGATTGGAAATTAAAATAAAGTTTAACAAGTGCTACGTTTGGTCAACTCTCCTGTACGGAATGGAAGTCTGGACGTTGAAAGAAACCACTATAACGAAAATAGAGGCGTTCGAGATGTGGCTGTATAGGAGAGTGTTAAAAATACCTTGAACTGTGCGAATTACAAATGAAGAAGTATTGAGAAAAGTACCTAAAGAGAAAGAGCTGGTGAAAGTTATAAAGAAAAGAAAAGCAGCCTCTTTCGGACACATCCTAAGGAATGACAAATATAAATTATTCTAAATAATAATAAAGGGAAAAATCCAAGGAAAGCGATTTGTAGGAAGGAAGAGATTATCATATGTAACATACGTAAATGAACTGGATCAACTGCAACATAATTGTTCCGATTATCTGAAGACCGAGAACATTTAACCAAGTGGTAGTCAACCTCTGAAATAAACAGAGATGGTCTACAAGAAGAAGAAGGATATACCACCCTTTATCTTAACATGCAGTCATCTAACTGGAGCAAATGTCTTCCATCCTTTTAATAGCCGAGATGATGGATTTGAAGTATGTATTGTGAAATGCACCTTGTATGTCTAAAAAGAAACGTAAAGATTTTTTTTTTATCTAGCGCTTTCGCCATTCTCCATGAAGATGGCGCATTTATACTAAAAAATAGCTTCCTTGATCAGCTTATTCTTGATGTTTCTAATCAATAGCTACATTGTCGCTTCTCTAGAGTGAAGTTCTTATTTTGTCATTTTTTGAATATCAATTTTATGCGTTTCGAAAATATGTCATTTTAGTTCGCGTATGAAGCAAGTCACGTGCAGAAAAAGTTTCATTAAGGTTTTATATGTAAATCATATTCTCTGAGTTACTAATATAAACACTAAATTTACCGTTGCCATCATTATGAATATTAACATGGTTGTGGCAGAGCATTTTGTATTAACACAACTGTTCTATCAAATTACGTCCAATTTTACAGGTTTATCCGCTTTTTTTTATATTTAATATTAAAACGTAGTTTGCGCCAGCACAATTGATGCAAATTGAAACTGAACTATAGAGAGCGTTTTGTAATGCACAGATAAACTGAAGCAGTAGTCATTGAACCATGAAAATAAGTAACATTTCTTCTTAAGGTTGTCTGGGTTGCCGTTCACTCTGTAAAGGTGCATCCACTAGAACAAGAAAGAAAATAATTATTACACTTTCATCGAAAGATAACCGTTGGAGAGCTTAGAGCTTTTTCGACGAAATTGCTATAACAGGAATATGGAGACCGATATAACAGATTCGACAAAAACGTAGACAAAGGAACGGAAATGGCAAACAATACTGTATTATTAGCGTCGAAAACGGACCTTTGTATTAATATAAATGCTTGTGCGGTATTCAGTTTTTTTGAGGCGGAAGACGCAGAAAACGGGATCAAAATTCCACACACGCGGAATTGGAACTCAACAATGATAAAATTGCAGTAAACGTAAATGAAAATGCGCCCTCTATCTGAATTCAGTAAAAGGCATTGCAACAGCACAAGAGAATAGTGGATTGCAGCTTAAAAAATGTAATTTTCATTTAGTTCTTTTTCTTGCCACCTGAGGAAGTGTTGGATAGTACTCACACGGAAAATTACACAACATATTAGTCGGAACTGAAAGAACTTTGAATATACATTTTCAACGGAATGGTGTCACCGTTCATATGGCGAGAGAATCCACAAAAGATTTAAGCGAAACACTTCTTTCTCTTTTCAATCCATTTTTAACTTCGTAGAATTGTTTTAGAACTCTCTTTGCTACAAAGGTATTCATTTTCGGCTAAGACTCCCATCAGAATTTCAGCGTGGCCCCGAAAACGTCTCGAGTAATATATCAGATTTGAAAGTGCCTTAATGTTTCGCGACCGGCATTACGTTCCACCCTCGGCTGCTCCCTCGCGCGCAGTGATCCTGCGGCTCTTTAAAACCCCGACTTCTAAAGCCCCCCGAGGAACTCGCTTTATTTATAAATCACGACTCAATCCAACTTTGCTGCTGAATATTCAAGCGTCTGCAGCGACAGAAACAGCTGGCCCGTTGTTCCCCCAAATGCATATTTGCATTGTGTCGCTTGAGAAGATGGGGTAGGGAAGCTTCGCGTGCTTCAAGAGCAGGATTAACTTCACGGTGGCCCGTCAAAGGGCCACCGTGCGCATTCTGCGTTGCTCCGCCGTACGGATATTTTAATATGGAAGTCGGTGGGCTTTGAGCATTTTTATTTATTCATGGTTATGTTTGTACGAAAAGTTTCGAATTAAATTATACTTTTGCTAACAAAGTTGGACTGGTAAGTATGTTTCGAGATGTTTTTTATGTATAAAGCTCGAGTTGAATAATAACTACAGTTTTATTAGTTGGGGCGGATGCTGATCAAAAGAGGGTATTAATCATAAGTAATCTACGTTACACAAATGGAATAGAAGTTTAGAGATACTTATCCGAAACCGTTATCAGCCTTAACTTATGCCACAACATTCAGTGGGTCATCCCTTACTTCGGTGGCAACTCTAAACCTTCGGGAAATGCTATTAGGTATTGGAATGCTTCCAAAAAAAAAATGACAGTCTGTTCTTCCTGAAAAGCTGTGTAGGGTCTCCGGTTCTGGTTAGAAGTCGACGTTCTGATTTATCTCAAAAGTACCAAATATGGCCAAAGTTAAGGCTTTGAGCTGGCGAAACCATTTCTGTGATTTTTTAAATTGCTTTACAACTTATTTCTTCATAGGTCATGGTGATATATATCACCAAATTGTTTTTCTATTGTACACAATGTAACGCTACCATTTCTAAACTGGACCGTTGGTACTATACATTCTCCAGATATTTGCCACATCCACCAAACCTTTCCCCGTAGGGTAAAACGATTCGTCACTCTAAATTACACGTTTACAATCGTCCACAGCTCAAGGTAATCGTTTTTTATGCTACTACTGGCAGAAATTTTTGGCTGCTTGACCATGAGACCTTATTTGTTTGGATTTTTGGGGTACACCGTGGTACTGAGATGGTAGATTATCAATAGTACTGCGGAACTTCTAGATGATTTTCTTACATTATGACGGCGGTCCCTTTCTGTCATTCAATGTGGGCTACCCAACCGTGGCTTTGTTGTGATGATGCTTTTATGTTTTTACAGTTGGCTAAGACAAATTGGAAGTCTGTGATTTCGTTCTCAAGTGGCAGTTAATAATTATATTAGATTGAAGACACTGCGCTCCTTTGACTTATGCATTTTGTTCCTACACCTGAGCATTGAATAGTATGTTGACGTTGACGTTGTTTATTTGGAAGCCCTGGTGTTGGAGTTCGATATGCCATTAACGCACTTTTAGCATGGCAGAAGCTCCAGCGATGTCCCAGCTGTTTGGTGGTTCCTGAACATCTTGCCGTCTTTCGCTCGCGACATCACTTCTGCGATGATCTTGGAAATGTGAAAGGCTGCTATTTTAGAACTGAAACTGGTAGCTGGTAGTCCGGCCCTAACCGTTGGGTTATTATAAAGGATGCTGTGACGTGCGCCGAGGAGCTGTCAGGGGAGACTAGTTTGGAGAATGTGGGGCACTTACTAAAGCTGAATGGATAAAGATTCTGGCAGTTGGAGCGGATACTGGGCTTGCTCTGATCAACTCCACATTTGGCGTACTAGGGATTGGTTCTGCTAAAATTCTGCATATTTCGAAATTACTAACAGCAATGTCATTGACTGATCATCTTTAACTTTTCCATCCTAATCGAACACGCCACGAAGATCGTAGATTTTTTTGTCCTTATCCACAGACATGAGTGCTGCCGGTCGTCAGTGACGGGCCTTCTTCATCCGCTTCATGATCAGGCCGAGAGGATATAGTGTTTGTTTTTCTGAGATATATTTCAAAACGTCATGGATAGAGATGTGCGTCATCATCATCCGTCTCAGGTCAAGATAGAGATGTCGTAGTCCAAGAGAGACTCATCTGTCTTGAATAGGTGGTCCTGTACTTTCGCCTCCGTCAGGAAATGAGTTATCTACCGGTATCTACCTAGCGGATATATGCGATAGTGATTTCGTTTGTGCGCATCCAGCGTGACATCGATTAAGGGGAGGGGGTGGCTTTCACGAAGATGGAGGGGCGTCAACCAAAAGAAGAAGGAGAAAAGTCAGGAATTGGGCGGATTAGCACTGTACTGAATGATCCCGTTTCCTAAGTATGAGGCTTGTAGTTGTTGACAGTAAAATTTGAAATGTCGTAGGGAGAAGATACCTCCCGGGAGGGAGGATATGGAATTGCTCAACCTATTCAGCAGAATAACGTGTATTCTTGCTGAAAATCTGAACAAATTTAGTCACTCCTCCTTTCAGATACAGTGAAGGAAGGCGCTAAAAGAAGTACGAGGAAGGCGGACGATTTTTTAGAGGATAACACTGCACAACCGATCAACACCATGTAAAAACTCCTTAGTAATCTCTCTCTCTTCATGGCGCTACAGTCCCATCTGGACCTGGGCCTCCCGTATTTTTTGCCTCCAATCTTCCCTGTTTTGTGCACTAATCCTCCAGTTTTGGATGTCAAGTATTTCCTGTGCATCCTCTTCTATGTTATCGGACCATCTTTGTCTTGGACCTTCTGCCTTCAATTCGCTCTTGGAATATTCTCTTTGGTATTCTTTGTGCTTCCATTCGTTCTACATGTCCTGCCCATTTCAGTCTTAGTAGTTTTGCAAATTCTACTATATTTGCCTCCTTATGTAGTTGTCTCAGTTCAAAATTGTACCTTATTCTCCATATGCCATCTTCTTGTACTGGGCCGAAAATTCTTCTTAATATTCGCCTTTCAAAACGCAATAGTGTTTCTTCTGCTTCTTTGGTCATTATCCATGACTGACATCCATATGTGACTACCGGTCTGATCATACTTTTATAAATCTTTAATTTTGTTGCTCTTGTTATGTATGATGCTTTAAAGATTGATGTTAATGAGAAATATATTCTATTCCCTGTTGTTACGCGTAGTTGAATTTCTTGTGTTATCTTGTTTTCACTATTTATTTGGGTTCCCAGGTATTTGAACTGCTGTACCACTTCAAAATTTTTGTCCTCTATTGTATAGTTTTGACCTTATCTTCTTGGGGGTTTTACTGCTAGCATTTTTGTCTTCAGTCCCGCCTTTTGTGCTTGTGTTTCTATATTTCTGTATATGTCCTTGACTTCTCTTTCCGATCTTGCTACCAGGTTGATATCGTCCGCATATCCGATCACTTGGTGTGACTTGTTAATGATGGTGCTGCCAGTGTTGCCTGTAGCTTCTCTAATTACTTTTTCCAGTACTAGGTTAAACAGTATTGGTGCAAGTCCATCTCCTTGTCTTACCCCTTTAGATGTTGTAAACATCGGGGAGATTCTATTCTGTATCCTTACCGCAGCTCTAGTGTTTTCCATTGTCATTCTTGTTAAGATAATTAATTTATTCGGGATGCCTAATTCTTCCATGATGTTGTACAAGCTGTTTCGATCTATGCTATCATATGCCTCCTGAAAGTCAATGAATAGTTGAAATATTGGTATGTTATACTCCCATGCTTTTTCCAGTATTTGTCTTGTTGTGAAAATTTGGTCCACTGTAGATCTGCCCTGTCGGAAACCGGCTTGGTATTCTCCAATTATGTCATTTCCATATACCATTATTTTTTTGTTGTAATATATTTGTGAAAATTTTGTATGTAACACACAGTAAGGATATACCTCGGTAGTTATTACACTTGTGTTTATCTCCCTTCTTGTATATCGGACAGATAATTGCTGTGTTCCATTTTTCTGGCGTTTCTTCTTTATTCCATATGAGGTTGATTAGCTCTTAGTGCGTCTCCCCCGTACTTTATTAACTCGATTGGTATGCCATCGATTCCCGGTGCTTTGTCATTTTTCATTCTTTGTATGGCGGCCGCTACTTCTTCTATTGTGGGCTCTTTAATTTCCGGTTGTACGGTATCTCTTGTTATCTTTGGTATTCTATCGTTTCGTTCCTCTTGTGTCAACAGCTCTGCGAAGTGTTGTCTCCATTGTTCTATTACTTCATTTTCTTGTGTTATATATTTTCCTTCTTTGTTTTTGCACATTGAGGGTCTGGGGTGGAAATCTTGTTTGGTGTTTCTGATGATATTGTACATTCTTTTAACCTCTTTTGCTTCTCTTGCCTGTTCTATTTCATCTATTTGTTTATCGAGGAAATCTCTTTCTTTCTTCTCATCAGTTTCTTTACTTCTCCTCTTAGCTTTCCGTATTCTTCGGTTTTCCGCCTGGTGGGCCTCTGTAGCAGTTTCTTTTTTGCTTCATTTCTTTTATCTATTGCCTTTTCACATTCTGTGTCCCACCATGTTGTTCTTGGTTTCTTTTGTATGTATCCTATGTTCTCTTGCCGTAGCGACAATAATATTTTCTATTTGCTTCCATTTTCTTCTACTGACTCTATCGGTTCCACGCTTACTTGGTTTCGTTTTTCTTTAATGCTCTCTTCCATTTTCTGTTGGTATTTCGTTCTGTAGCTTTCATCCTTTATTTTATGTACATTGTATTTCTTATTCCTCTGCGTGGGTATAGCTCGAGCGTTATCTATTTTGTCCCTGAACACTGTCTTAACTAGCATGTGATCAGATTCACTCATCGCTCCTCTCATTGTTCTTATGTCTATACAGCTGGATTGATGCCTGTTTGATATTAAGACATGATCAATTTGGTTGACTGTCCTTCCGTCTGGTGATATCCACGTGCCCTTATGTATTCGTTTATGTGGGAAGGTTGTACTTTTAATTGTCAGTCCCTTGGCCGTCGCGAACTCTATAAGTCTTTCCCCATTGTTATTTGATTCCTCGTGTAGGCTATGTTTGCCTATGGTGGGGAAATATACTTCTTCCTTGCCAACCTTGGCATTTAGATCTCCAATAACTATATGTATATCATTGCTGGGTGTTTTCTGCATTTCTCTATCTAGTGTCGCATAGAATTGCTCCTTTGTGTTATCTTCTTTCTCTTCTGTTGGCGCGTGTACCGAGAACATAGATATGTTGTTAAATTTCGTTTTAATTCGTATGTATGATATTCTTTCATTGACTGGTGTGAACTGTAGTATTTTGTTTTTGACTCGTGGCCCTACTATAAATCCTGTTCCTAATTCATGTGTATCCTCTGCCCCGCTGTGATATATTTGGTGTCCCGATTTAGTCAAACTTCCACACCCCAACCACCTTATTTCTTGTAGGGCTGTTATGTCCATTTGATATTTGATTATTTCTTTCATAGTCGTTTCAAGAGCGCCTATTTGATATAACGTTCTTACGTTCCATGTTCCGATAATCATGTCCTTTTCTCGCCGTTTTCGTCTTCTTGACATCCGTCCGTAGTTCCGAGGCTCAATATGGGTCTTCACAACATTGCTTTTTTTACAGGATAGGGGTGTTAACCCTACGCCCAACCCTCCTCCTTTATCCGGGCTTGGGACCGGCAACAGTACTTACTGGGCTACTCAATTCACCCAGCAGTTACTGCAGGCGGAGTTCCTTAGTAATAAAGGGGTTCTGAAAGTTAGCACTCCACTGTGGGGTTAGGAATTGGAAGAAGAGGAGAGATTTCTGAACTAGTTGGTTCTTCAAGTTGTTACGGACATAGAGTACAGTGCCCCAGTTGTGAGATAGATTCACTTTTAATGAAAAATTCGGTTTAGTAATGGAGGACAATTTTTTTGGGCTGCACTACACCAGTGGAGACTGTCGGTCACTTCGAGATGTTAAGATGTAAATTGCGATTCTGAAAAAAGCCAACAGCATGTTTTAAAAGCCGTATTGCCCCTTAATTGTGCGGCTTGCCAAAATAATGTTATCCGAATAGCCCAAGCAGCATGGCATTTCTCTATCTGAAAGTGGAATCTTAAGGGAAGGATCCGGGGTGTCAAAAAGCTTATAGATCACCATGTTGAACAGCATCGAGGAGAGCAGGTCTTCTTGTTTGCACCCTGGTGGATAGGGGATAGGAGGAGTTCCATTCTTGGAACTTATGGTTAGTAATGATGAAAAATGGATTTATTACAAAAAAATACTAAAGAGTAGGATAATCGTAGCACCATTATTAACGAATTTAAGTCAGAACGCAATACAGATGTCTAATGCTTTCCATCTAGTGAAACTGGAAGAAAATTCTGTATTACAAACTTTACTTCTATGGAAAATCACTTAAAATTTTTTTTATCTTATAAAATACAAGAATTGTTAAGGCTATTTGGTATGCTGAAGGAGTAAGTCCGAATTTATCTTTTTTGTGGCACATCCTATAAATTTTGCCGGTTGAAGTGGTAACGCCATTTAGCTGAATCAATTGTTTAACATAATCTTAGTTCTAGTTTCTGTTTTGACCATGAAGTGGGGACAGGGAATTAAATCGCTGAAGATTTCTTATCCCACTAATGGTATGGTGGTAGCTAATGTTTTTCTGAGGTAGTGCAGTTTAAAAAAGCTGGGTTAACTTTAAAAAGCGTTAAAAAATTATGGTTGGTGACCACATTATGCATGTTTATCTTGGTAGACTAGTATAGCTTTTTTGCAAAGTTAATGAATTAATTTTTATTTAACAAATGTACCTATTCGGCGAACTCTTCGTCATCATTTATATGGGTGAGTGAATATCTATGCCGTAAATAACTAATGCGACCCTATATCTTACATTTGTGAACATTGAGTTAAATATACAGATAAGCTTCTAACTTAAGTTACCTTTTTCTGTCTCGCCAATTCATTTTTTCATGTATAATCTTGAAAAATTTAGTCAGTTTCAATTAAATATTTTCATTATGATCCAAAGCATTCGTTAAGAACAAATTATGTATCTATTGTTTTCTCAATCTCACCCCTCTATATATTAGATACACAATTTAATTGTCGGTTTCTAAGTTCATTCTATGATAGATCCTATTTAAATGCATATATTGTGTCAGCCGTATAATCATAGTGAAGCGTTATCTATCAGCTATACAACGCACTACAAGAGGTATCTGTTCTACTAACAAAACTTAAAAATGTGCTGTAAATAAAAGAAATGGGGCTAACAGTTCAAATGCAGTCAGGTAAGGAAAGTTGAAACTTCTGTAGCACACCGTCAGACACTCCGATTAACATGTCAAACAATATCTGAGCATTTAAAGAATTTGGAGAGTATTTACACGAACGACTGTCGAGTTCCCCACAAAATCGCCGCCAAGAGCAAGAGCAGACATTATGGCATTGGTTATGTCGTTACCTCACGTTCAAGAATAAAGATTTCTTCACCATGGGTTGAAAATCGTGGGTGCACCGTCGACCAGTACCTCATGACGAAGTATCCATGTCAGGAAGATGTTATTGTATATATGGCGAGATCATTTGGATCGTCGTACGCCGAGTTGCTTCCACTTGGTAAAACGATTACCAGCAACAATTGATGCATATTAATGACTCTGGATGCGAGAAAGCCTTATACCAGCAAGGAAACAAAGAAAATCATTTTGCTTCAGAACAAAATACGATGTATACCACCAAAATTACTTTAGAAATAATCACTAATTTGGATTATGAGATCTTATTACCTAGTGTATTCGCTAGACTCTAATTCTCCAGTTTTGTGAAACATCACATGGCTAATATGTCTAAGATGTCAGAAACAGCCTAGTTGTGTTTATGCACAATTATTTTGTAGATTAGCTAAATAGGCGACTTTTCATAAATTATTATAATTTGTTGCGCACCTAATAAAAATGTTATTATTATGGCTCACCCTCTATAATTGAAGAAAATTAAGTATGTAATATAACAAAATTGATTTATATGCTTACAAATCGCATTTGATTAGCTGGACGACAATTAGCACTTCTGTTGTGATACTCTTAGCTGTTTAATTAATTAATTAAATATGATCTCTTAATGAATTACTATTAGATCTGTTTTTCTAAACCAAAATAAGTAGGAAATTCCACGCACTTTTTGTTACAAAAATAGCATGGCTGGCCGCAAAATATAAGTTTACAACAGACAATCAAGCAGCCCGTGACACAAGTCGGCGCTGTTTACACGAATTCCATTGGAAATTGGTACAAATTGATACAACAACAATAAAATTAGGAATCCAATTCTGATATCGCGAGTGTGCCTTACAGAATTGCCTGTGAATGCGCAGCCAATAAAGCTGAATAATGGCGCGGATTTCTATTTTCACGTTACATAAACCGTAGTCATAAAAATCCGAAACGAAATTTATGAAAATTAAGTGTGACCATAACGATGATTGGTGGTAGAAGTGGTACAGGGTGTAGTTGAAGAAAGAAACATAATACGTAAAGCAAATGAGCTAAAAGCCGAGCACAATTAATTAAAACCGTTTGTGAATGACCTTGAAACCGGAAAAATGTTATGGAATATTTTAAGGATTTCAGTTTCGTAGAACAGTTAACATTTGATGCCCGGTTGCTGCTACAAAACTGGTGAATCTTGAATCATAAAAAATCCACGATAGGGCAACATTGCAGTGGTAAGCTTGAGGAGTCAGCACATGTGTTCTTAGTGTATGTCATTTTGAATTGCTTAAGGTAAAAATGACGTTAGAAGGTTGCCTCGTACTTGAGTTGAAATCGCAGCCACACGACTGGAAAGTTTATTCTGATCTCAACCCAAAAAACTTGATGTGTGTATAGTCACGATAATGTTTGGTGGTATAAAGCAAAAAATTTAATAGGTCTGTTAGGCTTTGACTTGCGTTTTCTTTCCTAGAAGAACCTTCTGCAGTAATTTCCGGACAACTCTAGGTTAAACCCAAACAGAATATCAGTTTTATGAAACGTTGGAAAATGGTCACTGAGAGGTAGAAGAACTGAGTATTATTTAAGAAATGTTTTCCATAAAGTATAAAATCAATTATAAAATAAAGGAAAAGTTGGAACTAAACTTTTTTAATGGGAAAACTTAGAATGTGACGGTCATCAGCGCAGGAATCAATGAAATCTTTTTTCTCCGTCCCCATCTCTATATCTTGAGTATTTAGTATCCTGATTCTAAAGTCATCCATTTTCGCCAACAAATGTAGAAGTTCTACGAAAGTCATGGTAACGTGAGAAAATCCTTTTTGGAAAAAAATGCGTCGAAGTAGGGTTTTTCCAAAATGCTTAAAAATTACAAGGATGGATAACCTCAAATGAAGTCTACCCTTGGCTAGCCAGTCATAGTTTTTATACTGAAAAGAGTTAAAGCAAGTGGTCGATGATGACAAGCGATGACGAGCTTTCTATTCAATCGGGTGTTTAAATTGTCCAAATATTGAAGATGGTTATTCAGTAGAGAAAGAAACAAAAGGTACCAGCTCAAATAATCGATAAAATGACAAACTCAACGTCCAGTCAGTTGAATCGAATTTTTTTTAGTCCCACCTATGTGCTCGCCGACTCAAACGAGTATTTTTACATAAAAGACATCGGTTTTACTTATGTCAATGTGAAGTTTTCATGGAAAAGGAAATTTGTCAAAGTCCTTGTGTGGTGTACTCTGACTTACAGAGATCCATGCCGACTGTTTATTCTCAAATTTAGTTTAGTGATTAATGCGAAAAATTATTTGAAACATTGAATTCGAGGTACTCTGTGTTGAATAAGTCTATGTTGGTGAGAAAAACTGCGAAAGATATTCGGACTGAGCCGATTACATTTATTTAAGTGGACATTGAACTAGATGTGAAAAAGTGGTCAATAGTTTTCTGCTTTCTTTCTTTTGAAATCGACTTTCAGGATTTTCAGCATTCTCTTGATTGGATAGTATATAATATCCTTGATTAACTCCATAAAGATGAACGTGGTCGACCTGTCTTGCCTTCATTGTCATAGAGCACACATTTTCAGAAAATTTAAATGTTACACTTTTTTAAAGCCGATAAAAAGTAAAGTTACTAACCGGATTATGGTTCTTCGGTCCAATGTCGATTTTCAGTTTCATTTGGGTCTTTGCCAGTCCGATAATTTGCGCTGTTACAGAAATAAAATATTTTTTACTGGATGAATTTATATTGACAATACTTTCTCTATATATCAAAGGGTTTCCATTGAAATCGGTTGATCTGTTTTCAGATGTCGCCACTTAGTCTATTGGGTTTGTGTGTTTTACACTCGAGAGAGTTTATGGCTAGGTGAATACGTGTTCTAGTCTAATAACGCGAGTTCGCATTGTGCAAGAAATGTGATTAAAGCGTTGAAGGCGAAAGAGATCGATTTTGTGACCGAAAGAAATAATTCTGAAAATATTTTGGAAATCTGAGTTATCGAAGAGTTTTGATCTACAAACGAGGTAGATGAGACAGTTAAACAGCTTTATTAAATATTGCTTGAAGAAAATCGACGACTAGAACTAGAATCGATCGTGTTTGATAACAAGGGTGAATGAGAGCAAATTAGATTTGTACAGTTTTCTTCTGGAAGACATTAGTCTATTTGCTTTAATGCAGCAAATTTGCTAGATAGCTCCAGCCTTTCTATTACTTAAGACTCACTATTTTCTTGGTAGGATATTTGTGTTCCTTACTTGTAACGCCGAAGGTGTTAAGGAAGAAATCGAGATTGGAAATCAAGAAATGAATTTTGAAAATTTATTAACCCGCTACCAAATTCCTCATCAACGTAGCGTTAAACGTTTTCTGCGGAACGACAAATTAACTCACAGGCTGCCATTAACAATATTATAGCTCAATCAACCTACCTCTTTAACCACAACAATGAAATTTCACTACAATACCAAACAATTTGGACACTTTGATTGAAAAGACGACCAACTCTTTCAGTTAAGCGTGCCTCAAATCAACGCAACTGTAAAGACGCTTAACAATTGATAGCGCGTAACACTGAGGAACTTCTAAAGCAGTGTCCTGCATCGCGGCAAGAGATTCCGAAGCGTTAATTTCGAAAACGAAAACAAATCGTTGCTACACCAAAGATGTAGATGTTAACCCATTGTTTATAAGATGTTCTTTCTTTCACAAATTCACTGAAAAAATATTCACCTAATCAACGGCTGGGAATCCCCCACCAGAAGGTTGTTATCTGCGAGAAACTAAAGACAACACAATACCCAGCATTCAAACCATGTCTGTGATTTATGAACGGGGCAAAAAACTAGAGAAATGCCAGCAAAACTTTAACGCCCATTTCAAACAAATTGTTGAAAAAGTAATAAAACCCCTGAAAGCTTATCCGATAAATCTGGGCCATCCATGCGAAAACACATTGATTATCTACTGCCAAATGATCGAAATTAATATCACCCGATGCTCGCTGAGATTAAAGAGAAGTGCATGAATGATTTAAATTAAGTGAAGCACCAATTCCATTCCAGAGGACGTAACTTTAGAAGATCGTGTCAAACTCTTAAGGCAACTTTACTCTTCAAGGAGACATTACAATTTCTTAACGTTTTAGGTCATCAGAAACGCGAGCATCTGAGATGGCCAATTAGATGTCCTACAATTTTTTTTAAGTGATTCATGATTTAGCTTTTTGCGTGGTTAGGTTTTTCTGGTTCTTGCTGTTCTATTTTCAAAAGTAGCAATAATATCCACTACACCAGTACGTATCGTACTGAATTTTGCAACAATACCCTTGTGTTTTCATGTTTGCTTCACGAGGAACACAGGGAGAATATTTGTTCTTAACGACTCAAGGCACCAATTGGTAGAAGGGTTCTTGATTAAATAATTAAATACACTCTTCACGGCATAAGTATTGTTAAAATATTTTTAATAATTTTCTTCAGAGTAGAAATTTCTTCCAGCAGTTTACATTACAGGAGAGTCTACTCTTTCCATCTAGAACCTAATAGTACGTTCTGTGTTTTATTGTCTACATTTCGAATGTAAACTGATCTGGTATTTCACTCTATATAACTGTAGAAAGCAAATTTGGGCACATTTCATTGGGTCTGCATTTATTATATTTTTTAACTTTCTAATATACAAATTACACTTTAATGAATGATCCTGTGTGTAGGGCAAAATTTATATAATATGAGGAGCTCACTTAAGTCTTAAATTGGAATTTGTGATATGATGTGCATTGGGTACCTCGCGTTCTTTGTATAGAACGAATTCAAGGGTAGTAGGACGAGGTTTGAACATCCGAATTCGATGACATGATTTTGATCGATAGTAGAGAGACAGCTCGTTACTTAACAATGGCCACGTGAGTTTACTTTATTTTGCAGACATCGCCCGGCAGTTTGGAAATGTTTAAAAAACCCAACATAGTTTTTTTGGAGTTTTGTGACCAATGTTGAAAGATTGGATTCACCATATTGAAAATAAAACGCCAATCCAGTAGACTGTATGGGTGAATTGGCCCGAAAAAATTAAGATTATTGCTGTAGAAACGCCAGATTCATCAGAAGTAACCGACGGCATCGAACATTCGAAGCGAACAACGAACTAATAACCGATTATCTCAGCAGTGCATATTGGCGCTTTTCGATGTTTACGATGTTTAGGATCTGCGGTCGATCTCGCCGATTCCATGTCTGCTAGGAAAACGCCTAAACAACGAGCGTTATTGCAACTACATTATCTTATTCAAAACTTATTTTTTAATTTTTAACATGGCTGCAAATTTTCCTATCTGTCTGTTCAGTCCATTACAAATTTGAGAGTACGGGTGACCTTTCGTAAATTTTGGAAAAGCCGTCTGCTATTCGCGCCAAGAATCCTTCAATGTCTCTAAATGCTTTTGTTAAGAACCTTTTCCTTCTGGCTCTGGTCTGCTGCTCCGCAGGTTGATAGGACTTACGTGGCGTCGTCGGTTTCCCCACTTACGCATTTGTCTTGGAACTCCGATAGCTTCCAGATTCTGACCAGGTAAGACTGGAAGTTGTTGTGTCTAATGAAGAGCCTGATTAGAACAATCTCGTAAAGCAGCCACTCTTCTTTTGTTCCAGTTTCTTTAACGAACTGGTAGCCATATTTGTTCCTCGGAGCCTTGGTCCAACAGTCTTGCAAGCCCTCAAACCTTGAATGTGAAATATTTTGTTGTTCTCAAGCTGCTAAGAGAAAGAGGCGTAGTATCCGCTGAAAAGGTGATGGCGTAAGATTTTTGGGGCGCAAAAGGTATTCTGCTGATTGATTACCTTGATAGAGAGAAATCTACTGCTGGGGAGTACTATATGACTCTTTTTGGGAGATCGAAGACAGTAATTGTGAAAAAACGCCCTAGAATAGTCAAAAGGATTTTATTACCACAATGCACTGGCGCATTCAAACTAAGATGAGCAATCATCTTGATATTTTACAGTATCCACTCTATACGCCAGATCTAACTCACTCGGAATGTCATCTGTTCTCAAAATAGAAGACCTTTCTCGTCAGCTTTATGCACCCTGAATGATTAAGCAGTACTAGGCGTTATTCTGTATGACTCAGCAAACTGCTGTCTGGCGCCACATCGTGACGCGACGGTGCGCAAGTTATCCTGCTTATTCACTACCTGTTGCCAAATACATGTAGGTAGCGCCTTTTTAATGATAATTGTTTGTGCCCAATTTTTGACATTACACAATAATTGCGGATGATTAAAATGAAACTTAATTGCAACGATGTGCCAAGAGCAGTGCCCACCATTTGTAGAAATGTATGGTAAATGCTACAAATGCAGGATAATTTCTGTTTTTGAGTTTTTTGAAAACAATCTAATAGTTCTCATATCAAGACTAGTTGCTATCAGTGATGCTAAAAGTATGCACTGAAAAGGAAGTTGGCGATTAGGTAAACGTTGATCTATGTAATTCTGACTTATAAATTTTTATTTGAATGGAAAAGTAAATCACCACATTTGTGAGGTGCGACAAACTGCATGCAACACGCTAGCAAGGTGGCGACTTAGAAGAAAATATTTTTTATGGTTTATGTAATGAAGGGCATGTAAATAGCCAACTGGAATACACTACCGAGTTTTAAAATGTCCTCTCTTAATACACAACGTGAAACAATGCGAGAAAAATTGATTACTATTATGTTGTCCCATTTCGCTAGAAGAAGACCCTTCAGAAACTCCAAAATTGACCAATTGCTCCTTCTCCATAGGGTAGGGTTCAAGTGAGGCGAGTTCGGTGGCTAATCTTCAGTTATGAAGAATTTTCCTTGTACAATGCTTGCGACAATTTTGCTCAACGAGTTAGGGGTAGAACCATGCTGAAATGTCCAATGCTTCTAGGTCCAAGATCACACAGCAGCTTTCAAAACCTTGTTACGGCACACATCCTGATTTATTTGTCACCTTTGTGAACGAGAATAAGAAGTTTTATCTGTGGAACGGATTCTATATCATACCACGATAAATGGCGATGCATAACCACATCAGAGGGTCTTGGACTACTTCTTATCGTACTTGTTATCGTGGGCCCGTTCAGATGTAAAAAGTAGCGACGGAACGCTTCAATTGTTGGTGTTTTTAGCCCTACATGTTTGCTTCCATGTGCAGGATAATATCCTCATCGCATCTCATGTTTGCCATCAAGTGACCAGTTTTTTTAACTTTCCTCTTGGATTAAATTCAATTCTCTTTCGTATAAAACTTCGGAACCTATCGGTCCTGACGGTTCGTTTTTTCCTCCCCTGAGTGATCTGCGCCACAATCTTGAAAATTGTTTGATGAGGAACAATGAGTTTGTGTCCGATTATTAGAAACATTGCTGTATAGCAGCGTTGATGTTTGTTTTATGGCCATGCAGTATTTCAAAGAACAGTGTAGCTACAGATCGCATGTTTTGGAAAGGAATGAGAGTTGGAATCACAATAAAAAATATCTCGAAACCCCACTCTGGATGACTCTCTGGCATTAATGCTAACATTCTTGGGTGATAATGAATATTTTGTATCACAACCATTTCTATAAAATAACTGCATCGGATCCGCCAAGGTACTAAACAATCACCATTTTGTTGTAGTATTGTCTTTTATTCAAAGTTGTTTTTAATTTGAGCACAAAATGAAAATGTGGTCCTAATTTCTGAATGTACCTCGTAGTCTACAAGAGGCAAAATGTAGCAACCATAATTTTCTCTTTTGCTCCGGAATAAAAAAAAATAATTAAATGAACAGAGTAAACATGGCGAACAGCCCCGTTTCGCCAGCAGTCATCGCGTTTTTGCGGCTAAGTTAAAAAACGTAGCGCCCCAATACAGCGAAGCGGCACAAGGAACACTTTCTTATCAAAATAGCCGGGACAAATTAATTATCCGGTACAATGACGCAGAAACGCAATGAATAAGTGATCCGCTTCGTAGTACCCGGCTTGCCCTTATGCTCTCATTAAAGCGTTTATTTTTGGATACGCAAGATTGTAAGTTGCCGGGATGATTTATGGAATTCTGGAACCGCCGGCGCTTTATTTGCCCATTAGCATCGGATAACTGGAGTTTAGGCGAAATTAAAAAATTGATTCGCCTTGCTTTAATGGCAAGCGCTCTTTAAGTTTTTATTTTACTTTGCTTTAATTCTTTTTTGCGAATTTTAATTCTTCGTTCAAAAGCAAATAACAAAAACACTACTATATTTCCATTTTGTTTATCTTGTTTGTTGTAAAGGTTCTCATCTATTTACTATACAGGCATAGATTGCAACGTTTTCGTAATCACCATTAAGGAATTATTTTACGGTTTATGGGGCTTTTGGGGCTTCAAAGCAATTTGCAGAATTCAGACGTAGCTGCACGCATATATGTGATGTCTAAAAGTGGTAATCATATCGAAAATTGCGGATAAAACTTTCTACAAGACCAGGAGTTGAACTTTAGTCGACCCTTTAAAAGTGTTTGAAGAGGAATGCAGCGAATTTCAAGACGAAGTTTGTGATCGTGAATGATAGAACTTGGTTTATCATTATATACGAAAAATCAAAAATACAATCAAAGCAGTGAATTGGACATGATGAATCGGTTCTGAAGGAAGCAAAGTTCATCCAGTCTAGAAAATTGCATTTGGACATCCCAAAGGAATTTTATTTGTTGATTATCTCGAAAATTGAAGAACAGTCACTAGACAATATTATGTAGTTCTTTTGGATACGCTGAACGTAGTAAGTAAGAAAAACTCAAAATATTCTGGGTTGAAGGGAGACGATCGTTGAATGATTAAGGGCGCGACGGGTTATTTTAACAATCTTCAAAAAAGTCACTTCTCGGAAGGAATGAAGAAGCTGAAGCAACGTTGGACCGAACTTGTTGAAATTCGAAGGGATTATGTTGAAAAATCGAATCGCATTTGCCTTTTTCCGGAAACTTTTCATTCTATTCTCGTATGTGTTCCTCTATCTCCCACACTTCAATTTTCGTTTGTTTTTTGATAAATCTCTCTCTCTCTCTCTCTCCCCTGTGAATTTATTTTAGTTGTAGTCGCATTATTAATTCATACGGAACGTATCCATTGTTTGTGGGATTATGATCGTACTGAATAATTCAGAGGTAGTGACTAATGCTTTTAAACATGTTTTCCAAGGATTGTGATCCGTATAATTAGTTGCTTAGTTAGTTGTGTTAATGTGGAAGCTACTGTAAATTCTGAAAGAGCAGTTGTTTTCTTTATAGAAATACGTAGGTCGTGTTTAAGGCCTTATGTTCTGTGGTAGTATCATTTTTGTAAAACAAAACCAAACATCCTTACTTGCTGTTCTATGAAAATTGGTTAAAGATTTAAGAAAAGTTTTTTGGGTTTACTTGTTCATAGGAAAAACAGCTTTGTTTGTACCATTATTGAACCCAGACGCTTATCCTTGGGTTTTGAACGGAGCTATAAAGGGCGGATCATTGAGGCAGAAGCATAAGAATCAGAATTTGGGGGAGTAAAATAAGATCATCAACAGTTCTTCATCAATAACGATTGAAGACTTGAAAAAGTGTCCATTTTAAACATAATTCAAAGCCACTTGGAAGATATGGACTGATAAGAGTCCCAAAAAAACTTGAATACAAAATAGACTAGGGTCGTTTACTTATAAATCTCATGAATTGACAAGAATACAAAGAAATTGCTATTGAAGAACAGAAGACTGGAAATCGATCATAGATTTGAAAAATCGGCATTCCCCAAACTAAAATAACCTTTTCATGCTACCATTGATAAAGTTAGTATTTCATCATAACTCTGTCAGACATGGCTTGTTTGCTGCCGCACTTTTATGTAGGTCTTTCTTGACCAAGTCTTTTTTTTCAGGCTTCAATGCTATTAAGTCAACCGAGGGCCTGAAGATGTCTTCTGCTCTTTTTTTATTGTTTTGGTTTGGCGAGTTACTGGACGCAATGTTTAAGATTGATGAAAAGTTTTATGGGACATTTGTATGTATGAGCTGGCTCTCTGTTGCGGAATGAAACTATAGCATGGCCCCTAGTCTGATAAGCCCTTGGAAAGGAACCTATGCTGTTGAAGGCGTGAGACCCTCGAAGGCCATGATCTGTAAAGAATCGAAGCTTCACAAGGGCGCACCTACAAAATATATAGAGATATGTAAACATCAAACAATGAAGTAGCTGAAGAAATACTAGGTGTACCGGAAAGTCTTTTTCGTTTTTTTTTTTAAAAAATGCAGTTTTCGATATAATGGAGACATTTATTTATTCAAAATATTGACCATTTAATTCTGCACATCTTGTCCATCTTTCAGGCAATTTATGAATCCCATTCCAAAAAAATTGTTTTTCCTTTGAGCGAAACCATTCATCGATCCATTTTTTAACTTCTTCGAAATTGGCGAAGTGCTGCTCTGCTAATGCAGAGCCCATTGATCCAAAAAGGTGATAGTCGGACGGGGCAAGGTCTGGAGAGCGCTTTCAATGCTTCCTTGACCGGTTTTGCTGTATGAGGCGGTCCGTTATCGTGCTGTAAAATCACTTTACCGTGTCTTCCGGTCCATTCTGGACATTTTTCGTTCAAATTGATCATTTGTTGTCGGTAGCGATCACTATTAACTGTTTCACCAGGTTTCAGTAGTTCATAATACACCACACCACTCTGGTTCCACCAAACACAGAGCATCGTTTTCCTGCCAAAGCGATTCGGTCTCGCGATTGATGGGCCAGCTTCTCCAGGTGATAACAATGATTTTTTGCGCTTAGGGTTTTCGAAGTAAATCCACTTTTCATCACCCGTCACTATTCGATGCAGAAATGACTTTCGATCAAACCTTTGAAGCAGCATTTCACAGACGATTTTTCGATTTTCCATTTGCCTGTCATTCAATTGATGTGGCACCCATCTTCCCATCTTTTTGATTTTTCCCATCGATCGTATTCGGTCGCTAATAGTTTCTTGAGCCACATTTAACGCTTCTGCCAATTGTTTTTGAGTTTTTGATGGGTCTTCATCCAATAACTCCAGCAATTTCGCATCTTCAAACTTTTTTAATCTGCCAGAACGTTCTTTGTCTTGCACATCGAAAACACCACCTTTGAATTGTCGAAACCACGCCTCACATGTTTTTATGGTTGGAGCATTCTCGCCGTATGTTTCAACTAGCAAACGATGACTTTCAGCGGCTTTTTTCTTTTGATTAGATAAAAAACATAACGCATGCCGCAAATGCACGTTTTCAGGCACATAACTTGACATTTTTGAAGAGGTATAAATATATGACGGTGACACTTTCACAAAATATAACCTACGACGTTGAAGCTTGAGGTCTGTAGAATAAAATGAACACGTGTCAAGTCATAATATTATATATTAAGCCTAGCGACACCTATCGGAAAAAACCGGTAAAGACTTTCCGGTACATCTGGTAGATCATTTAAGTAAAAGGAACTCAATATAATGGATATACTCATGAAAAAGTGCAAAAACCAGTAGAGCAGTGTAGAACGTGGTCGAAAACAATATAGAAGAAAAATCAAAAAGTAATTGGGGAGAAAAGGGCTAGGTTGGAGCTTTAAGAGAAAACAAAAGGGATATTGTACTAATACTGGATCTGAAGACATGTTCGGATGAAAAAATGTTTGAAAAGATTAAGCATAAATACCCATGTGTATTTTATTACTCTTAGAGGAGCCATTGCATATTTATTGTATTAAAAAAAACCCTATATTCTCTTATTTTTTACTGGAGGTACAGGGAGCACAGAAGAAAGGCAAATGCTACACGAGTTACTCGGGCAATTGAAAGATATATATTAAACTGGCAATGTCTTGAGTCTATGTTCTGTCTTTTGTATATGTGGACCGTTATTAGAAAGAAAAGTGAGCCCAAAAAGGAGTAAAACTCGCAAACAACACAAGGACGTATGGACGAGGCTGTCGGAAGCAATTGGGAAAATGATCGCCAAAAGAAAGAAAAACCACCCGGATGCCGTGAAAGGTATAAAGTAAGATATAGACATAAGCAAGATAAGGGAATAAAGGAAATTAAAGAACCGCCCAGAGAAACGTTATGCTAGAAATTAAAGTTGGAAACAACCCAAGTCTTAAAGGGCACTGCGGAAAAGAAAAATAGGAATAGAATTAAGAGAAAATAACAGCGTTAGGTATATATCTGTCATTATAACTAGGATTGATATTGAAATCGGATAGGTGCTCTGTAGAATAAGAAGTTTGAACATAGAATTGCATCATATAAAGGCATAGGTAATGTATAAATTGCGGACAGAGAAACCACGCCACCAGGGAATGAGATAACAACAATTGTTTGCACTATGAGCAATGTGAATAAGCTCTAGGAAGCTCGTAAATGAGAAGGTTGGGGGCATGGCCGGGACTAAGCAGGAAAATAGACGAAGATAACATGAAAACCATACAAATTAACGTGGGATCAGCGAGAGCTACTCATGACACTACACAAGCGATCATGTTTTTTACCAAGATCTTAGATAAGACTCGAATTAAAACAAAAACTCGTACACAACCTAAAGTTTCATGTGATAATGTAGCGCAGGGAAGTATCTGATGAGTTTGAAATCGATGATAGTAAGCCAAGAACATCATACAAAGCTGAAAATGAGGTAGCACTCAACAAAAATACCATCAAAGAAGCCGTGTCACCGATAACGTAGACCCAGGGCTTGAATCTTGGAAATCACGTGAACTCTATTAAATCAGCCCAAAATATTCTCTTAATGGGAATATAAGAGAACAACCTTATTGGTGGAATGAGGAAATCGATAAAAGAGCAGTCAGTCAAATTAGAAGGCAGCTAACAGCTATCTCACTAATAGCCGTAATTTTTTTGGTCAAAAAATTTTCATATCACTATATTTTTTTATTACAACACGTGAAAGCAGTTGAAATTTGAATTTTATATAAATGATCAGGTACCATTGTAGACTTAGGAGCTGACATCTTCTATACTTCTCTGTCTCGTTTCTGTAAGCCGATCCAAACGTTTTTAACATTGAGGGCACACGCTCATCTAGGTTGTTGGAATGGGCTTCTTTCACCACCACTTTCTCTTGAAGGTAGTACAGAATTCATCATTTAGACTAACGTCGCCCATAAACTGATTGTAAGTGATAATGGATCTTGCATGTGTTTTTCCCATTCTTGGAAAAGCAATTGGCTTTAAGTTTTGTTAGGTTTTTAATTCCACTTTGCTCTTCCTGTTTTGGCCGTTTTATTTTATTAGGCATTGTATTGGTTCAGAATGTACTCCTTCTATAAATTTCCCTTTATTTTTATTTTTAGTATTTAGTGACAGGAAGATGAAAAGGTAGAAATGTAGTACGACATTCACTTCTGACTAAAGCCTGCATTGTTGATTTTTGTGTCGCTACCACAATACACTGTGGTAGCTGTATCTTTATCAACTTGCCTCTTATGATTTTTTTTCGTTCATGATGTCTATGGTAAGGAATTATCTATTTATCGTTTAAATCTATCAGATTTATGGACGGCTTTTTTAGTTGATTGAACCATGGAGAGATATTGGCCATCTCAGTGATGACGTCAAGTAGAGTATTATTCTTTGATATATAAGTACCCACTGATCTTGCATTAATGATAACACCATTCACACAAAGGCATCCTCAAAGTTATCGTGCCAGAAGTTTGTGGCATTCGAAGAGCACTAAGATTTTAGAAAACGCCTTTATGTTCTCTGCCCCTAGCAACCAAGTTAATAATTACTTTATAAGGAGTATCACTGTTAGTCACCAGTAAGGCAATGAAGTTTTCTGAAAACTATTGTACGAATGTATCTAGTGATGTTTTTATGGTCTTGCCTAGAAGGTCAATAAAGTTTTGGTGGATGTCATTTGACGATACTCTTTCCGTACATACATCGTTTGGGTAGCGGTGGTTCAGACAAGAAAGTCGAAAAGGCCTATTAATATTTTGACTTGCACTCCGTCTGTTTCGGCACCGTAGTGGCCTCTGTGTAACAGTAGGAATTTTTGTAGGAAAAGGTTGATGTCTTTTACCAATGATATACCCAAAAATTTTGCCATTTAGATGGATATTACAATTTCTTCCCTTTCCGACCCATTTTGAAGTGGTTTCTATGTTGAAGATACAAAATTATGTAAACGTATATAAAACTTTTCGTTACATATTTGTACAAAGCCATTCAAATAAGTTCTCATCAACTAAGGACAATAACATATTTGTTGAAAGTAACACGCCTTAAAAATAGATGACACACATTGAATGTTTATATATGGGGAACTAGGAAATTTTTACAATACACCATAAGTTGGCATGATCTCTCCTTCTCACTCTATATACCTTTACATCTTTTGAAACCAGTTGTTAGACTAATTTTTTTGCGTTTTCCTAGGGAACTGTGCACATTTTACGTTTACATTTACATTTTACACATTTGGTAAGTCTTCGCCGTTGGAAAATCGTCTCCCATCTAGCTTGTTCTTCACGTCATAAAAATAAAGCTAGGTTTTGTCATCTGTTACAGCGAGTTTAATTTTCAAACGTTGATTAAGTTGGTTGTGCAGAATGGTATGCATTTCCGGTGCAAGAATGTTCATCACTCTTCTATGGTGATAGGTCTCATGTTGTACTCCCTGATAGACGAGGATGGATGTCCTGATATCGGAGCGTCTTTCAGAATTTTGGGGGCTTCAATAACCCCCGATAAGCACAATTATTTTTCAGCAACATCGTCGTCAAATATTTGTCGTTGGGATGCTTCCGTTAGTGGTTTAAACAAAAGATAATCGTGGGGTGGTAAGTTCGGATTGCGGGAAGGCGTGTTCCAGTGTGGTCCAGAACAAATCCTCAATTTTTTTCTTTCCGACGACGTGCAAATTTTGTTTTGTCCAAAAGTTGATAGTTGCAAGAATTTTTACAGTTGAGAGCCGACTTTTAGCCTTAATGAGTTCAAATTTTTACCACTCCGTATTGGTTTGTTTGAATTCCGGGTGTAATGGTGTATACAAGTTTTATCGCAAGTAACTATCCGTTAAAAAAGTTTTCTTTCCGCCTGGTAGAGTGTCAATAGTCGTTTTCACGCCTTGGGAGGCTATCGTTTGTGACTTTAGACGAGAAGACAAGGGACACATCTTGCAGACTTTTTTCGAAACACAAGATCGTCAGCAATGATTTCTTAAACACTGCGAGTAATGCGAATATTGTCCTCAGTCACGTTGGTCCTCGGCCGATGTTGACGACCTTGATTGTCAACTACTTCTTGTTCTTCCAACATTTGTTTATGCCACGCGTACATCTAAGCCTTCTTAAGGATGTTGTCCTCGAACTGTGCTTTAAATCTTCTACACATTTCGGACGATTTTACATCCTCTGTCGTGAGAAACTAGATTTTTTGGCATCTAAACGTGTGATTGGTCATTAATGGCTTAAAAACACTTGTAGCTCTTCCTATTGATAAAATTATGGTCATTCTATTATGGGATTATAGTGGAATAATCTTAGTGCATTAGAAAGGAAAACTATAGTTAGCGTAAACTGTTTTTTAGATCTTTTGTACACGATAAGCGTTCTGGTAAAATTGAGTTGACCAACGATTGCTAAAATAGTGTAGAGAAATATCACATACTTTTCGCTGAACTAAGAAAATGAAGTGTATTGGAAATCAATTTACATCTATCTCATTCGGTTGATATGGAATCTAGAATTGAAAAATCTCTATGCAACACCAGTAAAAGGAGCTAGAAATCAGTGAAACTTATTATTTTCCTAGTAAATACGAGGTTTGTTCCAAAAATATTGAACGATACACTATAAAACGTTACAGTTATATTTATTTAGTTGAAATGGTACAAGAAACAAGAAACATTGTATGTAGCATCAGTCTTCTTCAAAGTAGGTACCTTGGGATCACAGACACTTCCCCCAACGTCGTTTTCACTGTTCAAAACATTTTGTAAAGTTCTGTGTTGGAGTCGCCAATAAGTGAAATCGTGACACGTTTCACAAACATTAGTTTTTCGAATTTCCCATCCCGTCTTCTGATTCTTGTATAGATTTCTAACCGAGCACTGCAGATTCTCCCTAAAAAAATAGTCGTCTGCATCATCGCTATTGCCAACGCTGTTCCCCGACTTCTCCACTTTCCGAGTCCTTGAAATGTGGCGAATGTCGTGATACTTCTCAAGCTGGGAATAATCGGCGTGTTTCTCCAGAATTACCACCCAATCAGCCTCCTGCCACCCCTAGGGAAGCTGGTGGAACGCGTCATCCACCGCCGACTACAGACAGTAGTCGAAGACCTCTAGATGATTCCGGAGAATTAGTTCGGATTCTGCTCCGACCACTCCACCTCTTACCAACTCTTCCGAGTGGTAGAAAATATTTCGTAATAGGTTTAGGCCTTCGATAAGGTTTAAGACAACGGCCCCGTCTACAATATGGCTTTAGAGTCCATTGCGCCACCGTTGATCTAGCTGATCTGGTCCTTCCTCTCGGGCCGAAGTTTTTAGAGTGGCGTCTCCGAGCCGGCGTCCCCCAAAGCTCGATTCAACATCTATGTCCGGGACATTCCTACCACGCCCTCCACGACGATAGTTTAGTATGCACACTACACAGCAGTGTTGTTAAGCTCGCAACACCTGTCTCTGAGAGTTCAGGAGGAGCTAGACTTGTTCAAAACCAGTTCTCTAGCCAACCCTATTATCCGTGGTATCTACGAGTACGAGCTGGACAGGGGGGGGCTAATGCAGACACACCAATATCCACCTCACGTTAGGGGTTAGATTCGGGGCTCCTCAATGTTGCTATTGAAGTCAAAGTCAACTTGCCGGTAGATAATCTGCAGTACTTGCTCAGGTGTTGCAAATACGAGGATCACACTCTGTGTGTGTTTACTTATCGTAATCTAACTTTTGGCTGAACCTGCTAGTCGTTTTAATTTACACATGTGCATTGCAGTCCACTCTCAACGGTTGCCAGTTTACATCGTGGTCGCACAATATTAAGATTATCTCAACATTTTCTGAGCAAACCTTATATTCAATAATTCATATCTTACATTCCTCCATCTCTTTCCCTTGGTGATTCTGTTTTTCTTTGCTTTATAGAGTAAATTAATAACAATTTGTTTGTGTTATCTAAAGATACCCTTCCTTGTACTTTGTGTTCCAAATACCTGAAAGCTTTTGCGAACTGGGAGGACATCTTGGAACTTCGCACATAAACCCCAGCCAAATTATCCCCAAGCACCACCCCATCTTACTTGAAAACGTTCGCCCCGAAAGTTTCGCGCAATAAAAGCAAACACGCGAATTCGTTATTGGGTTTGCGGCTAGCGCGCACATTTGCATTCGTCTGAAAGGCCGCCCCGGGGCAGAATCGGAATCCTCCGAATGAGGTATCGACAGCACGCATAAAATGGCGAGGAGCGAGAGCCCGGGGGAGCGCGCGTTTTTCATACACGCAGGCTCCCATTTGCAGGCGCGGAAGTTGCCGCTCGCAGCGATAAAATTATTTGTCAAAGAAACTTCGAATGCTGCCGCTTCCGACCGGCGGCTCAATTCCCCAAATATAAAAAGGTCAGGCCCCTGCCGCATCGCGGCACCGGAGGGCCGATGATTTTCGGCGTCTATTTTCGTGAGGAACTTTCATCGTTGGGATTCGGCGAAAATAAAGCTATAAACCGGTCGGATGCTTATTTTCTGGAAATTAATACAAGAAAGAAAACGCGAGATGTAGCAGAAAGTTTTTTAAAAGGCGCCACCCTAATTTTCGGTCTGGCGCACTTTATGTCTATTTATTACCTTTGAACGACAACCTAGCCGATTACACTGCTACGTACAACTTATAGAGCGTTGGTGCGCGCTTACTTCAAGCTACAGACTAGGCGTGAGCCAAACTGGCAAATAATAACATTAGGGCCCAACCAACACAAACTTTTATATGGGCTGTGATAAGTCTGAGGGTTACAGGAAGCTGCTATCTAAAAACTCTCTAGAAGATAAATGTTGTTACTATCTATGCACGACGATTAATTAAAAAGTATTTATGTTAGTCTGACTGGCTACAGAATCAGTTCAGATTGGTTATGTTAGAATATATTTAATTGTCTTTGGCTTTAATCTATTGCTTGACTTAAAATTCTGGACTTCCAAAGTAAAAGCCTTTTGGAGGAATATCGTTTTTTTTTTTGACTTCAAATTCTTATAAAACATTAAAAAGCAATGTAGTGTAATAACCCCCATAGCTATTGCCGCGTTGCGGACGTAATGCTTTTCAGGAACCTATTCGCTGCTTGTATGTTTGCGATGGCCGAACAGTCTAGGCGTTTTCTAGTACCTTCTGGTAAACCTCAAATTCACATAAATATTGCACAGCGGTGCGGCCGCGAAAACGTTATGATACGATATTAAAAAAGAAATAAAGTACACTACGGCCTTTACGACTCCAACATTAACTATTTTCTTCCTAGAATACACCTACATAACACCTGTTGTGTGTGCTACAGCTTCAACTTTACATAAATTTCAGACGCCTGAGTAAAGCCTTCCATTGTGTACTAGCCCAACTCTCCATTAGCAAGAAATAGAAAAAATAAAATCAATTATTGTTAACAATAAAAACATTGTAAAGAAAACAGACGACAACTATAAGATTATAATATTATAACTTTACTATAAATATTTAGACCTCTACTCTCTTCTTCGTCACTTTTTGTAGCTTTCCCTGTCTAGTTTTATCCACCTTCTTCTTTCATCCTCATATGTTCTGCGTTTATACATTACTTGATCTACTATACAGTATCAACTTTTCCACGCGCATATCTCTCAATAATCGTTCTTTCAAATCTTGTAATTGTAAGCTTTACGTTAACATTTTTACGCTATTTGACATCTTTATATATGAACGGTAATTAATTTTTTATCTTCTTTACATTTGAAATAACTGTCTATTGTTTCAATAATTGTAGCACATCCACATCTTCCACTTGCTGACACCTCTCTTCTCTTTATTTGCCTTCTAGAGCCTTTTACACAATCTGCTTTACATCTCTTACTTGACTTCATGGTGCTTTGTTCTCTAATCCACAAACCCAAGAAATGAGTTTCATAGGCAATCCATAACCTTATTCATTCTCTTCGTTTGCACTTGTAGATTACTTCTCTCTCATTAAGATCATTTTTATAATATCTGTCAAGCATTTAACGTTCCTCCTTTACAGTTTATTGAAAGCTCTTCTATATCAAATAAAAATTTCTGGATTCAAATTGATCGCCAGACTCCTCCTTTGGGACATTTTTTTTTCTCTTTGTTAATAAGCTTATAGATCTAAAGAAGAGAAAGCTAGGCACATGTAAAAAAGCGGAGAGATATCTTCTGGATTCAAATTGATTGCTAGTCTCCCTCTTTAGAACAATTGTTCTGTCACCGTTAACAAGTATATAATATACAGTTCGAAGAAGAGAACGGTAGATAGATAGAAAAAGGCGAAGAGACTTTTTAGTCCAAGTAAGTTACAAATCCCAGATAAAAATAATCAAATCACATTTAATTCCGGCCGGGTCAATTCATCGTCTTGCAGCTATTTCAAGTGGTGGAAGACTTCGCGAAGAACCTTAACAAACAGACTCATCTTATTTGGCATTTGCGGTCTGGTTGTAGGTTTAGGAAAATGAGCTTAGTTAGAGCTTTAGATGCTGGATTCCGCTTTTGTATGCTAATCCAGTTTTTGGCAGACAATCCTAACGCTGCACTGTATCACGCTCTATTTTCAGGCCGTGATACGGCCCGTGGCAGCGAAAAGAGGTTTACGAGCCATAATTTCATTAGTCTAGAACGCTTATAAAGCGAGAAATGACATCTCACGCGACATAATAAAAAGCGCAGCCGGCTCAAATTAAACTGTAGCGGAGACGGGTTGATCACTCCCCAAGGGGATCTCTGCAGAATACAGCGCTTAGCCGCCGAAGGCTGAGCAATTCTGCATAAACCGCTCGTTTGCCCAGGTACTTGGGCGGAAGATCAAAAACTGATAGCTGAAGACGCACCGCTGTGTTAGGGCGAATGAGGTCGGTGACACATGTTAGATAGACAAAACAACGACGGTCGCCACGGCGCACCGTGTAAGGTACGTTCAAATGAAATTTCTTTGGAGCGTTGGTGATTTTGTATGCGACCTGTAAAATTAGTCCCAAACAATTTATGTTTCGAATTTATAGTGTTGAAGCCCTCTTAGTATGCCACCTAATCAAAATCATCTAAGCATCAGATTTATCTTAGGCGACAAGTTGTAGTAATTGACATCATTGTAGAGTGGATCAACTCTTTGTTTGGATGGCAGTTCTTGGTCTACGAGGGTGGGCGTTTTTTGGGCGTCGTTTCTGACCTACATTTTTAACTGTTTCTTGTCCTCTCAAAAATTATTTACACTTTGCCTGTACTTGAGTTTTCTTGAGGGTGAACTGCGCTTTAAATCTTTTTAAAATATTGATCGGTTTTATACGACTTCTGTCGTTGTGAACTTAATGATAAACTTTTGGGAACGGAGGAGGTACCTTTTGCTCTAAAGATGATTCGAGGTACCCTACGGGAGGATTTCCTTCAGGCATCTGTTCCTGCAAAGTTTCGAAGATGTACATCTCTCCGTTCACCTCAAAGAGAGAAATTTTGGCTTATATTCTCTCATATTCTCTCATACTTATTGTTATGGTATATCGATTTGATGAAGGTTGAAGTTTGGGGGTTGTGTTTTCTGACGGTAAAAGTTATGTCTGCTGATTTTGATTAATTAACGCTTAATTCCCATTGGCTTAGCCTTCACCTCAAGATTCAAGTGTTTTTGGAGGTTATGGTATCGTTTGCAAAAGTGCCTAGTGTTATATTTCTAGAAGGCGATATGTGGTATGTACAAATCACATAGAGGAGAAGGCAGATAATATTGCCTTGGGGTATTATATATTAAATATGTCGGCTGAAGGTTTTTGTAGGGTAAATTTGTGTATCAAACTTATCTCGAAGGTCTCTCTTATAATCTACAATACTGTGGTATAAGAATATCCATGTTATTTTACCTCCTCTACCCCGTACTTACCTTCTCCATATTTCACTGTTGGCACTATACACTTTGCTATGCTTGTTTTCTCGGCGTTCACCACATCTTCTCGTTAGAAAACCATGTGGTAAGCGTCATTCGATACTCAAATCGCATGTTTGAAGCCGTCCAGTGGCGTTGTTGTGTATACTATTGCAGGAGATTCTTAGCATTTACTCTAGAAGTTTTTGGTTTGTTTGGCCTTGGAACTTCATCTGTCTGTACTTTTAATGTAGTGTTGGTTGTATAACTAATAGTACTTTGGAACTTCTACGTGATTGCGATTTTTGGGAACCACATTCTTCAAGGTACAATGGTTTTGTTGTGGATTTGCCTTCACGTCCCTGACAGTTGCACTAAAATGTCTCGGTACAATTTCCTACCTACGTGACGACGTTTTAAGCAATTCAGCTCTTTTTACTTAGTTATTCTTCTCGTACTGCTTTGCTGTGGGTGACACATCCTTTTAATATTAGACATACGACAGAAATTAAGGAATTTCGTTATGTGGTGCATTAAGTAGACCTTTGGTTTTAACCTCTCAACATTTTTAATTTTTCTGTAATTTTGGCATTAGCACCATTCTTATTTGGGCCGCATTGAAGTAATTTGCGAGATGAAGTAACACAAATAAAATGGATAAATAGGGAAGTAAGTGAATGTATAATCATTCTTGCCAATCGGGCAAGAGGGGTGGAGCTTATGCGTAGAGGTAGCTTTATGTAGGCGGAGCTTATTTTTAGCAATTCTCTCAGATGGCAATCGTTGTTATTTGTTAAACGCTTTGAATTTTGTTATTAGCAAATTATTGTTTTCTTAAATTTGATAAAGTAAGTAACCTGACAGGTATGAATAAATAAAAAATGGCACTATGACAGCAATCTGAAAACATTAAGAATCTAAATGAGAGTTGACTTAAAGTCTTACCTAAATCAGAATTTATATTTCTATATCTGTATTTTTTGTTTGTAATGATGTGTTATAAGTGGACACCTATTAGAATAACATCAAATAAAAGCTCATATTTGGAATCGTTTCATTGCTCTTTGTTTCTATAATTTCACTAAAATGCTCTAACATATTTCATCACATACATCATTTAGTTCGTAAATACGTGTACTAATTCTTACTTTTCTTTCCAGGGTACTTACTATTTAAGGACTTTTGTGAAAATGTATCGGAAGTGCCAGTGCCAGAGCTTCGATTTTACGAAGAGGTGAGTTGAACGTAGAGTATATTATGGTGTTAATGTTTGAATTTGCTAGAAATTTTAGAATAACGCGATTTTCAAGTTTCATTGGTAACAGGGAGCGTTTAAAAATAAGTTGTTTGATTATCCTTTACGACTAAAAGTTTCACTTTAGGTCTCATGCATTTATTCTGAGATTCCCTGTAAATTTTGTACGTTATAAGCAATTAATGTCATTGCTGCATACATGTGTTAAATATTTGAAAAATGCCTGAAGAACTAGAAAAACATATTATTGATGAAACAGATGTCTCTTTGCTTTTCCTCCCATCTCTTCGTTTGTTTGTCTTTTTTCTCCTTCTTTTGTCCCCGTCTCTTAATATATAACCTCTTCTGTTTACTTTTTCCTCCATTTAGTTTCTCTTTCTTCTTTATTTCCATTTCTTTAATTTTGTCTATATTCTCGCTCTTTCTCTTTTCTCTTTTTGTTTTCTTTTTTCTAATTAACTATTGTTTTTTTCCCTCTTTTTTTATTTAACCAGTCCCTAATTCTGCTATTATTTACTAATTTAATAAATTGTACGGTTTATATAGTGCATGTTTTTCTTAAAAGAGTTGAGGGTGTTGTTTTACGTGGATTTATTGGTAATTTTATGTCTTTATGTCCAACAAGAACCAAAACGGAAATTATTATTATGAAATATGGTAGACAATATCGCAGTTTAAATAAAACATTTTGTTATATTAAAAAATTTAAGAGGTATATAAAACGCCTTAAATGATAAATGTTGCAGTATCACTACAGATTAGCTATGGCACGAGCCACAAAATTCTGTAAAATGTACCTGAACGTATCAAGTGCTTTTCAAAACTACACTAACAGAGCGGTTAACAACCAATATTTTGGAAGAAATGGAGATATGTACATATGTAATTATAACAAAAATGTTTTTTTACCATACTATAACCATTTTTATCCCTGTTGGTTGGTGCGTTCTCTTTAAAGACTGACAAATAGATATTAATTTGCCCAATCCCATGCATCTATTACAAATTCGCGTCTAAGCATAACCTCACGCATCGTTCCACGAATACGTGCACTCTCCCATAGACCAATTTTGCTCGATTTCGACTGTTCATAACCTCACCTCGAATACTCGCGCCTTCGTCTTTATCGCGAAAATGCTACGTTAATTGCACCTGATGCTTCTATGAACGCCGATCGGCGATCTCTACTTCAAGGTACTCTTGCAGTAAAGTTGAGCGAGAAAATTGGCTTATCTTGTCCTAACTACATCCCGATAAATACCAATCTAGTCTTTTTTGCCATGAATCTTGATTTCTCTTTATTCACCCATGTTTTGAGCGCGTCAAACGTATCATTTCCGCGCGTACTTCTAATTTTTGAATTGCGTGGCCCAAAATAAAAACCGGTTGTTGTTTGTGAACCCCACGATCTTGTATCTTTGCGGCAACTGGACACTAATTATACTTTCGTACACCAGCTTCCAGTATACCGGTCCGAAGCACGAGCACTGGGGGCATCCTCTCGTGACTTGTTGCGTCGTCATCCCGTCTCCATTTTGACCTGCGCTAACATCTTGGTGTAGTAGTGTTTTGCTAGTAAGAATAGATTCCCTGAAAATTCTTCTTGGCTAGCTCTCGGATGATTGCTCAGTTAGCAGGTTATTAATGTTATAAGAATTTTTGAACTTATGATTTTTGGAAGAAGTCGACAAAATAGGATGTTCGTTGCTATCACACAATTGGCTGTGAACTATAAACCAACATATTTTACATGCACACTTACGACTGCATGGTTTGCTGTTCTTAATTGATGGTATCAAACATCAGTTTTAATTTCGGCGACTCTAAATCATTACATTGGGTCAAAAAAATTGGCATGAGGTATTGAAATGCGGCAGCTTAGGCCTAAAATTAGTTTAAAGTGAATTATAGTTTTTTTATTTTTTAAAGTCTAACTTTCTATTTGAGTATTAGGTACGTTTTGGTTCATTTCATCTCAACATACGTCTTGATAGTAGTTATAAATAAAGTGACGAGACCTATGAACCGAAGAGGTTGAGATTCTCATATTTTTGCCCTCTTATACGAGGCGCTGTGGCAAGCTCCGGACCTTAGACAACCCTGTGATTATCATATATTTAAACCACCAAAAGACACACTTGGAGCTCAGAGATATGATGATGATGATGCTGTCGAAGCGTTAGTTTCTAATTGGCTGGGGTTACAATCATATTCAGTTGGCGATAGTGGTATCAAAAAACTACCGCTCCGTTGGAAAAATGTGTTCTTAAGTGAGGCGATTATGTGGAAGAATAATTTTGTATTGTATTTGTGGACGTCCATAAATTTAAAAAATTACTTCGCTTTTCCTTTTGACCTAGAAGATTTCATATAGCAGATTGTTGATGGTTAAGATTATTTTAACTGTGCCTTTTCTAGCCGATAGTAGACTTAGGATTTTAATGAAATCTTTATTTAGTCAAGGCTTTCGTGCTCCATTTTGATGTTATTTGTCTTTTGGGTTGTTTACAGTTATTTCTTCGCAGATTGTAACTGTTATCCTACTTTCTACCTTCACTACTTACTTCAGAATTGGAGTAACTCTTAAATTATACTTAAAATGAAATAAGTGTAGAGTATAAAATTTCAGTTTGCTTTTGTTGGACAGCATACATTTACATAAACTCTAAAACTAGGGCACGAGTAACTCTCTTAATCATACCAGATTGTTACACAAGATATCCAGATCTTTGCTTATCGAGAGTTGTCTAACATATTTTCCTCTAGATTATACCTAGTCTTATTTTATCCAGCTACTTTGGAGCTCTGTACTGCCAGGGAAAGCTGGTGGAGGTCGATAGAATCTTGTGTTATATAGGGTAACGTTGCATACTCTAGATGCTAAGGGTAAGATGTTATCAGTTTAGAGACGTTTCACTAATGTCTTTATAGTGAAAATACAGCAAATATTGATTACTTTGTACCACCAGCAAAACAATTAATTCTAAAACTTTTCTAAAGGTTATTTTGGTCATGCTAAATTTACGGTGAGACAATTGAGGAAGTTTGTTGATTGTGAAGCGGCAAAAGCCTTTAATGTTAAGCGCTTTGGAATAAACTTATCTATTCCGGGGTTAATAAAAGACTAAATGATCATTAAAGCAGACTTTTGAAGCTTGCAAAGTATGTTGTACACGAAACCTAAAAGTTCTCTATCAAACGTAGTAAAAAAAGTCATATTGGTAATATTGATGTTTTCATTTGCCAACGAAGGTTTTAATTTTATTGAGGGTACTTTATGCGTTGCCTTAACCAACCTCTAAAGAAAATTGTCGGGTCTTTACTTTGCTCTCAATGGTAGTATTTTCGGAAATTTGCTGCTTCCAATTTTGGATATGGTGATATATAGTGTCTCATATGGATCTTCGTTTATTTGGACCTTTTTAATCTATTTGAGGTGTCTCATTTCGTCTTTTCTTCCTTTATAATTATATTGTGGAAGAAATATGTTACTCAAATTGATGATCATAGGCCCAGGGTATTGGTGAATTAATGAATCCAAATATTTGTTTAGGTAAAAGGAATGACTTAAGAAAAGACAAAACCAGGTAATAACTTGTTAGTCAGTTCACTTTGCTCCTAAGGGTGAGATATGTTAGCATGTTGTGAAATACCTGCAGACCTAGGGTCCTCTGTGGTCGCCTTTAGGAAAAAATTATTAGAACAGGTGATTTACACGAAGGGGTTGAACACTGCGTCACTATATTTGCACCTGCAAAACAGACTGCTACGAAGTGTCGTAGCAGCATGTGATCTAAACACGTCAGGTGTTGTATTATTGTTTAATTTACACTGCAGTATCATACAATATGCAGAATGAAATGGAAACCACTGCATCCAAGATAATGATTCCCTAGTAAAGCAACAAAATATGATGTATTAAATAGTTAAATATATATCCGGAAGTAAAATAGTTCCACATTCGGATTTCCGGGCTGGGACAACTGGAGAAGATAGGATCAAAAAACAAAATAGGAACACAAAACAAATAGCATGCTGGAACGTGAGAACACTACTACAGTGCGGAAATTGGAAAACCTTAAAGATAGAAATGAGAAGAAAAGCATTGACATACTCGGAATAAGCGAAATGAGGTGGCCACAGCAAGGTGATTTTGGAGTGATGGCTATAGATTAATCCACACGGAGCTACACAAGATGGAAATGCAGGAGTGGGAATAATGCTAAGTAACGACTTAGGAAAGAGAGTAAAGGGGTACCTACAATACAACGAAAGGACTATAATGGTGAAATTGGAAACAAAACTGAAGGATACGTTAATAGTTCAAGTATATATTCCCACAACGACTCATGGTGATGACACGATAGAAAGTATATATGAAGATATTGAAGAACTAATAAAATATGTGAAAGGAGATGAAAACTTGTTAATCATGGGTGACTGGAACGCGGCAATAGGAGAGGGAAGAGAAGGAAGAATTGTAGGGAGCTACAGACTGGGAAGAAGGAATGATAGAGAAGAACTTTTGGACGAATTGGAGACAGAAACAGATACCTAATTGATTACATATTAATAAAACAAAGATTCAAGAACCAAGCAAAAGACTGCAGAAGCTACCCAGGCCTAGACAGCGACCACAGTCTTGTCATGATGAAATTAGGGTAAACCTAAATAAATTAAAGAAGAAAGAAACAAGAAAATGGGAAATCGAAAAACTAAAAGAAGAAAGAACTGTTAAATACCTACAAGAAAAAGTAAAACAAGAGATTACAAATAAAAGAAGAACTAATGATAATAATCTAAGGAAGTGGGAAGACATAGAACAAGGAATAATAAAAGGAGCAAAAGAAACTATTGGAACGAAAAAGAAACAAAATAAGAAACCATGGATAACTACAGAAATAATTGATTTGATAGAAGAACGAAGAAGGTATAAAAACATAAAAACATAAACACAGAACAGGGACAACAAAGGTACCGGGAACTCAAGAACAGAATACAAAGAGAAAGCAAAAGAAAACTACATAAAAGAAAACTGCGAGGAGATAGAGCAAGACATGAAAAATGGCAAAATGGACAAAGCATACAAAAAGATCAAAAATATTATTAGAGAAAAGAAACCTAAATGCCATGGAATACAAAATGAAAATGGAGAAATAATAACAGACAACAAGGAAATAGCGGAAAGATGGAAGAGATATCTAGAAGAACTATATAAAGAGGATGAAATAACCCGGCTAACGAACTAGAAATGAGAACGAAGGAGAAGAAGACGATAGGACAATACTAAGATCAGAATTTGACAACGCTTTAAAATACCTCAGCAAAAACAAAGCTGTAGGTGTAGACAACATACCAAGCGAAATAATCCAAATCCTAGATCAAAAAACACTAGATATAATTTATAAAAGTATACAGGAAATATCTAATACAGGACTAATTCCAAAAACATTTACAAAAAGCCTAATAATAACTATGCCGAAAAAAGCACAGCAAGAAAATGTGAGGAGTACAGAACAATCAGCCTCATAACACATGCATCGAAAATCCTCATATAAATGCTAAAACGTAGAATTGAAAAAAGAATAGAAGAGAATTTATCAGAAGACCAAATTGGGTTCCGAAAAAATACAGGAACCAGAGAAGCAATCATGGCGCTAAGAGGAATAATAGAAAAGAGGATTGAGAAAAATAAACAAACATACATTGCTTTTATTGACGCAAAAAAGGCATTCGATAGAGTAAACTGGAGAAAAATGTTCGAAATACTGAAAGAAATAGGAATAGAAGAAAAAGAAAGAAAAACTATATACAATATTTACAAAGACTAAACAGCGGTTCTAGAGTATGAAGGAGAAAGGGAAGAAGCGAGAATTAGACAAGGGGTTAGACAAGGCTGTCCGCTATCACCCTTGCTGTTCAATTTGTACATACAAAAAGCCATAGATGAACTGACAATAGAAAGTAACGCAGGAATAAAAATACATGGAAACATAATCGACGCGATTAGATATGCTGATGACATAGCCTTGTTGACTGATTCAGAAGAACAATTGACACAATCCATGGGAGATATGGACAAGATATTTAGAGAGGAGTATAATATAAAAATAAACAAAAAGGAAACAAAAGTAATGGTCTGTGAAAAAACGAACAGAATATAAACGATATCAGCATAGATAACGAGTCGATCAAAGAAGTCGACGAATTTAAATACCTTGGTAGCATAATCACAAAAGATGGAAGAAGTAGAAGAGAAATAAACAACAGAATAAATCTAGCAAAACGAGCCTTCTATAACAAAAAACAGTTACTCACAGCCAATAACAGAAAACAGTTCATTCAAACATATATATGGAGTACAGTACTAAACGGCTGCAAAACATGGACAGTAGGCAAAAGCGATAGAAGGAAGCTAGAGGCATTCGAAATGTGGTGCTATAGAAGAGCTCTAAAAATCAGCTGGATGGAAAGAAAAATATGGAAACATATCAAAAAAAAGAAGAGACCAAATGATAGGACATGTTTTACGAAGAGAAGGATTACTGAAAACAATAATAGAAGGAAAAGTAGAGGGGAAAAACCCGAGAGGACCACGGTTGAATTATATAAAACAAATAATTGAAGATACAGGAAGCAAAAACTATCAAGAAATGAAAAGAAAAGCGGTGAATAGAGAAGAATGGATTACTGCGACAAACCAGTCTGTGGACTGAAAACTGAGGAGGAGATCATACAATATTTTAGGGATCTGTAATACTAATTTACCACAACGAGGGGTGATAATTTCTTCAATCCTGAAGTTATACCTGACTAGGTTTAAGTGTTGCGTAGTGTTACCAGATGTAAAAACGAGGGAGCCCATAATTCAATTTTGGGCAAGTTAAATTTTTCCATGCAGCTGCAGCAATGCTCAAAAATGTCTATTGTGAGACACTTATTATATCTTATAACTCATATATAATAATAATGGTAAGGCTCTAATGCTCCGCGTAGGAGCACGGCCTGTGAACTGAGAGGTTAAAGCTTTCATATATTTGCCACCATCTCTGATGCGGACGATGTGGCAAGCATTGCAACTTAGACGACCGCTATTATTACCTCTTATTTGAAGTGAACGCAGGTATTCAATTATTTTCAGTGACTGAGTAGGCCACTCGTCAGGCATCAGAGAGCTCCAAGAAATAAACCTGGTTCCGTCTGTAGCACAGCCGCCCCTCAACCGCGGAACTACGCTGGCGTAACTCATATATAGACGCCTGTTAATTAATGAATACAAAATTTATCTTATATCAGACGCCTTAGTTATAATATACGGTATGTTAGAGGCATAAGTAATTTGAAAATTTCTATAATAATTTGGTGCAACTTCTCGAGTGTACCTCGTAGGATAGTATATGTGCGTTAAAGCAATTGCTTAGACAGGACAGCTTTTTTTTAATGAAAATATCAATTTGTAAAACGCCGTGCAATTTAATTGCGCTTTTGTGTAAAATTAATATTTGCCTTGTAACGATAAAAAAGTTCAACTAAGCTGATAAAATGGCAAGTTTCTTAATATTCTTTCAGACTAGCAAGTTTATTTAAGTTTTCAAATAGTTGCACAAGGACTTTAAATCGAATTAAAAGTAGCTATTACACAAAAGGAAGACACTTTGTTGATTTAAAATTGTACGAGGATTATCTTAAAATTAAGTTTTCTTATTTTTTTGATAGAAAAGTTGTGGAACATATTCAGGGTGAATTTTTGGCAACAGTCACATACAGCATATTCTCAAAATTATTCATGCGTTGAAGAAAGATGCTTACAGAAAAAATTTGACAGATTATCCAGCCCAAAAAGTTAGCTTGAAAGCACATACATCATTTTAACCATTCTAACCATAGAGATATAGAATAGAGTACTTGTTCCCCGTAAGTGTTTTTTCGACGGTGTCCCTTTAAGTAAATATTATTGGACTTTTCTCTCTCTCTCCTCTCCTCTCCTCTCTCTCCTTCTCCTCTCTCCCTCTCCTCTCTCAAGCTCCGTCCACTACTCTACGCGCGGTCTTCAAAAATCGGTTTATACAATCGTTCGGGAATATTATTGTATATAAATTATAAAACTATAGTATAGGGGCGAAACCTAGTGTCGCGACAAGAAAGAGAGGTCCGATAATTATAAAGAGACATAAACTCGACTTTTCTCTTACAGGGAAACCGCGAAATGTCAAGTCGAGTATTCTATTCAAGTCTATTTCAACTCGAAAACTACTGAATCTAAAGACATAAGGAGGGTATCATTCGAAAGCCCATGGCCTACCAGGTTTACATCCGCGAGCTGGCATAGGTGGAATGTCCTACAATAATGCAATAAGGGTGATCTGTGATAGATAGAGACATAACGTTTTCAGCATTCAACTAAGGACCATAAGTCAAGTCTAGACTCTAAAAATTAGCCTGATCGGAAAAATGGCCGCAAATTTTTCGGTTTCGACCTGCCAAATTTTTCCGTTATTCACTTTCATTTGAATATAATTCACTGTCATTCGTTTCAATAAAATTTCGTTAACCCTATAGTGTAGTTTCATGCATAGGGTCCGCTCTGCTTTAACTGTAACGCTAATTTTTGCTTGTTTAAATTGAAAGTGACTTGTGAGAAGTGGGATTCGAACACACGCCCATAGAGTGGACTGCGACCTAGACGTAGCGCCACCCTGACACCCTGATAATTTTATATTGAAAATTTATATGTATAGAAGCCCGGCATATCTGTGGAACATTGTTCTACGTTTTCAATTTGTTATTGGTAATATCGAGCGTTAGTTTTTCCGCCGCGTATCCCGTCAGCCGGCCGCTGCACCGCGGCTAACGCCTGGCGGTGATCCTTCAAGCATTTTCGGGGGCACGCGGAAATACACGAAGCTAAAAAGCGACGGACAGACCATACGCAACAGGCTTTTTTATATGTATAAAAGTCTAAAATAGCTAGCTTTATCGTTTCTTAGTTTAGATAGGAGGTAGTCCCATAGAAAAAATTAAGTGCCACTGATGAATGAGCCAATTGATGCCGCCATGTTTGAATCATAGCGAGAGCTGCGTAGAATATGGTACCATCCTACTGATCAGTTTCTAGCAAAAAATGTATTAATGCTGTCCGTACAAATTATATACCACTCTAAGAGGGCGAAGAGGTTATTATTGGATGAATTTTTGATTTTGGAATTTCTGATATTTATATTATTTATTAACATATTTAAGTTGAAATGACTTCAGCTGCTCATAACTAAAATTTGTAAATGTCTAATTAACAATATTAGACATCGATTTATAGGAGATTTATCATTAAAGAATGAAAGCCCATGTTTGCTTCTCACTCCCATCTTCCTCAAATCCTTCTCTAGCTATCCTTTTTTTGATAGTCGACTTTTTCGTTTTCCAAATGTCCCTTGATATCTCCCTTCGTCCATTTGATGTATGCATTTAAGGGTGGGGAGGGGTGTAGCAAATGAATGCATTTAATGTACAGTATGAAAGCAGCACTTAAATTTTGGATAATGTTTTATGTAGGACGTTTGCTCTAGAAAGTAATTTATTAAGTATATCAATCTTTCGTACTTTTACGCATCTAGTGAAAGGGATTGCAACTATGCAGATGAAAGTGCTGACTAATCCTATTCGAAAAATAAATTAGATGACATAAAAATACTTTTTTATTTATTCTTCAGCGCGTAACTAGTAAGTTTTAGCTTCTCTTTCTACGTTTAGCATCCTTTGTTTGAAGCAGACGTGCAGATTTGGATTTTACTCTCTCTCTTTGGGTTGTTTCTTGTTTCTTTGACAAATCAAACGATAATTGTTTTCCTACCATTCCTATACATTTTTCTATTTTTATCTTCTTAATTTTTTCTTTTATTCTCTTGGACTATTAGACATTTACTAAAGATGTACAGATGATGTCTTTGGAATTATCTCTATTATACTTTTTGCGACAATGAGAGAATGAATCCAATGGACGCTGAGGTTCGACCGTGTCTATCACACCACACAATGAGACGTCTTTTCTAAAATCAATTAGGTCCAAGATAATAGTACTATATACTTTGAACCCATTTATTGTTTTGCAGACGTTGGTTCCTCTAAGGCCGGTTTTTTCATAAATGCAGCAAGTTTAAGTTATATGATAATCTTGTCTTGACTATTGATCAATTCATTGGTTGCTTCCGTCAGAATAAATTGTCTTAATTGCTTTAAAAATGCATGATCAAGCAGGGATAGTGTAATAATCTAATTTTTCAATAAAGTTCACATTAAGGCGAAGGGTTTATAATTCGTACGAGAGGTAAAAAGTGACCTCTAATCTTTCCAATGATGGGTCTTATAAACCAATATAACCAACAAGTAACGAAAACAAAAAATTACTACTCTTAGGTCTACTATTGTGGTGACAATAGTGGATGCATCACTTGTTTATTTTTGGTTATCTTAGTACCTTTTGAGTAGCTTTTTAAACTTAAAATCTTTTATTGGACAGTAGATTGTAGAGTACCTTGAAAATCTCTATCTAATTTTAGTTTCCATTTTGTTTCCTTTGATTAAGTTTGTTCTCAAATAGTTGAATTTGTTTGTTTAATTTTTATTGTATGCACTCGCTGCTTCTTTCTATATAGTAGTCCACGCTTTTTCATTTTAGTGTCTCAGCTCTCTTTGAAAGTAGTCAAAGACAGTGATTACAACATTTTTATCAAATGGTAGATATCAGTGCATTTTTTTATATGACACCCACCCTTCAACACTAGATTAAACGTTACTGGTAGTTCACAGTTGTCCTTATAAGAAAGTGTTACTTTTCTTTATACCACATAATTATGCATTTCGAGCGCTTCATTGACTTTATCATCAGATAGATTGCCTTGTGTGGAAACTTAAAACTGTCTCTGATTTAACACTTCGTATGCCATCTAAAAATTTACATGTACGTAACAGAATACAATAGTACATTACATACATTACATGCCTTATTTTAATAAGTCTAAGCATATCTATTATCTGTTGTCCGTAGTTCGTTGTCTGTTGTTGGTTGTTTGTTGTCCGTTATCCATAGTCTGTTGTCCATTGTCCGTTGTACTCTATCCGTTACCCGTTTCTTGTACGCATTACTCGTCGTCTGTTGTCTATTGCTATTGTCTATTTTTTCTTGTTTGTTGTCCATTGCCTGTGATTTGTGATTTATTATCTATTATTTATTGTCTAGTATCTGTTATTTATGATTTATTATTTTGGTTATTTGAAGCGTGATTTTTAAATACTTTTTGACCGCAACTTAGTATATCTTTACCGATAACTAGAAAGATCGGTGCGAAATGAGGCAGTTTATCCTTGCTTATATTTGAATTTTATATTAGCATTACTAGCGCACAAAATGCAAATAACTATCGCCGAGGATGTTTGCAGACATTTGCATTAGCAAGTTTCCTAGCTCGAGCAAATTCGGTTTGCAGCTTAGGAAACAGCTGCCAAAACGCACCTGGAGGGTCGCAAATTAAGTTTTAGATCGAATGGACTCTTACAATAGCTCACGGCTATTTTAAAGTACTTTAAGCTGATGTTTGACGGGGGGTGTTCGAGAAGCAGGGAGCCTAACTGTAAAAGCGAATATTTTAGTACTCCTTTGTGTGTGAGGCACACTCTAAGTTGCGTACGGTAACCTTTTTGGTAATAAACGATTTTCAAAATAACGTTTTCTCCAGATATTGAAAATCTAACGTAAATATTTGAAGTGGGATGTTATCACATTTGAAATCATTGCCCTAATAGCACTGCATACACTGTCAACATGGAAATATCTAAATTCTTAAATAATCTCATTTTAACATCTGTCATCCGTTAGGCTATTTAGTTACAACTCTCGATACATTTGTAAGTCTACATAGAACATCTATTTTATCACTCTACATATCATAGATCTTCGAATACTTCTTATAACTGTACATTGTGTTCCCCTCTGTTCTTACTATGGAGAACTACTCTTTTAACATAAGATAATTAGGAGTTTATTTAGTGTCTTATGTGACAAAATGCTTACAGAAATATATTAACATTGTCACTTTTATCTGTTATATTTATACATTAAGAAGATAGTACTAAATTAGTTCCTCCTTAATTTTTAATTCTTTTAACATGGTGGGTTTATGACGGTAATTCTGTTATTACTTCCTTACGTCGATGGTATTTGAGGTTTTATTTATATATTATTTATATGCAATTTTTTTTTCTCCATTTTATAATAGCTAATTTGATTCCAACATATATTTATACATTAGAAGATAGGTAGCTAAATTATCTTAATTTAATCTTCGAGGAAAATCTTTATTACATTGGACATTGGGTGTAGTTTGAGGTTGTGTTATTTAAGTATTAGAGTGTAGAACATTAAAGTGTGATAGCCCCTAGATCTGCCAGATGACTTGGGTGAAGAGACGACATAGTAAATAAATTGGAACATTGGAGAGGGTATATAATGGTGATGATTAGGAGGATAGAACATTAAACAATGGGCAGACTGAATGGTGAACGACATTAACTAGATGTTGACTACATGGATGAGGATGCCTGTCGAATAATCATAATGAGTATTTTTCAAACCTACATAGGGGTAGACAACATTGTGGTTGCATTTCTTAGTTCGCGATTTTCAATAAAATTGGGCGTTTGAAGCTTGCATTCTGAGTTTCTAGGTAACCAGTATAGAAATGTTTAATAAGTTTTTAGGTATAGATCAGAATTTGAGTTTCATTTTTTTTTACGGAACAATGCGACCAACATTTTCCTAAGTACTCGGATTGAGCGACGACTGTTTGGTTAAATTCAGTCAGTGCAGGCTTTCTCAATCATGTCTAGACAAACGAAAGATCTGAATGAAACCCGAATTCAAGGTTTGTTGTATTTTTTAATGTTTCTACCATGTGTGCAGAATTTTTAGACTTTCGTATATAGGGCGAAGCAAAACTTCTTCCTTGTTATATTAAACAAAGCAAAAACTATAGGATGTATACAAACTATACAGAACTGGAAGTTTTATTTCAATGTATTTTAAAGAGAACATTAGGGTCCTTCATATTCGATGTATTGCTGAAGTTCTTTACTACCCTTTCCAACGAGCGTTTAGGAATATACTCAATTGTTTTAACTATTGCACTTGGTAGGGCTTGGAGAATCTTAGGGCGACGTTTGTAAACCTCGGCCTTTGGACAAGTGACGTCGCCGCAGCACTTTGAGTAAAACTCTTACTGTGTGGACTGTGGTTCCATTCTGTTGGAACCAAATGATTTCCAGTTGGAGTGGATTGAACTTCGAACATTAATTGGAGATGACAGTAAATGTATTACTTACCTCTTCAGAAAGTAAAGATCAATGATACATTTTATGAATATGAAAGTTTTATTTATTCATTCATTTCAAAAAGTGGAAATACGCTTTGTCGATAAAGAGAACAATTACGTTATGTAGTATGCATTCCAATACGTTTCTACACATTTCCAAGTGATTTTGGCAATGAGTTTCGAAAAGGTTTTGATGCAAAATTTGCCATACAATGCAATTGAACAAGCGATAAGCATACCATTTGCGCACAGATCGTATCGCGAACTGTAAAATCTTATTGCATCTAAGTTTTTTGATGTTTTACTTTCCAAAATCTTTCCTCTCTGTTTTTTTCACAATTCAACCAGTACTTCTGCTAGGAATACGCGGGAATGTCATGCAAAATTACGTTTAGTATTCGAAGCCCGTGCGCTTTTCTATTTTATGTAAAGTGGTAAGGTGAATGAGGGCATTCAAACTGGAGCGAGTGTTAACTATAGACCTTCATCGCAATGGATGTTTTATGTAAACTTAGAGAGATGTATGGGTGACTGTAATCAAATACTGCCTACAGGTGAATTATCCTGGTATTCCCGCGTTGACAGTGTATGCTATTACAGCGACGATTTCAAATGTGATGATATCCTATACACTTTTTAATGCGTGTTTTCCGGTGTTTGCGATCTTCAAGATCTTTCTTCTACCCTTTTCATTATAGAACACGTAGTTGTGAAGTTTCTTACCCCCCAAAAATGATTTTCGATTGATTGGAAGCTCTCTGTTCATTAGCTATCAGGTTCCCTCTAGGCAAAGCTTCTCAGCTACCTACGCCTAATAAAATCATTTGCCCCATCCGGTGTTATACTCTTAGGAAGGAAGAACGTTACCGTTTTTGTATTTATACTCTTATTTACGTTTCTTTTTTCATTTATTAATTACACCTACGGAGAGGGCTGTAAATAACAGAAAGGTCGTCTTTGTTGCATCTTTTTGCTACTTATACCAGTGGCTTTCGAATAATTTTTTATGCGAACTCCACATGCTTATTCTAACGCTAGAAGTAGTTCTAGAACTGTCTACTTGTATCAAAAGTGGTACTAAATAAAATGGGGCGACTAGAGAGAGTAGGGTACAACTGACAAGTTGGTTTTGATAGGACTGTAAATACTTGTGACATATTTAACAGTCATCCTTTGCGAACTTTTGGGCGATTTTTTGTGGTGATTATTGCTGATTGTCTGATGAACTTTGGTGACACTTTCAAAGACTGTGCTGGTTGAAGGTCGGATAGGACATTGTTTTTCTTTAATTCACAGCATTGATTGCAGTTTACAACTCACCCCCTTCCCTCCCAATTATCTCAAGTCTCTTTTATATATATATATATATATATATATATATATATATATATATATATATATATATATATATATATATACAGTTTTGTTTGTATCATTATGAAATTAGTTCAACTGCTTTATAAATAACAGTTTAGAAATAGTTCAACTTCGATCAAAGGTTTTGTTTATTCAAAAATCATTGATTTAGTTGCACAACCTTTACACCCCGTGAGAAGTATGGACCGCGAACTGGGTGTTAAGGCATCCACATGTTTGCCTTTCCCTACTTAATTATTTTAATGGCTGAGTCAAGCATGTGGAGCAGAAGATAAGGATAATCAAAGAATCCTAATGTAATGTTCAGCGGGCGACACCTTTTCTTAAATTAAAAGGATTTTGGGCTGAAGGGGTGATGATTGTTAATGAAAGAATCAAAATATGCCA